>OZ023310.1:8760408-11160408 GCA_964007245.1 Hypomecis atomaria
GGCGTGGCATTTGCGTCGTCCGATAATGGCACATCGCGGTACTACCTCCGCGGGATTTTATCAACGGCGCCAAACAACGAGAATCTCTGCAACACGAGAGACTATAGTGCTTTTACAAAACTGTCTAAGCATGAAGCTTTCATCAAACAGTATTTGGTAGAAAAATAATTTATGTAGGTAGATTTATAAATAGCACCGGTTTTTGCTAATTGATGTAAAGATTATTGAATACATAGATTGTAAGCAATGTAACATCATAATAATATATTGTTTGTGTGATGTCAAAGTGTGGATTTTTTTTATAGGTCAGTAAAAATAGACGTTTTTTTGGTCAACTTTGCACTTTTCCGATTCAATTTTTTATAAGGATCTCTTATTGACCATACAATCACAAAATGCTGACAAGGTGGAGCTTCAAGCGCCATCTTGAAAAAACGTTTTTTACCAATATCTCTGAAACTATGCACTTTGTTGCAAATATCATGAAGACCATATTGTAGAAAATAAAATTTTGCATCTTTTGTTGCCTGTAAACTTTTTTGTATAACTTACCGTTTACGATTTATGGCCAATTAAATTTCTTTTATTTCTTTCAATTTTTAAATGAAATTTTTATAAATGAGATATATATTATGTTAGATAATAAAAATGGCTATCAAATTGTTCGATAATGAACTGTCAGCAACTAATATTTTATGAGAACCAAAGTAAACTGTGTTTATGGAGACCTTTTTTGGCGAGATAAGTTATCGAGAAAATTTTTACTAGTCGTGTTTTCACGGAAGTGATATTTAGTACTACATATATCCTGAATTGTCTAATTCCGAAAAAAAAATTCGAATGAATTAATCGTTGCTGCTCAATTATTCACCAAAAAACTCCAAATCTTTGCAGGCCATTGAACATGAGGCCAGTATTAATACTTATTAATATTATAAATCTGAAAGTGAAAGTCAATAAAGCCTGGAGACAGACAGACAGACGGACAGCGGAGTCTTAGTAATAGGGTCCGGTTTTTACCCATTGGCTACGGAACCCTAAAAAACACCCCTATTTATTTACATTCACATCCTACCCCCGTCGAAAGAATCAGCTAGTGGCCCCCGAACCTTTGTTGGAAATCGTTAAAAAGGGACCAGAATACACTATAATAAAAGTTTTTAATAAACTTCTTACCGCAATCATAAGAGATGAACCAAATATAACTACCTTCAAAACAAAACTAACAAATCTTATAATAAAATGTTATTACAGCATACAGGAGTACCTACCTTGATGAAAAAGCGCATTAATTTCACGATATAACAATATATAATAATATATATTAGGTTATACTTAAATATTTCAAAGTTTATATAACTTACATTTTAACTTATAATTTACATTTAAATTTAGCTTATAAGGATTACTTTACCTAACTTACTTTAACACCCTATTAAACAGGGTCCTCAAGTAGACTTAAGTATAATAAGTTGTGTAAGTTAATATTCGTACTCTAAGTTACTTCTTGGTGCAAATAAAATTTTCTGATTCTGATTTTGATTCATTTTACCTTCCTACTTTTTACCTTTTTGAATTTGGACAGCCGAGATAGCTCAGTGCTAGTTTGTGAAACCCTTCGAAATAACGTAAGTTCGGGTGTTTGTGCATCTTTTTCTAACACCTTTTAAATTTAAAATTTAAAATGGGTCAGTAGGTCCGATTACAGAGGCGCCTGCGTTAAATAAATAGCAACGTAAAAAGCGTTCTCTCTATCGAATGCCTAAAGTGAAATAGAAACAGAACTATGCTATTTTGCTAATATAAGTAATTACAATGGCGTCTCTGTAATCGGGCTATGTATATATTTTTAATATTTATTTTCTGAATTATTTCATTTTAATTTCACTCAAGATTGTTTAATTTACCTATAATGTAGGTAATGTTGTAACTCAGAATGTGATACTGTTGTATTGAAATTGCATTGATGGATTTTATTATATTTTATGACATGTAATTTCTTAATCTAAATTACCAATATTTTTTTTTTTTTTTATCTGCCAAAAGTGCCTTTATTAACTACAACACTACACTACTATTACACAAAAAGCATTGGATCATCCTCAGATCTTTGAAGGTCTAAAGATAATCCAAATGCTCGCACCCACTGCCAGATGGCAGCGTGCCCAGCATGCTGGCAGCATTGCCATGCTGAATGGCAATGCTTATGCGTTGAGCCAAATAAACACCAGCATTTTGGTCACGCGTCGCGTCAATGTGTTAAAATAAATAAATATAACCAATAAATATGTTTATCTGTTTGTCTCTTGCTATTTTAGTACGCTTTCTATATGGTTTCTATTACTGTTCTTATTCTATGCAAAATGCCATGATTAACAAATTCGAAACTACAAATAAAAAAATAGGCTAAGTGCGAGTCGGACTCGCGCATGAAGGGTTCCGTGCCGTATGGTTCCTTAGCCCCATTTCAAGCGTCTACCTGTTGTCGTTATTAATTTGGAGCAAAAAACGGCAAATAATTACGTTTGTTGTATGGGGGCCCCCCTTAAATAATATTTGTGTTATTCTGTTTTAGTAAGTAAGGTGGGTGGACCATGGAAGGCCACGCTCCTTTGAAGGCCAACTATCAAAAAGTCGTAGTTATTGACATGTAAACACGTATTCCTTTGGCTATACACTAAGATCCATCATACTCAAGGCCACAGATGCGGTGGCGAGTCGTTTGCGCCGCTATTGTGGCAGTGCGATCTCATGCTTTGTAGACTTTGGTCGTCGACGTTACAATTGTTATTCGCGCGCACAGCAAAACGTAAGTTTTTAGTTAGATAACCTATTATTATTTCATATTTTTTTACTGTGAATTGTCGTATAAGGATATGTTTATGGTACTAAAGGAAAAAAAAATAGTTTTGCCTCGATTTAAGTTAAAATATTGCTAGTGTTCCCAGGAAAGCCGGTGGTTCCTAATAAGGCCAATCAAAAATTTGACAGTTGGCCTTGCTAGGGTACATGGGCCTTACAAAGAACATGTACAAACCATGAACATATGAACAGTTACTTTTTAGTTATAAATACGTACCGTTACAGTTAAAACAATGTTTTATATTTAAAATATTTTTATTTATAAGGGTTATTAAACTTTTTAACTCCTATTGAATAGACATTTTTTTTCAAAATTATTTTATTATCAGTATATATTTAAATTTCTTTTATGGAAAGGTTATGTCTGAAAATAAACTGAACTAATTTACATGAAAAGCAACGAACATAAAAAATATTTACATGTTAAAAACGGTAAAGTATGTGATAAAGTAAGTATGTGATAAGTTATATATAAGATAGTCTGTCTGTAATCATATTTGAAGCAAAAAAAACTTTATAACAATAAACCGGTAATTGAATAGATGATTAAAGAAAGTCATTGATAATTTTTAGTTTGGCCTTCTTAGGAACATTTTGGCCTTACAAAGAACCCACACCCATAAGAAGGCCATTTGAGGTAAAAAAAAAGTTTTTAATTTCATTATAATACGCGTTGGCAAGTTACTTGATGTCAATATAATACTCATTACTACTGTTTTTAAATAATTTCCATCAATATATTCTTTGTTATACGATGGTGTTCAAGTAATGTTCGTTGAGTTTTTTATAAATGATAAAAAGATATTGAGCATTTAATGTTTTGCTTAAATGAAAGAGCTTATTATGTAGTTTTAGTAAAAGCGAATATATTAATTGTTACAACTCTATTTTTAAGTTGAACGACTGATGTATAATATTGGCCTTGTTTGGAGCCGTGTTCCTTGCAAGGCCATTTGGAAGAGCTTAACAAAACTTAAGTTTAATGAATACTGATTAAAGCTAGGTTAAAAAAAAGTGATTTATATGGTACACAATAAAACAATGTATTATTTGATAATTTGTTTTTTTCATTTATCTAGTTAATAAACGAATAAAAAGCGTTTACTCGTTAGAGTGGCCTTCCATGGTCCACCCACCTTATTTGTTGTTATAGCGGCAACAGAAATACATAATCTGTGAAAATTTCAGCTACCTAGCTATCACGGTTCATGAGATACAGCCTGGTGACAGTATTCCGTCTTCATACAAACTCATCACTCTCATCAACTCTTAACTTTGACTCTTACATAGAGTCAAAAGCCCAATTACCTAGCCTCCAAAAAACTTGGTGTTCTCTCTAAGGTGAGACGGTATTTCACACGTGAGCAACTGCTTAGTCTTTATAAAGCTCAAGTCAGGTCGTGCATGGAATACTGCTCTCACCTTTGGGATGGCTCCGCCAAATATCAACTGGAGGCTCTGGAGTCGATTGAGAGGCGAGCCAGGAGGCTGATCGACAACGACACCTTGACTATGTCGCAGCTGCAAAGTCTCGAGCATCGACGTAAGGTAGCGTGTTTATCAGCCTTTTACCGGATTCACTTCGGAGAGTGCGCCCAGGAGTTGCACAATCTGGTCCCACCTGCCCCTTTCTTCTATCGTACGGCTAGACGTACGCGACCAAAGCGCCACCCTTTTATGGTGGACATTCCGCGCGTTAGAACCAAGCGTTTCGAATCCTCATTCCTCATACGAACAGCCAGAATGTGGAACGCTTTGCCTGGGTCTGTCTTCCCGCTAAAGTACAATGTGGGCGTCTTCAAATCCCGAGTAGGTAAATAGGTATCTTCTAGGAAAGCGTGCTACAACTTAGGCCGCTTATCTGCTTAACATCAGGCAGTATGTGGTCAAACGCAAACCTATTAAGAATTTAAAAAAAAAACAGTCGGAACGCTAATCATACCTACGCGACTCGGAGTTGGTACACACTCGATACACAACAGTCGCAGGGGCGCGCCGTAGGCAGTGACGAACGAACGTGTGGGTTGTAAATGTTGTAATCAGTTCTTACCTACCGTCCACCTCTTGTGACCACCTGGGTGAACCGTGGAAAGATTTTTTTACAACGGCTCACCTCTCAGTAAAAACTTGAAAAGCCCTTGATTCGATATTGGTGACGGTACACCTAAAAACTTTGGTGCTAGCAAAGAATATATAATAATACTACGTAGTGCTAGCCATCCTATGAATAACAAATTGACAATGTAATCAGTAAGCGTGAGATTTACCTACCACACAGGCATCCTATATAAGCAAGTTCGTATAGGCCGGGTGGCTAGCCCTGGTGTCAGAGTTTCTAGGCCGCCTGAAGGCCTCTCACATGGCTAAACGGTTATTCTTAAAACCTCTGTTACGTACTGCGTGGCCATCAATAGAATAATCGGCCAAGCACGAATCGGACTCGCGCACGGAGGGTTCCGTACTGTATGGGATATTATTGGCCCCCCTTTAATATTTATTTTATTATTTAATATTGAAGTTAATATAAAACTAAATATTCTGTGAAAATTTCAAGCATGTTACCTGTTACCATTATTAATATAGAGCGAAAAACGTCTAAAAAATCAGGTTTGTTGTAATCAGGTTTGTTGTATGGGAGCCCCCTTTAAATATTTATGTTATTCTCTTTTTAGTAGGTATTTGTTGTTATAGCGGCAACAGAAATACATCATCTGTGAAAATTTCAGCTGCCTAGATATCATGGTTCATGAGATACAGCCCGGTGACAGACAGATTCGACAGAAAGACATCGAAGTCTTAGTAATAGGGTCCCGTTTTTCCCTTTGGGTACGGAACCCTAAAAATGCCAAGTCGAGTCGCAATACTGCATAGATAATTAGATACCATCACCGTGATTTATTTAGTCTTTCCAAAATTGCTTTATGAAGGCTTCGTATTCTGAGAGACGTGTGAAAGTGGTAAAAGTGTCGATGTTGCACGCGTTTTCATTTTGCGGTGCTGTCGACACGATGCCTCGGAGGTAGTACCGGAAGACTCCTCTATCGAGCTCGGGGAAAGCCAGCCCGCCACCGCTGTCACCTTGACAAACTGACGTGCCAGCTGTAACAATAACAGACATTCGTTAAGAGTTTATAACGCATTTCCTCGTAAAATGGCTGTAACTACACCAATTTCAATATCGTAATGTATTTTATTACGCACTTGTGCGTTATTGTAATGTAAAACGCACGCCGCCACCGACTGCAGAACTCTGTGGTCTCGTTTCTCCTACTTTCACTCAAGAGAGTGAGAGACATTACGCACTTGTGCGTTGTTGTAATGTAAAACGCACGATCAATTTTCACTCAAAGTCAGAGTTTTATTAATTTCCTCGCAAATATGTTATAAAACGTCACACATACGTGCGCTTTTACCGCATTTATATCATAATGTACTATTAGCGAGAACGCAGAAAAATCATGTCGCCCCATCTTCGAGCAAATATCTACAGAGCCACAGGCCCTAAGTGAAAGTAGTAAAAATGACCGAGCGCCGCCATATATACCGACTTAGATATTTACATCAAATAATTCACAATGACCCGTTTTCTCAAACCTCGATGTTATGTCACCTAATTAGTTCTTGTAACCGAGCACTTTGGCTCGCGCGGCGTTGTAGTCGGCTCGCAATCGCCTTACAACTAACCCAAAAGCCTGCCCACTACGTAGCTTAGACAGAGTTTTGGCTCGGACACTTTTTTTGCACGATTATGACTCTATATATATTTGCTCGAAGCGCCGCATGGTGTTATTTAGTAAAACTTGTGTTTCTATCTGTGACAATTAGTGAACAATTGTGATATGTCGTTAAGTTTTTTTTTTGTTGTCAATAAGTAGGTAGTAGTACTTCATATATATTTTTAGGTCTTGAAATACTATTTAATTTTTGTTGAAATAAATATACATATCTACTTTAAAATAGGTATCCTGGGAATCAGCATGATTTCTGTAATTTTTCACCTACGGCCTTTTTTTATTGAAACAAGGGTTTATTATATGGGGTAAAATGACTTCGGACGATTTTCGAAGTCCAAATTACGGCTATAGAGGTAATTTTGGAGCCAGACATTGCGTTAAGCAGCCTCCCCCTAAGATCTTATTTTGAAATTATTACAGATAACAATCCCTAAAAGAGATAATACAAACCATTACCTTGTACCTACAGTATTCTATTATTTGCTTTATTTGTTTTAGAGAATGATTTTCCTATTATTTTCTTTCATAACAATCTTCATTTAAAGGAATATTATATTTTCGGATCATAAGTATAATCTTTTGACATTACTTGTAAAATATGGCAGCGTAATGGCGATCTTGAACAAAATTCAAATTAGTACATATAAAATTCCAAAATAATTAAGGATTAAATACCGTTGTTTTGGGAGTAACACCCCAGGTATAGTTACGTACCATTTTCATAGCCTGCGCAAATTTTGTCTTTTGTTATGGAAGAGATGAAGTCTTGTGGAACTTTTTGGTAGCACGTGCTGATAGGAACGTAGGGTAACTCTACTGTACGCAGCCTTTGAGGTGACTTGCCGCTTTCAGTTATCAGCCCCCAGCCAGCCACCTGTGTACACAGAAAGACTCATTTTGGATTGAAAAAGTTATTTTTGAGATAAATATTTCAAATTTTATCGCGAACGCAAGCCTTGAACTTGTATCTTCGAATCTTCCAATCACCGACCCGATGCTTTTCCAACTTAATTAAGTAGTTCTTCTCCAGACGCCGACGCCAAAAGAGATAATGCAAAAATATATAGAGCTTAGTACATAACCTTGTATTAAATTATTTGAAAGCAAATAATTTAATACAGATTAAGATTTGTCTTGGAAAATGATTTTCCTTTTATTTTCTTTACTTACAATCTCCATTTAAAGGAATTTCATATTTTTGGATCTAATTATCTTTTAAATGTTAAAAAGCTTGTAAAATGGCAGCGTGATGATTGTAACGTGATTTTGAACAAAAATCAAATTTAGAAAATATGAATTTTCATAATAATTTAGCATTAAATAGCTGTTAACGTAACAAGGCATTAACGTTGTATGAAACGTCATTTAAATTTGGAACATTTAAATAATATTGTCACGGCGAGGGCGCTTTTGAATCCAGAGCGAAGTGAGGGATTCTTTAAAAATCCTGAACGTAGCGAGAGATTTAAAGTACGTCGGCCAAGCCAAAAATATATTTTGCACTCGAGTGGTACACTCTACTTTTCATCACCCTCTATGAGAAAATAAAAGGCGCCTCCTATTTTATTGTAATATTATTATTTAATAAAACATAGAGTAACATCTAAATTGAAATTAAATAGTATCTAATAATGAAACAACTAACAATATTTGCGTTCGATTTCTTTGGCGCTGAACACTAACATGATCCAAATTCAAAAAGTGCGCGGCAAAGATAATTGCGGCGCACTTGTAAAGAAGATTAAAAACTCATTACTGCCCGCTAAAAGTTACAACACCAACTTTGGGTGCACTTAAAGGCGACCAAGTCGTTTTTTTCGAATAGATGGCATGAAAATAAATTTTATAGGTCGTAGGGTAGGTCATGATAATCGAGTAGGCCATGATTGTAAAAAGAGAGAATGTAAATACATCCTCTATTTTTTGACGTGACAACGTCTTATAAATTGGTTTGCCGGGTGACACTTCAAGAAACTGCGTTACGCTCCGCTCACACTTCATGCGCTCTCATTCGTCTCATTCGTCTCAAAGTCGTTGTCACGTAAAACTTTCGCCCGTATACCGACTTTACAGGCAACCAATTTTTTTATTTCGGATTTAGTTTGCATTTCCACGAATTTTTCGAGGTACTAACTACATGTTCTAATTTTTATTTTATTGTGAACAAATGATACAGAGTTGCTTAGTGAGTTCACTTAGTGAGGTTATGACAGTTTTTAGCAATGTTTAAATTCCTGGGTTAATTCTCGCAGAAGGTATGAAAAGTATGCACCACTAGACCGAAGCAGCCTGTCTTTGTCTTGGGCGATTTGAATCCCTCGCTTCACTCAGGACTCTAAATAATTCCTTCGCCTCGCTCGGGAGTTAACTCTGACCACGCTCGCTACGCGTTCACTACGGGTTCACAAGACACGACTTTGTTCCCTTAGTGCATAATCTACTTTTATTCCTTTCCCATGCTAAGGGTTGGACCTTACCTTCCCCTTGTTGCCCGGTTGCAGCTGGCGGTTCTCAAATTGTCTATTAAAGTCAATACACACGGGCCTGATGTGGTCGCGGTACTGGATCACTTTACTCAGTTCTATTATGGCGATATCATCTTGAAAGTTCGTTGCAGGCCCCTTGAAATATTCGGTCACGTGAATTGCTTTCACCTGAAAGAGTTCTAGAATCTCAAAGTACTCGTACAGTCCGTTCACATTTATTTGATACTAAGCGCCACACAAATCGGCGGATGAGAAGTTAGCCGCAGATGACACTTCGCCGTGATTCGCTAATTAATGCGCATGTGTGCACAATTCCGACGCCGCGTGTCGTAGTGGTGAGCACGAGCGTAGCGAGCGCGCGGGAGGCATGAGGTTGGCGGGCGGGTGTGCCCCGATGTCTCGTCTCTTTGGCTCCCGCGCATATTTCGGCTTTTGCGCAGCGTTCTGCTTATAGCTTCCCATCCGCCAATTTGTGTGGTGCTTAATATTCCTCTGATATTTGTCGCTGTCACTCACCACAGGTTAGACAGACACAGCGACAAATGTCAGAGGTAAAACGTAAAGCTGGCAATGCATCTCTCGATAAAATCTGAAGATTTATTATTCCCTTATTATTCCTCTTGTATATCTGTGATCAAACCAAAAACCAACAAACAACAAACGTGTAATTTTCACGTATCCTACTAATATTATATACGCGAAAGTATGTATGTATGGATGTTTGGTTTTTTCCTCTTTCACGCAAAAACTACTGAACAGATTGAAATAAAACTTTGCAATAGTCATTGCTTATACATCAGAATAACCTTTAAGCTATAATTTATAAAGATATCGCTGGGTCAGCTAGTATATACGAATAATAGATATTATTAATTAATTGATTACAGTAGCAGCGTAGTGTAGAAGTAGAAAATTTTCAACTGGGGCAAAGCTAAATAAAACTTTTTAGTACAGTATAAATTAAAAAATATAAAGACTTACGTCGGAAGATTGCGATTCGTCTTTTGTACTGGAAAAATTGCGGTAGAGTTTACCAAACGCTACGACAAAGTCAGAAGTGGGATATAGCTCCTCATCGTCCCAGAAACAATGTGCCGCTAGAAATAAAAAAAAAAACTGTTTTTGAGATTAATAAAAGTAGGTAGGTACATGTTGTTTTTTAGGGTTACGTAAACAAAGGGTAAAAACGGGACCCTATTACAAAGACTTCGATGTCCGTCTGTCGGTCTGTATGTCACCAGGCTGTGAGTATTTCATGAAACGTTATAGCTAGAAAACAGCTGAAATTTTCACAGATGATGTATTTCTGTTGCCGCTATAACAACAAATACTAAAATCAGAATAAAATTAATAATTAAGGGGGGCTCCCATACAACAAACCTGTTTTTTTAAGCCGTTTTTCGTTCAATATTCATAATGGTAACAGGTAGATGCTTGAAAGTTTCACGGAATATAAAGTTCTAAATTCACTTCAATAATAAAATAAAATAAATATTTAAGGGGGCTCCCATACAGTACGGACCCCTCTGTGCGCGAGTCCAACTCGTACTTGGCTGATTATTATTTTTTGTGTCATGAGATTCTGGTAGACCTATACCTATTACAAAATCAAAAGTTCAGAATGTAGTAATGGGTAGATTACAGCCACATAAAATTAAGAAACAAAATCTTTTTAACCAAAAATTTCATCGCTGAAAAAACTGAAAAGCGAAAGAGAATAAACCTTTATATTTAAACTTAACAGCTGAGTTCTTAAGCTGTAAGTATACCTAAGTAATTTTGAGTCTGCGCCAAACAAGTAAATTAATAAATAAGGTAGCTAAAGTAAGAATCAGCGAGGACGGCGCGACGATAATTTACTTAGTGATCTTTAACTCGTGAACACTACATAACCATCGCCGCTATGCTAGTTTTCGTATTCTTAAAATGAGTAGTTTATCTGTACACGGCAAAAACCCAACAAAACTTTAATTTCGCTCGCAGCCCAAGACAATCGGCCTTAATCTATTACAAGCTTTTATTTAGTTTCACCTGTCTCGTTGTGTTACCGATTGAGCTGAAATTTTGAATAAAAGTGTAAATCGCGTGACAATGCAATGTTATGACGACATGGTGCTGATCTAATGATGGAGCTGGAAGGTGGCCAAAGGAACTTAGCAATGAAACGACACAACCTCCATCGAGTTTAGGTCATTTGAATGGTCTTGGCGAGTAAGTAGTAGTCTTTCAATGGTAACCAGGGTCTGATGATGGAGCTGGAAGGTGGTCATAGGAACAGTAACTCTGTAATAAAACGACGCAATCCTATCGACTTTTGGCTCGTTTGATTCGTCTTGGCGAGTACTTGTTTTAAAAAAGTTTTCAAATAATGCTCATAACTCTACTCATGACATAGCTTGGTCCACCCTAGAAACTAATTCGTCAACCCTAAAAAAAACTTGAAGCATTATATTTTTCAACGGAGGGCAAAAGAAGGCAGTATGTATTAAAAATGTAGTTTACTCACCTGATATCACAATTTTAGTAGTGATAAGGGAACCCCCGCATATTAGCTCGTAGGGTTTCAAAGTTGTCCTATAGATTGCAGAGTGCCATGGGACTTCCCCGATCTTTGCTTTTACGCCATTCGCGATCAGTTGAGTTTGTGACACCAATGTACCACATTCTGAAGAAGAAAAAATCGGGTGTCCGTAAAGACGGTTTACGGCTTCGAGCAAATAAGTACTTATAGAGTCACAATCGTGCAAAAAAAAGTGCCCGAGCTAAAACCCTGCCCAAGCTACGTAGTGGGCAGGCTTTTTAGTTAGTCGTAAGGCGATTGCAAGCCAACTACAACGCCGCACCAAAGTGCTCGGTGACAAGCACTAATTAGGTGACATAACGTCGAGATTCGAGAAAACGGGTCGTTGTGAGTTATTTAATGTAAATATCTAAGTTGGTATGTATGACGGCGCCCGGAATTTTTTTTACTACTCTCACTTAGGGACTGTGGCTCTGCAAACGTTTGCTCGAAGGTTTACGGGCTATAACTTTACGTGATAACGTCTAAGTAAAATACTTAACAAATGGTGTAATAAGAAATATTTACGTGGGATACATTTCTGGGCATAGTTGGTCCATTCTCCGTTACTACATTTCATATAAGCGAGGGTAGTCGCAGATTGGTAGTAGGTCTGGCATTCTGGCTTGGCCATGGTTCCTTCTGGCTCATACTCGCTGCAGTCCCTCTTAAATATCATATCATCTCGTTCTGCAGGGTTCCAGCAACGGTATTTCAATGAAGGGTGCTTCTTCAACCTACAACGAGCTGGTGAAAAATAAATGTTTAGTAGTTATTAGTAAATTACGCCAAAACGGCACGCCATAGTCGATTAACTTCAACTGTACTGCACTAACATGTTCTAAATTCAAAAAGTGCGCGGCAAAGATAATTGCGGCGCACTTGTAAAGAAGATTAAAAACTCATTACTGCCCGCTAAAAAAAGTTTCTCATAGACAACACCAACTTTGGGTGCACTTAAAGGTGACCAAGTCATTTGAATAAAGAGAATAAATAGTAAAAAAATATGATAATTGTTTTAGTTAATAATGACAAAAATGGCCAAATTGAAATCAAAAAGGCAATTTTCTGCAAAAAATAAAAACTTTACTACGTAACCGCGCAAAGGGATCGCCGAGTGACGCCGAGTCTCCTCTCTCCCGCCCCCGCTTCACCGCTTTGTAAATGGATCGCCTTTGGGTGTGTAGCTAAATAATGCAGCTACACATTGAAACAAACGCCGGAAAAGCGTCGTGATTTTAATGAACATTCTAGGAAATCGATACACAGGTCGTCGTGATCAGCGTAACTTATAAAAAAACAGTCACGACCAGACATCGTGATCAAAAAATTGGCAAAGTATTAAACGAAACCTCTTCTGAGAAAATAAAATACGCGAAGACTTATAAATCTCCTCCGTTTCGTCTGTTAAAAATAAACAGTCTAATTAAGAAACAATCAAGCTTACCTGTTAAGAGAAGATTGATGATAATTACGAGTATCTGAAATTACCGAAAAAGCTAAAACTGCATAGCGACTCAGTTATACGCGCGCCCGGGATAATAATCTCAATTCATTTATTGCAACATATGAAATTTACATGCGGTTCTTAGTTAACATGTTTTGT
This sequence comes from Hypomecis atomaria, assembly GCA_964007245.1. Lineage (NCBI taxonomy): Eukaryota > Metazoa > Arthropoda > Insecta > Lepidoptera > Geometridae > Hypomecis > Hypomecis atomaria. The sequence goes on from OZ023310.1 coordinate 8,773,657, forward strand.
TTATTTATACATATGACCCAATATATATAATAGGGATAATTATATTTTATTTAAATAAATTTTAGGGATAATTTTATTAATTTTTATTCAATATATTTTTGTTTTCTGTGTAAATAAAATATTTTATGAATAAAAAAAAAATAGGGATAATAATCTTTAATGAAGTCGGTGTTAAAAACGATAGTCTAAGATATAACTAATTTCAGTCGAGTCACTGGGAAATGCATCTTCACCGATCTCGACATCGACCACACATCACTTTAGCTGAATCATCATAAGTCATATTACTACTGTCATATTACATCTCCCTGTCTTACGCCTCTCTTCAAAGGGATCGCCTTCGAGCTCTGTTCCTGTACTCGGACCGACATAGTGGCGTTATCATACAAACACTTCAACACTTCGATATACCGATAGTCAATACAGCATCGCTGGAGAAACTCAAGCACAGCTCATATCTCGACCGAAACGAAGGCTTTCGCATAATCCAAAAACACAAAGTGGCAAGTTATACTCTTTGGTCTTCTGTATAACCTGCCGCAGCGTATGTATGTGGTCTATCGTGCTATAGCCTTTTCGGAAACCGGCTTGAAAACAAACAATGATGTAAGCAGTTCGAGCGAAATATCCGAATTTGTACTCGATTAACATCGATAATTTCGCCAATTGTGAACCAAATCGAAAAATTATTTTTTAATTCGAAAGGGTATACTCTCGGAATGGGCCCATTTAAATTTTACAGAAATCGGCTAAGCCGTTTTTGATAAATCAACAACTACTGATGATTATTTTTCGCATATTAAAATAGCATGACCGACTTCACCCGTGAAGTCGGTCATGCTATTTTTTGCGAAAAATAATCATCAGTAGACTCGCGTCTCCCAAGTACCGTCGACACCTTGGCTGCTGATTAAAATCTTATTGTTAGTTCACCGTTACGCCACGACGGTTCTCTTTTTGCACAAACTCTAGCGGCACGTGAGTTTAGCGCTAAGCGAAGTATGGAGGGATGGCTGCGCATGGGATTAGTATGGCGGTCACCATGCGCAGCCATCCCCTCCACACTACCCTCAGCGCTAAACTTACGTGCCGCTTCCTGTAACTAGTACTTACAAAGACATTGAGGAATCTCCCCTGACCAATGGCCATTAGAGCACTGCAGATGACCGGTTGCGGTCGGTCCACAACGTAGCCTTCCTGGCAAGTCACATTAATGACCAAGGAGTCATAGGCCTCTCCAGGGACAGCGTACATTTCATTTTTTATGGTGAAAGTGCCGTGGGCGGGATAATGCGGCAGAATGCATCTGTGGTCAAATCATAAATCATGAAACCTGCAGTGGGAAGCTCAATTAAATACAAGATTCACTTCATTGCATAAAAAATATAAATATTAGGTACCTGCTGGAGCCAACCGCTTTGTCTGCTTTGGTGTTGGAGTCCGATGATACTGAAGACAAAATACTTTCATGAAAATCGGTATTTATAAACTACTAGCAGCGCCCCGCGGTTTTACCCGCGTTGTGCCCGTTCCCGTGGGAATTTCGGGAATTTTTATACATATAAACCTTCCTCTTGAATCACTCTATCCATTAAAAAAAACCGCATCAAAATCCGTTGCGTAGTTTTAAAGATTTAAGCATACAGACAAACAAACAAACAAACAAACGAAAATAGCGACTTTATTTTATACTATGTAAGGATTAAAAGCTGATTATATTTCTAGATACAGGACATAAGCAATTCAAAGAGAGCATTTTTAGGGTTAAGTGTAAAACGAGGAACCCTTATAACTTCTTTGTGTCCGTCCGTCCGTCCGTCCTAATTTAACAAAGGCGTATAACTTCCACATATTATCCAAATTACATGAAATTTGACATGTTGATAGTTTTAGTATAGGTCAGTGGAGTATTGGTTACCTAAATTTAACAATTACTTTCTCAATAGTCATCCATCCATCAGCCATAGGACGTCCACTGCTGGACATAGGCCTCCTATAGATCTCCAATAAGACCGGTTGGTAGCGGCTTGCATCCAGCTATCAATAATTTTCAGTTTTTAGATTTGTATTATTGCTGATATCATCTAATGATAGATGATATCAGCCGTATACAAAGGAGAAATCAAGGATATAAAGAATGATATAAGCCGTATATTGCAGATGAGGTCATCTGAAAGTGGGTTAGGTTTTTGATCTATCTATAAGTTAGTGAGTGAGTGAATCAGTCAATGAAACCCCGATTTTCAAACATTAATGTATCACTAACCGTTTGAGCAAAATTTGTACAATTTGTGCCAAATTTCATGAGTGTAGGTTAATTGGTTCTAGAGTTGTGAGGGGGTCAAAAGTAGCTCCAAATGGTTCGTGTAATATGACACACGGCCGCTGCGTCGCCAGTTTTCTTTGGACACATGGCTGGACGCGCGTCCGCTCGTCCAATTTCTCGATCAGAGGACTAAGTTGGAGTTTTGCAAATCTAATCGAATTACCTACTTACTACGCCGAGCACACACGCGAGCACATTGACAAACACGCTTGAGTTAGCCAATCACTGACGTTGCCGCGCTTGTGTTCGATCGGTGTTGGTCGTACATTACCGAAAAAAATACTCACACTTAGTTAGTCAGTTTTCTGTACGTGACACAAGATGGCGCTGTGCAATTTCCATAGAAATCACATCAAACGTTAACGCAATCGAGTTCGAGCAAGAAACTCCAACTTAGCCCTCCGACCATTACCTTGCCCACGTTGCCCACGCATTTTGATGGTATGATAAGTCGTAATGGGCTGATATATTACAATGGGCTGATTCATTTTAATGGGCTGATGCCTTAAACACACAAAAATTGACTTACAAACACATCTTGGCATAGGCCCCGACCACAAGCCGCGGAAGCACTTGACATTTGGAGATTTATTCATCACATATTTTGGTTTGCAACTGACAGTTATTTCAATGATGCCCATAAAGGAATCTCCTGGGCTCGCATTGGGTTGTTTTTTTGAAGAGTATGTTCCATGTTTAGGGTAAGGAGGCAAAAGACATTTTCTGAAAACGAGTACAATAATTTAGGTTTGACTAGTAAGTAGTTTGAGTGTGTAATACTCCCTGGCACTGGTGTTAACGCAATAACTACCTGGGGCAATGGTGCAAACGTTGAGCAATTATTAAAATGTCAAAAACGGTCTATAAGAATCATAAGTGGGATCAGGAAAAGAACTTCGGCCAAAAAATACTTTTTAGAGAACCGAATAATGACAGTAATATCATTATACATTTTTAAATCTTTATTAGATATTCATATGGATAAGGACAAGTACCTAAAAATTTCGGACACACACAATTACAACACAAGATTTAAGGAAAGACTATGCTTGCCCTCAACTAAATTAACTAAAACTCAAAGGCATGGCGTGTATAATAAGATTTTTATGTACAACAAATTACCAAAATCTATTACAGATCTACCTTATCCTGATTTTAAAAGAAAAATTAAATGTTTTTTAACAAATAATGTGTTTTATAAATTGGGTGAGTTTTTAGCAATGAAATTAAATGATAATTATTTTGATGACTAATACTAGATATACTATTTGATGAGTAATACAATAATATTTGACATTGATTCGGTAATTCCATAATTGCATGCAATTCTATACATTTAGAAAGGTTCCACTACAGGACAATTTTTATGACTAATATGTAATTTATTTGACTTATATTATTTGACTTGTTGTTATTATTTTATTTATATTGAGTATTATTAATTTTGATTAAGAATGTTTAAATTTTATAGTTAAGTACGTATATTTCAATTCTGTAAACTGACTTGCCTTGTATGACTGACATGTTGTAAATGGCCAATAAATGATCTGAATCTGAATCTGTTGAGCCGTGGTGGTCTAGTGGTAATGACACCCGCCTTACAATCGTGAGGTCGTGGATTCAAATCCTGGTCCCGTGCCAATGAATTCCTTGGAATTTATGTACGGAATTTCACACCACTGGCTTTTCGGTGAAGGAAAACATCGTGAGGCAACCTGCATACGTCCGTAGAAGAAATTCGATGGCGTATGTGAATCCACCAACCCGCACTGGGCCAGCGTGGTGGATAATAGCCCAATCACCCTTCGTGGGTAGGCCTACGTCCTGCAGTGGACTATCAAAAAGGCTGGTACATACTCCCTGGCCGGACCAACTAGTTATATTCATGTATTAGTACCTACAGCGGGAAAAACATACATAAATTGTACAAATTTGTACCTACGAGTATATAAGTATACAAAAATGTAAGAAACTAAGACATATAGTTCTGGTCTATATAAGGTAAAAAACATCTTTCAATCAGGTTTCAATATTTCTTAGAAAGGTGCCTGTAAGAAATGAATAGACTAAGTCGCTATTAATTTCAATCAGGTAACTTAAACTTAGTAACGAGATTTAAATAATGTTAACGTAATATAGACCAAAACTATAAGTCTATAACCGTCTCACCACAAAAGTTTTACGCACGCTTTAGACAATGTTTTACAGTACAAATTGCACGGTTAACAGTGTTTAAAGCGTGTTTAAATCTTTTGTGGTAAGGCGGTAAGTGTTATTCTGATGTACAATTTTTATACATTTGTTTAGATGCATTATCTGCGCGAGATAACTGATATTTAGGAAATAGGGGTTATTGCTTATAATTTATTAGCGACCCGCCCTGGCGTCGCACAGGTGTATTATACATAGATATAAACCTTCCTCTTGAATCACTATTTATTGAAAAAAAAACGCATCAAAATCCGTTGCGTAGTTTTAAAGATATAAGCGATCAGTGCGACATAAGAGACTTGAAAATAAATGAGGTCGCCACCATCGCTTTGTTAGCATATTTTGCATAATTTTTTTCATAATGTCATTGTTTTTCTGTTCACAATCCACAAAATAACACAAAACGAGAAAATGCTAGGAAATTAGCAATGATTGACAGCTCAGATTGTGGTTCCAGCAAAAGTGATAATTTAGTTCCCGAATAATTCATTTCATCTCTTTTGTGTTGCACTGTACATGGGGACAGACAGCGGGAAGCGACTTTGTTTTATACTAACATATGTAGTGATACGAGTACAAAGCGCACTTTTCTACGAAGTAATGAAAGGTGACTAAAATATTATTTACCTAACATATACCATGTCGATTGCAGAGGGCTCTCGCTGACTTTTTTATTTAGATCTACAATATCTGTTCAACTATTTACATGCATTACCTGCGTGAAAAAAATGATATTTCAGGCTTACCTACCATAAAACGAGTTGGTGGTCAAGCGCGGACTTATTCGCGATAAAAAAAAACAATTCACCTTCATAATGACGATTACTAAAAAAGTACTTATAAACAAATTTTTACATATAGGTAATGCACAAATTGTGTACATTTTTTTCCACTATATTAACTAGATGGTCCGGCCAAGGAGTATGTCCCGTTTGAAGGTTGCTTGCGATCACCGAAGTACATACGTTCGGTACAGTCATTCTTTGGATGGGTGACCGCAGGTGGTATTTACAGCTGAGCGCTATTTTGGCTCAAATAACACATTTAATTCAAAAATTAAAAAAAAAAAGTTATTTATTGTCACAAGATACAATTTTTAAGGGCCCTTCAAGTATTACGTAAGCAGATTTATTACAATTATTTTTGGGCGGCTTGTAAATTCTGACACGAGGCTAGCTTAAACAAACTTCCTCCATGTTGTCATTTACTTACTTACTAGAGCGAACCATTTTTTTTTATCTCGAGCAAAAGTGCCTTTATTAACTACAACAAAACTACACTGCTACTACATAAAAAGCATTGGATCATCCTTAGAAGGTCTAAAGATAATCCAAATTATTTACTTATATACTTATTTTACTTACTTGTACAATATATTTTCAACAAGACCCGTGACTTGGGCAAACCGTGGTAGCGCTGGGGACAAAGCAATAAGTTATTTAATTTGTATATATTACTGTACTAATAGTAGATTATGTACCAAGTATCGACTTGGCATTTTTTTCCATATTTATGGTACCAAGAGAACCTAGGTTGTCTTTCGTCACGGGCGACATATTGAACCCTTAGCGTAGCGATCGACCCTTTAGTAGGGTACACTTCTAAAAATATTTGAGAACTAGTTTCTGCCCGCGTTTTCCCTTACCACCCTTAATAAAGGAGGTGGAAAAAAAAAAACGATTTGACATTTGTTCGATTCGACAGTTCTTTTTTGACATTTCTTGGAGCGCACGCTAGCATACTCGTAGCTCGCAGATGGCAGAATTTTTCCTACTTACTTAACACTTATTGTTTTAATTTGGAAAATTTACGCAATATCATTATAATTTATAGCCTATGTGTTATTCTGATATATAGGCTATATAATTGCAAAGTTTCATCTCAATTCGTTCAGTAGTTTTTGTGTGAAAGAGTAACAAACATCGATACATCCATCCATCCATCCTTACAAACTTTCACGTTTATAATATTATTAGGATATATAGGCCAAGGGGGGGTCCGGACCCCTCGGACCCCCCTCATATACGCCCACGATTGTAAGAAGCCTCTTTGGTGCCCGTATCAGTTTAATTTTATAGAATAAAAAAAAAAACTTCTTTGCAATGCCCGTGTTAGGCCATGATAATCGAGCTGGCCATGGTCTTATGTTTTTCCCGTAGTAAATACATTCTCTGTTTTATTACGGATTTGTGTGCGATTCTATGAAAATTCGTAGGTACATTCTAGTTTGTTTTATTTTATTGTGAACAATACCAAGTTGCCTAGTGAGTAAGCTTAGTCAGCTTATGACGTAATTATTACTTATATTCCGGGTTTTAATTTCTCGCAAGAGGTATGAAAAGTAGAGTATGCCCCACTAGAACCAAGTCTGTCTTCGTCTTGGGCGACTTGAACCCCTCGCTTCACTCAGGACTCTGTAATTTCCTCTTAAAACACCCTCGCTGCGCTCGGGAGTTAACTTTAGGGTCCCTCGCTACGCTCAGGGTCCAACTGGTTCTCTTGGTATATAATCTACTTTCACATTGCACGGCAACGGGCACTGTTAGGAGGTTTTATACGATTTTACAACTTCAACGATCGATTAAATTGATGAAATTTTAACGGCGTGATCGATTCCATTCATCCATCTATCAGCTGTAGTACATCCACTGCTGGACATTGGCCTCTTCTATGGATTTCCAATGAAACTCGTTGAATCCTGCATCAAACGCGTTCCTGCGGTTTTGCGGCCTTAATTATATCGTCAGTCCACCTAGTCGGTAGATATCCTGCGCTGCGCTTAATAGTACGTGGTCTCAATTTGAGAACCTCACCAAAAAACTAAAAAATAGTATACATACCTAAAACGATAAAATACAGTCCTTTAAACATCATTATCCCAAGACAATGCTGTTTTCAATCCACAACAAGACGAACGACGTATAAAAAAAACAATACACTCAAAAAAGAATGATGATATTGTCTTCAAAAACATATTATTTAAAAAAATACAATTAAAAAAACAACTTTGTTAATAAACATTAATTTGTGAGACCTGTACGCGTCCAGATTGTGCCAATATTGCAATACTAATGATCCATTGATCACCTAGACTTACTCTTACCTACATATCGCAGACACAGCTAATTATTTTAGGGAAAATAAAAACCCCCAAACACCTAAGAGTAATTAATGATGTCGTCATTGTATTAGGTATTTCCAAATTTTACAAAGCCAAATTTAATTATCACGATTCCAATTAGTTGTTTTTGTGTGTAAAAATTACTAAGTATTATTAATGGACTAGGTATACTACAATTAATAATCGGCCCAGTACGAGTCCGACTCGCGCAAGGAGGGTTCCGTACTGTATAGGATACAATACATACGGAATATACGGCCCTTAAATATTATTTTATTTTAATTTTAATATAAATTATTGAAGTGAATATACAACTAAATGTAAATATTCTGTGAATATTTCAAGCATCTACCTGTTACCATTATTAATATAGAGCGAATAACGGCTAAAATATCAGGTTTGTTTTATCATAAAAAAACCTGATATTTTAGCCGTTATTAAAACTTTTATGGGAGTCCCCCTTAATTTTAAAACTGTTTTTAGTATTCGTTGTCATAGTGGCAACAGAAATACATCATCTGTGAAAATTTCAGCTTTCTAGCTATAACGGTTCATGAGATACAGTCTGGAGACGGACATACAGACAGACAGACGGACAGCGGAGTCTTAGTAATAGGGTCCCGTTTTTACCCTTTGGGTACGGAACCCTAAAAACCACAATCAAGATACGTACCTAATCTGCGGAAATGATATTAATTAATTCATATTTCACATGTACTGCAATATCTATACTACACTTGTTTTTTAGGATTCCATACCCAAAGGGTACTAGTATGACCACGGGGAAACAACCGTAATAACAAGATTCCGTTGTCCGTCCGCGCGTCAGTCTGACTGTCACCAGGCTGTACCTCATGAACCGTGATAGCTAAACAGCTAAAATTTTCACAGATGATTTATTTCTGTTGCCGTTATAATAAAAAATACTAAAAACAAAATAAAACAAATTTTATATTACACAAACCTTTTTTTTTAAATATAAGTACAACCTTTTACTGAACGAGTACTCGCCAAGACGAATAAAACGAGCCGAAACTCGATAGGGTTGACTCGTATCATTACAGAGTTCCATTACAGAGAGGGTGGTCATAGGACCACCTTCCAGCTCCATCATCAGACCCTGATTAACGTTGAAAAACAAACTACACGCCAAGACCATTCAAATGAACCCAAGCTCGATGAGGCTGTGTCGTTTCATTGCTAAGTTCTTTTGGCCACCTTCCAGCTCTATCATCAGATCAGCACCATTGTCATCATAATATTGCATTGTCACGCGATTTACACATGTAGTATGCAAAATTTCAGTAACCGGGAAGTGGATCAAATGTAACTTGCAAGATTTGATTACAGACCGACAGACAGACAACGGGACAGGTGAAGCTAAATAAAAGCTTGTAATAAATTTTTAAGATGGCTTCCATACAACAAACGTGATTTTTTTGCTGAATACTAATAACGACAACAGGTAAGTAGTCGCTTGAAATGGGGTTAACGGGGCTCTTATACTTACGGTGTACGGAACTCTTCGTACGTGAGTCCAACTTGCACTTGGCTATTTTTTATTTCCATAATATCATCCATCCATCAGCCATAGAACGTCCACTGCTGGGCATAGGCCTCCCCTATAGATCTCTATTTATGACCGGTTGGTATAGCAGCTTGCATCCAGCGCAATCCTGCGGTCTTAATGAGGTCATCCGACCGCCTTGTGGGTGGACGTCCTATGGTGCGCTTGCCGGTGCGTGGTCTCCACTCGAGAAGTTTTCGACCTCATCGGTCATCAGTCCTCCGTGCTATGTGCCCTGCCAATTGCCACTTTAACTTGCCAATCCGCTGGGCTATGTCGGTAACTTTGGTTCTTCTACGTATCTCCTCATTCCTGATTCGACCTCGCAGAGAGACTTCGAGCATAGTCCTCTCCATAGCTCCATTTCTATAACATCATCCATCAGCCATAAGAAGTCCACTGCTGCACATAGGCCTCCCCTATGGATCTCCAATAAGACCGGTTGGAAGCGGCTTGCATCCAGCGCGATCTAAAACATGATACAACAATATTTATCTACAAAAGTATCAAAAAACCGCAGTAAGTTTTTCCTGGTATTACATTCACACGCTGCCAATAAGGAAATTTCCCATCCATTAATAGTATATTATGATATAAGTGCGGTAAGTTGAAAATTACAGCCGAGACGATATTGCAATATAATATAATGAAGCAGAGGCTGTAATTTTCAAAGTGCACGTGTGTCATACGACGTTTTATAACATATTTGCGAGGAAATTAATAGAGTGACTTTGAGTGAAAGTCGTGCATCAGTCGAAGCATCGTGCGTTTTACATTACAATAACGCACAAGTGCCGTAATGTCTCTCACTCTCTTGAGTGAAAGTAGGAGAAACGAGACCACAGAGTTCTGCAGTCGGTGGCGGCGTGCGTTTTACATTACAATAAAGCACAAGTGCGTAATGAAATACATTACGATATTAAAAATTGGAGTAATTACAGCCACTTTACGAGCAAATATGTTATAAAAATTATTATATACGTTTAAAGACGTTGGAAATATATGAGGTGCAGTCAAAGAATTACTTATGACGGAGTTATGAATGTGTAAACATGACGGCACGATACCAAAAAACCCGGGGATTTATGCGTGTGACATCTCAACTAAGAATAAACCAAAACCCAAATATCAGCATTGGAAGACAGAATTAACGTAATGGGCAGACTGGCTAGGAAAACCTGCGTCAAAATAAGAGTCGTTCCGAAAATACAAAAATAAAATAATCGGGCAAGTGCGAGTCGAACTCGCGCAAGAAGGGTTCCGTACTGTATTGGAGCCCCCTTAAATATTTATTTTATTTTCATTTAAGACTAAACTAATACTAAAACTTAACTAAAAAAAAAAAACACAAAACAAAATAAAACCTAGTCAAAAAGCCCCTCGGCAGAGGGTAACGTGGCCAGAATGCTGGCAGCATTGCCTCGCTGAATAGCAATACTCAGCTTTTGAGCGAAATAGATGCCAGCACTCTGGTCACGTGTCACCTCTACCAAACGCCTGGCCAAATATTTGTAAAGAGTATCAGCGTCCGGCCCCCACGGACCTAAAGTCTCAACCCCAAACGGCACAAAATGGTACATCCTGTCTAAGGACCCATATTTGTGCCGTTTGAGGTTTTCCGCTTTAGCTGCAGCAGCACCAGACCTGTCTGCTGTGTCAGGAAGGTGAGACGACGCCAGTGTGTCGACGCACGTCGCGTCCCACACCAAAGGTCGTCCCACCCTCCATGGCACCAACGTCATTCCGTCGGGTCTTTTACCGTCGTCCCGCAACAGTCCATTAGGCTCTAGGACCGACGGGACGCCAGCACTAACAAAGGCCCTACGGATGATATCATTTAGGGTGGCGTGCCGCGAAAAGCGCCCTGCACTTTTTGTGCATGACAATGCGTGGTGACCGAAACGATCGACCATATCGCCACATTGGCAGCGGTGCGGGACCAGACATGGGGCACCTAAACGGAGAGATACGCCTATCCGGAAAGAGTTATTATCCAAAAGGTTGCCAACGTTACTTGAAGGAAGGGCATGTAGCCAAAGCCCCGACTCCCATCTTGAAACGGCAAGCAAGCGAGTGCGCTCTGTGGTACAACTTGAGGTTTGAATTAGTTTTTGCAGTTCTAACTCACAGAGCGGCCCGTCCCACTGTCTCTGAGAATTGGGAGACTTGGGCAAAAGTTGGCTAGGGCAAGCTATTTTCCAACTTTCGACAGCGTCACTCAGACATGTAATTTCTGAATTTGGAAGAGAGGATGATAATTTTTCATTTAATAATTAACGATTGAAGTATACATACAATCAAATATTTTGTGAATATTTCAAGTCTACCTGTTACCGTTATTAATATCGCGCGAGAAACGGCTAACAAATCAGGTTTGTTGTATGGGAGCCCTCCTTAAATATTTATTTTATTTTGTTTTTAGTATTTGTTTTATAGCGGCTACAAAAATACAGCATCTATGAAAATTTCAACTGCCTAACTATCACGGTTCCTGAGATACAGCCTGGTGACAGACAGACAGACGGACGGACAGCGGAGTCTCTGTAATAGGGTCCAGTTTTTACCCTTTGGGTACGGAACCCTAAAAAGACGACTTATTTGCCATGATTGACTCATTAATGGCTTCAATTTGTCCCCAAGCTGCCGAAGACTGCATCGAATCTTTTGAACCTCACAGCTTACCTACCGCTTCAGATTCTATCGCCTGTTAAATACATTGAGCAAGAACAATTAGGTCTCGAAGAAGATAAGAACGATAGTTTTTCAATAAGGTATTGAACAATCAGGTCCCGAAGACAATTACTGGTAATTTCTCTTGAAATCGTCCATCAAACCAGCAAGTAGGTAAACTTGGATCAACAACTCGACAAGAAATAAATTATAAAAAATCGTTCGAGTAGTTTTTTGAAAATCAGCCTCATACTTTACTCTTCTTTTTTCTCACATTTTCCCCGTACTTGACTTTGCACAAACACAACACACACATTTTGTTTGCTGTTTCAATTTACTTAGACACACATAATACATCTTTCTTGCAGAAGAAGATTCAGGCTCGTTTGAAGGTGGTAGATTTGGTAAATCACGACCTACACACGATGTAACGCATCATTAATTATTGTGGCAACTTTACACTATAAACTTTTTGTTTATACCAAAAAGCACTATTCACGATTGCAATATTTAGATATATATATATTTATTTTGCGAGATCACATATTTGTAATTATAATCAGATCTTAATATAAGACTAACAAACTGTCACCCTGTTTCAAAGGGTAGAGCAAAGTTTTGGCTAAACATTTATGCTAAACAGTGTAATAGAAAGAAACATTTAAAAGAAACGAGCAAAAATAACACTTACAGTAAATTTGGTAACCGTTTCAAGTTCACAATTTTATGATAACAAAATTATTTTACCTATGTTTAGTATTAGACACATATGTGCTGCTAAATACACATATGTCTATAGATGTATATTTAATACTAATTTATTTCTGACAATACATAAAACTGCACTTTAAAAAAATTAATCGAAATATTTTACTAAGGTGCTTACTATGGATATAATTAAATAAATTAATATTTGGGGACATCTTACACACGGCCTCTGACCCCAAACTAAGCAAAGCTTGTGATATGGCTGCCAGAGACTGGAATACTACATATACTTATTTTTTAAAGACATACTTATATAGAATAGATAGTAACTAAATAACACCCAGAAACAGAGCAAATACTTACGTTCATCACATAAATATTTGACCTGGGTGGGGATCGAACCCACGCCTCTTTGACCCAGAAGTTAGGGCACTAACCACTGAGCCACCGAGGCATTCAATAATTAGTTTACCGACATGAGGTATGTAAGACACTACGGTGTTGTAACGATATTACTGAGGACACGTATATCAGACCCATCACTAATTACTGACCTGCGGTCCTGGTGACACCGAACAGCTCTAACTCTACCTGTATGCGTGCTGCAGCTGCCGTCGCTGCATTGACGGGAGGCGTTTGTCGACACAGGAAGGTAAAGGGAGAGACAGAATGATACGCCATGAAACAAAGAAGACAAAAAGGTATTGAAGAGTCTCTCAGATCTCACGTCAGGTGCATAGGGCTAAGTAAAATATTGTTGATTTTTAGGGTTCCGTACCTCAAAAGGAAAAAACGGAACCCTTATAGGATCACTTTGTTGTCCGTCTGTCCGTCCGTCCGTCTGTCAAGACCCTTTTTCTCAGGAACGCGTGGAGGTATGAAGCTGAAATTTATATCAATTACTCAGGTCTACTGTCCCTTGAAGCTGTGAAAAAATCAAACTTCTAAGCCAACGCAATCAAAAGATACAGCCGTTTATGCCGCAAATTTTGAAACTCGCAAGTACTCGCAAGGGAATCAAAACCTAAAGGGTACTTCCAGTCGACCTAGAATCTTGAAATTTGGCATGAAGCAACGTTTTATAGCACACATAAAGGAAAAATTCCGAAAACCTTAAATTTTTAGTTACATTACAAAATATATATTTTTTAATAAATATAAACTTATTACTTTTTTTGTCGTAATGAACGAACTTTGTAAACCTTGCAGGTTTGTACGGAACCCTCGGTGCGCGAGTCCGACTCGCACTTGGCCGGTTTTTCAAAAACGACTAAGCTGATTTCAGTAAAATAGGACCACTTCTTATGGTGAAGCGCTACAGGCAGCGCGAAATTCAATATTTTTTTGGGTTTTTAGTAATTTATTGCTAATTCACTTACCTTGAATTTACGAAAACTGTTTTTGCGATGTTGATTTATCGCAACAATCGACACAATTATCACTTGAATCGGTATATTTTTGCGTCAAACTGTCAATTCGTTGAATTTCATCATAATTTTCAATCAACGTTTTTACATACGAGTAGATGATGGATTGATGGATTGACTATTGAATTGGTTTTTTGATGTAAATAACAAGTTAACCCGATTTATTTGTTGCTGAAAAACCAGTTATTGTTAATCCAAGGTGAGTGAGTGAGACTAGGTAAATAACAAATTGCAAAAAACCCGGAAAATACCTTAACCGTTTCACCGTATCATCGACCCGTACCACTGAGTTCTTTGGAGTTTATGTACGGAATTTCACACCACTGGCTTTTCGGTGAAGGAAAACATCGTGAGGCATCCTGCATACGCCCGTAGAAGAAATTCGATGGCGTATGTGAATCCACCAACCCGCGCTGGGCCAGCGTGGTGGAAATAGCCCAACCACTCTTCGTGGGTAGGCCTACGTCCTGCAGTGGACTATTAAAAAGGCTGATACAGTACCTATAATTATTACCTAACACGGCTGCGTACTAAATGCGCATAAGGTTTTCTCCGTAGTATTTATGAAAAACCGATGAATGGGTTTATATAAATGAATAGTTATTTGGACTAACGAATATATAAACTAGGCCGCTATTTTCATAAAATATGACTCAGTTTAGTTCATCTGTGTTTTTTTTTTGCATCCAAAGTTTCCTAAATATTGAGTTAAAATTCAAATGTTCCAAGGCTTTGTATATTATTCGAGTGTAGTATTTTTTTCACAGTTTTATGAGCAAGAAGCATGGATTTTGTAAAGACAAATTGATATAAATCTTAGTTTTAGATATTCAATAGCAAACACTGGTGTGACTGACCCACCGACGAAAAATTGAGAACCTTCTTTTTTGAATCCGGTCAATAATATTTTAACCTACTTCCCTAGAATTAACATAAAAAACTAGTTGTTTCAACATTAGATCAACACTTTAAAGTTTGACGCCAACTAATAAACTTTTCAGATATTCCTAGATTACACACTTTTTGAAAAACTTTTTATAGTTCCACTGTTAATATTTTTTGCACAAAGCATAATTATGGTGATTTAAGGAATATGTTAACAATTTTAATTTAATATCTTTTAACTTTTAATTAGTTTTATCTTATGATTAGAATAAAGAAGAGAGAGGAACAATAAGATTCTAATCTTATTGTTCCTCTCAAATCATAAACCTAAGCTCCAGGGTGGAAGTGTTAAAAGGTATAACGCCGCGAGTAGCTTCTGGTGAAAGCGCAGCACACTTCTCGACACCCTAAGCAGTCCACACCAATGTTGCCCCTCCGGTGCCAGCTTACGGTAGCCTGTATGGGGGGCCCATTTAGTGGATGGCAAGTCACCACCCGCCTATAACTTGGAATTGAGGCAATATTTGGCACGTGCCGCACCTTATTCCATAGCCCAGTTCTTACTCATTTAATCTTCCACCCCAGAATAAAATTTAGCCTAGAATTGTACAATTTCCATCTCTGTCTTAACAATAGTTTTCCTTTCCCTACCATCCACAAACTGTTTTATGAGACTTTTTTTTAAATTGTAAAAGGCCTCTTGGTGTTGGCTTCGGTCCCACCAATGCCTTTTAAGGTATCGTAAAACATATTAGATCAGCACATCACAATAACCCGAAATACCTGGATACTCGTATCACAGACATCTTGCTGAATGGATCAGCCCTAGTTCTAATTATTTTAATTTATATTTTTATTTATTTAAGACGACGCGGACTCTAGGATATAATTTTACTTTTAATTTATACCTCCTTTTACCAGTTACAGTTGTACAATATTTGGCGAAAAATAATTACCTACCTACTTACTGTATGAGCTGTTCTAATTTTCTCGAATACCGGTTTTTTTTATCGAAAAAATACTAACCACTGACTCCAGGGTCTGTGCCCTTTGTTAACTAAAATTTACAATTGTTTGATTATACTGTACCTACAAAGAGAGTTAGTAGGTACTTGAAATCTTAGCCTAAGTTAGTCGATGCACTGCGTGAATACCGCCAGCAGACCGGCGACCTGCAAGCAGCACCCGATCACGAGTGTGACACATGTGCCAGCCATCGATCTGCTCGACCATATTTGAGGGAACCTGGCGACCCGACAAATGATGCCGCCGCAAGAAGGAGCTCTCAATGGCGATCATGAATGCTTGGGGCATACACATTCATAACTCATTTTTAAGAAATAAGCAATATTTCTTTAAAACACACACATTTTCCACGTCCTATGACAATTTTGTTGCCTTCTCTCGGTCCAGAGCCTCCATCACCGCCTTATTCCGATCCCTGACGGCCATCTGCAGGTCGTATTCGATGATGGTCTCCGATGACGCAGAAAATGCTCGCCGCACGAATCGACTGATGGCATCATTTTCGTCGGCGTAATAGATAAAGGTCCCAGTGTGCCGCGATATAGCAACGACCGCGTGTGTAGCTCTGGTGTAGTCTCATTTTCGGCTTTGTCTAGACACGCGGAAGCGTGTCCAGCCAAGACTAAGAAAAAGGCGACGCAGCAGCCGTGGGTAATATTACACGAACCATTACGAGCCACTTTTGACCCCTTCATAACTCGAAAACTATTTAACCTATATATATGAAATTTAGCATATTTATTAAAGTTATTATTTAGCTTATCTACAATACAATATTTCATTAATTTTGCTCTAACAGTTAATGAAATGTTAACGTTTAAAAACCGGGGATTCACTGACTCACCGACTCACTTACTGACTTATAGATCAAAAACCTAACCCACTTCCAGATGAGCTAGAAACTTGATATTTGGCATCAAGATAGATTATTACGCAAGTACAAAGGAAAAAATCTAAACCTTTGAAGTTTTACCCCTCAACCCCATGAATTAGGGGATGAAAGCTTGTATGAGACTTCCACAAATTTCCATGCTATAAGTCTAAAAATTCATGTAGAGACTCCCTGTTAGAAATAATAAAACTCATGTTTCAGAATTTTTAATAAATCAGCCCCCAACCCCTTAAATAGGGGGATGAAAATGTTTATGTCACTTTCGAAACTATTGATGCCAGAAGTCAGAAAATGGATAAAAGAACTCGTTGTAATAGATAGTAAAACACGATTTCAGAATTATTAATAAACCACCCCCAAAGCCTAAAACTGGGGGATGAAAACTTGTATGACACTTTTGCTAGATGTCCAAAAATGGATTAAGGGACTCTTTATTACAAATATTAAAACACGTGTTTTAGTAAATCTCCCCCTAACCTTTAAAACTGGGGGTTAATTAACAGTTGGTATGAGACTTCCGCAAGTTTTGAAGCTAGAGTTGTGAAAATCGATAAAATTACTCCTTGTAGTAAACTACGAAAAGAAGTGAAATCCAACAAAAACATTTTCATGTGAAATGAAGCCACGTCTAAATCACAGTTCCCACTATCAAAAAGTTGTCAGATCTCACGTAAAGCCAAGCTTCTAACTCTACACGCCTTACTCTACATGTCCTTACTTCACAAACTCTACACCTTAGCCAGTATATGCGGCTTGGCTGTTTCGCTAACTGCGCATGGGCGTAAAGTGAAGATAATTCATTAATTCTGTCATTACAAACAGTTCTTGTTGTTCACGAATTCAGCTCGGTTAGGCGGCGTTCGGAAAATTGCTTAACGTTTTCTCGTCCGACATACCTCAGTGCCTCAAGTCGAAAGTGTTTGACCAGTGTGCGTTACCAGTGATGACTTACGGCACTGAAACGTGGTCTCTCACTATGGGCCTTATTAATAAGCTCCAAGTAGCACAACGAGTTATGGAGAGGGCTATGCTCAGAGTCTCTCTGCGAGATCAAATCAGGAATGAGGAGATACGCAGAAGACCCAAGTTACCGACGTACTCGTAGCCCAGCGGATTGGCAAGTTGAAATGGCAATGGGCAGGGCACATAGCGCGGAGGATACTGATGACCGAAGGGGTCGAAAAGTTCTCGAGTGGAGACCGCACGCACCGGCAAGCGCAGCGTAGGACGTCCACCCACAAGGTGGACGGATGAACTCATTAAGACCGCTACCAACCGGTCTTATTGGAGATCTATAGGGGAGGCCTATGTCCAGCAGTGGACGTCCTATGGCTGATGGATGGATGGATGGATCATGTAGAACCAGACTTCCAACAGATTCTGAGCTGCCGTATCTGCACTATCAAATTGCCGTATTAGGGCTAATTTGGGAAAAATGGCCCTATACGTTCACCACAATTGCAAATCCTAGGAGAAAATACGTGCTACGACAGTCTGAAATTGCCGTATAGGTATTAGTAAAAATGTCTGCCGTATTTTACAAAAATTCTACTTGAATTACCGTATATTGCGGCGGCAATTGCCCTATCAGAAACAATAACACTCTAAGCGCACTTTCTTTACATTTGTGGCTTAGCTCCCTCATAAGTAATGACGTAAGGATCGATTTCTGGAGTGACCCAATTAATTCGGGCACGAATGTTTTGCCCTACAGGAAGTAGGGTAATTATGTAGGGTGGGAAAATTTGGGAAAAAATTATCGTCTTACGGGTGAAATCCATATTTTAACTACTTTTTTGACGTGATACGAACGAAAAAGTGTCATGTTCTGCCTGAGCTGAGCGTGCAAGCGAGAGAGCATAACAAGCAATAGAGAGGCACGACTGACCAAAGCGTTCGGGTTTTTGTTTGATGTTCGTCAGACTTCTCCTCCAACACAAGTCGGAGACGTTAGCAACAAATACTATTACATCTTATTTTACTATGGAAATTAACGTGGTTTTCACACATTTTAAACGATATAAAACGGTATAACGTAAACGGTATAAACGATAAACACGACTAAAGTTTCGGTCGCGTTCGGCGACCTTTCTCAAGTTGGCGAGTGCTAGCACGCGGAGCCGTCTCGCAATGCACTGCGGACTGCGGCGCGTAGCGCTCGCGATGACAGTTAGGGAGGCTATTGAGATTAGCAGACGCCCTAACTTTAATAGAGACGGGGGATGGACACTGCCACCGACGTGGAGACCGTGTCTTCAGGGAACCAGAGGACTTGACCGTGGGACTGGTGGAGGCATAGTGAGCTCAGTGTGCTGGAGTATCCCCGACGGATACCGTGATATCGATGAAGAGGATATTCAGTGCGCGCCGACACAACAATCCTCTCTACGCGCCACCGCAACCGCTGTCATCGCGAGCGCTACGCGCCGCAGCCCGCAGTTCATTGCGAGACGGCTTCGCGTGCTAGCACTCCCCAACTTGAAAAAGGTCGCTGAACGCGACCGAAACTATAGTCGTGTTATGACTATACGTACACGTGAGTGAGTCCCGTTTTATATCGTTTAAAATCTATTACATCTTGCGATTTTTGCTACTTTGATATAAGTAGAGCAATACATGGTTTTATAAACGTGTATGCGATTTTCGTAGGATAAAATAAAAGACATGAACAAGTTTTTTTCCCTCTTTCTGGATTTCTTTTTCCTTTTCTATTTTTTTTTCTGTACTTGTTTTATTTTTCGGATTTGTCGTATTCTGTATTACTTATAGTTGTTTTTCTGTAAGCGTTCGGCTTGTTTCAGTTGTTGATTCAACAATGTTTTCATATGACGTTATCACGTAAAATTATCCTCCGTAGTACCGTACTTACTTTACAGACAATAATTTTTTTAGCAACACAGCGAGAAGGGAAGTTGTATTAAATTTTGCCAAATTAAACAAATTTTATGGATCATAAGTATACATATTACATTGTTTATTTTTGTCTATCTAGAGGTATATATCTATCATAAAAATGTTGATTGTGTAATAGAATTTTTGACAAGTTACAATTGATAACAATTTTTTAGTAGTTTTATAAAATTTTCATCATAATACAAACGGGTCAGAAATAAGATTATTGAATTGTATTCTAGTAACGCTAAGAATTAAGCAAATAAAGAAGCAAATTTGAGTATAAACCAGGCTATTTTTCAGTCCATCCCACCCTAGCCCTGCCCAGCACCACCATTAGTACGTCTTCGTTCGCCGGCTCTATAGAGGGCGCCACTCGGGGGCGGAAAGCGCGCGAGCGGGGAGGTGTTGATAATTCTGGTGACGCTGCAATAAAGTAAAAATAAATTAGTATAATAAATAAATAAATATTTGGGGACATCTTACACACGGTGTCTGACCCCAAACTAAGCAAAGCTTAGCACTAGCTTTGTTTGAGGAATGCGGACTCGAAACGCTTGGTTCTAATGCGCGGGATGATCACCATAAAAGGGTGGCGCTTTGGTCGCGTCTGTCTAGCCGTACGATAGAAGAAAGGGGCAGGTGGGACCAGATTGTGCAACTCGTGGGCGCACTCTCCGAAGTGTATCCGATAGAAGGCTGATAGACACGCCACGCTACGTCGATGCTCGAGACTCTGCAACTTCGACTCAGTCAAAGTTTCGTTGCCTATCAGCCTCCTGGCTCGCCTTTCAATGGACTCACAACTCTTAAGTTAGGTTAGTTAGAACGTACGAAACGACGAAACTTTAAAAGTAATTCATTTGTACTCACCGCCGCCGCTGCGGCGCTCCGATCGCTAGCTGTGCGAGCGAGACGCACTGCGACTCCGTCTCAATATAGAACAGAGAGACAGTGTTATATGTAACACGGCCAGTGACGTATAAATTACTGTCCCGTATTTATCCAGCCACTCGGAAATTGTTGGTTTGCAGTCCTGAAAAAAACATGTAATATAAATATAACTTTTTAAAAAAACAAGCCTTTGAGATCCTGTTGCAGCAGAGTGTTAGTCAAGACAAGTAAAACGAGCCCAAACACGACGGGTCTATCTTGTTTAGTACAAGAGTTCCTATGGCCACCTTCCCACTCCATCATCAGATCAGCTCCATCGTACCATATTTTAGCATAGTCACGTAATATACGAGTACATATGCGTGCAAAATTTCAGCTCAATCGGAAACCGGGAAGTTGGTTAAATTTATTTTGCAAGATTCCACCCGAATCTACATACATACATACATAGGTACATCAATTGCAAGTTAGATTAAAGCTTGTAATTAAACTCATTTGTTTATTGCATAATATGGGTTTACATAGTACTTAAAAAATAATGATATGTATAAATATCCAGCCTTTCGGCATGCAATATTAGGGTAACAAACTTGTCTAGGTTAGTTTCCGCTCGTAGCGTAGTTTGACTAGGTGTTTGTCAGCGATCACCGAAATTAAGCAACGTTCCGCACGGTCGGTATATGGATGGGTGACCGCGGGTGGCATTTTCCAACTGAGCGCTACCGTGGCTCGGATGACACGTTAGATTATAGGTCCCGGTTGTTTTAACCGTTTAGCCATGTCAGAGGCCTTCAGGCGGCCTAAAAACTCAAAAACCAGGGCTAGCCACGCGGTATATACGAACTTACTTAACTATACCAGCCTTTTTAATATTCGTCTGCAGAACGTAGACCTACCCACATTTTCATATCTACCACGCTGGCCCAATGCGGCCCAATTTTTACCCTAAAGTGTATAGTTTCCGAGATATCAGCCAAAAACTTTTTTTCAAGATGGCGCTTGAAGCTCCACCTGTATCTGTCAGCATTTTGTGATTTTATGCTCAGTAAGTGATCCTAAACCTTATAAAAAACAAAAATTGGATCGGAAAATTAGTGCAAAGTTAAATACTATTATTTAGCGGATTATTATTTCCAGCGGATTAGCAAATTAAAGTGGCAATGGGCAGGGCACATAGTTCGGAGAACGGATGGCCGATGGGACAGTGAAGTTCTCGAATGGAGACCACGGACCAGCAAGCGCAGCGTAGGACGTCCACCGACTAGGTGGACTGACGATATAATAAAGATCGCAGGAACGCGCTGGATGCAGGCCGCTTCCAACCGGCCTTATTGGAAACTCATAGGGGAGGCCTATGTCCAGCAGTGGACGTCTTACGGCTGATGGATGGATGGATGGATGGATGAAATTCTATTGAGGTATACGCTGAACTAGCTACGCTACGACGTAGCCATACTACGCTACGACAACGCCGCCGTAGCATATTACTACGTAGACTTATTATGCTACAACGCGATCGTTATATTATGTAGAACACATTCATTACTGACAATATTTCTAAATACCAACCACGAAAGCGAAAACAATCTCAATTGTTCAACACAAAGAACATTTTGTACGAAAAATTGGTTCTTTTACAACGTACGTATAACACTGTCTCTCTGTTCTATATTGAGACGGAGTCGCAGTGCGTCTCGCTCGCACAGCTAGCGATCGGAGCGCCGCAGCGGCGGCGGTGAGTACAAATGAATTACTTTTAAAGTCGCTATTGCTATTGAGGTTGCTCCCGCAGCAAAAGCTTTTTATCATGGTTAGTGTAATTGTTTTTAACTTGGTACAGAGCAAGCTAAGTCTTAAGCTGGCGACCGACATGAGCATTTGGCCGTAACGTAACATTCAAAGCGAGCGTGTTACGTTACGACATTACCTGACTGACCAGTAACCTTGCTCATGGCGAGCATAGTGCTCGACTGTGCTCCGCTATTGGTAATGACATGTGCACTTGCCACGACTCTCGGGGGTTGTACTGACCTATAATTAAGACGTAACGTAACACTCAAAGGGATTCGCGAAAATACCGACAACCCGGTGGAGCACGCGGCGGTCGCAGCGAGCGGATCGGCTCGCTGTACTGACCTGTAACATTTCGTCGTAACGTAACGTTACGTTACGACGAAATGTTACAGGTCAGTCGGCGTTATACCTTAGGAAATGTATCCGGTACAGTGCAGTTTTCTGGATAAAATCTAGTGCCGCAGCAGGACCACGGTGGTTTGGCAGCGTCTAAAAATCTGGACCTAGAAAATACATCTCATTAGAAACGAACAAAATGTTTATCTGTAGTCGGTTTATGGACGATCATTTTAGGTGATAACATTGTTGAATCAACAACGCGAACAAGCCAAACTCTTAGGCCGATCGTGCCTCTCTATCGCTTGTTCCACGGTCTCGCTTGCACGCTCGGCTCAGGCGGAACTTGACACATTTTCGTGCGTGCAGCCGGCGTTCATCGATTTATAGGACACTAGCGACCTGCCCCGGCGTCGCACAGGTTTATTATACATATAAACCGTCCTCTTGAATCACTCTATCTATTAAAAAAAAAACCGCATCAAAATCCGTTGTGTAGTTTTAAAGATATAAGCATACATGGGGACAGCGGAAGCGACTTTGTTTTATACTATGTAGTGATTATCACGTCAAAAAAAAGATATAGAACTATGTTTTTAAAAATTCGACATTACCTTTGTAGATTTCTTTTTTTTGTGATAAACAATTTCTTAAATGTATTGTTACCGCAGGATTTGACCTTCCTTTTTTGATGAGAACTAAATGGCTAAAAGTGGTATAAAATAAACTTACGTGTTAAAATCACAGCACCTAAACGCAAGACGAGTGTAGTGCGCCCATACGCCATCTTCCACTTGTAAACCTTTCTGTGAAAAAAAAAAAAAAAAAAAAATAGGTGAAAGATATTTTAGTGACGTGAAATCTTTTTAATTTACTTTTTTATTATTACTTTACTTATCCTTGCTAATATTATAAATCTGGAAGCGCATTGGTTTGTCACTCTTTGACGCAGCTACAAAGCCATGGATGGACTTGAATTTTGGCATGAATATAGATAAAAGATCGGAAAGTGACATAGGCTACTTTCATAGCTTATACTTACTTACTGTCAAACATATATTGAAATTTCAATTTATCTGTCAAAACTACCCGGAAAATCGTAGAACTAATCGTAAATCGGAAGATAACGCCTCCTAGTCTGTGCAGATCAATCATCAATAAACAAATGCAGTTTTGTTCATACACCCCCATAAGACTTATACTTAGAATGATGCCCTCGATATAATGCAATTGTTTATTTTTTCCATTAACTACTTTTCTACTTAAATGTACAGATAAAAAAAGTGAATCGAGGGGCTTGATCGAGGGAACCGCTTGCGGGGCGAAACGCCGCAATACCCAGAAAATCCACAGAATTGAGATAAATTATTCATATCTTTTTCTAACTCGTGCCATATTCAATCGATGCATCTCTTTCAGATTTTCTGGATCGGCCACATTGTCCCTCTGGTATCTTTTTTTTTTTTTTTTTAAATATTTGGGGACATCTTACACACGGCTAAGCCCAAACTAAGCAAAGCTTGTGATATGGCTGCCAGAGACTGACATACTACATACACTTATTTTTAAATACATACTTATATAGATAGTAACTAAATATAACACCCAGACACAGAGCAAACACTTATGTTCATCACACAAATGCTTGCCCAGGGTGGGGATCGAACCCACGCCTCTTTGACCCAGAAGTTAGGGTCACTAACCACTGAGCCACCGAGGCTGTCATCTCTGTGCTATAGCGTGACTACTTACCTCTATGACATTAGAAGTGAAATAGTATATCAATGCGCATTCCAACAGAAGAAGCAGCAACACAAGGGTTGAATACTGAAAATAAACAACAATATTTTTAAGTAAAATCGATTCTTTTCAAGCGACTCAAGTGGCGCTGGGCAGGACACGTGGCCAGACGTGATGATGGAAGGTGGAATACATCTTTGACTGAGTGGCTTCCAATAGCAGACAGGCGTTCCGTAGGCAGACCACCAGCCCGATGGGTCGACGACATCAGATCCATCGCGGGACACGCGTGGATAAGATCAGCCCGAGACAGGGAAAACTGGCACAAGGGAGAGGAGGCCTATACCCAGCAGTGGGTCGATACAGGCTGATGATGATGATGACGGTTCTTTTCAAGTACCCCTTCAACAATTTCAGGAAAAAATAGTTTAATGTAGGTACGTTAAGTCAATTTTAGATATTAATTAAATAATGACTAACAAATGCCAGAGACGTCATTGAGTGATGCCCTTTTAGGTTAGGAATCATTCACGTATCCGATTACTACTGTCAGTCACTTAAGTAATCAATTAAAAACCGGGACTTCGGACTTGTGTTTCAACAGAATTATAAAAATCATCTCAGTAAATTATTTTAGAATTTCATTTAACTCTCCTTTATGAATACCTATGCTAAAGTGCTAAACGATAAAATAATAATTAGTATGTCAGTTAGATTATCAAAATTGTATAAGATGGATATTATTTTCTCAATTAAACAAAAAATGATAAAGATACGTCACACTTATAAACTGACGTCGCAAATAAAAAATAGCAAAGTTAAAGCGAGTAAAAATCCTCCTGAATTTTGAATCGCTTTGCTATTTTTTTGTTTGATTGACAAAATAAAAAATATTTTTTTAACTTATCCATCCATCCATCCATCCATCAGCCAAAGGACGTCCACTGCTGGACATAGGCCTCCCCTATGGATCTCCAATAAGATCGGTTGGTAGCGGCTTGCATCCAGCGCGATCCTGCGGTCTTAATGAGGTCATCCGTCCACCTTACTTATCATTATATTTCATTTACTCAGTTGTCTTGCCTGTTGCTTGTGTATGACATGTAGCACCCCGTACATAGAATATCCTAGAGATGATTAGTAATATAAAACAATATTTAAAAAATATATATTTTTAGCAAAAAATGGCAAAACTTCTCTCGACTTCCATCGTGTACGAAATTCGAATAGTTAACTCGAATTGATTTATACAATTTTTACATCATTGTTGATTTTTTCAAAAATGGCTCAGCCGATTTCTTTTCAATTTAAATTGGACCACCTCGAGAGTACACTCTTTCGAACTACAAAATTTTTTTTGATTCTTATCACAATCGGCGAAAATATTGATAAAGATACACAAAAAAATACTCACAGATGAACATAGAATCTCCTTTATGGAAGTTAGTTATAAATACGTGTCAAATATTTTTATAACCTAACTGACGGACTTGTTATTATGTACATATATATATATTAGGGCACACGGTATCTGACCCCAAACTAAGCATATCTTGTGATATGGCTGTCAGAGACTGATATACTACATATACATATTTTAAACACATACTTATATAGATAGTACCTAAATAACACCCAGACACAGAGCAAACACCTAAGTTCATCACACAATTTTTTTAGCCCTGGGTGGGGATCGAACCCACGCCTATTATAATAACTATTTTATTTACTCCGTCATCATGCTTATTCTTTGTGTGTGATGTAGCACGCCCAACAGAATATCCTAGACATAACTAGGAATATAAAACATAATTTAACATCATAGCCTGCAGCATCGCCGTAGGGTTGCGAGTCTGTCCATTTTTATAGGATTCATTTTGGAGAGTGTGCATCTGAGCTGCACGACCTTATTCTACCATTCCCTTTTTACTCTACAGAACAAGTAGGAAGACGCCACATTACCACACTGTCGATTTTCCTTCGATATGTACGAAGCGGTCTGACTCAACATTTCTGATTCGTACCTCCAGGGAATGGAACAATTTTCCTGCTTTCTAGTTTCCTAAGAGATATAATCTAAAGCTTTTCAAGGTCAGAGTGAAGGTATCTTATTCATATATTCATATTCATATTTATTTATTGCTACTAAGTGTTACATTCGAGGTCTTAATTAAGATATTATGTGCTTACAACTTAGTCGCCCTTGTCGGGCATTGCAAACTTATAGTTGGCTAGGGCGCTCTCTAACAGTAGGTATTTATCAATCAGCTATCAAGCAATCAGCTATTAAGAGATCGTCGTACAAATATACAAATAATATAAATTTAAATACCTACTTGGCAATAGGCCTATTTATTACTTTGTAGTAGGACATACTTAGGTATACTCTTCTAGGTCTGCTTGCTTCATCTTCGACCACAACGTCGTTTACCATCAGGCGAGTTGGTGGTTGGCGGACTTATTTGCGTTAAAAAAAATTAGGAAGAGGAAACATAATTTTTACTCACCATAAACAGTAAGAACTGTGAGCGCGAGAGAGCCCCGTAGAACCCCATGAACGATATGAAGAATAGAAATATGGAAACTGCCGCCATCCCCACTCCTGACTGGATGGAGAGGCTCTCAGGAGGCAGCAGGGCCTGGAAATATTACAATAATATCTTAGGTTTTTCACTATGGGACTTTACACAGAAAAAATAAAATGTTAAATTGAAACATGCAACGATATACCTAAGACGCACAACGCCTGTCCATAAAAGGTACACTTTGCATCCTAAGATTCTTTTACAGGGTTATTCCTAATCAATTAACATCCTTTTAGGGGCTTATTCTGTACATCAAAACTAACAACTTTTGTTCTGCGACTTTAGTCATAACTCGCAAATTTTGTCGCGGGTATTTTTCTATGGAACAACATTTTTTTTTTAGTTTTGACAAAAGTCGCAGAACAAACGTTGTTAGTTTTGATGTACAGAATAAGCCCCTAAAAGGATGCTAATTGAATAGGAATAACCCTGTATATAAAAATGAATCGTGGTTGTTAGTCTCGCTAAAACTCGGAAACGGCTGAACCAATTTGGCTAATTTTGGTCTTGAAATACTGTACAAGTAAATGGAAGGTTTATATATAAGTAAGCTGATCAAACAAAAAAATTAAAAAGTATTTGTATTTCTTTCCTATAATATAGGTTTCTAATGAAAAGATTTTGAATCGTAAAATCATAACTTCAAATGATATATATTTACGACCCTACATCTTCCACTTTCCATTTCCACAGCAAGATGTTCTGTGAGTTTGCGATCAGTTTTATTTCATCTATCTTATTCAAGAACTAACTTACAGGGTTATCCATAACTAGTGTATTAAGCCAAAAGGGGGTGATTAAGACCATCATTACAAACATCTTATGAAGTCAACTCAAAATTCGAGAAAAAAAATTCTCCTCTTCATACATTTTGTCGATTCCGAGTTGTACTTTAGAAAGTTAAAAGTTGTTCGTGGTGATGGTCTGAATCACTCCCCTTCAGCTTAGTACAGGTTGAGCAGATAACCCTGTATTTTTTTTTTAAATACTGTTGGTCACTACCTCTTCGCCAGGCAAGGTGTCTTCATCTTTCGTCTACCATATCTATCATTAAATTCATCATCATTTCGTTTCAATGGCTAATTTGTAGATACCTATTAGGTTTTTTTTTTTTTTAATACAGATATATTTATAATATTTACAAAGCTCTGTGGTATCAAATGTGCTTTAGAGACCAAAAACGTGCAACCTCGACCGTGTCCTTAGTCGCCAGATTGAGGTCAGTTTGGGTACAGCGTTTTGGGCACAGCGGGCAGTCTAAGAGATGTGCCATTGTTTGAATGGCAGCACCGCATTCACATGGTTCCTGATTTGAGAAGCCCCACCTCGCCATGTTCTCGTTACAGCGACCATTAAATTAAAGAATAACTTCAGGATTCAAGAGAACAGAGAAAAAACCTTCTTTTTAATGTCTAAAAGTAATAAAGCATCGTTTTGCTTATTCATTCTCCAATAACTTGATAGCATCAGCCCCGGGTCATGCATTGTCCGGGCCTTGTGACCCGGATATGGGGTATTAGGGGCATGTGTGTTAACCACTTTACCTGTTTAATGTCTAATTCTGTTTTGTTTTCTCAGTATGAGTTCGACTGTATGTATTATATATATATGTATTTTTGAAAAGAAAACTTTTTAGCGGCGTTGTGCACTTTTTGTGATGGGTAAAAATGTTAAACTCGCGTTGGATGGAGGGAGAGTAGACCGCCGGCGCGGCGTAGGAGAGGAAGTAATATCCTCCTCTCTTTGTAAATGTATGCCTGCTCCAGTTGTTTCGTTAAAGCCGCACAGGGCGCTTTCGCGAGTGCTTATGTGATATTGTATTTTACCACATAAAGATGATAGTACTTTTGTACTGTTTTTTTGTCTATGTAGGTATTACGCGATTCCTCCATCAATAATATATTGATTTATTTGATTGATGATTTTTTTTTTGATAGATCATACTTCAGAGGTGGTCCCATTAAAATTTTATCGACGTCGGCCCTTTTCAGTTTTTTTTTTTACATAGCACTACAGGTCGCGGCATATAAGTCTAGCGCTGAGCGAAGTGTGGAGGGGGTGGCTGCGCATGAGTTTAAAATGACGGTCAACATGCGCAGATATCCCCTCCACAGTACCCTTAGTGCTAGTCTTACGTGCCGCTACTTGTACAAAGTTTGTAGGATCAACTAGTGTTAATAATCACACATAATAAAATAGATAAATTTTCCTTATTTTTTGGAACTCATTAAATAGTAGGTAGTTATCTGAACAGTACAGTTTAACTGAATCTTCATAAGCCTAGCCTATCTGGACTCGCTCTTGGCCGATTTCGTTCATACCCGCAAATCTTGTTTTGATTTAGATACTAAACAATCTTGCTATAAAGTTTAAAAGTTAGTAGTTTTTTGAGGGAAATAACTACCCAATTAAAAATTGCCCATGAAAAAAATGTTTATATTAGTTTATTGAATCAGGCGTTACTTTGCGGAAGTTCATCTTCAAATCCTTATAAACATACCTAAGCCTAACATAACCTAACATTTTATTTCCTTTTTTTTTTTTTTTTTACCAGGGGAAATCTTTTAAAGATACCACCGCACCTCGAGGGCAGGCGGGTGGTTATGTGTGTGGTCTGCCGACTGGACAGTATACCCACCAAATCCCCTGGGTGTTCCGCCACTGCGCTTGGTGTCGGGGCTACGGGCACGCTTGCGCACTCCTCCGCGGCACCCGACAGCGCTGGCCCAACTCGGGCCCCACCACGGAGCTTCGGCTCCCGCCAGAATAACGATGTGCCGAACACCAGGCACATCGTCATCCACCACCTGGGACCAACCAGCACTGGGCGTCAGACAGCACCCGTATCCGACAGCCCTGGTCCCGATGCAACGGGTCAATTAAAGTGGCCCCGCGCCTGCCACTACGGCTGCAGAGGATAGGGAGAACGGCCGTCGCGATACCGACACTTCTCTTCCCCTGCAGCCCCACCGCCTCCGCCAACACGTTGGCGGCACCCGTTAGGGCCGCTGGCAGGACGGATAGGCAGCGGCCTTCTCGCCGCCCGTCCATCCCGTCGGCGCCCCCGCCTCGATGGGCTCGGCCGCGGCATCGCGACAAGCGCGACACCGCAGTCCACCTCAGTCGACAAGCCGACCTACTGGCCAACCTCCGCACGGGCTTGTCTGGGCCCAAGACCCGGAGAGGCCGGCCCCACCTCGGGTTCCTCTTCGTTCACCAGGCTGGGAAGACCTGGCTACTAAGCCCCCCCGCCACGACAAGGCGGGAACCCACTCGGGGGGGAACATTTTTTTTCCTGACCTAACCTAACCTAACCTTAAGCTAACCATAGCCGAACCATGATACAGTTTTGCCAATTTTGTTTGTGATTCAATTTGGTTTTTTGTATGGCACCCTTAACTTACTCGTATATGCCCACGACAGAGCGGAAATACACTAAATATTTATTTAAAACAAGGATTTATATTTTTTTTTAAACCCGTGTACAAGTACGTCAAAATTCGTTGAAAAATTAGATCTGTAGAGGAAAATCAACATCCGGACAGATGAAAGAAAAAATCGACAAACCAAAACTGAGACGCTTCGCTTAATTCGTTTGCTCGATCAAATAAATTTCTAAAAAGGTATTTTTGTACTAAACATTTCAACAATTTGTCGCAAACACTGGACTTGAACCAGCTTCTCTCATGTGGAAAGCAAAAAGAATTAAAATTATTTCATTAAATTACAATAACTTAGGAATTAACTTTGTAATTGTAGACAATTATATTATGTGAGTTCCCCCACATATGAATTCGTAGATTACATAATTAGTCATGCATTGTCCCGTACCCCGGATATCCCGTGACCCGGATATCGTATTGTGTCGTGAGTACGACCACTCTAAGACTTAAACTGTTAAACGATTACAGAGATAAGATGGGTTATCTAATGTTATCTTTTCCATATTTTTATACTTAAATACAAGTACCAAGTGTATTTTTTTCCACTTATAGATCTATCACACAATCACATCAGATTTCAAAAAAATTGGCAATAAAATCTTAAATACTGTTTATTTTGATTAAATAAAAAAAAATCACCCGTAGTTTTTATTTAATTCAAACTAAAAACTACAGCGAATTAAATTACAAAAGTTCATTCCTACGAATCCTAGCATTATATTATGTGGATTCTCCTACAAACGAAGTCGTGACAACATAATTAGTCATGCATTGTCCCGTACCCTGTGACCCGGATATCGTATTGTGTCGTGAGTACGGCCACTTAAACTGTTAAACGATTACAGAGATATGACGGGGTGTTTGTTATCTAATGGTATCGAAATTTCATCGACGCCTACTTTTAACCAATTTTCAAAAAGTAGGTTCTTAATCAACTTAACTGTATTTTCAGTAAACAGTTTTTTGTTCGGTTTTTCAAATTTTACGTGCACAGTCTGTTGTCATAATCAGCAATATTTTACCCTCTCTCTATCTTTAGAATATTAATATTTTAGAATAAATCATTCTTCACACTTTAGAAACCATTGAAATACATTCACGTGTAATTTTTTTCAATGCTAAGAAATTGTATGGAACGCCTACAGAAAACAAATCAAATAATTTTATTTTTGCTAGCCATATTATATAGCTATACACAATATTTTATTTTATTTTATTTTTTATTTTATTTATTTATTAAAATCAACAGCCCTTAAAAAACATAAATTAACTTAAGAACTAAACTTAAGGCCAATAACTGATTTATACTATGTTACCAAACAATTTTTTTTTTTTTTTTGCAGTTTCACAGCATACTTAATACGAGTATTTATTGCATAGTTGCGCTGTTTATTTGTGTGTGTGTCTGTGTGTGTGTGATATGTACATAATTATATATTTATTTAAACATATACTTAAATATACTATAAATTTATGCATTAACTGTGTCATATAATACGTGATACACCTCTTTTTTAAATCTCTCTTTTTTGGTATGAAAAATGTCAATTAAATTATTAAATTTCATGTTATATGTTCTATGTAAGCGATTGACAATTGAATTCTGTGCATAGTTTGTGCGAGAATGTAATACAGCAAATAATTTAGTATGTCTAGTGCGAGTCATTGGGGTACAAAAGCTCAGGATGTTCTTGGATAGGTCCGGATTATCTATATATCCATTACACAGGCCATGTAAAAAGGTCATATCCAAAACGGTGCGTCTATTTTCAAGGCTAGTTAGGAGGTGGCACTTGCAAGAGTCTTCATAGTTAGTAGAATATTTAAGAGCTCTATAATTAAGGTGTTTTATGAATTTGTGTTGAATGTTTTCTATGTCCCTAATGTATGTGATGTACGACGGATTCCAAATAGTACTACAGTATTCAAGAATACTACGTACATAAGATATATATGTATATAGTCGTCTTACTACAAAAAAATTAAGCGTACCTGTATCCAAAGTTTATTTATGTACTTAATTATAACAATGTTATGAAAATTCTAACATGACACATAATGACTTGTAATTAATATTTTTTTTTTTAGTTTTTTGTGAAGCTAATTTGATAATTTGTTTGACGGTTTCAAACATTTTTATATTTCTAAGGTAATAAATGAATTGAATAGTGTAGCAGGGTTTCTTCCCTATGAAAGGGGGAGGTTAAATATACCTACACTTATAGACTAAGGTAGTTAAATAAAAGCACAGCGTTTATCACCGGCATGTTTGTTTTTATTGTAAGTTTTTTTTAAAGGATTAATATTCACAGGAACAGTGAGGTCACCATGGTACTTTTACAATGATAGTAGTATTTAGTAGTATTTAGGAGTAAATAGGAGTAGTATAATGGGAGTATAATAGTAGCGTTGAATAGGTACCATGGGTAACACAAAAGGTAGACGGGGAAGCCGTCTAACTCTAATAGGTAAACAATGGTGAGTTGCTTGGTTATTTTACAATGGGTACTTAATGGATTAAATAGGTATACTAGGTAAGGTAGAATGTAGACGGGGAAGCCGTCTGACTTGAATATGTAAAATAGTGGTAAATAAAATAATGATAACGGTGGGTCGCTTGGTCGAGTTCTGTCCCTTCACTTAAACTATAATCAGCAAATGGGTGGATCCATCCGATGGTGTCACCAATAGGAAGTAGATGACCGACGGTAATAAAGGGGAATGAAATACCTCTGTACGCGCCGCCGGTTAACAAATAGGAACTGGAGGTAGACTGCCAATACTCTGGCAGGGCTCACGTGAAGGTCAGTGGTCGCACCGTTGACTGGGTGCACCAACGACGCCCAGGCGGCTAATCCAGGTAAGCCTGGTTGGGGGTATGCCCAAACATGCCGGCCTCACCTATACACCCTGAAATGGATGGAATGAATCCATGTTAACACCGAGTAGGAAGAAAAGTAAACAAAATTAAAATTACATTTTCTCAGGTCATAAATGAGAAAATGGGGTATAATTGGGCCTCACCACGTGCGGGGGCTTGTGGACAAACTATTTAATAAAGGTTTAATAGTCAAGTAGCATTTTATAAGGGGGTATTACACGGAGTGTGTTTTTTACAAAAAGTCAAGAATCTCAGCGATTTTACATTAAAATCGGGGAAAATTGCACCTCGTCACGACCGCAGGGTCGAGAGGAAAGTGTTTAGCACAAATGTGAACATCTAGGAACATTCCAGAAGGTTATTTTACACTAAGTAGGTTTTCTACCAAAAGTCAAGAATTCCAGCGATTTTACATTAAAATCGGGGAAAATTACACCTCGCCACGACCGCAGGGTCGAGAGGAAAGCGTTTAGCACAAATTTGAACATCTAGGAACTTTCCAGAAGGTTATTTTACACTAAGTAGGTTTTCTACCAAAAGTCAAGAATTTCAGCGATTTTACATTAAAATCGGGGAAAATTACACCTCGCCACGACCGCAGGGTCGGGAGGAAAGTGTTTAGCACATATTCAATAGTCAAATCACAAAATGATTGTATTTTCTCAATCCATGTGGTTGGCCCAAAAACGCATTGAAATCACATGTTGAAGTGAACATTTCAGGGTAATAATTTAGTGAAATCGATAGAAAAGTAGCTGCGCACGCGCTCAATGGAAGATAATACGATTTAGTATGTATTTCGTGATTATTTGACAAAAAAAGTACGAATGGTGACGCGTCCACATACCTTGTTAGGGGGAAAAATATAATAATGGCGACTCGAGGCCGCTCCACGCCCGGTGAGTTAGAGGTGCGTGGCTCCTGGGGTCTTCTGCCGGATCCCCGGGTCGAAGCTCAGCCTTCCACCGCATTTTTGGTGCGAAAGAAACTCGGAGCCCCGGTCCGCCATCTCGTCGTCCTTTTGATTCAATGACCTCTCTAACGCAGACGGTGGGGACAACGTTGAAGAAAAAAAAGACTAGCAACTAACTTAACAAACAATCGAATTAGAATCGACTAAAAATAATACGAGGAGAGGAAATTACTCCCAAAGAAAACGGATAAATGCTAAAAAGGTGAGATTAATAATACTAAGGCTTATCCAAAGGTTTCACTTTGTTGAGTGGCTTTAAATAAGCGTTTGTTTATCAACAGGAGACGCCGATATGAATTAATGAAAAAAATGATCGAGTGAAAAAATCGATAGTTTGTATCAAACGAGTATTGATTGGGAAACTGTCAATCACTAGACAGGTTGACGTTTCGTCCTGACCAATTAGAAGCGTTTACAGTGTTGACAACTGTGAAATAAAGAAATAGCGTTCCGAATTATACATAAATTAGATTTGTGTAAAATTTGATGCTACAATGACCCCCTTTGCCACCGGAATTTTACTCGGGAAACGAGGAAAATTCAAGCTGGCCCTCCAGCTTTCCTGACCGGAATCGAAGGTATCTAGAAACAATAGTTAAAAATGATAGGTAGTAAATAAATTAGGGTAAGTTAGCGTATAAGAATGTAAGTAATAATATTTTGATAAATTAAATCTTTAGACAATCAACCAAGGGTCGCGGTAGAAATTCTGAAACCAACAAAGTTACAAAACAGAGTAGGATACGACCGAAGGCTATATAACTCAATAAATAATAATAATAATATCAATATCGTCAATCCCAATAATTTTATGCTACTACTGTGAGTGTAATAGAACAAAGGTAAATTCCAAGATGTGACCAACACTGGTTGGCACAAAAAGACCATTACGACCTTCTTAAGGTCGTAAACAACGAAACTTTACTGCACCTGATGAAGCACTAAAACATCTCGGACGCGGAAGTAAGTGTGACCAACACCGTGGGCACAAACAGAACTACGTTGTCCGAGGCACGGAGATGCTGTAAAGATTGGTAAAAGGTACTCTCAAGATTAGCGAAGGTGACCAACGTGGTGGGCACCAACAGGCAAGCACTACCTTTAATAGGCAGCAAAATGTCAATTAGGCCTGCGGTAAGTTGCAGGACTAACTATAAGGAGGGCTGAAGCGTTCAGTGGAAGTGTGACCAGCGAAAGTGGGCACAAACAGGTGCTACGTTACAAAGTAGCAAAGGTACTGAACGACTCAGCCAAAGCGTGACCGAAAGTGGGCACAAAGCACTACCGTTATGTAGGTAGTAAAAAGGTACATTAGGCCTGCTTTTACGGGCAGGACTAAATAAGTAGGTAGTAATAAGGTAAATTAGGCCTGCTTTTAGGGGCAGGACTAACCATGATGGGTGGAAACGTTCAGTAGGAAGTGTGACCAGGAAAAAGTGGGCACAAACAAGCGCTACCGTTACAGGGTAGCAAGGTACTGAACGGTTCCATTAAGGCGTGACCAGGAAAAAGTGGTCACCCAAGGTACTGTGTGGGCAGTACAAGTAGGTATAGGTAAATAATTGATCAGTGTTCCGCGTGACGGCAACACTAACCATAATGGGTGGAAACGTTCAGCAGGAAGTGTGACCAGGAAAAAGTGGGCACAAACAAGCGCTACCGTTACAGGGTAGCAAAGGTGCTGAACGGTTCCATTAAGGCGTGACCAGGAAAAAGTGGTCACCCAAGGTACTGTGTATGCAGTACAAGTAGGTATAGGTAAATAATTGATCAGTGTTCCGTGTGACGGCAACACTAATCATAAAGGTAGTAGAAGGTATGTATAGGTAAATAATGGATCAGTGTTCCGGGTGAGGGCAACACTAACCATAAAGGTAGTAGAATGTTTGGTGAACAGGGAAAGTGATCACCGAAGGTACTGGGTAAAACAGTACACATAAGTATAAATAGGTAAAATAGTGACCAGTACTAAACATTAGTAAGTAGTACTGACTATTAAAAAGGTAAATTCAATGCTAAGCGATGCGAGTATTTCCACCGGTAAAAGGTACAATAAGAACACATTTTTAAAGCTTAGTTACGTAGTATAAGTCAATATGGCTATTAAGTAAATAGCTGGTATTAGTTCAAGTAGTAAGAGGTTGGCACATCTTTATTCAAGGTGCGAACTTAAATTAAGTAGAATGTAAAAAGTTACAACAAAAGGATTTTCCGCCATTTTGCAATTTTACAACAAAAATCCTATCATCTCAATAGCAGTATATATAAGAAAAACACAACATAATTATACGCGTAGTATACACACATCGGTGTCAAAAAATAGGAAGACATTAACACAGAAGGCCGCTTAAAATAAAAGAAGTTTAAAAGTTAAGTTCAAACTTACCCCCATTATAAAGTTATTCATTTTGGAATTTCACCAAAACAACCAAAAAATAATATTCTTATCAGATCAGCATTATATAATCATAGACATAGTATAACCCAATCCGTATAAGTATCAGCAACAATATTAATAAATATATGATGTCGCTTTGGAATAAGTTAAAAAGTTACAGTATTAAATTGTCAATTGTTTCAAAATTTGACAACAAAAAAAAAAAGATTAATAACGGTATCCGCCAGTAAATTCGGGTAAAAGTAGTATTATTATGTAGTGATTATTTAGAACTCGACCACACGTTACAAGGTAGTACAATATATAGTAGCTTAAGAATAACTTAAGTAAGTAATGTAGCTTATAGTAAAAGAACTCGACCAACTTTTTGATAGCGAAGCGACACCAAAAAGAACCTTTTATGATAAGTATTTAAGGTTGCGACACCACACGTCCCTGTTCGGGCGCCAATATGTAGCAGGGTTTCTTCCCTATGAAAGGGGGAGGTTAAATATACCTACACTTATAGACTAAGGTAGTTAAATAAAAGCACAGCGTTTATCACCGGCATGTTTGTTTTTATTGTAAGTTTTTTTTAAAGGATTAATATTCACAGGAACAGTGAGGTCACCATGGTACTTTTACAATGATAGTAGTATTTAGTAGTATTTAGGAGTAAATAGGAGTAGTATAATGGGAGTATAATAGTAGCGTTGAATAGGTACCATGGGTAACACAAAAGGTAGACGGGGAAGCCGTCTAACTCTAATAGGTAAACAATGGTGAGTTGCTTGGTTATTTTACAATGGGTACTTAATGGATTAAATAGGTATACTAGGTAAGGTAGAATGTAGACGGGGAAGCCGTCTGACTTGAATATGTAAAATAGTGGTAAATAAAATAATGATAACGGTGGGTCGCTTGGTCGAGTTCTGTCCCTTCACTTAAACTATAATCAGCAAATGGGTGGATCCATCCGATGGTGTCACCAATAGGAAGTAGATGACCGACGGTAATAAAGGGGAATGAAATACCTCTGTACGCGCCGCCGGTTAACAAATAGGAACTGGAGGTAGACTGCCAATACTCTGGCAGGGCTCACGTGAAGGTCAGTGGTCGCACCGTTGACTGGGTGCACCAACGACGCCCAGGCGGCTAATCCAGGTAAGCCTGGTTGGGGGTATGCCCAAACATGCCGGCCTCACCTATACACCCTGAAATGGATGGAATGAATCCATGTTAACACCGAGTAGGAAGAAAAGTAAACAAAATTAAAATTACATTTTCTCAGGTCATAAATGAGAAAATGGGGTATAATTGGGCCTCACCACGTGCGGGGGCTTGTGGACAAACTATTTAATAAAGGTTTAATAGTCAAGTAGCATTTTATAAGGGGGTATTACACGGAGTGTGTTTTTTACAAAAAGTCAAGAATCTCAGCGATTTTACATTAAAATCGGGGAAAATTGCACCTCGTCACGACCGCAGGGTCGAGAGGAAAGTGTTTAGCAC
Source organism: Hypomecis atomaria (assembly GCA_964007245.1). Classification (NCBI taxonomy): domain Eukaryota; kingdom Metazoa; phylum Arthropoda; class Insecta; order Lepidoptera; family Geometridae; genus Hypomecis; species Hypomecis atomaria. The sequence goes on from OZ023310.1 coordinate 8,811,917, forward strand.
AAATGTGAACATCTAGGAACATTCCAGAAGGTTATTTTACACTAAGTAGGTTTTCTACCAAAAGTCAAGAATTCCAGCGATTTTACATTAAAATCGGGGAAAATTACACCTCGCCACGACCGCAGGGTCGAGAGGAAAGCGTTTAGCACAAATTTGAACATCTAGGAACTTTCCAGAAGGTTATTTTACACTAAGTAGGTTTTCTACCAAAAGTCAAGAATTTCAGCGATTTTACATTAAAATCGGGGAAAATTACACCTCGCCACGACCGCAGGGTCGGGAGGAAAGTGTTTAGCACATATTCAATAGTCAAATCACAAAATGATTGTATTTTCTCAATCCATGTGGTTGGCCCAAAAACGCATTGAAATCACATGTTGAAGTGAACATTTCAGGGTAATAATTTAGTGAAATCGATAGAAAAGTAGCTGCGCACGCGCTCAATGGAAGATAATACGATTTAGTATGTATTTCGTGATTATTTGACAAAAAAAAGTACGAATGGTGACGCGTCCACATACCTTGTTAGGGGGAAAAATATAATAATGGCGACTCGAGGCCGCTCCACGCCCGGTGAGTTAGAGGTGCGTGGCTCCTGGGGTCTTCTGCCGGATCCCCGGGTCGAAGCTCAGCCTTCCACCGCATTTTTGGTGCGAAAGAAACTCGGAGCCCCGGTCCGCCATCTCGTCGTCCTTTTGATTCAATGACCTCTCTAACGCAGACGGTGGGGACAACGTTGAAGAAAAAAAAGACTAGCAACTAACTTAACAAACAATCGAATTAGAATCGACTAAAAATAATACGAGGAGAGGAAATTACTCCCAAAGAAAACGGATAAATGCTAAAAAGGTGAGATTAATAATACTAAGGCTTATCCAAAGGTTTCACTTTGTTGAGTGGCTTTAAATAAGCGTTTGTTTATCAACAGGAGACGCCGATATGAATTAATGAAAAAAATGATCGAGTGAAAAAATCGATAGTTTGTATCAAACGAGTATTGATTGGGAAACTGTCAATCACTAGACAGGTTGACGTTTCGTCCTGACCAATTAGAAGCGTTTACAGTGTTGACAACTGTGAAATAAAGAAATAGCGTTCCGAATTATACATAAATTAGATTTGTGTAAAATTTGATGCTACAATGACCCCCTTTGCCACCGGAATTTTACTCGGGAAACGAGGAAAATTCAAGCTGGCCCTCCAGCTTTCCTGACCGGAATCGAAGGTATCTAGAAACAATAGTTAAAAATGATAGGTAGTAAATAAATTAGGGTAAGTTAGCGTATAAGAATGTAAGTAATAATATTTTGATAAATTAAATCTTTAGACAATCAACCAAGGGTCGCGGTAGAAATTCTGAAACCAACAAAGTTACAAAACAGAGTAGGATACGACCGAAGGCTATATAACTCAATAAATAATAATAATAATATCAATATCGTCAATCCCAATAATTTTATGCTACTACTGTGAGTGTAATAGAACAAAGGTAAATTCCAAGATGTGACCAACACTGGTTGGCACAAAAAGACCATTACGACCTTCTTAAGGTCGTAAACAACGAAACTTTACTGCACCTGATGAAGCACTAAAACATCTCGGACGCGGAAGTAAGTGTGACCAACACCGTGGGCACAAACAGAACTACGTTGTCCGAGGCACGGAGATGCTGTAAAGATTGGTAAAAGGTACTCTCAAGATTAGCGAAGGTGACCAACGTGGTGGGCACCAACAGGCAAGCACTACCTTTAATAGGCAGCAAAATGTCAATTAGGCCTGCGGTAAGTTGCAGGACTAACTATAAGGAGGGCTGAAGCGTTCAGTGGAAGTGTGACCAGCGAAAGTGGGCACAAACAGGTGCTACGTTACAAAGTAGCAAAGGTACTGAACGACTCAGCCAAAGCGTGACCGAAAGTGGGCACAAAGCACTACCGTTATGTAGGTAGTAAAAAGGTACATTAGGCCTGCTTTTACGGGCAGGACTAAATAAGTAGGTAGTAATAAGGTAAATTAGGCCTGCTTTTAGGGGCAGGACTAACCATGATGGGTGGAAACGTTCAGTAGGAAGTGTGACCAGGAAAAAGTGGGCACAAACAAGCGCTACCGTTACAGGGTAGCAAGGTACTGAACGGTTCCATTAAGGCGTGACCAGGAAAAAGTGGTCACCCAAGGTACTGTGTGGGCAGTACAAGTAGGTATAGGTAAATAATTGATCAGTGTTCCGCGTGACGGCAACACTAACCATAATGGGTGGAAACGTTCAGCAGGAAGTGTGACCAGGAAAAAGTGGGCACAAACAAGCGCTACCGTTACAGGGTAGCAAAGGTGCTGAACGGTTCCATTAAGGCGTGACCAGGAAAAAGTGGTCACCCAAGGTACTGTGTATGCAGTACAAGTAGGTATAGGTAAATAATTGATCAGTGTTCCGTGTGACGGCAACACTAATCATAAAGGTAGTAGAAGGTATGTATAGGTAAATAATGGATCAGTGTTCCGGGTGAGGGCAACACTAACCATAAAGGTAGTAGAATGTTTGGTGAACAGGGAAAGTGATCACCGAAGGTACTGGGTAAAACAGTACACATAAGTATAAATAGGTAAAATAGTGACCAGTACTAAACATTAGTAAGTAGTACTGACTATTAAAAAGGTAAATTCAATGCTAAGCGATGCGAGTATTTCCACCGGTAAAAGGTACAATAAGAACACATTTTTAAAGCTTAGTTACGTAGTATAAGTCAATATGGCTATTAAGTAAATAGCTGGTATTAGTTCAAGTAGTAAGAGGTTGGCACATCTTTATTCAAGGTGCGAACTTAAATTAAGTAGAATGTAAAAAGTTACAACAAAAGGATTTTCCGCCATTTTGCAATTTTACAACAAAAATCCTATCATCTCAATAGCAGTATATATAAGAAAAACACAACATAATTATACGCGTAGTATACACACATCGGTGTCAAAAAATAGGAAGACATTAACACAGAAGGCCGCTTAAAATAAAAGAAGTTTAAAAGTTAAGTTCAAACTTACCCCCATTATAAAGTTATTCATTTTGGAATTTCACCAAAACAACCAAAAAATAATATTCTTATCAGATCAGCATTATATAATCATAGACATAGTATAACCCAATCCGTATAAGTATCAGCAACAATATTAATAAATATATGATGTCGCTTTGGAATAAGTTAAAAAGTTACAGTATTAAATTGTCAATTGTTTCAAAATTTGACAACAAAAAAAAAAAGATTAATAACGGTATCCGCCAGTAAATTCGGGTAAAAGTAGTATTATTATGTAGTGATTATTTAGAACTCGACCACACGTTACAAGGTAGTACAATATATAGTAGCTTAAGAATAACTTAAGTAAGTAATGTAGCTTATAGTAAAAGAACTCGACCAACTTTTTGATAGCGAAGCGACACCAAAAAGAACCTTTTATGATAAGTATTTAAGGTTGCGACACCACACGTCCCTGTTCGGGCGCCAATATGTAGCAGGGTTTCTTCCCTATGAAAGGGGGAGGTTAAATATACCTACACTTATAGACTAAGGTAGTTAAATAAAAGCACAGCGTTTATCACCGGCATGTTTGTTTTTATTGTAAGTTTTTTTTAAAGGATTAATATTCACAGGAACAGTGAGGTCACCATGGTACTTTTACAATGATAGTAGTATTTAGTAGTATTTAGGAGTAAATAGGAGTAGTATAATGGGAGTATAATAGTAGCGTTGAATAGGTACCATGGGTAACACAAAAGGTAGACGGGGAAGCCGTCTAACTCTAATAGGTAAACAATGGTGAGTTGCTTGGTTATTTTACAATGGGTACTTAATGGATTAAATAGGTATACTAGGTAAGGTAGAATGTAGACGGGGAAGCCGTCTGACTTGAATATGTAAAATAGTGGTAAATAAAATAATGATAACGGTGGGTCGCTTGGTCGAGTTCTGTCCCTTCACTTAAACTATAATCAGCAAATGGGTGGATCCATCCGATGGTGTCACCAATAGGAAGTAGATGACCGACGGTAATAAAGGGGAATGAAATACCTCTGTACGCGCCGCCGGTTAACAAATAGGAACTGGAGGTAGACTGCCAATACTCTGGCAGGGCTCACGTGAAGGTCAGTGGTCGCACCGTTGACTGGGTGCACCAACGACGCCCAGGCGGCTAATCCAGGTAAGCCTGGTTGGGGGTATGCCCAAACATGCCGGCCTCACCTATACACCCTGAAATGGATGGAATGAATCCATGTTAACACCGAGTAGGAAGAAAAGTAAACAAAATTAAAATTACATTTTCTCAGGTCATAAATGAGAAAATGGGGTATAATTGGGCCTCACCACGTGCGGGGGCTTGTGGACAAACTATTTAATAAAGGTTTAATAGTCAAGTAGCATTTTATAAGGGGGTATTACACGGAGTGTGTTTTTTACAAAAAGTCAAGAATCTCAGCGATTTTACATTAAAATCGGGGAAAATTGCACCTCGTCACGACCGCAGGGTCGAGAGGAAAGTGTTTAGCACAAATGTGAACATCTAGGAACATTCCAGAAGGTTATTTTACACTAAGTAGGTTTTCTACCAAAAGTCAAGAATTCCAGCGATTTTACATTAAAATCGGGGAAAATTACACCTCGCCACGACCGCAGGGTCGAGAGGAAAGCGTTTAGCACAAATTTGAACATCTAGGAACTTTCCAGAAGGTTATTTTACACTAAGTAGGTTTTCTACCAAAAGTCAAGAATTTCAGCGATTTTACATTAAAATCGGGGAAAATTACACCTCGCCACGACCGCAGGGTCGGGAGGAAAGTGTTTAGCACATATTCAATAGTCAAATCACAAAATGATTGTATTTTCTCAATCCATGTGGTTGGCCCAAAAACGCATTGAAATCACATGTTGAAGTGAACATTTCAGGGTAATAATTTAGTAAATGTTAGGTTTCGAATCGAGTTGAATCGTTCATCGGGTTTTTGAACGATAGATTGTCTATGAGTCTGTCGCCCGCCATGATGGTTGTCAGGTATGAGAACATTCGGTTGGGAGCAGCGACAGCGATTGGTCGTACATTCGTAGCAGGCATCGGAACGATTTGTGAAGGTGACGCAGAGTGCGTTACTGTCTGTGGACTCGGTGATTTTTAATGTGAGTACTAGAATAAGTGGAGTGTTTAATAAAGAGTTCTGCTTCTGAGATATATGTTTTACTATATTTCAGAAGTGGGGATAGCCCACTTTAATGCCCAACTATGCTTATTAAAGCAAAGAACATCAACCCTTAATGCATAGAACGTTATAAGATTCATTACCAAAAACTAGTTTTTTTTTATGTGGGTAGTACTCAGACTATAAAAAGCTAAAAAATTAAACAATTGAATGTGGTAACTATTGACTTAACAACAAGCTTCCCAAGAATTAATCTATTCTATTAATAAGATTACATAATGAATCTAACTTTATTTTGATGTGAAAAAAAAATACGGCATGTGGTTCCTCGCTTGGTCTGTAGCGTCTATTGGGGAGCATAATGCAACTATTTTCGAGCTACGAGGCATCATTTTCGAGATATCTTAGAAATTAGATTACCTAAATGAAAAAAAAAAAATGGGCATGTGGCTCCTCGTGTGGTCTGTGGGCTCTACGGGGGAGCAAAATGCATTTATTTTCGAGCTGCGACGCACCGTTTTCGAGATATCTTGGAATTTAGATTAAATACCGAGTGACTGCGATAATAACGTGTTTTTAATCAAATTTTCTTCTTTCGAGATACGGAGCAATGCCGCAAGGCAATGAAACCCCGGCGCGACGGCGGCTCTCAACACCATCCCGAAGAAATTCGGAGATGGTTCGGAGGTCGAGAAGCCGTGTCCGCCAGGAGACGAGCGCTCGCCGCAGCCGTAGCCGACTGCGTAGTGACGGTCGCGAGCGGAGCCAGTCTAGAAGAGAGCTGGAGCGTGAATTTGAGCGCGAACGCGCTCGGGCGCGCTTGTTGGAGGATGAAATCCGCCGTGGTCGCAGCAGAACTCGACGGAGCATCGGCGAGTCACGTGGTGGGGACGCGCGCCGTGAGCGCAGCGCTGTCGTTGATCGTCACCAACGTGAACGCAGCGTTCTTCGGAGCCGCAGTCAGAGTCGAGTGCGGACGCCGAGCAGGGCGCGCGACAGAGTACAGAGCGACAGGTTAGAAAGCTCGCTATTTACTTCCGGAGATATTGCTAATTTACTTAATTCCATAACACAACTAAAATCCCAGTCAGCGCCCGTGGCGAACTCGTTACCAACTAGTAATATGCATCACAAGAACATAATTCCTGATTTCGATCCTTCCTCAAAAACGCAACGAATTGACATTTGGCTTAAAAAGGTAAACGAGTGCGCCACGGTCTACGGTTGGGATGAGAAGGTTACTATACATTTTGCTATGCAGAAGTTACAAGGACTGGCGAAAACGTGGTTTGAGAGCTTAAACACTATACTGTATACGTGGCAAGAGTGGCAGCAAAAACTACTTAATGCATTTCCCTATGAACAAAATTTCGGCCAGTCCTTGGAAGATATGCTGAAACGGAAAACCCGAACCAATGAATCGCTCGAAGTGTATTATTATGAAAAATTAGCCTTGTTGAATCAATGTGACATCGAAGGCAAAAAAGCAGTTGACTGCATAATACACGGCCTGAGCGATAGAACTCTTAGATCTAGCGCTAACGCCCTTCGTTGTACTCAACCCGACCAATTGCTTCAGTTTTTGATGTGCAATAGGGATATCCCTCAACCTTTTGATTAGAGGGCAGCCTAGGTTCAGACTACCACCCATCGACAATTGTGATGACGAATAACATAGATTATCAAATAAACATTAGACGACAATTATGATTTTGGTTACCAATTATATAAATTGATGTATTATTGTAATTTATTATCTATTATTATCTATCGTAAATTATTAATTATTTATTGATTTGTTAAGCGAGATTGTATCACAGTAAATCAGAATACTATGTCAATGCGGTGTATTTGAGAAGGGAAGGTTCAAGGCACCGATAGATATAAGTGAGTGGTGTCCATGAGAAAGAAGGGTTCTTGGACATCAATATAGTGTCTGTGAGAAGGAAGGGTTCACAGACACATATAGTTATAAGTGATTGGCGTTCATGAGAAGGAAGGGTTCACGGACGCCAAATATGTTGTTTGTGAGAAGGAATGATTCACAAACACCATTAGACTGAAACATCTAGATATAATTTACTGTAACCGCGCAATGGTTAATAGATAGACACTTAGAACGATAGATCATAACGTTGTTATTTATTTGGCTTATAATATGTATATATATTTATATCATTAATTAGCCTCTGCAATGTACATTAAATGAAATTATTCGTTGTTAAACTGTAGTAAATTATCAATTATGTTTTGTATCAATGATGTTGTTCAATGTTTTCTCTATTAATTTTGTTATTGATTAATGAATCTAGTTCTGATGCCTGCTGCAACCGAGCGTTAGGTTATACACGAGCGTTCTAATCCTGTGCATGAGGACATGCACGAGGTCAGAATGGTCGAGTGTTAGGTTTCGAATCGAGTTGAATCGTTCATCGGGTTTTTGAACGATAGATTGTCTATGAGTCTGTCGCCCGCCATGATGGTTGTCAGGTATGAGAACATTCGGTTGGGAGCAGCGACAGCGATTGGTCGTACATTCGTAGCAGGCATCGGAACGATTTGTGAAGGTGACGCAGAGTGCGTTACTGTCTGTGGACTCGGTGATTTTTAATGTGAGTACTAGAATAAGTGGAGTGTTTAATAAAGAGTTCTGCTTCTGAGATATATGTTTTACTATATAAAATCGATAGAAAAGTAGCTGCGCACGCGCTCAATGGAAGATAATACGATTTAGTATGTATTTCGTGATTATTTGACAAAAAAAAGTACGAATGGTGACGCGTCCACATACCTTGTTAGGGGGAAAAATATAATAATGGCGACTCGAGGCCGCTCCACGCCCGGTGAGTTAGAGGTGCGTGGCTCCTGGGGTCTTCTGCCGGATCCCCGGGTCGAAGCTCAGCCTTCCACCGCATTTTTGGTGCGAAAGAAACTCGGAGCCCCGGTCCGCCATCTCGTCGTCCTTTTGATTCAATGACCTCTCTAACGCAGACGGTGGGGACAACGTTGAAGAAAAAAAAGACTAGCAACTAACTTAACAAACAATCGAATTAGAATCGACTAAAAATAATACGAGGAGAGGAAATTACTCCCAAAGAAAACGGATAAATGCTAAAAAGGTGAGATTAATAATACTAAGGCTTATCCAAAGGTTTCACTTTGTTGAGTGGCTTTAAATAAGCGTTTGTTTATCAACAGGAGACGCCGATATGAATTAATGAAAAAAATGATCGAGTGAAAAAATCGATAGTTTGTATCAAACGAGTATTGATTGGGAAACTGTCAATCACTAGACAGGTTGACGTTTCGTCCTGACCAATTAGAAGCGTTTACAGTGTTGACAACTGTGAAATAAAGAAATAGCGTTCCGAATTATACATAAATTAGATTTGTGTAAAATTTGATGCTACAATGACCCCCTTTGCCACCGGAATTTTACTCGGGAAACGAGGAAAATTCAAGCTGGCCCTCCAGCTTTCCTGACCGGAATCGAAGGTATCTAGAAACAATAGTTAAAAATGATAGGTAGTAAATAAATTAGGGTAAGTTAGCGTATAAGAATGTAAGTAATAATATTTTGATAAATTAAATCTTTAGACAATCAACCAAGGGTCGCGGTAGAAATTCTGAAACCAACAAAGTTACAAAACAGAGTAGGATACGACCGAAGGCTATATAACTCAATAAATAATAATAATAATATCAATATCGTCAATCCCAATAATTTTATGCTACTACTGTGAGTGTAATAGAACAAAGGTAAATTCCAAGATGTGACCAACACTGGTTGGCACAAAAAGACCATTACGACCTTCTTAAGGTCGTAAACAACGAAACTTTACTGCACCTGATGAAGCACTAAAACATCTCGGACGCGGAAGTAAGTGTGACCAACACCGTGGGCACAAACAGAACTACGTTGTCCGAGGCACGGAGATGCTGTAAAGATTGGTAAAAGGTACTCTCAAGATTAGCGAAGGTGACCAACGTGGTGGGCACCAACAGGCAAGCACTACCTTTAATAGGCAGCAAAATGTCAATTAGGCCTGCGGTAAGTTGCAGGACTAACTATAAGGAGGGCTGAAGCGTTCAGTGGAAGTGTGACCAGCGAAAGTGGGCACAAACAGGTGCTACGTTACAAAGTAGCAAAGGTACTGAACGACTCAGCCAAAGCGTGACCGAAAGTGGGCACAAAGCACTACCGTTATGTAGGTAGTAAAAAGGTACATTAGGCCTGCTTTTACGGGCAGGACTAAATAAGTAGGTAGTAATAAGGTAAATTAGGCCTGCTTTTAGGGGCAGGACTAACCATGATGGGTGGAAACGTTCAGTAGGAAGTGTGACCAGGAAAAAGTGGGCACAAACAAGCGCTACCGTTACAGGGTAGCAAGGTACTGAACGGTTCCATTAAGGCGTGACCAGGAAAAAGTGGTCACCCAAGGTACTGTGTGGGCAGTACAAGTAGGTATAGGTAAATAATTGATCAGTGTTCCGCGTGACGGCAACACTAACCATAATGGGTGGAAACGTTCAGCAGGAAGTGTGACCAGGAAAAAGTGGGCACAAACAAGCGCTACCGTTACAGGGTAGCAAAGGTGCTGAACGGTTCCATTAAGGCGTGACCAGGAAAAAGTGGTCACCCAAGGTACTGTGTATGCAGTACAAGTAGGTATAGGTAAATAATTGATCAGTGTTCCGTGTGACGGCAACACTAATCATAAAGGTAGTAGAAGGTATGTATAGGTAAATAATGGATCAGTGTTCCGGGTGAGGGCAACACTAACCATAAAGGTAGTAGAATGTTTGGTGAACAGGGAAAGTGATCACCGAAGGTACTGGGTAAAACAGTACACATAAGTATAAATAGGTAAAATAGTGACCAGTACTAAACATTAGTAAGTAGTACTGACTATTAAAAAGGTAAATTCAATGCTAAGCGATGCGAGTATTTCCACCGGTAAAAGGTACAATAAGAACACATTTTTAAAGCTTAGTTACGTAGTATAAGTCAATATGGCTATTAAGTAAATAGCTGGTATTAGTTCAAGTAGTAAGAGGTTGGCACATCTTTATTCAAGGTGCGAACTTAAATTAAGTAGAATGTAAAAAGTTACAACAAAAGGATTTTCCGCCATTTTGCAATTTTACAACAAAAATCCTATCATCTCAATAGCAGTATATATAAGAAAAACACAACATAATTATACGCGTAGTATACACACATCGGTGTCAAAAAATAGGAAGACATTAACACAGAAGGCCGCTTAAAATAAAAGAAGTTTAAAAGTTAAGTTCAAACTTACCCCCATTATAAAGTTATTCATTTTGGAATTTCACCAAAACAACCAAAAAATAATATTCTTATCAGATCAGCATTATATAATCATAGACATAGTATAACCCAATCCGTATAAGTATCAGCAACAATATTAATAAATATATGATGTCGCTTTGGAATAAGTTAAAAAGTTACAGTATTAAATTGTCAATTGTTTCAAAATTTGACAACAAAAAAAAAAAACATTAATAACGGTATCCGCCAGTAAATTCGGGTAAAAGTAGTATTATTATGTAGTGATTATTTAGAACTCGACCACACGTTACAAGGTAGTACAATATATAGTAGCTTAAGAATAACTTAAGTAAGTAATGTAGCTTATAGTAAAAGAACTCGACCAACTTTTTGATAGCGAAGCGACACCAAAAAGAACCTTTTATGATAAGTATTTAAGGTTGCGACACCACACGTCCCTGTTCGGGCGCCAATATGTAGCAGGGTTTCTTCCCTATGAAAGGGGGAGGTTAAATATACCTACACTTATAGACTAAGGTAGTTAAATAAAAGCACAGCGTTTATCACCGGCATGTTTGTTTTTATTGTAAGTTTTTTTTAAAGGATTAATATTCACAGGAACAGTGAGGTCACCATGGTACTTTTACAATGATAGTAGTATTTAGTAGTATTTAGGAGTAAATAGGAGTAGTATAATGGGAGTATAATAGTAGCGTTGAATAGGTACCATGGGTAACACAAAAGGTAGACGGGGAAGCCGTCTAACTCTAATAGGTAAACAATGGTGAGTTGCTTGGTTATTTTACAATGGGTACTTAATGGATTAAATAGGTATACTAGGTAAGGTAGAATGTAGACGGGGAAGCCGTCTGACTTGAATATGTAAAATAGTGGTAAATAAAATAATGATAACGGTGGGTCGCTTGGTCGAGTTCTGTCCCTTCACTTAAACTATAATCAGCAAATGGGTGGATCCATCCGATGGTGTCACCAATAGGAAGTAGATGACCGACGGTAATAAAGGGGAATGAAATACCTCTGTACGCGCCGCCGGTTAACAAATAGGAACTGGAGGTAGACTGCCAATACTCTGGCAGGGCTCACGTGAAGGTCAGTGGTCGCACCGTTGACTGGGTGCACCAACGACGCCCAGGCGGCTAATCCAGGTAAGCCTGGTTGGGGGTATGCCCAAACATGCCGGCCTCACCTATACACCCTGAAATGGATGGAATGAATCCATGTTAACACCGAGTAGGAAGAAAAGTAAACAAAATTAAAATTACATTTTCTCAGGTCATAAATGAGAAAATGGGGTATAATTGGGCCTCACCACGTGCGGGGGCTTGTGGACAAACTATTTAATAAAGGTTTAATAGTCAAGTAGCATTTTATAAGGGGGTATTACACGGAGTGTGTTTTTTACAAAAAGTCAAGAATCTCAGCGATTTTACATTAAAATCGGGGAAAATTGCACCTCGTCACGACCGCAGGGTCGAGAGGAAAGTGTTTAGCACAAATGTGAACATCTAGGAACATTCCAGAAGGTTATTTTACACTAAGTAGGTTTTCTACCAAAAGTCAAGAATTCCAGCGATTTTACATTAAAATCGGGGAAAATTACACCTCGCCACGACCGCAGGGTCGAGAGGAAAGCGTTTAGCACAAATTTGAACATCTAGGAACTTTCCAGAAGGTTATTTTACACTAAGTAGGTTTTCTACCAAAAGTCAAGAATTTCAGCGATTTTACATTAAAATCGGGGAAAATTACACCTCGCCACGACCGCAGGGTCGGGAGGAAAGTGTTTAGCACATATTCAATAGTCAAATCACAAAATGATTGTATTTTCTCAATCCATGTGGTTGGCCCAAAAACGCATTGAAATCACATGTTGAAGTGAACATTTCAGGGTAATAATTTAGTGAAATCGATAGAAAAGTAGCTGCGCACGCGCTCAATGGAAGATAATACGATTTAGTATGTATTTCGTGATTATTTGACAAAAAAAAGTACGAATGGTGACGCGTCCACATACCTTGTTAGGGGGAAAAATATAATAATGGCGACTCGAGGCCGCTCCACGCCCGGTGAGTTAGAGGTGCGTGGCTCCTGGGGTCTTCTGCCGGATCCCCGGGTCGAAGCTCAGCCTTCCACCGCATTTTTGGTGCGAAAGAAACTCGGAGCCCCGGTCCGCCATCTCGTCGTCCTTTTGATTCAATGACCTCTCTAACGCAGACGGTGGGGACAACGTTGAAGAAAAAAAAGACTAGCAACTAACTTAACAAACAATCGAATTAGAATCGACTAAAAATAATACGAGGAGAGGAAATTACTCCCAAAGAAAACGGATAAATGCTAAAAAGGTGAGATTAATAATACTAAGGCTTATCCAAAGGTTTCACTTTGTTGAGTGGCTTTAAATAAGCGTTTGTTTATCAACAGGAGACGCCGATATGAATTAATGAAAAAAATGATCGAGTGAAAAAATCGATAGTTTGTATCAAACGAGTATTGATTGGGAAACTGTCAATCACTAGACAGGTTGACGTTTCGTCCTGACCAATTAGAAGCGTTTACAGTGTTGACAACTGTGAAATAAAGAAATAGCGTTCCGAATTATACATAAATTAGATTTGTGTAAAATTTGATGCTACAATAGTACTATTTAACAGAACATATTGCTATTTTAAATAATGTTTAAACCTTTTGTAGTAAGGCTATAATTATCTACTCTAGTTTTAATAAGGAAAAATCAATGCAGAAGTACGCCACAAGCCGGGTATAATAAGTTTGACCGGGTCGCGCGGTGCCAGCCCGTGACATGCACCGTACTATATCGATGCAGTAATTCATGCTCTACTTTACTTGCTACTAATTTATAAATAGAATATTAGGAGCTCTTTTAACTGTCTTATATTTGCCATTACCATTTATCAATCGTATTTCAACAGGAGTAATGTATTTAAAAAAAGCAACGGGTTGCACTCCGGGAGTGCCGGCAAAAGTGAAAACTTGAACATATAAAGTACTATCATTTATGTGGTATAATTACAATATTACACACGCACACTCGTGCAAGCGCCCTGCGCCGCTTAAACGGCAGGCATGCATTATCGCCGCGTGTATGAAAAAGGGGTATTATAAGAGAGAGAGGGATATTACTTCCTCTCTACGCCGCGCCGGTCTACTCTCGCGCTGCCCTACGAATTTTTGATCAGCCTACGCGTCTGTCCTGACGCGAGTTTAACATTTTTACCCGTCCCGAAAAGGGCACAACGTCGCTAAAGACGTTTTCTCTTCAAAAATGTTTTCAATATGTTTTTATTTAACAAGAGAGATCTAAAATACCACTATTTCGTTTTTAGGGTTCCCAAAGGGAAAAACGAGACCCTATTACTAAGATGTCCGTCTGTCCGTCTGTCACCGGGCTGTATCTCATGAACCATGATAGCTAGGCAGCTGAAATTTTCAAAGATGATGTATTTTGGCTGCCGCTATAACAACAAATACTAAAAATAAAATAAATATTTAAGGGGGGCTGCCATACAACAAACGTGATTTTTAGGAGTTTTTTTGCTCGCTATTAATAACGGCAAAAGGAGTGGGGCTCTCACACGGTACGGATACCTTCGTGTGCGAGTCCAACTCGCACTTGGCCGATTTTTTTTATTTTTGCGCCATGAGATAGAATTTGGTTTAATGTATTATTATTTATTGCAATCTTAATAAATGCAAATCAATACTAAGAAGTTTTTTTTTTTTATGTAGAGCACACTACGAGCTGGGTATTCATATAATGTGTTTGACCGGGTCACACGGTGCCACCCCGTGACATGCACTGAACTGTATTGATGCAGTAATTCATGCCCTACTTTAAGTACTTATTTATAGACAAGATTCTAATACCAGAAATCATCGATTTGTTGAAGAATATATTCATTTTTATTAGCTCTACAAAAGAAGTCTATGCGAATTATTTTTTTAATTTTATAATATACTAGCTGACCCGGTGAACTTCATTTCACCATCTGTCAAGTGTCAACTGTCAATGAGAACTTTCACATGCAGGAACATTTTGTATGAGAAAATTAAATGAATGAATTTAATTTTATTTTCTCAATTTCAGAATTTAATTTTCTCATACAAAATGTTCCTGCATGTGAAAGTTCTCATTGACAGTTGATATATATATATATATAGATTAGATAGATTTAGAGTTGCGTCGTATTAATTTTTAGAGCCCACCTAATATGGAAATAATCTTTGTGTAACACTAAAAATGAAGTCGATAGAGCCCACGTTCAAAAGTTAGTCCGCGTTGAAATTGAGCCACTGCTGCTCCGCTATCAGTGTGGCTAGGCCTTAACAATACCATTAAATGTTTTAACAGTCCATCTGAGTAGCGTGCATCACGACATATGAAATAAATATTTGTGCGACGAAGTTATTCCGATGTAGAGTACGTATAGCTTATTATCTTTTGTGACGCATGAAGGTGAGTTCCAAAAACATTTTTTTAACACCCTTATACTCGTATTAGGTCGACCTAAATGTAATTATGTAATGGAATCTAAGGTAACTAATTTAACCATCTTCCAATGGTCGTAGCGTAATGAAAATAGGCAGCTGTATCTAGTTCTGATGACAATACAATAATATGATACTATCGAACTGATCTGATGATGGAGCCGGAAGATATGAACCGGAACTTCATGATGAAAAAACGTATCAAAGCTGTTTTGGATTTCTTAGAATAGTCTTGTATTGTAATGCACTTTGACCACGATTATGTTTTAAGGTCTGATGATGAAGCCGGAAGATAGGTACTGGCATTCCGTGAAGGAATATCGTATCATAGTCGTGTTTGCACTTGTAAGAAAGGCCACGTAATGGACTCTGAACACGATCAGGTTACAGCGTGTTTTTCTAGTCTTTTAAACTATTGTTTTTTACTATCCTACTAGCCAGACTGATTGTGATCTAAAGTAAATACCATATCTTCATTAAATCGGGATAGACTGACCTATGTGGTTGTTTTACTAAATAAGTTCTGTGATGGGGTTCGGGCACATTATGTCGGGTCGCTGCGGGGCGGAGCGTGCCGCAGCGCAATGATTATGACTATGGAAATGCGGAATATGCGACCCGCTGCGACCCGGCACAGTGTGCGTTAGTTCATATGAAACTTAATACATAATTATAAGCGATTTGAGCAGAATTTTGCGCTGCGACGCGACCCGACATAATGTGCGTCAACCTTTAAATCGTAATTCAATTATAGGTAGTTTAGTTTTAAGATTTGGTCTTCAGCGATCACAGATACCTCTGTGTTGGTTCGTACACGAACCAGAGTCAAGATATAGCTCAGTGGATTAGCAAACTGGAGTGGCAGTGGGCAGGGCACATATTAAAACGTATAGCCAATAGGGCTATAAAGTTCTCAAATGGAGATAGCGTATGGGCAAGCGCAACAGAAGAAGTGCGTCAGTCCGCCAAAATGTGGAACGCTTTACCGGACTCTGTCTTTCCACTAAGGTGCAACGTACACTGAGCGCCACACAAGTCGGCGGATGGGAAGATATGCGCAGAACGCTGCGCAAAAGCCGAAATATAGGTATGCGCGGGAGACGAGACGCCAGGGCACACCCGCCCGCCAACCTCATGCCTCCCGCCACGCGGCGTCGGCATTGTGCACACATGCGCAATAATTAGCGAACCACGGCGAAGTGTTATCTGCGGCTAACTTCTCATCCGCCGACTTGTGTGGCGCTTAGTATAGGTACTCGAGTAAATAGCTAGGTAAGCGTGCTATACCCTAGACTGCATATCTGCTTAACATCAGGCAGTATGTAGTCAAACGCAAACCTAGGTATGTACTTGTACTTATACCAGCCTTTTAATAGTCCACTGCAGGACGTAGGCCTACCGACGAAGGGTGATTGGGCCATATCCACCACGCTGGCTCAGTGCGGGTAGGTAAATTCACATACGCCATCGAATTTCTTCTACGGACGCATGCAGGTTGCCTCACGATGTTTTCCCTCACCGAAAAGCTAGCGATGTGAAATTCCGTACATCAATTCCTAAGAATTTATTAATACGCGACCAGGATTTGAACCCATGACTGAATGTAAAGCGGGTGTTATTACCACTAGACCACCACGGCATATTAACCTAGGTATTGTATTTTAAATTTAAAAAACTCTAACAGACAAGTTGATCGATATCTCAATCAATAGAGTATGTAGACTTATGCTGGATTTCAAGTTTCTCTCAATGGGTCTTATTTGGAATCCATAGGGAGAGGCCTATGCCCAACATAGAATAACCTACGGCAGATAATGATGATGATTAAGATCGCATGTCGGTACTCAGCTTACGTGAAATTTCACAAAATCCTTATCAAAAGTAATCATTAAAAACATTTGAGCCAAACTAATCACTGGTAACTTACACGCTATTAATACATACGAGTACTTTCATAATTTGAATACCTTCTACTTATGTACTTAAAAATGCTCAGTAGAGCTGAAAATGCGATTGTGGATACCGCTTATTATTTCAATGTTTTTTGTTGAAACATTTTGTAAGTAAAAGTAAAATGATATTATCTAACATTCATTGTTTATCGGAAATTTAAAAAATGATATTAAAAATCAGCAAAGTGCGAGTCGGACTCGCGCACGAAGGGTCCCGTACCGTATGGGAGCCCCATTCCTCTTGTCGTTAATAATAGCGATCAATAAATTCCTAATTTCACGTTTGTTGTATGGGAGCCCCCCATAAATACTTATATATTTTATTCTGTTTTTAGTATTTTTTGTTATAGCGGCAAAAGAAATGCATCATCTGTGAAAATTTCAGCTGTCTAGCTCTCACGGTATATGTGATACAGACTGGAGATAGACAGACAGACGGACATCAGAGTCTTAATAATAGGGTCCCGTTACTACCCTTTGGGTACGGAACCATAAAAACTACCAAAAATGTCAAGACCCGTATGAAACGAAAATGATTATAGCTTCCGTTTAAAAAGCCTATGTTATAAATTTGACAAGTGACATGAGTTTTTTTTTTTCACAGCAACTCTCAGCTCTAAGTTCGGCTGGCAGCACTCAATGGCGAAAAACAAACCGAAAGAAAATTATCGGCGTATTAATAGAAGGACTCCGTAATACATACATATTACAAAATAAATAATAAATCTTCAATAATTTAAAAAGAGTAAGGAGTAAGGACTCTTGTCAGCGAAGCAACTTCTACGCCTCTGCCTCTGCCAGTGTTTTCATCTACTTGTAAATACTGACATTACATATATGTGCGTCCTTCATATCATAAGATAATTTATATTATACAGCATTATTATGACTGCCTCGGTGGCTCAGTGGTTAGTGACCCTGACTTTTGGATCAAAGAGGCGTGGGTTCGATACCCACCCAGGGCAAACATTTGTGTGATGAACATAGGTATTTGCTCTGTGTCTG
The DNA here is from genome assembly GCA_964007245.1 of Hypomecis atomaria. Classification (NCBI taxonomy): domain Eukaryota; kingdom Metazoa; phylum Arthropoda; class Insecta; order Lepidoptera; family Geometridae; genus Hypomecis; species Hypomecis atomaria. The sequence goes on from OZ023310.1 coordinate 8,829,873, forward strand.
GGTGTTAATATCTATATAGGTATGTATTTAAAATATGTATATGTAGTATATCAGTCTCTGGCAGCCATATCACAAGCTTTGCTTAGTTTGGGATTAGAGACCGTGTGTAAGATGTCCCATAATATTTATTTATTATTGTTTTTCTTAATTAATGTAAATGTAGTTTTTTTTATATTAAAACATTTGTTTGCGTTTGACCACATCCAGCCTGATATTAAACAAATAATAATAATGACTAATAATAATATGCGGTCTACGGTTCAGCATTAGATAGATAGATAACACTGTACACAAAAAAAAAATTAAGATGAACAGTAGGTAATACAAGAAAAACTTCTGCTAGTGTAACTCAGCATTCGTACCTACCTAGAAATACATGCAAATATGTATCTACGCCCTAAGCTAAAATCATTGCGATGGCTTTTGAAAGAATACTGCCTAATTTGCACTCTACAGGGTTATCTGCTTGCCCTGTGCCAACTAGGCCGAAAGTGGTGATTCAGGACATCATTAGGAACAACTGTTACTATTAAACAAAACCATAATTCGGGAAATAGGTATCCCATACAAAAATGCAACTCGCAATTGACAAATAAATAAATTAATAAATAATAAATATTAGGGGACATCGTACACACGGTCTCTGACGCCAAAATAAGCAATTAAAGCTTTTGACAATATGTATGATTTTCTCTCGAATTGGCCGAAGCTTTTTTTGTTGTCTTCATACAAAAATTTGTCCAAAATGATGGTCTGAAATGTCGGAATCAGGATTGGATTTCTAACAACACAATCTCCGCAAGAAGTTAGATTCGGCCTATAACAACTAACTTTAGGTGCTTACTTACCGTCAGTGTGTTCCCTCCGACTACTTGTATGGCGAGAGACAGGGAGCTTGACGAGGCCACCGTCCAGAGGCCAAATGCGCAGAGCAGCGAGTCACCTCCTTTCAGCTTAGTACACCAGTGCTGTATAACCCTGTATTGCACACAAGCTTACCATCAGTGTGTTCCCTCCGACTGCTTGTATGGCGCGAGACAGACGCTTGACGAAGCCACCGTCCAGAGGCCGAATGCGAAGAGTGGCGAGTCACCTCCTTTCGGCTTAGTACACCAGTTCTGTATAACCCTGTATTGCACAAGCTTACCGTCAGTGTGTTCCCTCCGACTGCTTGTATGGCGACAGACAGGGAGCTTGACGAGGCCACCGTCCACACGCCGAATGCGAAGAGTAGCGAGTCACCTTCTTTCGGCTTAATACACCAGTTCTGGATAACCCTGTATTGCACAAGCCTACCGTCAGTATGTTTCCTCCGATTGCTTGTATGACGAGAGACAGGGAGCTTGACGAGGCCACCGTCCAGAGGCCGAATGCGAAGAGTAGTGAGTCACCTCCTTTCGGTTTAGTACACCAGTTCTGGATAACCCTGTATTACACACAGCCTTACCGTCAGTGTGTTCCCTCCGACTACTTATGTGGCGAGAGACAGGGAGCTTGACGAGGCCACCGTCCAGTGGCCGAATGCGAAGATTAGCAAGTCACCTCCTTATGGCTTAATACACCAGTTCTGTATAACCCTGTATTACACACAAGCTTACCGTCAGTGTGTTTCCTCTGACTGCTTGTATGCCGTCAGACAGGGAGCTTGATGAGGCCACCATCCAGAGGCCGAATGCGCAGAGCCGCGAGTCGCCTCCTTTGTACACCAGTTCTGGATAACCCTGTATTGCACAACCTTACCGTCAGTGTGTTCCCTCCGACTGCTTGTATGGCGAGAGACAGGGAACTTGATGAAGCCACCGTCCAGAGGCCGAATGCGAAGAGCAGCGAGCAGGCCACCTGTGGAATAAATAGTACGGTAAGTTAGTAATTCTATTCAATAACAACAAAAATGTGAGTTATAGTAGATTATGTACCAAGAGAACCAAGTGTTGTCTTATGTCACGGGCGACATATTGGACCCTGAGCGCAGCGAGGGACTCTACAGTTAACTCTCCCTCGCTTTGCTCGGGAATTAACTTAAGGGGTTGAAAAAATATTTCAACCCCACTTTACATGTATGAGAGCTACGTTTTGAATTTTTTAGTATTAAAAATTAAGATCTATACTAAAACTATCAAAATGTTGAATTTCATGAAATTCCGACGACGGACGGACGGACGGACGGACACAACGAAGTTGTAAGATTTTCTCGTTTTATTTCATTATTTTTTTGAGCGAGGAAAAATTAACACATAAAATCACTTCTGACTTCCCATAAATAGTAAAAAAAAACTTATCAATAAATGTCGCTAAAAAGTGGTTTCTTTAGATCGGACGGTATTATGGCGATTTCTTAGAATAGCAACCTTAAAACCTAGAGCTAGGTAGAGCAACATCAGATATTATCTTTATGTCCAGTAGTTAATATTAACGAAAACATTACCCTTCGAATTCCAATGCCAAGTGTAAGAAGGCCAAGGTACGCCTTGTACCTTCGAAATGACCGACATTGAAATTAACCCTTGAATTTCAAGCTTGTCCATACTTCAAGACCTTGAACCTATACTTGCTTTGTTGTAGGACAAAATATTTACTTACAAAACCACTTTCAAGGCAAAGGTATGTTTAAAGACAAATGTTATTTTTGGTATAATCGAGAAAGCAGGCAGTGTGGACTTAATAAGGATGACCTCAATAAAGACCGCAGGATCGCGCTGGATGCAAGCCGCTTCCAATCGGTCTTATTAGAGATCCATAGGGGAAGCCTACGACCAGCAGTGGACGTCCTATGGCTGATGGGTGGATAAATGAATAGAGAAAGGCCAGTGTGATGGATTGTCCGTCAGTTTTATCATTATCAGAAAGTTTTTGCAAATATCAATACATAAGCTTTTTTGATCAAGTTTTTTAGCATCCACAGTAAATGTAAATATAGATGAAGTGCCGTTGGATCCGATGATTTAAAAAAAATAAAGTTACCTTTCACTACATCTTCTAAATTAAATGTTCCCTGGGTGGGAATCGAGCCACGTCTGTTTTGCCCAAATATTTTTCTAGAGTAGACAGGTGTATCTAAGTTCAGCAGAGACTATATATCTCGACTCGCTCTTGGCCGATTTGGTTCATACTCGCAAATCTTGTTAAGATTTAGATACTAAACAATCTTGTCAAATATTATCGAATTCGGCTGATAAATAACACGACTGCAAATTTCCCCCCTTACTGTGAGAAAAACCCCCCCAATCCAAAAGTCCATGAATAATAGAATCTGTTTATGAAGCTTCGTCGAGATTAGTTTTTTTTTCCAATTTATTTTTGGGACTTTTATACAAAAATACATGTCAGTCCCATTGTATATTCTAACAATTTTAACTTAGTAGCTACTTAATACCTAAAAGTACATATTCCGGATCACTTGAGGCGACTCACCAAATCGAACAGCGCTCCGGCTGCGTCCGAGCTGGGATCAGCCAGTATTTTTTTATAGAGTCCAACTTCGAGCCTGTTGAAGTAATAAGTCACCTCAAGTGCCCGCCTCTCATTTTGTATACGTATACCTACATTCCACCAGAAGGTGGTATACGTCTTCTGGCACTCCACACATAAGAGATTAGTTGAAAAATGCGACCTGTAGACAAAAATCAACATCCGGATAGACATAAGCAAAATCGTCGGTGTGAAGCACAGACTTCGCTTCGTTTCGCTCAAAAAGTCATATGGACTACCTTTATTTTGGAAGGAGTATTCTATCATACATACTAATGATAAAATAATCATTTATCATTTTTAGGGTTCCGTACCCAAAGGGAAAAACGGGACCCTATTACTAGGACTTCGATGTCCGTCTGTCCGTCTGTCACCGGGCTGTATCACATGAACCATGATAGCTAGGCAGCTGAAATTTTCATAGATGATGTATTTCTGTTGCCGCTATAACAACAAATACTAAAAACAAAATAAAATAAATATTTAAGGGGGGCTCCCATACAACAAACCTGAAATTTTAGACGTTGTTCGCTCTATATAATGGTAACAGGTAGATGCTTGAAATTTTCACAGAATAATTAGTTTTATATTCACTTCAATAGTAAATAATACAATTAAAATAAATAAATATTTAAGGGGGGCTCCCATACAGTACGGAACCCTCCGTGAGCGAGTCCGACTCGTACTTGGCCGATTATTTTATACTACTAGTCCCGTAGTATAAAATAATAACGTGTTCAAATCGCGAAAGTTTAAAAACTACATAATAATTTATCCTCTGAAGAAAATAATATTTATTTTTCGTCGTTCGTGTGATTTATGAGTAACAACCGACAATGAAAATAAACCTTTGAATTTCAAGCTTGTCTATGGAGACCTTGAACTTATACTTGCTTTGTTGTAGGACGAAATATTTACCTACTGAACTACTTTACAGACAAATATCATTCTTACTTCCTTACTGATATTATAAATCCAAAAGTGTATTTATTTGTAGAGTTATTGTTTTGTTCCGCTTTCACGCAGCAACGGAGCAACGGATTGATTTGATTTTTTGGCATGGACATTTTAAAGTTTGAAAGACGCTACTTTACGTAAATCCCGAAAAAATAAAAGTTATGGATGGAAATCGAACCCACGCCTCTTTGGCTTCAACATTTTTCTAGTCTAGGTAAAATAGGTTTATCCATGTTTAGCAGTAGGCCATAAAAACGTTTATGGTAGTACGATAAAATAATCATTTATCCTATTTATAGAAGAGAATATTTTGTCGTCCTTTGTATGATTCATGAGTAAAATTACATCATGATCAGGGAACCCCTGATCTGTGAGTAAAATACATACCATAGTTATAAAGTTTACGGTTATTAAAACAATAGCGGCTATCTTTGATGTGCTGCTTGTGCTTCTGTGTGATTTCTGTAACAAACATACAATAATTTAAAACGTTATACTGGTCGGGCTTGACCTTTTTGGGTTCCGTACCCAAAGGGTAAAAACGGGACCCTGTTACTAAGACTCCGCTGTCCGTATGTCTGTCTGTCTGTCCGTCTCCAGGCTGTAACTCATGAACCGTTATAGCTAGAAAGCTGAAATTTTCACAGATGATGTATTTCTGTTGCCGCTATAACAACAAATACTAAAAACAGACTAAAAACAGAATAAAATTAATAATTAAGGGGGGCAACCACACAACAAACCTATTTTTTTAAGCTTTTTTCACTATATAATAATAATGGTAACAGATAGATAGATTGAAATATTCACAGAATATTTAGTTATATATCAGTTTAATAACAAATAATAAAATTAATATTTAAGGGGGCTCCTATACCTACAGTACGGAATCCTCCGTGCGCGAGTCGGACTCGTACTGGGCCGATCATTAACATTTGAACTCTCTCTGGAATGTGTGCACAAGAGAAATTATGCAACCGTATACGTATAGTGTAAATTTACAATAAATTAAAATGTAAATAATGTAAAACTGCAATTTTAAGTTAAGTCACATAGTATAAATCTTTAATTGGCCTTAAGTTTAGTTTGTAAGTGAATTTTTTGTTTTTTAAGATAAGATAAAGATAAGATAAATATTTATTGTCATTAAGTAAATCTCTTATTACATAATTAAATATAATAACAATTACTATAATGTACTCGTCAGTTAATACATTTGAGAAAATACTAAATCTAGCAACTTTATAGAAGATTTATAGAGAAATGTAGTGTATAGATTCCCATGCATCATTTTGTTATCTCCTCTATGTCTATGAACAATAAATATTAAAATTGAATCAATAATAATTTCACAGTAAATTCTGTAAGGGCTGTAGATTTAGAAAAGAAATGAAAAAAAAACATCGTTTACGAGATTAATATTATATTTGAATATTGAACTTAGATTGCAGTGAAACGGATTGAAGCAGTTTGATTCAGTTTTAGTGAAACAAAAAATATTATAGTTCTAATATGGTGGATTATCTAGATCTAGAGCTAATCCAAAAGCTCAAAACCCACTGCCAGTAGGTGACGTGCCGAACATTCAGGGCTATCTGCTTGCCCTGTACTAAGACGATTGATTTGAGAGTGATTAAGATCACAACTTTTACTATAAGGCCAACCCGGAATTCGAAAAAAAACAGCTGTTTCAAAATTGCAACTCGGAATCGACAAAATACATGAAAATGCTGTTTTTTCATCTTTAGCGGCGGCGTTGTGCATTTTTTGAGATGTGTAATAGTACATTTTGATATAAGTGCGGTAAGTTGAAAACTACAGCCGAGGCGATATTGCTAGCACGAGCCGTAGACGAGGGCTGGAAGCAGAGGCTGTAATTTTCAAAGCGCCCGTATGTCATATATTACGACGTTTTATAACATATTTGCGAGGAAATTAATAAAACTCTGACTTTGAGTGAAAGTCATGTCGTGTGCGAAATCAGTCGAAGCATCGTGCGTTTTACATTACATTACCGCACAAGAGCCGTAATGTCTCTCACTCTTTGAGTGAAAGTAGGAGAAACGAGACCACAGAGCTCTGCAGTCGGTGGCGGCGTGCGTTTTACATTACAATAAAGCACAAGTGCGTAATGAACATTACGATATTGAAATTGGTGTAATTACAGCCACTTTACGAGCAAATATGTTATAATAGTAGTACATTATGATATAAGTGCGGTAATTTTCAAAGAGCAAGTATGTCATACGACGTTTTATATCAATTTGCGAGAAAATTAATAAAACTCTGACTTTGAGTGAAAGTAGCATCGTGATTTACATCACAATAACGCACAAGTGCGTAATGTCTCTCACTCTCTTGAGTGAAAGTAGGAGAAACGAGACCACAGAGTTCTGCAGTCGGTGGCGGCGTGCGTTTTACATTACAATAACGCACAAGTGCGTAATGAAATACATTACGATATTGAAATTGGTGTAATTACAGCCACTTTACGAGCAAATATGTTATAAAAAATATTAAACTCGCGTCAGGACATGACGTAACCTGATCGAATATTTGCAAGATGGAGGCAGCAAGTTTTCACTTCTGCCGGCACTCTCGGAGTGCAACCCGTTGCTTTTTTTTTCTCAAACACCGGGTTGGTCCCATAGTAAAAGTTGTTCAAATGATGGTCTGAATCACGTTCTTTCGGCTTAGTTTACCTGTTGTGGATAACCCTGAATATGTTGGTAAAATTAATATTCCCTTGTGACTTAACCCCGCCCCTGGTTTATGTATGTAGTAGAGTCCCCTGGGAACTATAGTCCAGTTCATGAATTATTCAGAACTTTGCAGGTAATTCCAGGCGGACATTCAACCTAGTTAGCTATTTAAATTACCGTGTTTGCTTTGTTCAGGACAAAGAGACATTCGTCGTTTAGGACCACTCGCGGAATCTAAATTTTTCTTGTTTTTTAGGGTTTCGTACCCCGTACCCAAAATGTAAAAACGGGACCCTATATACGACTCTATACAAAGAGACATTCGTCGTTTAGGACCAGTCGCGGAATCTAAATTTTTCTTGTTTTTTAGGGTTCCGTACCCAAAATGTAAAAACGGGACCCTATATACCCTATAAGACTCCGCTGTCCGTCTGTCTGTCTGTCTCCAGGCTGTATCTCATGAACCGCTATAGCTAGAAAGCTGAAATTTTTACAGATGATGTATTTCTGTTGCCGCTATAACAACAAATACTGAAAACAGAATAAAATTAATAACTAAGGGGGGCTCCCATACAACAAACCTTATTTTTTAGCCGTTTTTGTTCTATATTAATAATGGTAAAAGGTAGATGCTTGAAATTTTTACAGAATATTTAGTTGTATATTCACTTCAATAATAAATAATAAAAATGAAATAAATATTTAAGGGCTCCCATACAGACGGAACCCTCCGTGCGCGAGTCCGACTCGCACTTGGCCGATTATTTTTAGGGTTCCGTACCTCAAAAGGAAAAAACGGAACCCTTATAGGATCACTTTGTTGTCCGTCTGTCCGTCCGTCCGTCTGTCAAGACCCTTTTTCTCAGGAACGCGTGGAGGTATGAAGCTGAAATTTATATCAATTACTCAGGTCTACTGTCCCTTGAAGCTGTGAAAAAATCAAACTTCTAAGCCAACGCAATCAAAAGATACAGCCGTTTATGCCGCAAATTTTGAAACTCGCAAGTACTCGCAAGGGAATCAAAACCTAAAGGGTACTTCCAGTCGACCTAGAATCTTGAAATTTGGCATGAAGCAACGTTTTATAGCACACATAGGAAAAATTCCGAAAACCTTAAATTTTTAGTTACATTACAAAATATATATTTTTTAATAAATATAAACTTATTACTTTTTTTGTCGTAATGAACGAACTTTGTAAACCTTGCAGGTTTGTACGGAACCCTCGGTGCGCGAGTCCGACTCGCACTTGGCCGGTTTTTTTTTTCAAGTAACTTTCTTGACCATTCCTTATAATGTGTTATTTTATTTTCAAAAATCCCTAGGTCTTTCCAAATTTACATTTTCGTGATACAATTAAGCGAGAATTTTTATATTACCCCGTTACCTAAAAAAAAGTTTAAAATATATAAATTCCTTCAACTATTACAAACTGAGAAAGAAAAACATACGCATGATATAGAATATCAAATCAAATAAACTTACCTTATCGGCCATATTTTCATTTCAATATTGCAAAAACAAACTACGTTAATTTTATCCCAATAATATTTATAATTTTAAAACAGAACAATTTTATTTTTACACTTTTACAGTGGAACTCAAACTTTCACGAAAAACTAAAACTTTTAGATAATAAACAGACATAAATACAATATTATTCTATCATTTATGTAGACAATATATTATGTTTAGTAAATTAATAACTATTTGAAGTGTTATTTTAGTTTTAAATCGTATTCTTTTTGCTACGAAACGAAATGGCTACGAGATTATATTGCTACGAAAGTCACGCGTAGCGCTCGTAGCTGTCTACGCCGCGAGGTCTCGGGACCAACTAAGGTTCGAAAGCAAAGAAAGTTAGAGCGAAAGCTTTTCATGAATTCCATTTTTTTATGTAGAATACGTCTACATTTGGCCACCAACTCGCCTGATGGAAAGCGAAGTTGTAGCCGAAGATGGATCATGTAGACCTAGAAGATACCTATTTTATCTTGAAGATATCCAAATTGTAATTGTCAGGAAACAATGACGGAGGCAGGGCATTCCAATCCCTGGCAGTTCGTTTATTTGGTGGTAAACTCGTGGCATTATAACAACGCGCTACCTTAATATGTTAAATAAAATAAAATAGCCTTTTATTTTTTTGTTAAATAAATAGTTAAAGGTTACATTTATGTTCTATAAATATTATTTTATTATGAACTAGCAACCCGCCCCGGCTTCGCACAGGTGTATTATGCGTATAAACCTTCCTCTTGAATCACTCTTATCTATTAAAATAATTGCATCAAAACCCATTGCGTAGTTTTAAAGATATGTATAAGCATACATGGGGACACGACTTTGTTTTTTACTATGTAGTGATTTAAATGTTTTGTTTGAATTTAAAACTTTGGTTTGTACTCGTAAGACACGTAAACTTGTAGGTATTGGTACTTTAGACAGTTCAGTCATTTCAGAGGTATTCGTACGATAACAATATTCATAGGTTTAGGCCACAGAAGAATGCTGTTCTGATAGGCCGAATCAAACTTATTGACGACTGTGAAGTTGAAAATGAAAAAAATGAAAATGAAAATGAAATTTATTGGCTTTAACAAACGTTTCTTATCAGTAATATTAACACTAGTCATGAATACAGTAGGTAATTTAGCAAGTTGAGAAACATTGCCATCCAAGCTAGGAACTAACCTGTGTTTTGGAATAGCAATGCCCTCCGCCGGATAACAGTAGGAACTAAATCATAATCCTGAGCAACTGCTTAGTCTGTATAAAGCTCAAGTCAGGTCGTGCATGGAATACTGCTCTCACCTTTGGGATGGCTCCGCCAAATATCAACTGGAGGCTCTGGAGTCGATTGAGAGGCGAGCCAAGAGGCTGATCGACAACGACACTCTGACTATGTCGCAGCTGCAAAGTCTCGAGCATCGACGTAAGGTAGCGTGTTTATCGGCTTTTTACCGGATCCACTTCGGAGAGTGCGCCCAGGAGTTGCACAATCTGGTCCCACCTGCCCCTTTCTTCTATCGTACGGCTAGACAGACGCGACCAAAGCGCCACCCTTTTATGGTGGACATTCCGCGCATTAGAACCAAGCGTTTCGAATCCTCATTCCTCATACGAACAGCCAGAATGTGGAACGCTTTGCCTGGGTCTGTCTTCCCGCTAAAGTACAATGTGGGCGTCTTCAAATCCCGAGTAAATAGGTATCTTCTAGGTAAGCGTGCTACAACCTAGACCGCATATCTGCTTAACAACAGGCAGTATGTGGTCAAACGCAAACCTATTCAGAATAAAAAAAAAAAAAAAAAAAAAAAAATTTTACAATCGAAGAAAAAATAGTAATAAAATACAATGCCAATTTAAAATTTTGAAATTACTGATTAGTTTTTGTTATGGATATGAATGGAAGTGTGTAGTGTAACTGAGTGTGTGAGTGTATCATCCCTGCAATACGCGAGGTCTCATGAGAGCCAAGGTTTGCAGGGATGAAGTGCATGTGTGTAAATGTGAGTAAATGAATGTGTTTAAGATCTAGATTTTACAATGGGACATTATGAAGGTTCATTTAAAATATCTTCAGTAGATTGATAATCTTGAGTAAGTAGCCAGGTAGTCATTTTAACTTTACAGTCGTGTCTATTTAACTTATGGAAATTTAGAATTTTGTTCAGTTTGTTATAAACATAAGTACCCCGTGATAGAGAATGCCTTGAAGCGAAGGATGTAGAACAGTGTTGAATTGCGCAGACATTTTTGTTACCTTTAGTGCGATGAGGGAGTTTAGAAGTACTCTCGTTTTGAATACTAGTCTTATATAGTTAGCTACAAGCTGCGGATAACCCAATCCTGACTGAAGCTCACTTAACACCTAATTTGAACTACTACTTTGACGGCCAAAAGTGTTTTTTGCATGGCTCCCATTATCTATACTAATATAATAAAGAGGTAAAGTTTGTGAGGTTGTAATCTCTGGATTTGCTCAACCGATTTTGATAATTCTTTTACCAATGAAAAGCCACATTATCTGAGAGTGTCATAGCCTATGAAATAAGCGCGGGAAAAGCCGCGGGAAAAGGCTAGTAAACAATAAAATAGCAAGGAAAATTAGGGAACTAAGTAATGGAAATTTTAAAAAGGAATTTAAAAGAATACTGTTAAATAAGTGTTATTATCGTATTACTGACTTTTTAGATGACAAAGAAATTACTAATAGTTGACATTACTTTTAACTTACTTAATTAAATCATTTGACATTAGGTTTTTTTTTTAGTTTGAGTAATTTGAAATTATCACTTCACATTATTTTAATATTTGACATAATCTTAAATTCTGACATTAATACTTGACTATAATGTAATTTTTGTTGACATCTTATAATTCAGTAATATTTTTAAATTTTGTTTATATTTTTTGAAATTGTACATTCTCTTCTTAAATTTAATTGTGTGACATTTGTGCGCCACGATGGGCGAAAACATGCGTTCTTTATTATATTTAGACCTGTTTACTACTTTGTATGTTGTACACGATTACCATGTTTTAACAAATAAATGATCTTGAATCTTGACAGCTACGCGAGGATTGTGTTATCTGCAGCTTGTAGCTTACATTACTACTGCCAAGTTTGGTTATCGAATTTTCTATAAAAATGAAACACAGTAAATAATAACATGTTTTATATTTAAAAAAATACTCAAGCGTGAGTATAATTATTTAATTATACACCTTTACTAAATCGTGTTAATAACATTAAGAATATGAATATGAAAAAAATGACTTTCCGACTTCTTCTAGACATTAAAATGATCAATTTTGTAAAAATAGACTTAAGTAGCTATTTTGCTTTTACATTATATTTTTCATCTGTTGATTCGGAACAATAATTTACTTTCTTTACTTTCTATAATCACATTTGGTAAAAACTTCGTAATTTGGCAACACATTTTTTCACATTTGTTACATAGCTCAATAAATTAAGGAATAAATAGTTTACATTATTACACTTTCATTCAATTTGTTTCAAATTTTATACATGCCATATTCTACCACACTTATTTTGTAGCCAAATAGTCTATACTTAGCAAATCACACCTTTTGTATGATAAATAGATAAAATAGCTCAATAAAATTTATAAATATTATAACTAAATGGAATTAATAAATCTTTAGTCTCGGGCATTATTATGACATAATTATAAACTTATTATCTTTACAATTTATATTTGAAAACATTATCAAGTAATTTTGAAATAAAATAATATGGGACAAAACTCAAAACACCAACTAGGTACCTATACAGGGTTATTTCTAATCAATTAGCATCCTTTTAGGGGCATATTCTGTACATCAAAACTAACAACTTTTGTTCTAATACATTTATTAATTCTCAAAAAAAAGTTGTTGTTCCATGGAAAAATATCGTTCACCCTCGATAACATGTATGGAACCCCTGTTTTTTTTAGTTTTGACAAAATTCGTGTTAAAATTTAAAATTTGCTAAAAACAAAATTGATGTACAGAATAAGCCCCTAAAAGGATGCTAATTGATTAGAAATAACCCTGTATATAATTATCTGCTTACCCTGTACTAAGCCAAAAGGGGGTGATTAACTATAAACACGAGTCGTTACTAGTCTGGTGTCAGTGTCGTGACAGACGTCAATAAGTTTCATTTCGGTATATTAAACTCATCGTTTCGTACAACTTACACTATGGAACCAACATAATAATCGCATAATTATTTTTCGCAAAAAATAACATGACCGACTTCACCCGTGTACAGAATTCGCGAATATTTCGCACGGATCGATGTTACTTTATTCACATTATTGTTGATTTATCAAAAATGGCTCAGCCAATAAAATTTTATAATTAATGAAATCAGACTACTACGAAATAAGTTATGCGTGGTTATACATAATATATACATACAGAGTTATTTCTAATCAAATAGCATCCTCGTAGGGGCTTATTCTGTACATCAAAACTAACAACTTTTGTTCTGCGACTTTTGTCTAAACTCAAAAAAAACAGCTGTTCCATACATTTTGTCGAGGGTGAACGACATTTTTCTATGGAACGACAACTTTTATTTCTGAGAATTATTAAGTCATAGAACAAAAGTTGTTAGTTTTGATGTACAGAATAAACCCCTAAGAGGATGCTCATTGATTAGAAATAAACCCTGTATACGCGTCAAATTGAGTACCTCCTCCAGTTTGGTTCGTCGGTCAAAAAATATGGCTGTTTCGGACTTACAGAAAATCAGTGTATGAGGTTACGTATTGTATGGAACAATCCCAACAATATATTTCTCCTGAGTTACAACTGGATTGGTCCCACAGTACAAGATGTCCATAATGATGATGTCTCTCTCTCAGAGAGATCTAATCAAAGATATTTTGTAGCTTTGTATATTTTACAGCATGTCCATTGTATAAATACAGTAATAATACAGAATCATCCACATTTCATGGTTAAAAGTAGTAAAATTGAAGTAAAAAAGTACCGTTTACAGCAAAAATTATAAAATAAAAAAGCACCTTCACCTGATACTTAATTCATTTATCCTCCATTTATCTTATTATAGAAATGCTTAAATAAATATTATATTTATTAGGCACTTGAAAGTTTATCCCACTAATATTATGAATGCGAAATTTTGGGAGTGTGTATGGATGTTTGTTACTCTTTCATGCAAAAACTACTGAATAGATTGAGATGAAAGCACAGGCTATAATTTATATATAAAGATATCGCTTGTTATTGTTTGTTTGTTTGAGTCCATTTCTGCCTTATTATTATTTGTGACATTTTATTGAAATTATTTTGACATTTATTTAATTTTTTTGACATGTATAATATATTAAAGTTACATAAATGAAAATTGTAAACCTATGACTCGTCATGCGCCTTGGTGTTGCTGACACTGTAAGTGTGATGAGGAAATGAAATTAATGAAATGAAATCGCGTGAAACGAAGTCCGCCGGGTCAGCTAGTAAACTATAAAATACAATTAAGTGTCTTTTCCATATTTCAAATATCTTGTTCCATTTTATGTTCACCAATTTTATAATAGGATAGTCATAGTTCAGTTTGTAAGGGTGTAGCATTTTTTTTGAGATTTGATAAAAAACCTTGAACTAAAGTTGTTACTTTTGATGTACAGAATAAGCCCCTTAAAAGATGCTAATTGATTACCAGTAACCCTGTATATACAAGGTCAATAGAAAATACAATGTGATGAGGAAAAATGTACATGTAAATATAGTTCTTAGTAAAAGTTCTATTTTCGTTCAATGATTACTGTGCCCAAAAAGGAAAAATACATAACTTAATCAGGTTCAGTACAGCTTAAATTAACTTATTCGTCTTTCCAAATAAATCCACTAAGTCTAAAAGTCCCACTCAAGTCCCAATTGAAGATTCTTTCACCAGGTTTGGAGCCTCCAGCACCGGCAATCACTACCAACGGCATGAAATGCTCCGCCGCATTCATAGGATGAGCTTCCGTAGCCCCCGGCTGCTCTCTCCACTTGATTAAACCGTCTTTTCTAACTTTTTCATCGTCAGCTGTGCAAACCTTATTCAAATAATCGTCAAACTCCTTATTAATAACCTCATTTTTGCCTCGTCCGTACATAAACTGTCTCATATTGTGATATGACATTCCAGACCCAAATACAGCGATGCCATCTTTTCTAAATTGTTGTAACACTTCACCAAGTTTATAATGTTGTTCTGGATCTTGATTGTTTAGTACTGATATTTGTATAATTGGAATGTTGGCAGCAGGGTTAATCAACATCATCGGCACGAAAACTCCATGGTCCCAACCTCTTTTCGGGTCCATTCGGGATGGGATTCCCGCCTCTTTTAATGCTTCGTGTATTCTTTTGGCTGTTTCTGGATCGCCAGGCGCGTTGTACTTGTATTTGTAGGATTCTGGCGGGAATCCATAGTAGTCAAAGTATAGATCGTGGTGTTTACCTGAGGATATGGTTACTTCGTCCTCTTCCCAGTGTGCAGTCACCAAAATGATAGCTTTTAGCTCTTGGAGGTTAACATGTTTCTTGACCTCATCTCGTAGGAATGTTGTCAGTCCTGCGCTCTCTTTGTCTCCTAGAAGGGGCATAGGACCGCCTCCGTGGTTTACGAACAATGCAGGAGCCACAATAGCCATTTTACGCGCACTAGAGGTAAAATAACGAATAATGTTCATTGAAATCAATGACATAAACACTATGAAGGCCACTTGGATAAGAATGGATAATGTATTGAGTATGAGCATGTATATGAGTTATTGATAACCTTGTGCATATAGTTATCGGTGCTGTTAAACTCAAGGTTATGAATAATTGCAAGCTGTGATTACAATGAAATTAAATAATTGTTTAAAAATAGGTCAACAATCAATCCAATGGTCAGCTGTTTTGGTGTTCCAGAGACCAATGTCAATAATGGAACTGTATCTCTTTCTGACGTTCTACACTAAAAAGAGAAGCAAGATTTAAGTATGCTAAAATACTGTACGAACAATCTGCCAATACTGGAACAAATTTATCAAATCTGACAGTTCTAGTGATGTGAACCTTTTATTTTAAAATCGACTAAAATAGTTTACTAAACTAATTTTCATACTGGCAATCAAATTTACCGGTTTCTTTGAAAAAAAAGGTAGCGATAGAAAGAGACATCAACATTTTAGACAGAGAAAACCGTTTCTCTCCAACAAAAATGGCGTCTCTCTGAGTTGTCCTTTTCGCACGGCATATTTTAAAAGTTTTCTCGATTTCCATCAATAAAAACAAGATTTATTTATTACCAAATGCCGTAAAACAACATTACAATTAGTCTAGCAGAGTCCTGCGTCCTAATTACCGTTCTAGTGCATAAAACAATGCGCCTAGGGCTAGGCGTTCTTTCGAAACCAACGCACCATTAGTTCTTGCTAACTGCAAAAATGGATAAAAAGAGCAAAAAGAAGGCTGTGGTGAAGCGAAAGAGCGACGAGCCGGCCGAAAACGAAAACAAGAAGAAGATTATGGTGCGAAAAGCGGAGAGTGAGAAGGAAAAAGTGGAGGTTGTGAATCAAGTCGTCGAAGTCCCGGTTGAACAAGGACAACAAATCGTGCACGCCGGACAAATAGTGGAGGGGAATTTTGAACAGCCTGTGTTCGTAAATATGAAGGGGGAACCTGTGCAGCTTGGTCCTAATACGGTGATCCTGTATGAACAAAGTGGGAACCCCTCGAACTTCGCGTTTGGCGGGATGTGGACCATGGATTCGTCAGGTCGCATCGTCATGGCGGAGACCATTTATGATGTGAAAGGGGAGCCCGAAGAGGAAGGCGCGAATTTTGTGCAGAACAACACTGAAGTGGCTACAGTGAGTATTACAGACCTAAGGCCCTCTATTAAACTAGCCTTAGCTGTTTTGCCTGCAAGTTATTTTGGTTTTTGTGCTATCCAATAGGAACCTACTTTTCGGGATAAAAGTAGTAGGTAGTATTACTCTTCCATCTTTTTGCTATATCCATGCAAAAAATTCAAGTCTAATACTCTTTTAACTTTAGCACAACTTTATTCTGCTAGGATAATGGAGAAGCAGTTGGCTTTGACATTCGATACTAGTTCAAATCCAAAGCCAAATCAAACTAGCACCAGTGAAGTTAGTTTTTAGGGTTCAGTACCCAAAGGGTAAAAATGGGACCCTATTACTAAGGCTCCGCTGTCCATCTGTCCGTCTGTCTACAGGCTGTATCTCATGAACAGTTATATCTGGAAAGCTGAAATTTTCACAGAATATTTAGTTGTATATTTACTTCAATAATAAGTAGTATAAATAAAATAAATATTTAAGGGGGCTCCCATACAGTACGGAACCATTTGGTGTGTGAGTCCTACTCATACTTGGCCAATTATTTTATATTTATATTATAATATGTTTATATGATATTATGTTTGTGTCTCATATTTCACATGTTTGATAAGGGCAGCTTCAACTTGGTTTTTAACTGCAATGTTGCTGTTACCTATGATGAATAAATAAATAAATGTACAAGCTTCGTAAAACCCAATCGTCATGCAGCTGCTGTGTGGGCTTCTATCAGGATTGGGTTATCCGCATCACAGCCGGCAAGAACCTTAGTTTGGCCTAAACTTTGTGTATTACTTATTCACATCATTTCTGTCATATGTAGGACATCGATTTCTAATTGGCCTCCCTATGATTTGCTAAAAAAAAACTGGTTGGCAATGTTATATTGTAGGTACACCTAGTCAGTGGACATTTTATTTATGTCACGCCCATTAGGCTAGCTATCTGTGCTAGGTATGTTATATATGTATATATAGGCAGCGTCACACCAGTGGACAGAAATGAAGTTAGCTACAAGCTGTGCAATATCCAATCCCAACTGAATCTCACACAAAGCTGCCATGTTGATTGGATTTTGCGCAGCTTGTTGCTAACATCGTTTCGTCCAACTTGTGTGATGCAGCCTAATACTATTCTTATTTCCTATAGTAAGTGAGATTGTATAGGCCGGGTGGTAAGCGCTGATATTAGAGTTTTTATGTCGCCTGCAGGCCTCTGACATGCCTAAACAGTTAAACCAACCGGGGCCTTCAATGTAACATGTCTTCGAGCCACTGTAGCGCTCAGTTGAAAATGCCTCTGCGGTCACCCATCTGAAGACCGACCATGCTAAACATAGCTTAACTGAACCAAACAAATCTCAAGGTGTTGTGAGGCCCATCGCTGTCAGTGTGGTACTGCAGTTGACCAGCTCGGTCACCACGGTCTCTCTTGCTCAAGAAGCGCTGGTCGGATTGGTCGCCACGCCAGCCTTAACGATGTCATTCGCAGGGCTTTTGCCACCGCCAATATCGCAGCCGTACTCGAACCGAGTGGGCTCGCGCGTGGTGATGGCAAAAGGCCTGACGACATGACGCTGGTCCCATGGAAGTGTGGACGGCCCTTAGTATGGGACGCAACTTGTGTCGATACTTTGGCACCGTCACATCTTTCTGAGACTCAGAGTAGGGCTGGAGCTGCGGCCAATTCGGCGGAGCAGCACAAGCGGCGCAAATATGCTAACCTCGGTAGTGGTTACATATTTGAGCCATTTGGAGTTGAGACATTGGGTCCGTGGGGGCCGGGAGCTCATATCATTTTCAAAAGTCTTTCTGGGCGTCTGGTGGACGCGACGTGTGACCAAAATGCTGGTGTTTATTTGGCTCAACGCATAAGCATTGCCATTCAGCGTGGCAATGCAGCCAGCATGCTGGGCACGCTGCCAACTGGCAGTGGGCTTGAGCATTTGGATTATCTTTAGACCTTCAAAGGTCTGAGGATGATCCAATGCTTTTTGTGTAATAGTAGTGTAGTTTTGTTGTAGTTAATAAAGGCACTTTTGCCAGAAAAAAAAATCTCTAATGAACACCTAGTCAAACTACACCATGCGCTACTACAGTAAAGTTTTATTAACTTTATTTCAGCAACAAGTAACAGAAGAGCCACAAAACACATACCAGCAGTATGAGATCACTAGCACCCCACAAGTGGAGGGACAGCAGGAGTATGAGGTTGCCATCATTGAAAATCCCACCGGGGAGCCTGAAAGGTACTATAATATGCAATAAACAATTAAAATGGAAATTTTGTGATAAACAATTCAAAAATTGACGCGCTTGCAGGATTTAAACCTGCATCTCTCTGAGATTCCACCCCAGATGCTTTGTAATAAAAATGGGTCTTTGGAAAGACATAATCATCTGGTTACATTTGCCTAATCAACATAAATGTCTGTTATGTTTGTCACTAAGTTGCTACATGAGTAAGGTAGTTCATAAGATACAAAACTGAGATCAGCTGATTGTCCTAACTGTGAATGCTATGGCTCTGTTGGTATCTTTGGTTCGTCTGCGAATCTCCTCATTCGATCTCACAGGGAGACTCTGAGCATAGCCCTCTCCATAGCGCGTTGGGCTATCTTGAGCTTATTCATAAGGCCTACAGTAAAATACCACATTTCAGTTCCATAATGTCATCACTGGCAACACACAACTGTCGAAAACTCGACTTGAGGCACTGAGGCATGTCGGACGAAAATACCTCACGCAGTTTTCCGAACGCTGCCCATCTTGTTATCTAATACTAATTAATAATCGTAATTGCAGAGTGTCAGTAGAGGGTCAAGTCATAACAACGGAAGAGCAACTAACGGCGCTTGGTGCGAACGCCGTGCGCTGGCTCAACCAGAAATACGACATCGTCGTCAGGAAATTACAGCTCAATTTTGGTAAGTAAATGAATGATCTTGGCTGTGAAGTTAGCTACAAACTGCGCCAAATCCAACCCTGACTGAAGTTCACTTAACAGCTGCGAAGGAGGGGGTTGGGTTGTCTTCACTTCAACTTCACTTCAGCATGGTAATATCTAACAGTATTCCGTCTTGATACAAACGGTCGGAACGCGAATCATACCTACGCGCCTCGGAGCGGGGTATGCTCTCAGTATGCTAGTCCGTCGCGGCGCGCCGTAGTGACCAAAGAAAGTGTGGATTTGTAACTAGTAAGCGTGTGATTTACATTTTTAGGGTGCTTCATTTTACATCGAAACCAAAAAAAAACAAAATGTATTTGTATTGTAACGCTTCCTTTTTCATTCGCAACGAATTTCTTTTTATAATAAGTATAATAATTTACATCATAATTGATAAAAACTAGAAAGTATACCTCGCGTCACCTAAAAAGAACGCTGGATCTTCAAACTGCGCACAAGGTAATTTAACTCGTATTACATACGTAATAGGAGTTAAATATCCTAGTACGCAACTTTATTTGTAGCAAGGAAATTTAACTCCTATCACGTAAGCAATAGGAGTTAAATTTCGTTGTGGGCAGTTTGAAGCTCCAGCGTTCTTTTTAGGTGACGCGAGGTATAACAAGTAGGTAAAGAGTAAAAAGAAGAAATTAAAATACTAAAGGCAGGCAGCCCTAGCGCGTGATACGTTCCGCGTGGCCACGTGGCACTGTAGGTATATATTTCAAGGACAGGGCCGAGTCACAATGGTGTTAGATACCATTACCGTGACTTGGGTCACAGCCCAGGCACTCCGAGATTTTTCATATAAAATCTGCTGTCTTACGCACACTACACAATACTTACTCACAAAAAACACACATACGCACGGTCGCTACACGTGCATTTGTCTGCGGAACGTCTATGGCTGTCAGAGATCACCACAACGTGACGTCATGCCGCGTGAGTGAGACAGTT
This sequence comes from Hypomecis atomaria, assembly GCA_964007245.1. Lineage (NCBI taxonomy): Eukaryota > Metazoa > Arthropoda > Insecta > Lepidoptera > Geometridae > Hypomecis > Hypomecis atomaria. The sequence goes on from OZ023310.1 coordinate 8,850,292, forward strand.
GCGTACACAATTTGCAAAAATGAATATAAATCTAGTGCTTAAAAAAGTATAACAATTACCTAATTTGGAAGCATTGTAGCAAAAAGTAACCGATCTACTTTATTTGAAAGAAAATATCAAGAGGAAGTTACCAAATATTGTAAAATAAGTTCCAATTATTTTTTCTTGTTATTCTTGTTTTGTTACGTATCATTGATATTTAACCATACACAGTACAAGTCTTCCCTATTGTCACAGTCTAGATAGTTTTTATTAGAAAATCCACCGGCCTGTGCAGCCCGCGCGCAGAGTGCAAGTTCTGTCCGTGGACGCGGCGTGGAAGTGAGGAAGACTCAAACGGGTGGGGGGTAACGAGTGGCCGTTCTATACGTAGTATTATTATTTCTTCTTTGCTTTGGTTTATAACAGTGTTCGTAACCAAACCGCTCTGAAACGGCTTGAACAATTGTTATAAAATGTTATAGTTCGGCCGTTCAGAGAATTCGTTCCTGACACGTCATCTTGAAAAAATGTTTTTGGCCGATATCTCGGAAACTGTACTTAAGGGCAAAAAACATTAAGATCATTATTGTAGAAAATAAAATTTCGCATCTTTTGTTTTCAGTTAACTTTTTTGTAAAACTTACCGTTTACGATTTATGGCCCATTTAATGAAATTTCATTAAATGGACCTTAAAACATTAAATGGTCCAAAAATCGTAAACGGTAAGTTTTACAAAAAAGTTTACTATTATTACAAGCTTTTATTTAACTTACAATCTTTGAGCAAATATCTATAAGAGTCACAATCGTGCAAAAAAGTGTCCGAGCCAAAACCCTGCCCAAGCTATGTAGTGGGCAGGCTTTTTAGTTAGTCGTAAGGCGATTACAAGCCGACTACAACGCCGCGCGATGCTTAAGTGCTCGGTTACAAGCACTAATTAGGTGACATAACGTCGAGATTCGAAAACCGGGTTCATTGGGAATTATTTAGTGTAAATATCTAAGTCGGTATGTATGACGGCGCTCGGACATTTTTTTACTACTTTCACTTAGGTGGCTCTGTAGATATTTGCTCGAAGCTTGCAATGGATGTAAGTTCGGGTGGAATATTGCAAGTTAAATTTGACCAACAACCCGGTTTCCGATGGAGCTGAAATTTTGCACGCATATGATGTATATCGCGTGACAATGCAATAATATGGTACCATGGAGCTGATCTGATGGAGTCGGAAGGTGGCCATAGGAACTCTTGTACTAAGAGATAGAGTTGTGTTTGGACCCGTTTAACTTGTCTTGGCTAGCACTCTGCTGCTACATGATTTCCAGGATTTCAAAAGCTTGTATTTTTAAAAAGTTGTAATTTTATAATAATTTATTTTATTATTATATTTGTAGACGCTGGTGTGAAGCTCCTCCACTCAGCATCGGGCTGCATACAGTGCGTGTACCTCACTACTCCCAGCATGCAGCTAGCTTTCAACTCCGTACCGCAGTTCCTCTGTATTGAAACTGGTAAGACATTTTCTATACACCTTTTAATTATCATCTTTATAATTTTGTCCTTATCCCACTAGGTGGGGTCGGCACAGCATGTTATCTTTCGTTGCTTCACTCTATCATACGTCATCTCATCGTCAACTACTATTTGTGATATATGATCTACTAGCGACCCGCCCCGGCTTCGTACAGGTGTATTATACATATAAACCTTCCTCTTTAAACACTATTCAAAAAAATCCTCTTCAAAATCCGTTGCGTAGTTTTAAAGATATAAGCATACATGGGGACAGACAGCGGGAAGCGACTTTGTTTTATACTGTGTAGTGATATCCTCACTTCTTTTGGTTGTCCTGTTTCTGCCGCTTACTTAATTTACTCGGTAATAGTACTTACAGAATTTATTTTTCAAGTAGCTTCTGCTTGTTTGATATTTTGTTAGCAACATTTTGTTTTTCCAGGCTGAAAGTAGACGGCTCCGGCGAAGAATGTTTCTCAAAATGTCTACCGCTGAAGAAATGTCCCTTTTCTCACAATGTCCCTTTCAACGTATGCGTATTGATAACAACTTTAGAGATAACTATTTTTTATCTCTTCACAGGTATTGAGTTCAACAGCGTAATTCCAACAGTGGGCGGTAACGGCGCCCAGCCCAGCATCAAACATAATGTTACCCTGTTCTTAGCTGAAGATGGCAACGGGAAGTCTGTCATCGTCAGTGCAGGTAATATTTTATCATAATATCCCGCAGGTATAGTGATCCCGCAGGTGTAGTGATCACACAGATGTAGTGATTCCGTAGATAAATTATACTAAAACTATTATATTTATTTTCAGGTATTTCAACCCTGATCGGTGAAGAGCTGACGTGGTTGCTGGACACGTTTAAGTCTTGCAACCCGGCGTGGCGGCAGGTGCGATGCGTCGTATGCGACCCTACCAAATGTCAAACGGTGAGAAACTATAGTACATTGTTCACCGAGAGGAGAAAGTGACCGATTACCGTCGAGGGTGTCGTTTGAAGCCCAAGCCGTAGGCGAGGGCTTTAAAACACCCGACATCGGGAATCGCACTTTCTCTCGAGTGATATATAGTGCTTTATACTACACCTACGAGGAAAATAAAAAATTAAATCTTTACTAATTGAAATTTATATTGAAATTGTTGCAGTTAGTGAAGCTTAATGTAACACTTGAAAATGGCGCCAATGGCGTCTGCAATTTTCACATGTTCTTTTTTCAAATTGTTTGACACCATCCAACACACAGCTAGTGGCCAGTGTCATTTTGCGAACTTGGAGATAAAAACTCACTGTAAAAACTTTTTGGCTTTTGATATTTAGGTTACCAGCGCATAGTCTTACCCAAAAATAAAAAAGAAAAACCACGTAAGAAATGGATTTTCATACACTTTTCTCTCCCGCTCAGATGCGTTTTCTCCCCGCATATTTGTTCGATATGCAATGACGTACTTTCTACCGTAAATTTGATAAAGTATCAAGGTACTTTCCTAGCAGGTGTAGTATAAATATTATTTTTGCCCCACTGCTATGTGCGTAGCTAGTGGGGCAAGGGTGGGCCTTGACCTCCTTGGAAATTTATAATTTGCCTTTTACTGAAAAACATTAAATGCAACTTATTTCTTACTAGAGAGCGATCGGGCTAAATTCGGCACTGAAATTGAAAAAAAAAACCCTGGGGATAGTTATTTTTTTCTTGTTTTTCATACAGATAATTTGAGGTAAAGGAGTCAGTAAAGGACCATACGCATACTATAAGACCTCTTTTATGAAACTTACCACCAGTAGCAAAGAATGTATAATAATACTACGTATAGAACGGTCACTCGTTACCCCCCACCCGTTTGAGTCTTCCTCACTTCAACCCCGCGTTTCACGTACCGAGTCGTGTACTCTGCGCGCGGGCTGCACTGGCCGGTGGATTTTCTAATAAAAACTACCTAGACTGTGACAATAGGGAAGACTTGTACTGTGTATGGTTGAATATCAATGATACGTAACAAAACAAGAAATTTTAATGTTTCCCTAAGGATAAATAATAGGAACTTATTTTACATTATTTGGTAACTTCCTCTTGATATTATCTTACAAAAGAAGTAGATCGGTTACTTTTTGTTAAAATGCTTCCAAATTAAGTAATTGTTATACTTTTTTAAGCACTAGATTAATATTCATTTTTGCAAATTGAGTACGCAACTGTCTCACTCACGCGGCATGTCGTCACGTCGTGGTGATCGCTGACAGCCCTATGGCTGAACGTCTATACGTTCCGCACACAAATGCACGTGTAGCGACCGTGCGTAAGTGTGTTGTCTGTGAGTAAGTACTGTGTAAGTGTGCGTAAGACAGCAGATTTTGTATGAAAAATCGCGGAGTGTCCGGGCTGTGCCAGTAGTATGATAAAATTGCAAGAAGTGACTGAGTATGGTATTTTGGAAAGCTTCCTCCTCCTTTGGACGGGAGGTACCTGTACATTTACTAATATGTCGATTCTTACTAGTTTTCTAGTAGTTTTTTTTTTTTGTGGTAGCTACTTTTGTATATCTATACAGGGTTATTTGCATACCCTGTACTAAGCCGAAAGGGGGTGATTGAGACCATCATTACGAACAACTTTAATCGACGCAAAATTCTAGAAACCCAACCCAGAATTCGTGATGATGGTCTGTGTCACGCTTTTTCGGCTTAGTACAGGGTAACAAAATAACCCTGTATAATCTGTTTTGGGTCCTTACAATATAGACAAAAGTAACAGCTTATATAGGTACGTATTTTTTGTATTCCCAGGTGGTCCGGACGGCGTTCCCATCCGCCCACGTGACGTGTTCCGTGTGGCAAGCGTCCCGCGGCTGCGCCAAGCTCGCCACCGAAGCCGCGAGACGGGAGGACGCCGTGCTCTCGCAGGACGACGTCGCTTCTCGCTGTAAAAACTATGCTCTGGCGTTGTTGAAGGGGGAACATGGGGTCCAGCATTTACAGGTAAAGTAAAAAAGTCGCGGAAGTAGGTTATTAAGAATAATCGGCCAAGTACGAGTCGGACTCGCGCACGGAGGGTTCCGTACTGTATGGGAGCCCCCCTTAAATATTTATTTTAGTTTAATTTTATTATTTATTTTTGAAGTGAATATAAAACTAAATATTCTGTGAAATTTTCAAGCATCTACCTGGTACCATTATTAATATAGAGCGAAAAACGTCTAAAAAATCAGGTTTGTTGTGTGGGAGCCCCCCTTAAATATTTATTTTATTTTGTTTTTAGTTGTTGTTATAGCGGCAACTAAAATACATCATCTGTGAAAATTTCAGCTGCGTAGCTATCATGGTTCATGAGATACACAGCACGGTGACAGACGAACAGACAGACAGACAGACGGACATCGAAGTCTTAGTAATAGGGTCCCGTTTTTACCCTTTGGGTACTGTTGACGCCTAGATGTATCATCCAATGCATTTTTCTACAATTACTAGTTCATTAGCTTTCTCTTTCTGTCACATGGCAATATAGGCTAATTGAGCGATTCCTTCTCCCTTTCACCCCCACCAATCCTATATACCGCCACGCAGTCTACGATAGGAGCCTGCGTAAGAGACTCTCTTCGTGTCAATCGCTTTGCAACAACGCTAATATTGCAGTGTAATGTTTAAGTAACAAGTACGTCGGTATACGGTGTGAACTATATTTACAAAAAGGTGGACATTTGTGTGCGAATCTAGCCGAGCAGCCAGGTCCTCGGATCCGGAGAAAGTTCCAGAAGTCTGAAGGTGCGTGGTTCCTATTTTCTTTACCTAGATATCGCTCTAATTGTCATGACATGCCATGTGATATGTAATCAGTGATCCTAGCGAATTAACAGATACAGTCCACTTAATATATTGACGCCATAAAGCCTTCGGGCGCATAACGCTTCCCGCCAACGAACGGTCAAAGTTAAATACTTGGCCGCTTCATCTTTTTTTGGTCCCTCTCACTGGATAATATCAAATTATCATTTTGTCGTGTCATTCCTCGATTTCTATACGAGATTATCTTAGATTTCATTGTTAAAACCCGCCTCGTAACAATTATTAAGTTGCGAAGTCTACCTTCAACTATAAAAAATGTTCGACACGTAGTTAATTCTTTACTACTTATTCCGCTCCAACCTTATAAGTGTTTGCCTTTAGAGATATTTATTATTTTCCCCGCCCTTTAGGCATATACATTTACAAGTGTTATTATACTGACGTACTTTATTTATACCATAACATAATTATCAATACCGCGCTTATAAAAAATATCGTAACATATTTTTTTTACATGTAGGTATTTACATATTTGTTAGTTAGCTAACATTCCCGCTTATTTAACCGCTCACCGTAGTGTTTCGACGCTACACCTACATACCTATATACAATACGCTATTGTTTGTTGCGTTTTAATAATTTATAATGTCCCACAAAGCGAAGATAGCTGCTCCATGCAGTCCGAAAAGTCCGCGTTTAACCGTTCTGGAAGCGAAGCGAAATGCGCTGTATGAACGAATTAATACTGTTTATAACCAAGCTAAATGTTTGGATGTTCAGGATTCGGCGCAAGCCCGAGAATTGTTTCTGAGTTCTTGTGTAACGATAGAAGATATACGCACTAGTTTCCACGAGGTTCTCGATAGCTATAATGAAGCACTTCTCGAGTTTGACCCTGAAACTACTCCTTCGTATCAAGGTTATGCCTCCTTCGAAGATCTATATTGTTATATCAAGCAGATTATTTTGAAGGTCAAACCCGCGCCCGCGTCTGAGCATTCCACTTGGCCCGCAAAAGCAAAACCAAAACTTCCAAATATGGAATTGATGTTTTTTGATGGTGATATAAAAAACTGGCCATTATTTTATGCTAGTTTTAATGCCACAGTGCACCAAAACTCATCGTTAACGAACGCAGATAAATTATATTATTTAATAGGTAAACTATCATCGACCGCCCAGTCTTCATTTGCTGGTATCATTCCCAGTGCCGAAAATTACGAAGTGATTTATCAAACTCTTCTCGATAAATATCAAGATGTCAGATTGTTAGGTTCTAAGTACTTAGATGAGGCCCTCAGTCTTAAGTTAAATGGTTCTCCGTCTACGACTAACTACCAATTATTTATCGACAAGTTTGTTGTCGCTATTAGCTCGCTCAAAACGTTAAAAATTAATGATCTGTTGGATTTTGTATTGCTGCATATAGCTACGCAGAAGTTTGATACAGAAACTAAGCGTGCCTTTGAAATGTACTCTCGTGATAAAAGGTTACCTACTCTCGACGAATTTATCGAATTCATTAAAAAACAGTGTCGAATCTTTGAGAGTACGCAACCTACCGCAGGTAATAATAATACGAAGTACAGTTCTAAGCCTCCTGCTAGAACCAACCGCCAGCCAAATCCACAGTCATATGTTACATGTTCGGCTTCTGATAAATGTTCACTGTGTAATTATGCGTCTCATGATCACTACTTTAAATGTACCGCATTTGAAAAACTTTCACCTACTGAACGGTTTAAGTTTATAAAAAATAATAACGCATGTGTGAACTGCACCAGTCGCACACATAAATCCATTAATTGTTCATCAAAATCGAAATGTCGCATTTGTTCTCAGCGACATCATTCAATGTTACATTTTAATAATAACAAACCGCGCTCCGAACCCGCTACCCCGTCTTTGACAACCGCGCATACATCCGCTACGCCACGGGCGCCTGTCCCTACCGCGATCGAGCCTCAGTTATCGCAACGCAGCGATCTATCGCTATGCACGACATCCATCGCTGCTTCGCTTTCCGCGCGCACTGAGTCATCGGCCGATAAGCAGCAGTCGGTATCTACCTGTACAACGGTGCTGCTAGCTACCGCTCAGGCGATTGTTTACGATGCAAAAAACAGACCGCAAATTGTTCGTTGTTTATTGGATAGTGCATCTCAAAGTAATTTCGTAACTTATGAATGTTGCGTGCGTCTTGGATTATCAAACAGTGTGATACCTTCACGTACGGTTGTTAGAGGAATAGGAGGTACAGAAAACCCAGTTAAGGGTTCTGTACAATTTAAAATATGTTCACGATTTAATTCGAACATAAATTTTGATTTCGACACGCTTGTAATCGACCGCATAAGCGATACTCTGCCGTCGGCCGTAGTCGATAAGGCTGCGTTTACACACCTCGAATCACTACCGCTCGCCGACAAAGATTTCGCGACTCCCGGACCGATCGATTGCTTGGTCGGAGCATCGGCATTCTCGCATCTGCTGTTACCCGGAGTGGTGCATAGCACTCATAAAGATATACCACCCGCGATTCAGACTGTGTTAGGTTTTGTGATTATGGGTTCCGCGCCTACATTGAATACCGTTCACAATAGTTTATCAACTGTATGTTGTTCTGTTGTCCATGACTCGATGGACACGCTCTTCAAGCGATTTTGGGAACTTGAAGATATAACCGCGCCGCCCGCTCTAAGTCCGAATGACCTTGAGTGTGAGGAGTTGTTCCGCGCTACCACCGTTCGTGATGACAGTGGTAGGTATGTCGTCGCATTACCGTTTCGTGACGACGTATATTTATTAGGCGATTCGTACGCTGCCGCTCTTAGACGACTTAAATGTTTAGAACGAAAGCTAGATGCATCGTTAAAAATCCGCGCCGCTTATAATGACGTAATACGTGATTATATAAATAAGGGCTACCTAAGTCCTGTAGATTTAAATACTGATGACGTCACTCGACCTTCATATACGATTCCACATCACGGTGTGGTACGTGAAGACAAAACGTCGACCAAGCTTCGCTGCGTTTTGGACGCCAGCTGCAAGTCTTCTTCTGGTCATTCGCTTAACGACCTTCTCCACGCTGGTGCTAATATACAAGGTGACTTGTTTAGCATCCTTATACATTACCGCTTATTTAAAATAACGTTATCCGCTGATTGTCGTCAGATGTTTCTCCAAATTGGAGTACGCGAACTTGATCGTAGGTATCAACGAATTTTATATCGCTTCAGTACGGATGATCCAGTTACTGTATACGAATTTAACCGCGTTTGTTTCGGGCTGAAATCCAGTCCATTTCACGCACTGCGCGTGGTTCGCCAGCTGATCGCCAACGAAGGTGATAAGTTTCCCGCTGCAGCCGCCGCTGCTTCGTCATGCCTTTTTAAGGATGACATAGTTATTTCTGTCATGAATGATACGCAAGCTTTCACGCTCAGTGACGAGCTGATCAAACTTTTCAAAGTTGCATTTTGTTGGATAAACGCGTCTCCGCATCGTTGGCAGACTTTTGTCGCCAATCGAGTAGTCAAAGTGACAGAAAATTTTCCCGCGAGTCGATTCTTCCATGTTTCTGGCTCCGATAACCCCGCAGACTGCTTATCACGTGGTCTTACCCCGGAAAAGTTAGTCGACCATCCTTTATGGTTTTCTGGACCTACTTGGATCATGCGTGATCCAAGTGAATGGCCCTCAAATAAATTAGATACTAATGAATACGCAGTCGCACCTGAACAAAGGGCTCAAGTGCACGTCACAACTAGCCCAGAAGACGCCCCGCTTTACGCGCTCGCACGACGATTTTCGTCGTATTCTAAATTATTACGCGCGATTGTTTTCGTTTACCGCTTCATGAAAATATTGCCCCGTGGAACTTCTATAACGGCCGCAGACTTAGAGTTTGCAGAGAATAAATTAATACGCACCGTTCAAGATGTTCATTTCTCCCGCGATAAAGTTAGTTTAACTAAAGATGAACAATGTTCACCTGCTTTAAACAAGCTAAGACCTTTTCTCGATGGTCACGGTCTTATCCGTGTCGGAGGTCGCTTGTCGAATTCCGCTGAGGAATACACACTTAAGCATCCCTCAGTCTTACCGCGCCGCGATCACGTCGTTGAGTTGATTGTTGATCACTATCACCGCAAGCACTTGCATGCTGGACCAGAGCTTCTCATGTCTTTGTTAAGACACAGATTTTGGATCCTTGCTGTAAGACGCATTATACGCCATCGCATTTACAAATGCAACGTGTGCTTTAAATCGAAACCGCGTCCGTTATGTCCGCTGATGGCCGATTTGCCTAGTCATCGCGTTAACCAGGTTGACAAAGGTTACTCGCATGTGGGCGTCGATTATGCAGGCCCCCTGAGATACACTCCCAGTCGCGGTCGGGGGGTAAAGAGCCGCAAGGCTTGGTTATGCATTTTCACGTGCCTTACTACGCGTGCAACACACATTGAAATTGCGACAGATTTAAGCACTCTGAGTTTCATTAATGCGTTTAAACGCTTTCTTTCTAGACGCGGACCCGTTCAGTGCGTATATAGTGACAATGCAACCTGTTACTTAGGAGCACGATCATATCTCCGCGACTTATACAAATTCTTAGATGAATTACGCCCACATTTAGAAGTGGAGTTTGCCGAAAATCGTATCGAATGGAAATTCATCCCGCCCTCTTCTCCGCACTGGGGAGGTTGTTGGGAAAGTATGGTGAAGATCATTAAAACTCACTTGTTTAAGGCCATAGGACAACAAACCGTATCCTATGAAGAGCTTCTCACGGTCCTTACGCAGATAGAAGCTCTTGTTAAATCGCGCCCTCTGGTGCGAAACGGCAATAGTAGTGACCCCGCAGAGCCTTCAGCTCTTACACCGGCCCACTTTATTCATACCTTGCCACTTTCATCGCTTCCCGCGGCTCAGGTTACGCCGAGAGACTTGGTGCACAGGCATAATTTAATAGACGGTATTGTGCAATCGTTTTGGAAACGTTGGCGTGCTGAATATCTACATCAGCTGCAGGCGCGAGCTAAGTGGAATGTTCCTTCTGTTCCCATAGAGGAGGGAACGGTCGTCATTATCAAAACTGATAACGCCCCGCCTCTTGCTTGGCCCTTGGGTGTCGTGGAAAAGGTTTATCCGTCTAAGGACGGCACTACTAGAGTCGTATCTGTGAAAACTTCAAAGGGCAGCTACCTTCGCCCGGTAGTTAAAATATGTCCCTTGCCTACTCAATAATTAATTACATATATTCATTTTATATATATTAAAATACTTTGTTTATCCGCATATTATTTTCCCGCATATATATCTACCGCGTATTATACTATATTTAAACCGCATTTATATAATATTGGTTTCTTAAAGGCAACCCTTTAAGGGCGGGGGTGATGTTGACGCCTAGATGTATCATCCAATGCATTTTTCTACAATTACTAGTTCATTAGCTTTCTCTTTCTGTCACATGGCAATATAGGCTAATTGAGCGATTCCTTCTCCCTTTCACCCCCACCAATCCTATATACCGCCACGCAGTCTACGATAGGAGCCTGCGTAAGAGACTCTCTTCGTGTCAATCGCTTTGCAACAACGCTAATATTGCAGTGTAATGTTTAAGTAACAAGTACGTCGGTATACGGTGTGAACTATATTTACAAAAAGGTGGACATTTGTGTGCGAATCTAGCCGAGCAGCCAGGTCCTCGGATCCGGAGAAAGTTCCAGAAGTCTGAAGGTGCGTGGTTCCTATTTTCTTTACCTAGATATCGCTCTAATTGTCATGACATGCCATGTGATATGTAATCAGTGATCCTAGCGAATTAACAGATACAGTCCACTTAATATATTGACGCCATAAAGCCTTCGGGCGCATAACGCTTCCCGCCAACGAACGGTCAAAGTTAAATACTTGGCCGCTTCAGGTACGGAACCCTAAAAAGTGACTTGAACCATTAATTTGTTAAGAAAATGTGACTTGCGCGAGTAGTTAATTAAAAAATAACTTACAAGTTATTTACTAAGAAAAGGAACTTTAACTAATAAATTAGTCTGGAACTACTGTCATGAAGTAGGTATAACTTAAAGATATAAAAAAAAACTTTAAAACTGACATTGAATTTGTATTATCTCGCTTCAATAATTATGCACTTGCGCTACTGAAGGGAAAGTATGATGTTCAACATTTGCAGTTCATAAGACTGCCTCACGCAAGTAACAATAATTAAAATGAATGGTATTTTAGGTTTCCAAAACGATGTCACCTAACTCCATAATGTACGCACTAACGCTAATAAATGGTAAAAAACCTATTTTTTTTATTTCAGGTCCTAAAGCGAGCCATAATCGGCACGGGCGCTGGAACGCTACGTCTGTGGGAGATTTTAACGCGTCCCGGCGGCGCTGTCATCAAACTCGACGCTTGGCTCGAACCTGACAACTACACCAATATATTGCACAAGGTAACGGTATCCATAAGGCGATATCCTCTGGCACATTTTAACTATAAAATTTAAAAGCTACGGCCCAAGTCCTGCAGTGGACTATCAAAAAGGCTGGTACTAAAATAGCCAGAGATATGCATCACTTTGTCCCATTTTGAATATGAAATTTAGAAGGTGTTAGAAAAAGATGCACATACACCCGAACTTACGTAATTTCGAAGGGTTTCACAAACTATAGTCTGACCGTTTAACTGAGTCCTCGCCTGCGCGTGACGCAGACGTGGTGCGGGCGGCGGGTCCCCACCGCCCGCACCTGTCTCAGTCCCCCTTTGTCGTCTACCCCCGCGCCCCTGTACCCGCGCAGGCGAGGACTCAGTTAAACGGTCAGACTATAGCATTGAGCTATCTCGGGTGCCCAAATTCAAAAAGGTAAAAAGTAGGAAGGTAAAATGATCAGAGATTTGAACCATCTCACTGGAACTAGAATTCAAATTTCGGAAAAAGACAGACCAAATTTTACCAAATTTTTAACTATTTTGACATTCCAACTGTTTTTTTTGTTCCACTCACTCTCGTGTATGCTGTATAACCAGATATGAATACAGAATACAGAAATTTTTATTTGCAACAAAAATAAGAGGTACAATACATAAACAACGACAAAACAAATGATACGACATGAATAAGACAGCTGTACCGTAATTTTTATTTGAGATAAATTTAGCAATACTTCTATTACTTGTAATTCTTCTGAGGGTTGAACACTTTCGATTTGAGGCACTGAGTTAAAGAAGATAATGCAAAATGGGCTCAGACTAGGTACAGTAGCTCAAAAAATCCGTTAAACTATGATAAATAAATGCGCAGAGTAAAACAACCGCATCAAATGCTTAATTTATGAGTAATTTCACATTTTACAATTTGATTTTTGTTCAGTCATTGAATTACTGTCATTTTGGTCACATGTAACCTTAATACCCGAATACATGAAATTACTTTTAATGGACACTGTTATTGTAAAAAATAACGGGAAAATCATTTTCCGAAGCAAAGCAAATTATGAAATACTGTACCCTTTATTGGCCCGATTTCTATGCATATTTGCAATATCTCTTTTGCGTGGTACAAAAAGTGGGCTTACGGTGAACTAAAATATCGGTAACGGTACGGTAAAGTATCCAAATAAATATCTTTAGTTAAACTTTAGTTAGTTGATTGAATCAGGCGTTACTTTGCGGAAATTCATCTTCAAATCTTTGTTTTGAATAAATATTTAGTTTGTTTCCGCTATGTTGTTGTAGGCAAATAAGTTTAAGGGTTTTCGGGTAAACTTTACAATTAATAATATCACAACAATTAGGTATATAATTTTATCTACACTAATGTTGTAACATTCTACTTATGTTTCCAATACTGGACTTATAATGACTACTGTTATAGCGCAGACAACAAAACACTCAATTTCACATGATGTTATAATATCCACATCGATATCGTAAAATCTCATTATACAATCGCGCGCTCGCTCCTGATTGGCCCTGCGCGCGCAGCTGCGCTCTCATTGGTTAGATTTTAATGGCGCCAAGTTCACTGTGACAATACACGTACGCGTGAATTTAATGTTTCGCAATATGTTTTATTTTATTTTTATTAGTGAAGATAAAGTAGTGTATGCAACTGCATATAACACGGGTATTAAAACACTCGTTACTATTATGAAACTCGCTGCGCTCGTTTCATAAACTCACACTCGTGTTTTCATACCCTTCATTATATGACAGTTGCATAAACTACTATTACAACATACAACTCGCAAGAAGTCAAGTTCTTACGCTCGCAAAAACTTGACTTCTTGCGAAGAGTCAACATGTCCAGAGTGGTGTCAAGTGGGAGTTTTGCAAATCAAATCGAATTACTTTTACGTCGCGTTGACCGAGCGCGGCGAGCACACACGCGAGCACATTGACACACACGCTTGAGGTAGCCAATCACTGACGTCGCCGCGCTTGTGTTGGATCGGTTTGGCGCTCGTTACATTACTGTAAAATATACTCACACTTAGCTATTCAGTTTTCTGTACGTGACACAAGATGGCGCTGTGCCATTTCCATAGAAAAAAAAAAAAAAAAAAAAAAATGAAAAATGTTTATTCGTGCATAAGATTTACATGCAAATTGATTGAATCCACCAATTCCGAACTAGTTAGAAACTGTGTTTCGGAAACCGGTGGCTTCTCCCAAAATTTATACATAAATTAGATCAAACAGGTTATTTTATAGCATCACATCAAACGTTAACGCCATCGAGTTCGAGCGAGAAACTCCCACTTAGCCCTCTGAAGATGCCTCGTTTAAAGGCGAAACACGACGTGTCGAATAGAGTGTAGTGCAGTGAGAATAAGGGTGTTATTTATTAATGAAGTGTCGTCACTATCTTGACATATTATTATTTAAAGTTGTAATAGTCTAATATTTCTTTGTTAAGTTTTTTAACGGTTTAATATATTTATAATAGAGTGTAGTGAAATTCATTATTATTTTCTCTATTTTGTAAAATTATGTTTTGAAGTGTATAATTGTTGTGATATTATTAATTGTACGGTTTACCCTAGAACCCTTAAACTTATTTGCCTACAACAACATAACGGAAATAAACTAAATATTTATTCAAAACAAATATTTAGCTAATTATTATATCTTTAAATTGCATTTTTCCCCGCAGGGTTTAGAACGTATGATAGCCAAGTTCTACCCATCTTTGCGAGCCATGATGCAGCCGGAAGAATTCATCCCTCTTTTGTTCAACGTGGTTAACCAACTCGAAGACGAACGGCGGAACTTCGCCATAACTAGGCTTAGGGTAAGATACTTGTTGAATACGGCGCTCTGGCGTCGTGCACGAAGACGCCGCTTCCGTTGAGGAAACCGAGTCCTCGGGTACCGATTCGCCCTTGTTGTGACAGCACAAACGGGAGTGCCACAGACTGCTGTTCTGAAGACTTTAACTATCTATACTCGGAATTTTAATTCGATTCCAGATTTGACATTAGCTACTGTCATTTTTGACAGTTTTTGACAGTACATACTGTCAAAAATGACAGTAGCTAATGTCAAATCTGGAATCGAATTAAAATTCCGAGTATATGTTGACTTGAAGACAAAATAAAACTTGTTCGATATTTTATTAGAGTTGTTAACTGTTCCAATAGTGGTCTTATAATAATCCTTAATTCTAACTTATCCTACCGACTGCGCTCCCGCAGGCTGGCGCCACGCCCCGCTCCGCGTGAGCATAACGAAAGGCGCGGTTTTTGAATTAATCTTTGCTAGGGACAGTAACGAGTAACGTTGAAATAGCGACAGTCGGCCGCTTCTGTCCCCTTCACTCCAGGTCGCTCTTTACCTGGGAGTGTAACGAGTGCGACCGAGAAGGCGTTAATTTGGCCCTCGATCCGCTCTCTCACTCCCGGTTATTTGTGCCTAACGTTAGCCACACCCAGAGTAATTGCCGCGATTTTTGCTGTAATGGCCGCTATTTTTTGTGCCAAATTTTGGCTACACCCACTCTAATGGCGGCATTTTTTGGGCCAAGGAGGAGGAGCAATCGGAATAATGACGAATCCGCACCACCAACACCAAATTTTATATTTAAAAACATTTACAATATTATATACAAACAAAATATCTAAATGTCCATCCATCGCTAACAATAATACACTTTATTCTTATACTAGCTGACCCGGCGAACTTCGTTTCGCCAACTCAGAAACCATCTTTAGTTCTTGCACGACAACTTTGCTAAAGTTCATCACATGATCAAATAAAATTTGGTGACTACTTACACCTGGTCTCTGATCCCAAACTAAGCAAAGTTTGTGATATGGCTGCCAGAGACTGATATACTACATAGACATATTTTTAAATGCCTATTTATATAGATAGTAACTAACTTAAAGTAACGTAACTTTAAATATTGTATTGCAGGATACGGAAACGCTAAAGCAATCGCCAACGGACACTATAACGCAGTACGCGTACAACCTGATGAGCCATCAGACGAAACTGGCGCAGAAATGTCTCGATGACCGCGCCGGACGGTGAGTTACATTAATATTTATTAACTAGCGACCCGCCCCGGCTTCGCACAGGTGTATTATACATATAAACCTTCCTCTTGAATCACTCTATCTATTTAAAAAAACCGCATCAAAATCCGTTGCGTAGTTTTAAAGATATAAGCATACATGGGGACAGACAGCGGGAAGAGACTTTGTTTTATACTATGTAGGGATGTTCCGAAATCGAGAGGTTTAAAAAGGAATGAAAGGAGGTAGCACAGAACAGAAAGAAATTGGAAGGAATTTGGGGAGACCTTTGCCCAACAGTGTGACAGTAAAGGCTAAATAAAAAAAAATGATCCAATCCCTGGCCGTACGTATTGAAATGAAGTCAGCTGTGAACTGACTGAATGTGATACAATATGCCAAGTCATACAAGTCGGCGGATGTGAAGTTAGCTATAATATAAGCGGCGCGAAACCCAATCAATGCGCAGCTTTGTGTAAGATTCAGTCAGGATTGGATATTGCGCAGCTTGTAGCTAACTTCATATCCGACAACGAGTATGATTCGACATATTTATGGAAGAGCGGAGTCAGAAAGACACAGGTATTCTCATACCTAATATGAGTAGAAGGCCCCAATTTACAGAAATTTAAGAAACTAGACCACCACGGCTAGATACCTCCTCTATTAATGCGTCGATTTATGTAATACCTACAGATATAAAAAAAACACTTATTGTGGCTTAACTATAATAGTTAGACATAATTAAGCCCGATTACAGAGGCGCCATCATAATTATATTAGCTAAATAGCATAGTTCTATTTCGTTTTCACTTTACGCATTCGATAGAGAGAACGCTTTTTACGTTGCTAATAAATTTACGCTGGCCCCTGCCTCTGTGATCGGGCTTTCTGTCGCAACACTTTTTTATAAATAATGATGTACTCTACAAAGTCGTAGTAAGTACAATATTTTATTCTATCATCAATAGTTTTCGCAGCGCACGTGATGTAAATAATATTTTAACTAATTTTTGTACCCTTTGGGTTACATTATGGGAGTTTTAGTAAGGATCTCTAATTATTTAAAAATATAATATAGCCCATGTCATGCAGGGATAACATAACTTTCCAACAGTGAAAGAATTTTTCAAATCGGTTCAGTAGTTTCGGAGCCTATTCGATGCAAACAAACAATCAAATCTTTCCTCTTATAATATTGGTATAGATTATTGGTTACAGAAATTAAACCTTTTATTTTTTATGTTTTAGACGCCACAGCAGTGCAGCTATTTGCAAATACGGCACCTCAACCCAGGAATGTTCGTGCCTGTTCAGCAAAGTGTTCAGACTGCCCTGCCGGCATATACTCATGCTCACCACCGAACTGAAGGTACGCTGCTGGACATAGGCCTACAATAGGCTTGTTTACTAAAAAAATATAATTAGTCCGTCAAATAGATTGTCAAAAAATATTAGACACGTATTTTTTCTTTTGTCAATTTAACAAAAATTTATGAAAATATGGCCCGTTAAAGTTCCGCGTGACGTCACTAACCCCTATCAAATGTACCGGCTACTGCCGTCACGAGCCCCCACTCTCAAACTTTGACAAGGTTTATCTTTGTCACTAATTGTTTGATTGATAAAAGAAAAAATACCTACGTGTCCATTATTTTTTAATAATCTAACTGACGGACTAATTATAATAATGATATTTATACCCAGTAAACAGACTATTGGGCTATTCTCAATGCTTGCTGATAGCGGGTTCGCAGATTCGCTCATACTAACCAATTATACTTATTCATGCTTTGTTTCATCATAGTCTTTCTGACTGCCTCGGTGGCTCAGTGGTTAGAGACCCTAACTTCTGGATCAAAGAGGCGTGGGTTCGATCCCCACCCACGGCAAGCATTTATGTGATGAATGCTTGCTGTGGGTGGGTGTTACTTAGGTACTATCTATATAAGTATGTATTTATGATGTAGTTTACCCCAAACAAGCTTTGCTTAGTTTGGGGTCAGAGACCGTGTGTACGTGTCCCCTAATATTTATTTATTTATAGTGCATATTTCTTTTTTTTTTAATTTTTTTTTATCCCGAAGGTCGGATGTAAGCATAAAAATGGTTTTTTTTTGGTTGTTTTCAGGTGAAAACTCATATTCCGTTCGAGCCGCGATGGACGGTGCAACACTGCCTGTTCGGGTGCGACAACAGCACACCCACCTCCGGGACTAACGCAGGTAATACATTAATACATGACAGTATCGATGGACCAATAAAGTCATTAAGCCCGTTTACAGAGGCGCCAGCGTAATTATAATAGCACAATATTTTGTGTTAATTGAATTATTTTATTACTCAGACTGACATTTTATGCTCAATTCTTATTACAGTAGAACTCCAATTATCCGAACTCCGACTATCCGAATCGCCGATTATCCGAATCACTTTCAGAAAAAAAATTGTCCAAAAAAAGTCTAAGTGCGCTATTATTCTTCCCCCCGCGAAGCCAGTGTTTGCGCGTTCGCTCACTATTGTCCTTCCCTTTTTTTTTTTTTTTTGGTCCTTCCACCACCTCCTTAGGCGTGGTGAGAATTGGCCTCGGGGAATATTCCCCTTTGCCAAGGCTGGGCGCCAGAGGCCATAACCCCTGGGGAACGTCCTTCCCTCCGCGAAGTCAGTGTAGGCACAACACGTGGTATGAGTCCCCACTCCTTTTCTTTAGTCTTTTTTTCTCTCCAATGGCAATTTTTTTGAAAAAACTCCGTTTATCCGAATATTTGATTATCCGAATGGGTCCCGGTCCCCATTCATTCGGATAATTGGAGTTCTACTGTATTTTAATTTGACTGATGTTCTTTTTATTTTTAAAATTTTACGTTTTTTAAATTTAATATTTGACTTTACATATTATGTTATTTTTAACGACCAGTGTTGACATATTTAATTATTATTGTTGTTATATATGGGTAATAACCTGAAATAAAGTAATTTTGAACAGTTAAATAGCATAGTCCTGTTTCTTTTTCACTTTAGGCATTAGATAGAGAGAACGCTTTTTACGTTGCTACCGGCGCCTCTGTAATCGGGCTTGTATACATACTGTCGTTCGTAGTTTCAGTCATAGGACGTCCACTGCTAGACATAGGCCTCCTCTAAAGATCTCTAATAAGACCGGTTGGTAGCGGCTTGCATCCAGCGCGATCCTGCGGTCTTAATGAGGTCATCCGTCCACCTTGTGGGTGGACGTCCTACGCTGTGCTTGCCGGTACGTGGCCTCCCTTTTCGACCCTGTCGGTCATCAGTCCTCCGTGCTATGTGCCCTGCACACTGCCATTTCAATTTGCCAATCCGCTGGGCTATGTCCGTATTTTTGGTTCTTTTACGGATCTCCTCATTCCTGATTCGATCCCGCAGAGAGACTCCGAGCATAGCCCTCTCCATAGCTCGTCGGTCTACTTGGAGCTTACTAATAAGGCCCATAGTGAGAGACCACGTTTTTGTGCCGTAAGTCAGCACTGGCAACACACACTGGTCGAACACTTTCGACTTGAGGACGCTATGTGTACGCAACCTTGGGTAGGACCCGACTTCAAGAGGTCAATCGCCGAATCCAACTCGGTTGGGCAGCGTTCGGAAAATTGCGTAACGTCTTCTCGTCCGACATACCTCAGTGCCTCAAGTCGAATGTGCTCGATGCGCCCTAAGTCCTTTCTGAATAACTCTGTATACTGTAAAAGTAACCGATAATGTTGTGGGTTGTCCAGGAGGCACGGGCGGCGCGTACATGGAGCAAGTGGTGGTGGAGGCAGACAACCAGCACCGCCAGATACAGCAGCAGCCGCAGATACACCAGGTAACCATCATTTTATACAAGGGGTTGCTTCGCAGTGTCAATTTTACATTTGTTTGGTTTAGAGCTTAGTCTGTTAGACGTGGGCGGAGTGTGTCCACGCCTATTTTTTTTTGTTCATTTTCATTCATTTATTCAGCTTTTGGTACAATACATACACTTAGCGGCCTCATTTCCATACATTACAATTTCAACTGACTAATAATAATCGGCCAAGTACGAATCGGACTCGCGCACGGAGGGTTCCGTACTGTATGTGAGCCCCCCTTAAATATATTTTTTTTAATTTTATTATTTATTATCGAAGGGAATATAAAACTAAAAATTCTGTGAAAATTTTAAGCATCTACCTTTTACCATTATTAATATAGAGAGAAAAACGTCTAAAAATTCAGGGATGTTGTATGGGAGCCCCCCTTAAATATTTATTTTATTTTGTTTTTAGTATTTGTTGTTATAGCGGCAACAGAAATACATTATCTGTGAAAATTTCAGCTGCCTAGCTATCATGGTTCATGCGATACAGCCCGGTTACAGACGGACATCGAAGTCTTAGTAATAGAGTCCCGTTTTTCCCTTTGGGTATGGCACCCCAATAAATTAAATAATGTTACTATTAGTCCAGCCCCTTCTCATATGATCTTAAAGTGATTATAGCAGGCTGAATCTTCGTGAGCAGGTTAAGTTCGACGAGACACCCAGATTAGTCTTATAAAAAAAAACTCGATCGAGGTAGCTAAAATACTGCGCAGGTATAAACAACTTCTAAGCGTAGGACTGGAAAAACATACCACTAAGTTTGTAGGACTATGTAGCCATTTGATTGTACAAACATTTACTAAGCTGCACACAAAAAATCAGCTTGATATTAATAGTTTTGATGATTCAAAATTACTCGTGATGACTCGTTATTTGGAAACATTCGGAGTGGAGGACTCTCCAATCATAGCTTCCAATTTGTAGGACAATTGTTTTTCCGGGTTTATCGTCGCTTTACCTCGATATTAATAAAAAAAATACTTACTGTTATTGTAACAATATCGACACCCCACCAAACCGACATGTTTAATACCTGTGCAGTACTTTAGCTACCTCGACCGAGATTTTTTTATAAGATTAATTTGGGCATCTCGTCGAACTTAACCTGCTCACGAAGATTCAGCCTGTTATTAATCACTTTAAGATCACAGGGGAGGGCTGCCGGACTATACAGGGTTATTTCTAATCAATTAGCATCCTTTTAACTGCCTCGGTGGCTCAGTGGTTAGTGAACCTGACTTCTGGGCCAAAGAGGTGTGGGTTCGATCCCCACCCAGGGCAAACATTTGTGATGAACATAGATGTTTGCTCTGTGTCTGGGTGTTATTTAGGTACTATCTATATAAGTATGTATTTAAAAATATGTGTATGTAGTATATCAGTCTCTGGCAGCCATATCACAAGCTATGCTTAGTTTGGGGTCAGAGACCGTGTGTAAGATGTCCCTAAATATTTATTTATTTATTTTAAGGGCTTATTCTGTACATCAAAACTAACAACTTTTGTTCTACGACTTTTGTCAAAACTCGAAAAAAAAAACAGCTGTTCTATACATTTTGTCAAAGGTGAATGAATTTTTTCTATGGGACTACAACTTTTTTTGAGAATAAGTCGTAGAACAAAAGTTTTTAGTTGTCATGTACAGAATAAGCCCCTAAAATGATGCTAATTGATTAGAAATAACCCTGTATAGCCATTAGCCTGACACTTAATAGGCCCCTTTGAGTGCGAGGCCACTTTAACTTAATATTTTTTCATGTCGTATATCAGTCTCTGGCAGCCATATCTCAAGCTTTGCTTAGTTTGGGGTCAGAGACCGTGTGTAAGATGTCCCCTAATATATTTTTTTGTTCTGAATTGTTGTCCTGAAGTATTAATTTTGCTTGCAGGTTAGCAGTGGTGGCGTGAGACAGCAACAATACGTGCTGGCAACACCGGGGCAGACCAATACGCCCGTCTCACAGGTAAATCATCATCATATCATTGTCTGCCTCGGTGGCTCAGTGGTTAGTGACCCTGACTTCTGGATCAAAGAGGCGTGGGTTCGATCCCCACCCAGGGCAAATATTTATGTGATGAACATAAGTGTTTGCTCTGTGTCTGGGTGTTATTTAGGTACTATCCATATAAGTATGTATTTAATATATATATATGTAGTATATCAGTCTCTGGCAGCCATATCACAAGCTTTGCTTAGTTTGGGGTCAGAGACCGTGTGTAAGATGTCCCCTAATATTTATTATTATTTATTAATGAGTATCCTTTTAGGGGCATATTCTATGTATGTATTGTGTATTTATGATGTAGTATATCAGTCTCTGGCAGCCATATCACAAGCTTTGTTTAGTTTGGGGTCAGAGACCGTGTGTAAGATGTCCCATAATATTTATTATTATTACATCAGCCACATTATAGGCTGAATCACACATCTTGCTGCATGTGAAGTTGGCTACAGGCTGCGGGAAACCCAATCCTCGCAGCTGTTATGTGAGCTTCAGTCGGGAGCTTGTGGCTAACATCACAGCGAGTTCATCAGCAGTTATTTTTTTTGGGATGTTAAATTTTTTACTGACAAATAAATATACTTTTTGAACAAATTGTAACGCACCGGCAAGCGCAGCGTAGGACGTCCACCCACAAGGTGGACGGACGACCTCATTAAGACCGCAGGATCGCGCTGGATGCAAGCCGCTACCAACCGGTCTTATTGGAGGTCTTTAGGGGAGGCCTATGTCCAGCAGTGGACGTCCTATGGCTGAAAAGAAGAAGAAGAAGAACAAATTGATTAGTATTATGGTATCTATTAATAACGACGCGGAATAAAACTCTTACAATAAATTGTTAAAATTACATTTAAAAGTTAGTTGATAAGCAAAATATGTTAAATAAGTTCCCTAATTACGTTGGTTACGTTGATTTTCTAATAAAAAAAAAACATCATAGCGAGAAGCAAGCAACACATCCAAGAAGATGGATCCGGTCTATACCTATAACAGGCATGATGACTTGGTAAAAAAAACATTGTTAAAATTAGTCCGTGAGTTAAGTTATCAAAAAATATTGGACACGTATTTTTTCTTTTGTCTATGAAACAACAATACAATGTATTTATTTATATACGTAAGTAGGTTTATTTTTATTGTATGTATTAAAAGAATTATTTGTGTAAGCCTATTATTATGGCGTGTATTTTATTGTTTTTGGGTAGTTATAGTTGTACTTTATTCATTCATTACACCACCGTCCATGTCAATTACACCAGTTTCCACTCATTAGAGGTTGTCTGAAAGAAATTTAACGATAAGACCGCCTTTTGTACCTTTCTTCTGTCGTTTTTTATTCTTGTGTTATGTTTTATTTCTTGTTGTGTCAATAAAGTCTTCTTGTATTGTATTGTAACAAATGGCAAAGATAAACATTGTCAAAGTTCGGGAGTGGGGGTCGTGACGTCACGTCTCTTACAAAAGTATATACATTTGTGTGACACTCGTGACGTCACGCAGATATTTAACCGGCTATGTCTTCATAACTTTTTGTTTAATTGGCAAAAGAAAAAATATGTGTCTAACATTTTTAATAATCTGTTTAATGGACAAATTATATGTTAAAAACATATTATACATTCATCATGCCTATTCAATAACATCTATGTCGTTATGGATTTTAATTTCTTTCCATTTAACACCATACGTTGCCTAAAACCAAGCAAATCTTGACCTTATCTCTTTGATTTACAGGTGATATTCTGTGGGGGCGGCGTCAACACCGGTCACGCGGTCAGCGGAGCGCCAGTCATCACGTCAGTGCTGCCACCCGGCGGCGCCGTGCTCACCCCACACCACGCTATACACCATTGATGTGACAATTCGGACAGTGAAGTGAATACAGAAGTGTTGCCAGCGGGCGGAGCAGTGTTGACCCCCTACTATTGAGGTTATAACTCGGACAGTGATGTGAAAGTGTACGCTACAGAGTCTATACACCATTGTTATGATATCTCGGACAGTAAAGTGAACATGAAAGTGTTGTCAGTGGGCGGGGCGATGCTGAGCCTCCACCACGCTTTACACCAATGATGCGACAATTCGGACAGTGAACATGAAAGTAATGTCTGCGAATGGGGCAGTTTTAACACTCCACTATGCTACATTATTAATGTGAGATCTCGGCCAGTGAACAAGAAAAAAGTGTTGCCTACGAATGAGACCGGCTTAAGACTACACCGTGATATAAATTTTATTAAAGTGACAGGTCGGACAATGAACTGAAAGTCACTGTACGTTATTGATGTGATAACTCGGATTACATTACTACAGCCATTGCGTCTACTCGGCAAAGAAAACACGGTACGCAGAACTTGCCGAAATTGTCATATCACAAAACACGGCAATCAGAGTAATGCACGAGTGTAATGATATATGAAATACGACAATTTCTTATCCGAATCACGGCGGTGAATGCTTTTATAATGGCAACCAGCAGACAGCCGGCGCAGCTCCTGTTGACTCCTCCACTACATCATCACTGATGTGACAACTCGGACAGTGATGTGAACATGAACGGCAAAGTGCTATCAATGTGACTACTTTGACAGTGATAAACTTTTTATTTTACCTTTGAATTCGTGACAAAAGATCATCACAAGTCTTCGAAATAAAATCATTGTATTGTATATTATGCTGGCATATCTAAAGCATTTTTCATCTCACTAGAACGTACCTAGACATATTATCTGAATTTTATACTGACTTAGAAAATGAATATAGGGTATTTAATGACAAACACTCTGTGAATGGCTTGTGTATTTGAGCTGGATTCAGAGATAGAGTGTCACTGACTTGTAATGAAAATAATCAAAATCTTTTAATAAAATACAATATAAACATTTCTAACGAGAGGATCGCATGCTCTTCCATTCGCACAAGCATAGATTTTCAATGTTCTGTCCTACTCTTACGTGATTTTAATTAAAATATGCAAAAACCACGCTAGTTTCCACAATCAAGGTTCTTATAAATACTTGTCATGATTTGCGAATCGTTTTATCGAGTAAAACATGAACTTCATTGTTACTCTTGAATTCACATGAAATTTCATCTATCTGTCCCTTTCACGAGACATGACGTGAGTGAGACCGTTCACAGAGTGCAGTCGCAAAAATTGTAAATATCAATGTAGTTAAAGTAAATAAATGTAATATTATTTAGTAGAAAATTTACTGTGTTTTTTTTGTTGATCTATACTTTAAAACGGTAATAGAATAAGCATGTACAGTTTTAGTGTTTGAGATGGCAGATATTTTACAATCATTATCGACAAAAAAACAAATCATTCAGTTTTACATCTAAATCACGATTCGCTGACGTTTCGGACATAAATTCGGATAACTTGTCCGAACTGTCCCATTCGAATCAATTTGGATAGTTTTTAATTATCAATTAATTTACATGTTAAATGAGAGTAAGTATATTACTATTATATACTACGGGACTAATCGCGCACTAAAATTACGAGATAATTAAACATCCCGATGCGACGTTTCGTCCGAGTTGCATCGATCGTGGTCACGGGTAACAATTGTTTTGTTTTTAATTTTTTATTAATTTATATGTTAAAGCAATAAAATAATAAAATTCAATCATACTGGGTGCAATGGTATCTCATAATATATTAATTGTTCAAATAATTTTACTGTTTGATATCATATTATCTCAAACATTAATTCATAAAAGTGTCCACTATAACGTATACGCCGAATCAAACATCTTGACGGCTGTGAATTTACCTACAACCTGCGCGAAACCTAATCTTCTACTAAGATTCACCTGCTCGTACTAAGATTCACATACCACCTGCTCGTACTAAGATTCACATACCACCTGCTCGTACTAAGATTCATATACCACCTGCTCGTACTAAGATTCACATACCACCTGCTCGTACTAAGATTTACATACCACCTGCTCGTACTAAGATTCACATACCACCTGCTCGTACTAAGATTCACATACCACCTGCTCGTACTAAGATTTACATACCACCTGCTCGTACTAAGATTCACATACCACCTGCTCGTACTAAGATTCACATACCACCTGCTCTACTAAGATTCACATACCACCTGCTCTACTAAGATTCACATACCACCTGCTCGTACTAAGATTCACATACCACCTGCTCGTACTAAGATTCACATACCACCTGCTCTACTAAGATTCACATACCACCTGCTCGTACTAAGATTCACATACCACCTGCTCTACTAAGTTTCACATACCACCTGCTCGGACTAAGATTCACATACCACCTGCTCTACTAAGATTCACATACCACCTGCTCGTACTAAGATTCACATACCACCTGCTCGTATTAGGCGATTCGCTTCTTCCTTCATAATGCGGACCGCCAGGGATTGTTTCCTAACAATTACAATTTGGATATCTTCACGTCAAGATTAAACAAGTACCTTCTTCTTCTTTTAAGTTTTGGCGTCGCAATATTGTGCATTTTCCAGTGTCAAGTATTTAGTTTTAGTAATTTTTGAAATATTATCAAAATAGTCAATATCGCACTCACGTCATAGTCCAATAAAGTCGCGGTCAAGTCCAAGTCATACCTCAGTAAAGCAGTGGAGACTTTACTAGAGGCGTCTATGGAGTATTGGTATAGTCTTTTTCAAATAGCTAGTCACTTATGACACTTCCGAAATGTCAGCTGTCAAACATACATTGACAATTTTAATGATGTACCGCACCTATATTCGATCTGTAATTACCGATTATTATCGATTTTACGTAGGTACTTATCGAAGTTATCGAACAGTATACATAAAACTGTTTTGGTGAATTTATCTACAAGTCAGTAGGACTTACTTAGACGATAGGTTTAGAGGAATCAAAAAGAAATAAAAAAGTGACAGGGAAAAAAAGATATATTTGGGAAATAATGTCCTCGTCACTTTGTCATCGGAGCATCATCATTATCATCATTTGACGAATCTTCCAGATTTATAATCATTAGATTATCCGTTATATTGTCTATGTGAACATCGGAGGTAAATGGAAACTAAGTTTTTCATACATTTTTGTATCGAATACGCACTACATATTTTATAATTTTTGTTCTAGGGGTACAGATTAACGATAATCCTTGCTTAAATCAAGTCGATTAATATGTTTTGTTTTCGATATTCTTCGATTTCAACAATAGTCGATTTCGCAGCCCTCTTATCATGACGTCACGATCGGCAATAGTACGTAACATAACAATTTAACGAATTTAATATTTTATTAAATTGAAAAGTGAATGCGAATATGTTTACGCGAATCAATAACCTTTATTCTATTTCTTGCGTCCTTTGTCGTTTATTTTAGTAGTTTTTCTTGTAAGTTTGCTTAATGTTTTCACTGATAAATAGAAATATTCAACTATTGGTGTGACGTCACATGATGTATTTACGTAATATTTTACGTTCTATGGACCTGTCATAAGTGACTTGCTATTTGAAAAAGACTATAACAACACGGAACAACATGATACGTCACATTATATCACTTGCCAACACTCATGCACGTAAAACAGCTCATAATCAACGAAATACCACTTTTTCACTAATTATCACTGATAAAAACACAAGTTTAACAAAATAATACAATGAGGCGACATGATTTTTCCGCGTTCCCGCCAAAACTCTCAAGGTATATCCTACACTCCATCTTCGGTTACAGTTTCGCTTTCCATCAGGCCAGTTGGTGGCCAAATGTAGACCTATTC
The DNA here is from genome assembly GCA_964007245.1 of Hypomecis atomaria. NCBI lineage: Eukaryota > Metazoa > Arthropoda > Insecta > Lepidoptera > Geometridae > Hypomecis > Hypomecis atomaria. Next base: position 8,877,761 of record OZ023310.1, read on the forward strand.
TACGTAAAAAAATCGGCCAAGTATGAGTCGGACTCGCGCACGGAGGGTTCCGTACTGTATGGGGAGCCCCCCTTAAATATTTATTTTATTTTAATTTTATTATTTATTGAAGGGAATATAAAACTAAATATTCTGTGAAAATTTCAAGCATCTACCTGGTACCATTATTAATATAGAGCGAAAAACGTCTAAAAATTCAGGTTTGTTGTATGGGAGCCCCCCCTTAAATATTTATTTTATTTTGTTTTTAGTATTTGTTGTTATAGCGGCAACCGAAATACATCATCTGTGAAAATTTCAGCTGCCTAGCTATCATGGTTCATGAGATACAGCCCGGTGACAGACGGACAGACAGACAGACGGATATCGAAGTCTTAGTAATAGGGTCCCGTTTTTCCCTTTGGGTACGGAATCTTAAAAAGGATTGGGTTATCCCCAGCTTATAGCTAGCTAGCCACAGGCACCAAAAAGTTATCGAATTCGGCCTATTCCATACCATGACTGCTATGAACGTGTCAGACAAAAATATTCTTTGGATTAAAATATACAAATACAAAAAATAAAAATAAAATCCTGACTGAAGCTCACATAAAGCTGCGCGTTGATTGAGTTTGGCGCAGCTTGTAGCTAACTTCATATCCGCCGACATAAACATTAGTTTTACTTTGACGATGCTATTGCTGAATAACGTAACATGATGTTTTAAATTTTTTGATATGTGATTATAATTTCTTTATTTTTCATACTCGTTGACATTTTTAAATTCACAATTTTATTTATGACAAGACGACCCGCCCCGGCTTCGCACAGGTGTATTATACATAAAAACCTTCCTCTTGAATCACTCTATCCATTAAAAAAAACCGCATCAAAATCCGTTGCGTAGTTTTAAAGATTTAAGCATACAGACAAACAAACAAACGAAAATAGCGACTTTATTTTATACTATGTAAGGATTTGTATTCTAATATTTTTTTGTGTACCTAATGCTACTGATTTTGTGAAATCTAAAATGTGTGCTAATTTATTTATATAAACATTTAATTAGGTAGAATTTTTGAAAAATTGTTACCAGACGATTCCAAGTGCCTGCATTGTGTCTACGGAATGAATAAATTTTGACTTTGACATCGCCATGCACGGAGGGAGAAAGCAAATATTCTCGACTATTGTTGACGTACGTTCGCGTTGTAGCGGCCATAGTAGAGCGTATCATAATTAATAAAAACTTAAATTAAAAATTTAAAAAATCCCTGACACAAAAACACTTCAACAAACATTTGTAGAATTTTGGGTTCTTCCATCCCCACTTTAACCCACCATAACTCTTAAACGGATCAATCTATTTTTATAAAACATAGCTAAGAACACTCTCGATTAAGTCTCCTTTCATCCAAAAAAAACTAAACTGAAATCGGTTCAGTGGTTCGGGCGCTATGATGCCACAGACAGACAGACACACAAACAGACACGTCAAACTCATAACACCCCTCTTTTGCGTCGGGGGTTAAAAAGAGCGTATTGTGTTGTTTTTCGTGCCTGATGCTTTGCTAGCATGGTCATGGTATGGTATTAACCAAATCATACAAGTCGGCGGATGTGAAGTTAGCTACAAGGTGCGCGGAACCCAATTAACGCGCAGCTTTATGTGAGCTTCTGCCAGGATTGGATATTGCGCAGCTTGTAGCTAACTTCACATCCGCCGACTTGTTTGATTCTGCCTATACGTTATAGTGGGACACCTTAATTGCATCTAGACTGAATCAAAATGTATATTAAACGCAATCTTGTTGTATCTCAAGCTTAAGTTTATGTTTCAACTTTGTAATAATATATACCTAGGTACAGCATTATATTGTAACTAAGTTATTAAGTAGCGGTGTATTTTATAAATATAACAGGTCGGTAAGAAATGTTGTAGTTTAATTTAAAGTAGTCCATATTTTACAAGCTTTTATTTATCTTGCAATAGATGTACCTATGTAGGTATGTATGTAAGTTCGGGTGGAATATTGCAAGTTAAATTTAACCAACTTCCCGGTTTCCGATGGAGCTGAAATTTTGCACGCATATGTAAATCGCGTGACAATGCAATAATATGGTACCATGGAGCTGATCTGATGATAGAGTCGGAAGGTGGCCATAGGGACTCAAACAAATTAGACCCGTCGTATTTGGGCTCGTTTTACTTGTCTTGGCTGGCACTCTGCTGCTACATGATATCCAGGATCTCAAAAGCTTGTATTTAAAAAGTTATATCACTACATAGAGTCTGGCCAACGAAAGCTGTCCAATAAAAAAGGCGGGAATATTAAAAAATCAAGAGCTGTTAGCTTGTTTTCTTGTACCGCTCAGCTGATCTCCATGAAATTTAGCATGCACGTAGTTCTATAGACTCTAGTATAAAACAAAGTCGCTTCTCGCTGCCTGTCTCCATGTATGCTTATATCTTTAAAACTACACAACAGATTTTGATGTGGTTTTTTTTAATACATAGAGTGGTTCAAGAGGAAGGTTTAAATGTATAATACACCTGTGCGAAGCCGGCGCGGGTCGCTAGTTTTTATAATAATTTATTTCAAAGGAATATTGGAATTTCAATGCTGTTGTGAGTGTACAACAAAGGGAGTACTAAACTAAAAATGGTGATTCAGACCTTGATATTGGACATCATTTACTACGGGATCAAACTGGAATTCAAAAAAAAAAAACAGTAAGTTTTACAAAATAGTTTACTGGAAACAAAAGATGCGAAATTTTATTCTCTACTCTACAGTAATGATCCCCGTGACTTTTGCCCTAAAATGCATAGTTTCCGAGATATCGGCCAAATTTTTTTTTAAAGATGGCGCTTGAAGCTTTCAGCTTTTTGTGATTTTATACTCATTAGGTGATCCTAAACCTTATAAAAAAAATTGAATTGGAAATAAGGGGGCGCCTAATGCCAAAATCGAAAGGTGTACTTTTAAAGACGTGGTGTAAAGGTAACGAACATAAACATCCATATTAAAAAAATACTATATGAAAGAAAAAAATCTAACGTAGCAGAGTAATCGCGTAGAATTTTGGAAAATAATATGGTTACTTTAGAAAAAAATGAAAACTTCGCATCATAAGTACATTTTATTTCAAATGCTCGAAATTATCAGCGACAACACCACATTATTTTTGACAAATTATGTAGCTAGGCTAATATCCTAGCCGAGTAATCAATTAGTTTTTTATTGCATGCTTAAATTTTGAATAAATAAATAAAATCCCACCTAAAAATATCTGGAGCTCGAAGCCAACATCGTCGTAAACTGTCATGCGATTTTCGACTCTAAACAAAGCCGCATAGATGATAGCGGGCGATGCAAGATGCGCGGGTAAAATCTGATTTTTTCCTAGCATTAGGCGCAGCGTTAAAGTCTCGGCATTTTGCAAAACACCTTTTTTAGGCTGAATCAAACTTGAAAACGAGGCTAGCCATTGCGCAGTAGCAAATTCGTTATGTCACCTGCGCGAGAGGCGAGGATGTACGCGGCTTGGAGCCTTCAGACTTCAAGAAGTTAGATTCTACCGGGTGTTTGGTAGAGGGTCCGACAAACCAAATGGGCGTTCAGGGACCCATTTGAAAAATACAAGTTTGCCAAAAAAATCCCTGACCCCCTATTTTTTTAAAGATTTTTGTTGTTGATGTAATAAATCATTATTTTTTACATCGAAATGATTTTAATTTTATAGTGCATCCCACACTAGGTTTATCTCAAAGAGTTACTTTTTTTATGATAAACATTTCAAAAATTCGTCGCGGATGATGCAGGATTCGAACCTTGCGTCTTCGGATCACTAGCCCGACGCTCTGACCACTGAGCTAACCCGCTATACTGACTCGCGACGAATTTTGTGAAGTGTTTATCATTTTAACCAACTTATACTGTTGGCGGCGCCACCTGTGATACCCGTATTAGACAAGTTATCACTCAATTGAAGTCATAAGAACTTCTGTATTGACGAGAGATGACGCACTGCTAATCAATGAAATGATTTTAATTTTATAATGCATCCCACACTAGGTTTATCTCAAAGAGTTTCTCAGAAATTGAATTTTTGAAATGTTTATCATAAAAAGTAACTCTTTGAATTTTTACATCAGTGTTTTTTCACTCTATGAGCTCTACATCAGTTAGCTCTGATTTGTATCTAATTTTACATTACGTAGGCTAAAGATATATCAGAGACCAAACTTACAAACATCCTGTGTAAAACAGATTTTACAAATGTTATAAAGGTACAATTTTGGTGAAAGCCGGAAAATTAACAAAAAATTAAAAAAAAAAAATAGATGGTCAGGGATTTTTTTTGGCCAACTTGTATTCTCCAAATGGGTCCCCGAACACGCCCATTTGGTTTGTAGGGCCCTCTACGAAACACCCTGTATATTATGCAGCTGTTGACTATGTTTTTCGAAATGAATAAATAAATATTATGGGACATCTTACACACGGTCTCTGACCCCAAACTAAGCAAAGCTTGTGATATGGCTGCCAGAGACTGATATACTACATATACATATTTTTAAATACATGCTTATGTATAGATAGTACCTAAATAACACCCAGACACAGCAAACATCTATGTTCATCACATAAATTCTTGCCCTGTGTGGGGATCGAACCCACGCCTCTTTGATTCAGAAGTCAGGGTTACTAACCACTGAGCCACCGAGGCAGTCCAATGACTAGATTCTAGCTAACATATCAGTAAAATAACATTGAAACACTGATTTTTCTATCAAAACGTTTATTTAATATTCACAAAAATAAAAATTGTTCTTACTCATAACACACCTGATTTTACAACCTTCTTTACTTAAATACATAATTATACCGTAATACATGCTCCTAAACACGAAATTAAATTACTACAAAACTAAATAAAGGTACGCAAAAATTATAAAAGATAACATGTTGTAAAACATTGGAAACATGTTTAAGTCATGTGGACATTGAATGTCTTAAAACGTGTTGTTATTTAACATGTTATAAAGCACAGTTATACAACATGTTACTTAATCTGCACGCATCTTAAGAAAAACTGGAAATTACAAAGTTACAAACACTGGTGGGGAAATTTTAAAGTACACGATGGTCCCGCCATTTTTGCTGTCTGTCAGATCTGACAGCTGTCAAATGAAAGTCCCGCGCAAATAGTGATGCGAGATTTAAATGTACTATTGCAGAGTTAGTGCGGAAGAGAATCAAAAAGGCAAAACTACCGTTTTTATATGTCTAATATTGAGTTGGCTTTTAAGGTCCCGCAATAAAGTAATAGAGTAACGTATTAAGAACTACGATAACCCTTTGAAACATAAATTATTATTAGTATCTTGCCAAAACGACAAAATCTTGCGATGGTGGCGCCATTGATTTTAGTTAATAATTTGTCTAGCTTCCAAGCGCCGACACTCAAAATCGTTAATGTTGTGTTGTAGTACCTAAATCAAACAGAACTAATAAAAATTGCACCATAATGATAGCATAGTCCAATATAACACTGTACTGACCAATAATCTACTATATTAGACCGATATAATACTATATTAGACGAATATAACACTACATCAGACCAATATACCACCACATTAGACCAATATAACACTGTATTAGACCAATACACAACTATATTAGACAACAATTCTCTCCCGCACAAACTAAAATAAAAATTAATACAAGAACCTAGTCAAAACAGAAAAGACCACCAAAGAGATGATAGAATATACACTGCGAGTAGCAAAGCCCCCCACAGGCGGCGCCGACCCAGTACAGGCCTGCAGATGTCTGAACAGCTCTATATAATTCCTGGCTGGCTCGTGGGCACTGTCGCTGGTAGGCTCAGTTAGACCGATGGTAGAATCTTTAAAGAGAAGGTTGCTGATGCTATCGAAGGGGGAGAATATTTCGAGGTTGACGAGCTGAGTGCCGATAGCTGCGTTGTAGCCGAAGTATTGGTCCAGAGCGTCGAAGAGGACGTTTAGGCTGTTGTATAGAGGGTCTTGTCTGGAATGGAAATATAACCTTGTTAGTACCTTAGTATCGAGTTAAAGTAAGTTCGCATAGGCTGGGTGGTTAGCCTTACTGTCAGAGTTTTTAGGCCGCCTGGCCTAAAACAACCGGGACCTACAATTTAACGTGTCATCCGAGCCACGGTAGCGCTCAGTTGGAAAATGCCATCCGCGGTCACCCATCCAAATACCAAGCGTGCGGGACGTTGCTTAATTTCGGTGATCGCTTACAAACACCTAATCAAACTACGCTACGAGCGCTACTCAGTATCGAGTTTAGTTCATTTAACTGAATGAGGTATAATATAAAATAAAAATTTAAAAAAACCCCCGACACATTGACAACCATTTTGGGCACATTTGTAGAATTTTGGTTCTTCCATCCCCACTTTAACCCACCATAACTCTTAAACGGCTCAATCGATTTTTATAAAACATAGCTAAGAACACTCTCGATTAAGTCTCCTTTCATCCAAACAAAAACTAAACTGAAATCGGTTCAGTGGTTCGGGCGCTACGATGCCACAGACAGACAGACAAACAGACACGTCAAACTTATAACACCCCTCTTTTGCGTCGGGGGTTAATAAATTAATGGATTTTATGTCGTCAACGATGTTTGTATTTCCCTCAAAAAGGGAGAAAATTTGCTGTTGCGCTATTTATCAGCTGATTTCGATAATATTTGGTAACATCTTTTAGTGGGTTCGCTACGTGTGCGCGAGTACACGCAGCGGGTACGGGCCCGCGTGTATTGAAAGATAAGTTGGAGCAGCGCTGTGGTATAATAATAATATATGCTTCATTGTACACCAAACAATAGTAGTTTATGCAACTGTCATATAATGAAGGGTATTAAAACACGAGTGTGAGTTTATGAAACGAGCGCAGCGAGTTTCATAATAGTAACGAGTATTTGATTACCCGTGTTATATGCAGTTGCATACACTACTTTATCTTCACTAATAAAAATAAAATAAAAACATATTGCGAAACATTAAATTCACGCGTACGTGTATTGTCACAGTGAACTTGGCGCCATTAAAATCTAACCAATGAGAGCGCAGCTGCGCGCGCAGGGCCAATCAGGAGCGAGCGCGCGATGTTATAATGAGATTTTACGATATCGATGTGGATATTATAACATCATGTGAAATTGCTTAAATTGAGTGTTTTGTTGTTTGCGCTATAACAGTAGTCATTATAAGTCAAGTATTGGAAACATAAGTAGAATGTTACAACATTAGTGTAGATAAAAATCCTACTAATATTATAAACGCGAAAGTTATATAAGTATGGATGTTTGTTACTCTTTCACGACCAAACGGCAGAACCGATTTATATTGAATTTGGTATGGAGGTAGCTTAGACATAAGCTACTTTTTATCTCGGGCTAACGCGGGTAGCGCCGCGGGACGCAGCTAGTCATTATGTATGTACTGACCTTCTGGTGACCACCTCAGCATCTACAACGTAGGCTAAAGCGCAGTTGTCATCAACAGTAACGCCGGGGTTCACAGCCAGGGTATTGTTGCGGCACAGAGCTCGGAACTGGTTCTCTTGCAGGTTCAACGTCGATAGATGTGCTGGAAACACAAAAATGATTAGCTATAATTGTATTTTTGCAAACATCAAAAAAGGAAGTAAGTAATTGGTATTATTGGCCAGACGTGATGATGGAAGGTGGAGTAGATCTTTGACTGAGTGGCTTCCAATAGCAGACAGGCGTTCCGTAGGCAGACCACCAGCCCGATGGGTCGACGACATCAGATCCATCGCGGGACGCGCGTGGATGATCGATCAGCTCAAGACGGAAAACTAACACACGGGAGAGGAGGCCTATACCCAGCAGTGGGTCGATACAGGCAGGTGATGAATTGGTATTAAAAAATTGCTCGTTAAAACATTTACAAAATGCGTTTAAATTATTTTACATATTGTTCCCAGTATAACCTTTTATAACACTATATTAATTAGACTATATACCACTATGATTATTTATCATTAGATATTAGTCATGATGACTGGGTAAAAAAAAACATTATAATTAATCCGTGAGTTAGATAATCAAAAATTATTGAACACGTATTGTTCTTTTGTCAATGATATTAACAAATGACAAAGATAAACCTTGTCAAAGTTTGGGAGTGGGGGGTCGTGACGTCATCTCACAAAAATCTATACATTTGTATGGCACTTGTGACGTCACGCGGAACTTTAACAGGCTACATTTTCATCACTTTTTGATCAATTGACAAAATAAAAAATACGTGTCTAATATTTTTTGATACTCTATCTGACGGACTTGTTATATTTTTTTAGTCATCACGACTTAAATAATCCGCCATCTTGGGCAGTCTGCCATATTGGATTTAAAATGTGAGTTAACCATGCATTGCATCGCCAAAGTAAAGTGCCTTAGGTGTAGCGTACAGATTACGTAATATATCTTGTAAAACATTGTTGTTTAACATGTTTCAATAATAATTATAACCTAATTATAAAACGTGTTGTTATAACAACTTATTTAACATGTTACAAATCAAAGTTACACAACATGTTACCTACTTAATCTGTGCGCTCCTTAGATTATTTTTTGGACAACTCCACTTCGAAAGATAGGAAGTGGAAAGTACTCTATTTTAGAGTACTTTGCACTTCCTATCTTGTTGTGTGACTTTTTTTTATAACATGTTAAATAAGTTGTTATAACAACAAATGTTTGAAACCCAACAATCCTGTTTTTTGCCGTGTTCAAATATTTATATTATAGGCACGGCAATGATTACCGTGTTATAGGTGAACGTTGATCTATTTTATTGGTACTTTACAGGGTTATCCAGAACTGGTGCACTAAGCCGAAAGGGTGTTTCAGACAGTGGTCTGATTCATTATGAACAACTTTTTCTATGAGGACAACTCAGAATCCGAGAAAAAAAATCAGGTGTTTCATATAATATTTTGTCAATTCCACATTACACTTTGGTATGGAACCTTTTGTATGGAACAGCTGTTTTTTTTTTTTTGGAATTTTGGGTTGGCCTCATAGTAAAAGTTGTTCATAATGATGGTCTTAATCATCCCCTTTCGACTTAGTACAGGGAAAGCAGATAACCCTGTATTGTTAAGTTTTAAATACCCCTGTATTGTAAGTTTTAAATACTCTCAAATCATGTCGAATTCTGACAACCTTGCACTCGAGCCCCAAGACAAGCCTCGAGCTTAGTTTGGGGCTCACAGTTCTTCTATTTGGAAATGCATTTTTAATACATATAAGGCTGCAATGCTGTTTTGTATCCGACATAATCGAAATCAACTGTATTAATTTGTTTCTCGCTTTATGTACTTCAATAGCTGTGTATTTTTCTTTTGGTTACTAATAAACTTTAGGTACTTTATTGTTACGTTCGAATATTAATTTTATAATACGAGTATTAACTTACTAGAAATGTTCTGGATGTTGATGAAAGCGACGTCTGCATTCGGGTCAGTGAGGCAGGAGAGAGAGCCATTGTTCCCATAGTACATGTTGCTGTAGTCAAACGCACAGGTCGCTGGAATACACAGGAACATTATAACTAAGTAGTAAAACACACAAGCATGGCTTGGTCTTCTGGCAGGCATCATTGGAGCCGCAGCCAACACTGAGAGGCCCTTTTATATAAATAATTATAGCACTTATCTGTTAAATTTAATTTAATAGGATGATTATATGAACTATTGCTAGATTTGATTTACAGTATTTCGGGCTATTGTGATGTAGTGATCGATGACTTATAAAGATGGGCTATAGAATGAGGTACGGCACCCGCCAAATAATGCACATTTCACAATGTTTAGAATAAATTGGTATTTCTGTATGTAATCTTCTGCTAAATAAAACATTTTGTATTTTTTTTTGTATTTTTAATTTGGTGGTATGAATAAATCCGAAAGTGTGTTTATCTGTTTGTTACTCTTTCAGTCAGCAACAGAGCAACGAACTGACTTGATTTTTGCAAACTTAGATATAGTTCAGAGGTCGTAGAGTTGACATCTATAGCTATTTATTCGGGCTATGCTATTTTGATAAAGTAAGTTCGTACAGGACGAATGGCTAGTCCCTGGTGTCAGAGTTTTTTAAAGCCTCCTGAAAGTCTCTGATACAGCTACGAGTAAGTAAGAAAGTTCGATTCAGCCTATACACAAAGTTATGTTGCGTAACATTTTCTTTTGTTGAGAGGATTCTGAATCGACCATTGTTTTTGCGTTTTCTGTAAAACATCTGGAAAAATCGCAGTACGTTTTTGATAAATGTACGTTCCGGGAGAAAACTCTTCTCACCTCTTAAATTGTTACAAAATGGTTTTTGGTGTCAATCGCTTGAGTAAGAATTTAAATATTACACGTCTCATTTTCGCACGTCTTATTTTTTTCCAGAAAAGTTTTAGTTTCTGTATATTTACTTTTCAGCCAAAGTTTTGCGTAACAATATGACTTTTTAGAGGCTCATAACTTTAACGTTATAAAACTGTAAAAAAAAACTAAGATGATTATTATGATTACATGAAAAAAAAACCTCAAATCGGTTAATATTTAGAGGCAAATAACAGCTTATTGTTTTTGTGTGGCGAAGTTGGCACTTCACAACTCTCTAAAGAGCGCTAGGGGTTCGTAGGACCAACAAAGATAAAACTTTAGTGGATTTAAATTGAAAAAAGGTGATTTTGAAAACAACATTAGGCAAGAATGATTTATTGAATGGGAGATATCTTACCATTATTAGTAGCACCGTTAGCGGGTCTGCACAGGGAGCAAAGGTTGGCGGCGTCGAAGCTCTGAAACCACAAAATAATCATTAAGTTCAATTGGAAAATTTCTCAAAGAAAAAGACATTGTTTTTAATCAGACAAGTGCCAAAATACAATAAAATCAATTGGATCAATCACAGAACCTTGAAGATCTAAAGATAATCCAAATGCTCGCGCACACTACGCACTGTAGAGGACGCGAAGCCTGGCTTTGAATTATTTGCCATATTTAATATCCATATTAAGCCTCGAAAATCCGTATACATACGGACAAATCTGTATATGTCAACACTAGTGTAAGCAAGAGATATGACATTTATGAAATAGATACCTAAACACATTAAAAAGCGGCCTAAAGGACAAGAATCCAGGCCGATAAAAAACCAAACAAAAAACATGCGGAGCATTCCTAGTGTGACAACAGTCACAGGGTGAACATGATGAATATTATACTTACGACGTCCGAGAGCGAGTGGCTCGCGTCCAAGGCGCCGGGCGCGCAGGCTCCAGCGAAGAACTCGCTGACTGCCTTGCCGTAGTCGCACTCCGCCGTGCTGATCACTCCTCGCTCTTGGGCAGCTCGGACGAAAGCCACGTACGCTGGAAACGTGACATAAATTATAGAAGAAGGATCTTTTTTCATTTAATTTAATTTATTTACTAAATGTTTAATCATTTACAGTAATTTATACCAAGTCATGTCTGAATCATTATACAGTTCATAAATATAAGTTTACTTAGTGCAATTAAAATACGAACACAACATTGAATAAATAGACAAGGACAAAGTAAAGACTAATAGAAAACAATCAACTTCCAGCTCGTGAGCAACTAGGTCATTTAGCAAAGCTAGTACGTGGCGTGTGGGTGTGTTTTACTCCCTAGAATGGAAGGCTTGATTCTTATTCGGTGTGGGGGCAATAAGTCCTGCACTGACTGAAGTGTTTTGTGCATTTAATTTAGGTAAGAGAAAATGTAAGATTTGGTAATTTCATCAGAATGCCCAACGCGTAAGGAAGAAGTTACCTACTTTTAATTGAAGGTTCTAGAATACTCTAGATGGTGGACAACTTACAAAGACCGCTATACACTGGAAAGCAGGCACGTTTGTCTCTAAGGTTCTTGAAACGACTGATGTTGCTCTGAGCCACGCTTTCTTTCACGAAAGAGTTGATAACTACTCCTAATGAAAGGTTCTAGATGGTAGACTGAGGATTTTAACATATAGAAAGGCTCAGTAATGGGTTTTAAATTACCAAGGCCGCCATATTCGGGGAAGCAGCCGCGTTTGTCTTTCAGGTCCTCGAAGCGACTGATGTTGTTCTGAGCCGCGCTTTCCTTTACGAAGGAGTTATCTTCTCCTAATGGAAGATTCTAGAATACTCTAGAAGATAGACAACTTACTAAGGCCGCCATACTCTGGGAAGCAGGCACGTTTGTCCCTGAGATTAGCGAATGTTGTTCTGAACCGCGTTTTCCTTCACGAAAGTGTTGATAACTACTCGTAATCGAAGGTTCTGAAGATGGTAGACTAAGGATTTTATTATGTAGACAGGCTCAGTAATGGGTTTTAACTTACCAAGGTCACCATATTCAGGGAAGCAGGCACGTTTGTCCCTCAAGTTCTCCAAACGACTGATGTTGCCCAGAGCAGCGCTTTCCTTCACGAAGAAGTTGTTACCTACTCCTAAATACTCCTAATCGAAGGTTCTAGAATATTCTTGATGCTTAACTGATGATTCTAGATGATTGACAACTTACCAAGGCCACCATATTCAGGGAAGCAGGCACGTTTGTCCCTCAGGTTCTCGAAGCGACTAATATTGTTCAGGGTCGCACTCTCCTTCACGAAGGCGACGACGCGAGCCGCGGCCGCGCGCTGGTTCTGAACCAACTTCACTGGCGTTAGTCTGTAGTGCCTGCGGAGATATTTTAATGATTAACTCTTAATCTATCATAGAAAATGATATATGTGATAGGAAATCAGTGTCAAATAATCTAGGCTGCCGTAATGAAAACTTTGAACACTTTGAAATTATCGTACCGCTCGCCAAAATCGCTAATCTTAAAAAGGGTTTACAAAAGTATAGGTCGAACCATACAAGTCGGCGGATGTGAATATACTCGTAGCTACAAGCTGCGCAATATCCAATCGACGCGCTATGAGCTTTAGTCATTGGATACTTCGCAGCCTGTGGCTAACTTCACATCCGCCGACTTGTGTGATTCGATATATAGGTTTCATCGCCAAAAACGTAAATTGTATCGCTTGCGCGATGCAGGATTCTGCGTAAAGTTTCACTAGCACTCAGATAGATGTCGTTAAACGTAGCTAAGCTGGTAAAAAAAGATAAAAAAGGAAGTAACAAAACAAAGAAGCAATCAAATTAAGCAATTTGTCTAGCTAAATATCCGTACTAAGACGGGGAAGAAGCGAAGTCAGCCCTATCTGGGCTGATCTCTTCTAGGAGAACATGTACCGGTATACTCTCCTCCAACTACTCGACTTACCACCCAAAGTAGAGCAAGGTCAATAACCTCTGCTCAAAATACCTCTAAATCGCTAGCTGATGAACCCATTGGACTAAAAGACGTGCTAAATGAAATAGTGGCGTTGAAATCTTTTGTTACAACACAATTACAAAACAAAGTAGAAAAAATAGACAGTACTTTAACTGAAGTACAATCCAGTCTAACCACATTAACGAACAGCTACAGCGTCTTAAAAAATGACGTGGAATCACTGACGGAAAGAACACAAGACTTCATAGATGAAAACCAATCGCTTAAAATGACGGTTGAGTCAAATTACAATCAATGCAAAGGACTAGAAACTCTGAACTTAAAGTTAGAGCAAGAATTGTCAGCTACTAAGCAAATACTGATCACAATTGAAAAACAAATAAACACACAACCAGAAGAGAACTTTACCATTCAACAGGACTTGGAACCACAACTATTCAAGACTAACCAGACACTAGATACAGTTCAACACACGTTGCTACCGCATACAATTGATAAAGATCTCAATATACCGACGCCTAAAAATAATGACGTATCCTCTGGTATAATACAAAATTCAGATAGCTTACACTTAACTTTGGCCAGAAACCACAACGCCCAAACACAAAGCACTGGTCATACTAGCGTAAATACTGAAACGAATAAATTCGCTCACAACAAGCAAAGCTGTCAAGACCCGAAACACATAAATGGACCGCCACCCGCAACTGCCACGAAACCTAAGTCTATACCTTCAAAAGCCACTTCGCTTACTACAGACAAGCCACCGTCCTCAACTTTAAATTCTGATATTCCCGGAAATAGTTTCGATGATGAATCCTGGGAGCTAGTCAGGTCAAAACGTCGGCAACGAGTAGTCAAAGGGAGTGGAATGCAGAAAGAACAGTTACAAACAATCGAGAGATCGATAAAAATACACGCATGCTTCTTTAGACCAAACACCACAGTAGATGCCATAAAGCAGCACATGAAAGATATAAGTAGCAGATCGGAATACGACGTCATCAAATTAAACCTCAAACACGACCGCTATGCATCGTTCGTCTTAACCGTTCCAGAGAGCAGCGCTTCAATATTTCTGAAGCCAGAGTCATGGCCCGCGGGCACGGAGATATGTGAGTGGTTTCAAAGAAACGCCGGGCGTGCCGCACAATATCGGCGGCCCCACGTCTCCGGTGAGAAATCAAGTAAGGGCTGCACAAACACCCAAACCTCGACGTCAGACAGCGCTACCGCGAGGCGGATCTAGTGTCCAAAGTCGAGACACCTCACTATCTGTTCTCTACCAAAACGTAAGAGGTCTAAAAACAAAACTATCTTATTTTAAAGAACATATTCGACAGCTACAGACAGACCTGATTGCAGTAACAGAATCCAATCTCGACTCATCTGTGTTCGACGCTGAAGTTTCTCCGGATGATTGGACGCTTCTTAGACGTGACAGAGGATCCAACGGCGGTGGTGTCCTTTCGTCTAAGCACGGAGAAGATCTCTGGGCGTCGATCAAATATAGAGGGAGAGAATACTGTGTTTGTGTGGTGTACATTAAACCTAGTGCGAAAGATGTGGATTACTTGTCTTGGTTCTGTAAAGCGGAAGAAAATGTATCCAACGTACTACATAACGTTCCTATTTTCATATTCGGCGATCTCAACTTAAAAAGTGCAACTAGCAATGTAAATAATTATGTAGGTTTTTTTACTAAATTCTGTGATATCTCTGAGCGCAACAATATTTACAATGAATTAGGCAGTAAACTTGATGTAGTATTTATAAGTGAGAAAATACGACAGGTAAGCGTGTGCGCGGCAGATGAAGGGCTCGTGAAAATTACCGATAGATATCACCCGCCTCTAGAAATTTCTATACCGTTAAAAGATTGCGACACTGAAGTATTATTAGAAGCTAGTAATATCGACCCCTCAACAGACTGGAACTTTAAAAAAGCAGACTTCATAGCATTATATTATCATATGACAGAGACAGACTGGACTACAGTAACAGATCAATCTGACGTAGATAAAGCGGTTGACACTCTCTATGATCTACTGTATTGTTGTTTTGATGCATGCGTCCCTAAAAAAGTCAGAAATAAAAAACCTTCCAAAAGATATCCCACATGGTACGAAAAGGATATAATCAGTGACCTTAGACTAAAAAACGTACTACATAAGATCTGGAAATCAACCAACGACTCCCATATGTACAGTTTCTTTAAGGCAATTCGGGCTGATATTAAGAGTAGAGTATCGGTTAGCTACAAAAACTATATAAACCGAGTTCAAGATGATCTCTCCCGCAACCCAAGCGCCTTCTGGAAATTTGTATCGAATTTACGAACAAAAGGTGGCTTCAACCCTTCTATTAACCACGAAGGCCACACATACGCCGGCAAGGCCGCAGCTAATGCCTATGCCAGTCATTTTAGTAGTGTATTCATAGATAAAATTCAAATTCCACAACCGAATCGCATCGATCCTAGTTGCAATAGTAATTTAATTAATATCCATAAACTAACTTGCGCTGAAGTCGAATCTCATATCAGCAAGATGAAGCCGAAAAACTCCCTAGGTCCAGATAATGTCCCACCATACATCCTTAAAGCTTTTAAAGCCGAGTTAGCAGAACCTTTAACATACATCTTCAATTTAGCTCTAAACAAAGGAACATACCCCACAAGGTGGAAGCATTCCAGAGTCGTGCCCATATTTAAATCCGGAGACAAATGCCAAGCTAACAACTATAGACCTATAGCAATTTTATGCAGCTTTGCAAAGCTTTTTGAAAGTATTCTTCACACACAAATATACAAACAACTGGAACCATTCTTAAGCGACTCGCAACATGCGTTTAGGAAAAAACGCTCCGTGAACACAAATCTACTGACGTTAGTCGATTACGTCTCGAAGCATATGGACCAAGGCATTCAAGTGGACGTAATTTACCTCGATTTCAAGAAGGCATTCGATACTGTAGATCATAATGTTCTTGTGGAGAAGCTAGAAGAAATAGGTTTCGCACCCAAACTTACAGACTTCATCTCAGACAGCATATCTGGTCGTAGTCAATTCGTTCGACTTGGGTGTTACGATTCTTTCTCCTATCCAACGACGTCAGGGGTCAGTCAAGGGTCATCCTGGGGTCCGATGCTATTTTCAGCAATTATTAATGATTTAGAGAAATGCCTTCAATACTGTAAATGTCTCATTTATGCAGATGATGTTAAATTAGTGGCTGTTATTAAATCTCTTAACGATATCAGTGCAGTGCAAAAAGACCTAGATGCAATAGAGCAGTGGTGTGAAAAAAACAAACTGTACCTAAATATAGACAAATGCCAGTTTATGAGCTTTACTAGATCTGCGCACACCATCGGACTACAATATAGTATTAACAAAAAACATTTGACTAGAACCCAATCCGTAAAAGACCTCGGCGTTATATTTGACTCGAAACTTACCTTCCACGATCATATTTACAATCTCACCATAGACTGCTTCAAACGACTGGGCTTTGTTACAAGAAATTGTAAGGAGTTTAAAAATGATAAAGCTGTCGTTCTCCTGTACAACGCTTTCATTAGATCCAAACTGGAAGCTAGTTCTATTGTTTGGAGCCCTTATGAAAAGACATACGCACACATGTTAGAAAAAGTTCAAAAACGCTTCCTCCGTTTCTTATTTAAGAAAAAATACGTTTATTACCCGTACATGTATCCAACTAGCTACCTACAGGGGACATTAGGTTTCAATTCACTAGAAACAAGAAGACTATACGACAACCTACAAACGGTCCACAGAATATTTCATGCAAAACTAGACTGCCCTGACTTACTCTGCGAAGTCACTCGCCTAAATGTGCCCGAACAGCGAGCCAAATTTCGGAACGGAACTCATGCAGTGCTCGGTGCGCGTCTTCCTCTATTCTCACCGGCACCCGCGCGCACTGTCGCGCGCCAGCAGTCCCCCATCTGTCGTGCACACCACCACCTTAACGCCCTCAGCGCCTCCCACCCGCTAAAAGACATCTTTGCCGACGAATGGACAACCATTGCTAAAAATATTCTTTCATATTGCGAAGAAGTCAAATTATGATCTCAAATTTTATTCCTAACATTTAACGGTAGGTAGGTTTAAATAAATTATAATAATACGTTGTTATTCCTATTAATTTTATTTCATGTTTGTATATTCTATTCTATTTTTATGTAATATTTTTATTCGTAGTCTTTAAGCATAAAAAATGTAACGCCTAGTATTAAGTGCTGTAAGTTACATTTTTTGTAAATAAACGAATTGAATTGAATTGAAATCTCCTGCCTGCTGGTCCGTTGCTGGCAGTTGATGGCAGGTTGTATCCCCAGGCTATATTATAGGCAGCGGCACCAGTAGCACTTGTATTACTATACCTATAGTAAGTACCTACTCAAGTTTTGATTTATGCAAAGTGGGATTTGATACCACGTTCGTTGTACAGATGTCACTTGTCACTGATCTTAACAATACACAGGTTTCGCTTGCGCGATGCAGGATTTGTAGTCATGTTTCACTAGTGGTCAGATAGATGTCGCTAAACGTAGCTAAGCTGGCAAAAAAGGAAAAAGGAGGAAGAGTTCAGATGGGATACTACTTACTGTCTAGCCAAATATCCGTAGTTAGACGGCGAGGAAACGAAGTCAGCCCTGTCCTGGCTGATCTCTTCCAGGCAGGAGAACATGCTGGTCCGCTGCTGGCAGTTGATGGCGGGCTGGATGCCCAGGCTGTAGGCGGCGGCCCGCACCCAGGAGCACTTGGTCTGCTCGGCCGCGTTGAGCGTGCACCAGCGGCGCGCCGGCACGCAAGCAGCTGTCGAGTCGATGTTGCTGATGGTGCGGACTGGAAGAGATTACATTGATGATGTAGCTATATTTAAGATAAATTTATTATTTATTCCTCACTCATTACATATTTATTTTTTGCAAAAAATGGCATGACCGACTTCAGCCGTTTTCAGAATTCGCGAATACTCGTATTTCGCACAGATCGATGTAGCATTTTTCACATTTTTTTTTTAACCTATACTGTCCCACTCCTGGGCAAAGGTCTCCCCCATTTCCTTCATTTTGTTTCACATTATTGTTGATTAATTATAAACGGCTTAGCCGATTTCAATAAAATTTAAATGAGACCTACTTCGAAGTATACTCCTTCCAACAAAAAAAAAACAGAATCAGACCACTATGTAAAAAGTTATGCGTGGTTATACATAAAAAAATATATACGCGTCGAATTGAGTACCTCCTCCGTTTCGTCGGTCAAAAATATATAAGATTTTAGAGTAAATATTAATCAATTTACATGTCAAAAATCAACTTTGTGAAACAGCCACCTTTAATGGTGCCCTAGCTAAAAATACAATACAATATACTGGCGGCGTTACCGCGCTGAATTGACAAAGAAATATGCTCCGCCAGGTATGAGCCAGAGCGTGGATCCCGTACGATTTTGATTTCAATTAAAAATCATTTTATTGCTCTAGTAGTCTAATACATACATGATTATTATAGAAAGTACAGCCATAGCCATACAAACTATAGGTCGAATCAATCACATCTGATACCACTTTCAAATCTCACTTTTGCTGACAAAACATCCAGAACATTTTTTCGGAGATACTGCAAAAAGCGATTTTTTCGCACTTAATAGTAGTGGGGTCGTCTGCTTTATTAGAGTCTATTTTAAACTGAAAAAAAAACGCATTCTTTTTACTACATCACTTTTTCGACGCGATTTTATTTCTTCTTGCGTTTTACGTACCGTATTTCCTGTAAAAATGGCTTATCTCATTTTTAGGGTTCCGTACCCAAAAGGTAAAAACGAGACCCTATTACTAAGACTCCGCTGTCCGTCTGTCTGTCAACAGGCTGTATCTCATGATTCCCTTCGTGCCCGACTCGCGCACTTGGCCGATTATTAGAATTAGTAATCTTTATTTGCATCTCTAAGAAACCTTAAGATATTAACATACACACATAGGTATTTGCTAACACTGGACTTATTAATGTACCTGTGTCCTTTTCGAAACGACGGGTTTAATTATAGATACTCACTAGCACTAGTATAGTTGGAGACAGAGTTGGGCGAGGTTTCGAACACAACCCTTGCGTTGGCGCCGCCAGCTAGAGCCGAGAAGAGGGTTGATTGCCACGAGTTATCGTTGGGGTTGGATCCGGTTGGCCACCAGGCCCTCATAGATGCCAGGATGTTGGCTGCGCTGGCACTGTGAAGGAAAATTGTTGTTGAGATACTATAGAACTAAACGACCTAGAGCAAAGGACGACTAGGGAGGCTACAGAGAATCAAACTTCTTGTGATGTTAGCTACATGATGCGGATTAGCTCCCCAGGGTTGGCTGACGAAGCCGCAGGGTGCGGTGGTGTTGGCGAGGTTCAACATAGAGAGACGCTAAAGCGACCCTTTATAAAACTATACACTCACGTCCAAAACTCTCACATATGATATACTCATAAATATAATAAATACACTTTTGGGCTAGGGGGTCGTCTATAATGCAGTAGGTAGTATCCTCCGAGCGATGTGTTGTGCCCGGGGATAGCTATCTAGCAGTATGTCACTAGGTCTTGATATGATTCGGCAGTCGCTGTAAATTTAGTTTGCGCGTTGCAGACTTGGGGCTCGGTAATTTTGTCCTAGAATTCCCTAATTCCCTGTATCAATAACAAACGTCATAACTAAGTACTACGGGAAACATGCAGTTTCGCCCACAGAACAATTATTTCGCCCCAAAATAGGGGGAATATCCTTAAATGTAGAAACACTGAAACGGTCTTGATATGGTCCGGCTGTCGTTGTAAATTACGTTTGCGCGATGCAGGCCTCAGTTTATGAATAGCTGACGTTAGTTCCGCGAGGCGCGCGTAGGTGGTGGCGCCACATGTAGTGAAGTTAGTCGCTATACACTCATGTACAAAATACTTACGTGTTAGTGACGATAGCTCCCCAAGGCTGGCTGACGAAGGCGCAGGGTGCGGTGGTGTCGGCGAGGTTCAACGTAGAAAGGGGTTGGAGGGTACCGTTGGGGCACAGCACTGCGAACGATGCCGCGACTTGGGGGTTGCGAGTCTGAAATAAAAGCAGACCTATTAATAGGGCTGTTATTTAAAAGTCCAGCAACACAATTGACCCCGTACTGATTTTTAGGGCAAATGCGGGAGATGCCGTTGTTTCAGTATATAAATACCTATAGATGCATATATTTTTTTTTATATTGTGACAAAATTAAGCTACACTGACAAATGATAAATAAATAACTTAATAAGAAAACGAAAATGTATTCGATTATTGTAAAAAGTAATGGATTAATGTGGTTGCAGTTGAGGCGTACTCAATAGACGGAGCAGTGCTATTGGTACTGACGCTCAGACACTAATACCTGAATGTGTGCGTTGTTGTTGTTGACCCCAGCGACGTCTACATCCATGTTGATGTAATATCTATCTGGGTTTCTGATCTCCTAGTACTTGCCGTGAATATTCAGCACCGTAAAAAGGAAAGATTCGGAGAAAGTGTGGAAGAATATTGCGTGTAAGAAGGAAGATAGGTACGATATGTACCTGAACATCTACCGCAGTTTCCTGATTACAGCAACAACAAAGAAAGTGGGGAATAAAAGTGATGTTAATGGAAAATCTACTAGCGTTCCTGATCTCTACCTACATGCCGTCAATATTCAGTACAATAAAAGGGGAAAACTAAAGAAAGTGTGAAAGAATTGTGTTTAAGATAATCATCAATACCCGTTGATGGAATATCTACCACCGTTCCTGACAAGTGACAAGTGTGGACAAATTGTGTGTTTAATATACGATTCAAACTTAATGGCGTCTGTAAACACGAAGCAAGTCGTTGCGCAGTAACAAATTAATCGTTGAGCGAGGGTGGGGGATGGGGTTTTCGTTGTGCTTACCGTGAAGTATTCCCTAACATGCAGCCAAGCGGCGTAGGCCACCGACGGAGCAGTGCTGTTGGTATTGGTCCTCAGACACTCTAGCGCCTGAATGTGTGCGTTGTTGTTGCTGACCCCAGCGACGTCGACACCCATGTTGATGGAGTAGCGCGCGCAGGTGCCGTCTCCGCAGAGGGAGCAGAGGTTGGGGAATTGGCTCTCTAAAAAAAGGAAATTTTGGTTTTAGGAGAACATTTCGCGATTCGATAAAACGGAGGAGGTATTCAAGTCGACGCCAATATTTTTGTAAGGTAGGTAATATGCATAACTTTGGACAGAGTCGTCCGATTTTGGTAATAGAGTCCCGTTTTTACTCTTTGGGTACGTAACCCTAAAAACGATTCAAAAATCTCTTACTACGGGCTGGCGTCTTAGTAGCTTTAATAAACTAAGCTCCAAGAAACTAGGTGGCTTAAAAAGAATGTTATTCAGATTTGCCTCGGCTGGACTATACAGTTTTTGAAGAAATGTCTTCAGCAACAAGATTCGAAGATATCTCGCCAAGTCTGTTGCCCTGGTAACTTTTGTAACCTAAGCTCCGAGCTTGTTAAAAACAGAAGAACTTCTACGACTAAAATTATGAGTTCTCTTTCCAATTTTCCTATTTATGACGGAAAAAATCTTATAAAAACAATTTGAAGATACTTACTAAGGTTAGCATCAACGGTAGCGTTGGCAGACCAGGCGCCAGGCCTGCAGGCGGCTGAGAAGAAGCCGTTCAGGTTTTCCACCTCGAGCTGGTCAGCGGTCTTGCCGGCGTGGTCTCCGGGCGGGCAGTTCGACGTTTGGGCGGCCTGTGGAAGGACGGGCAAAACCATTAGCTACCACTATTGTTTCAGAAAAGGGTCTAACTTTGACCAAATTTCGTCATAAAAAAATTCAAGTTCATTTATAGTCGGAGTACAATTATCACACTTCAAATAAAACAGGTAGAGGATGCAGCCCTTTTTATAGCCCGACTAAGGATCTGCTATATTCATAAAATGATTTTGGCCACAAATTCGCCGACCCCATAAAATCTACCGCTTTAGGCTTCAGCCTACACAGTCTATTGGTAAATCTGCTATAATAACATCAGTAACAGTGACACAGCAACGACATTTCAAGAAAAGGTTTTTAAAACGGGATTTTATAACTTACCCCCTGTTCGAAAGTTTTCAGCATTCTCGAAGTCCAGCGGTGATCCGAGATTTTAGCCTAGTAGTATGATAGAACTCTTTAGAAAAAAGGCGTTTGAGAAGGGATATTCATACTTAAGCTCTGTTCGAAAGTCTTCAGCACCCTCGGAGACCAGCGCTGGTTCTGGATGAAGCCGGGGTGGCAGTAGCGGCAGTGGAGCCCTTCTAGAACACTCTAGTTTGTGGCGGTGTCATATCATTACCAATGGTACTCACGCTCTGTTCGAAAATCTTCAGCACTCTCGAAGACTAGCGGTGACCGAGATTTTGGCCCGATCTAAATTATGACAGGACTCTTTAGAGAAAAGGCGTTTGAGAAGGGATATTCCAGACTTACGATCTGTTCGAAGGTCTTCAGCACCCTGGGAGACCAGCGCTGGTCCTGAGTGAAGCCGGGGTGGCAGTAGCGGCCGCCGCGGAGGCCTTCGAGACCATTTGTGTGGTTTGCAGGTACGATGGCTACGGCTTCGAACGCGAAAGGCTCTGGAAGTGGAAGGGAAAGTTATTAAGAACTAAGAAAGGTGTTCCTGAGTGTTTTTAAGCTATTGCATAGCTTCTATCGCGGGCCTTGAGCGCGGGGACCGAATCCAGAAATTCCGTAACGAAAAAACCTCACGCTCCCCACTCCGACGGGCAAGGAGGTGTGGCTTGAAGGCCGTGCATCGTCTAACGTCGTTTCAGTTCGGCAGTATTCGACACGGCGTTGTGTGCGATTAGACGTATTGTACGACTCTACGAAACTCGCACGAATCGAGACGAGCTGCTCCGAAATATGCTATGAAATAGCTTTACAGCGGCAGTCCCCGAGTGCCACACGTCTTTTTTTTAAACGACGGACGCATTTAAGGATATCACTGTATTTGCCGTGGTGGTCTAGTGGTAGTAACACCTGCTCTGCAATCGCGAGGTAGTGAGTTCAAATCCCGATCCTGTACCAATGAGTTTTTTTGGAACTTATGTACGGAATTTCACACCCATTGGCTTTTCTGTGAAGGAAAACATCGTGAGGCAACCTGCGTACGTCCGTAGAAGAAATTCGATGGCGTATGTGAATCCACCAACCCACACTGGGCCAGCGTGGTGGATATGGCCTAACCACCTTTCGTGGGTTGGCCTACGTCCTGCAGTGGACTATTAAAAAAAAGGCTGGTACGGTAAGTTTTTTTTGCATCAGCACTTTTTCATTTTCATTTATTTATTTTGGACACAATGTTAAATAATGTACAGTTTCAGATTATCCTTAAACTCCTGAACTAGTCTACGATTGTGTTTCAGGAGCATAGGTATAGGCCGAATCATACAAGTCGTCGGATGTGAAGTTAGCTACAATATGCGCAATATCCAATCCTGACTGAAGCTCACACAAAGCCGCGCGTTGATTGGGTTTCGCGCAGCTTGTAGCCAACTTCACATCCGCCTACTCGTGTGATTCGTAGGCCATCTTTTTGCTTTTGACTGAGGTATGGCGACTTACCCATCCTGCTGACATCCCTGACGGTGGCGATGACCCTATTGTCATTAGGTTGCTGCTGCGCCAACAGCATGACTTCTTCCTCGGAGAAGTAGCCGATGTCGGCCTCGTTACGAGCCAGCCGCAACGCGCAGTCCACTCTGTTGAGCAAATAAAACGTGATTCAAAAACGATTGAAAAGCTTTTGATGCTTAACTTTATTATGCCTTGACTTACTAATAACTTTAATACTATATTAAATAAACAAATTTTAAAATGACATAGACTAAATACGATATTAAAAAATCGGCCAAGTGCGAGTGGGACTCGCGCACGAAGGGTTCCGTACCGTATGGGAGCCCCATTCCTCTTGCCGTTATTAATAGCGAGCAAATACTCCTTAAAATCACGCTGTATGGGAGCCCCCCTTCAATATTTTTATCTGTTTTTATTATTTGTTGTCATAGCAGAAACAGAAATAAATCATCTGTGAAAATTTCAGCTGCCTAGCTATCATGGTTCATGAGATACAGCCCGGTGACAGACAGACAGACGGACATCGAAGTCTTAGTAATAGGGTCCCGTTTTTACCCTTTGGGTACGGAACCCTAAAAAGCTAATTATTTCTAACTACTAACTTCAACCGAGTACAGAATCCGAATAATTTGCAGAGATCGATGTATCATCGACTTACAGTGGGACATAAAAGAGTTGAAAATAAATGAGAGCGCCACCATCGCTTTAATAGCATATTTTAAATCATTTTGTTCATGATGACACTATTTTCCTATTCACAGCCCACAAATAACACAAAACAAAAAAATTGCAAGAAAATTAACATTCCCTTGACAGCTCACGTAGTGGTGACTTTTTAGATCCTGTAATTTCTACTCTTTTATGTCACACTGTCCGTGCCGTAGTGGTCTAGTGGTAATACACCGGCCTTACAATCATGAGGTCGTAGATTCAAATCCCGGTCCCGTACCAATGAGTTCTTCGGAATTTATGTACGGAATTTCACACTATTGGCTTTTCGGTGAAGGAAAACATCGTGAGGCAACCTGCATACGTCTCAGAAGAAATTCGATGGCGTGTGTGAATCCACCAACCCGCACTAGGCCAGCGTGGTGGATATGGCCCTATCATCACCCTTCGTGGGTAGGCCTACGTCCTGCAGTGGACTATCAAATAGGCTGGTAATAAAATAGCAATAGATATGCATCACTTTGTCCCATTTTGAATTTGAAATTTAAAAGGTGTTAGAAAAAGATGCACATACATCCGAACTTACGTAATTTTCGAAGGGTTTCACAAACTAGAATTGAGCTATCTCGGCTGTCCAAATTCAAAAAGGTAAAAAGTAGGAAGGTAAAATGATCAGAGATTTGAACCTTCTGATGGAACTAGAGGGTTCAAAATTACGGCCATATCGCAAAAGACAAAGTGGAACCAAATTTTAACCATTTTGACATTCCAACTTGTGATTTTGACGATTGCCGACAGACAATGCGTTTTTTTTTGTTCCACGCACTCTCGCGTATGCTGTATAACCAGATATGATAAGACAGCTGTAATGTAGTTTTTATTTGAGTAAAATTTAGCATGATTTCTATTACTTGTCGTTCTTCTGAGAAGAGAGCTCATCTTACCTGGATTCAACGCTATGGCAGACAGCTTGGCTGCCATCTTTGTCTAGGTTCTGGCACGTGTTGCGGTCAGTTGACGACACGCATACTTTATCTGAAAAACACAAACAAGTTTGTTGAACAACACTGTGCAACATTACGCACGCAACTTACAAGCGTGAGGTCGTGGGATCAAGTCCCGGTCACGTTTCAATGAGTTCTTTACAATTTATGTACGGAATTTCACCCCACAGGCTTTTGGGTGACAGAAAACATCGCGAAGCAACCTGCATAAGTCCGTAGAAGAAAAATTTGATTGCCATAGCCTTTTTATTTCATTTATTCATGCTTCCATATAGTACAAGATGTTAATAACAAAGATTAGGTACAAAGTTCAGTATGGACCCTGTCGGGCACTGCATGTTCGAGTGAGAGTGGTCACTTATGTCAGCCGGATCTATCATATGGCTTTTTGGGCTTCAGCCCAGGCCCCGTGGAATCCAGAGGCAAACTTTCAACCGAAAGGTTGAAAAATTCTAAAAGATATTAAAAACCACAATGCAACATGCAGCGTGGTTTAGAAGATACGGATATAAGTACAAACTACACACAAAAAAAGCGTCTTTACTACCTCTATATAAAATGTAGTGAAGACAGTGAAGTCATTCATTAATGCACCTAGGTAAGTAATCTGAATCTGAATCTGAATCTAATCAAGATTATTGTACATACTACTGACAGGACATAATTTATTTCCTCAATTTCATTACTAAGTTTACACATAAGTTTTCCTTAATACCCTAATCACTAATGTCATATGACTGATATTAGCCGCAGGCTAGATAGTTTATCTTTGTATTGATACAAATACTTATTCGTTGATAAAGAAAGGGCGAGCCAGCAAGTGAATCATGTTTATGTCTCGGAATTCTTTGAAATAAAGAATTTAAGGGAATATCGGAAACACAGTAATATTTTAGTAAGAATATCATAGTTTTATCACTATGGCTACATATGTACCTATTATAATTATTTATCGAAATAGCACAACAGACTTCAATCGTGTACAAAATTCGAACAGTTCGCTCGAATCGATGTACAGGTACAACTTTTACATTACCTATTGCTGATTTTTAAAAAAACAGCTAAGCCGATTTCGATTAAAATTTGAATCGGACAACCTCGGAAGTTTAACACAGGTATAGAGACGAATAATAGAAACTCCACCTTTTTTAACTTTTTTGTCTGGAAGCCGTGATGGTCTAGTGGTAATGACACCCGCCTTACAATCATGAGGTCGTTCAAATCCCGGTCCCGTACCAATGAATTCCTTGGAATTTATGTACCTACTTACGGAATTTCACACCATTGGCTTTTCGGTGAAGGAAAACATCGTGAGGCAACCTGCATACGAGTACGTCCTTAGAAGAAATTCGATGGCGTATGAGAATCTACCAATCCGCACTGGGCCAGCGTGGTGGATATGGGCCATTCGTGGATAAGCCTACGTCCTGCAGTGGACTATTAAAAAGGCTGGTACAGTACAGTACCATTTTTAAGTTGGTTAATAAATCAAAGTTGCCCTTTTGTGTGTCTGCTGTGTTTCCGTTTAGATATTCTAAACTACGCGATAGATTGCAGTGCGGTTTTCACTATCTGTTAAAACACAGGTATTTTCTTCCGAAAGTTGTAGTTGGGCAAAACCGGGCTGGGCAGCTAGTTTGATGATAAGCATAAAATCAATAATTATTCAGAAATAATGTGGACTAGCTCGATGTTCAGCAGTGGGCTATTAAAAAAGCAGACTTCAAAGAATCCAGCCGAAAAAGCAATTATATTCTTCTAATAAATATGATGTTTGTAGGCGTTATAAAAAAATCATATTAGTTCAATCAACATACTATTTTTGTGGGAATTAAAATCGTTTATTTGTTTAATTGTAAAGCTACTTCAATATGTACTGAATGAAATGACTGAAATATGTTTAAAAGTACCTGCATACGAGTAGGTTATAGCTACAAGAAAATGAGAAGCTACCGTAGAAACTAAATCGTGTGTGGCTCATAAGTGGAACTGCTCAAATAAACTAGATATAAGTGGTTGACAACATAGTAAGAGTACATAAATAAAGTGGATTCTATTAGACATAACAACAGACCTTGATAATTTTAATACGGTGGAATCAAAGAGTGCATGGTCATCAACATAATAAACCACGTAAGAGATAAGCTGATAACAATGGCGTCTTGATTACCTAATTAGGTAGAAGGTTCTCCAGTCTACAGATCTACAGCAGTCGAGAACCAGGATATAAATACAATAGATACAATAAAGCAAATGGAACAGACACGAGAGAATAGAAAAAGAGTGTAGATTGGTATTTAAGAAACTAATGAGAAATGGGCTGAGAATCAGTGATCGACTATCTTCTTTTGCTATAGTCTGTTGGAAGAAGACAACAGGAGTAAAACGTCCCTCAATGGTAGCCTAGGGAACGAAAAAGGAAACGATGTAAACCTCAGAAAAGATGGGATGATGATAATATACAGGTGGCAGGAACCACGTGTAACAAAGTGGCAGAAGAAAGAAAAGAATGGAAAAGGTTGGGACGAGGCCTATGACAACAGGCCAACAGATTTACAAAAAATCTCAAAAAACAAAATGTTAAATTAAGACTTCACGATTAAGATTTTATAGTTGCAACTATATAAATCTGTATACTTAAAAGGCTTATTAGAAGAATACTGGTAAATACATCTAAAGAAACGATTTTTTTTTATGTAAATAGATATTATTATTATTAAATGTAAGCAATGCTCTTCATCTATGGCAATACTTATGGTACCCATCTAAGTCTTAGGATGGCTATCATATTGCATAACATTGCATGTCCGCTAGGATAAACTGTTGATACCAATAATCTACTTGTAACATCTTTGTACTGACAGTAACAAAGAAATTTACTTGACTAAAGAAGGCGAAAAAGGACTTTAAAAAAGGACATCACTGAGAAGACAGTCCTTAGAAGAAACTAATGTATTCTGAATTCCGTTAGTAATAATTTATAGAATGTCCCGTAAAGACAAAAAGAACCTCTCCGGCATAGCATTTAAGGCGTATTTGAAGGTCTTTAATTTAGTTTTAGATGCATGCATTATATGTGGATAGCATAGAATAGGTATCTAATAAAGAAAGTACGGGACACTCTCAGTATCATTAAATATACTGCCAAATAATATGAATGTTATACTGCCACTAAAGTATAGGTATATCAAAAATACAAATAAAAAAACATGAGTAAACGAACTAAAACCTTTTCTCAGAATATCATATCCACTAATTTTGATATTGTTCTACAGATTAAAATGTAAACTAAAGCTAATTTAAAATCAACAGTGATTTATTTGCAACCGCCAAGTCATGCCGGGCAGCCACGCCTTGATAACTTTTGTTAACAATGTAGATATCGTAATAAAATATTTTAGGCGTGAGTACCGCACCTGGATTTTTCATAACGTTACGAAGAATATCAAAACATAATATTGTACTAAACTTAGCTATTTCTGGGTTATAACAGCACATTCTTAACAATTCTCATGTAGAGCTCCTCCTAAAGAAAAAGCCAAATGTCTATCGATGTAACAACTAAATTATAAGACGCTAGTTTCAAATACGTATTCGACGATGAAAAAAATCAATTTATTGAACCAATTTTCCTGCTTCAATAGTTTCTAGTATCAAAGATAACACCGGCTTTCGGTTTATGACTCAGATTATTTACTGTATTACATAATAACTCAAATACAACTTACATGTTTGCGCTGAAGCTGAAGCGATCAGGAATAAAACCAAACAAACGTCTCTGTACCCCATTTCTAGCACTAGCACTTAACACTATGAGAATAATTTGCAGGACTTTGGCAGTCCCACTTTAATCCAAATCCGGCAGAAGTGACCGGAGCGTTCGATACTGTACGCACCAATGTGTGTGTTACTCAAAAGGTTTTGTATAGTGTTCGTGATATTATCTTATCACCGTTTCGAAATTCAGTGTAAAGGTGGGTGATACGAAGTTACTGATAGCACTGATAACGCTGAGTCGCTGTTTGGCGAGCGGAGTGCCGCAAGGGGGAATATCGGGACCTGTTGATTTTGGCACTTATGGAAATCAGTTTTTTTTACAGTAAAAGATATCGAATTTTCGTCTACCGGATATATATACACTGTATATACATACGGTATATTTCACTGTAGGTTTTATGCTGGCTTAATTAATATTTCGGTTTTTATTTATCACGAACAACAAATGTTACTACCTGAAACCTAACAAGGTTTACCTACTGTCTCGAATAGCTTATGAAACGTAAAATTTTGAATACTAAGCCCTAAAAATAAATGCATAATAATATATTGAAGTTGTTCTGACTGCGATAGCTTATCAGATATAATTTAAAAACTGATGTCATTTCCATATCTTTTAACTGACAATGTGACCTCGATACAAATACTCAGGTAAAGTATTATTTCTTAGCGTTATCCTGAATCAATTCAGAGAAAAACAAAGATATTAAACTTCGGTAAAAAATATCACTACCATTATATACTTTATTTTTTAGTTTCACCTGTCCCGTTGTCTGTCTGTCGGTCTGTAATCAAATCTTACAAGTTAAATTTGATCCAGTTCCCGGTTACCGATTGAGCTCAAATTTCGCATACATGTGTAAATCGCGTGACAATGCAATATTATGATGACATGGCGCTGATCTGATAATGGAGCTGGAAGGTGGCCAAAGGAACTTAACAATGAAACGACAAAACCTCATCAAGTTTGGGTTCATTTGAATGGTCTTGGCGAGTAGTTTATATTTCAATGGTACCCAGGGTCTGATGATAGAGCTAGAAGGTGGCCATAGTAATTCCTTAGTGGCCTGTCCACAGTCTTGGGCTCAATCGGTGGCCCAGTGGTTAGTGACTCTGACTACTGGGCCAAGAGGCTTGGCTGGGTTCGATTCCCATCTAGGGCAAGTATATTTGTGATGAACACACGTGTTTGCCACGAGGAACTCCTCGTTTGCGTTTGCTCTGTGTCTGGATCTTATAATATATTAATGAATTTAAAAATATGTATTGTATATGCAGTAGGTTTATCAGCCTTTGGCACCCATATCACAAGCTTTGGTTAGTTTGGCGTCAGGGACTGTGCAAGAAGCCCCCTAATATTTATTTATATTATTTTTATTTTTTCCATAGTTTCCCCCCGAGAACCGCACAGTAAAATAATACAGGCTCGTCGCAAAGTGACCTGCCCATTGCCACTCCAACTTGCTAATCCCTGCGGTAACAAGATTTTATTGTAACAATCCAAATATGCAGGATTGGAGCCGAAGTCAGTCATTCGGGCGTTATCAGTGATAAGGTTCCCGGTACCGGCGCGGCGTATCGATCTCTTTATTTGTTCTGATAAGAGATAACGCAATACTAGGTACGGGCAGGGGCGGACTGAGGCTGGAGGTAATGATACAACTCCGTAGCCGACTATTTTATTTATTTAAATAAGAAACGCCAACAGTATACAGGGTTATTTCTAATCAATTAGCATCGTTTTAGGGGCTTATTCTGTACATCAAAACTAACAACTTTTGTTCTGCAACTTTTGTCAAAACTCAAAAAAATTTTTTGCCGTTCCATAGAAAAATGTCGTTTACCCGCGACAAAATGTATGGAACAGCTGATTTTTTTTAGTTTTTACAAAAGTCGCAGAACAAGAGTTGTTAGTTTTGATGTATAGAATAAGCCCCTAAAAGGATGCTAATTGATTAGAAATATCCCTGTATACAGGCTCATAGGTATCAAACGCAAAATCTTTTAAGGGCGGGTTCAGTAGGTACATCGAGATCTAGACAAACAACTTTTGTTTTGGGACTTTTGGAAAATCACAAAGAAAAAATCAGCTATTTCATACAAAAAGTTCATCACCGCGCAGTAAAATATATGTTTGGAGAAGCGAATTTTTGTTGCGAATTTTCGAAAATCTTCTTACATTCTCACAAACATTCGCGTTTATAATATTAGTAGGATTTAAATTATGTCCTTAATACTGCCCTGTGTGTCCATAACCGTTATATTTTTCTAATCCTAAATCCACGCTATTCTATTTTAATACTTATCGCAGCCAAAATAAGTATCTGTGATGTAAGTAACTGAATATTTATTTAATGTACTGTGTGACCTCGGGTGGCATTTACAACTGAGCGCTTCCATAGCTAGTATAATACACAAGGTTGTTTTAACCGTTTTGTCAGAGGCTTTCACTGGCCTTCAGGCGGCTTAAACACTCTGACACTAGGGCTAGCCTGTCGTCTATAAGTTTCCTTACCTACATCTAAAGGAGGTTTTCTGGAAGAAATCGCTGTTAGCGATAAGACCGCTTTTTGTGCCTTCTCTGTCTTTGGTTCTTCTGTTATGTTTTCCTATTAGTGTTGGTGTCAATAAAGTGTTGTTGTATTGTATTGTTTACATTGACGTAACCACCTACCTTTTGTTTTTAACGCAAATAAGTCCGCGCTTGACCACCAACTCGCCTGATGGTAAGCGACGTTTTGGTCGAAGATGGAGCACGCAGACCTACTTTTCCCACCAAACTTGAAAGTCACAACATTATCCGCCCTACCACAAAAGATTTAAACACGCTTTAAACACTGTCTAACCGTGCAATTACATTTGCACTATTAAACATTGTCTAAAGCGTTCGTAAAACTTTTGTGGTAAGACGGTATATTTTCTCGGGTATATAATACTACCGACCCGCCCCGGCTTCGCACAGGTATATTCCTCTTGAATCACTCTATCTACTTTAAAAAACCGCATCAAAATCCGTTGTGTAGTTTTAAAGATATAAGCATACATGGGGACAGACAGCGGGAAGCGAGTTTGTTTTATACTATGTAGTAGTATGTAGTGATAGTGATAGATTATTATATATTCTTTGGTGATAGTGAAGCAGCTGCCCCCATCCCACAGAAATCTTTTATTTTTCTGAGATAAAAAATACTACATTTGTTGGTTTGATGTAGTTTGAAGAATGGAAAGTCACTTTCCAATCTTTCAACTACATCCATGCCAAAAATAAAGTCAATCCGTTGTTCTGTCTTCGCGTGAATGAGTATCAAACCAACAAATACACTTTCGGATTTATTATATCAGTAAGAATATGGATTATACACAATGTTCGGTACACAATGTTGTTCTTCATGATCGAGAGACACAACATGAAATACAACATTGTGTACCGAACATTTTGACTATAAAAATAATGGTACTACATGGGCGTGAGTCATTTCGCGTATGTCAATGTCTCGCGTATCCTTATCCTTACATAGTATGAAATAAAGTCGCTATTTTTGTCTGTTTGTCTGTATGCTTAAATCTTTAAAACTACGAAACGCATTTTGATGCGGTTTTTTTTAATGGATAGAGTGATTCAAGAGGAAGGTTTATATGTATAATACACTTGTGCGAAGCCGGGGCGGGTCGTCTAGTCAAGCTATATTTTACAAGGTAGTAAGGACTAGTAAGGAAGTAAGAATACCTACGTTACGCCAAATAAACAACAGAAAGAGCTGGAAATGTATTGTCTACGTAATCTAAACCGATAAAAACCTGTTTCCGATTTCCTACGAACACCTCCGTCACTGGCAGATATGTTTTCTGAGAACCTTACTCATTTCTTTGTATCGATTTGTTGTGCAATGATTCAATTTCATGACAAATAGAAAAGCGGAAGTCTGAACGGAAGTATTGGACTTCCATCATCGACTTGGTATTTTTTACGGTTCCGTACCGTACCCAAAGGGTAAAAACGGGACCCTATTACTAAGACTCCGCTGTCCGTCTGTCTGCCAGGCTGTATTCTCATGAACCGTGATAGCTGGAAAGTTGAAACTTTTACAGATGGTGTATTTATCTTGCCCCTATAACAACAAATACTAAAAATACAATCCTTACTAATATTATAAATGCGAAAGTAACTCTGTCTGTCTGTCTGTCTGTCTGTCTGTCGCGCTTTCACGCTAAAACTACTGAACCGATTTGAATGAAATTTGGTACACAGATAGTCTAGAGTTTGAGAAAGGACATAGGCTACTTTTTGATTCAAAAAAATAGTTTTAAAGGGTTGAAAAGGGGGGATGAAAACGCATTGGCTAGAATCTTAGAAGAAAAAACTTATATTCTACCATGACAAATGGTAATTTGCATCTTGACTTTCCAAATTACATTCTCTATGCCCAATGCCCATTCAAGGCTGCTCAAGTTGCAAATGTCAAAGTCAACCAATCTTTTCCTGTAAACTTTAGAAAAGGTTACATGTATTTTTTCAGTTAAATTACGTAGTTTTCATTCTAATAGGTATGCCTACAAAACGCAAATCGAATCTAGCGCGTAGTTCTAGCGGAGCTCGCGTAAAGAAAATTGCTAGAAGCCAAGAGTCTGAAGAGCACACTTAAACGCGTTTGACATTAGATGCCGAGCGCCACGCATCTCAAAGAGCTGCTGAGACTCAAGAGCAAAACCAAGCGCGTCGAATTTTACGAGTAGATGCTGAGCGTCACGCAGCTCAGAGAGCTGCTGAGACTGAAGTTGAAAGTCAAGCGCGGCAACTTTTAGATGCTGAGCATCACGCAGCGCAAAGAACTGCTGAGATTCAAGAGCAAAAAACAAAGCGCCTCGAATTTTAGATGCTGAGCGTCACGCAGCTCCGAGAGATGCTGAGACTTAAGGAGAAAGTCAAGCGCGGCGACTTTTAGATGCCGAGCATCACGCAGCGCAAAGAACTGCTGAGACTCAAGAGCAAAACCAAGTGCGTCGAGTTTTAGATGCTAAGCGTTAGACGTTAAGCAAAAAATTGCATAGTTCCTGTAGGACAGGACAAAAACTATCGAAAGCAAAACTGTCGCCACTATCACAAAGACGCTAAGTGATTAATTCCTCTATGACGCTAATATGGATTAATGAAACGTCACAGCGAAACGTAATTAGATGACAGGTGACATAATCTGCAGACTTTTATAAATCACAGGTAGCATGGCAAGGGGACAAATTGTTTTTCCACTATCATATCCCCTTGAAGAGGAATTAAAGTATGGATTGAAAATGACAACTGACATTAAAATAAGAAAAAATGTTTTTTTCCCTCTGCATGCCACATGCTACTCTGACGTTTAATACCAGGCCGTCATTTTGTCTGACATTAAAAATATTTTTAAATCTACTATCATTAGAGGTTTAACATGTTTCTTTATTCTACCTTTATGGTACAGAATCATCATACCTACTTTAATATTATCAATCCGAAAAGTTTGTTGGTTTGTTCCTCTTTGACGCAGCAACGAAGCAAAAGATTGACTTGATTTTTGGTATCGATACCTATGGTTTAAAAGACAGAAAGTGATAATAGGATACTTTTTTATCCCGAGAAATTCGTGATTCCCATGGGATAGGACAATGACTGTTTCTCAGCAATGGAGCAACGGATTGACTTGGCTTATTGCATGAATATAGTTTGAAAGACGAAAAGTGACATAGGCTACTTTTTATCCCAAAAACTTTAACAGTTCCCGTAGGATAGGATAAAAACTAAGCGAGCGGGCCGCCGTAGCAGCCGTCTAAGCGCCAGAAATAACCTGTCATTTCAAGTTTATGACGTTCCTACATTTTTCGCACTCCTTCGCGGCACTCAACAGCGCTAGCCCAGACTCGGGCTTCATAACGGAGCTTGCGCTCCCGCTATAATGACGGAGTGTTTCGGAGCACAAGACACATCGTCATCCACCACTCGGGACTAACCAGCACTGAGCGTCGGACAGCATTCCAACGCCCTGGTCCCAGTGCAACGGGTCAGTCATAGTAGCCCAGCGCCTGCCTCTTCAACTGCAGAGGGCAGTGAGAACAGCCATCGCGATACCGACACTTCTCTTCCCCTGCAGCCCCACTGCGTCTGCCAACAGGTTGACGGTCTAGCGGAAGGTAGGGTAGGTGGCGGCACCCACACAACCAGTTCCATCCCACCGCGGCCCCTAATCCTCGGCTGCAGCGTCACAAGAGCGGCACTGTAGCCCGCCTCAGAAGCAACACTCCTCATAAGGCATGCAACCTACCGGCCATCCTCTCAGCTGCTTTAGTTAAAAGCGGCTGAACGAGTGCCAGCCTCTAAGCTGCCTTGGGGGAAAGACCCAAAGAAGAGGGAGACTTCGAGCGCCGCCTTTTCAGCTGACTTAGACCTCCCCCGCCACGACAAGGCGGGAATACACAGGGGGGTTGTATATACACTCCAACCGTAACTTAACCAACAAAAGCATTCCTCTAAGGTATTTTGATGTTTGTCGCTTAGGTTAGGTTTCGCAGCCGACATCCTTACTAATATTATAAATGCGAAAGTAACTCTGTCTGTCTGTCTGTCTGTCTGTCTGTCTGTCTGTCGCGCTTTCACGCTAAAACTACTGAACCGATTTGAATGAAATTTGGTACACAGATAGTCTAGAGTTTGAGAAAGGACATAGGCTACTTTTTGATTCAAAAAAATAGTTTTAAAGGGTTGAAAAGGGGGGATGAAAACGCATTGGCTAGAATCTTAGAAGAAAAAACTTATATTCTACCATGACAAATGGTAATTTGCATCTTGACTTTCCAAATTACATTCTCTATGTCCAATGCCCATTCAAGGCTGCTCAAGTTGCAAATGTCAAAGTCAACCAATCTTTTCCTGTAAACTTTAGAAAAGGTTACATGTATTTTTTCAGTTAAATTACGTAGTTTTCATTCTAATAGGTATGCCTACAAAACGCAAATCGAATCTAGCGCGTAGTTCTAGCGGAGCTCGCGTAAAGAAAATTGCTAGAAGCCAAGAGTCTGAAGAGCACACTTAAACGCGTTTGACATTAGATGCCGAGCGCCACGCATCTCAAAGAGCTGCTGAGACTCAAGAGCAAAACCAAGCGCGTCGAATTTTACGAGTAGATGCTGAGCGTCACGCAGCTCAGAGAGCTGCTGAGACTGAAGTTGAAAGTCAAGCGCGGCAACTTTTAGATGCTGAGCATCACGCAGCGCAAAGAACTGCTGAGATTCAAGAGCAAAAAACAAAGCGCCTCGAATTTTAGATGCTGAGCGTCACGCAGCTCAGAGAGATGCTGAGACTTAAGGAGAAAGTCAAGCGCGGCGACTTTTAGATGCCGAGCATCACGCAGCGCAAAGAACTGCTGAGACTCAAGAGCAAAACCAAGTGCGTCGAGTTTTAGATGCTAAGCGTTAGACGTTAAGCAAAAAATTGCATAGTTCCTGTAGGACAGGACAAAAACTATCGAAAGCAAAACTGTCGCCACTATCACAAAGACGCTAAGTGATTAATTCCTCTATGACGCTAATATGGATTAATGAAACGTCACAGCGAAACGTAATTAGATGACAGGTGACATAATCTGCAGACTTTTATAAATCACAGGTAGCATGGCAAGGGGACAAATTGTTTTTCCACTATCATATCCCCTTGAAGAGGAATTAAAGTATGGATTGAAAATGACAACTGACATTAAAATTAGAAAAAATGTTTTTTTCCCTCTGCATGCCACATGCTACTCTGACGTTTAATACCAGGCCGTCATTTTGTCTGACATTAAAAATATTTTTAAATCTACTATCATTAGAGGTTTAACATGTTTCTTTATTCTACCTTTATGGTACAGAATCATCATACCTACTTTAATATTATCAATCCGAAAAGTTTGTTGGTTTGTTCCTCTTTGACGCAGCAACGAAGCAAAAGATTGACTTGATTTTTGGTATCGATACCTATGGTTTAAAAGACAGAAAGTGATAATAGGATACTTTTTTATCCCGAGAAATTCGTGATTCCCATGGGATAGGACAATGACTGTTTCTCAGCAATGGAGCAACGGATTGACTTGGCTTATTGCATGAATATAGTTTGAAAGACGAAAAGTGACATAGGCTACTTTTTATCCCAAAAACTTTAACAGTTCCCGTAGGATAGGATAAAAACTAAGCGAGCGGGCCGCCGTAGCAGCCGTCTAAGCGCCAGAAATAACCTGTCATTTCAAGTTTATGACGTTCCTACATTTTTCGCACTCCTTCGCGGCACTCAACAGCGCTAGCCCAGACTCGGGCTTCATAACGGAGCTTGCGCTCCCGCTATAATGACGGAGTGTTTCGGAGCACAAGACACATCGTCATCCACCACTCGGGACTAACCAGCACTGAGCGTCGGACAGCATTCCAACGCCCTGGTCCCAGTGCAACGGGTCAGTCATAGTAGCCCAGCGCCTGCCTCTTCAACTGCAGAGGGCAGTGAGAACAGCCATCGCGATACCGACACTTCTCTTCCCCTGCAGCCCCACTGCGTCTGCCAACAGGTTGACGGTCTAGCGGAAGGTAGGGTAGGTGGCGGCACCCACAC
This sequence comes from Hypomecis atomaria, assembly GCA_964007245.1. Taxonomy (NCBI): domain Eukaryota; kingdom Metazoa; phylum Arthropoda; class Insecta; order Lepidoptera; family Geometridae; genus Hypomecis; species Hypomecis atomaria. Next base: position 8,915,843 of record OZ023310.1, read on the forward strand.
AACCAGTTCCATCCCACCGCGGCCCCTAATCCTCGGCTGCAGCGTCACAAGAGCGGCACTGTAGCCCGCCTCAGAAGCAACACTCCTCATAAGGCATGCAACCTACCGGCCATCCTCTCAGCTGCTTTAGTTAAAAGCGGCTGAACGAGTGCCAGCCTCTAAGCTGCCTTGGGGGAAAGACCCAAAGAAGAGGGAGACTTCGAGCGCCGCCTTTTCAGCTGACTTAGACCTCCCCCGCCACGACAAGGCGGGAATACACAGGGGGGTTGTATATACACTCCAACCGTAACTTAACCAACAAAAGCATTCCTCTAAGGTATTTTGATGTTTGTCGCTTAGGTTAGGTTTCGCAGCCGACATAAACATATATAATCAAAATATAACGCGGGCGAAGCCGCGGGTAAAAGCTAGTAAAATAAATATTTAAGGGGGGCTCCGATACAACAAACCTGAATTTTTAGCCATTTTTCGATTCCATTCGGTACGGAACCCTTCGTGCTAGAGTCTGACTCGCACTTGGCCGATTTTTTTGTTTTAAGTTCGTATAGGCCGGGTGGCTAGCCCTGGTGTCAGAGTTCTTAAGCCGCCTGAAAGCCTATGACACGGATAAACGATTAAAACAACCGGGACCTACAATTTAAAGTGTCATCCGACTTCCGAGCCACGGTAGCGCTCAGTTGTAAATGCCACCCACAGTCACGCATCCGAAGACTGACCGTCTTCGAGCAAATATCTATAGTCACAATCGTGCAAAAAAAGTGTCCGAGCCCAATCTCAGACCAAGCTACGTAGTGGGCAGGCTTTTTAGGGTTCCGTACCCAAAGGGTAAAAACGAGACCCTATTACTAAGACTCCGCTGTCCGCCTGTCTCCAGGCTGTATCTCATGAACCGTTATAGCTAGAAAGCTGAAATTTTCACAGATGATGTATTTCTGTTGCCGCTATAACAACAAAATTAATAATTAAGGAGGGCATTCAACCATACAACCCATACAACAAACCTAATTTTTTAGCCGTTTTTCGCTCTATATCAATAATGGTAACAGGTAGATGCTTGAAATTTTCACAGAATATTTAGTTGTATATTCACTTCAATAGTAAAATTAAAATAAAATAAATATTTACCGTACTGTATAGGGGCCTCCTATACAGTACGGCACCCTCCGTGCGCGAGTCCGACTCGTACTTGGCCGATTGTTTGTTTTTTTTTTTTTTTTAAATCTTTATTAAAGTGCTTTTTCGCATAGCGAAAATGTCGCACTAGTAGGGAAAACAATACAATACATTATTTACAATAAATTAGTCCTATTAGCTAGACCTGCTTTCACCATGGCTAGTATCTTCTTTGTCTCATCAGATGTAGGTTGAGCTAAATACGAATTACATAAACCAATGGAACTGTCCTGGAATAACAGGCGTCTGGGCGCCTCGTTCCGGACGCATTCCATCAAAATATGGTAGGTATCTTCTATTCTCAAGCAGTCGCAACAGAGCGGCGAATCGGTCTTGCGCATGAGGTGGGCAAACATATTGTTTGTTTTTGTTTTAACTTCCATTGACTCGCGAGTAGGTACTCCGCGACCAGTGCACCCACTGGCTTCTTCCACTGGTGGGTGCAGGGGTAATAGCCATGATGACTAAAAAAAATTAATTAGCTCGTCAGATAGATTACCCAAAAATATTAGACACGTATTTTTTCTTTTGCCAATTAAACAAAAATTGATGAAGATATAACCCGTTAATAAAGTTCCGCGTCACATACAAATGTATACCTAGAGTTCTGTCAGAGAAGTGACGTCACGAACCCCACTCCCAAACTTTGGTTTATCTTTGTCATATAAATATGTTGTTTGATTGACAGAAGAAAAAAATATGGGTGTAATATTTTTGAATCTAACTTACGGACTAATTATAATGTTTTTTTACCTAGCCTATTCCTTGTCATGCCTATTCCTGTTTTTGCCCTGATGCCGGGGCACGAGAATACGGCATCGGTATCCCCTGCCTGCAGTAAGAGCCCACTTAAAGGGGACCCCTGTGCTCGTGAATGGTTAAAGATGGGGCTCTTGCCATCCACTCGAACGGGCCCGGGGATGACGACGTGTGTTCCGAGGAAGCCTATAGTTAGGCCCGAGTAGTCATATAAAGTGCTGGGAGCACCGGTGCGTTCCCATGGAGATCCCGGAGCACCCAAGAGCGCACAAAGGCTGACAATCGAGGGGGTTTTAGTGGGTGCAATCCCACATAACCCAACTGTACTCCAAAGCAATCGGGTACTGTACTGCACTGTACCTGCCTTTTTAATAGTCCACAGAAGGACCCACGAAGGGTGATTGGGCCATTTCCACCACACTGACCCAGTGCGGGTTGATGGATTCACATACGCCATCGAATTACTTCTACGGACATATGCATATTTCCACGCGATGTTTTCCTTCACTGAAAAGCCAGTGGTGTGAAAATCCGTAAGTACCTACATAAATTGCAAAGAGCTCATTGGTGCGGAAGCGGGATTTGAACCCACGACCTCAGAATGGGAAGATCAGTGATCATCTGCGACTTGTCGCAGAAATAAAGTAAAGTTTTGTTTGTGTATTCGTGTAGTGTAGTGTTAAGTTCTTTTTCTTTTATAGTGTGTAAACATTTTTTTAATTTTGTTACATGAATAAATTTCTGATTTCTAACCTCAAGATTGTAAAGCGGGTGTCACTACCACCAGACCACCAAGGCTCACGCAACAACACGATCGCCAACGGGTAACTTTCGAAGATTTCCCCCTCGTAAAAAGGAGGAATTCCTGTTTACCCGTGTACCCACTGCGTCATGGTTGGAATTAATTAAGTATAAAAATATCGTTGTCGATAATGTTAAAATGTTTGATTAATAACATTTCATGTGTAAATGTGTTGAAATGAGGAGATCCGTAGAAGAACCAAGGTTACCGACATAGCCCAGCGGATTGGCAGGTTGAAGTGGCAATGGGCAAGGCACATAGCGCGGAGGACTGATGACCGATGGGGTCGAAAAGTCCTCGAGTGGAGACCACGTACCGGCAAGCGCAGCGTAGGACGTCAACCCACAAGGTGGACGGATGACCTCATTAAGACCGCAGGATCGCGCTGGATGCAAGCCTATCGGTCTTATTGGAGATCTTTAGGGGAGGCCTATGTTCAGCAGTGGACGTCCTATGGCTGAAAGGAAGGAAGGAAGGATGTATAAATGTTTAGTAACTAAACAAATCATGATCATTCGCTGTAGGATGTCTAATCCTGAACATAGACCTTGCCTATCGATTTCTATAAAGACCGGTTGGAAATGGCATTCCAACCGCGCGTTGACGAACTACAATAATCGGCCAAGTACGAGTCGGACTCGCGCACGGAGGGTTCCGTACTATATGGGAAGCCCCCCTTAAATGTTTATTTTATTTTAATTTTATTATTTATTATTGAAGTGATTATAAAACTAAGTATTCTGTGAAAATTTCAAGCATCTACCTGTTACTATTATTAATATAGAGCGAAAAACGTCTAAAAATTCAGGTTTATTGTATGAAAGCCTCCCTTAAATATTTATTTAATTCTTTTTTTAGTATTTGTTGTTATAGCGGCAACAGAAATACATCATCTGTGAAAAATTCAGCTGCCTAGCTATCATGGTTCATGAGACACAGCCCGGTGACAGACGGACATCGAAGTCTTAGTAATAGGGACCCGTTTTTCCCTTTGGGTACGGAACCCTAAAAAGTTAGTCAACGCACGCCATAACGAGTATAATAATATGGAGAAGCGAATTTATTTTTTGAGAATTTTCAAAAGTCGTAGTACAAAAATTGTTTGTCTAGATTTACTAGACCCCGCCCTTAAAAGGTTTCGCGTTTAATACCTATATGACCCTGTATATTAAGAGTTTATATACAGATAGCGCGCGAGTTGAATGCAGTCGGGGTCTGAGGTAAAGAGCGGGAGCATCTCCCCCCGCTATCCGCACGCCCCACCTCACGCGCCTGGGCGGGTTGGGCGTGCGGATAGCGGGGGAGACATTCGCATTCCTAAGCTCTGCATTCAACTCGCGCGCCTACTGTAGTTTGTTTTTAATCGAGAGCTATATTTCAATGATGAATGTTTCATTTAATTTTATACTTTTAGAGTTAAGTTGGATCAGATAATTATGGTAGATACGAGTATATTTCCTACAATTTATTAAAGTAAACCAAAATTTGCTCTTCAATATTTTATTTATATTAATACTCTTAGACCTTAAATTATATCACAATTTACTGCTTAAAATTAATTTTATATCCTTTAGACTCGGGGTCTTGTTCCATCTGGAAGTTATCTGTGGAAAGACCGAAAGGCTTCAGTATCATGTTGCCGAGGTCTTTCAGTTTCCCGAGCATTTCGGTCTTTAGCTTCTCGTTCTTTTCTTCTATTAGTGGAGGCAGCCGTATTACTGCTTTCTGAAAATTTTATTTTTTTATTATAAAGTTATTTTGAGGTGACAACGTCGTCTTATAAAACGATGAACGCACAAACGAAAAAGCATTGATGATCATTTCTAACACAGAACATCCACTGCTGGGCATAGGCCTCTCCTATAAAAGGTGTTGTTTAGCAACGAGCAGCGAGTGTCAGAAGTGCGTATGTTCACCATTTTGAATAAAAAAAAATGTTTTTTTTTTTTGCGTTTTCACAGTTGCTCCCATAGTAAAAGTTTTTCTATGGGAGCAACTGTGAAAACGCAAAAATAAAACAGCTGTTCCATACATTTTGTTGGGAGTCAATGAAATGTTGTATGAATTCAATGCTTGATGAGCCAGCGGTCTTAAAGAGGTCATTTGAATGTCCGACGCTGCGCTTGCTGGCAGGTGGTCTCTACTCCAGAACTTTCGACCTCGAATAACATTAATAAGCAGATTATAAACAAAAGGGACTTCTACAGTCACAATCGTGCAAAAAAGTGTCCTTGCCAAAACCCTGCCCAAGCTACGTAGTGTAAGTCGTAAGGCGATTGCAAGCCGACTACAACGCCGCGCGATGCCAAAGTGCTCGGTTACAAGCACTAATTAGGTGACATGACGTCGATATTCGAGAAAACGGATCATTGTGAATTATTTAATGTAAATATCTAAGTCGGTATGTATGACGGTGCTCGTTTCTCTTAGGGTCTGTGGCTCTGTAGATATTTGCTGGAAGAACGGGAAGACAAATGTTATTATACATACCTGAGCTTCTTTATAACCAGGATCTAGTTCTAACACCTTTTTGTAGTCGGCTAAACTCTCGTCGAACTTTTCTTTCTGTTCATATGACTGGGCTCGCCTGTAAAGTTTAAACAATTTTACTTTAAAACTTTAAATTACACTTTAAATTAAATAACTAAAAAACCAACAAAATAAAGTATCAAACTGACTTAAAAAAGGAGGAGGTTCTCAATTGGACTGTATGTGTCAATGTCCGCCAGTTATAAATAGTTTTCTTTTTGTTTGTTTGGTAGCTCTAAGTTCAGAGGTGGTCATTTAAATTTTATTGAAACGTTAGGTAGAAAAGTTTTTGAAAAATCAACAATTTAAAATGTATGTATACAATTCGAGCGAACTATTCGAGTTTTTTCCGAGGTGGTCCCATTAAAACTTTATCGAAATCGGCTCAGCCTGAAAATCAAAAATAATGTAAAAATTGTAAAGGTAGGTACACCAATCAGAGCGAACTGTTCAAATTTTATACACGATGGAAGTCGATTTTGCCATTTGCGATTAATAATTTATTAAATATAATTAATTATTTAGTTAGATTACAATGATTGAAGTCAGTTGTGCCTTTTTGCCATGGTGGTCTAGTCGCCCAGTAGTAGGTCACCCGCCTTACAATCGTGAGGTCGTGGGTTCAAGTCCCGGTCTATGAGTTCTTTAGAATTTATGTACAGATTTTCACACCACTAGCTTTTCGGTGAAGGAAAACATCGTGAGGCAACCTGTCTACGTCCGCACCCGCACACCAACCCGCACTGGGCCAGAGGGGTGGACATGGCCCAACCACCCTTCGTGGGTAGGCCTACGTCCTGCAGTGGACTTTTAAAAAGGCAGTACAGTATAGTACCTTTTAAGGCGAAAAATAATAAAAGTATAAATTAAAAAACCAAGACTAACCCTTCCAAATGTGTCACAACCCTAAGCATCTCTGCTTAAAATCAGGCCGGATGTGGTCAAACGCGAGCCTAAATATTATAAAGAACTAATAGTTATTTGAATTTGAGCGAGAAGATTTTTCACGTAATCACGTAATAAGACAGCAGTACTGTAGTTTTTATTTGAGTAAAATTTAGCAATACATACTTCTATTACTTGTAATTCTTCTGAGATGTAGCTAATGTTGCCAATTTAGTGTATTTAAATTTAGACTTCATTTTTTACAGAAATATTTTTGCAGATATAGGTAGCCAGAAATACTATGTACATAAAGATAAATCCACAGTTGATTTATAGTGATATGATGATATGATGATTTAAGGTCCATTTAATGAAATTTCATTAAATGGTCCATAAATCGTAAACGGTAAGTTTTACAAAAAAGTTTAATGGAAACAAAAGATGCGAAATTTTATTTTCTACAATAATGATCTTAATGTTTTTTGCCCTTAAGTACATAGTTTCCGAGATATCAGCCAAAAACATTTTTTCAAGATGACATGTCAGGAACGCATTCTCTGAACGGCCGAACTATAGTTTGAAAGTAATCAGACAAGTTGCTAAACTATTTTTGACGCTAAAGCGCTCGCTATACCAATGAAAAGTCGCCATTTCTAACAACGAAGACACAAACTCGTAAACTTCGAGCGGATGTCATCCATTTGACCTGATGGTGAATGGGGCCTATAACAGTACAAATTGCACGGTTAAACAGTGTTTAACGAGTGTTCTCGAATGGAGACCACGGACCGGACTGACGATATATTAAAGATCGCAGGAATGCGCTGGATGCAGGCCGCTTCCAACCGGCCTTATTGGAAATCCATAGGGGAGGCCTATGCCCAGCAGTGGACGTCTTACGGCTGATGTATGGAAAACTTGTTTAAATCTTTTGTGGTAAAGCGGTTAACGTTTAGCAACTTTTCAAAATAATAATTTTTCAATCGATTCGAATCGAATTAATATCGAGCAAAAAACGGCTATAAAATCAGATTTGTTGTATGGGAGCCCCCTTAAATATTTTTTTCTGTTTTTTAGTATAATACATTATCTGTGCAAATTTCAGCTTTCTAGCTATCACCGTTCATGAGATACAGCCTGGTGACAGACAGACGGACAGACGGACAGCGGATTCTTAGTAATAGAGCCCCGTTTTTACCCTTTGGGTACGGAACCCTAAAAATGGAAAATCTATCAAAGCTGCAGTCAACTATCAAATACGTACTCGTATAGGAATTTGACGTTATCTTCATAAAAACCCGCACAATCCACCGAATCAAGATAAGCTTGCTTTAAGGTTTCGTTCTGGACACACTACATGTAACAAATTTTTGAATTTGATGGGAATATCCAACACCCCATACTGTGAAACATGTACTAACAGAATAGATGATATAATTATATCACATTATAATGGAGTGTGCACAGAACGAAACTGTACGAAGAAATATTTTTTCTAAAACACAATATATGTATAACATAGGACACTGCAATAGCATTCTGGCTGAACCACTGTCGGACTCAGCCAGAATGCTGTACAAACTAATTCATCCTTACTAATATTATAAATGCGAAAGTAACTCTGTCTGTCTGTCTGTCTGTCTGTCTGTCGCGCTTTCACGCTAAAACTACTGAACCGATTTGAATGAAATTTGGTACACAGATAGTCTAGAGTTTGAGAAAGGACATAGGCTACTTTTTGATTCAAAAAAATAGTTTTAAAGGGTTGAAAAGGGGGGATGAAAACGCATTGGCTAGAATCTTAGAAGAAAAAACTTATATTCTACCATGACAAATGGTAATTTGCATCTTGACTTTCCAAATTACATTCTCTATGTCCAATGCCCATTCAAGGCTGCTCAAGTTGCAAATGTCAAAGTCAACCAATCTTTTCCTGTAAACTTTAGAAAAGGTTACATGTATTTTTTCAGTTAAATTACGTAGTTTTCATTCTAATAGGTATGCCTACAAAACGCAAATCGAATCTAGCGCGTAGTTCTAGCGGAGCTCGCGTAAAGAAAATTGCTAGAAGCCAAGAGTCTGAAGAGCACACTTAAACGCGTTTGACATTAGATGCCGAGCGCCACGCATCTCAAAGAGCTGCTGAGACTCAAGAGCAAAACCAAGCGCGTCGAATTTTACGAGTAGATGCTGAGCGTCACGCAGCTCAGAGAGCTGCTGAGACTGAAGTTGAAAGTCAAGCGCGGCAACTTTTAGATGCTGAGCATCACGCAGCGCAAAGAACTGCTGAGATTCAAGAGCAAAAAACAAAGCGCCTCGAATTTTAGATGCTGAGCGTCACGCAGCTCCGAGAGATGCTGAGACTTAAGGAGAAAGTCAAGCGCGGCGACTTTTAGATGCCGAGCATCACGCAGCGCAAAGAACTGCTGAGACTCAAGAGCAAAACCAAGTGCGTCGAGTTTTAGATGCTAAGCGTTAGACGTTAAGCAAAAAATTGCATAGTTCCTGTAGGACAGGACAAAAACTATCGAAAGCAAAACTGTCGCCACTATCACAAAGACGCTAAGTGATTAATTCCTCTATGACGCTAATATGGATTAATGAAACGTCACAGCGAAACGTAATTAGATGACAGGTGACATAATCTGCAGACTTTTATAAATCACAGGTAGCATGGCAAGGGGACAAATTGTTTTTCCACTATCATATCCCCTTGAAGAGGAATTAAAGTATGGATTGAAAATGACAACTGACATTAAAATAAGAAAAAATGTTTTTTTCCCTCTGCATGCCACATGCTACTCTGACGTTTAATACCAGGCCGTCATTTTGTCTGACATTAAAAATATTTTTAAATCTACTATCATTAGAGGTTTAACATGTTTCTTTATTCTACCTTTATGGTACAGAATCATCATACCTACTTTAATATTATCAATCCGAAAAGTTTGTTGGTTTGTTCCTCTTTGACGCAGCAACGAAGCAAAAGATTGACTTGATTTTTGGTATCGATACCTATGGTTTAAAAGACAGAAAGTGATAATAGGATACTTTTTTATCCCGAGAAATTCGTGATTCCCATGGGATAGGACAATGACTGTTTCTCAGCAATGGAGCAACGGATTGACTTGGCTTATTGCATGAATATAGTTTGAAAGACGAAAAGTGACATAGGCTACTTTTTATCCCAAAAACTTTAACAGTTCCCGTAGGATAGGATAAAAACTAAGCGAGCGGGCCGCCGTAGCAGCCGTCTAAGCGCCAGAAATAACCTGTCATTTCAAGTTTATGACGTTCCTACATTTTTCGCACTCCTTCGCGGCACTCAACAGCGCTAGCCCAGACTCGGGCTTCATAACGGAGCTTGCGCTCCCGCTATAATGACGGAGTGTTTCGGAGCACAAGACACATCGTCATCCACCACTCGGGACTAACCAGCACTGAGCGTCGGACAGCATTCCAACGCCCTGGTCCCAGTGCAACGGGTCAGTCATAGTAGCCCAGCGCCTGCCTCTTCAACTGCAGAGGGCAGTGAGAACAGCCATCGCGATACCGACACTTCTCTTCCCCTGCAGCCCCACTGCGTCTGCCAACAGGTTGACGGTCTAGCGGAAGGTAGGGTAGGTGGCGGCACCCACACAACCAGTTCCATCCCACCGCGGCCCCTAATCCTCGGCTGCAGCGTCACAAGAGCGGCACTGTAGCCCGCCTCAGAAGCAACACTCCTCATAAGGCATGCAACCTACCGGCCATCCTCTCAGCTGCTTTAGTTAAAAGCGGCTGAACGAGTGCCAGCCTCTAAGCTGCCTTGGGGGAAAGACCCAAAGAAGAGGGAGACTTCGAGCGCCGCCTTTTCAGCTGACTTAGACCTCCCCCGCCACGACAAGGCGGGAATACACAGGGGGGTTGTATATACACTCCAACCGTAACTTAACCAACAAAAGCATTCCTCTAAGGTATTTTGATGTTTGTCGCTTAGGTTAGGTTTCGCAGCCGACATCCTTACTAATATTATAAATGCGAAAGTAACTCTGTCTGTCTGTCTGTCTGTCTGTCTGTCTGTCTGTCGCGCTTTCACGCTAAAACTACTGAACCGATTTGAATGAAATTTGGTACACAGATAGTCTAGAGTTTGAGAAAGGACATAGGCTACTTTTTGATTCAAAAAAATAGTTTTAAAGGGTTGAAAAGGGGGGATGAAAACGCATTGGCTAGAATCTTAGAAGAAAAAACTTATATTCTACCATGACAAATGGTAATTTGCATCTTGACTTTCCAAATTACATTCTCTATGTCCAATGCCCATTCAAGGCTGCTCAAGTTGCAAATGTCAAAGTCAACCAATCTTTTCCTGTAAACTTTAGAAAAGGTTACATGTATTTTTTCAGTTAAATTACGTAGTTTTCATTCTAATAGGTATGCCTACAAAACGCAAATCGAATCTAGCGCGTAGTTCTAGCGGAGCTCGCGTAAAGAAAATTGCTAGAAGCCAAGAGTCTGAAGAGCACACTTAAACGCGTTTGACATTAGATGCCGAGCGCCACGCATCTCAAAGAGCTGCTGAGACTCAAGAGCAAAACCAAGCGCGTCGAATTTTACGAGTAGATGCTGAGCGTCACGCAGCTCAGAGAGCTGCTGAGACTGAAGTTGAAAGTCAAGCGCGGCAACTTTTAGATGCTGAGCATCACGCAGCGCAAAGAACTGCTGAGATTCAAGAGCAAAAAACAAAGCGCCTCGAATTTTAGATGCTGAGCGTCACGCAGCTCAGAGAGATGCTGAGACTTAAGGAGAAAGTCAAGCGCGGCGACTTTTAGATGCCGAGCATCACGCAGCGCAAAGAACTGCTGAGACTCAAGAGCAAAACCAAGTGCGTCGAGTTTTAGATGCTAAGCGTTAGACGTTAAGCAAAAAATTGCATAGTTCCTGTAGGACAGGACAAAAACTATCGAAAGCAAAACTGTCGCCACTATCACAAAGACGCTAAGTGATTAATTCCTCTATGACGCTAATATGGATTAATGAAACGTCACAGCGAAACGTAATTAGATGACAGGTGACATAATCTGCAGACTTTTATAAATCACAGGTAGCATGGCAAGGGGACAAATTGTTTTTCCACTATCATATCCCCTTGAAGAGGAATTAAAGTATGGATTGAAAATGACAACTGACATTAAAATTAGAAAAAATGTTTTTTTCCCTCTGCATGCCACATGCTACTCTGACGTTTAATACCAGGCCGTCATTTTGTCTGACATTAAAAATATTTTTAAATCTACTATCATTAGAGGTTTAACATGTTTCTTTATTCTACCTTTATGGTACAGAATCATCATACCTACTTTAATATTATCAATCCGAAAAGTTTGTTGGTTTGTTCCTCTTTGACGCAGCAACGAAGCAAAAGATTGACTTGATTTTTGGTATCGATACCTATGGTTTAAAAGACAGAAAGTGATAATAGGATACTTTTTTATCCCGAGAAATTCGTGATTCCCATGGGATAGGACAATGACTGTTTCTCAGCAATGGAGCAACGGATTGACTTGGCTTATTGCATGAATATAGTTTGAAAGACGAAAAGTGACATAGGCTACTTTTTATCCCAAAAACTTTAACAGTTCCCGTAGGATAGGATAAAAACTAAGCGAGCGGGCCGCCGTAGCAGCCGTCTAAGCGCCAGAAATAACCTGTCATTTCAAGTTTATGACGTTCCTACATTTTTCGCACTCCTTCGCGGCACTCAACAGCGCTAGCCCAGACTCGGGCTTCATAACGGAGCTTGCGCTCCCGCTATAATGACGGAGTGTTTCGGAGCACAAGACACATCGTCATCCACCACTCGGGACTAACCAGCACTGAGCGTCGGACAGCATTCCAACGCCCTGGTCCCAGTGCAACGGGTCAGTCATAGTAGCCCAGCGCCTGCCTCTTCAACTGCAGAGGGCAGTGAGAACAGCCATCGCGATACCGACACTTCTCTTCCCCTGCAGCCCCACTGCGTCTGCCAACAGGTTGACGGTCTAGCGGAAGGTAGGGTAGGTGGCGGCACCCACACAACCAGTTCCATCCCACCGCGGCCCCTAATCCTCGGCTGCAGCGTCACAAGAGCGGCACTGTAGCCCGCCTCAGAAGCAACACTCCTCATAAGGCATGCAACCTACCGGCCATCCTCTCAGCTGCTTTAGTTAAAAGCGGCTGAACGAGTGCCAGCCTCTAAGCTGCCTTGGGGGAAAGACCCAAAGAAGAGGGAGACTTCGAGCGCCGCCTTTTCAGCTGACTTAGACCTCCCCCGCCACGACAAGGCGGGAATACACAGGGGGGTTGTATATACACTCCAACCGTAACTTAACCAACAAAAGCATTCCTCTAAGGTATTTTGATGTTTGTCGCTTAGGTTAGGTTTCGCAGCCGACATAAACATATATAATCAAAATATAACGCGGGCGAAGCCGCGGGTAAAAGCTAGTAAACATATATAATCAAAATATAACGCGGGCGAAGCCGCGGGTAAAAGCTAGTAGAGTATAAATTGTAAGCAGCAAATGTAATCAGAGCGACATATTCGTTAAAGAAAACGAATAATCGGCCAAGTACGAGTCGGACTCGCGCACGGAGGGACCACGGCTTTTTCAGGCAAATGATACAGGGTCTGCTTGCCCTGAACCAAAGAATATATAATAATACTACGCCTGAACTAAGCCGAAAGGAGGTGATAAGACCATCATTATGAACAACTTTTACTTTGAATCCAGAAAAAAATGTCAGTACATCTTTTATTTAGACGAAATAAAATAATCGGCCAAGTACGAGTCGGACTCGCGCACGGAGGGTTCCGTACTGTAAGGTCCCTTAAGTATTTATTTTATTTTAATTTTATTATTTATTATTGAAGTGAATATAAAACTAAATATAAATATTCCGTGAAAATTTCAAGCATCTACCTGTTACCATTATTAAAATAGAGCGAAAAATGTCAGAAAAATCAGGTTTGTTGTATGGGAGCCCCCCTTAAATATTTATTTTATTTTGTTTTTAGTATTTGTTGTTATAGTGGCAACCGAAATACATCATCTGTGAAAATTTCAGCTGCCTAGCTATCATGGTTCATGAGATACAGCGCGAGTTCCCATCCAGGGCAAGAATCTATGTGATGAACATAGGTGATTGTTCTGTGTCTGGGTGTTATTAGTAATTATCTATCTAAGTATGTATTTAAAAATATGTATACATAGTATATCAGTTTTTGGCAGCCATATCTCAAACTTTGCTTAGTTTAGCGTCAGATACCATGTGTAAGATGTCCCCTTATATTTATGATATTTATTTTATTTATAACCAGTTGCCCATCCCAGCTTCGCCCCGGTACGGACAGATTTTAAAAACCAAAGAAATAAACACATAAAGGAACCTATCTCTCAAGTTATATCAAACTGTGCAAAATTTGGTTAAAATCGGTTATCGGTAGTTTAGGAGTCCGTCGTGGACAAACAACGTGACGCGTAATTTATATATTACATTAAGAAGATATAGTACATTGTTCACCGAGAGGAGAAAGTGACCGATTACCGTCGAGGGTGTCGTTTGAAACACCCGAGATCGGGAATCGCACTTTCTCTCGAGTGATACATAGTGGCTTTATACTACACCTACGAGGAAAATAAAAAACTAAATCTTTACTAATTTAAATTTATGTGGAAATTGTTGCAGTTAGTGAAGCTTAATGTAACACTTGAAAATGGCGCCAATGGCGTCTGCAATTTTCACATGTTCTTTTTTCAAATTGTTTGACACCATCCAACACACAGCTAGTGGCCAGTGTCATTTTGCGAACTTGGAGATAAAAACTCACTGTAAAAACTTTTTGGCTTTTGATATTTAGGTTACCAGCGCATAGTCTTACCCAAAATTAAAAAAAGAAAAACCACGTAAGAAATGGATTTTCATACACTTTTCTCTCCCGCTCAGATGCGTTTTCTCCCCGCATATTTGTTCGATATGAAATGACGTACTTTCTACCGTAAATTTGATAAAGTATCAAGGTACTTTCCGAGCAGGTGTAGTATAAAGAAGATTTACTCACCTAATATAAGCTTTGAGGTATTTATCGTCTAGTTCTATAGCTTTGGTGCAGTCTTTGATGGCTTTCTCGTACTTTTGCTGCTTCATTCGAGCCGCGCTCCGGTTGCAGTACAGCATCGCTCGCAGCTGGGGGAACTGGAGCGGACAGGTCTGTAGTGCTGGAAGGAAGGAGATGTAAGTTGATGAAATGTGATTCAACATTCTGAGGCCTTCAGATTTTAGTTTTAAAGAGCTTCCTCACTGGGAATATTCACTACTAATATGATAAGCATTTGATTCGACTAAGATCATTACTTTCCAATACTTTTTTGTGTGTTTTGATCTTCGAGCAAATACCTTCAGAGCCACAGTCCCTAAGTGAAAGTAGTAAAAAAATGTCCGAGCGCTGTCATGGTATGTAGACGCCACGCGGAAGTTTAACGGGCTATATCTTCACAATTTTTTGTTAAATTTACATAAGAAAAAATACGTGTCTAATATATTTTGATAATCTATGTGGCGGACTAATTATATTTTTTTTTAGTAAACAAGCCTTTGAGCAAATATCTACAGAGCCACAGTCCCTAAGTGAAAGTAGTAAAAAAAATGTCCGAGCGCCGTCATACATACCGACTTACATATTTACACTAAATAATTCACTACGACCCGTTTTCTCGAATCTCGACGTTATGTCACATAATTGGTGCTTGTAACCGATCACTTTGGCATCGCGCGGCGTTGTAGTCGGCTTGCAAATGCCTTACGACTAACTAAAGCCTGCCCACTACGTAGCTTGGGCAGGGTTTTGGCTCGGACACTTATTTTTCACGATGGTGACTCTATAGATATTTGCTCGAAGGACTATAAGCAGATGAGTTGCGTTCTTTTTGGCGTTTATAATGCAGCTCCCAGTGGAGCTCTCCTATTTATTTTATGGATTATTGTAATCCTTATTTACTTGATGATTTACTTTCCAATACTGCCTTCCTAATAAACTGATGAGCATTTGCCTGTAATGTAACTAGTACTTCTCCGAACAGTCTCTTTAACTGAATCTTTATAATAGACTCACGTCTTCATTATATTAAAAAAAAATTAATTAGTCCATGACTTAGATTATCAAAAAATATTGGACACGTATTTTTTCTTTTGTCAATCAAACAACTAATGACAAAGATAAACCTTGTCAAAGTTTGGGAGTGGGGTCGTGACGTCATCTCTCTTACAGAAGTCTATACACAACTATGGCACTTGTGACGTCACGCGGAACTTTGATGGACTATATCTTTATCAATTTTTGTTTAACTGACCAAAGAAAAAATATGTATTTAATATTTTTTAATAGTCTATCTGGCGGACTAATTATGTTTTTTTAATCATCATGCCTATTATAAGCTTATCTCGACTCGCTCTTGATCGATTAAATTCATACGCACAAATCTTTTTAGGATTTGGATATTAAAAATCTTTAAAAAGTTATCGAAATCGGCTAATAAGTAGCGCGACAGCAAATTTCCCCCTATTTGAGGGAAATTGCCTAAGTATCAATAATAATCGGCCAAGTACGAGTCGGACTCGCGCACGGAGGGTTCCGTACTGTATGGGAGCCCCTCATAAATATTTCTTTTATTTTAATTTTATTATTTATTATTGAAGTGGATATAAAACTAAATATTCTGTGAAAATTTCAAGCATCTACCTGATGCCATTAATAATATAGAGCGAAAAACGTCTAAAAATTCAGGTTTGTTGTATGGGAGCCCCCCTTAATTATTTATTTTATTTTGTTTTTAGTATTTGTTGTTATAGCGGCAACAGAAATACATCATCTGTGAAAATTTCAGCTCCCTTGCTATCATGGTTCATGAGATACAGCCCGGTGACAGACAGACAGACGGACATCGAAGTCTTAGTAATAGGGTCCCGTTTTTCCCTTTGGGTTTGGAACCCTAAAAATCGCCAATGACAAAAAATCTAAAAATATTTAACCTGTGTTAGTTCAGTCAAGATACGTCTAAAATGTAAAGCTTAGAAATGAAATCATCCACCTGCCAAGCAAATCTGAAATAAGCACAGAGCTATTACAACCAGAGGGATAATGTGGTAGATCGAGAAAATCTGAAGGAGATGCATTGATTTAATATGGCATGAGTTAGAAAGAGACATGAAAAATATCTCGATTCAGTGGCGGTTGTCGTGTGTTTTTCTCCCGATACTGTAAAATCCAATTCAGATTTTACAGTTTTGAAAGCTCTGGGCAAGATTTTCCATACATTTTGGTGGTTGAGAATTGCCTCAAGTAACAACAGCGCTATCTATCTGGTTGTATTAGCTGTCGAAATACGCAACTATGGAAATGTCATGTCACTGTTATACACAATTTAGTTTTTTTTTTAATGCATAATAGGGCTACATTTGGCTACCAAATGTATAATCATATTCATAATAATCAATTTCGCCTGATGGATAGCAAAGTTGTAGCCGAAGACGGAGTATGTAGACTTCTTGGTCTACATACTCCACTTATCCACTTTTGACTTGAAGATATCCAGATTAAGTAAGTTCGTATAGGCCGGGTGTCAGAGTTTTTAGGCCGCCCGAAGGCCTCTGACTTGGCTAAACGGTTAAAACAACCGGGGCCTACAATTTAACGTGTCATCCGAGCCACGGTAGCGCTCAGTTGGAAAATGCCACCTGCTGTCACCCATCCCAATACTGACCGAGAATTTCGGTGATCGCTAAAAAACACCTAATCAAACTACTCTACGAGCGCTACATATCCAGATTGAGAAATATTAACTACTAGCTGCCTGTCCCGGCTTCGCCCGTGTACGATTGGCTAAAGAAGACAACAAGGTTCCATATTTTTTTCAAATAATAGCCTATGTCCACCGGGGTTAGCTTAGCTTTCCAACAGTGAAATCATTTTTCAAATCAGTTCAGTAGTTTCGGAGCCTATTCGATGCAAACAAACAATCAAATATTTCCTCTTTATAATATTGGTATAGAAAACAAATATGTACCTGTAGTATATTTTTCGGCGCTCAAATCGTAATCTCCAACTTTGAACGCCTGATTCCCTTTCTCTTTCAAGTCTTCAACTATAATTCTCCGTTCTTCTTTCTGATCTTCTGTGAGGTCTAATTCTGCATCTTTGAGCAACGTTTCGTCTATTGATTCCGAATCACTATCTTTGGTTGAGCCGTCTGGATCTTTTTCATAGTCTGTTGTTTCAAAGTATTTGTTGTCTTGTGAGGGTGGAATGTCTGAAATTTTTAGTAAATTTGACAAATTAAAATGGCACCCTATGTTTTGTACTTCAATTAGTATAAGACCTGTTGTAATGTACACTACATTGTGCAAATAAAGAAGAAATCTTAAGCAAAAGGAAAAAATGCAAGAGAGGGGATGTGTACAGCTTGTGTCTACAGTAGAACGCCGACTGTCCAAACGCCAATAAGCAAATCGCCAATTATTGGTCCTCCGAAGGGGACAAAACCAAAGTGTACCATCTCACAGCAAGGTGTTTATGTGTTTCGATAACGCCCTCAAATGGATGGAGTGGCAGCCCGGATATGACGGTGTACAACTTTATGCCATCCGGCACCTCTTATTCTGTGTGTGACAGTTTGTTTTTCTTTATAACCAGTCTATGTACAATTATCCGAATTTTCGATTATCTAAATTGACCCCGGTCCCAATTATTTCGGATAATCGGCATTCTACTGTAGTTTCACAGACACAAAAGTTAGATTCGCCTTTTAACAAGTGTAATTTTTATGACAGAAAATATCTAACAGTGCCTAACTAATATGTTTTACGTATAGGTTATGTTATGAATATGATGCAATGACAAAGTTTTTACAGACTTTACTACTACTTAACACTATTTTAATTTTTGTGCTATCCCATGGGAACATTTAGTTTTTCTGGGATAAACAGTAACCTATGTCACTTTCTGTCTTATAAACTATGTCCAAAAAATCAAATATGTTGCTCCGTTGCTGCTTGAAAGAGGAACAAATCAACAAACACACTTTCGGATTTCTAATATTAATGAGGATCTTCTATGGGTTGTGTCCGAGTTGAATGCGTTCTTTTGTCTTGACGCACACAGAATTCTACATTGGGTTTCATTGAGAATCTGATGTCAGCGTTTCGAAAACGCCCTGAGACCTTCGGTATTTTTTTACGACTGTTTCATACTTACCAGACTGTGTCGTTGAGTCTCCGGCATCTTTAGCGGTCTCCTCTACACTTGTACTAGGATTTATTACAAATTCTGTAGCGTTTTCCGAGGTATTTAACGTGCCTTTTAAGTCTTTGGTAAGATCATTTATAATGTCTTCATTAGAGACCTGATTTGAGTTTTTCGACCTATCAGACATTATGCTATGGATAATAACACTAATTCACAAGAGGCTAGGCAAGTATTTTTTATGTATTCGTATCAGAATTAAGGAAAAATTGCAGAAATGTGGACAAAAGTAAAACTTTCCAGAAACCACGCCAGGTAATGTTCACTTAAAAAAAATGAACCGTAGCGGATGACAGCTCTAGAATTCATTTTGACATTCTCTCCCCCTCTCAAGCCCTCTTCACCCCCGTCAGAGGCCCGTGCACCCACGTGACCCCGCCCCCGGCGTGCGTGCGGTAGGGATGCTCGATCCAGGTGCGTTGTATCGCAATGGATCGTATCGCAGTGTCGTATCGATCCAGGTATCGATCCGCTTGTTTCGATACGATATTTTGGATCGATCCGCTATCGTAACATTATTTAAAAAATGTAACTTATTGCCTATTGTATCATCAAAGTTTATTTTCCTAGATAAACAGTACTTTTTTACATCGGCCAATGTTTAAGTGGCAATGTAGGCAGAAATAAAAATTTTGAAAGCCGCTCTGTAATGAGATGACACAATTTTGTTGTTTCGATACTATATTTTGGATCGATCTAGTATCGTATCATTATTAAAAACAAAACATTTTGTTGTTTTGATACGAAATTTGGAATCGATCCGGTATCATATCATTATTTAAAATAAATAAATTGTGTTGTTTCAATACGATATTTTGAATCGATCCGGGATCGTGCCATTACTTTAAAAAACTTGTGTTGTTTTGATACGATATTTTGGATCTATCCGGTATCGTATAAATAATTAAAAAATAAATTGAGTTGTTTCGATACGATATTTTTATTTTTGAAAATGATCGGTCATCACAAGATAAATCATGCTGAAATCAAAAGTAATTGAAATAAATGACACATTAGAAACTTATTTAACAAAATCTACCCCTGAAGAATTATTTTAAATTAGTGTAATATTAACTTATTAGTTGTTACAGTTACCTTACTCTGTAGTTAAGAAATGCAATATTAATTTTATGGTTAGGTTTGTGTACAATCTATATAATTTTATTTTCAATTAATTCGATTTTAATGTAGTTTGTATCGATCCACTACTGGATCGAATCCCATTGTATCGATACAAATATCGGGTGGATCATATCCTTTCGTATCGATCCAGACAAGTATCGGATCGGATCGAACATCCCTAGCGTGCGGCCATTGTGACTTGTTTGTGTTGATTCAAGTGTTTGCGTTGATTAATTTCCGTCTCTTAGAATCCACAAATATTGTCAATGCAGTGCCTATCTTTATTAATTTGCGATGCGGTACCTTACAGTTTTTTTTGTCGTTGGCTTGCCTGCGTTGATGAGAAGAGTTTGCGTCGATTAGTTTTCGCCTCTTCCATCTCACAAACATTTTGGAAATGTATTGAAAGTGTTGTGTACCCGAATGCAGCAGTTTACAACAGGACGTTAAAATGCATAAACCTTCAAATGAACAATTAAAAACTCAGTGGTTGGAGTGCTTAGCCCTTGAAGATGTTGGTGAAGTGAAGAACATTTTTGTTTGTCCCAAAAAATTTGAGGCAAGATTTGTTTTAAACAATAAAAAATTCAATAAGTGATTCATTGCAGTGTTTAATTTTAATCCTTCTAAATCCTCTCCTTAAATGAAATAGGATAGGTATATGTATACCTACAATAAAAGAGGTCTATATGTGTAGCTAGCTATACCGTTATATATGGATCTACATATATCTATATACTTATAGGATGTTGGAACGTGGATGAATAGTGCGAAATGAACATGCCAAAAAAATTAAAAAAAAAAGATACGTCATGTTCAATTCTAGCATACGGTCAAACGCCGAACTATGGCACATGGCGGTCTGAACTTGTTCTCTTATTGGTTTGTGCCAGAAACGAATTTTTAGTTTCAGTATTACCACTTGTATCGGAAAATTTTTGCTAGTTTAAGAACAAAGTAGCTGAAGAATCATAAGAAGCTGTACTCCTGCTTCCTAGTTATTAGTATTTTCATTTTATTGCCGTGTATCATGTTTAAGTATTTTTTGTACAGAAAAAGAAAAAGATTATCATGATATAAATAAACACCAAATAGAGGATAATCAACTTCAGTTAGCTTTATTAGTTACCTATTAGCGAAATAGTGGCAAGGTGGCAACAATTATGTCATTTTTATTTTGACACTGACGTCAGCACTAATCTGACTTTGACAGCGATTTGAAGCGGTCCGAACTTAATAGTTACCACTAATAATCCTTCCTTACATAGTATAAAATAAAGTCGCTATTATCGTTTGTTTGTTTGTTTGTTTGTCTGTATGCTTAAATCTTTAAAACTACGCAACGGATTTTGATGCGGTTTTTTTTAATGGATAGAGTGATTCAAGAGGAAGGTTTATATGTATAAAAATTCCCGAAATTCCCACGGGAACGGGCACAACGCGGGTAAAACCGCGGGGCGCTGCTAGTTATATTATAATTTAGTAAATGTTGTGTGTGTGTTCGTCTTA
Source organism: Hypomecis atomaria (assembly GCA_964007245.1). Taxonomy (NCBI): domain Eukaryota; kingdom Metazoa; phylum Arthropoda; class Insecta; order Lepidoptera; family Geometridae; genus Hypomecis; species Hypomecis atomaria. The sequence continues at coordinate 8,936,941 of OZ023310.1, forward strand.
TGTGTTTATAGATTATACTGTGTTTGTTTCAGAGGTGAATGGTATAAAATCCAAAAACTAGAGTAATGAATACAGTACATCATATTGGAACCGTTCAAATTCTCTACGTTTGGTGGCAGTGAAATACAAGACATTGGTAAAATTGTGAAACACCTTCACAGAAGCCATAAACAAGAATTGAATTGAATTGAACTTAATAGTTTAAATGTTGTGTGTGTGTTCGTCTTATGTGTTTATAGAGTATACTGTGTTTGTTTCAGAGGTGAACGGTATAAAATCCAAAAACTAGAGTAATGAATACAGTACATCATATTGGAACCGTTCAAATTCTCTACGTTTGGTGGCAGTGAAATACAAGACATTGGCAAAATTGTGAAACACTTTCACAGAAGCCACAAACAAGAATGGGGTTAAAAACTGAAAGCTAATCGCAGATGGCGCTACTGTTGAGTGATCCTAATCGCCGCCATATTGCGTTTTTGGTTCTCTGTGTTTACATATGAATTTGAATTTATAACACTCAAAATGTACTCGACATGGAGTGTTGTGCAGTTAAAAGAAGAGTTAAAGAAAAGAAAAGCATCTACTACTGGTAAAAAAGCGTCTTTAATTGAAAGGTAAATTGTATAAAGGTAGTGTATTATTTGGAGGTTATATTTGGTCGCAGTGTTTATCTAATCCATTTTTTTCATTCAGACTGAACGCGTACGATAGAAACGATCTAATTGGAGTAGAAGATGAACTCGACGATGAAATACCTGATTTCCCGGCTCTTGATATGTTCAGGGACGTTAATGCTAACACCAAACTTCCTACCATAACCAAACACCATATTCAAGAGTTTTCTGAGAGGTAAGAAAAAAGAAGAATCTCCAAGAAAAGCAAGCTATTATGATTTTATTTGTCTTATCTAATGAGATTGTTAATTTATATTACACAAATTATTGTTTCAGGTTTCAAGTACAACCAAAAGGCAGACTTCTTTATGAAAGTAGAAGCTTGGTTACACTTCGTGTGGCCTTTGATGAAAACTATGCATATTCCCATGCTCAATGCAAAGCGCAAATGAAGAAGTTGCTTTACATAGTCACATTGAAAATAGATTTTAGTGGTATAATAGAGGTCAGCCATTGTGAGTGTGCCGCAGGAAGTGGAATAGAAGCTCACTGCAAGCATGTCTTCACTGTCCTTCATGGTATACAAGAAATGGTCCATACTAAAACTATTATCATGCACAAAGTGTGCACTGAAGAATTAATGACATTTAGAGCACCAAAAAAAGTGTTTTATGATTCACCGATGCAATCACATGTTTTACCCAGAAAGCGGAGTAAATCTATGAATGTGCTGTATCAACCAATTAAAGACAAAGATATTATGGACAATTATGAGAGCTATGTGCAAAATCTGGCTGTAGGATTTGCTGCTACTTCTGGTAGCAAAATGCCATACTTGCAAGTAATCAAACCTGCCAATCCATTTGCAGTCGAACAAGATCATGATTACTCAAAGACAATGCCAAAGGACTTGCTATTGGAGAATTTGTTTCTAAAAAATATTAATCAACACCAAGTAGATGATGTGATGGCTAGGACTATACAGCAAGATGCATCTAAAGAGTGGCACCTCGCAAGAAGTGTCAGAATCACGGCAAGCAATTTTCATGCTGTTTGCCACAGTAAAGGAAGTACAAGGCAGACTATAGCAAACAATATTTTAAACCCAAAAAAATTTTCATCCAGAACCACAACTCATGGTAAAGTTAATGAGCCTATTGCTCTACAAAATTATGAAAAGTTACTAAGCACAAAAATAGAAAGGTGTGGTTTGTGCATCTCTCTGTCACATCCATTCCTTGCAGCATCGCCTGATGGATTGCTTCAGGATGAAACAGTGATTGAAGTGAAGTGTCCTTTTGTAAGTAGGAATTTTGTTGTTACACCAAGTACAGTGCCATATCTGTATGAGCACAATGGTGAACTAAAATTAAAAAAGAACCACAATTATTACACACAGATTCAGGGCCAACTGTTTTGCACAAATCGTAAATATTGTAATTTGATTGTTTACACATTCAAAGACATGGAAGTGATTTCAATTTCAATTTCAATTTATTTATTTCAATCAACACGGTATAAACACCACACCTTTACATTGAGAGAGATGAAGAGTTTATCAAAAAAATGATTGTAAATCTTACATCCTTTTATCAGGAATACTTGCAACCAGCAACTATTAATAAGTATATTTATAGATATTATGATTCTATAATAAAACCAAACTAACAATGTAAGTATTTTTATTTATTTCACAATACATTCCCTAAAATTACAACACATTAGACAGATAAAAAAAATCTTTGATGCAAGAGGCACAAAATTATGATGCAATTCTTCCTTAACAATTTTGTAAGTTTTCATTAAACCAATTAAGCGCTCTATGTGAACACGCTGACTAGCCAACTTTCTGTCTTTCAACAGTTTTAGGCTAGGAATTTGACCTTTTCCTTTTAAAAATGTAGAGATGTTTAGTGTTATATCTTTTCCAATAAACATGTCTTGAATATTGTATCCTCGGTCTGCTAGAATACTGTCTCCAGGCTCACACATTTTCAGTAAGTTGCTTCTCTCTACAGTTTGTCGGTCACTTATTGAACCAGCATATGCTGGGGAGCAGTAGGACAACAGACCTCCAGGTGTTGCTCCAACTAATACCTTTAAGGTATTGTTATGCTTGTAACTGCTCCACGATGCTTGCTGTGAAACAGGGTTTCCGGGTTTTTGTATGTATAACTCTGTTCCATCAATTATCACTCTAGTATTTTGATCATATTGTTTGAAACTATCTGGCATATAATAAAGCACTAACTCTTTTTCAGGCCAAATATTTAACTTTTTCCAAAGTTGGTCCATGAAATTAATCCATGTAATGAATATGTTGCACACAGTTGTTGGACTGATTTGAAAAAATTGAGCCAGTTCAAAATTGCATTTATTTTGACGTAACTTCATCATCGTCAAGAAAAACTGATTTTCAATACTAATATTTTTGACATCGCTTCCTACTACTACTACTTTACTAAATGAGCCATGGGGCTCAAAGTTGAAAAAACAAAGAAGAACTTGGCATATGTCTCAAAACCAGTGTAAAAAGCAATAACACTATCTTTATCTCTGTATCTTTCTATAGATCCATAAATGTGTTCAAAGTCCACTTGAGTAGTTTTTGATTCAGCAGAGCTACAAGGTTGGTCATTCCCTAGCAATTCAATATGTGGGTGAATATCTATTTCCATTTGTACTGGTAGTTGTTCATCTCTGAATTGAGCTTCATGCTTATTTAGGCTTTGAACACCACTAGGTCCAGGGATTGGATCATCAGCCGTTTCAAAACAAAGTTTCTTTCTGCTTCTTTCTTGCAGCCTATCTGACCGTTGTTGTGCCAATGGGTTTGCTACTTTCCTTTTAGTAAATGAAAATATGGAAGGCACTGCGTCTTTTTTCAATACTTTGTGTTTATTTTCATCACCTGGAACAAAAACAAAGGAAACTATTAAGTAATTTGCAACAAAAATGCAAATAGGTTTGCAAATTACATAGGTATTTGTGATTTAAGGAAATTACTTATTTATTTCATCTTGTAACAAGAGTGTCTCACTCACCTGTGAAAGAATTCTTCTTAAAATAATCATCAGTTTTGAAATGGTCCGCACATAACCTCGAATATTTAGTCGGCTCCCAATTTTTTCTTCGTAGAGCCTGTATCCATTGTTTTCTCCTTTTGATATCCTTGGGGAATATATGTATTCCCGTGTTTTTGCAATCCACCGCTGAACATAGCGTCATAATTACGAGATTATCTTCTATAAACAAATTTGTTTACTAAAATAGTATGGAGGGTGACAGTTATCTGTCAGATTTAGGGAACACTCAACAGTGCTGCCATCTGAAGTGAGCAAAAGTCAGTTTTTTACCTCATTGAATTGAATTGAACTTTATAGTTGTAGATTGTAGGGCTCAATCTGTGGCCTCAATATGATAAACTCACAATAACTCACATCATCACGTACCAGGTAGAGTCACGTAGTAAACTACGTGGAGATCAGCTGAGCGGTACTAGAAAACAAGCTAACAGCTCTTGATTTTTTAAAATTCCCGCCTTTTTTTCTTGGACAGCTTTCGTTGGCCAGACTCTATCTATTCTTCTTCTTCTTCTTTTCAGCCATAGCCATATCTATTAGCCAATCCTTTTATCAATTCTTGAGATGATCCAATGATTTTTATTATTAGTTTTAGCATAAATATGTTAGTAGTGTTTGATTTTCTTGTAGTTATTACCGTTACTTGGACATAACTCGGATTAACTCTGTTCCATTTCACTTACTTCCAAATCCATGTGATGATCTGTCAACCAGCTGTCAAAATTACGTGAATTGGAAAGTAGTACTAACCTAAAATCTGAGATTTTGCGTAGATCTTCAAAAGATTACAGTTTCAGAATAAATAATACGATGTTATCATAAATTTTATCCTGTGTCGGGTCAGTGTATATATTAATACAAATATCCGTGCTCCGTAACTCCCAGTTACCCATCGGATACTCTAGCAAAAATGTTGAGAAGTTTATCTAAAACTTTCTCTACTCGCTCGTTGCGTTATTTAGTGAAAAATAACGGATTAGGATCGAGTTTTAGCAACCACAGGTGTATAATTCCATTGTCGACGTCGAAAGCAGTACCAAAAGATGAAAAGTAAGTCCATAAATGCTTATCCTTAAAAATAATCGTAACTCATCAAAAATGTTCACCTTTGCCTCCAATTTATTTTAAATTGATGGTCAAGGTCAATGGCAAGTGGTAAATTATTCTATATAACCTGGCTCTTTTAAAAAGTAAATTATGGTGTGCTTACTTACACATTTTTAGTTTCCTACATTAAGTAGCCTTGTTAAAAAAGATACAAACACGAAATAATTCTTATCTAGTCTTTTTAATATTAACTAATCAAACATTTGTTGTAACCGTAGGATTTCAACCTGCTTACTTAGTTGATTCTTAGATTTATATCCCAGTACTATACCAAATATGCTAGGACTCTGACGCTCACTTTAAATTAGTTGAAGTATTTATCTTTTACTAATTTAAATTGTTGGTGACGCCTGTGATAATAATATCTCTATGTATAAAAATTAATCGTGGTTGTTAGTCTCGCTAAAACTCGAGAACGGCTGTACCTATTTGGCTAATTTTGAACTTGAAATATTTGTAGAAGTTAAGGCAAGGTTTAAACGGTGAGACAATTTATAAAAGTTGCGAGAAAAATAACAAAAACATTAATTTCATTTTCCCATACAAAATATTCCTCCATGTAAAAGTTGTCATTGACTGTTAACAAATGGTGAAACAAAGTCCACCGGGTCAGCTAGTAAAATATAAAATAAAAAAAGAGTATGTGGTCTACAGTTGAGAAGTCAGCCCTGAAACTTGCCAGTTCTCTCAGTTGTCCTTAGTTTAGGCACTTTGTAAGCCTGCCTAATAGGCCCCATTCACCATCAGGCCAAATGGATGAAATCCTTTGGCTAATGTTGCCAATTTAGTGTATTTAAGTTTAGACTTCATTTTTACAGAAACATTGTTTGAAGATATTGGTAGCCAGAAATACTATGTCGTAAAGATAAATCCACAGATGATTTAGTTTGAAAGTAATCAGAGAAGTTGCTAAACGATTGTTGACGCTAAAGCGATGAAAAGTCACCATTTCTTACGACGAAGTCGCAAACTCGTAACATCGAATGGATGTCATCCATTTGGCCTTATGGTGAATGGGGCCTTTTAGAATTGTTTTTACAAATTGTAAATGTGCTGTACTAAAGAGGTGTGGGTTCAATTCCCATCCCTCCAAAACTCTGTTTGGATGTTTATTATCTGTATAAGTATGTATTTAAAAAATAAATATTTATGTATGTCAGTCTCTGGCGGCAGCCATATCACAAGCTTTACTTAGTTTCGGGCAGAGTTCATGTGTAAGATGTCCCTACTATACTTATTTATCTTTGTTTGGTAGACATGTTTGTTAATGATTGTAATATAATATATCTATAATACCTTTTATCACTTCATTAGTTATCTTCTCCCAGAGATTGGTAATTTTTAGGGTTCCGTACCCAAAGGGTAAAAACGGGACCCTATTACTAAGACTTTGATGTCCGTCTGTCTGTCTGTCACCGGGCTGTATCTCATGAACCATGATTGCTAGGCAGCTGAAATATTCACAGATGGTGTGTTTCTGTTGCCTCTATAACAACAAATACTAAAAACGGAATAAAATAAATATTTGAGGAGGGCTGCCATACAACAAACGTGATTTTTAAGAGTTTTTTTGCTCGCTAATAATAACAGCAAGAGGAATGGGGCTCCCACACGGTACGGAACCCTTCGTGTGCGAGTCCGACTCGCACTTGGCCGATTTTATTTATCTGTTATTATATTTTGTTGACTGCCTCGATGGCTCCGTGGTTAGTGACCCTGACTCCTGAATCAAAGAAGCGTGGGTTCGATTCCCACCCAGGGCAAGCATTTTATGTGATGAACATAGGTGTTTGCTCTGTGTCTGGGTGTTATATAGGTATTATCTATACAGGGTCATAGGTGTTAAACGCAAAACCTTTGAATGGCGGGTCTAGTACATCTAGACAAACAACTTTTGTACTACGACTTTTGAAAATTCGCAATAATTTATTATTACTACGGTTCGGCAAAAAATGAAGGAAAGATTTTAGAAAACAACAAACAATTTCAACTGTCCCTGATATTTTTGTTGATATGTTCCCAGATGTTGTTTTATTCGGTTCCATTATATTATCCCTATTGCTCACACTCAAATTAAATTTATGCCATCCCATTTTGAGACAAAAAACATTTGTCTCATCCGAAATGTACTACCTACGTCACTCAATGGCATTAAAATGTACATAATTTTGTCAAATGTTTTGCCAAACAACAAACATTCATTAATATTGCATGGAAACTGTCAGAAGCCATGGTGACCTAGTTAGACAACCCTTACCTTATTCATGACTAGACGACCCGCCCCGGCTTCGCACAGGTCTATTATACATATAAACCTTCCTCTTGAATCACTCTATCCATTAAAAAAAACCGCATCAAAATCCGTTGCGTAGTTTTAAAGATTTAAGCATACAGACAAACAGACAAAAATAGCGACTTTATTTTATACTATTGTAAGGATGTCGCAGGTTCAAATCCCTGTCACCAATGATGGCATATCATTTTAGAACTATCCAAAATTTCTACCAAACCCACTAACGCCAACTGTTGCAGACATTGGATCGGAATAAATCATATATTCCTTCTTTAAAATTAATTATTATACAGGATGTACATATTTTTAAAGTCGGCTGATAAATAAATAGCGCTACACCAAACCCCCCTTTTTGACTGACGAATCGGAGGAGGTACTCAATTCAACGCGTATTTACTAATTTTTTTTAATGTATAACCACGCATAACTTTTTACTAGACAACCCGCCCCGGCTTCGCACAGGTGTATTATACATATAAACCTTCCTCTTGAATCACTCTATCCATTAAAAAAAACCGCATCAAAATCCGTTGCGTAGTTTTAAAGATTTAAGCATACAGACAAACAAACAGACAAAAATAGCGACTTTATTTTATACTATGTAAGGATATAGTAATCCGATTTCAATGATTATAATTTTTTTTATTGGAAAGAGTATACTTAGAATTTGGTTCCGTTTAAATTTTATTGAAATCGGCTAAGCCATTTTTGATAAATCGACAATAATGTGAAAAATGCTAGATCGATCCGCGCGAACTATTCGCGAATTCTGTAGACGGTTGATGTCGGCACGGGAATGATATCTAACAGTATTGTGACTAGGGCTGCCCGCCTTCAGTATTTTAATTTCATCTACTTACACATTACCTACTTGCGTTTCTTTCTAGTTTCTATCTATTATGATGTAATAGTACATTATGATATAAGTGCGGTAAGTTGAAAATTACAGCCGAGGCGATATTGCAAGCCCGAGCCGTAGGCGTAGGCTCATACGACATTTTGTAACATATTTGCGAGGAAATTAATAAAACTCTGACTTTGAGTGAAAGTCGTCCATCAGTCGAAGCTTCGTGCGTTTTATTTATTTTATTTTTATTTATTTAAACAAGAAACACCAACAGTATAAATATTACATATTACGTAGGAAAAAAACAGTTTCATAATTTAGTTTACAGTTCTGATATATATACCCCTAATGGGTGTTTACAACATTCTTAGAATCAGTAGAACTATTTTATACAACATAAATAATTTGATAGATTTTAATACAAGAGTAAGTAAATAACTGAAATGGATAAATACTTAAAAAAAAACTTATGTATACTAAAAAAAAACAGTTTAGCAAATAAGTAATTATTTGATTATCGAAAATGACGGAACATTTCTATAGGTATATTAGGGATGTGTTTGTTTAGATGTTAGTTTTGTTTTCACTTTATTCTTAAATATATTCAAAGAGTCGTGAAAGATATCAAGATCGTTCACGGATCCATTAATTTCATTATAGGTGCGGCACATTCTTGGTATTGGAGAGTTATAAGCTAAGTTTGTTTTAGCGTAAGAAATATGAAAAATTTTAGAAATTCTATGACGTGGGTAATGGTTAGGAGCATTCAATGAAATATACTTCAACATTGTAGGACAGTCAATTAAATTATGTATTAATTTATAAAGAAATGAGAGGTCTCTGATTTTTCTTCTATCTCTTAAATTATTTATTTTGAAGAAGGACAAGCGGTTAGAATATGGACTTCTGTGCGAGATACCCTGACATGGAAAGGCCAAGGATCGAGTGAAGGCTCTCTGGATACCCTCGATGCGTTGCGAGTGTACCGCGTAGAATGGGCTCCACACAACACTCGAGAACTCCAGACAGCTACGGACCATAGAATTGTACAGCAATATTTTAGTGCGACACGACTTGAATTTTTTGGAATTTCGCCTTATGAAGCCAAGCTGTTGTGCCGCCTTTTTTACTATAGAATCAATATGAGGTCTGAATGATAATTGGCTATCCATCAATACTCCCAAGTCTCGCATTTCCTGCACCTCCTGTAACAGCTCATCGTTAAGCGCGTATGTTGAATTTATAGGTTTCTTTTTGCGTGTATATTTTATATAGAAACATTTTTTAACATTAAGATGCATTTGGTTTGTGTCACACCACTCGCTTATATTATCAATGTCAATCTGCATAAGATTAATATCTGTGTGACTGTTTATGGACTTATAAATTTTTAGATCATCCGCGAATAATTTGTATTTGCTGTGCTTTATACAAGCAGTGATATCGTTAACAAAGATAGAAAAGAGAATGGGACCAAGGAGGGAACCCTGAGGAACACCAGAGTCTGCAGTATATCTCTCAGATTCAAACCCATTAGCAAAAACTACTAGTTCTCTTTTAGTGAGATATGACCAAAACCATTTTAAAAAAGATCCATAGAATCCTATGCGTTCTAGTTTCTTCAGTAGTAGAATGTGGCTAACTTTGTCAAATGCGCTGCTAAAGTCTGTATACACTGCGTCTATTTGACCACCCCTGTCTACTTCCTGAGTTAGTTCAGAAACAAATCCGACTAGATTAGTTTCTACAGAGCGACCTTTTGTAAAACCGTGCTGATGTTGTGACAGGAGGTGAGAGGAATATCGAGAAACTATGGGACACACAAGTGCTTCAAATAATTTGGAAAAACATGACAAAATTGAAATAGGTCTGTAGTTCTGCACGTCATCTATGTTGCCTTTCTTGTGAACAGACACAATTTTCGCCTTTTTCCATTCATCTGGAAATTCCCCCAAGGACAAGGAACGATTAAATATAAGCATAAGAGGAAGCGCCAGTGCAAGGCCACAACGCTTGACCAATAGAGGCGGGATTCCATCAGGACCAGGTCCCTTGTGAGCGTCTAGTTGTTTGATTTGTTTTAAGACTTCGCGTTCCGTAAAGCTAACTTTGCCCATGCAATTGTGCTGTATACTACAATTAGGTGTACTATTATCAAGTGTATCTGCTGCTTTGGAAGTAAATGCGTTTGAAAAATTTTTTGCTAGTAAATTAGCTATGTCCTTCCCTGTACTAGCTACGCTGTCACCTAAGTGCATTTCTGCGGGAAGTGATGACCTAGTCCTCCGCTTGTCTTTAACATAGCGCCAAAAGTCTCTCGGATTTTTAGCAATGGATTTTTCGGTTTTTTGGATATAATTTTTGTACAAAGTGTCAAATAGCTTATGACTTCGCTCCCTTAAAATATTATATTCAATTAGGTCACGAGGGTTTTTATATTTACGATATTTTTTCCTAATCTTTTCTTTTTCTGCAAGTAATTTTACCAACGGTTTATTGAACCAAGGGGGATATGACTTTCTATTAAACTTATGTTTGGGAACGAAATCTTCAATACATTTTTTAATGATAGTGTAAAAAGAAGAGGTCATTTCATTTACCGTGGAACAGTCATTGAAAATTGCACGCCAATCTATATCTCTTAAGTATAATGAAATGCTATTGAAGTCTGCTTTATAAAAATTAAATTCAGTGGTTGATTTAGGGCGTAAAAAATTGACTTCTTTGTTCGGAATAGTAAGTAAAATCGGGGGGTGTTTGACATCAAGTTTCGTTAAATAGTCAGGGGGTGCCACCAGAGAAATGTCAGGCATCGTACTTATAGCTAGATCCAATGTTCTGTCATCATCGTTACAGATACTGTTAAATTGGTACATGTTGGAAAGAGAAATGAAATCAACCAGAGCATTGCCTAACAAGTTACCATAGTTTGATGGAGTTGCAATATTGTTGCATTTGGACCATTTTATGAACGGTAGATTAAAATCTCCAAGTATCACAACTTCATCTACCTGACTAATTAAATTATTTGCATTATCCAGAAAAACGTTTAACGTATCCAGTTTTACAGGAGGAGGTATGTAGACAGTACAGATAGCCACTTTTTTTATAGTTTTACCCGTACGCATTTCCACGAATACCCAAATATCTTCACAACTAGATTCCCAGGCTTGTAAGCGAGTGGAAGCATATTTTCGTGAGACAGCTATCAACACGCCTCCTCCATCTTTCTTTACATTAGGACTGGAATTGGAACACACACGATCGCGTCGATACACTTCATAGCGGGAGTCTATAATTTCGCTACTGTAAATGCTAGAGTTTAACCAGGTCTCAGTAAATGCCAAAATATCATAAGAATTTAACAAAACATTTTTTAGAATATCACTTGTTTTTGTTCTCAAGCCGCGAACATTTTGATAATATATAGTAGCCATTTTTATATATTTAAATCACTAACAAAATACTATAATATGGAAAAAAACATCTAATTTAATTTTTAAACGCAAAGAAATTGCTGTCCAATGTGCGTATTTGAATGGCTGCACTACTTTCATCCTTCCTGACATAGATCCGACCGTCACGAACCCAGACAAACCTATACCTTATCTCCTTTGCCTTTCTTCTAGCAGCGGCATGGATTGCCTTGTTGGTGGGACTTAAATGCTCGGAGACGAAAACGGGAACACTGTCACCACCAATTCCTAGGTGATCCGAGCATAACTTGTTGCGAGAGTTGTTCTTGTTGAACGTGTGAACTGCTGCGAGCACATTATCGCGCATTAGTCGGGACCGAAGCTTAAGAATTATCGTACGCGGTCTTCCGCTTTCCTTATTTAACTTGGCTACTCTCGAAGCATGGACGATGTCATTCTCAGAAATAGAACACTCAATCTTCTTCGAGAGTGTTTCTATAATTTTGAGGACATTCTCAGAGCGGCTTTCAGGTATACCATTTATCTCCACGTTGCACTCGCGCTGGTGCTGCTCAATTTGATTCAGTCGACCGGCGAGACCCTTTTCCAGCTCAATGACCTTAGTAGTTAGATCTTCATTGCTTTTCTTAAGTTGGTCTATGATAGTGCATTTCTCTTCCAGACATTTCTTTAACTCTTCGTAGCCTGCATTAAAAAACAACAGCGACTGTTCAAATGTAGAAACTTTTCCGCCAATACTCTGCATTTCCTTCGTAAGGCCTCTCATTGCCAGGGATATCTCTTCACGTATGATGGTGCGAATATCCTTATCGCTCTTACTACTGTCTGAGTCGGGAATCTCGCAAGGAGCATCACCAGAAGACGCGCGGCGTATTTTAGACTTATTGCGCTTTGTGACATTCTCCGAACTGCTCGGCAGGGCCGCGGATCTGACGGGCGTGTTGGTATTATCCGTTTTTGGCCGTTTGCTCGAACAACCACAGCAACTCCACTTTGTTTTCTTTTCCGGGGAAAATGTGTTAAAACGCTTCACAGTAATATTGCAACATTCTAAATCAAACTTCATGTCGCAACTTGAGCAAACCATGAATTCTTTAGATTTGATCTTATTCTGACAACCTCCGCAAATCGACGACATCTTGCCTCTTTATATCTGTGGCGCAGAGTTATGTTCCAGAATACGTAGCAGTAGTTGTAACTCGCCACAGAATACGTATCAGTAGTTGTAAGACAGGCCGCCGGCACTCGAAGCTGCGACCAGACCCAGAATACGTAATAGTAGTTGTAGCTCGCCACAGCTTACGTATCAGTAGTTGCAGGATTTGCGTTTTGTGCGAAGACACAGTGCGACACGGATCTCGATGCCTTCCAACTAATAACTGTGTCGACACAGTGCACGTTCAAGGCAGCAAAACACCCTCAGATGCACAACTACTATGGGGAATAATTCTCACAGAAAGCGTTTCCACATCGATCAAATATCACCAATTTGTCACTTGTAATGTCCTTGTAACTTCTCAGCACTCTTGATTTATCAATTTCCGTATATTTCCGTGCCGTAATGTCTCTCACTCTCTTGATACGATTACGATATTGAAATTGATGTAATTACAGCCACTTTACGAGCAAATATGTTACAAAATTAATATACATAAAAAAATTGCTGTAAATGAAAAAAGATGATGTTTTTAGGGTTCCTCGTTTTACTATGGAACCCTAAAAACATAAATCGCACGCTTACTAGTTACAAATCCACACGTTCGTTCGTCACTACGACGCGCCGCGACTGACTAGCATACCGAGAGCATACCGAACTCCGAGGCGCGTAGGTATGATTCGCGTTTTGTATGAAGACGGAATAGGTACTGTAGATATCATTGCCGTGATGTCAGTCATGCCATTTTTTGCAAAAAATAATGATTGAGGGAAATACCCCAAAATCTAAGATAGCCCATGATTCAAAAATCCTTTCTTCAAGGATTGGCCTATGTCGAACAGTGGACTATAAAAACGCAGATACAGTGCAGTGCAAGCTAATTTCAAGTTGTCCTATGTTATTCATACAGGAACAAAAAATCTATGGATTGGACACAATTTAAAATTTTTGCCAAGAACCTCTCAGGGAAGGTGATACAACAGGAGTCTGAAAAATCAATGTTAGTCGTCTTAATTATTTTTGTTTTTATCAAAAAATATGTACATATAATAGGCATGATGACTGGGTAAAAACATCATTATTATAATTAGTCCGTGAGTTAGATTGTTAAAAATAAGGGACACGTATTTTTTATTTTGTTAATCAAACAACAAATGACAAAGATAAACCTTTTCAAAGTTTGGAAGTGGGGTCGTGACGTCACCTCTCTTACAGAAGTCATTTATATGGTACTTGTGACGTCACGCGGAACTTTAACGGGTTATATCTTCGTTAATTTTTACCTTATTGACAAAAGAAAAAATACGAGTCTAATAACAATTAACAAAGATAAACCTTTTCAAAGTTTGGGAGTGGGGTCGTGACGTCACCTCTCTTACAGAAGTCATTTATATGGTACTTGTGACGTCACGCGGAACTTTAACGGGTTATATCTTCGTCAAGTTTTACTTAATTGACAAAAGAAAAAATACGTGTCTAATAACAATTACAAAGTTAAACCTTTTCAAAGTTTGGGAGTGGGGTCGTGACGTCACCTCTCTTACAGAAGTCATTTATATGGTACTTGTGACGTCACGCGGAACTTTAACGGGTTATATCTTCGTCGATTTTTACTTAATTGACAAAAGAAAAAATACGTGTCTAATATGTTTTTTTAAATCTATCTGACGGACTAATTAAATTTTTTAGTCGTCATGCCTATTGTCAGGAAAGAATGACGGAAGTAGGGAATTCCAATTGTGTTTTAATAATTATTATCATCATCGTTCTTCCAGAGTAAAACTAACATTCACGCTGCACGACGGCAAGCGTCTGGAGACAGAAGCTAAGGTCGGCGACACACTGCTGGACGTGGTCGTCAACAACGACCTCAACATCGAAGGCTTCGGCGCGTGTGAAGGGACCCTTACCTGCTCCACCTGCCATGTTATACTGAAACAGGAGGACTATGACAGGTAATATTATAATTTATATTAATAATACATTTGGAAAATTGCGTAACATCTTCTCGTCTGACATACCTCAGTGCCTCAAGTCGAAAATGTTGTGCCAGCGCATGTTACCAGCGACGACTTAAGGAACTACGCTGGTAGCGCTCATAGAAAAGTTTGACTAGGTGTTTGTCAGCGATCATTGAAACAACGTTAATTTAATGTTATACTGATACAGGAGGACTATGACATGTGATAAAAAATAATGTTTTTAAAATATGGTTGTCTGCAAAGTCCATTTACGGAGGATAATTTTACGTGATAACGTCATAAGAAAACATTGTTGAATCAACAACTGGAACAAGCCGAACGCTTAGGCCGATCGTGCCTCTTTATCGCACACTCGGCACACACTCGGTTCAGGCGGAACGTGTCACTTTTCCGTGCGTGCAGCCCGCGTTCACCGATTTATACGACGCTATAACGTAAATCGTAAAATAAACGTAATTTCTCAACAAAATGGAACAGATTAGCAACAGTTTGGGCCTTTCCATCAATAAAGCCAAAACTAATATCATGGTAGTTGACCGCTCGAAGATGCTGCATTTCACTGGTGTGCTGAGTCTTGAGACTGTTGACGAATTCATATATCTCGGCTCTAATATATGCAATAATGGCTCCTGTGAAGCTGATATACGACGCCGCATTGGGATGGCTAAAGGAGCAATGTCTCAGCTTCAGAAGATATGGAAGAACAGAGGAATTAAGTTAAATACGAAAATAAGACTAGTTCGAACCCTAGTTTTTTCAATTTTTCTAAACGGGGCTGAGACATGGACGCTCAAGGCAGCAGATCGCGGGCGTATCGACGCATTCGAAATGTGGTGCTGGAGAAGAATGCTAAGAATTCCTTGGACAGCACATCGTACCAACGCATCAATATTGAAACAGCTTAAAGTCAAGACTAGACTATCAACTATATGCCTTAAACGCGTCCTTGAATACTTTGGCCATATTGCTAGAAAAGACGGTGATAACCTAGAGAAGCTAATGGTTACTGGCAAGGTAGAGGGGAAACGTCTTCGAGGCCGCAGTCCGATGCGTTGGTCCGACCAGATCCGCACCACATTGGACTCCTCAGTGTACGACGCGCTGCATGTCGCCGAGGACCGGAAAGAGTGGAAGAAAATCATCCGGGAGAAATTGGTGGAAGGTGGTGGTCACGACCCTCAGACATGAGGAAATCGACCGGAGGAGGGAGGATAACGTAAATAAAAAATACTGGCCATGTACGAGTTGGACTCGCGTACGAAGGGTTCCGTACCGTATGGGAGCCCCTCGGCAAAAAACACGTTTGTTGTATGGGAGCCCCCCTTAAATATTTATTTTATTCAGTTTTAAGTATTTGTTGTTGTAGCGGCAATCGAAATACAAGTACATCATCTGTGAAAATTTCTACTCTCTAGCTATTACCGTTTATGAAAGACAGCCTGGTGACAGACAGACGGACAGCGGAGTCTTAGTAGGGTCTTGTTTTTACCCTTTGGGTACGGAACCCTAAAAATGACTAGGATTATGAAGTCTTTTTCTAGGGGGTAAACCAGGCCCTTCTCGTATGTTATGTCTCTTGATAAATGATGTCTAAAAGATATCCGCTTCATTCCAGGTTACCAGAAGAACAGTGCGACGAAGAGCGGGACATGCTAGACCTGGCGTACGGTCTCACAGACACCTCGCGGCTCGGCTGCCAGATCACGCTCACTAAGGAACTCGACGGGTTGGAAGTACGGATCCCGGAGACCATCAACGATGCCCGTAGCTGATGATGATGATTATTATACTATCAAAGACAATAAATGCTGCCAGAGGGTGATCAAAGCAGAATAATAATAAATAAATAATACGATTTTTGACGATGAAAGAAATATTAAAAACAGTAGGTAGCTGGTCGATTCTCAAGGCATCAATCTTTTAGGATGGCGGACAGCTGAACAGCCGTGGTGGTCTAGTGGTAATCAAGTGGTGACAACACGCCTTACAATCGTGAGGATGTAGGTTCAAATCCCGTTCCCGCAGCAACGAGTTCTTCGGAAGTTATGTACGAAATTTCGCACCACTGGCTTTTCGGTGAAGGAAAACATCGTGAGGCAACCTGCATACGTCCATAGAAGAAATTCAATGGCCTATGTGAATCTACCAACCCGCACTGGGACAGCGTGGTGGATATGGCCCAATAACCCTTCGTGGGTAGGCCTACATCCTGTAGTGGACTATTAAATAGGCCGGTGCATTGGACTATTAAAAAGGCATGTGCTATTTTTCTTTCTGCTATCTTTATAACACATTTTTGGTAAAACAACTTAAGCCGTCTAGTCTGTCATTTAAGATGGCGTAGGTCGCCAAAGCTCTAATACTGTCTTTCACATACCTATTTAACAACCTTTACACTATTTTAGTTGGATTGTCATTTTTCTGTCTTTTATCTTTTGTAACACATTTTTAGTAAAACAATGCAAAGGAACGATACGTGATGGTCACAAAATAATACGTAATATTTTTCTATTATAAAAGGTATAAAAAATCTAAAATACCGCAGCGTAGGACGCCGGACCGCGACAAGATGATTTTTGTTTATTGAAATGAAATAATTTATTGTCATAATAGTACATTGAAAAGAATCAAGTAAATAAAATAAAATGCTCATCAATGTCCCTATTAATGGACTCGTCCAACAAAAATATCAAAACATAATTAAATAAACTAATTCAATAATTAAATAATAATGATTCAATAAATAAAAATTGAAATAAAAAACTATGTTCCAAAACTAATCTCATGTCTCAGTCAGAAAGCGACAATATTCTGAATGTACAGATAGCGCGCGAGTTGAATGCAGAGCTTAGGAATGAGAATGTCTCCCCCCGCTATCCGCACGCCCAACCCGCCCAGGCGCGTGAGGTGGGGCGTGCGGATAGCGGGGGAGATGCTCCCGCTCTTTACCTCAGACCCCGACTGCATTCAACTCGCGCGCTAACAGTAGGTATGAAATATATTACGGTCTACCCACAAGTGTTCTACCGCACATTATATTTATTCAAGACCACAGGAACAAATGGATGCAAACCGCTTCCAAACGAGCTTATTGGTAATTCATAGGGAGGGCCTGTGTCTGACAGTGGACTGACTGACGATGTCGACGAATTTCGACTTTAAATTAAAATTTTAACCGATTTTAAGATGACTTTTGAAATAGATATTTTTCACAAACTTCTATATTACTCTGGCAGCTATTTATGTAGAATAATTATATAGAACAATGCGATAGTAAAGTAATTATGACATAGGTTAGTTAAGATTATAATTATGTATGTTCTTAGGATAGTTGGTTGGTGAAGTTTTATAATGTATAGTTTATACATGTTTCGTAATATATTTTAATTTTTTAGTTAAAATGTGTGGTTTTATTCATCTTATCCCAGCAAAAAACGTAATTTTTTCTAATTGCCATGTTAGCCTCTATCACATAGTCTTTCCACCATTTTTTCCCCTGCGCCCCTAGCAAGGCAAAAAAACAAATTGTCTTTCCGCCAATTCATCCCCTCGGAGTGGAAACAAAGTATGAAATGACAACTGACAAAGTGGATAAAATGGTTTTATCCCTTTGCCATGGTAGGGGTGCAGCAGCCAGAAAGCCATGAAAGCACCAAGAAAAAATTA
The DNA here is from genome assembly GCA_964007245.1 of Hypomecis atomaria. Taxonomy (NCBI): domain Eukaryota; kingdom Metazoa; phylum Arthropoda; class Insecta; order Lepidoptera; family Geometridae; genus Hypomecis; species Hypomecis atomaria. The sequence goes on from OZ023310.1 coordinate 8,955,129, forward strand.
AAGCTAATTTTTTAGGGTTCCGTACCCAAAGGGAAAAACGGGACTTCGATGTCCGTCTGTCTGTCACCGGGCTGTATCTCATGAACCATGATAGCTAGGCAACTGAAATTTTCACAGATGATGTATTTCTGTTGCCGCTATAACAACAAATACTAAAAAGAGAATAAAATAAATATTTAAGGGGGCTCCCATACAACAAACCTGATTTTTAGACGTTTGTCGCTCTATATTAATAATGGTAACAGGTAGATGCTTGAAATTTTCACAGAATATTTAGTTTTATATTCACTTTAATAATGAAAATAAAATAAACATTTAAGGGGGGCTCCCGTTCAGTACGGACCCTCCATGCGCGAGTCCGACTCGTACTTGGCCGATTATTTATTCAATAATTATAGACTTGCGTTTTGACTACATACTCATTGATGCTAAGTAGATATGCTACCTGATGTTAAATAGATATGCGATCTAGGATGTAGCACGGTTATCTAGATCCTACTAATATTGTACACGCGAAAGTTTGTATGAATGGATGTTTTGTTCCTCTTTTACGCAAAAACTATTGAACTGATTGAGATGAATCTTTGCAATAGAATGATTTTACATCAGAATAACACATAGGCTATAATTTATAAAGATACTAGCATCGCCCCGCGGATTTACCCGCGTTGTGCCCGTTCCCGTGGGAATTTCGGGAATTTATATACACATAAACCTTCCTCTTGAATCACTCTATCCATTAAAAAAAACCGCATCAAAATCCGTTGCGTAGTTTTAAAGATTTAAGCATACAGACAAACAAACGAAAATAGCGACTTTATTTTATACTATGTAAGGATTGTTGAAATGAAGTTCGCCGGGACAGCTAGTATCCTAGAACATGTCTGTCGCCTGTATCAACTATTACTATTAAAACTTTGGTGGAAACGTAGCCTTAGAATACTGAGCTATTTGTTACGAGATATAAAATCAATTTAATTATAAATGTAATTGGCTGAAAATTCAATTTCTGAATTATAATCGTAACGATTATAACAAAAGACAAATTAATTTAAGATATGAAATATCATTTTCATAGTGAATAGGTTATAAAAGATCTCTTGACATGGTGTTTTTTAAAACTATGCTTTTTGGAGTATTCGTAGTTAATGGATGTGAGTAGTATCAACTTTTGTAGTCCACTGCTGGACATATGCCTGTAGCTCTCACAGCGTAGTTTGACTAGGTGTTCGTTAGCGATCATCGAAGTTAAGTAACGTTCAGCACCTCAGTCTTTAGATAGGTAACCGCGGGTGGCATTTACAACTGAGCGCTATTGTGACGTAAAATTGTAGGCCCTAGTTGCTTTATCCGTTTAGCCATGTCAGAGGCCTTGAGACGGCTTTTAAAAACTCTGACTCCAGGGCTAGCCACCCGGACTATACGAACTTACTTTTACCACAAGCCTTCCGCAATCGGGCTTTATCCACCACGCTGGCCGGACTGCAGGTTGGTGGATGGCGGATGCACATTCATCGTCGGATTTCTAGAAACTTATTTATTTTTATTCAACGATAAATACTACTACTTACACCACAGTAGATACATTCTACAGAGGAATCAAAGTAGCCGACATAGCCTAGCGAATTAGCAAGCTGAAATGGCAGTGGACAGGGCACATAGTTGACATGAGAACGGATGACCGATGGGGCCGTAAAGTTCTGACCAGTAAGCAGCGTAGGACGTCCACCGACGATTGCAGGAACGCGCTGGATGCAGGCCGCTTTCAACTGGCTTTATTGGAAATCCGTGGGGGAGGCTGATGTCCAGCTGGGGACGTCCTACGGCTGATGGATGGGTGGAAAAATACTCGTTATTTGTGTGTAGAGGACTTTGTTTATCAGGGGAGTATTAAAATACCAATACAGTACAACGAGCCGTCGTGGTCTAGAGGTAGTGACACCCGCCTTACAGTCGTGAGGTCGTGGGTTCAAATTCCGGTCCCGTACCAATGAGTACTTTAGAATTTATGTAGGTACGGAATTTCACACCACTGGCTTTACGGTGAAGGAAAAGATCGTGAGGCAGCCTGCATACTTCCGTAGAAGAAGTTCTTTGGCGTATAAGAATCCACCAACCCGCACTGGGCCAGCGTGGTGGAAATGGCCCAATCACCCTTCGTGGGGAGGCCTACGTCCTGTAGTGGATTATTAAAAAGGCTGATACAGTACAGTACAACGAAACATATTTTGTTTTTACTCAACGAAAAATACTTGCCCTTTGCTGGTAGGCCTATCTATGATCATTAAGGGTTATTGAAAGGCCGTACAGTACAACGAAAAATATTTTGAAGGACCAGAAAATGTTTTCTTACAGTGTTGCCAGTCACAGCGAAATATGAACTTCCGAGGCCACGGTTCAACTCTAAGAACTCAAGAGCAATAAAAAACTTAAACGAGGCTTTAAAACCAAAAACAGAACCCAGAATCTTAGAATTAGAAGACGATTATGAAGATTATCCATATAGAAGAGACAAGCAATACAGAATAAAACTCGACGGCAATTCTCCGCTATTGAAAATACTACAGCAGTTAGCAATTCAAAATGGCGATGAAAGCTACGAGTCAGAGTTGCCAGCACAGAAAATCATAATCTTGAAATACGACGATATAATCGACAACGACGAGAGCGACAATCGATTCAAAGTCAAGGATTATGAATCGAATATAGATTCGAAACTGTTCAATAAATACGGAATGTTTTTCGATAATAAGAAACTAGCGAAACGTATTTTGAAAAGCGATGAAATGACCTCAGAAGATTTGAATCTACTTCTGAATAGAAAAGAGAAACCAGATAAAGATCATGTCTATCAGTTTTCTGATCTAGTTTTGTAAGAATTTTGGTTTATAAAAGTTTCTGTAGCAAAACTTTCCTATTGAGTTGCCTAAATACAGTATTTTGAAAGAAATGATATTTTAGTCTTGTCGAAAGAGCAAATATTTAATTATAACTTTACTAGATTTTGCCCGCGGCTTCGCCCGCATAATATTTCGAGGCCCTACCTTACCACCCTTAACAAAGGAGGTGGAAAATAAAAAAAAAAACAAAATCATTCGATTTGACTGAATTGTTCCTACTTAACACTTATTGTTATAATATGGAAAATTTACGCAATATCATTATAATTTATAGCCTATGTGTTTTTCTGATATTTATAAGCTATATAATTGCAAAGTTTCATCTCAATCCGTTCAGAAGTTTTTGCGTGAAAGAGTAACAAACATCCTTCCATCCATCCTTACAAACTTCCAGGTTTATAATATTAGTAGGATTTAGTTTTCGTGATGTTGAAAGCGAACATTAATAAATTAAAAATTTTAAAAAACCCCCGACACATCGACAACCATTTTGGCCACATTTGTAGAATTTTGGTTCTTCCATCCCCACTTTAACCCACCATAACTCTTAAACGGCTCAATCGATTTTTATAAAACATAGCTAAGAACACTCTCGATTAAGTCTCCTTTCATCCAAAAAAAACTAAACTGAAATCGGTTCAGTGGTTCGGGCGCTATGATGCCACAGACAGACAGACAGACACACAGACAAACAGACACGTCAAACTTATAACACCCCTCTTTTGCGTCGGGGGTTAAAAATGCAAACCCACAAAATCTGACTCTAGCCTACCTACTCGTATATGGCCTCAGACATCAAGACGTTCTAGATTTTTTATAAATATAATTTATGGACTATCTAGAAATATACACAGATACAGAAAACGGTACACTTCCTTGTCAGTCGGGTAGTAAGGATTTTGCAGGAAACAAAATCTTTTTCTAAGTCTTTTTGTTTTTATTTAACCTGTATCATCCCACAGCTGGGCAAAGGTCTCCCCCAATTCTTTTCATTCCTTTCTGTTCCAAAAATCTTGCTCGTGGTCCTACTAGTTGTACACCTGGTAGGACCACGGGCAACAAACCCGTAGCCCTTAAGTCTTAATCAAGGATATTTTCTTCGCGAAAACAAATAAAACCACAAAATGATACGCTCGTTCGTATTTATTTCTGAATCTCAAATACACAGTAAAATTCATACCCTCTCCTACCTTAACAATAGTTCCAACTTTTAGGACCCGTTCAAATAATCTAGTCCGACTTCTTTCACTTTTTATAGGTACAATTTATTATTGTTAAAAATTATAAAAAATATCAAAGCTAGCAAAAATGCTAAAAACTTATTGTAGCGTCTCTGGTGAGTAATCGTGACTTTAAAATAACATAGACCTTTTTAAAGAATCATAACTGCAGCAGTAATATTCCTGATACGACTTTTGCCGTATTATACGGCTTTAAGGCCCTCTAACAACCCTAAAAAAGTTCAAATTTTCCCATGCATTTTCACTAAAATTCGGCTTTTTTGAGGTTGACATACGGCAACTCTAAAATTTACTTGGAACAACACTGAACCGCAGAGATAGCAGAGGGATAACGCTGTTGTTACTTGAGGCAATTCTCAATCAAAAATCAATTTCGATTCTTGATTTGTGGCTTTTGCGAAGGTGTTTCACAATTTCGGCAATGTCTTGTGTGGTACTGCCATCAAACGTAGAGAATTTGTACGGAGTTTGATATGTTACCTATACTGTTTTGGATCGACAACAGTTTTTGGATTTTATACCATTCACCACTGAAACAAACACAGTATAATCTATGTATAAACACATAAGACGAACACAAACACACACTCAATAAAAAAAAAAGTATAGAAAATCTGCCCGCGAGCACAGCCCGGACACTCCGCGATTTTTCATACAAAATCTGCTGTCTTACGCACACCTACACAGTACTTACTCACAGACAACACACATACGCACGGTCGCTACACGCGCATTTGTGTGCGGAACGTCTATGGCTGTCAGCGATCACCACAACGTGACGACATGCCGCGTGAGTGAGACAGTTGCGTACTTAATTTGCAAAAATGAATATTAATCTAGTGCTTAAAAAAGTATAACAATTACTTAATTTGGAAGCATTTTAACAAAAAGTAAGCGATCTACTTCTTTTGTAAGATAATATCAAGAGGAAGTTACCAAATAATGTAAAATAAGTTCCTATTATTTATCCTTAGGGAAACATTAAAATTTCTTGTTTTGTTACGTATCATTGATATTCAACCATACACAGTACAAGTGTTCCCTATTGTCACAGTCTAGGTAGTTTTTATTAGAAAATCCACCGGCCAGTGCAGCCCGCGCGCAGAGTACACGATGCGGTACGTAGCGCGGGGTGGAAGTGAGGAAGACTCAAACGGGTGGGGGGTAACGAGTGGCCGTTCTATACGTAGTATTATTATATATTCTTTGCCGCGAGTTATTAAAACTGTCAAATATGTACTGGAATTTGACGTTTCGAGTCGAAAAATCCAACAACAGCCACCTAATTGAGATATTTTTCATGTCTCTTTCTATCGCGTGCCGTATTAAATCAATGCATCTCTTTTAGATTTCCTCGATCGACCTTATTATCCCTCTGGTATGTCTGTGACTCTTTTGTTCCTTTTTTTAGTACTTTCGTAAAAATTGTAGAGATACAAGGTCATCAAAATTACGTACAGTACTTATACATTATCCAGAACTGGTGTACTAGGCCGAAAGAGGGTAATTCAGACCATCATTATAAACACCTTTTACTATACCAATTCGAGAAAAAAGTCAGCTAATTTATACAGCTTTAGAGCAATTAGAGCTTCAAGCGCCATCTTGGAAAAATGTTTTTGGCCGATATCTCGGAAACTATGCACTTTAGGGCAAAAGATACGGAGACCATTATTGTTGAGAACAAAATTTAGCATCTTTTGTTTCCAGTAAGCAGATTTTTTACTCGGATTCCGGGTTGGCCGATAGTAGAAGTTCTTCATAATGATGGTCTTAATCTCCCCCTTTCGGCATAGTACAGGGCAAGCAGATAACCCTGTATAAAGGAAAAGGACTAGACTAGATTATTTGAACAGACCCTTAACAACTACATCACAAAGTTTTTTTTCACCTTCGCTACTCGGTCGGTACTGTGCGATGTATCTCCGTCTCTTTTACTCTCAATGAAAAAGTCATATGGGTGAGGGAGACGGAGATAAGCACATAACGTCCGGTCTAAAGCGTTGGGGCTTACCACGAGCATTTTAAAACGAGATGGCAAAAGCAATTGTATTTTCCAAGCGAGGCAAAAGCCGGAGCATAAACAAAAAAATGAACGAATATGTAAACAAATTTCAAAGGTAAATCTAATCCACTTAAAGATGTTATAGGATGTTTTGATAATCCCGTTTTTTTTTTTTGAAAAAAAAAACCGATTAATTTTGCAATAACACGGATAATATAATTAGTCATTAGTAGCTATGATATGATATTTATCTACCTAACTGAAAAAAGTTGGAATTTTTGCGAATTTCTTTAGTAATTTCTAATTTTCCGTGTTTTAGCAAAATTCCTAGGCTTTAACAAAAAAAAAAATCTGTTTGTCAAATGGATGGCCCATTTCAAGAAGTCCCTTAGTGCACTTAGGAACTTTATGTACTATCAACACTAAAAGAAACAAAATCCCATGTTCTATGGTTCGGTCTATTCGATAACTTTATAACAAGCTTCTAAGTCGTAGTTTTAAAATGTATTTTGTACCCTAAGTCCTCACGATTGATTTCAAGAAGTACCTTAGTCCTTGTTGCCATAGATTTAGTTCAAAATAACACTTAACTTCGCACTTTTCTCACAAGTGAAAATACGGACTTATGGACATCTTGAAATGGACCATACAAATCTTACTACGACATAGATAGACAATGGAATCGTCAACTAAGAAAATGCATTAAAAGAAACTTTTTTTTCTAAATTGAGAAATAATTTAATTCGAATTTGTGTTAACCGTGAATTAGTCATTTATAATTTAGAAAACGTTGAAAATGTACAACATGCTCTGTGAACACTTTTAAAACTATCTTTGAAAACATTGCAAGTGCCATCTCCGTTTCACGTTTCTCTTCAATGTGGTCCATACATTTAATAGAAATAAATACTAATACTTACCATCCCGAATAAATTAAGACGCTGAACATTTGAAACATACACCGAAATACGATAAAAACTAATATTTACTTAAAAATAAACATAATGAAATTATTTTTAAGTTAATTTTTAAGATAACGTAGCACTTCACAAAAATACACTTTAAATTTTATAATTATTTTGCGCCAAAAATGGCAGTATCGACTTCTATTATTGCAATCTACGACAAAATTAGATTATTGTCAATTTTTCAAAAAACTACTCGATCGATTTCGATAAAATCTCAACGGGACGACCCCGGAAGTATAAACAAAACAGGAATCATAAAAATCTATTCATAATAACTGGCGTAATAATCGCGTAACAAACATACAAAAAACCACACAGTCGAATTGAGAATCACTGTTTTCGAAGTGGGTTAAAAATTAAATGCTACGTTAATCTTTTAACATACAAAATACTACATATACTAGGACCCAGAAATAAGCGTCTAACGCATATAATAACACCTAAAAAACAATACCCTTCCTAGGCAGTCGGGTGAAAAAAATATGCTTAAAAATACATCTAAAAAATAAACATCATTTGTGCACAAGCATTTAACGGATCACTTCAAAATTTCGAGAGGCGTACAGATACACAGCTTTCTCGCTCGCACCTACTTAAGGGCTTAACACACTGTCCGATTTTTCTGTAAATGCTGTAGAATGATTTGGACGTCGTTTACGCACAAAAGGACTCAACCACATTTTGGTCAAAAATTAGTCAATGATATTAAAGAATGAATGAATGAATGAATGATTTATTTGTCTGTAAAACTAGGTGAAATACAAAGGTCTTAAATTAAAGTTATGCTCTCTAGCTTTAACCTAAATAAAGTGGCATAAAGTGGCATAAAGTCTTTCAAATAAAATAAAAAAAACTGTTGCCTGTAAAGTCGGTATACGGGCGAAAGTTTTACGTGACAACGACTTTGAGACGAATGAGAGCGAGTACGTGCCTCGCTCTCATTCGTCTCATTCGTCTCGTTGTTTGTAATTATTAGGTGTTAGTAATTATTATTGACAATAACTGATTAAATCTTAAGTAGGGGGTAGTTCGAGAAAAGTGTGAGCGGAGCGTAACGCAGTTTCTTGAAGTGTCACCCGGCAAACCAATTTATAAGACGTTGTCACGTCAAAACCTATTTCCAAAAATTGGCCAAGTGCGAGTTGGACTCGCGCACGAAGGGTTCCGTACCCAATGGGAGTCCCCTTAGCCCTATTTCAAGAGTACCGGTTGTCGTTATTAATATGGAGCAAAAAACGGCAACAAAATTACGTTTGTTAGTTAGTAGTAGTTTCGTTTGTTAGTATTTGTTGTTACAGCGGCAACAGAAATACATCATCTGTGAAAATATCAGCTTTCTAGCTATCACCGTTCATGAGATACAGCCAGGTGACAGACAGACAGACAGCGAAGTCTTAGTAATAGGGTCCCGTTTTTACCCTTTGGGTACGGAACCCTAAAAAGCACTTATACATAGACAATAAGCCCAATTTTAGAGGCGCCATCGTAACTATAATAGCTAACTAGAGTATTTCTGTTCCTTTTTCACTTTAGGCATTAGATAGAGAGAATACTTTTTACGTTGCTATTAAATTTCTAAAATTGGGCTTAATATAACAGTTTATTCTTATCTTTCCCAAACCACATGTAGGCAATCTGAAACTTTAAATGGCCGTAACTCAAAAGTTGAGTTCTTTGTGCTAAACTACGTCTATTTGCGATGCCTCGGTGGCTCAGTGGTTAGTGACCCTGACTGCTGGGCCAAAGAGGCGTGGGTTCGATCCCCACCCAGGGCAAACATTTGTGTGATGAACATAGGTGTTTGCTCTGTGTCTGGGTGTTATTTAGGTACTATCTATATAAGTATGTATTTAAAATATGTATATGTAGTATATCAGTCTCTGGCAGCCATATCACAAGCTATACTTAGTTTGGGGTCAGAGACCGTGTGTAAGATGTCCCCTAATATTTATTACTTTTTATTTGATAAACAGTTTTATTGAAGTGAAACTTCTAATGCGACTTCCAACAACGTTGAGTTAAACGTTTAACTCTACCATGGAGGGGGCATGAAAGCACTGTTGCGTCGAAGGTTCACTTCTTCCGCGTGGAGGGACACTTGTTTTCAGGCGGTTTAAAAACTCTGACACCAATGCTAGCCACCCGGCATAAACTTACTTAACAGTATTTTCGCAAAAATCCTAGGTAATTCGCGAAATCACGTATAATTAGATATTGGCTAAAATGTTTCTCAATCTTGCTGAAAAAGCTAGGATTTTTGAAAAAAAATTACGAGTTGTTTTCGACGAATTCCGATTAATTTGAAATCGATTTTGATGATAAATAAATGGGACCTCTGAAGCATGATCTGCCAAATAAAAAATAAAAAATCATCAAATTAGGTTCATGGCGGAATAATCGCGTAACATACATAAAAATAATGTCTAGTTATTTGATTTCATGAATAATTATTTTTCGCAAAAAAAATGGCAGAACCGCCTTCCATCGTGTACAAAATTCGAATATTTCGCTCGAATTGTTTACATTATTGTTGATTTATCAAAAACGGCTCAGCCGATTTCTGTAAAATTTAAATAAATGGGACCACCTTGGGAGTATACCCTTTCGAACCAAAAAAGAATTTTTCGATTCAGTTCACAATTGGCGAAATTCTCGATAACCATACACAAAAAAAAAAAAATACATAGACACGAACATAGAACCTCCTTCTTTTTGGAAGTCGGTTAAAAATACAGAAAAATCTTGACAGTGTATTAAGGCTCTTAAATCTTACGTAAATTAAATTCGAATTTTAACATTTATTTATAAATATTTAGAATCCCAATTATTGCATTATTTAAACATGAACTTTTTAATGCGCAATATCATTGTAACCAACTTACATTTTGGAAATATGTGGCGACATCTATTGGGCGAAATTTGGAACTAGGTAACGTCATTCCGAACACAAGGCTTTATAGCTTTAGATAGTCATTTTCGAGTGAATTATTAGTTTATTTTAATAGACGATGAATATCTAGATTTCTAAAATATAATTTTACATTATGACCAACTTTTACTACGGGACGAACCCTGAATCTGCTTAAAAAAGGCTGTATTATTATCATTTATAACTGCTGCCAACTGAGCAGAGTTTAGGTAGCTTCTGTAGCATTTTATCTTTCTGTGATTTTAATTTAGTTCCGGATGTTGGTCAAGAGATGGCGCTACGAGTCTTGAGTCTTTAACGACAGCTTTCAAAACAAAGTTTAGGTTTCATAGTCAGTTTATAAGGTGTTTTTTTCTGTGATTGTTTTTAATACCATTTAGTTCTTGGTGTTATTGGTTAAGTTAATAGCTTGGGTAATAGAAGCGTGGGTTTTAGTTCACTTGCGTGGTTGTTTTCAGCACAGTTGTCCACAGTGTGAGGTGTTTAATTTTTATAAAGTTATTATTTATTTCCGGTTGTTGGACAATAGATGGCGCCACTAGTCTTACAAGCAACTATAGGTTATTAAATAGGGTTTTTAGTTCCCCAGTCCGCGTGGCTGTTTTCGTCAGTTATTATGTAGTTCCGGATGTTGGTCAAGAGATAGCGCCACTAGTCTTATAGCTATAAAGCGTGTTCTTAGTTCACTTGTCAGCGTGGCTGTTTTCGGCAGTTATTATTTAGTTCCGTATGTTGGTCAAGAGACGGCGCCACTAGTCTTATGCATAGCTACAGCTAGTTCACCTGTCCGCGTGGCTGTTTTCGGCACAGTTTGCCTCAGAAGGCGGCGTTTTGTGGCGTTTTATCTTCCTGTGGTTGTTCGTATCGAGGTGTAGAAGGCAACCCACTGCGCCGAAGTAACTGAGGACAAAAAAAAAACATTTATACAGGGTTATTTTAGGTATTAAAAACATGTTCTGTTTGAAACACAAGGTATTTAATGTGTTATTTAATATTATTTATTTATTCGTAAATTCAAGATATTATGTATCAAATGTAGGAATATTCAGTCATAATGAACAACTTTTACTATGTGCCCTAATCCGAAATAGCAAAAAAACAGCTGAATATGAACCAGTAGTTCTCTGAAGCCTATGTACACTATTAAAAGGCGAGTTCACTAGAAAATAATTACACTTACATTCGTTTAGTTAGTAGTTTTGACCAAGAGATGGCGCTATTCTAAAATCTATAGTAATCTCACCTTTCGTGCTCTAAAAACAACGCCTTCAAAATATACGACAGTAGCTACATCAACAGAGGGTCAACTCACAGGAAATTGTTTAAAAAACTCCAAAAACTGCTTATTCAAAGCGCTGCGCTTTAAAGATTAGTTCGTATTTTCAACCAAGAGATGGCGCTATACTAAACCTACCCCTCGTGTACCAAAAACAGCTCCTTCAAAGCTCCGCGCAACTAATACGACATGGCGTACGAGAGAGAGTGAGAGCGAGAGAGAGAGAGAGAGAGGGGATTCACTCGAAGGAAATTGTGTAACGTGTTCCAAAAAAGGGCATTGAGTAATTTTGAGATACTTTTGTTTCAGTCAATCCAAAAATCTACAAAAGTATCTTAAAATTCTTCAAGACACCAAACGAAATTCCGCTATCAACGCATCATGATACCCTAGTACCTACGCTAGACTATCATGTTAAGTACTGTATTTTTTTCACGATTCCCGGATTGGTTCCATAGTAAAAGCTGGTCATAGTGATTAGTACAATGATATCCTTAAATATGACTATCGTTAGCTGTTTTTTTTTTTTGGTTGGCCCCATAGTAAAAATAAGAAATCTTACCCCTCGTGTTCCAAAAACAGCGCCTTCAAAGCTCCGCGCGACCAATACGACATGGCGTACGAGAGTAGCTTCATTGACAGAGGGTTAACTCGAAGGAAATTGCCGCAGAACACCACCTGTGGATGGAAATATAATATTATTTATCAGACAGAACAAGGAACCATATTGATTACATGTAGTTAAACTTAAATAAAATCGTTTCATTTCGAATCGCACACATACGTGTTTCCATCAATGCCTAATTGTGGTCAAGGCTTGTATACTACTTTTCTCGAATAATACGAGGAAATTAACTTCATTGAACTCAGTACCTATCAATGACAACATAACACTATTGAAAAGGTAGGGTACCTCTGTTTTGTTCTGGGCGCCTGGTACTTTTGTCTCGCATTTCTTCTTTTATTTATCAAATATAAGCTCTAAATAAAATATGACTTGATTTTTATCTTTTTTTGTTTGTTAGGTCATACTTCAAAGGTGGTCCTATTTAAATTTTATCGAAAACGGCTGAGCCGTTTTTGAAAAATCAACAATAATCCAAAATGATATGCATTAATTCCAGCGAACTATTCGAATATTGTACGTGATTGTGCCATTTTTGACGAAAAATTAAATTTATTTACCCTCTCGATCTTCTCGTTCGAAGCGCACAGTCGGGCTATAGACCCTATGTTGTTGGTAATAGTGACGAGAGTCGCGCGTGCCAAGTCCGCGCGGGACACTTTCGCGCGACGATCCGCTGAGCACATCTGGCCGAAACTGAAACAAAAAACACATTATAAAGGTACAGTTACACATGCTAGTTAGTGGCATGCTTTTTAGTATGCTCATTAGCATACTTGTTTCGAGCATGCTCTGCACTTGTCTACATTTGCTAGATATAAGTGTGCTCCTGAAAGAGCATGCTCAAAGCCATTCACTCTGGTACACATGCCATTTTGTAGCGTGCTTTCTGTCAGTTCAAACAAAACCATGGACAATCAAACAGCCATTCGTATGGAGTTGAATAGAATTATTCTTTTGGTAGCGTTGCAATGCGTCCAAAAACTTCTCTCAGTTAGAAAGAAAAAAACAAGGAATAGGAAGATTTGGGTCCATGATTGGCTAAGTAGAAGAGAAAAACTTGGAGCAAGTACTCGATTGTTAGTCGAAATGTTCCGATTTAAAATCACAAATTTTAACGATTATTCATCGCCCCAGCGAGACATTTTTAGCGCGAAATTGTGCACGCGCACCTGCTGCTAACGACTGATCGATACTAGCATGCTCAATAAGCAAACCTGTTCACACGCGCTATAAGCACGCCCCCTTCCACCGGCGCTGCAGGTACCATGCCCAAAAATCGCACGACCGTCGATTTTTGAGCAAACTCGAAACTAGCATGCTCATTATTAGCAATGTTTCGACACACGTACCACTAAGTAGCAATTGCTCAAAAGTAACATGCTTTCGTGCTACTAACTAGCATGTGTAACTGTACCTTAACATCCGCGGTCGTGACCAAACTAAATCGAGCTAGTAAAGGGATTTCAGAGACATCCAAAAAATGGTGGCCAGTGTCCACAGAGATACTAGAGGGATAATGTGGTCGGTCGAGAAAATCTGAAGGAATCTGAATATCCACACGAGGCCCATACATACGATACATACGAGGCCCCCCCTTTCCGATGATGGATATACTAAGCGCCACACAAATCGGCGGATGAGAAGTTAGCCGCAGATGACACTTCGCCGTGATTCGCTAATTATTGCGCATGTGTGCACAATGCGTGGGAGCGCGCGGGAGGCATGAGGTTGGCGGGCGGGTGTGCACCGGCGCGAGTCTCTCTGGCTCCCGCGTATACCTATATTTCGGCTTTTGCGCAGCGTTCGGCGCAAAACTTCCCATCCGCCGATTTGTGTGGCGCTTAGTATACGAGTAGATTTTCCGATGATGTTGTCAGGTTTTTTTTGTTTAGATTGTTTTGGTGTGCCGTGTGACAATTTCAGATCAGCTATTAGTACCTCGCATAGTCCCCGTCGTATAAATTATGCTGAGAAACCAATTATATAGCCTCTTCGCAACTTCTGTCGCCCTAGTACCTTACATCCGATCTAACTTATTTGCTATACAGACTGTGCCTTGTTTTCTAGTCAGTTTAGTATAACTGTCTCTAATTGACTATTAGTTTTATTTTTTGGCATTTTGTATTTTTTAAAGTTTTTATTTATTTTGTTGTCACCTGCTAGCGACGAGGTCCCCGGGCAGACCGAACCTGGCATAGTCCCCGCCGTATATGTCGCGCACCAGTTTGTCGACGGTGGTGTTGTCTCCGGACGCCGCCAGAGATATCGCCTCTTCGAAGCTGCTGCAGCCTGTGAGTAAGCAGCACAGCCCTAGGAATGTTCCTCCGCCCAAACTGGAAACAAAAACAAGATAAGCTAAAACAAGTTTTGTTAGAAAATTCATAGATTCAATAGTACCACCGGGGATTAACAAACTATAAGGCCGCGTCACACGATTTGGCGGAAATGAAGTTAACTACAAGTTGCGCGCGGCTTTGTGTGAGCTTCAGTAATAGAATTTAACCTAATGGTGATTTAACTTAATAATTAATAAATATAACGATTTTGCCCTAAATCCTGAATTGACCCAAAAGTGACCCAAAATGCCCCAATAAATAAAATAAATAAATAAATAATCATTTATTTCGACCAAAAGATCATAGGTTTACAATAATTAGCAAAACATTATAATTTAAAATTTTAGTTATTTACATGTTATATTTTGATTATTTGTAAGCACATGAATCATATAACAATGATTCATGTACTGACAGATTATATCACAATAATCAATATCAATAATCAATAACCAATATCGCCACAATTTGCCTGAATACTGCCAAAATTTTGTCCAAATTTTATTAAGTAGTCAAATTAAAAAAGTTTTCTCACCTGGTTCCACTAACTCGGTAGTAGTTATCCGGCGCATTCACGACCAAGAGCGAGACGCCGCTACCGATATTCACGAGTAAGAACGGGTAGGGTGCGGAGAAGTCGAACGTCTTTCTCACGTACAGGCTTAACGCCGCTTCGGCGTATGGCGGCTGGAAAAGGACAGAAGATAATAGTTAGAAAATACAATGCCTTATTTGTGTCACGTTAAGTAAGCCCTCGTATGGAGACTACGTAACAGCAAGCGTAGTGTAAGATGTGACTGCAGTCGGTCTGGATGAAAGCCGCATTTTGACTGTCTTATTGAAGATAATTATACGAATTCTCAGAACGGTCCATTTTGGAATTGAACGTTGGACGTAGAATAGACGTCTTACACTGAGCTTGCTGGTACATGGGACGATCATTGTGGACGTAGGACGTCTATTGGACGTAGGGCGTCCATTAGATGACCTGTGACTGCAATACTAACCGTGTCAGAAGAATGTTTATGCACGGGAAATTCCTCAGGCAGTGCGTAGTAGTAGCACTCCTGTGAATTCATACATCCCTAGTATCAAACAAGTAGTGTTTATATTTACCGAGGCCTACTAAAGTAGAAAGATAATATGTTTTCCGACTAAAGCTTTCGAGTAGAGACCGCGTAGCAGCCAGTGCAGTGTAGGACATCCATCGGACGTAGGGTGTCCATTAGACGACCTATCCGTATTCCGTGTCGGAAGAATGAGAATTCATACGGTCCACGTAAAAAACGCTCGCGATTAGGGCATTTAGCTCGTCAATTTTGGAGAGACGCATGTGAATTTATGCAATCCTAGTACAAATCTTACTTCTATTTACCATTGACGAACCAAACTTATACTGAAGTTCTCGAATGGAGACCACATGTAGGAAGTTCAGTGTCAGACGTCTATTCGACGCCCAATACTGCGCTTGCTGGTAAATGACAAAACACCAGCTATGAGCGCGTCAAGCTCGTCCGTCTTGGAGAAACGCATGTGAATTTATGCAATCCTAGTACAAATCTTACTTCTATTTACCATTGACGAACTAAAGTTATACCGAGGTTATCGAATAGAGATCACGTAAAAGCAAGAGCAGTGTAGGACATTTATTAGACGTCTTTTACTAAGTTTGTTGGTACACAGTACGTACTTGTAGGTTAGTACGTAGCACTCCTGTGAATTTGTGCAGTCCTTTTTTACCTAGCTAGTACAAAACTAGAGTTTATTTACCGTAGACAAACTAAAATGAGACCATAAGTTCTCGAATAGTTCCACCGAGCTTGTTGGTCTTAGTCTCCATCATAGGACGTCTAATAGACGTCTAATAAGCGTCCTATGACTGATTTCATGACGTAAACTAACCGTATCCGAAGAATGATTATGCACGGGTAGTTCCTCAGGCGGTGCGTAGTAGTAGCACTCCTGAGAGTTCATACAGTCCACGTACAAAACGCCCGCGATTAGAGCATCCAGTTCGTCCATTTTGGAGAGACGCATGTTCACTTCCTGAAACGATAAACACACTTATCATTATCAACAATAAAGTCAAATTTAACTTGCAAGCGTCACTACAACTTCCAAAACTGTTGAGAATAATTTGGGCGCTATTGGGTCCCCTTGACGTACGACTCACTATCAATTTATATTTTAAACCCTATCACCACAAAATCAAAGTTCAATTTACCTTAATAAAATCTTCTTCGAACTTGTAAGCGCCGCCGCCGGTAGCGTATATGGTGTTGACCAAGTCAGCCATGCCCTTGGACCGCGCTAGCTGTAAAAACGCCCCAACTTCTGAAGTCGGGAAACGTATGAAGTGAAGCGTGCCTCGACGTCCGCGGATCGTTACGTTGTCCATCTGTAGGAAGAAATATGAACTAAAATGTAATGAACACTTATTTTTTGTCAAATATCCTTCGAGAAAATATCTAAAGAGCCACAGTCATACATATCGACTTAGATATTTACATTAAATAATTCACAATGACCAGATTTTTCGAATCACGACATTATGTCACCTAATTAGTGATTATAATTGTAACAGAGCACTTTGGCATCGCGCGGTGTTGAATTGGCTTGCAATCGCCTTACGTCTAACTAAAAAGCCTGCCCACTAGTAGCCCCGCCCACGTAGCTTCGGGCAGGGTTTTGCCCGATACTTTTTTTGCACGATTCTGACTCTATAGATATTTGTTCGAAACAAATATCATATTATATGTTATTCATCATATCAGGGTGTCAATTCGAAAGTTTTCGACCAGTAATGACTTTAGTACCTACCTAATCATGACTTTTAACTTCTTTAAAGCTTTTCGTGGTCTTCTTAAAAGTCAAAATAAAGTTAAGGGCTTAGTGCCGAATAGTTTGTTAAATACTTATTATCTTTTCTCATTTTTAGTCAACTTCTTATTCTTTTATTTTAAGCTCTATTTTACCTTATTTTAATGATCACAAAGTTCATATTAGACATGTTAGTTAAGTCAAATGTCAAATTCTACAGCGCAAAATCATTTCACCTCCAGTGAGATTTGAACAACGACCCTGCAGAACACAAGTCCATCCATCCTACCGTTACACCAAACACGCTTCATATGAACCGACAAAATTCCTCACCTGTAAGTGAACATCTCTTCTGCCAGTCTTGCCGTACGCCGAGTTGCGAGTGAGATACCGCCTTATATTCTTCAATACTTCTGTCTCCTTCTCAATTTCCTTTCTGTTCGCTTCCTTGGGCTCGAAGTATACGAGCTTAGTGAGCGTTCCGCCAATGTCCATGCCGAACCATGGCATCGCTGTAAATTAAAATAAAACAAGTAAGTAAAACAAGTAAGTTCGTTTAAGCCCTGCGTTAGCTCTGGTGTCAGAGTTTTTAAGCCGCCTGCAGGCCTCTGACTTAGTTGAAAGGTCAAAACACCCGAAGTCCACAATTTAACGTGTTATTCGAGCCACGGCTGTGATCAGTTGTAACCTCATCAAACTCTGTTTGTCATCAATTTCTATTTATTAATACATGATGGAAATAAAATTTTATTACACTATCAAGTCAGTAAAAGCTCGATATTTTCAAGTGCCACAAGGTCTTATTTAAAACCTTACACTCGTCCGTCTTGACAGCGTTTACTCTCATAGAACCACCTTTTGGGAATACTACGAAATGCAAAATTATAATGTCTGCCCAAAAAACAGGGACCACGAGCTTGTAAGCAGGCATACTAACTAGTCCAGGAGGGTCACTATCATGAAACTTATCGCACCCCACCGACGGCAAAGATGGGACCACTACCGAATTAACTTAAATTTATTAAAAGTGTATTTCCCTCAAAACAGGGGGTAATTTACTGAAGCGTTATTTATCAGACGATTTTAATAACATGTGGCATGATCGTTCAGTATCTAAATCTTAACAAGATTCGCGAATATGAACGAAATCGGTTAAGGGCAAGTCGAAATATAGGCTTAAGCAGATTCAGTTAAACACGTGCGAGGTCAACTAGTCAGAGAATTACCGGTAATATGTATTAAACCATTAAATTACTTACGTGGCGCATCGTTGTCAGGCGGCTGTGGCTCGGCCACCTTATTACACCTCTCTTGCTTACTCATGATGGGCGTGTGGCAGTATGGTGTTCGACGAGTTTTCTTCAGTAACTTGCTTCTGCAACCATGAATACATCACTACATAGTATAAAACAAAGTTGCTTCCCACAGTCTGTCCCCATGTATCCTTATATCTTTAAAACTACGCAACGGATTTTGATGCGGTTTTTTTAATAGATAGAGTGGTTCAAGAGAAAGGTTTACATGTATAATATGCCTGGCGAAGCCGGTGCGGGTCGCTAGTAAATAAATATAACGCTTTACAGCCATAGCCATGCCCTAAGATTGTTTGCGTCATTTGTTATTTTACCGTCCAACAGTCGTGAACGAAAATGTTCAGATGTTCGTCCATCAAAATTGGCACTATATTGCGACCACTTCACAGTTTGACAGTCTCGCCGTTACCGCAGTTACCACGAAACCCATGTATTCACTACGTATTTACTATTCATATGTATGACACGTCAGGTTACTTCAAAGAGCGATGTACAGCGAAATTACAAATTTTTCATGGCATGCGTTGACGTTACTACATGCATGGTACTTGAAAGATTTAATAGGTTCTATTTTGCTGAGGAGAATTCACTCTAATACGTCTTCTGTGTGAGGGATGGAGATTACTGTAATAATTATGTCTTCTTTGTTAGAGGGCGTAGTTTATCAATACAGCATTTATTTGGGGATAATAAGGGAATGGAAGGAATTGGGGGAGACCTTTGCCCAGCAGTGGGACAGTAAAGGTTAAATAAAAAAAAAAGGGACCCAGTTCTTGTTGTTTTTGTAAGCCTGATGTGTGTCACTGGTTGGCAAAGGACTCTTTCCGGCCTTTCCAGTTTTGGCGATTATCTGCAGTAGTGTACCAGTTACTGTCAAAAATGTCGAGTTTGACGCGCCATCTCTTCCGGGGCCCGATAGGTTAGTACAGGTTTACAAGTTAATTTAAGCTAAAGTTGTTTCAGTGTATCTCTTTACATTTTGGTACAGCACCTCTGGCGAAAACAAGGAAAAACTAACAGAAATGTATGGAGCCACACACAAACGCGTAAGTTTAAGTAAAATATGCTAAATCTGTACTAAAAGCTCTGACAAGTGGTTGGGCCGAGTTAGGACGCTGCTTAGTGGTGATTTTAGCCTAGAACTCAGCCTCTAGCCTGTCAGAGGACTAGTCCCTTGGCAGGCGGAGTTTGCTCGCTGGCTGGTGTCCCCTGGTTAGTCTAGACCAGGGGTTGGCAAGTATTTTTAGTTAGGGTCCGGATACTGTCGAAAAATTTTAACGGATTAGGGAAAAATCTGATACTTAAAATGTGGGTTCCTACATATCAAATTGGTATCAAATCAAATTTTGAAAAACACAAGGCCTAAGTAATTATCCACTTTTGTATTGTTTATAGTCTCGAGAGGAACAACAAATTTAAAGTGTTTTCTAGATATACTGATAGACGTCCGTTATTGTCAGACAATACTGATTGACAAAAAAATAATCTTGCAGAATTATGTTTTACAAACGTATGTCGAGCCTGACCTATTGTCTAGTTGATTCTTTTTGAGATTCTTGAAATATCTATAATATTCTACATCTTAATTTATTAAAAATAAAAAAAATCGGCCAAGTGCGAGTCGGACTCGCGCACGAAGGGTTCCGGTACCGTATGGGAGCTCCATTCCTGTTGTCTTGTTAATAGCGAGCTAAAAACTAAAAAAAATCAGGTTTGTTGTATGGGAGCCCCCTTAAATATTTATTTAATTCTGTTTTCAGTTTTTATTTGTTGTTATAGCGGCAACAGAAATACATCATCTGTGAAAATTTCAGCTGCCTAGCTATCACGGTTCATGAGATACAGCCCGGTGACAGACGGACAGACGGACATCGAAGTCTAAGTAATAGGGTCCCGTTTTTAACCTTTGGGTACGGAACCCTAAAAAACTTGTTATTCCAAGGACCGGCCTTTCGCGGTCCGAGTACAGACCAAGGGCCGCCTGTTGCCAACCGTTGTTCTAGCTAGACTAAAGGAATATTCTTCTGGATTATCTCACCTAGTGATGAGGTTGGGCAGCGCGGGCAGCGGCGCAGAGCGGCGGTTCCTGGCGCACGCCGCGAGGCACCCCTCACACCGGTGCAGGCGCATCTGGAACAACACACGCTCATGTCACACCTCTGCTCTACATACAGCCAGAATGTGGAACGCTTTGCCTGGGTCTGTCTTCCCGCTAAAGTACGACGTGGGTGTCTTCAAATCCCGAGTAAATAGGTATCTTCTAGGTAAGCGTGCTACACCCTAGACCGCATATCTGCTCAACATCAGGCAGTATGTAGTCAAACGCAAACCTATATATAGAATTTAAAAAAACATACATTTTTATTCTCGAAATTTGAGTTGGTTTCATAGTTCTTCTTCGTCGTGTCGATGATAAAAAATAAAGATTTTAGGGACATATTACACACGGTCTCTGACCCCAAACTAAGTAAAGCTTGTGATATGGCTGCCAGAGACTGATATACTACTTTTACATATTTTTTTTAAATATATACTTATATAGATAGTACCTAAATAACACCCAGACACAGAGCAAACACCTATGTTCATCACACAAATGTTTGCCCTGGGTGGGGATCGAACCCACGCCTCTTTGATCCAGAAGTCAGGGTCACTAACCACTGAGCCACCGAGACAGTGTTTAATTCTCTCCCAGTTCCCAGCTACACTCGTCCCGTTGGAGGTAGCCTGGTAGAGGTCCCGCATTGTGCATGCATTCGGACACTGCGAGCATGAAAGAAGGTGCTGCATAGTCTGCGAAGGCGCTCCGCAGTCGCACTGCACCGCTGCAGTGTCCGAGTATCCCCACTTGGTTTGATAGTAAAAGTTGTTCATTACAATGGTCTGAACCACCTCCTTTCGGCTAAGTACACCAGTTCTGGATAACCCTGTATAGGCATCAGGCAGAATTAAACATCTTAGAGGCTGTGAATGTTAGCTACAAGCCGCGGAGAACCGGAGCTCGGTCAAAACTTTAAGAAACCTTTGGATAGTACTATTTTTGCCAGTATGGTAATAGATATTATTATATTAATTAGAATTAGAATCGTTTATTGATGTATTGAGCTTAATACTAAAATTATAAATACAACAGTTTGTACAATAATATAAAGTACCGCAAAATATATCTCGTCATTTCACAATACATAATAGCAACGAATTTAAACAATGATTAAAATAAATACCTAGCTATCTACTTAACAATCGAATACAAAATTAAAAAATGTCAGAAAGAATAAATGAAAATGTCATGGTTATTAATATAATAAGAATATACCAATTTCGATATTTCAAGTCTTTTTATATGCCATAGTTTGTCTACAACGCTATTATTTTTATACATACTGCTGTTTTTATATAACAAAGTTGTAAAATGGGCCTCTCAGTGTTGGCTTAGGCTCCATTGACGCCTAATAAAGCATCAGCCTAGCCGTAAAGAGTTATAATCACTACATAGTATAAAACAAAGTAGCTTCCGCTGTCTCCATGTATGCTTATATCTTTAAAACTACTCATCGGATTTTGATGCCGTTTTTTTATAGATAGTGATTCAAGAGGAAGGTTTATATGTATAATAAACCTGTGCGAAGCCGGGGCGGGTCGCTAGTATAATAATAACTACAAATGAGACACAGGATGGTATGAGTCTCATATGTAGTCCCTATTGCCATACTGGCAGTGTTGTTAAGGTTTTTCTAGAACAGTCGCTAATAAACCCTAGTAACAAATCCATTTTGCATCGTATACCAATTTAAAATCATTCACCACGTGTATTTTGGGTGACCTTAATTACAACGTCCTTGGCCTGATGACTTCAATTATTGATTATGCGTAATTTGGAATGTGCGAATTATGATATCATAGTTCCTTGAATTTGTACATTATTATACCATCATGAACCAATTTAAATGAACATATCATTTTTAGTGAATTTAGATTTCTTACTCGTAGCACGCTCAGCATCTAGGTCTTTCGGTGATTTCGGGGTTAAAAAATTGGTTGCCTGTAAAGTCGGTATACGGGCGAAAGTTTTACGTGACAACGACTTTGAGACGAATGAGACGAATGAGAGCGAGTGAGAGGCACGTTCTGTTTTTTTATTTTTCGTAATTCATTAAAAAAATATCATCCTACGAGTATTTATACCAATATTGATACAAAAACAATAGGATGGTAAAAAGAACAACAAAATGAACGCCATATTCAATCTTTCGGTATGCAAAAATGATAGAAACATGATCAATATGAATATTAGGTACAGACAATACAATAAATACGTTTGGAAGCAAAACACTAAAAAAAGTTAAAGAAATATGATCTGAAAACTACCACCACAAACACAGCAAATGTACGTTCGTATTCAACAATCATGTGAGAATAGTATTTTTTAGTGTACAGCTTACATAATACAATTGGTAAAAAACTTTTTAAGTTAAACGGTACTAAAAGCTAAAAAATAATAACTCAAAAATAAAATCAAATCGCCTAGAAGATTTAATTATGTAACGCGGCGGCTGATAACTCTTGAAATATTAGGGTAATCAATAAAAACCGGTTCATTTAATTGGCCATAAATCGTAAACGGTAAGTTTTACAAAAAAGTTTACTGGAAACAAAAGATGCAAAATTTTATTCTCCGCAATAATGGTCTTAATGACTCTTGCCTTAATAGGTTCCGAAATATCGGCCAAAAACGTTTTTTCAAGATGGCGCTTGAAGCTCCACCGGGATCTGTCATCATTTTGTGATTTTATACTCAGGAAGTGATCCTAAACCTTAAAAAAAAAATTGTACTTATCGGAAATTTAGTGGTAAGTTAAATTCTATTTTTCCTGAAGTACCTACTCGTATAATGCAGCCGTATGATTTGATATCAATGTCATACTTTTAATCGACTTCAAAAAAGGAGGCTCTCAATTCAACTGTACGTTTTATTTTGTATGTATGTTAAGCGATTACTCTACCGATTTTGATGATTATTTTGGTGGTAAATCAAAGTCAAAGAATTAACATCACATCGATGATACATCAATCCGTGCAAACTATTCGAATTCTGTACACGGTCGAAGTCGGGTGCCATTTTTGACGAAAAATAATTGTTAGAGAAACAGTTTAACGTTTATTTATTCAGTTCTGGATCTGTGACCTTCGTTTTAGTCGAGCAATTATGTATTGTGTAATTATTCATAAATTTTTATGATGTAGGTATAATTAAGAAAACAATGAGATGTCGATAAGAGCGTAAGAAGATTAAGCATTTCGATTCAACATTCTTAGGAATGATAAAGTACTCGTATAGGCCGGGTGGCCAGCCCTGGTGTCAGAGTTTGTGACGATTGAAATTTTCAGCCCTTTAATATTAATTTTGATTTGTTATTAGTATCTTTGTTGTTATAGCGGCAACAGAAATACATCATCTGTGAAAACTGACTAGCTATCACGGTTTACGAGATACAGCCTGGTGACAAACAGACAGACAGACGGATGGAGTAATAGTAATGTGACCCCCGTTTTTACCCTTGGGTACGGAACCCTAAAAATATGTAGTGATTTTTTCCTCAATCATAAAAATGTATGAGAACCAAGAGTTTTTATAGTAATCAATTCTATTGTTAACCTCTTTGACGTATGGGAAAGTATGGATACAAATATAATATAACTTTATGTACTCCATTGACGTCACTAGCTGATGAATCTATGTTAATCTGGAGAGGTTAGGCGGAAAGGGTATGATAATTCAAAAGGTTTTCACTGCAGAGGACAAAACAGATTATTGTCATAACAAAACGTATTGAAAGATATGAGGTGAGTCCTAATGTAAAACAACCATTTTGTAAGTACATATCGATCAGATATTGAAAGAAAACATTATTCTAATTTTTACCGATTTCCAAATAGGAGGAGGTACTATGTTCGTCTGTATGTTTTTTTATGTATGTTCATTGATATTTTTTGCCAGTTGTGAACCGATTAAAAAAATATTTTTTATTTCAGAAGGGTATACTGCCGAGGTGGTCCCATTTAAAGTTTACAACAATCGGCTGAGCCGTTTTTGAAAAATACAATAATGTAAAAAAATACAATTCGAGCGAAATATTCGAATTTTACACGATGTAAGGCGGTTTTGCCATTTTTGCGAATAATATTATAATTATTGTATGGCCAAGTTGGTACTTCACAATTGCCTTAATGGAGCTGTTTAATTCGTAAACCTAAACATATCCGTGTGACCCCCGCCCCTCACCAAATATATATTTAATGTATTTATACATGAATAAAGACAATTACATTAAGTTACCGTTGCGTTCGCCTGTTATACTAACTTTTGACTCTTCGAGTTATACATTTATTCATTAGTTCAGTTCAGTAAGTAAGTTCGTATAGGCCGGGCTAATATTAATTAAGGGACATCTTAAACACGGTCTCTGACCCCAACTAAGCAAAGCTTGTGATATGGCTGCCAGAGACTGATATACTACACATACATATTTTAATTACATACTTATATAGATAGTAACTAAATATAACACCCAGACACAGAGCAAACACCTATGTTTATCACATAAATGCTTGCCCTGGGTGGGGAACGAACCCATACCTCTTTGATCCAGAAGTCAGGTTTACTAACCACTGAGCCACCGAGGCATTTATTAGCTAGGCTAGCCCTGATGTCAGAGTTTTTAAGCCGCCTGAAGGCCTCTGATTTGGCTAAACGGTTAAAACAACCGGGACCTACAATTTAACGTGTCATCCGAGTCAGGGTAGCGCTCAGTTGGAAAATGCCACCCGCGGTTACCTATCCAAATACTGACCGTGCGGATCGGTGATCGCTGACAAACACCTCGTCAAACTACGCTACGAGCGCTACTACGAGTACCTACTACATAGTATAAAACAAAGTCATATAAGCATACATGGGGACAGACAGCGGGAAGCGACAGCGGGACAACAAATCCGCAACGGAAAACTTCGCAACGGATTTGATGCGGTTTTTTTAATAGATAGAATGATTCAAGAGGAAGGTTTATATGTATAAATAGGTACACCTGTGCGAAGCAGGGGCGGGTCGCTAGTATTAAAATAAATCCGAAAGTTTGTTGGTTTATTGGTTTGTTCCTCTTTCACGCAGCAACGGAGCAACGGATTGACTTGATTTTTGGCATGGATATAGTTTGGAGGACGGAAAGTGACATAAGCTATTTTTTAACCGACTTCAAAAAAAGGGGAGGTTCTATGTTCGTGTGTATGTATTTTTCTTGTGTATGTTCATCGATATTTTCGCCAATTATGAACCGAATCAAAAATCTATTTTTTAGTTCGAATTCCGAGGTGGTCCCATTTAAATTTTACCGAAATCGGATGAGTCGTTTTTAAAAATACAACAAAAATGTAAAAATTGTATACAAGTGAACTATTCCAATTTTGTACGCGATGGAAGTCGGTTTTGCCATTTTTTGCGAAAAATAATTATTATACCAGAAAAATAAAATATTCTCAGAGGATATAGCATAAAAATTAGAATACCACGCGGGTGAAGCCGCGGGCAACAGCTAGTAGAAAATAAAACGAACCAGAGCCCTAAAGCTCTATTTTCCTAGGATAGCGGTGTCGGTCATATAGTTAGCGGTTGAGGTAATACAGCGGTGAATAATAAATAATTATTGAAGTGAAACTTCTAATGCAACTTCCAACAAGGTTGCGTTAAACGTTTAACGCTACCATGGAGGGGATATGAAAGCACTGTTGCGTCGAAGTTTCACTTCCGCGCGGAGGGACTCCACTTGCACTTTATTTTTTATACACATGTACCTATCAAAGTTTCAACATCACTACATAGTATAAAACAAAGTCGCTTCCGCTGTCCCCATGTCCCCATATATGCTTATATCTTTAAAACTACACAACGGATTTTGATGCGGTTTTTTTAAATAGATAGAGTGATTCAAGAGGAAAGTTTATATGTATAATATAGGTACCTGTGCGAAGCCGGGGCGGGTCGCTAGTTCGTAAATAAAACTAATTTTTCGCCAAAAGTAGTTCACCGACAACCGACTTCAAACCACACTCTTCTACGCTTCAAACAAAACAAAAAAAAGAAAGGTCAAAATCGGTTCAAAATAATTGAATTGAATTGAAAAAGGATTGAAAACCTCATTGTTGAAGACGGTTAAGAAAACACAATAACAATACAAGTAGTTTAAAAAAGAAAACCTTGAAACCTAATCGTGGTAAAAAATCATTACAAATTTTTTTCTAAGAAATCCAAAACAGCTATGATACGATTTTCCATCAAGAAGTTCCAGTTCATATCTTCCGGCTCCAACATCAGATCAGTTCGACAGTACCATATTATTGTATTGTCATCAGGACTACATACAGCTGCCAATTTTCATTACGCTGCGACCCTTGGAAGATGGTTAAATTAGTTACCTTAGATTCCATTACATAGTTACATAAAGGTCGACTTAATAAAAGCGTGTTAAAAATAAAGTCAAATTAACATTTTTTCTAGAAAACGGACTGAAAATAAAACAAAATCTTACCACGTCCGCTTACGAGTAAAATCAGCAATACACTGCGGATTTTATTAATAAAAAAGACGGAATATATAATTATCAATTGAGATTAATTTCCACGGGTGGTGATTACATCCGATAGTGTAATCTATGTTTATTTATATTTATTGCATCGACCGTGAACAAAAATTATTGTAACTAGGCATATTTATCTGATTGAGATATCTGTTTTGCAGAATAAAAAAAAAACTTGGGACGAATTGGACATGAATCATTTTCAGAATTTTTGCACATGAATCATTGTTACGAGTAAATGTTTCATGTGCTTACAAATAATGAAAATATGACATGTAAGTACTTAATTAAAATTTTTAATGTTTGGCAAATTATTGTAAATTGCGCGTTGATTGGGTTTCGCGCAGGTTGTAGCTAACTTCACATCCGCCGACTTGTATGATTCGACTCATAACTTGAGTGACAAGCTGTATGAAAAGGAGTTTGCATAAAGTGAGAAATTCATAGTGAAACAATATCGATCGTGCCAGAACTGGGCTTCTGGCTATAAAGCATGCGACCACGAAAAGCGACGACTCATTTCTACGTGTGAAAAAGTGACAGTTATATACTTTGCCATAACGCTGTCTCGTTCTGACACTACGAACGAAATAATTCGTGGCGCGCATACTAGCCCGCTGGACTCAGGAAGAGAATGGATCACTCTATGTTATACATATTTGGTACTAATCCAAAAGTATCAAAACTTCTATTTCTGTTATAACTTTCCCTTTTCCGTGTTGTTACGAGTACGTAAGATTTCTAGTATCAACAATTCGAAAATTAGTAAGATAGTTATTTTATTTTTGACTAGCGATCCGCCCCGGCTTCGCACAGGTGTATTATACATATAAACCTTCCCCTTGAATCACTCTATCTATTAAAAAATCCGCATCAAAATCCGTTGCGTAGTTTTAAAGATATAAGCATACATGGGGACAGACAGCGGGAAACGACTTTGTTTTATACTATGTAGTGATAAAAAAACCGGCCAAGTGCGAGTCGGACTCGCGCACCGAGGGTTCCGTACAAACCTGCAAGGTTTACAAAGTTCGTTCATTACGACAAAAAAAGTAATAAGTTTATATTTATTAAAAAAATATATATTTTGTAATGTAACTAAAAATTTAAGGTTTTCGGAATTTTTCCTTTATGTGTGCTATAAAACGTTGCTTCATGCCAAATTTCAAGATTCTAGGTCGACTGGAAGTACCCTTTAGGTTTTGATTCCCTTGCGAGTACTTGCGAGTTTCAAAATTTTGCGGCATAAACGGCTGTATCTTTTGATTGCGTTGGCTTAGAAGTTTGATTTTTTCACAGCTTCAAGGGACAGTAGACCTGAGTAATTGATATAAATTTCAGCTTCATACCTCCACGCGTTCCTGAGAAAAAGGGTCTTGACAGACGGACGGACGGACAGACGGACAACAAAGTGATCCTATAAGGGTTCCGTTTTTTCCTTTTGAGGTACGGAACCCTAAAAACGTAACAATTTTTAGCAGACGCTGCAATTTTCATCAATTTTCAGGAACTGCTTCAGAACTAATGAAAAGATGATGAACATGATTCAGCAAAATGATTTTTTTTATGGTATCATCTAGCGAAATTTCTTTAGACTCTATATTAATAATGGTAACAGGTAGATGCTTGAAATTTTCACAGAATATTTAGTTGTATATTCACTTCAATAATAAATTAAAAAAATAAAATAAATATTAAAGGGGGCTCCCATACAGTACGGAACCCTCCGTGCGAGAGTCTGACTCGTACTTGGCAGATTATTGGAAGTCAATAAAAACTAAAAAATGTTCTAGTCTATGTTTTCATCACTTTTACACTGCAGTGTCTCGTGTCATACTTTTACTTTTATTTTACCATATTCATGATTTAATTTATAATACATATATCTTAACGATTATTTGCAACTTTTCATTGCAATCTTTATTTTTAGGGTTCCGTACCCAAAGGGTAAAAACGGGACCCTAACTAAGACTCCGCTGTTCGTCTGTCTGTCTGTCACCAGGCTGTATCTCATAAACCGTTATAGCTAGAAAGCTGAAATTGTCACAGATGATGTAGGTATTTCTGTTGCCGGGCTTCCATACAACAAACCTGAATATTTAAACGTTTTTCGCTCGATATTAACAAAGGTAACAGGTAGATGCTTGAAATATGCACAGAATGTTTAGTCTTCTTCTTCTATCTTCTACGAGTATATATTTAAAAATGAATCGTGGTTGTTAGTCTAGCTAAAACTCGAGAGCGGCTGAACCGATTTGGCAAATATTGGTCTTGAAATATTTATGGAAGTTAAGGGAAGGTTTAAACGGTGAGAAATTTTATAACAGTTGCGAGACAAATAACAACAACATGGATTTCATTTTCCCATACAAAATTTTCCGGCATATACAAAATGTCATTGACACTTGACAGATGGTGAGAAGAAGTTCACCGGGATCGCTAGTTTTATATACAATTCAATAATAAATAATTAAAATAAAATTATATTTTAAGCAGGGCTCCCATACAGTACGAAACCCTGCGTGCGCGAGTCCTACTCGTACTTGGCCGATTATTTATTACTAAATATCATATCCATATTTTATTTTATTACATTGTTGGCGTTTCGAAATCATGTCTTTGACATCCATTTGATATAAATAACGTTGCATTCACCGCGGTTCGTATATGCTTCTGAGCGCTACCGTGGCTCGGAGAAAAATTGAATTGTATAATTATGCAAAAGCATTTACAAGTTAGCTACAAGCTGCGCAATAGCCTATCAAGTTTTATGTGAGCTCCAGCCAGGATTGGATATTGCGCAGCTTGTAGCTAACTTCACATCCGCCGACTTGTATGATTCTGCCTATACAAGGTTAGTGGTAATCAATTAGCATCCTTTTAGGGGCTTATTCTGTACATCAAAACTAACAACTTTTGTTCTGCGACTTTAGTCAAAACTATAAAAATAATAATCGGCCAAGTACGAGTCGGACTCGCGCACGTAGGGTTCCGTACTGTATGGGAGCCCCCCTTAAATATTTATTTTTATTTTAATTTTATTATTTATTATTAAAGTGAATATAAAACTAAACATTCTGTGAAAATTTCGAGCATCTACCTGTTACCATTATTAATATAGAGCGAAAAACGTCTAAAAATTCAGGTTTGTTGTATGGGTGCCCCCCTTAAATATTTATTTAATTCTCTTTTTAGTATCTGTTGTTATAGCGACAACAGAAATACATCATCTGTGAAAATTTCAGCTGCCTAGCTATCATGATTCATGAGATACAGCCCGGTGACAGACAGACAGACGGACAGACGGACATCGAAGTCTTAGTAATAGGGTCCCGTTTTTCCCTTTGGGTACGGAACCCTAAAAACAGCTGTACCATACATTTTGTCGAGGGTGAACGATATTTTTCTATGGAACAGTACCTATAATTATTTGAGATTTTCGTTGAAAAAAAGTTGTTAGTTTTGATGTACAGAAATAAGCCCCTAAAAGGATGCTAATTGATTATCACTTACCCTGTTTATCCCGGTTATGAATTAACCTTGAGTAAACTCTGACACGAGTGCTAGCTACCTGTCCAATACAAAGTTGAAAACAATACTTTGTACCAGGTAGCCCTGTGTCAAAGTATTGAAGTCCACTCAGCCTATAATGAAGAATGTTACTTGGTATGCCAAATCCCTTGAAATTGTGTCTCAGTAAAGCCTGTATGTATACAAATACACTAGTTTTTGTCGTAGTCAAAAATACTAAGTAGTTTTGATTTTATACGCATTCAAAGTTTCGAAAAATATCGAGTCCCGCTATAGTCACGTGACCACTTGTGACGTCACGTCACAACGCGCCGCGCGGGCCGCGCTTAGTATCAAGTCGGCAGCGCTGTAGTAGGTGTAACAGCTTGCGCGTGTTGTGGTGTGACGTCACACCGTCACTGGCCGTTTACAACTTGTTTTACTTCTAAATCGGAAACTAATTGACGTATCGAAGTAATTTTTTCACTAGTATTTTTTATTTTTGACAGAGAATATGGAGTGCTAATAATCAAAATTAGTGAACATTCTTCATTATCATCACCCCTTAATAACCCACTGATGGACATAGGCCTCCGTTTGTTTATGCCATTCACCTATGTCATTCAGTCTATACGGACTTTATATCAAAGTTTCTGACAAGGTCAGCCGCCCGGCCTGTCGACCTTACAAACAATAAAAAAATATTACTTACTAGCGACCCGCCCCGGCTTCGCACAGGTGTATTATACATATAAACCTTCCTTTTAAATCACTCTATCTATTTAAAAAAACTACATTAAAATCCGTTGCGTAGATTTAAAGATACGAGTATAAGCATACATGGGGACAGACAGCGGGAAGCGACTTTGTTTTATACTATGTAGTGGTAATTTTTCATTTGCCATTTTTCGCTCGATAGCGGTGACAGGTAGATGCTTGAAATATTCACAGAATATTAAGTTAAATATTCACTTTAAAAATTAATGATTAAAAAACTAAAACTATATTTAAGGGGGGTTCCCATACGAGAAACGTGATTTTTTGCTCAATATTAATAACGGCAACAGGTGATGCTTGAAATATTCACAGAATATTAAATTGTATACTCTATTCAAAAATAAATAATTAAAAATATTAAGGGGGCTTCCATACGGTGCGGAACCATTCGTGCGCAAGTCCGACTCGCACTTAGCCGATTATTTAAAGATGCGCATTTAACCACATCCTGCTTGATATTAGGCAGAGATGGGGTCTAGGATGTAGCACGCTTATCAAAAACTAGACGACCCGCCCCGGCTTCGCACAGGTGTATAATACATATAAACCTTCCTCTTGAATCACTCTATCCATTAAAAAAAACCGCATCAAAATCCGTTGCGTAGTTTTAAAGATTTAAGCATACAGACAAACAAACAGACAAAAATAGCGACTTTATTTTATACTATGTAAGGAAGCTCATAACGTGGTTTGACTAAGTATTTCTCAGCGATCACCGAGGTTAAGCAACGTTTAGCATAGCCAAGTCTTCGGATGGGTGACTGCGGATGGCGGTTAAAACTGAGCGCTACCGTGGCACGAATGGCACATTTATTAATTGTAGGTTACGATTGTTTTAACCGTTTAGCCATGTCTGAGACCTTCAGGCGGCTTAAAAACTCTGACACCAGGGCTAGCCACCCGGCCTATACGAACTTACCAACCTATAAGATACCTGTTTACTCTACATTTCAACATACCTAAATTGTACTTGAATGAAGCAATTATTTTTCGCAAAAAAATCTCGACTTCCACCTTGTACAGAATTCGAATAATTTGCAAGAATCGATGTGACATCCATGTACATTTTTGTTGATTTATCAAAAACGGCTCAGCCGATTCTTTCGAACTAAAACGAATCTTTTTAAATCGGTACACAATTGGCAAAATTATCGATGAACATACACAAAAAACAAGGAGACAATTTTACATAAAGGAGATATTGCAAATATGCATAGAAATTGGGCCAATAAAGGTTCAGTATTTCATAATTTGCTTTGTTTCTTTCGGAAAATGATTTTCCCGTTATTTTTTACAATAACAGTGTCCATTAAAAGTAATTTCGTGTATTCGGGTATTAAGGTTACATGTGATCAAAATGATAGTAATTCAATGACTGAACAAAAATCAAATTGGAAAATATGTAATTACTCACAAATTAAGCATTTGATGCGGTTGTTTTACTCTGCGCATTTATTTATCATAGTTTAACGGATTTTTTGAGCTACTGTACCTAGTCAGAGCCAATTTTGCATTATCTTCTTAATGATAAAATTTACTTTCCGGAAGGAAACTCTTTTCACCCCTTAAGTTGTAACCAAATGTTATGTTTTACCGTCAATCGCCTAAGTAAGACATATTGCACGCTAATGCTTCTTATTTTTTACCGACTTCCAAAACTAGGTGTAGGTACTATGTTTGTATTTTTTCTGTGTATGTTCATCGACATTTTTGCCAATAGTGAACCGATTTTAAAAATTTTTTTTTATTTCAAAAGAAAATATTCCCGAGGATTTTTACGCAAAATCTTGGCAGATTTTTTTTAATTGAAATTGGCTGAGATATTTTTGATAAATCAACTAAATGTACATGACTGTCACACCGATTCTAATTCTGTACACGGTGGAAATCGGTGGTGTCATTTTTTGCAAAAAATATTATTTCAGAAAAGTTTTTAATTTCTGTATACTATTGAGCCAAGTTTTTGCGTAAAAATATGACTTTTTAGGGGCTTATAACTTGAGGTCATGTAAAAAACTGTAAAAACTAAGACGTTTAATCCTAGCTATTGAAGTGCTGATTAAATGAAAAAAAAAAAACACTCAAATTGGATAATATTTAGAGGGAGATAACAGTTTATTGTTTTTTTATGGCAAATAATGGCGCCTCATAACTGCCTTAAGGTAAAGAGTAGATAGGTACTACTCAGTAAGTACATACCTACGTAAAACATTAACATGCATGAACTTAACGCGTACTAAGTAAGGTCAAAATGTCACTGTCGCACTTACTTGATGTATTGTGATCACTCCAGTCTGTTCCGTCATTTTAAATTAAAACAATAAATAACAATAAAAAAACACTAAACTAATATCACAGATTGAATAAATAAATAAATTTAACGAATAAAAATATCACATTTCACTTATTCATCGTCCGTTTCCAAATCCCACATATTAGCTAAACTTTTTAGTAATGTAATTAATATAGAGTCCACTATATTGCTCAAAAATATGCAATAGTAGAATAAAATGCACCAATATTCGATTAGAAAGCGATAATCCGAGCAGAGCATTTATACGTCCGTACGCGGTCGCGTTCCAGCTGCGACTGACGATACGATTCGAAATTCAAATTGGAATTTAATGCGCGCGCGCTTGATAACGTATTTATCTACGTTGTGACGATTTTATACTGGTACAAGGATTACTTTTGGATTATAGCGGCAAATATGTTTTATTACAAACCAATTAATTCAGGGTTATTCGGACTCAATAGCATCTGTGAAGTTATAACTACAAGCTGCGCAAATAGGCTAGTTGACAATATCATTTTGATGTCCTCTTGTAACAGCTAACCATAAAAATAGCCGACGAAAACAAAAATAAAATCAACTTAGAAATAAAGAAGTTACAAGCATATTTATAAGCATATATTCTTGCTAGACAAAGAGCGCGCTATAGCAGACTATGACGTAACTGCCCGCAAGTGTCATACATTCGCAATACTATGTAATGCTTTGTGGGAAAGGGACAAGGCATCCCCTTTTTAACCCTTTTTTTTTTCCAGGGGAAATCTTTTAAAGATACCACCGCACCTCGAGGGTAGGCGGGTGGTTATGTGGGAGTCCTGCCGACTGGACAGTATACCCACCAAAACCCCTGGGTGTTCCGCCACTGCGCCTGGTGTCGGGGCTACGGGCACGCTTGCGCACTCCTCCGCGGCACCCGACAGCGCTGGCCCAACTCGGGCCCCACCACGGAGCTTCGGCTCCCGCCAGAATAACGATGTGCCGAACACCAGACACATCGTCATCCACCACCTGGGACCAACCAGCACTGGGCGTCAGACAGCACCCGTGTCCGACAGCCCTGGTCCCGATGCAACGGGTCAATTAAAGTGGCCCCGCGCCTGCCACTACGGCTGCAGAGGATAGGGAGAACGGCCGTCGCGATACCGACACTCCTCCTCCCCTGCAGCCCCACCGCCTCCGCCAACACGTTGGCGGCACCCGTTAGGGCCGCTGGCAGGACGGATAGGCAGCGGTCTTCTCGCCGCCCGTCCATCCCGCCGCCGCCCCCGCCTCGATGGGCTCGGCCGCGGCATCGCGACAAGCGCGACACCGCAGTCCACCTCAGTCGGCAAGCCGACCTACTGGCCAGCCTCCGCACGGGCTTGTCTGGGCCCAAGACCCGGAGAGGCCGGCCCCACCTCGGGTTCCTTTTCGTTCACCAGGCTGGGAAGACCTGGCTACTAAGCCCCCCCGCCACGACAAGGCGGGAACCCACTCGGGGGGGGTCCCCTTTTTAACCCTACCAAAATCTTTACAAACCTATATCTTTGGACTTGATTAGCCAATTTTGAATGCAATTCGGAATTAATAAAATGTATGAAACTGTTTATTTTTAGGGTTCCGTACCCAAAGGGTAAAAACGGGACCCTATTACTAAGACTCCGCTGTCTTATCTGTATGTCTGTCACCAAGCTGTATCGCATAAACCGTGATAGCTAGAACGTTGACATTTTCACAGATGACGTATTTCTGTTGTCGCTATAACAAGAAATACTGCAAACAGGAAAAATAAATATTTAAGGGGGGCTCCCATACAACATACCTGCATTTTTAGCTGTTTTTCGCTTGATTTTAATAATTGTGACAGGTAGATGCTTGAATTATTCACACAATAAGCCCGATTACAGAGGCGCCATCGTAATTATATTAGCTATATAGCATAGTTCTGTTTCTTTTTCACTTTAGGCATTCGATAGAGAGAACGCTTTTTACGTTGCTATTAAATTTACGCTGGTGTCTCTGTAATCGGGCTTATTATTTCGTTAAATATACACTTTAAAAATAAATACTTAATTAAATTACAATAAAATGAATGTTTAAGGGGCGCTCTCCCATACAAGAAAAGTGACCCCCCCAAATAAATAAACTTACAAGAAACGTGTTTTTTGCTCGATATTTTAATAACGGCAACAAGAAGATGCTTAAAATATCTACAGAATATTAAGTTGTACATATATTCATTTCAATTTTTAGAGTTCCGTACCCAAAGGGAAACACGGGACCCTATTACTAAGACTTCGATGTATGTCTGTCTGTCTGTCTGTCACCGGGCTGTATCTCATGAACCATGATAGCTAGGCAGCTGAAATTTTCACAGATGATGTATTTCTGTTGCCGCTATAACAACAAATACTAAAAACAAAATAAAATAAATATTTAAGGGGGGCTCCCATACAACAAACCTGAATTTTTAGATGTTTTATCGCTCTATATTAATAATGGTAACAGGTAGATGCTTGAAATTTTCACAGAATATTTTAGTTTTATATTCACTTCAATAATAAATAATAAAATTAAAATAAATATTTAAGGGGGGCTCCCATACAGTACCGAACCCTCCGTGCGCGAGTCCGACTCGTACTTGGCCGATTTTTTATTTATTTATTTAACTTGTACTGTCCCACTGCTGAGCAAAGGTCTCCCCCAACTCCTTTCATTTCTTTCTGTTCTGTGCTAAAATAATTAAGTTAAAATAAAATTATTAAGGGGGTCTTCCATACGATATTGAACCCTTATTGCGCGAATCCAACTCGCACTTGACCGATTATTATTTTTGAATTCCGTTTCGATACCATAATAAAAATTGTTCATAGTGATGGTCTAAATCTCCCCCTTTCAGCTTTGTACACTCTGAATGACCCTGTATAATATAATAACAGGTCCCTACGTTACATAATAATTATACGATTTTTGAGCTATTTATGATTCAGGGTCATAGATCAGTCGGTGTAGCGTCACTGATAAACTTTTTGATATGAATATTGATAATTTTGTATCTAAACTGTAACATTTTTAGCTTTGCCGTTTATGATACGATTTTTAACCTTGGACTTAAGGCAATCGTGAGGCGCCAACTCGGCCATACAAAAACAATTTGATGTTGTCATTGATGTACTCAGCGACAGGATATTTAAAATTAAATTAAATAATCGGCCAAGTGCGAGTTGGTCTCGCGCACGAAGGGTTCCGTACCGTATGGAAGCCCCCCTTCATGTGTTTTTTTATTTTTGAAGGTATACAACACAGAATATTTAGTTGTGTATACAACTTAATCTCGCATAACACTGAGTGCTATGCGAGACGAGCCCGCGAGCTAGTACTCCGACCTTGACAAAGATCGCCAAATGCGATCGAAACTATAGTAGTATCCTACTAAAAATCAAACGTGAGTAACATCTGTGTTTTACTTAATTAAAATGTACGAAAACCACGTTAGTTTCCATAGTGAAACTTAATATTCTGTGAATATTTCAAGCATCTACACGTTACCGTTATTAATATCGAGCGAAAAACGGCTAAAAATTCAGGTTTGTTGTATAGGACTTAAGGTGCAACAAGTTGACGGCACGAACTCAGATTTGGCGTAGCTTAAATTATTGATATCTCAGCTGTATTGTCTGAAGAAGAGATAGATTCGATGATAAACAGTAGATATAGTGCGTGTGCACCTATTGCAATATAATTTTGTTTTTATTTGTTTTAAAATACCCATAGAATAATAACGCCGAGAAACCGAGAACAAGCACGCTAAGTGAAGCAAGAAATACCAAGCTTGAAAAAGCTTGGTACGCGAACGGCGCGCGGCAGTACTCACAGTCGTACCGTGATAAAAACAGCTCCCGTAATTTATATGTATTTTAAAATGACGGTTTGTGTGGTAAACGGGTGCCACAGTGAATCGGCAAAACCAAACAAACAATGCAACATCACATTCCACATGTAAGTATTACAAAATATCTAATAATTTGATGTAAAACGCCTTCCAATGTAAATATAAATTCACAAAATTTCGACAGACGCCATAAGGACTAAAAGTTGCAAGTAAAGGGTAAAACTTTTCCCCCACATTTTGATATTGAAATTAGTAATGAAATATACTTCCATTGCCTTGACATGGGATTATCAGTAAATATTATTATGTTTTCATATATCCTACTTGATAAGTACCAAAGCGAGACATTATCATCATAATTAGATGGTTATGACCTTAGGTTATGACAGAGCGACAGTGTCTTGATTTGGAACGTCATAATACGTCACTTCTTTACATGGAACAGATGCGGTTATCGTAAAGAGATATCATACGCATCGAGCTATATTACTACGTATAGAGAGGACGACGCACATCCCTACCATGTTCCGCCCAAGTGCAGCCATATGGCTGCACATCAATTAGTTGCTTGCTAGCTCTTGAGTACATCAGTCTAGTTTGTTTTAAAACGAAAAAAGTTCAAAATTATTGAATATGGTCTCGTGTGTGTTAAGATATTGCACGAATAATGCAAAGAATACGGCGAAGTGCAAAGGAATAACTTTCCATCGGTGAGTAATTAGATAATCATTTTACAATTGAATGCAAACAAAATATTATCGGATGGCGCGTGGACGCCATGTTGCGATACTTTTCATAGACTAAAAATGAAGATGTGACATTGTGTGTGTAACAAGTGTAGGTAAAATTAGGGTTTGTTCCCAGTGTTACTACCATTCTTACTACCAGTAGTAAGAACGGGAAACGAATTACTTTTCTTACTACTACGGTTGAAAGTTGTTAGAACAGTAAAAAAAAATTACTCCTGTTACTACCGTAAAATTGTAATAACAAAAACAAACAAAACATGACAGATTTGTATTTAAACCGAATTTAAGTTGGTAGGTATTTTACTTATAAAAAAAAACAAGAACTGTTACCAAAAACTAAACAGAAAAATTGCTGTAGTACCTAATCAAAACAAATTATAAGTATTATGTTCACAGATAGGAACTCTGTGATTATGTTTGAAAAATTTGCATAACATTAAAAAACATGGAAAATTAACGAATTTCTTTGTATTCGTCGGTCCAGTATTGTTGTGTTGCATATTTTATAATAAAATGAAAAAGGTTTGATGTACAGGGTTATTTCTAATCAATTAGCACCCTTTCAGGGGCAAAATACTTAAACGAATGAATTAGTTTAACTTAAATATAAATATGATTTAATATTAGGTTCGTCGTGGAAATCTTTGAGGGAGGCCTATATCCAGCAGTGGACTTCTACGGGCTGATGATGATGATGAATATAATATTTTCTACAGATTAATAATTCAACTAATATTTTATTATGAAGAAGAAAAAACAAAGTACAAATTCAATTGAAGCGTGTGTAGGTAATTTAAACTTTGTCACTTCTGTAGTCAGTGAGCATCTTAGTCTATAGAAACGACAGGTTAATGCAGAACGTTGAACGAAACGCGTAAGCGCTTCGAAGAATCGCGGCGCTTTCGACCTTTTTGCCACGAGAAAACTATACCTTAAAAGTGTTCTAGCGCTGCGTGTTTGTACTGGCTGATTAGACGACTAATTATTGTTACAGTGCTGAAGCGCACTTTAGGTTATATTCTTAACAAAATTGAAGGTCCATCAAGGTCGATGATATTGTAGTCAAGGTCAATGACTTCCAGGTGTACTTGGGGGTGCATTCCGGATTTGGTTTGTATTTCTACGAACATTTGTCAGGTTGATTTTATTGTAAACAATACTGTGTTGATTTTAAAATTATATAATTTTGTAGTGATGATTTAATTTTAATTTTGTGATGATGATTTGTTTTTGATTTTGTAATGACAATTAATTTTTAATTTTGTAGTGATAATTTAGCAATGAGCCTTCCCAATGTAATTAATAATTTGTCATACCCTTAAAGGGTCATATGTATTTGACATTATTATGACATGTAATCTAATAACCGCATGTAAAAATTACATATGTTTCAATTGATAATTTAATTTAATTGAATTTCGCGAATCCCTGGTTGGCCTCATAGTACATTTTGTTCAAAATGATGACCTGAATCACCTCTTTTCGGCTTTGTACACAACAACTTTTGTTTTAATTAAACTGGGTATAACATGAACAAAGTGATTAAAAAAAAAATTAATTAAGAAGTAAAAAT
The DNA here is from genome assembly GCA_964007245.1 of Hypomecis atomaria. Classification (NCBI taxonomy): domain Eukaryota; kingdom Metazoa; phylum Arthropoda; class Insecta; order Lepidoptera; family Geometridae; genus Hypomecis; species Hypomecis atomaria. Next base: position 8,994,948 of record OZ023310.1, read on the forward strand.
TAATTACTTTTCGTGTGTTACTGTTTAATGTGTGCGTACTGTTTTCCACACGAAAAGCCCTAGTTAAGTAAAAACTAAAAACACAATAATTAAATTGGTCAAAATTTTATTATAATTAAACGGTTTTATGTACTAAAAGATAAAAAATTATAACTCAACAATAAAATCGTGAGGTCTTCGCCTGAAAGATTTCATTATGTATGATGCGCCCCACGATTTTATTTTAGAATTATTATTTTTTATCTTTTAGTACCTACTTAAAACCGTTTAGTTAAAAAAATATCCATTTCACAAACTGTGTTCCACACGAAAAGCCCTTTTATATAATACCCATACTAATGGAATTTAAAAAAAATGTTATTAACAGAAATGTTTGGAGCCACACCCAAAGGCACTAGTATAAGTTATGCAAAATCTGTACTAAAGGCTCTGATCAAATTTCCCAACTTTTTGGGGTAATCTGATTCTGATAGTAACATTACTTGTTTCGTAGTGTGCGTGTTGCCGCGCGTAAATACGTATGACTCGCGCATACATCAATCGTGTTGATGCTTCACTCTCGAGATTTTTTTGACATGAAATTATCATTCTCGGCGTTATTATTCTATGAAAATACCTACATAATTACAGCTGCGTTCTAAATGCGCATAAGGTTTTCTCCGTAGTAAATTATAAAAAAACTGTTTAGTTAATTTATTTAAATAATAGTTATTTGAACTAACGAAAACATAAACTAGGCCGCTATTTTCTTAAAAAATTACTCAGTTTAGTTCTTCTGTGTTTTTATTGCACCCAAAGTTTCCTAAAAATGTGAGTCAAAATTCAAATGTTTCGAGGCTTATATCATTTGAGTAGAGTTTTTTTTTCACAATTTTATTAGCAAAAAACATACATTTTGTAAAGACAAATTGATATAAATGTTAGTTTCAGATATTCAACCGCAAACACTGATGTGATTAGCCACCGACGACGTTTGTATGGAGCGATGAGCGACTTGTTTACTCTTAACTAAGATTAGAAAGACATGTTATTTTTAAAACCAAATTACCAAAAAATCTGTTTATGAATATGTTTATAATAAATGATGTTGTATTCTGATCTACTTAATTGTCGTAAAGGAGATAACCCTTCGCGCAGGTGCGCAGAGCCCCACCCCTCACCCCTGCTCACTTACAAATTTGCTACTCGGCAACGACTCGTGATCACATGCAGTCTTCGGATAGGTGACCGCGGATGGCATTTACAACTGAGCGCTATCGTGGACCAGATGACACGTTAAATTGTAGGCCCCTGTTATATTAACCGTTTAGTCATATCAGAGGCCTTTAGGTGGCCTAAAAACTCTGACACCAGGGCTTATACGAACTTACTTTAGCGGCCATTATGTTTTTTTTTTTGTATGTTCGTCAGGTCTTCCTCTGACAATAATATAGGTCAGAGTCGTTGTGTTTGAATCGTATTATGTATAACAAATGTAGAACCACCTATAGAAACAAATATTGAGATAACGTGATAATATAGAGCTAGCTTAGCATAGCATACGACCACGAAAAAAGCTCTATACGACGTGTAAAATAGTGACATACACAGGGTTATTCCTAACCAATTAGCATCCTTTTAGGGGCTTATTCTGTACATCGAAAATAACAACTTTTGTTCTGCGACTTTTGTCAGAACTAAAAAAAAAACAGCTGTTCCATGCATTTTGGTATAACATTTTTTTTGAGTTTTTACAAAAGTGGCAGAACAAAAGTTGTTAGTTTTGATGTACAAAATAAATAAGGCTCTAAAAGGATGCTAATTGATTAGGAATAACCCTGTATACTTCACCGTAACTCTGTCTCGCTCTGACACGTAGAAAGAATCATATCGTGGTGCGTATACTAGCCCGGCTGGTACGAGTAATATAATGATCAAAGAGTAAACACAGCTTGTTTTGAAAAGGCTCCGCAAATATTTTGCAGATAAGTCGCTAAGGACTGTTGTTAGGTAGTCAGTCGTGTTCAGGTCTTTACTTAGGTCTAAATATACCTAATACCTGATCGTCATCGCAAGGGACAACGTAGGTCACTCACATCAAATATAGGGTAACTTAGAGTACCTAAGTTCATACTGTCATTCTGTTAGGTTTAAAGTATTTTAATGGTATTTGTTTTTTAAAAATAAGTATTTAATTTGACTCTGATATTAATCGATTATTTGTTCTGATTTGGAGACTTTGATTTGACTGCCTAGTCGGTTGAAGGACTACCCCACTTAAAATTGGAAGGAGAAAAAGTATGGCCGTGGAGGAGCGAAAGAAAGTTGGCAGTCTGTTCGGAGAAGCGGTGCGATGTGCACCTCCAGAGTTTACACTGTTACTCTGCCCACATTCATATAAGTTATATATGTATAAGTGAGATATGGTTTATAAGTGACGTTAAAAGGAAATATTAATACTGTACGAAGTGAAACAATAAACCAATGATTTCAAGGAAATGTAGTTTTACTACAATTCTTTATATATGTACCCCTAAAGAGGAGTTTAAATCGACCACTGTTTTCAAGTCTACTATAAAACATTGAGAGAATTTTCGGTACATTTTTGATAAAAATTACGTTATAGAAGAAAAATCTTTTCAACCCTTAAATTGCAACAAAATGTTGTTTTTTTGGTGTCAATCGCTTGAGTAAGAAATATTGCACGCTTGTACTCGTACGTCTTATTTTTTTAATGGCACCGCCTCGGCAGTATACCCTTTCGAACTAAAAAAGAATTTTTCGATTCGGTTCACAATTGGCGAAATTATCAATAAACATACACAAAAGAAATACATACAGACGAACACAGAAACTCCTCCTTTCTGGAAGACAGTTAAATAAGGCGCTTCGAGCTTAGATCGATCTCTGCCGAGTAATGTATTTGTTCTCTCTGTATTTTACTATCGTAAAATGACCGTAAATAGAATTTTCCACCTTAAGCAAACTCTGTTCGCTAGCAAATCAGTTTTCCTAACATTGGCTTTGTACATACGAGTACAAGCCATGTTTAGAGTTAATATTACGATATCCTTACTAATGTTGTTTTTAAACTTTCGCGATTTGAACACATTATTATTATATACCTACTACGGGACTAATCGCGCACTAAAATTACGAGATAAATAAAAACCTCATCATCCCGAAGGTTTCAGTCTACCTGTGACCACAATCGATGCAACTCAGTCGGGATGATTAGATATTTATTTATCTCGTAATTTTAGTGCGCAATTTTTCCCGTAGTAAATAATAGTAATCCTTATTAATATCAATCCAAAAGTGTGTAAGTCGGTTTGTTACTCTTGCACGCAGCTACAGAGCAACGGAACGACTTGATTTTTGACATAAATATCTAGAAATAATTTCGCAAATAATTATTTTTCGCAAAAAATGGCAAAACCGCCTTCCATCGTGTACAAAATTCGAATATTTCGCTTGAATTGTTTGCATCATTGTTGATTTATCAAAAACGGCTCAGCCGATTTCTGTAAAATTTTAATGGGACTACCTGGGAGTATACCGTATACCCTATTAAACTAAAAAAGATTTTTTTCGATACGGTTCACAATTGGCCAAATTATCGATGAACATACACAAAAAAATATATTTACACAAGAACATCGAACCTCCTCCTTTTTGGAAGTCGGTTAAAAATGTTATAACCGATTTCAACCGTGTACAGAATTCGAATAGTTCGCACGAATCGGTATAATAATTTTCCACATTGTTTTCGGTTTATCAGGAATGGTAGAAAAGTGTCGTTCACCCTCGACAAAATGTATGGAACAGCTGTTTTTTTACAGTTTTGACAAAAGTCGCAGAAAAAAAGTTGTTAGTTTTGTTTTTAGATGTACAGAATAAACCCCTAAAAGGATGCTAATTGATTACGAATAACCCTGTATATACGCTATGCGTCGACTTGTAAGCCTCACTCGTTTCGTCGGATAAAATAAAAGGTTCATGGGATGGTAAAAGTAAAATTATCACGCGGGCGTAGCCGCCGGCAAAAGCTAGTATGAGAATAAACAAAAGGTAAGGCCAACGCAGGTAAGGTATTACTTATATTTATTTATTTTGTTTTTAATAACACCTTTTTGAAATTTTAATTTTCTTCTAATACAATTTAAAAGGTTTGATTTATAATTTGCTAATTTTGTTTACTAACAATAACAATAAACATTACATAAAAACAGACCCGCAAATTAATCACATACAATGAAATCGTACAAATTATGCTCAATTAATTTTGACAACAACAAACAACAACAAACCTCGAAAATAATTATGTGTTAATCATTGTAACAGAAAATAAAAATATTATGGAATTGAACACAGAAACTTTGACTGGGTAAGAGAATTTCTGCGCTCATTGCGGACCTAGCTTGATTAGGTGGTTTATCGGTCATTTGGATGGGAAACCGCGGGTGGCATTGACAACTGAGCGCTACCGTGGCTCGGATGACACGTAACAAACTGTAAGCTCCAGTTGTAACCGCTTTCCTACCCATGTCTAGGACCTTCGGGCCGTCTTAAACTAAGCCCCTGGGGCCCCTGGGCACACAAGAACTATATAGGGCATTTTGAACAGTAAAGAAAAAAAAAATATACCTACCTACCTACTATGGGAGGAAGGTGGAAGAAAAACAACGCTTTCATTTTTCAACCGTAAAAAAAACCACAGTAAGTTTAGGAATAATTTTGCTTATTTCTTGTCTTTTTTTTCAATAAAAACTTAAATTAAAAATTTAAAAAAACCCCGACACAAAAACCTACCTAAAAAAAGTAATCTTATCTTTCATTTGACAACCATTTTGGGCACATTTGTAGAATTTTGGTTCTTCCATCCCCACTTTAACCCACCATAACTCTTAAACGGCTCAATCGATTTTTATAAAACATAGCTAAGAACACTCTCGATTAAGTCTCCTTTCATCCAAAAAAAACTAAACTGAAATCGGTTCAGTGGTTCGGGCGCTATGATGCCACAGACAGACAGACATACAGACAGACAGACACACAGACAAACAGACACGTCAAACTTATAACACCCCTCTTTTCGTCGGGGGTTAAAAAGAAACATGCCTGATAGAACTGTCTTGAGAATAAATGTATGAGAAAAGTTAATTTTTTGGGGCTCCCTCAAGATAGGGGGCCCTGGGCACGGGCCCTGCCTTGTGTGCCATTATGGTAAAGACGGTTATGTTTCGGGCGGCTGAGAAACTCTGACACCAGGGCTAGCCAACTGACCTGTACTAACATAGTTTGAAAGTTGAGTGAAAATTAACCACTCATATTTTTTTAGCACTTCCATTAGTATAGAGTATGGAAAGTGAAAGCATTTTGTTAGTCATTCATTTCACGACAAAAATGTTCAAGGGGTCGAATGTCTAGTGTGCCTTAGAATAGCACTATGTATAGCTGACCCGGCGAACTTCGATTCACGCAATGTCTTTATAAATTATAGCCGATGTGTTACTCTGATGTATATGCATTACTATTGCGAAGTTTCATCTCAATCAGTTCAGTACTTTTTTGCGTGAAAGAGTAACAAACATCCATACATACTCACAAACTTACGCGTTTATAATATTAGTAGGATATTATGATGTGGGTTGGAAGTATAAGTATTATTTCAAATAATTATTTTTCGCAAAAAATGGCAAAACCGCCTTCCTTCGTGTACAAAATTCGAATATTTCGCTCGAACTGTTCACATTATTGTTGATTTGTCAAAAATGGCTTAGCCGATTTCAATAAAACTTTAATAGGACCAATTTCGAAGTATACTCTTTCCAATAAAAAAGAAATTATCAAAATCAAACCACTACGTAAAAAGTTATGCGTGGTTATACATTAAAAAAATATACGCGTATAACTTCCCTAAAAGAATACATTTTAAGTACCCTAAAATTCTTTAATCTTTCTATCTCTCATCTATTTCAATAAAAGAACCTAAGTTCTTTTATTGAAATAGATGAGAGATAGAAAGATTAAAGAATTTTAGGGTACTTAAAATGTATTCTTTTAGGGAAGTTATACGCGTATATTGTCGAACTACGTGAATCATTCACATTCCTAAAATAGTGCGAAATCCCTAAATGTGGAAACACCGGCACTCAGGTACTTTGGTATACAGTTTCACTTCAAAACAAACCTTACCAACTCAGTAATAACATATTTGGCTCAATTAACCGATTATTTATTATAAACAAGCTTTTGCTCGCGGCTCCGCCAACGTTATAATTTTTTTTTGCCATCCCATATGAACATTTTATTTTTTCGGGATAAAAAGTAGCCCATGTCACTTTCCGTGTTTTAAACTATGTCCATGCTAAAAATCAAGTCAATCTTCAGAAGAAGTACAAGTAATAGAAGTAATTTTACTCAAATAAAAACTAAGTTAGAGCTGTCTTATTCATATCTGGTTATACAGCATACACGAGAGCGAGTGGAACAAAAATAAACGCCATGTCTGTCGCATACGTCAAAATCACCAGTTGGAATGTCAAAATGGTTAAATTTAGGTTACACTTTATCATTTGTCTTATTCGGAAATTTGAACTCTAGTTCCAGTGAGAAGGTTCAAATCTCTGATCATTTTACCTTCCTACTTTTTACCTTTTTGAATTTGGACACCCGAGATAGCTCAATGCTAGTTTCTGAAACCCTTCAAAATTACGTAAGTTCACGTAAGTGCATCTTTTTCTAACACCTTTTAAATGTCATATTTAAAATAGGACAAAGTAATAAATAAAATAACAATAATAAATATTAGGGGACATCTTACACACGGTCTCTGACCCCAAACTAAGCATAGCTTGTGATATGGCTGCCAGAGACTGATACTACATACATATTTTAAATACATACTTATATAGATAGTACCTAAATAAAACCCTGACATAGAGCAAACACCTATGTTCATCACACAAATGTTTGCCCTGGGTGGGGATCGAACCCACGCCTCTTTGACGCAGAGGTCAGGGTCACTAACCACTGAGCCACCGAGGCCGTCAGTGATGCTATCTTGCTATTTTAGTACTGTTTCTACTACTTTTTTACTACGGATTTACTCATAGAATAGGAACTATATTCTATGAGTAAATCCGTTGCTCCGTTGCTGCGTGAAAGAGGGACAAACCAACAAACACACTTTCAGATTTGTAATATTAGTAAGAAAGTACAAAACAAGTTTTAAAATCACAGCTATTTAAATAAATTCCGTAAGGACGAATGAAGATCGTTCTGCGAACATGGCGGTGCGAATTTTAACAAATTCCATTGTCGACATTAAGCCGTGACGTGACCTTCAGGTTATTTGATGATTAAAGCAGACTGTTTTTATACGTTTTTCAACCGAGTGTTTTAATATTTATTTTTATTCATAATAATTTTTCGCCAAAACGGCATATCCGACTTCAACCGTGTACAGAATTCGCGAATATTTCGCTCGGATCGATGTAACACTTTTCACATTATTGTTGATTTATCGAAAATGGCTCAGCCGATTTCGATAAAACTTAAACGGAACCAATTTCGAAGTATACTCTTTCCAATTAAAATAGAATTATCGAAATCGGACCACTACGCAAAAAGTTACGCGTGGTTAATACATAAAAAAAATATACGCGTTGAATCGAGTACCTCCTCCGTTTCGTCGGTCAAAAATATTATCGATGTAGCAATTTTCGCATTGTTGTTGACTAGCGACCCGCCCCGGCTTCGCACAGGTGTATTATACATATAAACCTTCCTCTTGAATTACTCTATCTATTAAAAAAAACCGCATCAAAATCCGTTGTGTAGTTTTAAATGATATAAGCATACATAGGGACAGACAGACAACCCGAAGCGACTTTGTTTTATACTATGTAGTGATTTTTCGAAAAAAAGCCTCAGCCAATTTCGATAAAATTTATATGGGACCTCTGAAGTATGATCTACAAAACAAAAAAAAGACATCAGTTCATGATTGGCGGAGTAATCGCTAAACACACATACAAAAAAACAGTCGAATTGAGAACGTCCTTTTGACGTGATAACTTATAAATCGATGAACGCCGACTGCACGCACGAAAAAGTTTCACGTTCCGCTTGAGCCGAGTACGAGTATGCAAGCGAGAGCACGGAACTAGCGATAGAGATCGATCGGCCTAAGAGTTCGGCTTGTGACCCATAATAGAGTATTACAGTCATTTTTGAAAAGTATCTCAGTCAGATTCTGTTGGTCTAATAAAAAAACATAACATTCAATCGTTAAGTGCTTTAAAAATGCATATTAATTTTACAGTTTCAAAATTTCGCGCGTAATTTACGAAAACGATAGCTGTCATTATTTTACTATGTGGTCGTGAATGACGTCACTAGACTATGTAAACAATGCGCGTAAATATTTTTCACAATGATTTTTTAATGTGTAAGTTTGAGATTTAAGTTTAAAATGAGTTAATATAAATGGTTATAAATATATAAATAAATATTAGGGGACATCTTACACACGGTCTCTGACCCCAAACTAAGTAAAGCTTGTGATATGGCTGCCAGAGACTGATATACTACATATATATATTTTAAATACATACTTATATTGATAGTACCTAAATAACACCCAGACACAGAGCAAACACATATGTTCATCACACAAATGTTTGCCCTGGGTGGGGATCGAACGCACGCCTCTTTGACCCAGAAGTCAGGGTCACTAACCACTGAGCCACCGAGGCAGGTTAATAATGAGTTTTCGTTGGTTTGCTGTTCCTGGAATACTAGTGTAGTGTACCAACACCGAACAAACTATTCAATGTTTACATAGCCGCATGACGTCATAGCAAAGCGGCGACTATTTTATGCACAGATTAAAAAAACGGAATATTTTGTATTGATTTTTAAAATTAATTTTGATATTTTACGATCTCAAACAAACATTTTCCGATTGCATTTTGCCTAAGCTATCTCAAAAATATATTTACAGATATTTTCTCGGTCATAGTAAAATACCCTATTATGACGTTATCACGTAATATTTATTATAGTCCGCAAACCGACTTGACAACCAACTGTTGTTAATTTTTAAGAGCGGAATTTGTTAATATTTGTACCTATGGTTGTTAATTTTTAACCTGCTTCAAAAAAAATTGAAGCAGGTTAAAAATTAACAACCATAGGTACGAATATTAATTTTGAAGCAGGTTAAAAATTAACAACCATAGGTACGAATATTAACAAATTCCGCTGTCAACGTAGTCTTTGACCTTACGTTCATTTGTGGACTTTAGCATGTACCGTGAATTTAACAACTACACCTTCGAGCAAATATCTATAGTCACAGTCGTGCAAAAAAAGTGTCCGAGCCAAAACTCTGCCCAAACTACGTAGTGGGCAGGCTTTTTAGTTAGTCGTATAGCGATTGCAAGCCGACTACAACACCGCGCGATGTCTTAGTGCTCGGTTACAACTTTACAAACAATAATTAGGTGACATAACGTCGAGATTGGAGATTGGGTCATCGTGAATTATTTAATGTAAATATCTAAGTCTAAGTAAGTATGACGGCGCTCGGAATTTTTTTTACTAGGTACTTTTACTTAGGGTCTGTGGCTCTGTAGATATTTGCTCGAAGAACTACACACATAATTATTATTTACTAGTTATTGCCCGCGGCTTCGCCCGCGTGTTATGTCCATGCCAAAAATCAAGTCAGTCCGTTGCTCCATTGCTGCGTCAAAGAGGAACAAACCAACAAACACTTTCGGATGTATAATATTAGTAAGGAAACCAGTCGACGGTAAGAAAACAACCTTTTTAATTATTTTTTTCTTCAGACAGATTTTATTTTCATTCATTACGTCTCGGCAAAACAAAGCGTAAAATCTGCTGTTCCAATGCGAAATGAATAAACTTTAGACAATTTAAGTACCTGTCTGTAGCAGTGTTCTGCTATAAGTACCAAACAAAAGTTCAATCTTTCATTCATTTTCTGTGTGTTTCTGGGTTGGCCCCATTGTAAAAACCAACCTCTTATAACATCATGGATGAACTACGATACAATGGGTCTGCGTGGTGGATATAGCCCAATCAACCTTCGTGGGTAGACCTACCTACATCCTCCTGTGGACTATATGAATAGTTATTTTTCGCAAAAAATGGCATAACCGACTTCAACAGTGTACGGAATTCGAATAGTTCGCACGGATTAATGTAGTAATTTTCACATTATTATTGATTTATCAGAAATGGCTCAGGCGACTTCAATAAAATAAAAAAAACTACCAAACAAAAAAAGAATTATTGAAATCGGACTACTCTGTACAAAGTTTTATTTTTAAATTATTAATAATTTAAAAAACATATACGAAAAAAAAATCGGCCAAGTGCGAGTCGGACTCGCGCACGAAGACTCTTGCCATTATTAGTAGCGAGCAAAAATATACTTAAAAAAATCACGTTTATTGTTTGTTGTTTGGCTTAAATATTTACCAGCAAAAACATTTTCATGTGAAATGAAGCCAAGTCACAGTTCCCACTATCAAAAAGCTGTCAGATCTCACGTAAAGCCAAGCTTCTAACTCTACACGCCTTACTCTACAAGCCCTTACTCCACAAACTCTACAGCTTAGTCAATATATGTGACTTGATTCTATTCTGTCTGGATTTCTGAGTGTCTAGATTATATTCTGTTTTAGTATTTGTTGTTATAGCGGCAACAGAAATATATCATCTGTGAAAATTTCAACTGTCTTCCAACAGACAGACGGACAACGGAGTCTTAGTAATAGGGTCCCGTTTTTACCCTTTGGGTACGGAACCCTAAAAGGCTGGTACAGTTTACGAAGTAATCTAGAGACGTCTAGATCGAATGTCAAAGTCAATGCGAGTTGAGCAACATCCCCCAAGGTTTCCGCAGTAGGTCAATGTGAGCTTGTTATGTCATTATCATTCACCCTTCTGTGGCCAATAGGTTCAAACAAAACTATTAGTGTGTATTGTAAAAGTCAAAGTGGGTTCAAATCCCGGTTATGAAATGAAATAATTTATTAATATGTCGAGTTACAACCACTTCTTAAATTAATCGTCAGTGTTGAGCATCAGACAATATCTCGTCACAAAAATTACAAAATAAATAATAACAGTAAATTTAAAAATAAATCGGTTAAGTACATAATCTAAATTCATCACAAAAACAAATGTTAAAACATTTTAGCTGTAAAGGGGCTACTAATAACATACATAATATTTATGTGGTCAATTTTAATTCACTGTAGTCATTTTCAAAGTACTCTTTAATTGTGTAAATAGTCCTGTCTAACAGAAGCACCCTGACGGCGTTGAGAAATTGATTTTCATTTGTAATGGTCTTTATGTGCTCTGGAAGCTTATTAAATAACAATCGACCCATTGACATGGGTAATTTTTCGGCCATCTTCAATCAAGTAGTAATCTATTATTCCTTAAAGAACGCTTGCTCTTAACTGTTTTTATTTTGCATTCGTGAATATGTAGACACTTTAAAATTTATGTATTACAAGCTTTAATTTTAATATAATTACTTGTTCAGACCACTGCGCACTGGTTTTTCGGTGAAAGAAAATATCTTGAGGAAACCTGAACAACACTATTAAATATTATAGTTAAATATAATTATAAATACTTATTTCATAATAAATATTTAATTTAATAATTTTTTTTTTTTTTAAATTTTTCGTTACTTTTTTTTTAATTTGACGTAGTAGATTGAAAAAAATAATCGGCCAAGTACGAGTCGGACTCGCGCACGGAGGGTTCCGTACTGTATGGGAGGCCCCCTTAAATATTTAATTTATTTTAATTTTATTATTTATTATTGAAGTATATATCAAACTTAATATTCTGTGAAAATTTCAAGCATCTACCTGTTACCATTATTAATATAGAGCGAAAAACGTCTGAAAAATCAGGTTTGTTGTGTGGGAGCCCCCCTTAAATATTTTTTTTATTGTTTTTTTATTATTTGTTGTTATAACGGCAACAGAAATACATCATCTGTGAAAATTTCAGCTGCCTAGCTATCAGAGATACAGCACGGTGACAGACGGACAGACGGACATCGAAGTCTTAGTAATAGGGTCCCGTTACTCCCGTTTTTCCCTTTGGGTACGGAACCCTAAAAACGACAATAACAGTTAAACATCCTAATCTTCACTAACTAACATTATAAATCCGAAAATGTGTTCCTTATTTGGTACTGTAATTATGAGACTTGACAATCCAGACTGAAGCTCACATAAAGCCGCGCGTTGATTGGATTGCGAAGCTTGTAGCTAACTTCATATCCGCCAACTTGTGTGATGCTGCCTATACGTGTTATGATGACGTTAGTAGGGTACTTAAGCTTGCACATGAGCGAGTGAGACAGCTGTAGCCGGTTGATAAGCCATTAAGCTGTGATGATGATGAATCCCGATTATGTCACTATGGTGTGATAGTCAACACAATTGACATTGGCCGTGACACAGCGCTGGCACACATTGACACGCGTGTCAGTGCGCGTATGTAATCGCAGCAAAGATAAAAATAGAACTAAATTGTCCAAGTTGGTACAAGTACAGTCAGCTACGCACAACTTTTACGAGCAAGTTATCGCAATCAGCGACAATAGGCCAAGTTATAAGTAAAATAAACAATAAATATATCTTTATTGTACACCAAAAATTACAGTAATATACAACAGAAACTATAAAAAAAAATTGTACAAGGGTGGCCTTATCGCCTTTGGCGATTTCTACCAAGCAACCTTTGGATGGACCGGACACGAAAAATAGGAATACGGTCGGTGGTGTATAAATTATTAATTATGAAGGCACCATCGGAAATTTAATAGTAACGTAAAAAGTGTTCTCTCTATCGAATGCCTAAAGTGAAAAAGAAACGGAAACATGCTTATTATCATACGAGTAACTATTCATAACTAAGCCTAATGTGCCTTGTAGTTATCGAATTTGTGCCACGACTGTTACCGTTTGAAAAGTTCTCGAGTGGAGACCACGTAATAGCAAACGTAGCGTAGGACGTCTACCTATAAGGTGGACAGATAACTTCATCAACACAGCAGGATCACGCTTTATGCAAGCCGCTTCCAACCGGTCTTATTGGAGATCCAAAGGGGAGACCTATGTCCAGTAGTGGACGTCATATGGCTGATGGATGGATGGAAAATGGTAAGATGCCACGATTTTTTTAATTTTATAGTGCTTTCCACACTAGGTTTATCTCAAAGAGTGGCGCCACCAACGCTGTAAGTTGGTATAATTATTTTTCGCAAAAAGTTCAAAAACCGCCTTCTATCGTGTACAAAATTCGAATATTTCGCTCGAATTGTTTACATTATTGTTGAATTTTTAAAAACGGCTCAGCCGATTTCTGTAAAACTTAAACGGGACCACCTCGGGAGTATACCCTTTCGAACTAAAATATTTTTTTTCGATTCGGTTTACAATTGGCGGAATTATAGATGAACATACACAAAAAAAATACATACAGACGAACATAGAACCTCCTCTTTTTTGGAAGTCGGTTAAAAAATGATAAACACTTCACAAAATTTGGCGGGAGCGTCACAGGCGACCTAACTTAGTTGGGAAAGCATCGGGCTAGTGATCCGAAAGACGCAGGTTCAAGTCCTGCGTAAAGAAATGTTTATCACAAAGACAACTCCTTGGTATGATGCCGTTTGGCATTGGAAAAAATTCGAAACTTTCATTGATTTTCTAAAGCTTATTTGTAGTTATTAAAAAAGAAACAAATAATAAAGAAGGATAATATCTATGACTCTGACTGTACCCAATGGTCTAACGAGACTTAAATAAAGGAAACGGCGTTTTTATAGCAGCATATTATTGTTAAATTATTGAACTACACTCGTTACTCGTTGCGCAGTGGTAACTTGATGTTTAAAGTTAGACGTAGGTACTAGCATCTTCGAGAGACCAACCAAGAGCCATTGTAACGTGATGAAATTAAACGCAATGTGAATAAAAGAGTGTGATGTAGAATAAAATTTAAATCAATAGGTTCCGGATGGGAAAAAGTTCCAAATGGGAAAATAGGTGGCAGATGGGAATTAGGCCCCAAATGCAAGATCAAGTTAAGGGGATCCTAAAAATACCTTTGGAGTGAATCTAGAGTCAATAATAAGGGAGATAAGCTAGAAGTTACCTGGATAAAACTTTAGTCGGAAAAAAAAAGAAAATATTTTACTTTTTAGGGTTCTGTACCTAAAGGATACAAACGGGACCCTTTTACTAAGACTCCGCTGTCCGTCTGTCTGTCATCAGACTGTATATCATGAACCGTTATAGCTATAGCGGTCTCAGAAAGCTGAAATTTTCACAGATGATGTATTTTCGTGGCTGCTACAACAACGATTAAAAATAAAAACAGAAAAAAAAAAATTTTGGGAGGCTCCCATACAAAAAAAACCTGAATTTTTAACCGTTTTTCGCTCGATATTAATAATGGTAACAATTACCTAGATGCTTGAAATATTCACAGAATATTTAGTTGTTTATTCAATTTAATTATAAATAATTAAATTTAAATATAATATATATTTAAGGGGGGCTTCCATAAAGTACGGAGCCCTTCGTGCACGAGTCCTACTCGTACTTGCCCAATTATTTAACATTGTAATTTCGCCCACACTTTCCTCATAATACGTTTCCATTTTGTTTTAGTAAATTTATCATATAAAATATTAAAAATCTGAACTACCCCTTTTTGGCTTAGATATGCGAATAACCCTGTAGATTCTGTCTGCGTACTCGCCTTTGACAATACGTCATAACATCGCAAGAACGTCAATGTCAAAAGATCAGCGCTCACCATCCCCCCACGTGCCGGCACACGGTATCGGAAACGTGAAAACGGGTCACCGGCTGACCCTGCGCGATAACCACCGACAGAGGTCACTGATATCGTATATTGAAGACGTGAGACACTGACCTTAAAATCGATAGGTCGTGGGTTTAAGGGATGATTTATATTAGAACGGCCCTCGTATAGGCCGTGCCACACAAGTTGGCGGAAATGAAGTTAGATACTGATTTTGACTGCCTCGGTGGCTCAGTGGTTAGTGACCCTGACTCCTGGGTCAAAGAGGCGTGGGTTCGATCCCCACCCAGGGCAAATATTTATATGATGAACATAGGTGTTTGCTCTGTGTCTGGGTGTTATTTAGGTATTATTTATATAAGTATGTATTTAAAATATGTATATGTAGTATATCAGTCTCTGGCAGCCATATCACAAGCCTTGCTTAGTTTAGGGTCAGAGACCGTGTGTAAGATGTCCCCTAATATTAATTTAATTTATTAATTTATACAAGCTGCGCAATATCCAATCAACGCGCGGCTTTGTGTGAGCTTCAGTCAGGATTGGATACTACCATTTTTCACTGATTATCACTGATAGAAACACGTTTTTCAAAATAATAGAATGCCGTGACATGACCTTTCCGTGTTCCCGCCAAAAACCGTGCATTTTGTTGTTTATTCTGTAGTTTTGTAGTTTTAGAGAGCAGGCTTTGAGCCGAATCTACTCTAAGCTAAAAAAATAAAAGCCCATACAATATGTAGCCCATTTCCACCTTGATTTCTGACTCCAACTTCGAGCAAATATCTATAGAGTTACAATCGTGCAAAAATAGTGTCCGAGCAAAACCCTGCCCAAGCTACGTAGTGGGCAGGCTTTTGAGTTAGGCGTAAGACGATTGCAAGACGATTACAACGCCGCGCGATGCCAAAGTGCTCGGTTACAAGCACTAATTAGGTGATATAACGTCGAGATTCGAGAAAACAGGTCATTGTGAATGGTTTAATGTACATATATATCTAAGTCGGTATGTATGACAGCGCTCGGACATTTTTTTACTACTTTTGCTTAGGGACTGTGGCTCTGTAGATATTTGCTCGAAGATGGCAGAACGTTAACAGAAAAGTGCTGGAAGCTCCGGTGCGTTACCCTGGAGATCCCGGAGCTTCCAAGACAGAACAAAGGCTGGCCACCGAGGGGGCGAGGGGGTTTAAGTGGGTGCAATCCCACATTACCCGCCTGTACCCCGAAACCCCAAGCAATTGGGTATCTTACGAAGATTTCACCCTCGTAAAAAAAGAAGGCTAGCCACCCGGCCTATACAAGTACTTACTCGATCAATTAACTGTCTGAAAAAGGTTTAAGTAAAAGTAAAAGTATCTATGAAAAGGAAAGGATAGGTGCTCACAAATCGCAGTAGGGATCCGAGAGGCTGGGTGCACTGGATTTTCAGGATATTCGGGAATTGGACACCTGGGGATCAGGAATAAAGGTACAGTCAGTACAAAACAGTAGCAGAAAAGTGTGAAAAAAAACTTACAATAATAATCATTTTTGATCTTAATGGTGAACTTTGTATAATGTCCGTGTTTGTGTTTGAATACATTATTTTCGCATGTTAGTGTGAAGTTCCGATGTTTTTTTTTATATGCACAATGATTTTATCATACTTACATTATTCATTTTAGGGTTCCGTACCCAAAGGGTAAAAACGGGACCCTATTACTAAGACTCCGCTGTCTGAATCTCATGAACTGTGATAGCTACAGAACATTGAAATTTTTACAGGTGACATATTTCTGTTACCGCTATTACAACAAATTATACTAAAAACAGAAAATAATTAATATTTTTAGGGGGGGTCCCACAAAACAAACCTATATTTTAAGCTGTTTTAGCTCCATATTAATAACGGTGACAGGTAGATGCTTAAAATATTTAGTTGTATGAAATACTAGCTTTTACCCGCGGCTTCGCCCGCATTATATTTTGATTTTGGCTTATGTTTATGTTTATGTCGGCTGCGAAACCTAACCTAACCGACAAACATCAAAATACCTTAGAGGAATGCTTTTGTTGGTTAAGTTACCCGTGTATTCCCGCCTTGTCGTGGGCGAGGTCTGAGGCAGCAGAAAAGGCGGCGCTCGAAGTCTGCCTCTTCTTTGGGTCTTTTCCCCCAAGGAAGCTTAGAGGCTGGCACTCGAGGTTCAGCCGCTTTTAACTAAGCGGTAGGTTGCATGCCTTATGAGGAGTGTCGCAACTTAGGCGGGCTGCAGTTCCGCTCTGCGACGCTGCATCCGAGGATTTTTTTTGTATTATATCGCGAAATATCCCTGGCATGATCAGGGGTCTTAATTACAAATGAATGAAAACTATCCCTATATTTCAATGTTTTTGGCTGTTTGCAGTTATAATAAACATTACAATGGTACAGCAAAGTTTATACCTACTTGTTCCTAATTATTGCTTTTCTATAAATATTTGTGCAAAAATTCGATAAAATTGTTTCTAAGGTTTTTACGTGTTAGATTAATTCCAATTTTTTGTTCTAAATCAAATCTGTGCTTTCCATAAACTGGGCATTCCAAGATTATGTGCAGTGGAGTCTCCTCTTTTGTGGGTTCACAGATGCACGATGGGCTTTCCCTCAACTTAAATCGATGTAAGTATTGGGAAAACTCACCATGACCCGTCAGCACTTGAGTTATGATTCCCACTGGTGCTATTTCTCTTACGATCTTGTATGCCGCCCTTGCATCCGGAAAATATGTTTTGGTTACTGCCGCTGTGTGTCTATCCTGATACCGCCGGTTCCACTCGTCAAAAGAGTCCTTTCGGATTTCTCGCTTGACGAATGAAACGGGGCAGTTATCGTAAATACGAGTAGGTCTGCACTTCGAGTGTAGTGCTGCTTCCTTTGCTAGCTGGTCCGCTCTCTCATTTCCCTCCATCTCCACGTGCGCTTTAATCCAATAAAGTTTCACTATTTTATTTTGTGCGTGTGGTAACTTTATGTTAGCTTTGAATTTACTGCTAAGGGATGGAGGGAAGATACGCCAACTACCGTTTCCAGTGCAGACCTGGAGTCACAAAAGATTTTTGCTTTTTCGGTAGCCTCAAGAAGTGCCAATAACTCGGCCTGGTACACGGAGCACCAATCGGCCAATTTCAGCTTGCGGGTACTGATCTCAGCGGCATCATCCCAAATGGATAATGCCGCCCCAACATTCCCTTTAATTTTGCTGCCGTCTGTAAATATGTTAATTTCTCGGTTAAGATTTTGCTCTAGTGCTGCTCCGTCTGCCAGGCATATGAACTCCAACTCCTCCTGCTGCGCTGGTTGTGGCTTCTTTTCTGTCTCTCTATCTCCAGTTACTTGCTGGGAACCTGTCTTAGTTTCATAAAGCAAGGCTGCTTCCTGGACTCTGATATGACAGCCGAGGATTAGGGGCCGCGGTGGGATAAATGGAACTGGTGGTGTGGGTGCCGCCACCTACCCTACCTTCCGCTAGGCCGTCAACGTGTTGGCTGACGCAGTGGGGCTGCAGGGGAAGAGAGGTGTCGGTATCGCGATGGCCGTTCTCACTGCCCTCTGCAGTTGAAGAGGCAGGCGCTGGGCTACAATGACTGACCCGCTGCACTGGGACCAGGGCGTTGGAATGCTGTCTGACGTTCAGTACTGGTTAGTCCCGAGTGGTGGATGACGATGTGTCTTGCGCTCCGAAACACTTCGTCATTATGGCGAGAGCGCAAGCTCCGTTATGGAGCCCGAGTCTGGGCTAGCGCTGTTGAGTGCCGCGAAGGAGTGCGAAAAATGTAGAAACGTCCTAAGCTTGCCATGACAGGATATTTCTGGCGCTTAGACGGCTGCTACCGCAGCCCGCTCACTTAGTTTTTAGGGTTCCGTACCCAAAGGGTAAAAACGGGACCCTATTACTAAGACTTCGATGTCCATCTGTCCGTCTGTCTGTCTGTCACCGGGCTGTATCTCATGAACCGTGATAGCTAGGCAGCTGAAATTTTCACAGATGATGCATTTCTGTTGCCGCTATAACAACAAATACTAAAAATAGAATAAAATAAATATTTAAGTGGGGCTCCCATACAACAACCGTGATTTTTAGGAGTTTTTTTGCTCGCTGTTAGTAACGGCAAGAGGAATAGGGCTTCCATACGGCACGGAACCCTTCGTGCGCGAGTCCGACTCGCACTTGGCCGATTACTATCCTATCCTACGGGAACTGTTAAAGTTTTTGCAATAAAAAGTGGCCTATGTCACTTTTCGTCTTTCAAACTATATTCATGCAATAAGCCAGGGCAAGTTGCTCCGTTGCTGAGAAAAAAATATTGTTAAGTCCTACGGGAACCACAATTTTTTCGGGATGGAAAGTATCCTATGTCACTTTCCGTCTTCCAAACTATGCCCACCCCAAATATCAAGTCAATCTGTTGCTCCATTGCTGAGAAACAGTTATTGTCTATCCCATGGGAATCACAAATTTTCTCGAGATAAAAAAGTATCCTATTATCACTTTCTGTCTTTTAAACCATAGGTATCCATACCAAAAATCAGGTCAATCTTTTGCTCCGTTGCTGCGTCAAAGAGGAACAAACCAACAAACTTTTCGGATTGATAATATTAAAGTATGATGATTCTTTACCATAAAGGTAGAATAAAGAAACATGTTAAACCTCTAATGATAGAAGATTTAAAAATATTTTTAATGTCAGACAAAATGACGGCCTGGTATTAAACGTCATAGTAACATGTAGCATGCAGAGGGAAAATAACATTTTATCCAATTTTAATGTCAGTTGTCATTTTCATACTTTATTTCCTCTTCAAGGGGATATAATGGTGGAAAAACAATTTGTCCCCGTGCCATGCTACTTGTGATTTATAAAAGTCTGCAGACAATGTCACCTGTCATCTAATTACGTTTGGCTGTGACGTTTCGTTAGTCCATATTAGCGTCATAGAGGAATTAATCACTTAGCGTCTTTGTGATAGTGGCGACAGTTTCGCTTTCGATGGTTTTTGTCCTGTCCTACAGGAACTATGCAATTTTTCGGGATGAAAAGTATCCTAAAGCTTCTTCCGCCTTTTAAACTATGTCCATGCCAAAAATCAAGTCAATCCGTTGCTCCGTTGGTGCGTGAAAGAGTAACAAACCAACAAACCAACAAACTTTTCGGATTTATAATATTAGTAAGGATTAAGGTACTAAAGATAAACCTGCGAGACCCCTAGTTTAACCATGGACTAACTTTGGTACTAAGAGAATTTTAGCTTAGAATTTGATTTGAAATATTATCACTCTACACTTTTATTATGAAATAGAATTTAGAAATATAAGAAAAATGAATTTCTGTATAATTAATATCCTAGAAAATAAAAATACATTTTTAAGTTCAAAAACGAAAATAACAAAATCTCAATTTTTTCTTGCTTGGGTTTTGGCCTCACATACACTCGCATTTGCCATGCACGTGAAAAAATGTTAAAATAATTAATTCAGTTTAATTATTCGATCGATACTATAAACAAGAATTTGGATATGTTTTTGAATTCAAACGCAATTATTTATTTAAGTATATTCCCTTCAAAAATAAATAATAAATTAAAATAAAATCTATTAAGGGGGCTTCCATACGGTACGGAACCCTACGTGCGCGAGTCCGGCTCGCACTTGGCTGATTAATATTATCATTGCAAATTATGAATGACTAAATTAATATATTCATTTCATACATAATATGTATACAATAAATTATAATAATTTCCCACAATTGTCCGGAGTTATCACTACAGTGTATAAAACAAAGTCGCTTCCGCTGTCTGTCCCCATGTATGCTTATATCTTTAAAACTACGCAACGGATTTTAAACCGGTTTTTTTAAATAGATAGAGTGATTCAAGAGGAAGGTTATATGTATAATACACCTGTGCGAAGCCGGGGCGGGTCGCTAGTTAAAACATATTACGAAGAATAAATTATTATTAATTCCTTCCTCTCAGTAGCTCCCATACAATAGGTACGGAACCCTTCATGCGCGAGTCCAACTCGTACTTTTTATACGGCCGATTTTATTATCATTGCAAATTATGAATGACTTAACTAATATATTCATACATAATAATTATGTACATATACAGTAAATTATAATAATTTCCCACAATTGTTTCGAGTTATTAAAACATATTACGAAGAATAAATTATTATTAAAAATGAAAATTTTATCGAAATTCTACAAAATAATAAAATTCCCTAATACTCCCATATGCCTCAAAGCCATGACAAATAAAAATTTATTAAAACACAAGCTGACCCGGTGAACTTCATTTCACCATCTGTCAAGTGTCAACTGTCAATGAGAACTTTCACATGCAGAAACATATTGTATGAGAAAATTAAATTCAGGTTTTTATTATTTTTCTCGCAACTTTTACAAATTATCGAACCGTTTAAACCTTCCCATAACTTCTACAAATATTTCAAGATCAAAATTAGCCAAATCGGTTCAGCCGTTCTCAAGTTTTAGCGAGACTAACAACCACGATTCATTTTTATACATATAGATAGATAGATTAATTCTTTCAAACAAATCAATTCGATTTTACGAGGGAGTTATTTAGAGTTCTTAGGAGCGAGGGGTTCAAGTCGCCCAAGACGAAGACACGCTTCATTCTAGAGGGGCATACTCTACTTAGTTTATAACTAGCGACCCGCCCCGGCTTCGCACAGGTGTATTATACATTTAAGCCTTCCTCTTGGATCACTCTATCTATTTAAAAAAAACCGCAACAAAATCCGTTGCGTACTTTTAAAGACAAGCATACATAGGGACAGACAGCGGGAAGTGACTTTGTTTTATACTATGTAGTGATATTGTTGTAGCTTTTGCCCGTGGCTCCACCCGAGTTGTAATTTAATTCTTGTGCCATGGGAACATTTTCTCTGGGATGAGAAGTAGCCTATGCCACGTTCCGCGAAAAATAAAGTCAATACGTTGCTCCGTTGCTGCGTCAAAGAGGAACATACCAATAAACTGACAAACACACTTTCGGATTTACAATATTAGTAAGGATAGTAAGGATGCTCTCGGTCACCGTGGAAAATTCAACTTTCACGCTGGGGCATTATTTGTAAATTTCGGCTCGGACGTATTTGTCAACTGGTATGGAGAATCCGTAAAGTTCCCTATACGCCCTAGCCGTATACATACAAGTTCGCCAACAACAATTGATGCCGTGACCAAGGCAATAGCGATTCATTATTTTTATAATAGAGAACTAACCTAATAACATTCCAGCGAGGAGACGCGCGCGGCGCGCGTAGCGTAGGTAGACAGCATGCCGTATTTCTCGCACTTAACAGTGGATGTCACGCCATCCGGCAACCTGGAAACCCAACAAGAAAAAAACTAAAAATTGTTTGTCTGTAAAGTTGGTTTACGGACGATAATTTGACGTGATAACTTCATATGAAAACATTGTTGAATCAACAACTGAAACAAGCCGAACGCTTAGGCCGATCGTGCCTCTCTGTCGCTTGTTCTGCGCTCTCGCTTGCACGCTCGGCTCAGGCAGAACGTGACACTTTTCATCCATTTATAAGACGTTATCACGTTGAAAAAAATAATTTCACGTCTTAGAATACTAAAGATAGAAGCGCCCTACAGTAAATAATCGGCCAAGTACGAGTCAGACTCGCGCACGAAGGGTATAGGTATATTTTAATTTTATTTATTTATTTTTGAAGTGAAAATATAACATCACAGCAAGATTCCGTCGAAAACGCATAGAAACTGCAATGTATTAAATTTTTCGTATATATGATACGCCATTACTACATAATAATGATAATACTACCGATGGATGCAAGCCGCTACCAACCGGTCTTATTGGAGATCTTTAGGGGAGGCCTATGTCCAGCAGTGGACGTCCTATGGCTGAAAAGAAGAAGAAGAATAATACTACATTACTACTACGCCGAATTTTTCGGACCGATTTTGACGATTTTTTTTGTTTGGTAGATCATTCTTCAGAGGTTCCGTTTAAATTTTGTCGTAATCAGCAGAATCGTTTTTGAAAACTCAATAATAATGTGAAATTACTAAATCCATGATACATCCTTCCTCATCGAACAAGCAAATTTATAACCCATATCTGTTTGGTTATTCAATCCCTGATACAACAATATCCACTTATTTACTTTGAGATAACTGATAGTGCAAAAATAGTGATTTCATGTCAGCTGATAACATACATAACACACCAAGGCCTTTGTTACTTTTAAATTACATTAATTTTAAACATTCCTATCCTATACCAGCCTTTTAATAGTCCACTGCTGGACATAGGCCGATCCATGAATGGTGTTTCGGCCAAATCAGCCAAGTTGCATTGGTGCATCAATGTTGTTCGGCTGCATGATATTTTGACTATCTTTGACTGTCTTTACTATCTTAGAGAAATCTTTTATTATTTTGGAATAAATAAATATAAATTAATAAAAGGCCTATGTTACTTTCTAACTTTTAAACTATGACACCAGGGCTAGCCACTTGGCCTATACAAACTTACTTACTTTTTTAACTCAAATCTTAGCATAAAATTGCTGTGTGAAAGTGCAACAAACAAACACACTTCCGGATATATAATATTTGTAATTAAAAGAATTTATAAATTAGTAAGTTTCTTAAATTATAAAATATTTCGTGTATTCTTAAAATAGTTTTGAATGGCAAGAAAACTCAAATCACTTGATTTTTATCACACCACTTGAATTTTATCTCTATTTGCTGTAACTATTGAGCACTTGAGAGGTTTTATAATAAAAATATATCATATTTTCCTCAATCAGTTCTATCTGTGACAGGATAGGATTTTTTCTGATTGAAAACTGAATAAACAATTTAAAGGCCAAATCAACTTCTTAATGGCGTGATGTTAGCTCGAAGCTGCGCAATATTGAATCCTTCCAGAGCTGTATTCTAGCCGTGCTGTGGTGCCCTGGTGATCTAGTGGTTGTAACGCTGGCCTGTCATTCTTGAGGTTGAGGGTTCAATCCCGGCCCCATACCAATGAGTTTCTTTGGAACCTATGTACGGAATTTCACACCACTGCCTTTACGGTGAAGGAAAACATCCTGCATATGTCCGTAGAAGAAATTCGATGGCATATGTGAATCCACCAACCTGCAATGGGACAGCGTGGTGGATATGGCCCAAATACCCTTCGTGGGTAGGCCTACGTCCTGCAGTGGACTATTAAAAAGGCTGGTACAGTACAGTACAGAGCTGTTTTGTGAGCTTCAGTCAGGATTGGGTGTTGCGCAGCTTGTAGCTAATGTAACAACTGCCAATAAATTTAATTCAGCGTTTAGATAATGTTTCAGGGGACGACCTCTAAAAAGGTGGGACGACGACTTGCTGCCAGGGTGGCGCAGGAAAGCCAGAGATAGGGAGCTCTCGCAAATTCTATAGTAGGCCTATGTGGACAACCTAGTATTTAAGAAATATGAGTAATGTTTTGTAAGGTCATAAATTAGTGAATAAGGGCTATTTTTTATTTCATTTATTTTATAATGTTTAATGTTCTTTAAACATAATTTTGAGCACTGTTATCTTTTCTTTCTGTGTAATAAAAGTAAATTTAATTTTAAACTTGCACATTTGGGTACATTTATTTAGTCTCATTGTTATCTTATTAGAATACACTTGATTCAGCTCAATAAATTGATAAACTTTTGAATAATGTCTGTAAGTTTTAGAGCAAAATATTTAATTGTAAGAGCACCTGAAAAGTCCTATAATATGATTGTTTTAAGTTTATTATTAAAGTTTAGTCAAAATATTAAATTTAATTGGGTCAGGTTAGATCCAGACAGAATAATCCCACATAGTGTTATTAAAATTAAATGGGGAGGCCAATTTCTATCAGTGGACATTGTACAGCTGATATGATGACGATTAAAGCATAACATCTAATAACTACAACTATAACAAACAAGAGATTAAAATTAGGCCTCATAACTTTTAATTATTAGGCACTGTGATGCAATCATACACAATTTCAAAACTGTACAATCATAACATACACATTTGTAGGTCACCTTAGATAACTGTTAATGCATACCTAGGCATTGCTATAACGGTTACTTATACTGGATAACCTGTCTGCGTAAAGTACTTTATCATTATTGAAGGTACCAACACCTATTCATAAATTGTGTTGAAAACAACAGTTTATCAGTTTTTCACGGATGTAACTCATAAACAAACAACATTGCGGTGATCTTTAGAGTTCAAAGTCTAAGTTTCATGCGTATTTGATTTAGAAATTATGTATTTTCATACTTTTTTCAAGGATTAACGAAAAAGATAACCAAAAAGATGGTCATAACATGGGTGTAGGATTTATTTATAAGACATTTCATGAATAATACTTACAGCGTGCAGATGAAGATGTTTGATTTAATGTATTTTTCAATGAATTTATTGTAGAAATTAGTTAAAAATTGAATAAAATTGCGACAACACGAACGCTCTGATATTTGACAGTACAGATAACAAAATTACAAAACAAACCATACGTCAATACGTCATGAAGCTCATTAACGTCATGTTGACAGTTATGTTTTTTCTAATAGTTAAAATCGATCGATTTCTGTCCAATCCACAACACTATTTTTCTACTACTCCTATCTTTTTTACTTTCTCATACTCTACATCGGGCCAAACAAATAAATTATAAGTAGCAACACTTTACTCTAAAATAAATTAAAAAAATCAAATGTCAAAAATTTTCTCACGCTGATTTCGTTCGCGCAATTAATTGTAATTTTACTGAAAAACTATTGTTTCATCATCAAAACCACCGCCAAAATTGTTACAAGTGAACAACATGGGCTTATACGAGTGCGGTTTACCGGAGGATAAACTCCCCCAGTGTTGGAACGACGATGTTCGCATGAATGCACTGTTTGCCCCTTTTCGCTTGAAAACTGCAAATCCAGAGTCCTGGGACATGAAAATGAAATTCTGGTCGGATATGATACGTCAGTGGTGTAGAGCCAAAGGTGATCCAGTGGTCTCAGCGGCCGACGCGAAGGTAGCTTTTCAAAGAAAAGGTCGCACTCCAGCTTGCATCGACATTGTCGTAGAAGAGATGTACAGGTAAGCTACGCTACATTGTGTTGTTGTAAAATGTTTTTGTTACTAAAAATACCACATGGTAGGTAGGTACATATGTGGTATTTTTGTGCGCAATTTTGGGGTAAGAATCTGAAGAATTAAGGTAAAATTAAAGAATAACTAGCATGTGATTATTTACATGAGTAGTGCCATTTTGAAGTACTACAGCTAATATTTACTTCTTTACTGCTGGTGAAGTAACACACATTCAGGCAAGCAAATGGTACTTTACCAGTAGTACTAAATATAACAAAATATATCTATGTACATTGTACAATATTGTAAATTGAATCAGAATCAGAAATCATTTATTGCATAAAACTGGTACAAAGGTCTTATAAATAATTTTCATATAGTAACACAGTTCTGCCCTCTGATACCTGTTTATTATGTTTCCTGACACAGTAATTTATTTCATTGGTTGTAATGTCATAATTGATATTAAAAAAGTAAGTTTGCAAGGGCCTACTTAAATTATTCTTATGTTAGAAGTTTTGGGATAGTAGAAATTCATATTCCTTGGCTTAGTAATAATAATTTCAAGATAACAATAATTCATCAATTTACAAATCTACTGCCTTGCCACTAAAGATTTAAACACGCTTTAAACACTGTTTAACCATGCAATCTGTACTGTTAATCATTGTCTAAAGTGTGCGTAAAACTTTACATTGTGTTCTTGACAATGGAAAGAAGCAGTACATGAAACTGTAGTGAAAATTACTTAGTAAATTCTTTTTTTAATGATAAAATAGAAAACAATAATAAACTGTTCCAATGCAAACAGTAAAGTTGCTACACCCTCATAGGGTCATGTCATGTGTGTAATTATTCAGAGCATATTACTTAAGTAAAATCCACCTGTAGATATTACATAATATTATGCAATCAATGAAGTGAGAGTATAGGGCAAATCATACAAATTGCAGATATGAAGTTGGCTACAAGCTGTGCAATATAAAATCCTGACTGAAGCTCACATTAAGCTGCGCGTTGATTTGGATATTGTGCAGCTTGTAGCTAACTTCACATCCGCCAACTTGTATGATTTGGCCTATATCCAGGATGATCAAGTTAAAATTCTGCAGAAAGAGATCATTTCTTCAGTTTTCAAAAATAGACAAACTGCCTAGAGATATTAATATATTATATAGACAAAAAATAACTGAATATGCATTTATGCAAATTGCAGCCTTGATATTTGACATCAGCACAATTTTATGGCGATTAATCTATGTCGGAATATTAGCTTCCTTATAAATACTTCCTATACTGATAACAGTTACATGAACCAAAAAATTATAGACAAGAAAAAAAATTAATAAAATTTTGCTGTTTTTAAAATGTCATGGCGATTTTTATTAAACTTTACCTTTCTATCAATAAAAAATGGCGATGGGTTAGTGCTGTTTCTAAGTGTTATTAAATTGCCAGTTGAGTTTTAAAATAATGAAAATTTGTTCATGTTGATTCTAAATAATCGGCCAAGTGTGACTCAGACTCGCGCACGAAGGGTTCCGTACCATAAGGGAGCCCCATTCCACATGCCGTTGTTAATAACGAGCAAAAAACTCCTAAAAATCATGTTTGTTGTATGGGAGCCCCTCTTAAATATTTATTTTATTCAGATTTTAGTATTTGTTGTTGTAGCGGCAACAGAAATACATCGTCTGTGAAAATTTCAACTGCCTAGCTATCATGGTTTATGAGATACAGCCCGGTGACAGACAGACAGACGGGCAGACGGACATCGAAGTCTTAGTAATAGGGTCCCGTTTTTACCCTTTGGGTATGGAACCCTAAAAAACATAACTTAGAATTATGTGTCTTTAAATCTCAAATAAACAGCTATCTTCTAGGTGAGCTTGCTACACTCTACACTGCATATGTGCTTATCATCAAGCCAGCCAGCAAGTGTTTGAACACCTACAAACATAAGCCTATTTGAAAAAAAAGTGCTAAGCTGTTGCCATCTTTTGTTAAGGGGGCTATGACTGCAAAGCTGTAAAATGTTTTTTTTAGATTGAAAAAAAAATGAGTTATTCTCGAGCATGTTTTCAATAGGCACAATAAAATATGTAAATGTTATACAAAGAAGGAATAAATTTGCTTGATTAAAAACAAATCCAAAGGCACGTCAAAGCATAGTAATGATATCTAACAGTATTCCGTCTTCATACAAACGATCGGAACGCGAAACATACCTACGCGCATCGGAGTTCGGTATGCTCTCGGTATGCTAGTCAGTCGTGTGAATTTGTAACTAGTAAGCATGGGATTTACGTTTTTAGGCTTTCTCGTTTTACAAATAAACCCTAAAAACATCAAAAAAACTCAATATTATGTATTTTATTGAATGCTTCCTCTTTCATTTACAATAAATTTCTTTTCTGTAAATGAATATAATAATTTTACATCATAATCAAGTAGGTAAAAAGTAAGTAGATGAAATTAAAATACTGAAGGCAGGCAGCCCTAGCACGTGATACATTCTACGTGGCGCTGTAGGAATAGATTTCAAGGACAGGGCCGATTTACAATACGGTTAGATAGCATTACCATGCTCAAAGTGTTCAATTAGTTCAGGGTGTCTATTTTTCCAGGAATGGCGATTTGGTCCCAATCACCAAATACCAACAGATCCTACACAGCGGCCCTGAAGGCTGGGTGAGGTGGGGCGCGCGACTCGCGTTCAAACCTGCCGCCATTGCCCTCACAGCCGTGACGTCACTCATACCTGCCAGACAAGCAGTCGACAACGACGGCCTGCCTAAAGCCAGCATCGAGTCCACACAGAGATTCGTACTAGAGAGTGTTCTCAAGGTAAAATAGCTTCTATGTTTTAGTTAATAGAGTTTGTGATCTTTCAGAAGTGGGATAGGCAACCTGCTGCTAGATGCTGGGTGCGAGGTAAAGTAGCTTTTATGTACTAGATCATTAAGTGCAGATCCTACACAGCGGCCCTCAAGGCTGGGTCCGGTGGGGCGCGCGCCTCGCGTTCAAACCCGCCGCCATTGCCCTCACAGCCGTGACGTCACTCATACCAGCTAGACAAGCAGTCGACAACGACGGACTGCCTAAAGCTAGCATCGAGTCGACACAGATTCGTACTAGAGAGCGTTCTCAAGGTAAAATAGCTTCTATGTTTAAGTTAATAGAGTTTGTGATCTTTCAGAAGTGGGATCAACAACCTTCTGCGGGATCCAGAGCAAGTTAAAGTAGCTTTTATGTATAGGCCGGGTGACCAGCCCTAGTGTTAGAGTTTTTAAGCCCCCTGAATGCTTCTGACATGGCTAGATCTACTTTTTTTTAGTGATTTTCATAGTTCTCGAACAGCCATCTTTACATCCAAATATCTAGAGAATGTGACATTTTAGGGTATCATAATACTAACATCTATTGTTTGTATAAGTGTCCCCTACCCATATAAATACTACTTTCATTGTGCGCGGAAACTTATACAAAATGGCGTCGGGGGTGGATATGCCCGCTTCCATAGAAAAATTTCAAATCCCTTTCCAATCATGTTTGAGAAAATGATAATTATTATTAACCGACTTCCAAAAAGGATAAGGTTCTAAGTTCGTGTGTAAGTATGTATTTTTTGTGTATGTTCATCGATAATTTCGCCAATTGTGAACCGAATCGAAAAATTATTTTTTAGTTCGAAAGGGTACACTCCTAAGGTGGTCCAATTTAAATTTTACAGAAATCGGCTGAGCCGTTTTTGATAAATAACAATAATGTTAACAATTCGAGCGAAATATTCGAATTTTGTACACGATGGAAGGCGGTTTTGCCATTTTTTGCGAAAAATAATTATTTTAGTACCTATACTAGATTTAAAACATGATATGTGTTTGCAGGAGCAAGCCACAGCCCTGCTAGCCGACTACCCACCCGGCATAGAGCGCGTCGGTAGCATAGACGAACTGATGAAGAGGGCCGAGTGGCGCCACTCTCGCGAATCCTTCGAGTTGTCGCTCGGCTGGCTGCTGGGGATAGGGGGTGCCACTGTCAAGGGACATGTCGTCAAGCTCGGTGAGTGAAACCCCATAGCGCATATCCTATAAACTATATAGTTTGTACCCCTAGTATACTTATATAGATCTGAAGTATGTTACTCTCGGATTGCTTCTGGCGTTCGGGGGCGCACTTTCAAGAGACACAACGTAGAAATCGGTAACTATAGTTCGGCCGTTCAGAGAATGCGTTCCTGATACGTCATCTTGAAAAAATGCTTTTGGCCGATATCTCGGAAACTATGTATTTAAGAGCAAAAAACATTAAAATCATTATTGTAGAAAATAAAATTTCGCATCTTTTGTTTCCAGCAAACATTTTTGTAAAACTTACCGTTTACGATTTATTGCCCATTTAATGAAATTTCATTAAATGGACCTTAAAACATTAAATGGACCATAAATCGTAAACGGTAAGTTTTACAAAAAAGTTTAATGGAAACAAAAGATGCGAAATTTTATTTTCTACAATAATGATCTTAATGTTTTTTGCCCTTAAGTACATAGTTTCCGAGATATCGGCCAAAAACATTTTTTCAAGATGACGTGTCAGGAACGCATTCTCTGAACGGCCGAACTATAGTGTGTACAATACATAAATATATTATTTCCCTGTCTAGATTTTACCCGTAACTTGGCCCGCGTATTGTGACTTTTAATACTCATCAACTTTTAAACTATATAAATGCAAGAAGTCAAGTCGGTCCGTCGCTCCGTTGCTGCGTGAAAGAGTAATAAATAATCCAACTAACTCATACATAGGTATTAGTAAGGATAAAAGACACAATAAATCTATATCCATAAAGAGAGTAATATAGACCAGGATGAAGCCGTAGTCAAAGAATATATAATAATACTACGTATAGAACGGCCACTCGTTACCCCCCACCCGTTTGAGTCTTCCTCACTTCCACCCCGCGTTTCACGGACGAGGCTTGTACACCGCGTGTGGGCTGCATTGGCCGGTGGATTTTCTAATAAAAACTACCTAGACTGTGACAATAGGGAAGATTTATACTGTGTATGGTTGAATATCAATGATACGTAACATAACAAGAAATTTTAATGCTTACCTAAGGATAACTAAAAGTTACTTAGTAGTTACTTAAAGTTAACTTATTTTACATTATTCGGTAACTTCCTCTTGATATTTTCTTTCAAGTGAATAACATCGGTTAATTTTTGCTAAAATACTTCCAAATTAAGTAATTAATATACTTTTTTAAGCACTAGATTTTTATTCATTTTTGCAAATTGAATACGCAACTGTCTCACTCACGCGGCATGACGTCACGTTGTGGTGATCGCTGACAGCCATAGACGTTCCGCACACAAATGCGCGTGTAGCGACCGTGCGTATGTGTGTTGTCTGTGAGTAAGTACTGTGTTCGTGTGCGTAAGACAGCAGATTTTGTATGAAAAATCGCGGAGTGTCCGGGCTGTGCCGTAGTCCTCCTAGCCGACTACTTCATTTCCCTGTACGTGGTCTTTTCTTGAGAACATATCGATCAATCAGTTATTGGAACGATGTATCTTGCCCGTTGCCTTTTCAACTTACTATAGTGTTACGTTATCCAATATTTTTTTTAACTCCCAAAATAGAGGAGGTTCAATGTTCGTATGTATGTTTTTTAACCCCCGACACAAAAGTTTGACGTGTCTGTTTGTCTGTGTGTGTCTGTCTGTCTGTCTGTCTGTGGCATCATAGCGCCCGAACCACTGAACCGATTTCAGTTTAGTTTTTTTTGGATGAAAGGAGACTTAATCGAGAGTGTTCTTAGCTATGTTTTATAAAAATCGATTGAGCCGTTTAAGAGTTATGGTGGGTTAAAGTGGGGATGGAAGAACCAAAATTCTACAAATGTGTCCAAAATGGTTGTCAATGTGTCGGGGGTTTTTAAAATTTTTAATTTATAGTTATTTTATTTTTGTGTATGTTCATCGATAATTTCGCCAATTGTGAACCGAATCAAAAAACATTTTTTTAGTTCGACAGGGTATACTCCCGAGATGGTCCCATTTAAATTTTATCGAAATCGGCTGGGAAGTTTTTGAAAAATCAACAATAATGGAAAAAGTGTTAAAACAATTCGAGCGAACTATTTGAGTTTTGTACACGATGGTACCTAGTCGGTTTGGCCATTTTTAGTGAAAAATAATTATTACATTGCAAAGGGTTACTTTTTATGATAAACATTTCAAAAATTCGTCGCGGATGCAGGATTCGAACCTTGCGTCTTCGGATCACTAGCCCGACGCTCTAGACCACTGAGCTAACCCGCTATACTGGACTCGCGACGAATTTTGTGAAGTGTTTACAATTTTAACCAACTTATAGCGTTGGCGGCGCCACCTGTGATACTTGTATTAGACAGGTTATCACTCAATTGAAGTTATAATAACTACTGTATTGACGAGAGATGGCGCACTGCTAATCAATGAAATGATTTTAATTTTATAGTGCATCCCACACTAGGTTTATCTCAAAGAGTTACTTTTTATGATAAACATTTCAAAAAAAAAACATTACATTACAGCTGAACCGTCAAAGAAAGTAGAAGAGGTGACGAAATCCGACGAAGCCCTGGTAAACCTCGCGGCGGCCGAAGCGAGATTAGAAAACGACGCATTCCGTCTCTCCAGAGAAGTGGAAAACGCTCTTAGAGATGCGCAGGCGCAATATGCGCTCGGGAATAAACCCGCGGTAAGTACAATACCTCTTTTTAACCTTAAAATCGGACGTCGGGAACGTTTGTTTCACGATTTGCAACCAAAATCGTAAGCACGAAATGTTTATTTATTGGTAACCAGTTACGGATTCAGAATAGTCCTAATCCTAATACGGAACTAGTTACGAAGAAGGCATTGTTGTTTGTAGTAAGTACCTTACATAGGTACTTAACAAATTAAGAGAGTGGAAGCTGAATTTTGAAAGAAATTTGCAGTTGCGCTATTTATCAGCCGATGTCTGTAATACTTGCCTAGATCGTTTGTGCGCTACAGTCCCGTAAATTCTTAGTCTTAAAGTCTTAAATTAATCCTTATTACATCAGCTACCTGTCAATATCGGTCCAGCCATTTCAAAGATTAGCCGGAACAAATAGTCAGACAGACAGACAAAAATTGTAAAAAATGTTATTTTGCTGTATGTACCGTATATATATTCATACACATGTAGTAAAAAACGGTTATTTCAATATTAAAAACAGACACTCCAATTTTATTTATATGTATAGATAAGTCAAACATTTCATAAGTAATTAACAAACTATCCTTATACTTGAGTCCTTTTATCTCAACACTACTCGTATCTAGACTGATTTGATCTATATTCACAGTAATGATTCTTAGTAAGATTCTTAACAAACGCTTCCTCTAAAGGAGATGTTCTCAAACCTGGCCCATACCTGGCTTGCTTTTATCTTATAGACAAAAATATGACGAAACACGAAAAAATACTGAAAAAAATCCGAACGCTTTAGAAAAAAAGCAAAACATTTATCATTATCGCAGGCCTAGCAACCCATGATTTGAATTTTCCGACATCTAGTGTACCTAAAGAATGAAAAAGTTAATTTCAGCGTTGCCGCTTTGTGGAAAATCACCCGAATCACGGGGAATCTTAACTCGATTGGTAATTGAATTTAAACGCAGGGATTTTTTTTATATTATTTTATGGACCATGAGGTATTATTATTTTAAAATGATAAAGGATATTTATGCTAAATATGAGTGTCGTAGTATGATTTAAAATAGTTTTCTCGCTAATATCTAAGGGATTTCGCGAAAATACGCATAATTGTTTTGAGATGAGCTACGACATTTTTCAATCTTGGTGATTGCGAAAATACAACGTAGGTATCAAATCATCCTACTACATGCATTATATTTCGCCTCATTTTTCTGGGAACTAAGAAAATAGAAACTGGTATACTGTTTACGGTTTGCTATTGTTTTATCTCATTCGGCTTTAAATGTACGAATGCATTGTGATATCTTTGCCTTTGCGACAATTCAATTCTTATTATCGACATGGTTACGATAATAGACTTCGATGTATTACAAACCTGACAGATCTGGCGATGACTTTTTTGGACAATCGTGACATTTAAATCTGCAGATTTTGAATCTTGTTGCCGATTGACTCCTTTCTTACATCCATGATCCACAACATGGTGGATGACTTTAATAGCCGTTAATATGGCAATAACGCAAAGCAAAAAAAATTGTTTGCTTTTTAATTGACTGTTCGATTAAAAAACACTATGCCTCATCGAATTAAGTTGATTTTTCTCCCTATTGTAGTTTAGAGCCCGTCATTGAGCCAAAGTCCCATACAAAAAAGAACATGTCCTTTAATGTTAATCTGTTTCCAAATGACGCTACAACAACCCTCCTTTTAAAGGGTATTTTACCCCACAATAGGCATGATGATTGGGTAAAAAAAAACAGTATTATAATATGTCCGTGAGTTAGATTATCAAAAAATATTGGACACGTATTTTTTCTTTTGTCTATCAAACAACAAATGACAAAGATAAACCTTGTCATAGTTTGGGAGTGGGGGTCGTGACGTCACGTCTCTCATAAAAGTCCACATGTGTATGACACTCGTGACGTCACGCGGAACTTTAACGGGCTGTATCTTCATCAATTGTTGTTTAATTGACAAAAGAAAAAATTCGTGTTTAATTTTTTTTTAATAATCTATCCGACGGACTAATAACATTTTTTTAGTCATCATTCTTATTACAATAGGCTATTTGACTAGATTTTGGAAATCGTTTTAAATTATTGGTTAGTACATAATAAGCACACTACATTTATATTTCCGAGAGATCTACTGTATTAACAATGAAAATAGATATTCAAGATCCCACCAAAAACGACATCCTGTAATGGCGCTGGTCTTTGACGTCACACACTATCGTAAATAATAATAATAAAATAAAAAAAAATAAAAAGCCTTATATTTCCGATATCACAACACAATTGGCAATTAAAAATTTACAAAAATTATAAAATAAAGAGTGTCGTGTATATCAGGAACCCCTCTCAGGTGAAGGCCTCCTCCAAAGAATGCCATGATTCTCTATTTTGGGCTATTTCGTGCCATTTGGAGCCAGCGATTTTTTTGATGTCGTCCTCCCATCGTGTGTAGGGTCTTCCTTTGTAGCGCTTACCTGGTGGTCCTTTCCAAGTTGTTACAGTTTTGGTCCATCTGCCGTCTGCCAGGCGCGCTACATGCCCGGCCCATTTCCACTTTAATTTTTGGGCGTGGGATAGAGCATCTATTGCTTTGGTCTTGGACCTTATTTTTGAATGTCTTATCCTTTGAATTTTTTTGATATTTAACATACTGCGCTCCATCCCTCTTTGGCAAGTAGTTAATTTATTTTTGACTTTATTCGTAAACTTCCATGTTTGGCATGCATATGTGAGACAAGGGATAAGACATGAGTCCATGACTTTCTTTTTAAGCTTTACAGGCATGTCGCTTTTAAATACTTCTTTGTATCTCCAATAACTGTTCCATGTTCTGTTGACTCTTCTTTCTACCTCTAGCTCGTTGTTATTTCGGTTAAATCCAACTTGTTTCCCCAAATAAATGTATTGCTCTACATATTCAAGATCATCATTTCCCACTGTTATGATTGGTTTTGTGTGATTTGACATTATTTTTGTCTTCGAAATAACGTTAGTTAATACTAGTAAATACGCTAGTTCACATCTAAAACCTGACAAAAAATTCTTTAAAAGTAACTTACAGATCCAATAATATTACTCCGAAATCACAAAACACAAACTACACAAACGACAGTCAATCGTGAAATTCTTGTTTACTATCATGTGACGTCACCAGAGTTGCCGCCCTTCTTAGAGCGTTCATGTCACAGATACAATATCAAATAATATCGTATTTCATTTCGTGCGATTTGCGAAAATGAGACATAATCCTTACATACTCGTAGTATAAAATAAAGTCGCTATTTTCGTTTGTTTGTGCTGCTTAAATCTTTAAAACTACGCAACGGATTTTGATGCGGTTTTTTTTAATGGATAGAGTAATTCAAGAGGAAGTTTTATATGTATAAAAATTCCCGAAATTCCCACGGGAACGGGCACAACGCGGGTAAAACCGCGGGGCGCTGCTAGTTTTAGTATAAATAAAGTGAAATATGTCTTTTTCAGACTATTATCTTTAAGGATTACCACAATCAATAGTATATTTTCAATGTTGTCAAATAGCCTATTGGTCGACAACAAGAAAAATTGATCAATGTTTAATTTTACTTTTTTTTTGTATGTACAGGCCAAAAACCAGCTGCGTCGAAAGCATAGAGCAGAACAACGGCTGAAGAAATGCGAAGGTGCCTTGGATAATGTGAGGCAACTGCTACTCAATCTGCGGGATACTGAGCATAATAAGGCTATCGTCGATACTTACAAGTACGGATTTTTTTAATAATGATTATAGACTACTTTATACTTTTTAGGGTTCCGTACCCAAAGGGAAAAACGGGACCCTATTACTAAGACTTCGATGTCCGTCTGTCCGTCTGTTTGTCTGTCTGTCACCGGGCTGTATCTCATGAACCATGATAGCTAGGCAGCTGAAATTTTCACAGATGATGTATTTCTGCTGCCGCTATAACAACAAATACTAAAAACAAAATAAAATAAATATTTAAGGGGGGCTCCCATACAACAAACCTGAATTTTTAGACGTTTTTCGCTCTATATTAATAATGGTAATAGGTAGATGCTTGAAATTTTCACAGAATATTTAGTTTTATATTCACTTCAAAAATTAAAATAAAATAAATATTTAAGACGGGCTCCCATACAGTACGGAACCCGTCGTGCGTGAGTCCGACTCGTACTTGACCGATTGTTTGAATTACCTTTCTAGAATAAAGTTCAATTGGATGTTCGGAATGTAATTTTCCCGCTTTCCAGCTATAATCATAAGCATAAAATTAATCTTTTATCTCTGAACGGTACACGGTTGAATCTGTCATGCTATTATTTTGAAAAAAATAATAATTGTAAATTCAAATTGATACATTCTTTTTTTAATTTGCAGAACGACGTCAGAGGCTATGAAAGAGACTGCGATTTCCGAAGACGCTGTTCACGACACAATGGACGATCTGAAAGATGTAAGTTATCTCTCATACTGAGCGCCACACAAGTCGGCGGATGGGAAGTTATGCGCAGAACGCTGCGCAAAAGCCGAAATATAGGTATGCGCTGGAGCCAGAGAGACTCGCGTCGGGGCACACCCGCCCGCCAACCTCATGCCTCCCGCGCGCTCCCTACGCATTGTGCACACATGTGTAATAGTTAGCGGGAGCCAGAGAGACTCGCGCCGGGGCACACCCGCCCGCCAACCTCATTCCTCCCGCGCGCTCCCTACGCATTGTGCACACATGTGTAATAGTTAGCGGGAGCCAGAGAGACTCGCGCCGGGGCACACCCGCCCGCCAACCTCATGCCTCCCGCGCGCTCCCTACGCATTGTGCACACATGTGTAATAGTTAGCGGGAGCCAGAGAGACTCGCGCCGGGGCACACCCGCCCGCCAACCTCATGCCTCCCGCGCGCTCCCTACGCATTGTGCACACATGTGTAATAGTTAGCGGGAGCCAGAGAGACTCGCGCCGGGGCACACCCGCCCGCCAACCTCAGGCCTCCCGCGCGCTCCCTACGCATTGTGCACACATGTGTAATAGTTAGCGGGAGCCAGAGAGACTCGCGCCGGGGCACACCCGCCCGCCAACCTCATGCCTCCCGCGCGCTCCCTACGCATTGTGCACACATGTGTAATAGTTAGCGGGAGCCAGAGAGACTCGCGCCGGGGCACACCCGCCCGCCAACCTCATGCCTCCCGCGCGCTCCCTACGCATTGTGCACACATGTGTAATAGTTAGCGGGAGCCAGAGAGACTCGCGCCGGGGCACACCCGCCCGCCAACCTCATGCCTCCCGCGCGCTCCCTACGCATTGTGCACACATGTGTAATAGTTAGCGGGAGCCAGAGAGACTCGCGCCGGGGCACACCCGCCCGCCAACCTCATGCCTCCCGCGCGCTCCCTACGCATTGTGCACACATGTGTAATAGTTAGCGGGAGCCAGAGAGACTCGCGCCGGGGCACACCCGCCCGCCAACCTCATGCCTCCCGCGCGCTCCCTACGCATTGTGCACACATGTGTAATAGTTAGCGGGAGCCAGAGAGACTCGCGCCGGGGCACACCCGCCCGCCAACCTCATGCCTCCCGCGCGCTCCCTACGCATTGTGCACACATGTGTAATAGTTAGCGGGAGCCAGAGAGACTCGCGCCGGGGCACACCCGCCCGCCAACCTCATGCCTCCCGCGCGCTCCCTACGCATTGTGCACACATGTGTAATAGTTAGCGGGAGCCAGAGAGACTCGCGCCGGGGCACACCCGCCCGCCAACCTCATGCCTCCCGCGCGCTCCCTACGCATTGTGCACACATGTGTAATAGTTAGCGGGAGCCAGAGAGACTCGCGCCGGGGCACACCCGCCCGCCAACCTCATGCCTCCCGCGCGCTCCCTACGCATTGTGCACACATGTGTAATAGTTAGCGGGAGTCAGAGAGACTCGCGCCGGGGCACACCCGCCCGCCAACCTCATGCCTCCCGCGCGCTCCCTACGCATTGTGCACACATGTGTAATAGTTAGCGGGAGCCAGAGAGACTCGCGCCGGGGCACACCCGCCCGCCAACCTCATGCCTCCCGCGCGCTCCCTACGCATTGTGCACACATGTGTAATAGTTAGCGGGAGCCAGAGAGACTCGCGCCGGGGCACACCCGCCCGCCAACCTCATGCCTCCCGCGCGCTCCCTACGCATTGTGCACACATGTGTAATAGTTAGCGGGAGCCAGAGAGACTCGCGCCGGGGCACACCCGCCCGCCAACCTCATGCCTCCCGCGCGCTCCCTACGCGTTGTGCACACATGCGCAATAATTAGCGAATCACGGCGAAGTTTCATCTGCGGCTAACTTCCCATCCGTCGACTTGTGTGGCGCTTAGTATACTAGCTTTTGCCCGCGGCCTCGTCCGCGTGATATTTTGACTTTTGTGCTATCCCATATGAACCTTTTATTTTTCGGGACAAAAAGTAGCCCATGTCTCTTTCCGTCTTTTTAAACTATGTCCATGCCAAAAATCAAGTCAGTTCGTTGCTGCGTCAAAGAGGAACAAACCAACAAACACAATTTGTGATTTATAATATTAGTAAGGAAGTAAGGATATCAAAAACATTCTTTCAAAATTATTTAAAGCACTGGGTTTTTAACTTTTTTATGTTATGAAGTAAAATTAAATAAATCGGCCAAGTGCGAGTCAGGCTCGCGCACCAAAGGTTCGGTGCCGTTTGGAAGCCCCCTTAATATATTTTGTTTCAATTTAATCATTTATTTTTTAAGGAATATACAACTTAATGTTCTGTGAATATTTCAAGCATCTTCCAATCGAGCAAAAAAAACACGTTACTTGTATTAGAGCTCCCCTTAAATATTTATTTTATTTTAATTGAATTGTTTATTTTTAAAGTGCATAGATAATTTAATATTCTGTGAATATTTCAAGTACGGATATCTACCTGTTGCCGTTGTAAATATCGAGTGAAAAACGGCCAAAAATTCAGAATTGTTGTTAGATCAGAAATACAAATTATCTGTGAAAATTTCAACGTTCTAGCTATCACAGTTCATGAGATACAGCCTGGTGACAGACAGACAGACAAACGGACAGCGGAGTCTTAGTAATAGGGTCCCGTTTTTACCCTTTGGGTACGCAAGCAACCCTATAAATATGTACTTCTATATAACTCAGAGATCATTGAACCTAGAAACAAATTATGTTTTTTTTAGTAACCAACCATCTAAAATTTCATCATAAAAATTGGATGTTATTATCATCATCTACTGAACCCTATGCGCGTCTCGACACGCTTTTGACAACTTATTTTATTTTCTCCAGGTTATGGATTATAATTTTTTATGTAATGAAGGAAAAATATACTTACTTCTACACAACTCAGAGGTCTTTGAACTTAGAAACTGTTTTTTTTTTAGTACCTAATCAACCATCTAATAGCATCATTAAAATTGGGTGTTATTATCTTCATCATTATCTACGGAACCCTATCACACGCGCGTCTCGACACGCTCTTGACAAAGTATTGAAGTGAAACTTGTAATGCGCCTTCCAACAAGGTTGAGTTAAACGTTTAACGCCACCATGGAGGGGGTATGATAGCACTGTTGCGTCGAAGTTTCACTTCTTCCGCGCGGAGGGACACCACTTGCATTTCATTTTATTTTCTTCAGGTTATGGATACGTATAACGAAGTGGAGCGAGCTTTAAGTGGCAACATCGACGATATGGATGCAGCTGAACTCGAGGCTGAACTAGCCGAGTTGCTGGCAACACCGACCAAGGGGAAAGAAGGTAAAATATCGCTTTTTCTGTACTGTGTGACGAACTAACAAATGAAATTGCAGGAAAAATACCTAATTCTAAGAAGGCCCAATTTTTAAAATGAAATTTGAAAAAATCCAACGTCAAAATATCCAATTTCGTGCTTGTTTCACTCAAATAACGTTTCTATTTTTTTGTGTTTTATTATAATATATTTGTTCTTTCACAGCCACCCCCACCAAGCCTCGCAAGACTGTAGATCCAGAGTTCGTATTCGACGGCGAAGAGCGAATCTTGGCCGAACTGAACGAGCTAGGGGTCGAGGATGGTAGCCCGCCGACAGCCGAGCCTACCAATAATAACAACACCAGGAAAAATAATATTCCAGTAGCCGTGGGTGAATGGGACACGGGATTGAAGAGTAAGTCAAAGTCCAATCTCAATCTAAGTACAAGTCTAACCTGCCGACAGTAACAACACCAGGAAACAGAACGTTCCCGCAGCCGTGGCCGAGTGGGATACGGGACTGGAGGTTAAGTTAAAGTCCAATCGCAATCAAAGTCCAAGTCTAATCTGTCGACAATAACAACACCAGGAAACATCTCATACCAGTAGCTGTGCCCAAGTGGGACACGGGGCTGAAAGGTAAGTCAAAGTCCAACCGCAATCAAAGTCCAAATATGGTCATGAACGGGACAATAACAATCAACATTTAAACGTAATCAACATTTAATTTAAAAAAATGTAAATAATACGCATAGTACAAAAATACGAAAATACGACACGTATTTTTTCTTTTGTCAATCAAACAATTAATGACAAAGATAAACCTTGTCCCAGTTCGGGAGTGGGGGTTAGTGACGTCACTGGCCAGTATATTTTGTAGTACTTTTGTAGTAATCTTCATCAATTTTTGCTAAATTGACAAAAGTAAAAATACGTGTCTAATATTTTTACAAGCTTTTATTTAACTTGCAATGGATGTACCTATATACATATATGTATGAAAGTTCGGGTGGAATCTTGCAAGTTAAATTTGACCAACTTCCCGGTTTCCGATTGAGCTGAAATCTTGCACGCATATGTACTATATCGCGTGACAATGCAATAATATGGTACCATAGAGCTGATCTGATGATGGAGTCGGAAGGTGGCCATAGGAACTACTGTACTAAACAAGATAGACCCGTCGTGTGGCCTTTGTCTTGGCTAGCACGAGGCTGTCACATGATATCCAGGATCTCAAAATCTCGTATTTTAAAAAAAGTTATACAGGGTTATTGGCCAAGTCGTCCTATTCCTGTTAAGGGTGTGTAGAAAAAACCGAAAATCGTGTGTTTTATAAAAAACAATTACAAATCAGTCAGAAACGTAGTAAACTACATACCCTTAACGGGAATAGGTCGAGTTAACCCTTCGTGCGCGAGTCCGGCTCACACTTGGCCGGATAATATTATCATTGTAAATTATGAATGACTTAACTACTTAATATTAATAGAATTAACATAGATGAACATGCCATAATGAACAAAAGAAATACATATATTTATAAGTATTGGAAATAAGCCACGCGGGTGTATAATGTTATGTATAAGTTGTGGGCAGTGCGAGATGTGGAATGTAAACTTAGTTTAGTAACTTAGTTAGAATAAGAAGAGACATGCCAGCAATCTAATCCTAGAAAGAAGATCTCGGGATCGGAGCCACAATTTAAAAAAAAAAAAAACTACTTAATATTCATTTCATACATAATATGTATACAGGTACAATAAATTATAATAATTTCCCACAATTATCCGAAGTATCACTACATATTATAAAACAAAGTTGCTTTCCGCTGTCTGTCCCTATGTATGCTTATATCTTTAAAACTACGCAACGGATTTTGATGCGTTTTTTTTTAAATAGATAGAGTTATTCAAGAGGAAGGTTTCGCACAGGTGCTTTATACATATAAAGCACCTGTGCGAAGCCTGGGCGGGTCGCTAGTTTTTATAATAATTTATTTGATAATCTATTATATTTTTCAGTGAACAAGCCTTTTATTTTCAAGATCTTAATGACTAACACATTATTTGTTTGTACACAGGTACCCCAAAATCCGCCCCACGAGCCGGGCAAGCGATGGAACCGCCCAAAAGCCAGTCGTGGTACCCGCCCACCGCAGACTGCCTCCGCTCCGACACTTGGAACAATAACTTCGCTGAGCTGAGGCAGGATGACAGGTTACATCCTGGTAAGTCATTATGACAAACCGTAGGACGTCCTCCTCAGGTGTAGGACGTCCTACGGTGTCTGAAAAATTGCATTCGTGAGACGGCACGACATACCCTGTTATCATTATCATAATACTCAGTCGTAGGACGTCCTCTGACATGCTTTAGCCGTGAGACGAGACGATAGGTTGTACCCCGGTGAGTCATCTTTATCATCTACTTCGCTGAGCTGAGGCAAGATGACAGATTACATCCTGGTAAGTCCTTATGTCAAACCGTAGGACGTCCTCCTTTGTCTCGAAAACTGCTATCGTGAGAGAAAACGACAGACTGTGTCCTGGTAAATCATCATTGTCATCATTCTCAGCCGTAGGACGTCCTACGGTGTCTGAAAAATTGCCTTTTAAATAAAGGCTCGTATTAAACATGCCAGAAGACTATGAGAAGATTTAAGCAGAATGTAAGAAAAACAAACAAGAATATTCGAACAATTTCTCGTATTAAATATACCAAAAGACTATTTGAAAAGAATATTTAAATAATGCCTCGTATTCAATATACCAGAAAACTACCTACGTACGCGTATATGAGAAGATCAAAGCAGAATAAAAGAAGATCAAAGAAGAATATTTCGCAAACTGCGCGGAGACATTCGACGGATGTCGTGTTTACATTCACGTCGTCACTCGGGTGTCTATGCGGGGTTGTGATATCTCAACAAAAAGAAGACTAAAGATCTTTTGTGGAAACCACAGAATAAGAACTACAACCCGGTCAGAATATCTGTGCACCTCGCTGGAATGCGGCGCCTCTCCCGCTTCCCCTGTCACCTCTCCGCGCACTCCCCGGTGCGACAGTACGGTTAGCATCTTCGTTGCCGATACACGTCCCGATAATAATTTACGTCCGGACGGTATACTAGACGTCCGGTAATGTATATACGTCCCGATAATTCGATATGACGTCACGAAGTCAGGTGCACAGATATTGTGACCGGGTTGTACTAGAAGTCTAACGCTGTTGTCACTTGAAGCAATTCTCAGCCACCGGAGGGATAGTAAGCCCGACAGAGGCGCCATCGCGCCATAGAAACTTCTCTCTATCGAATGCCTAAAGTGAAAAAGAAACAGAAATAAAATTAGCTATTATAGTTACGATGGCGCCTCTAAAATTGGGCTTAATGTTGTCGATCGAAAAAATCTGAAAGATATGCATTGATTTAATATGGCATAAGTTAGAAAGAGATATGAAAAATATCTGGATTGGTATTGATAACAATTTTTTAAAATGCTTGTCGCATAATTTTATCTTTGCGATAAGCATTTCAAAAACTCGTTGAACTGGTCTCTCTCGGATCACTAGCCCGACGCTCTCCCAACCAAGCTAGCTCGCCAAAGGGATTTGAACATTTTTGTGTGGAAGCTGGCATATCCACCCGCCGCCATTATTATTATTTTTTTAGTTTCCGCGCACAATGAAATTAGAATAAATGGGTAGGGGACACTTATAGAAACAATAGATGTTCAGTACTATGATATTGATACCCTAAAGTGTCACGTTCTCGAGATACCTATTTGGATGTT
The DNA here is from genome assembly GCA_964007245.1 of Hypomecis atomaria. NCBI lineage: Eukaryota > Metazoa > Arthropoda > Insecta > Lepidoptera > Geometridae > Hypomecis > Hypomecis atomaria. The sequence goes on from OZ023310.1 coordinate 9,039,284, forward strand.
AAGATCGCAAATTCTCGTACAGCGATCTTTACATCCTAATATCTCGAGAACATGACACTTTAGGCAAAGAATATATAATAATACTACGTATAGAACGGCCACTCGTTACCCCCCACCCGTTTGAGTCTTCCTCACTTCCACCCCGCGTCCACGGACAAGGCTTGTACACCGCGTGTGGGCTGCACTGGCCGGTGGATTTTCTAATAAAAACTACCTAGACTGTGACAATAGGGAAGATTTATACTGTGTATGGTTGAATATCAATGATACGTAACATAGGAAGAAATTTTAATGTTTCCCTAAGGATAACTAAAAGAAACTTATTTTACATTATTCGGTAACTTCCTCCTGATATTTTCTTTCAAATGAATTACATCGATTAATTTTGCTAAAATACTTCCAAATTAAGTAATTAATATACTTTTTCAAGCACTAGATTTATATTCATTTTTGCAAATTGAATACGCAACTGTCTCACTCACGCGGCATGACGTCACGTTGTGGTGATCGCTGACAGCCATAGACGTTCCGCACACAAATGCACGTGTAGCGACCGTGCGTATGTGTGCTGTCTGTGAGTAAGTACTGTGTGTGCGTAAGACAGCAGATTTTGTATGAAAAATCGCGGAGTGTCCGGGCTGTGCTTTAGGGTACCATAGTGCGAAACATTTATTGTGTGTTTAAGTGTCCCCTACTTATATATACTAATTTAATGACTTTTGATTATGCTACTGTAGATACTTTAGAGTGTTATTATGCTATTTTTGACATGTAACTGCTATGTGATATATTTATTAATTTTAAATGGTTATTTCTGACAATTCTATTGCAGATATTTTATTACAGTATATCTGATTTTTTTTTAATATTGTATTTTTAATGTAATGTACCGAATTTTTAACTAATTTATTGCAAATTTTTTTTTTTTAATATTGTATTTTTAATGTACCGAATTTTTAACTAATTTATTGTAAAATTGTCCTTAATAATTTTGAAAGTCTTAATGATTGTTATTTCTGACGATTCGTTGGACGTTGCTTGTAGTATATTATATTGTATACTAATGAATGTAATGTTCCTTACTGAAAATAAATGGTATCTATCTATCTATCTATCTAATGGTGCGCGGAAACTTTGAAAAAGAAACAATGGCGGCTATGGGTGGCTATGCCACAAATGTTTAAGCCCGTTTGTGAAGTTTATCATTACCACCACTTTATAGCGTTTCCTGCGTTATCTTCGAGTTTTTGACATGCTGATCACAAAGCTAACTCATTCAGATAATAATTATTTTTCGCAAAAAATGGCAAAACAGTCTTCCATCGTGTACAAAATTCGAATATTTTGCTCGAATTGTTTACATTATTGTTGATTTAACAAAAAAGGCTCAGCCGATTTCTGTAAAATTTAAATAGGATCACCTCGGGAGTATACCCTTTCGAACTAAAAAAGATTTTTTTCGATTCGGTTCACTATTAGCGAAATTATCGATACACATACACAAAAAAAAATACATACAGACGAACATAGAACCTCCTCCTTTTTAGAAGGCGGTTAAAAACCTAGTATGGAAAGCACTCTAAATAAAAATCATATCATTAAACCCTTTTGGTAATTGGATGGGTGACCGCGTGTGGCATTTTCCAACTGAGCGCTACCGTGGCTCGAATGACACGTTAAATTGTAGGTCTCGATTGTTCTAATCGCTTAGCCATACCAGAGGCATTCAGGCGGCCTAAAAATTCTGACACTAGGGCTTTGAACCAGCCACCCGGCCTATACAAACGTATTTAAGTAACCCTTTTATCCAGTTTTAATGTTATAAAGTTTGCAAATTTCTAGAAATATATTATTTTATTTATCTACACTAATGTTGTAACATTCTACTTATGTTTCCAATACTTGACTTATAATGACTACTGTTATAGCTCAGACAACAAAACACTCAATTTAAGCAATTTCACATGATGTTATAATATCCACATCGATATCGTAAAATCTCATTATAACATCGCGCGCTCGCTTCTGATTGGCCCTGCGCGCGCAGCTGCGCTCTCATTGGTTAGATTTTAATGGCGCCAAGTTCACTGTGACAATACACGTACGCGTGAATTTAATGTTTCGCAATATGTTTTATTTTATTTTTATTAGTGAAGATAAAGTAGTGTATGCAACTGCATATAAAACGGGTATTAAAACACGAGTGTGAGTTTATGAAACGAGCGCAGCGAGTTTCATAATAGTAACGAGTCATCTTCGTTATATGACAGTTGCATAAACTACTATATTGAAATTGACTACACAATCATTAAAATTCAAAATGGCTAAAAATTACACTAAGATCCAGTGCATCTACCCTAGCTAAAACAACCAGGAACCACAGTAATCAGTTACCACTTTAGTAATATTGTGTTATCTTTACAGGTCAACCGCTAAATCTAGACTTTAGCACCCCACCCCGCCTGTACAACTCAGACTTCCAAGTTCGAGACCACAAGTTGGCGTCGCGCGTCTGGCTCTACAACCCGCGGGATTCTGACACTCTGGCCGCCAGCACAGAGTACTGCAGGTGATTAATAAATGTATAATATGTGTGTGGAATGAGTGAGTTAGTTGATGGATGAGTTTATTATCGTATGAGTGAGACAGAACGAACGACTATGTTGGCAAGAACAGTACTCAAATATCGGCCAAGTACAGACAAAAAAAAAATCGGCCAAGTGCTAGTCGGACTCGCGCACGAAGGGTTCCGTACCGTATGGGAGCCCTATTCCCTTGCCGTTATTACTTAATAGCGAGCAAAAAACTTATAAAAAACACGTTTGTTGTATGGGAGCCTCCCTTAAATATTTATTTAATTCTGTTTTTAGTATTTGTTGTTATAGCGGTAACAGAAATACATCATTTGTGAAAATTTCAGCTGCCTAGCTATCATAGTTCATGAGATACAGCCCGGTGACAGACAGACAGCCGACAGCAGCGTGCTACATCCTAGACCGCATATCTGCTCAACATCAGGCAGTATGTAGTCAAACGCAAACCTATATGGAATAAAAAAAAATAAAAAAAAAGACAGACGGACATCGAAGTCTTAGTAATAGGGTCCCGTTTTTACCCTTTGGGTACGGAACCCTAAAAATAAGAAACATGTGAAAGCTTCTTGACCTTAGATAGCCAAGGAATCCATTACATTCATCAACTATAAAAAAACGCATCGTAATTTTTGTTAAAGTTACTATTTTGGGAGATAAAAAATGTGTCGCAACAGACAGACTTGTATACAAATCTAGATAACAAAAAGAACTATTTTTATTTCTCCCTCCTTTTATATCGCGAATCAAAAATGTCAATGTAATATTGACCGTAATCATTAGAGTTCTTTGGTTATTAATCTTTTAAATTTATATCCAATCAACGCGCAACTTTATGTGAGCTTCAGTGAATATATTGCGCAGCTTGTAGCTATCTTCACATCCGCCGACTTGTATGATTCGACCTATACGTCTAGCAGATGACTAAATAGTAGTTTATGCAACTGTCATATAATGAATTAAGGGTATTAAAACACGAGTGTGAGTTTATTAAACGAGCGCAGCGAGTTTCATAATAGTAACGAGTGTTTTAATACCCGTGTTATATGCAGTTGCATACACTACTTTATCTTCACTAATAAAAATAAAATAAAAAACATATTGCGAAACATTAAATTCACGCGTACGTGTATTGTCACAGTGAACTTGGCGCCATTAAAATCTAACCAATGAGAGCGCAGGTGCGCGCGCAGGGCCAATCAGGAGCGAGCGCGCGATGTTATAATGAGATTTTACGATATCGATGTGGATATTATAACATCAAGTGAAATTGCTTAAATTGAGTGTTTTGTTGTCTGCGCTATAACAGTAGTCATTATAAGTCAAGTATTGGAAACATAACTAAAATGTTACAACATTAGTGTAGATAAAATATTTTGTATACTTAGTCCGTCAGATATATTATTATCAAAAAATATTAGTTTTGTCAGAAAAGTGACGTCACGAACCCCACTCCCAATTTTGGACAAGGTTTATCTTTGTCATACACAGCCTTGCCACAAAAGATTTAAACACTGTTTAACCGTGCAATTTGTACTGTTAAACATTGTCCAAGCCATGTGTAAAACTTTTGTGGTAAGACGGTTATAGTTTGACAAAAGAAAAAAATTCGTGTCCAATAATTTTAATAAACAAACTAACGGACTAATTATAATAATGATATTATACAGTCGTCATGTCTATTATGACTACTACGCTACGCGGTACTCCCCCGTCGCTCGCCTTTGAACAATCCGTCGAGCGACGGGGGAGTACCGCGTAGCGTTAACCAAAGGCGAGCTAGTGTCAGGCAGGCTTGCCTCCGAATCACATAGCCTAAGTACAATGCGGCGCAAACAACTACGCTGGTACTAGCTTAACTTTTTGACCGACGAAACGGAGGAGGTACTCAATTCGACGCGTATATTTGTTCTTTTTTTAACCCCCGACGCAAAAGAGGGGTGTTATAAGTTTGACGTGTCTGTTTGTCTGTCTGTCTGTGGCATCATAGCGCCCGAACCACTGAACCGATTTCAGTTTAGTTTTTTTTTGGATGAAAGGAGACTTAATCGAGAGTGTTCTTAGCTATGTTTTATAAAAATCGATTGAGCCGTTTAAGAGTTATGGTGGGTTAAAGTGGGGATGGAAGAACCAAAATTCTACAAATGTGCCCAAAATGGTTGTCAATTGAAAGTTTGTTGTCAAATATTTTTGTGTCGGGGGTTTTTTAAATTTTTAATTTATAATTATTATGTGTAACCACGCATTACTTTTTACATAGTGGTCCGATTTCGATAATTCTTTTTTTTTTATTGGAAAGAGTATACTTCGAAGTTGGTCCCATTAATTTTTTTAAATAAAATCGGCTGAGCCATTTTTGATACATCAACAATAATGTGAAAAATGCTACATCGATCCGTGCGAAATATTCGCGAATTCTGTACACAGTTGAAGTCGGTCATGCCATTTTTTGCGAAAAATAATTATTTATTCTATCCACAGCGGTGAAAGCCCAGGCAAAGCCAGCGGAAACTTCCAAATGGCGCCTGGTGGAGAACGGGAGAAGACTACCGCTAAAGAGAACACCAAGAACGACAACGTGACGTGGCTCAACGAAGACCCCTTGGCCGACCTAGAAAGGAGGCTCCACAACCTGCGCGGGTTCAACTTATAATCCTTATAGTAGAGTATATTTTTCTCGTTTTTTTTTAAGAAAATATAACGGGTATCAAATTCATGTCGAAAAATTGCGTAAAGGTCAATGACCTTATGGCGTGCCGTCGTTGACCTTTGACCTAGGGTCATTCACACCTTTGACTTAGTTAGCTTGTCATGTACTAAAAAGGGGATGTTTCTTTAAACAACATAAGATCTATAGTCAAACCGCTAAACTCAGACTTCGCCTGCGCGGGTACAAGGGCGCGGGGGTAGACGACAAAGAGGACTGAGACAGGTGCGGGCGCCGGGGACCCGCTGCCCGCGCCTGTCTCAGTCCCCTGTGTCGTCTCCCCCGGCGCCCCTGTACCGCGCAGGCGAAGTCTGAGTTTAGCGGTTTGGCTATAGCTAGGATATTATGTAGGAAGAACTTTTCAAGTTATAATGAACTTAAAATGCTTTCTTCGTGTCCATTTTAATTGATTTTGTTCGTCAAGTGTAGTGGTCACTACGCCCAGATCAATTTCAAATAATATAAATTAAAAATTTAAAAAACCCCCGACACATTGACAACCATTTTGGGCACATTTGTAGAATTTTGGTTCTTCCATCCCCACTTTAACCCACCATAACGGCTCAATCGATTTTTATAAAACATAGCTAAGAACACTCTCGATTATGTCTCCTTTCATCCAAAAAAAAAACTAAACTGAAATCGGTTCAGTGGTTCGGGCGCTATGATGCCACAGACAGACAGACAGACACACAGACAAACAGACACGTCAAACTTATAACACCCCTCTTTTGCGTTGGGGGTTAAAAACGTATCACAGTAAGGCAAAGGTCAATTGATGTCAAAGATCATTGACCTCACGCTTAAAATCAATTAAATTTTCGTTACACTAACTAAAGCTATTCTACGATTCAATACACACAAGTTTGGAAAAGATCACTAGTCATATCACACTAATATTCTAAATGTAAATTTTTGTGTGTATTACTCGAATCCGTAACGGCTGAACGGATTTTGATGAAACATAACCTCACTCAGAGTCGGACTAAAAAATAATCATCAAGTATCGTGTAATTAACAAAACTGTAAATAACCAACTGCCATATTAACTTTAAATTTAGGATAGAACAAAAATAAGAAACAGTCGTAAGAAAATAGAAAAAAAAATGTTTTTTGAAAAGGCTGAACTGTTTTTGATTAGGAATCGCATAGTGATAGTTAAGATGCGTCTCAGAAATTAACACGTTTTTTTAAATGGGGTCATAGGTATTAAACGCAAAACTTTTAAGGGCGGGTCTAGTACATCTAGACAAACCACTTTTGTTCTAGGACTTTTGGAAAATCACGATGAAAAAATCAGCTTTTTTAGGATTCCGTACCCAAAGGGAAAAACGGGACCCTTTTACTAAGACTTTGATGTCCGTCTGTCTGTCTGTCTGTCACCGGGCTGTATCTCATGAACCATGATAGCCAGGCATCTGAAGTTTTCAAAGATGATGTATTTCTGTTGCCGCTATAACAACAAATACTAAAAACAAAATAAAATAAATATTTAAGGGGGGCTTCCATACAACAAACCTGAATTTTTAGACGTTTTTCGCTTTATATTAATCATGGTAACAGGTAGATGCTTGAAATTTTCACAGAATATTTAGTTTTATATTCACTTCAATAATAAATAATAAAATTAAAATAAAATCAATATTTAAGGGGGGGGCTCCCATACAGTACGGAACCGTCCGTGCGCGAGTCCGACTCGTACTTGGCCGATTATTACACAAAAAGTTCGTCAACACGCTGCAAAATGTATGGAGAAGCGAATTTTTTTATTGCGAATTATCAAAAGTCCTAGAACAAAAGTTGTTTGTCTAGATGTACTCGACCCGCCCTGAAAAGGTTTTGCGTTTAATACCCTGTATATTTTTATTTAATTTAGATTAAATTTTTTGGCTTATTCAGCGCCATTTAAATTGTCCCATAGTAAAAGACTAAATGCTGGGTTATCCAAAACTGTACTAAACCAAAAGGGGCATATTTAGACCATCTTTATGAACAACTTTTTGTATGGAGCCAACTCAAATTAGAGAGAAAAAATCAGCTGTTACATACATTTTGTCGATTGCGAGTTATAATGTATGTTTTTGTATGGAACAGTTGTTTTTATTCTCGGAATTTGATTTAGTCCTAAGTTGTTCGTAACGATGGTCTGAATCACCCCCTTTGGGGCAGAATTATGACAAATAATACAAACCTTGCTATATTTTACTCAAAAATCGGCCAAGTATGAGTCAGACTCGCGCACGAAGGGTTCCGTACCGTATGGGAGCCCCATTCCTCTTGCCGTTATTAACAGCGAGCAATGAACTCCTAAAATCACGTTTGTTGCATGGGAGCCCCCTTAAATATTTATTTTATTATGTTTTTAGTATTTGTTGTTATATTATAGCGGCAACAGAGATACATCAACTGTGAAAATTTCAGCTGCCTAGCTACCATGGTTCATGAGATACAGCCCTGTGACAGACAGACAGACGGGCAGACGGACATTGAAGTCTTAGTAATAGGGTCCCGTTTTTAGCATTTGGGTACGGGACCCTAAAAACTATGTTACAGCTGTCTTATTCATATCTGGTTATACAAGAATACGCTTGAGTGAAAAACGCATTGTCTGTCTTTAAACGTCAATATCACAAATTGGAATGTCAAAATGGTTGAAATTTGGTTCCACTTTGTCTTTTGCGATATGGTCGGAACTTTGAACCCTCCAGTTCCATCAGAAGGTTCAAATCTCTGATCAGTTTACCTTCCTACTTTTTACCTTTTTGAATTTTGACAGCCGAGATAGCTCAATGCTAGTTTGTGAAACCCTTCGAAATTACTTAAGTTCGAGTGTATGTGCATCTTTTTCTAACACCTTTTAAATTTCATAATTAAAATGGGACAAAGTGATGTATTTTCTTGCTATTTTAGTACGGTTTCTATTACTTGTAATTATTCTGAGGTACAAACTGAGGTACACGGGGTAAGCAGATATAACCCTGTATATATTAAAGCATATTTCAAATAAGACAGTGGTGCCTATTTTCGTTTATACATATCTTTTGACCTTATTACTCAATTAATTTCGAAAAAAAATTATTTGTACTAAATAATTGTTTTAAAAAGTTCCTAAATTATAATTAATTTTGTATGAGACGTCATACAAACTGTAGTTTTGACTTCTTACCATACTTATAGAGATAGATAGATTCATAATTTCGAACATTTTAACTACGGGAATCAACCTTGAAATAAAAAAAAAGAGCTGTTCCATACAAAAAGTATATCAAGTTTTTGTATGGAACAGCGTTTTTTTTTTTTTTTGATAAAATAGCTGATTTTCTTTGCCATTTTAAGTTTGGTCCCATAGTAAACATTGTTCCAAACTAAGAGTATATCTACCTGTATAAGTTATATGGCAAAAATGAAAAACAACAGTTTGCATACTTTGTGTAGTCGGTTAACATTATATTTCAGGTGAAAGAAAAGATCAGATAAAGCTGTCATATTATTTCACCAATATGAGAATGATCCTACATAAAATATTAGCTTTTGCCGGTGGCTTTCCCTGCGAACTAATTCTACTAATATCTCGATCGACCAAATTATACCTCTGAGTACTCTGATTACTCTGACTTCATCCTTACATAGTATAAAATAAAGTCGCTATTTTCGTTTGTTTGTTTGTCTGTATGCTTAAATCTTTAAAACTACTAAATGGATAATTTTAATGGATAGAGTGATTCAAGAGGAAGGTTTATATGTATAATACACCTGTGCGAAGCCGGGGCGGGTCGTCTAGTATTTTATATAATTTTTTCTCTTTCACCTGAGCAAAGAACACCGTTTCAAAATTTGGCTGTCACTTTGACATCTGTCATTTTGACATCCTGTCAAATTGAAATCAATGTCAAATTTCGACTCGAGTGTTTTTTTGTTAGCCGACATTTTTCCTATTAAAAAACATTGTAAATATTGTAAATAGTAATTCTAGCATAAACATATTTAGCATGTAAGTAGGTAGAATAATAAAAAAAAACTTTTCAAAAACATTTGGAAAAAATACCAAAAAAAATGTGTAAATCATAACGTAATGCCTAAGTAATATTTTTTGGGGGATTATTAAAAGTATTTAATCATTTTGTGTTTGGGAAATTTCACGGAACAGAAAAAAATGTGGAAGTGCGAAGTGACAAAATTATGTTTAGGTGTAGGCCGAATCATACAAGTTGGCGGATGTGATGTTAGCTACAAGCCAATCCTGACTGAAGCTCAAAAGCTGCGCGAGGATTGAGTTGTCCGCAGTTTGTAGCTAACTTCAAATCCGCCGACTTGTATGAATCGGCCTATAGATACGCTTACTAAATACTGATGTGTTAACAGCCAATAATATTTTTTTTTAATTAAGTAAAACACAGGTGTTACTCACGTTCGATTCTTAGTAGGATACTACTATAGTTTCGCACGCGGGCTCGTCTCGCATAGCTATGCGAAACGCGCCCGCGTGCTAGTACTCCGACCTTGAGAAAGATCGCCAAATGCGATCGAAACTATATTATTATCCTACTAAAAATCAAACGTGAGTAACACCTGTGTTTTACTTAATTAAAATGTACGAAAACCACGTTAGTTTCCATAGTGAAATATATTTTTTGTGTGTGCAGAAATAGATATTATAGTCGAATCAAATTTTATGGCGTGTGTGATCACGAGTCATTGCGTAGTAGCTTATTCATTACGTCAGCTGGGAGAGGAGCGGAAACATTCGCAACCTGTGGCTAACTTCACAGATGCCACTAGTACCATTAATGGTACTAAGGATACAAAGTTGTGTCACTTGTACCATCAATGGTACAACTGACTCAAAGGCGATTTTTGGCCGATACCCTTAGTTAGTATGGAAAATTCCTCGTGGACCAACTGCTTCAAATCGGGTATATTATTTTAATATCTTTACCTAAGGCACAACTAAATAAATGTCATTAATTTCAGTTCCCGATTGCACAACTAAGATTAATTAAGTACAACCGTGTGCAACACTTGAAATGATGACCTACTCCACGTCACACTAACTATTCGCAGCCTGCAGCTAACTTCACAGATGCCACTAAGTTGTCACTAGTACCACTAATGGTACTAAGGATACAAAGTTGTGTCACTTGTACCATCAATAGAACAAATCAATGGTACAACTGACTCAAAGGCTATTTTTGGCCTATACCCTCAGTTAGTATGGGAAACTCCTCGTAGACCAACTGCTTTCGCACAACTAGTTGTGCGATCAGGAATATTATTTTAATATCTTTACCTATACTCGGAATTTTAATTCGATTCCAGATTTGACATTAGCTACTGTCATTTTTGACAGTTTTTGACAGTACATACTGTCAAAAATGACAGTAGCTAATGTCAAATCTGGAATCGAATTAAAATTCCGAGTACAAGGTACAACTAAATAAATGTCATTAATTTCAGTTCCCAATTACACAACTAAGCTTAATTAAGTACAACCGTGTGCAACACTTCAAATGATGACCTACTCCACGTCACACTACCTATAGTATTTCTTTTTGTCTCATACCAACCGCTATTCTTTTGGCGACGTTGGTTCAGAAGTGAATTTATACATATCGCATTTCCGCCGTCTTTTTCTGATCCGTGGAAAATTTTGTGTACTCATATTTATGTTTTTGTTTCTTAATCTTAGTGTCTGTCCAATATAACGTATCATGGTATGATACGTATACAGGGTGATTGGTAATATAACGTATCATGGTATGATACGTATACAGGGTGATTGGTAATATAACGTATCATGGTATGATACGTATACAGGGTGATTGGTAATATAACGTATCATGGTATGATACGTATACAGGGTGATTGGTAATATAACGTATCATGGTATGATACGTATACATGGTGATTGGTAATATAACGTATCATGGTATGATACGTATACAGGGTGATTGGTAATATAACGTATCATGGTATGATACGTTATAGTCTTCAAGCAAATATAAACAGAGCCACAATCCCTAAGTGAAAGTAGTAAAAACATGTCCGAGCGCACTCATACATGCCGACTTAGATATACGTATATGTACATTAAGTAATTCACATTGACTCATTTTCTCGGATCTCGACACTTTGGCATAGCGCGGCGTTGTAATCGGTTGGCAATCACCTTACGTCTAACTAAAAAGTCTGCCCACTACGCAGCGAGGGCAAGGTTTTGGTTCGGACACTTTTTTTGCACGATTGTTACTCTATAGATATTTGCTCGATGGTTATAGTGGATAGACACCTTTATCTTATTTATAAGGTGATAAGGTTGTACTCTAGATTTTTAATAAGGTTATTTTTAACCGATTCGGAAAGAGGCGGTTTGTGGACTGTTTTTTATTAGTGTTGTGATATTTTTGCTAAATGTATGTGTGTATGTGATTTTTTAAGGCTTGTATTCTCTTTAAAATGTTATTAATAATCAGTAGTTTTCACTAACGTAGATAGAGATTTTTTCTTGTAGGGCACTCTACTTTTGCCTACCCCAGCCTCAGACCAAATAAAAAAATTAAGACAGAACGTCGTGAGCAGCCAAGGTTGGCTGGTTTTTTATACATGTGGTGAGTGCGTCGGTGTTGCGCTGCCATAGGTCGACTGACGAGCCAAGGCGTAGTTTCGTTGTACGTGCATGTGTGTGTCATTGTATCTGTACAAGGCGAGGCGTAGTTTTGCCAGCCTCACTTGTTTGTTTACAGCATCCTGTTTTTTCAGCAACTTTTTTTTACCTGTCTTAAACCCGCGAACTATCCACCGGAGGAGGTGCTCAATTCGACGCGTATTTATTTTTATGTATGCATAACTTTTTTCGTAGTGGTCCGATTTCAATAATTCTTTTTTTATTGGAAAGAGTATACTTCGAAATTGGTCCCATTAAAGTTTAATTGAAATCAGCTGAGCCATTTTTGATAAATCAACAATAATGTGAAAAGTGTAACATCGATTCGTGCGAAATATTCGCGAATTCTGTACAAGGGTGAAGTCGGTCGTGCTATTTTTTTGCGAAAAGTAATTATTTAAAATATATTTGTTGTTTAGTAACTCGATAGTCTTGAAATCTTGTACCCTTAAGCGAGCAATATAATTATTGGATAAAATTGAATATGAAATAAGTTAAATGAAATTTTGTATGAAATTCAGGTCTCGGAATCGGCTCTAACGATTTTGATGAAATTTGCTATACAGAAGCTTTTAAAGAAAAGATAAGCTTATCTGTATAGGTGGTGTTATCGAGAAAATGTAAAAAATAGTTTTTTTTATATTTTTGCTCTTCAAAACTTTGAGACAATAGTAGAACAGTATAGGAAAAAAAATTTAACTGCAAAATTCAGAAACAATGCTTTAGAGAACGCTGGTTTATTTATTTTACAACTAATTTTATTGTAATTTTTCTTAAAATTGATAGCTAATTTAAAATATTGCCGTTCCTTGCTACTGTGTACGGTAAAACAGTGACAGCAATATTTTAAATGGTTACCATTGACGTCTTGAATGTTTATCACTTTGTATTATGTATTCATAATATAAGTTATCACATAATCATAAATGTTATACTAACTAGTTATACAGGGTGATGGGTAATTCACTAGTAATACTGTAGGAGCTAGTTGTGCTCGTCATTATGACCAACTTTTATTATGGAACCTAACCTGAAATCACAAAAAATCTGCTATTCTATACAGGGTTCTATTTCTAATCAATTAGCATCCTTTTAGGGACTTATTCTGTACATCAAAACTAACAACAGTTGACAGATGGTGAGATGAAGTTCACCGGGTCAGCTAGTTACACTGGTTTTTAGGGTTCCGTACCCAAAGGGAAAAAGGGTCCCTATTACTAAGACTTCGATGTCCGTTTGTCTGTCTGTCACCGGGCTGTATCTCATGAACCACGACAGCTAGGCAGCTGAAATTTTCACAGATGATGTATTTCGGTTGCCGCTATAACAACAAATACTAAAAACAAAATAAAATAAATATTTAAGGGGCCCCATACAACAAACCTGAATTTTTAGACGTTTTTCGCTCTATATTAATAATGGTACCAGATAGATGCTTGAAATTTTCACAGAATATTTAGTTTTATATTCCCTTCAATAATAAATAAAAAAAATGAAAAAAATATTTAATGGGGGCTCCCATACTGTACGGAACCCTCCGTGCGTGAGTCCGACTCGTACATGGCCGATTATTTCGGTTTCGGAGTTATCCCCATAGTAAAAGTTGGTCATAGGTACGAGGACTACATCCTAGGGTATTATTAGAGTATTTGCAATCACCCCGTATTGTAAGGAAATAGGTAAATAAATAATATTAATGGACTTAACATAAGAAATGAGAATTGTAAATATATTAATATTTTTGTACGATTGTAAATAGTGTTGTAAATATTATATTATACGAACTTGAAAAGAAAACTGTTTTTAATTGTCTTATAGTTAGCATTCTGGAGGAATTAAGCTTTTGGTATCTGTGAAGTTAGCTGTACCAACCCATTTTAATAGTCCACTGCAGGACTTAAGCCTACCCAAGAAGGGTGATTGGGCCATATCCACCAAGCTGGCCCAGTGCGGGTTGGTGGATTCACATGTCATACGCCATCGAATTTCTTCTACGGACGTACGCAGGTTGCCTCACGATGTTTTCCTTCACCGAAAAGCCAGTGGTGTGAAATTCCGTACATCAATTCCGAAGAACTCATTGGTACGGGACCGGGATTTGAACTCGCGAGTCCCGCGACCCGATTGTAAGGCAGATGTTACTACCTCTAGGCAACCACGGCTTGTACGCCTGCCGGGCTAGTATACGTACCACGAAATAATTATTTCGACATGTCAGAACGACACAGTTACGGTGAAGTATGTGTCACTTTGCACACGTAGACAAAACTCTTTTCGTGGTAGTATGTCTAGCTGGCTAATTGTTATACCTATACTTACTTATGGTAGCTTCGTTGCAAATTGGTAGGTACCTATACTTATATAATTTAGAATTTCTCTATTAAATAAATATAAATATTAGGGGACTTCTTACACACGGTCTCTGACCCCAAACTAAGCATAGCTTGTGATATGGCTGCCAGAGACTGATATACTACATATAGATATTTTAAATACATACTTATATAGACAGTACCTAAATAACACCCAGACACAGAGCAAACACATATGTTCATCACACAAATGTTTGCCCTGGGTGGGGATCGAACCCATGCCTCTTAGATCCAGAAGTCAGGGTCACTAACCACTGAGCCACCGAGGCAGTCGATTATATTACTTTCAAAAATGTACGAAACTAGAAAGTGAATAGCCTTGAGTATAGAGGAACCAGCCGAGCTAGGATGCGCACCACGAAATGTTTCTTTCGACATGTCAGAACGCGACAGCGCTATGGTATCGGTTTTTTTTACTCATCGAAAAGAGTTATTTTCGTGGTCGCATGCTGAACTAGCAGAGACTATGCTATTTCGTAGTTGTCAAGTAGTAAGGCGCCGGGAGAGACGACAAAGGGGGACTGAAACAGGTGCGGGCGGCGGGGACCGCCTGTCTCAGTCCCCCTTTGTCTTTTGTCGTCTCCCCCGGCGCCCCCGTACCTCGCATGCTGGACTAGCAGAGACTATGCTATTTCGTAGTTGTCGAGTAAGTAGTAAGGCGCCGGAGGAAACGACAAAGGGGGACTGAGACAGGTGCGGGCGGCGGGGACCGCCTGTCTCAGTCCCCCTTTGTCTTTTGTCGTCTCCCTCAGCGCCCCCGTACCTCGCATGCTGGACTAGCAGCAGAGACTATGCTATTTCGTAGTTGTCAAGTAAGTAGTAAGGCGCCGGGGGAGACGACTGTTGGGTATGGGCACATGTATGTGACACTAAATTGTAATAAAAGTATTCTCATCAAATTTTGAGATGTCGTACATGGCAACACTCTCTCTTCCCTTTTTACGTCGTACTCTGTTGGATTGACAACTAATATTGTGAGAATTAATTATATCCCTATTTTAATTGTGTCATTTAAAGATTGAATAGAAACTGTATGATTGCACCTTTTAATGATTAAAAGGCTTTTCATATCAACGAAGTTTTGTGTGTCTTTGATCTGCACTTGCCACCTGCTACTGTGCATCCTCCTTTACTTTGCTGCTGCTTCACAACATATATCGAAACAACGACAAAGGGGGTCCCCGCCGCCCGCACCTGTCTCAGTCCCCCTTTGTTTTTTGTCGTCTCCCCCGGCGCCCCTGTACCGCGCAGGCGAGGACTAAGTTATGCGGTTGGATTATAAGCTAGCTATATCTATTACCTTTATGCTCTGCGATAATGACCTCATTGCAAACAATTCAGAACTTCTTGACAGCTAGTAGTATGTCCGAACTACTAATCTAATATTAAAGTAAACAGTCGTGACCTCGCGGGTTTAGGAACCAGAAGCCATTAGCAAATGTTTATTTATTTAAATAGATGTTAGAGGCTAATTATTGGAGGAACAAATTTGTTTGAATAGTGTACGGGTGCGTACTGCGCGCGAATAAATAATGAACATCGATATTGGAAGTTCGTGCAAACCGTGATGGCGAAGTGGTAGTAATACTCGCCTTACAACTTCGAGCAAATATCTACAGAGCCACAGTCACTAAGTGAAAGTAGTAAAAAAATGTCCCAGTGCCGTCATACATACCTACTTAGATATACAGGGTTATTTCTAATCAATTTACATCCTTTTAGGGGCTTATTCTGTACATCAAAACTAACAACTTTTGTGCTGCGACTTTTGTCTTAAACTCATTGATACGGAACAGAACCTAAAAAAAATCAGCTGTTCCGGATACATTGTCGGTCTGTCTGTCTGTCTGTCAACGGGCTGTATCTCATGAACCATGATAGCTAGGCAGCTGAAATTTTCACAGATGATGTATTTCGGTTGCCGCTATAACAACAAATACTAAAAACAAAATAAAATAAATATTTAAGGGGGGCTCCCATACAACAAACCTGAATTTTTTAACGTTTTTCGCTCTATATTAATAATGGTACCAGGTAGATGCTTGAAATTTTCACAGAATATTTAGTTTTATATTCCCTTCAATAATAAATAATAAAATTAAAATAAAATATATATTTAAGGGGGGCTCCCATACAGTACGGAACCCTCCGTGTGCGAGTCCGACTCGTACTTGGCCGATTATTTGCACAGTTGTGACTATAAGTATAGATTACAATCGTAAAGGTTAAATCTACCGACCCCTTCATCAATGAGTTCTTTGGAACTTTGTACGAAATCTCACACCACTGGGCTTTTCGGTGAAGAAAGGCATAGTAAGGTTCCTAACCTGCTAAGTGCTTATTAAGTCCATAGAAGATTGTAAATCATATGTAGATCGCGCATGTAAATCAATCCACTCGCACTGGGATAGAGACTCGGACTCGTGGGTGTTTAGTATGTTTAGTAGGGACTATTAAAAAGGCTGGTATAGGCCGCGCCACACAAGTTGGCGGATGTAAAGTTAGCTACAAGCTGCGCAATAGCCAATCAACATGCGGCTTTCTGTGAGCTTCAGTCAGGATTAGATATTGCACAGCTTGTAGCTAACTTCACATCCGCCAACATGTGTGGCGCAGCCTGTATAGTTCAGTGCAGTAAGTTCATAAAGGCCGAGTGGCTAGCCCTGGTGTCAGACTATTTTAAGCCGCCTGAATTCCTCTATGGATTCCTCTATCTATGTTAGATATCTACACATACAAACAAGACCTACAAATTAACGCTTCAGCACTCAGATGGGAAAGCTATCCGCGGTCACCCATCCGAAGACAGACTGTGCCGAAAGTTGCTTAACTTCTGTGATCGCTAAGAAACACCTAGTCAAGTTAAACTATGAGCGCTACATGGATGTTGCCAACACTGTAGCCAACCGATTATCTGTTCTCAAATTCCGATGTGCAGTCTTTATTCGCTTTTACTGTACTAGTAGAAATTATAATTATATGCTTACTACTGCATGACTTGCAATTGAGTGTGTGTGACTTGGTCAGCAAGAAAACGGGTTTTGACCAGCAAAAGAGATATCCCTTGGTCAGAGACTGATATATTACTTAAATATATTTTTAAATACCTACATACTTATATAGGTAACATAACACAACCTTACATAACCTTAAAAACACCCAAACACAGAGTAAACACCTACGTTCATCACAAAAAAGCTTGTCCTGGGTGGGAATCGAACCCACGCCTCTTTGATCCAGGAGTCAGGGTCACCAACCACTGAGCCACCGAGTCAATTTATGAAATGAAGTGAATTGCACATTACAGTGCAATACAATAGTTTGAATTACTGTACTGAACTGTATTATGGTTTGGAGGCTTCGAGCACAAATCCACAGAGCCACAGTCCCAAAGTGAAAGTAGTAAAGATATGTCCGAGCGCCGTCAAACATAGGTACCGACTTAGAAATTTACATAAAATCATTCGCAATGACCCGTTTTCTCGAATCTCAACGTTATGTCACCTAATTGGTTCTTGTACCCGAGCACTTTGTCATCGCGCGGCGTCGTAGTCGGCTTGCAATCGCGTTACCACTAGCTATAAAGTCTGCCCACTACGTAGGTTGGGCAGAGTTTTGGCTCGGACACTTTTTTTGCACGATTGTGACTCTATAGATATTGAATACAGAATACAGATTTTTTTTATTTGCAACAAAAATAAAAGGTACAATACATAACGACAAAACAAATGATAAAACACAAAAAAACAACAGTATTTTACCTAGTATTTCTGTCACAAAACTGGTCCCAACTCAGCGTAATGCTGGTTGCGCTTACGAGCAACCAGCGCTGATATTCTGTTGGAACCAGCAAGTGACATTACGACCGATAAAAATGCGTGGACAGAAATAAAAAAAAATAACAAACAGAACAAAGAAAAGAAACAAACAAAGTCTAAACAATGAACAAATGACAAATTATACATAATAAGATATATAAATATAAATGAAAAATAATATAAATAATATATTAAAATAATATATTGCGTGCGTCGTACGTAGAGGAAGATCATCCTTAAGAAATTCAATGCCTATTTCTTAGATTAATGAGTGGTCTCGCTGCGCTTGACTAGATAGGTACCGCAGTATTTGAACAATACCTCCGTGAATGCAGACAAACTAAGTACGTCGACTCTATGTATGAGTGAGACGGCTGCAGCTGGTTGAAAGGTCATGAATGTTATTTCTTTTTACAGATAACCTCATGCGCTGATTAGCAGGGCAAATCACAATCAGCTCTTAGGCCCAGAGTCTGCTAAAGCGGGACGTAGATGTGCAGAAAATATGACCAACCTCCTTATTGCGTTCTGGCATTCTGCTACGCTGCTCCCGCTCGCTCTCGTGGCGCGAACAGTTCCTATATAGCGATGGTAATAGCAGGAAAAAATACTTAATACCTAAATATTTTTTGCGTTTTAGGCTTCCGTACCCAAAGGGTAAAAACAGGACCCTATAAATTACTAAGACCCCGTTGTCCGTCCGTCTATCTCTCTGTCTGTCTCCAGGCTGTATCTAATGAACCGTGATAGCTAGACAGCTGATATTTTCACATTATTATGATGTATTTATGTTGCCGCTATGACAACAAATACTAAAAACCGAATAAAATATTTAACGATGGCTCCCATACAAGAAACGTGATTTTTTGCTCTAGATTATCTAATAATGGCAACAGGAAGACGCTTGAAATATAAACAGAATATTAAGTTGTATATTCCCTTCAAAAATAAATAATTAAATAAATGGGGTCTTACATACTTACGGTACGGAACCCTTCGTGCGCGAGTTCGACTCGCACTTGGCCGGGAATTTTTGTTTCAAATAGACGGACTCAGAAGCGCTTTAATTGTATAAACATAACAAAAACATATGTATTTCCAAAAACACATGTGCAGAACATTGTTACAAAAATACTTAATTTTAAGAAAACAGGTAAATTTTAATGTATTTCAATGAAGTTTTATGCACCCTGGATTTCGCACTAAGCTACTTAGCCTGTGTTGCGAAATCCAGTGTCTTTCGTTTTTGTAAATTTAGGTATGTATGTACTTGTATCTATATAAATAATATCTAGGGTACAGACCCAGGTGGCCACGCAGTACGTAACACGAGCTAGGGCTGCCACCTGCCAGGTAAGTAAATCGCACGCTTACTGATTACAAACCCGCACGTTAGTTCGTCACTACCACGGTAATGTTAATTCAAATTCAAAATTAATTTATTGACAAAAACAATATTGTGATAAGCAGCATATAAAAAAATACAAGGTTATAAATAAAATAATATACATAATAATGACCTGCTACTATGATTTACTTGAGCTTCGGATTACTAAACTAAGCTTAGCGTGTGTCTTAGAAATCTGTGCTCCCATCAAAAATTGATCAAAAGTTAGTTTTATTTAATGATAACATAGTTTGTTTGACGAATCTAAAATCGTTTGAAATGTCAGATCATGGTCCCCAAATTACTAAGTAATAACATTTCAATAAAATTACAATAATATAAACATTAAAATTCCAAAATTACAGTAAGAGATTAAAATTTTTGAAGATCAAAACTATATATGCAAATTCTAATTATTATTTACTACTTACGGTAATGTTAATAGTAATGATAATACAGTATTCCGTCTTCATACAAACGGTCGGAACGCGAATCATACCTACGCGCCTCGGAGTGCGGTATGCTCTGGTATGCTAGTCAGTCCGCGCCCGCGCGCTGTAGTGACGAACAAACGTGTGAATTTGTAATTAGTAAGCGTGCAATGTACATTTTTAGGGCTCCTTGTTTTACTACGGAACCCTAAAAACGTCAGAAGAAGAATATTTTTTTTTTTATTGAATGCTTCTTTTTTCATTTGTTCTTGTTTATTGTATCTAGCTTTATCCACAACAAAGTTATAGCGGGCTGGAAATGGTCAGAATTGCTTCGAGAAAAGCACAACGGCTGTGCTTTTTTGCTCGACTTGTTAGGGATGCAGTGCCATCTAGATATCTGATGTCTTTTTTGCAGTCGGATATTTAATTATATTTCAATTATTAAGTACTAGCGACCCACCCCGGCTTCGCACAGGTGTATTATACATATAAACCTTCCTCTTGAATCACTCTATCCATTAAAAAAAACCGCATCAAAATCCGTTGCGTAGTTTTAAAGATTTAAGCATACAGACAAACAAACAGACAAAATAGCGACTTTATTTTATACTATGTATTGATGTATTGATACCTACTTACTTGTTTCTGCTTTTAACATTTAAAATTATATTTACAGCGTTGCCACACCTCTTGAACAACAATTGGAACACAAAGAAATATCTGGGCAAAACCGTGAACGATAAAACAATGGATGATGAACCTGCGAGCGTCAAGCTTAAGAATAACGGCTACGGTTGGCAATCAACCCGCAGAAGACATCGTAATTCTAAACCAAAATCCGGTAAAAAGTATAATATCGAATACCTACCAAGGTACGGCTTTGACTTTTACGGCTTTGCAGGCGCAGAAGCTCTGTTAACGTCGTTGAATGTATCTTGGAGCGGTGAGAATTAAGATCCACGAAAAACTCTCTGGACAGTATTTTTACTCCAAAAAGCAGCTAGTATACCTACTTCGTGCAAATATCTATATAGTCACAATCGTGCAAAAAAGTGTCCGAAAGTAAAAAGTAGACTAAGATTTAAACTAACCCATCTTTATTGTACAGTCGCATTCTTTCAATTGTAACTTAGTTAACAAAGGGCACAGACCCTGGAGTCTGTGGATCATTAATTTAAATTAAATTAAAAAAAAAGTAAAGTAGAAGAAAATAGTGTTGGGCAGGCTATTTAGTTAGTCGTAAGCGGATTGCAAGCCGACTACAACGCCGCGCGATGCCAAAGTGCTCGGTTACAAGCACTATATTAGGTGACATAACGTAGAGATTCGAGAAAACGGGTTATTGTGAATTATTTAATGTAAAATATCAAAGTTGGCAAGCGCAGCGTAGGACGTCCACCCACAAGGTGGACGGACGACCTCATTAAGACCGCAGGATCGCGCTGGATGCAAGCCGCTACCAACCTTTCTTATTGGAGGTCTTTAGGGGAGGCCTATGTCCAGCAGTGGACGTCCTATGGCTGAAAAGATCTAAGTTGGTATGTATGACGGCTCTCGGACATTTTTTTACTACTTTCACTTAGGGACTGTGGCTCTGTAGATTGCTCGAAGCGAAGCTAGTATAAGATGGATTTTCAATAAAGCGGGGGAGGAGAGTCGTGTATAATTTATTTATCGCCAAAAATAGCAGAGAACCGATTTCAACTATGTATGTAAGCACGTTTGTGCAAAAGGAGAACCGTCGCGTCGCTCGTGGCGTCACGGTGAACTAACTATAAGATTTTAATCAGCCAAGGTACCGACTACTTGGTAGACGCGAGTAGGGAACCGAATTTGTTGTCCACCAAGTATCAAACACTTTTAGTTGTATCAATGTTGTCAGCGTAACAAAATTAGTAAAATGGCATACAAGCGACCTCACCTATGACGCTTCTCTTTTTGCACAATCTCTAACAGAACTCAAATGTATGTTTTAATTTTGAAATAAAAGTCGTAGAACAAAAGTTGTTAGTTTTGATGTGCAGATTAAGCCCCTAAAAGGATGCTAATTGATTAGCAGTCACCCTGTAGGTATACAGAGTTATCTAGAAATGGTGTTATAAGCCGAAAGAGGGTAATTGAGACCATCATTTCGATCAACTTTTACTATGGGGCCGACTTAAAATTAGAGAAAATAATCAGCCAAGTGCAAGCTGGAATCACGCACGAAGGGTTCCGTACCATGTGGAAGCCCCCTTTAATTTATTTTATTTTAATTACAATTTATTTTTGAAGGGATCATACGACTTAATATTCTGTGCATATTTCAAGCATCTTCCTGTTGCCGTTATTAATATCGATCAAAAAAAACACGTTTCTTTTATGGGAGCCCTTAAATATTGATTATATTTTAACCAAATTATTTATTTTAAAAGTGACATCTAACTTAATATTCTGTGAATATTTCAAGTAACTGCCTATCACCGTTATTAATATCGAGCGATAAACGGCTTAAAATTCAAGTTTGTTGTATGGGAGCCCGAGGGAGGGAGGGAGAGTAGACTGCCGGCGCGGCGTAGGAGCCTCTCTTTCTACCGCGCGGCCAAAATGTAAGCCTGCTCCTGATGTGTGTTTGTACTAACTACAGCCTCATAACGTACTTACATAAATAAATCTTCGAGGCGAAGGCTCTACGTTTTTATTTTTGAGTTATTATTAAGCTTTTAGTACATAAAACCGTTTAATTTAAAAAAGTGATTTATAAGTCCAATCCCTTTCATAGATGAATGTAGTTAGTATCTCACATATTACGAAATTACGAGGCGTATCCCCTTTTCTCCCCTTACCAGGGACGATGGAACTAGATTTGTGTCATCTGGCCCAGCAAATATATCACCGGGACAGTTAAAACTATTTTTTCCCATGTGGCCGGCATTTTGCCGGCACTCCCGGAGTGCAACCCGTTGTTTTTTAGGGTTCCGTACCTCAAAAGGAAAAAACGGAACCCTTATAGGATCACTTTGTTGTCCGTCTGTCCGTCTGTCAAGACCCTTTTTCTCAGGAACGCGTGGAGGTATGAAGCTGAAATTTATATCAATTACTCAGGTCTACTGTCCCTTGAAGCTGTGAAAAAATCAAACTTCTAAGCCAACGCAATCAAAAGATACAGCCGTTTATGCCGCAAATTTTCGACACTTGCAAGTACTCGCAAGGGAATCAAAACCTAAAGGGTACTTCCAGTCGACCTAGAATCTTGAAATTTGGCATGAAGCAACGTTTTATAGCACACATAAAGGAAAAATTCCGAAAACCTTAAATTTTTAGTTACATTACAAAATATATATTTTTTAATAAATATAAACTTATTACTTTTTTTGTCGTAATGAACGAACTTTGTAAACCTTGCCGGTTTGTACGGAACCCTCGGTGCGCGAGTCCGACTCGCACTTGGCCGGTTTTTCCCATGTAACAAAGGCTTAGCGTGCTCAGTTATCCACGCTTAATTTAAATATTTTAAAACGATTACGGTCTTTGATTATGCGATTGTAAGTTTCGCAAATGTGCCGTCTAATTTTTAGAGATCTGTGCCCGGAAGAGAAAACGAAATCATCACTGAAATTATGGAATAAGGTGTTAGGTGAGGTTGGGTTATTTTTTTAAAAATTCAAACGGTAAGCATCCCAGCTGACTGAATCCGGGTATTGTTGTACACCACCACGACAACGTAATACCAAAAATCCAGCTTTTAAAAAGTAGTTGCAATTTTTTGCGCTTAACTCTCGGACTAAAAGTAGTGCTTCCAAAAAATGAGGATCTCATTTTTTTATACCAATAGGTAGTCTTATATCGAAAATAGTCGAAAACATATGAGAATAATTATTTTTTGCTAAAAATGGTATGACCGACTTCAACCGTTTCAATTCTCGCACCAATCGATGTAGCATTTTTCACATCATTGATTATTTATCAAAAATGGCTCAGCCGATTTTGGTAAAATTTGAATGGAACCAACTTAGTCTAACGTTTCTTTCCAATAAATAAAAAAATAAAGAATTATCGAAATCGGACTAGGTACTTACCTACAAGGTAATGTATGTAAAAAGTTATGCGTGGTTATACCTACGTCAAAAAATATAATTATGTATACCTACGTATGAGTCGAATTGAGTACCTCCACCGTTTCGTCGGTCAAAAATATAAAGCTTTTTGGTACGGAACCCTCTCAGTGCGAAAGAATTTCACCTGTAACTTGTTTTATTTTACGAAGCTTTTTTTTTCTTTTGGCATCAAATAAATGAATACATTATTTTAATTCCTACCTACAGTATTGCTAAACAAATATTGTAAATGTAAAATGTAGGGTGTCCATAATAGCGTCGTACCTACATTCCAAGTGTTTTCTATAAGTAAAGGTTTCTCTAATATTTTTTCTTATTTTGCTGTCTTTTTCCCGAGTTTGGAGTTGGTCCCATTGTACAAGTTGGTCGTAATGGCGGATACAATATAATATACTAGAATATTTCCGACGTCTAGAAACAAACTATATTATACTAGCGACCCGCCCCGGCTTCACACAGGTGTATTATACATATAAACCTTCCTCTTGAATCACTCTATCAAAACTAACAACTTTTGTTCTGCGACTTGTGTCAAAACTCAATTTCTGACAAAAGTCGGAGGACAAAAGTAGATAATTATTTTGATGAGTTGAGGATCTTCCTTATAGTATAAATACGTGGTATTATTATACATTCTTTGGTATAAGTAAATACAATTTAAACTTAGCATGACCATAGCAAATATGGTTTTATTTTCGAAATTCAATTTTTTAACGACATTCATGGTACAATTTATGCTAAATCGCTATTTTAAGTAGTATATTTTTTTTTAGGTTGTTGAGTAGCAGAACCACTTAAAAAAACTATTTTATTTATCCATTTCAAATGTTTTGTGTATTGCAAATGTCGTGATTTAGCAAGATCTATCAACTACTCGTTATCCTAAAAAATGTATATCGCAAGCACGCTTGCATTTACTAAGGAGAAATGTACACATTTCACAAATATCTTGGACACTGCAGTGTAGGTCGAATGTCACATAGAGCCAGGTACATGCAGTCGTACTACAAACTCCATGGTGGAACCTCGTTGGTACGCGCCTTTTTAGTGTCACCTGTCAGCTTTAGGCGGGAACGCGAGTGTAAAACAAAAAAGAAACTTCTTTTTAAATCTAAAAAGTTTGTGTCTAATTTGAGTGCGACCTCTTTACGATAAAATAAAATTATTCGTAAATGAAATAGGTGGTAGATTTCAAAAAGATTTTGTTAGTTCATACTATATATAATATATACACGTGTTCCAAATTTAAACAGAAGAATGAAATCCGCATTATTATTCATGGTGAGTATTTTGTGAGTAAATACCTATCTGTACAAAGATTAAGGTTTTATTGAACACGTCATGGATTAATGTTTTCTTACTGGTCAGTAACAGCAATAAGAACGAATATAAGATAGTTATAACTTATAAGTTGGTATCATACCTATTATGCAGGGTTATATGTTACTAGATCTGCTTGCCCTGTACCAAACCAAAAGGGGCGATCATCATTATGAAGAACTTTTACTATGGGGCCAACCCGGAATACGAGAAAGTAAACTGTTCCATACAAAATTGCAACTCAGAATCGACAGAATTTATGAAGCAACTGATTTTTATTTCTCGAATATACTTAATTACATATATTTTTTGACGTGACAACGTCTTATAAATTGGTTTGCCGGGTGACACTTCAAGAAACTGCGTTACGCTCCGCTCACGTTATGCGCTCTCATTCGTCTCATTCGTCTCAAAGTCGTTGTCACGTAAAACTTTCGCCCGTATACCGACTTTACAGGCAACCAATTTTTTTGTTCCAAAGAATAGTTGTTAATAATGATGGTTTGAATCACCTCCTTCCGGCTTAGTATATAGGTAAGTAACTATCTAGTTATATATCTAGATAACCGTGTATAATAAGGCACCTAATCTAATTATATATAGACTAGACGATCCGCCCCGGCTTCGCACAGGTGTATTATACATATAAACCTTCCTCTTGAATCACTCTATCCATTAAAAAAAACCGCATCAAAATCCGTTGCGTAGTTTTAAAGATTTAAGCATACAGACAAACAAACAAACAAACAAACAAACAAAAATAGCGACTTTATTTTATACTATGTAAGGATACGTACTTAGTACGTACATAGATATATGTCTTCATGCTAAGAATGTTTTGACTTACCTCAGTTTATTCTATAAAATAATTATAGTAGGTAGTTAGGTAGGTATTGTAGTACCTAATATCTAGGTCAACTCGAGAATTTTTTGACTAAATCAGTCAACTGTCCTCCGTGTTGTGCCCTGCAAACTGCCAATTCGACTTGCAAATCCGCCGAGCTATGTCGGAAACTTTGGTTCTTCTTATACAGATCACATTTCTGATCCGATCCGTGTTATGTGCCTTGCCCACTGCTACTTCAACTTGCCGAGTCGAGATTAAAGAGCTGTATTCGCGAGGTCTAGGTAAGTGCTATTCGAGACCTAAGTACCTACTAAGTAGGTAGTTAATAAAGCCCATAGTAAATACTGCACTGTACCAGCCTTTTTAATTGTCCACTGCAGGACGTAGGCCTACCCACGAAGGGTCATTGGGCCATATCCACCACGCTGGCCCAGTGCGGGTTGGTGGATTCAAAAACGCCATGGAATTTCTTCTACCAACGTACGCAGGTTGCCTCACGATGTTTTCCTTCACCGAAAAGCCAGTGGTGTGAAATTCCGTACATAAGTTCCAAAGAACTCATTGGTACGGGATTGAACCCACGACCTCAAGAATGACAGGCCAGCGTTACAACCACTAGAACACCACGGCGTCCATAGTAAGTACTTTGTCGTAGGTAATCACATACGTACCTGAGCGTGTAAGAAAGGTTTATTCAAATTCAACTCACGCCCAAATAATGTTTTTACATAAATTAACACTAAAACTTAACTAAAAAGACTTAAGCGCCTTACGACAACGTATTAAGGGGAAATCTGCCAAATTCCATCTCGCTCGCGCAACTTCACCTTAGTAAAGTTATAAGAAAAGAACATTACATTCGAGAGTTATGAAGGATTTGTTTATAAATAAGTCATATTAAAAATTCACATGTTTTATACCTACTACCCTACTAGTAGTTCCGTGGCCGTGGTAAGCCGTGGTGGCCTAGAGGTAGTGACATCCGCCTTACAATCGTGAGGTCGTGGGCTCAAATCCAATGAGTTCTTTGGATTTTATGTACGGAATTTCACACCACTGGCTTTTCGGTGAAGGAAAACATCGTGAGGCAACCTGCATACGTTGGTAGAAGAAATTCGATGCCGTATGTGAATCCACCAGCCCGCACACTGGGCCAGCGTGGTGGATATGGCCCAATCACCCTTCTTGGGTAGGCCTACGTCCTGCAGTGGACTATTAAAAAGGCTGATACAGTATACTAGTAGTTGTCAGAAGGGTAGATCTCGCGACACGTCTCTTTAGCTGAATCTTCAATCACTCGCTCTTTACCGATTAAATTCATACTCGTAAATCTTAATAGATCTTACCAAATACTATCGAAATCAGCTGATAAATAGCGCGACAGCAAATTTCCCCCCTATATGAGAGAAATATCTACACCCCCATCAAAAATCGCCGACAGTTGGTGTTACAGTGACTGGCAGCACACACTGGTCGAAAACTTCCGTCTTGAGGCACTGAGGTTTGTCGGACGAGAAGACGTTACGCAATTTCTAAGTTTGTTTTGTTAAATCGTCTGAAAACTCTATAATTATTTTTCGCAAAAAATTGCAAAACCGCCTTTCATCGTGTACAAAATTCGAATATATCGCTCGAATTGTTTACATTATTGTTGATTTTTCAAAAACGGCTCAGTAGATTTCTATACAAAGTAAATGGGACCATCTCGGAAGTATATTCTTTCGAACTAAAAAAAAAAATTTCGATTCGGTTCACAATTGGCGAAATTATCAATGAAAATACACAAAAAAATACATACAGACGAACATAGAATCTTTTCCTTTTTGGAAGTCGGTTAAAAATTACGAGTGCACGAGTGAGACAGCTGTAGCCAGTTGAGTCATTAAGACATTTTTAGGGTTCCGTGCCCAAAGGGTCAAAACGGGACCCTATTACTAAGACTCCGCTGTTCGTCTGTCCGTCTGTCCGTCTGTCTGTCTGTCACCAGGCTGTATCTCATAAACCCTTATAGCTAGAAAGCTGAAATTTTCACAGATGATGTATTTCTGTTGCCGCTATAACAACAAATACTAAAAAAAAAATTAAAGCTCCCATACAACAAACCTGAATTTTTAACCTTTTTCGCTCGATATTAATAATGGTAACAGGTAGATTATAGAAATATTCACAGAATGTTTAGTTTTTTTTTTACTGGCAAAAGTGCCTTTATTAACTACAACAAAACTACACTACTATTACACAAAAAGCATTGGATCACCCTCAGACCTTTGAAGGTCTAAAGATAATCCAAATGCTCAAGCCCACTGCCAGTTGGCAGCGTGCCCAGCATGGTGGCTGCATTGCCACGCTGAATGGCAATGCTTATGCGTTGAGCCAAATAAACACCAGCATTTTGGTCACGCGTCGCGCCCACCAGACGCCCAGAAAGACTTTTGAAAATGATATGAGCTCCCGGCCCCCACGGACCCAATGTCTCAACTCCAAATGGCTCAAATATGTAACCACTACCGAGGTTAGCATATTTGCGCCGCTTGTGCTGCTCCGCCGAATTGGCCGCATCTCCAGCCCTACTCTGAGTCTCAGAAAGATGTGACGGTGCCAAAGTATCGACACAAGTTGCGTCCCATACTAAGGGCCGTCCACACTTCCATGGGACCAGCGTCATGCCGTCAGGCCTTTTGCCATCACCACGCGCGAGCCCACTCGGTTCGAGTACGGCTGCGATATTGGCGGTGGCAAAAGCCCTGCGAATGACATCGTTAAGGCTGGCGTGGCGACCAATCCGACCAGCGCTTCTTGAGCAAGAGAGACCGTGGTGACCGAGCTGGTCAACTGCAGTACCACACTGACAGCGATGGGCCTCACAACACCTTGCACCCAAGCGTAAGCTGACAGCTAGACGAAATGCAGTTGGGTCTAAAAGGTTACCAGTATTGAAAGAGGGCAAAGCTTGCAACCAAAGACCGGACTCCCATACAGAGACCGCAAGGATACGAGCGCGATCCGCGACGCTAGAACACGTATCTAGAAGAGATTTCCGTGCTAGTTCGCAGATCGGCCGATCCCACAGTCTCTGCGACGACAAAGTCTTTGGAAGCTCGGAATTTGGGCTAGCGACCCTCCAAGCATTCGTTGCCTCATTCAAATGAGCTACATCTACGCCGGAATGGCCTAAAGAATGTGCGAGGATTTTTTCAACTAATTTATGTGTACTATGAATGGAGGACAAGAAAGCTGGTAAAGCAACACTTGAAATTTGGCGGACCCCTAGCCCTCCAAGCCTAACAGGCAAGGAGGCTTGTAACCACGCCCTTTCACTCATCTCAATATTCAAAACCGATACTAGGGTCTGCTTTACAACATCGTCTAAGCTCAAAAGGAGCTCATTGTGTTTCCACAATGGACTACAACGTAAAGCGTACATGAATTTTGGAATAAACAGACAACATCTTATAATGGTAAACGCCATGTGGGCGTTAATTTTGAGTAGCCTATCAGAGGCACTCTAAAAATTTTGAATTTTTTCTTGAACGAAAGGCGGAAAAGACTCATCTAGTATCGGCGAACCCAGAAGGCGAAGAGAACACTTGTCTACCGATTTGATATTAGGTGCCAAATCATTAAATTTGTTAATTACCAAATCTTTATCTGGACATGAGTCGCAAACGAAAAGTTCGCATTTCGAAAAATTTAGCTCCAAACCAATTTGACGAAACTCGTCAATAAGAATTTCCAAATCACGTAGGACTGTGTTCGCATCGCCACCCAAAGTCCCGTCATCCAGATACCAAACGTTGAGTTTTGAATGGAGACGTTGAACAATTGGATGAATGGCCAGGCTGAAAATGGCTGGTCCGAGAGGGTCACCTTGTTGACAGCCAACGGAAGATAGCAGAACATCATTTTTGTAAATTAATTTAGTGGGTTTGCCGTAGCATTGCCAAAGAAAATTGAAAAGATCGGGAATTTTTTCCTTGACCTGTACCAACAAGGCGTCTCGATTAACCGAATTGAAAGCATTTTTGACATCTACCTTGAGCAACACCTCTCCACAATTTTGACCGAGAAAAGTACGAAGGGAATGAACAGCAGCCTCACATCCACCCCGCGAACCAAAGCCAAGCTGTATTGGTTGAAAAAGGTTACTCAAAAGAGCAACCTTTTTTCTACAGCCGGCTTTGGCTGCGAGACGACGATATGTGGTGCCAACCGCAATAGGTCTGATGCCACCATCTTTTTTGACAAGTGCGCATAGGTTAGCGCCATACAAAACTTCGATGATGTCACCATTGACCCGCCCAGATAACATGAGATTAGCCAAAGCCGTTAATTCCTTCAAGAGAGACTCAGCTACCTCACCAGAGCTAAAAGATAGAAGATCTTTTAGATGTTGAGGTGAAAGACCATCTAGGCCTCCGGCTGAGCCGCTCCGAAAAGAAGAAACGGCCGCTGCAATCTCCTGTGCTGACACTTCAATGACAACGTCATCAGGGTGTGGTGGCTCAGGCAGGTGGAGACATGCTGCCGGCGGATGCTTGTCACGGAGTGACTGGACCGTATCGGGGGTGTGGGGGGCAATAGTGTCGCTGGAGAACAAGACACGTGCGGCGCCTTTGATATCGCCATCACTAATTTTGCTTTCTACTATTTTAATAGTAACCGAATCGTCAGTTTTTTTAGAATTTGGTTTATTCTGCCTTGTTGGCGGAATAATGCTTTCAAAATCTAAAGGGTTCTCTTCCAATGCGCTGTACTTCACGCAATTTTCCTTAACCCTAGTGGTAAGGGATTTTTTATTTGTTGGGTCCGAATGTACGTAAAGCACAACGTAAGGAAAAATCAGCAGGTGTTCCCAGGCGTCTATCGAATTTTTAGAAATAACTTTTCGAATAGCAGCAGATAAACATTGGGCAGAATGTTTAGTTGTATATACAATTCAATAATCCTTACTAATATTATAAATCCGAAAAGTTTGTTGGTTTGTTGGTTTGTTACTCTATCACGCGCCAACGGAGCAACGGATTGACTCTAATATTATAAATCCGAAAAGTTTGTTGGTTTGTTGGTTTGTTACTCTATCACGCGCCAACGGAGCAACGGATTGACTTGATTTTTGGCATGGATATAGTATAAAAGGCGGAAGGAGCTTTAGGATACTTTTTATCCCGAAAAATTTCATAGTTCCTGTAGGACAGGACAAAAACCCTCGAAAGCGAAACTGTCGCCACTATCACAAAGACGCTAAGTGATTAATTCCTCTATGACGCTAATATGGACTAACGAAACGTCACAGCCAAACGTAATTAGATGACAGGTGACATTGTCTGCAGACTTTTATAAATCACAAGTAGCGTGGCAAGGCGACAAATTGTTTTTCTACCATTATATCCCCTTGAAGAGGAAATGAAGTATGGATTGAAAATGACAACTGACATTAAAATTGGATAAAATGTTATTTTCCCTCTGCATGCTACATGTTACTATGACGTTTAATACCAGGCCGTCATTTTGTCTGACATTAAAAATATTTTTAAATATTCTATCATTAGAGGTTCAACATGTTTTTTTATTCTACCTTTATGGTACAGAATCATCATACTTTAATATTGTCAATCCGAAAATTTTGTTGGTTTGTTCCTCTTTGACGCAGCAACGGAGCAAAAGATTGACCTGATTTTTGGTATGGATACCTATGGTTTAATAGACAGAAAGTGATAATAGGATACTTTTTATATCTCGAGAAAATTCGTGATTCCCATGGGATAGGACAATAACTGTTTCTCAGCAATGGAGCAACGGATCGACTTGATATTTGGGGTGGGCATAGTTTGGAAGACGGAAAGTGACATGGGATACTTTCCATCCCGAAAAAATTGTGGTTCCCGTAGGACTTAACGATAATTTTTTCTCAGCAACGGAGCAACTTGCCTTGGCATATTGCATGAATATAGTTTGAAAGACGAAAAGTGACATAGGCCACTTTTTATCGCAAAAACTTTAACAGTTCCCGTAGGATAGGATAAAAACTAAGTGAGTGGGCTGCGGTAGCAGCCGTCTAAGCGCCAGAAATAACCTGTCATGGCAAGTTTAGGACGTTCCCACATATTTCGAACTCCTTCGCGGCACTCAACAGCACTAGCCCAGACTCGGGCTCCATAACGGAGCTTGCGCTCTCGCCATAGTGACGGAGTGTTTCGGAGCACAAGACACATCGTCATCCACCACTCGGGACTAACCAGTACTGAACGTCAGACAGCATTCCAACGCCCTGGTCCCAGTGCAGTGGGTCAGTCATAGTAGCCCAGCGCCTGCCTCTTCAACTGCAGAGGGCAGTGAGAACGGCAATCGCGATACCGACACCTCTCTTCCCCTGCAGCCCCACTGCGTCTGCCAACACGTTGACGGCCTAGCGGAAGGTAGGGTAGGTGGCGGCACCCACACCACCAGTTCCATATATCCCACCGGGGCCCCTTATCCTCGGCTGTAATATCAGAGTCCAAGAAGCAGCCTTGCTTTATGAAACTAAGAAAGGTTATTCCCAGCAAGTAACTGGAGATAGAGAGACAGAAAAGAAGCCACACCCAGCGCAGCAGGAGGAGCTGGAGTTCATATGCCTGGCAGACGGAGCAGCACTAGAGCAAAATCTTAACCGAGAAATTAACATATTTACAGACGGCAGTAAAATTAAAGGGAAAGTTGGGGCGGCATTATCCATTTAGGATGATGCCGCTGAGATCAGTACCCGCAAGCTGAAATTGGCCGATTGGTGCTCTGTGTAACAGGTCGAGTTATTGGCACTTCTTGAGGCTACCGAAAAAGCAAAAATCTTTTGTGACTCCAGGTCTGCACTGGAAACGGTAGTTGGCGTATCTTCCCTCCATCCCTTAGCAGTAAAATTCAAAGCTAACATAAAGTTACTACACGCACAAAATAAAATAGTGAAACTTTATTGGATTAAAGCGCACGCGGGGATGGAGGGAAATGAGAGAGCGGACCAGCTAGCAAAGGAAGCAGCACTGCACTCGAAGTGCAGACCTATTTAGGATAACTGCCCCGTTTCATTCGTCAAGCGAGAAATCCGAAAGGACTCTCTTGACGAGTGGAACCGGCGGTATCAGGATGGACACACAGCGGCGGTAACCAAAACATATTTTCCGGATGCAAGGGCGGCATACAAGATCGTAAGAGAAATAGCACCAGTGGGAATCATAACTCAAGTGCTGACGGGGCATGGTGAGTTTTCCCAATACTTACATCGATTTAAGTTGAGGGAGAAAGCCCATCGTGCATCTGTGAACCCACAAAAGAGGAGACTCCACTGCACATAATCTTGGAATGCCCAGTTTATGGAAAGCAGAGATTTGATTTAGAACAAAAAATTGGAATTAATCTAACACGAAAAAACCTTACAAACAATTTTATCGAATTTTTGCACAAATATTTGTAAAAAAGCAATACTTAATTAGGAACAAGTAGGTATAAACTTTGCTGTACCATTGTAATGTTTATTATAACTGCAAACAGCCAAAAACATTGAAATATAGGTATACTTAGTTTTTATTAATTTGTAATTAAGACCCCTGATCATGTCAGGGATATTTCGCGATATAATAAAAAAAAATCCTCGGATGCAGCGTCGCAAGAGCGGCACTGCAGCCCGCCTAAGTTGCGACACTCCTCATAAGGCATGCAACCTACCGGCCATCCTCTCGGCTGCTTTAGTTAAAAGCGGCTGAACCTCGAGTGCCAGCCTCTAAGCTTCCTTGGGGGAAAAGACCCAAAGAAGAGGGAGGTTTGGAGCGCCGCCTTTTCAGCTGCCTCAGACCTCCCCCACGACAAGGCGGGAATACACGGGGGGGTTGTATATACACTCCAACCGTAACTTAACCAACAAAAGCATTCCTCTAAGGTATTTTGATATTTGTCAGTTAGGTTAGGTTTCGCAGCTGACATAAACATAAGCCAAAATCAAAATACAACGCGGGCAAAGCCGCGGGTAAAAGCTAGTACATAATTAAATTAAAAAATATTTTTAAGGGGGCTCCCATACAGTACGGAACCCTGCGTGCACGAGTCCTACTCGTACTGGCCGATTATTCATATATGATTCTTACAACATAATTCGGTCCATAGAAGGCTATAAAACTATTAATTTATTCATAATTAAAGTCAAATATATCTTATTGTTACTGGCTGTTGATTTCTTATTTGATCTGGTCTGAGTCGTTTTATTTTGGAAAATATTATTGGGTTTGAGTTATGAGACAAAATATTGCTTAATAAGAATTTGAATGATAATTGACCGAAGCTAAAGCGACGGTTTCCTTTTTAAACACGGCGATACTTCGTCAGTCTAGATGTTGGTTTTCCACTACATTTTTGAACAAATCTTGACGAAACTTGTACACAGGTTCCATATACAGGGTTATCTGTTTATACGTAGTCATCACTACATAGTATAAAAAAGTCGCTTCCCGCTGTTTGTCTGTCCCTATGTATGCTTATACCAACCTTTAAAACTACGAGGACGCAACGGATTTTGATACGGTTTTTTTTTAATAAATAGAGTGACTCAAGGCGTTGTATTATTATATATTCTTTGCTCAAGAGGAAAGTTTATATTATGTATATTACACCTGTGCGAAGCCGGGGCGGGTCGCTAGTATTATATTCTTTATTATATTTGCTTTACCTGTACTAAACCTGAAAGGAGGTGATTTTAAGACCAAGATTATCAACAACTTTGCCAAACTGAAATTCTTGAAAATAAATCAGCTGTTCCATACAAAATTGCAACTCGGATAAAATGTATGAAACAGCTGATTTTTTTTTATCCGGGTTGGTCTGTACGGTAAATAAGTCATAATATTGATAATAAGTATAATATTGATGGTCTTAATCACACCCTTTCGGCTTAGTACATCAGTTCTGGATAACCCTGTATACATTTCATTTCATTTCCATTTCATCCCTACATAGTATAAAACAAAGTCGCTTCCCGCTGTCTGTCTGTCCCTATGTATGCTGCAACGGATTTTGATGCGGTTTTTTAACAGATAGAGTGATTTAAGAGGAAGGTTTAAATGTATAATACACCTGTGCGAAGCCGGGGCGAGTCCTTACTGTATGGGAGCCCCCCTTAAATATTAATTTATTTTAATTTTATTATTGAAGTGAATAACACAAGTCAACAAAAAAAAAACTTTTTTTTGGGTTTGTTATTAAATGAATATTTTCCGATTGTCTACAACTAAAAGTAACCACAGGCTCCATTTATAACAAATAAAGTTTGCTTTTGTACATTTTACAATGAAAAATAAATATTTTAAGATTTTGACAGAACGTTTGAGGAAAAACTATTTTAACACACAAGAGGCGAGGTTGCGGGGGGATTACGGGCGTGCAGCGGGGAACGGCGGGTAGTCTGGGCTGTATGCGTACGAGCATTGCCGAGAAACGACGCCATTTGTGTTGTACGGCGTCCAAAATGGCTTCCAGAAAGTGTAAAAATGACGTAAACTCTTTTTGTTACATTTGTGGCGAATTCATTAAAGTAAGGGTTAATAAATTTAGTCTTTCGATAAATATAAGACTTTGTGAAGCTTATAAAGCTTATTTTAATCTAACTATTCGAAGTCAAGACAAAATATGGGCCCCTAAATTCTCGTGTGGTAACTGTAAAAACACATTAGAAGGCATAGTTAGAAGGTAAGAGTACATCATAACTTTCAAGGATACTAATTGTAAAAAAAAATTGCGAAATGTAACGAATTTACTAGTAACGTGTATATTCAAATATATATATGTTTTTTTTTCAGCTTGGTATCGAGGAGAAAAAAAATTACCAAAATTATATGAAGTTCGCAGTACCAAGAATATGGAGGGAGATAGAATATTACTTACACAAAAGAAAATCAAAAAATGTTCATTTTTAAAGCTTTTTTCTGTTTATTTTACATATTTACATATTTACCTTTATTGTTCTTTCTAAATAAAAGTGATTAACATATAAATTAGAGTTCCTTTTCTTACTTTTGTATTTTACTGAATTAAAAACTTTTAAATTTTCTTAAAATTTGAAATTTCGTTCTGGTTGCTACAAAAGCAAACTTTATTAGATGAAAGTATTTTTTCCTTGTTTAAGTAGACATAATTAATCAAAATCAGCACCACAGAACTCAGACTCAAAAATCGTGTTGACTTGTGTAATACAGCTAAATATTTTGTGAAAATTTCAAGCATCTACCAGTCACCATTATTAGCGAAAAATGGCAAAAAAAATCAGGTTTGTTGGATAGGAGCCCCCCTATTATGTATAATTTTATTAATTATATTTTTTTTTAGTATTTGTTGTTATAGCGGCAACAGAAATACGTCATCTGTGAAAATTTCAACGTTCTAGCTATTATAGTTCATGAGATACAGCTCGGTAACAGACAGACCGACGGACAGCGGAGCGGAGTAGTTATAGGGTCCCGTTTTTACCCGTTGGGTACGGAACCCTAAAAATTGCCAATCTCGAAGGATAGAATAATACGTAGTACTTAGCACATACTTAGTACTTAGCCATGTCAGAGGACTTCAGGCGGCCTAAAAACTCTGACACCAGGGCTAGCCACCCGGCTTATACGAACTTACTTACTTAGTACAAAAAATAAAACTAGAACCTCATGATAATCTATTCACGGCAGCGTATTAGCCGTATTAGCTAATTTATTAAAACTATTCATAAATCATCCGAGTTACAAGGAGTGTCAGTTTTATTTCAAAAATATTTAATTTTCATAGTCATGTCGAAAAATAGATTAACTAGCAGTATTCCGCAGTTTCACCTAAGTAGTGTACTGTACTGTACTGTACCAGCCTTTTTAATAGTCCACTGCAGGACGCAGGCCTACCTAGGGTGATTGGGCCATATCCACTACCCTGGCCCAGTGCGGGTTGGTGGATTCACATACGCCATGGAATTTCTTCCTTGGACAACATATGCAGGTTGTCTCACGATGTTTTTCCTTCACCGAAAAGCCAGTGGTGTGAAATTCCGTACATAAATTCCAAGGAATTCACGGGACCGGGTTTGAACCCACGACCTCACGATTGTAAGGCGGGTGTCATTACTAGACCACCACGGCTTCTTCTTTTTTCTAAGTAGGTACTTAGGTGAAACTGCAAAATACTGCTAGTCTACTCTACAAAAAAAGCATACCTAAGTATCTAATTATATAGGGCAGGTGCCCCGGCTGTGGCCATCTTAGTATCATTTGTAGCCACTTTGAATTTCAACGATTAATTAGACAATTCAATGTATACTATTTAAAAAAAAAACAATTATAATTTGAGATTCATACAAACAATATTTATGTTGTTACATTGTTTGTAATTACCATTTATGCAATAATTTTGACACCAAAATTGCCACAACCTGGTCTGTGGACACAACCTGTTAAACAAGGTGCCTTGATACCTTATACAAGGACTCAGCCGAAATGAGGTGATTCAGACCATCATCATGAAAAACTTTTACTATGGGGCCAACCTAGAATTTAAGAAAAAAATCAGCTGTTTCATACTACATTTATACATTTTGTCGATATCGGGTTATTTTGTAAAGAATAGCTAATTTTTTTCTCGAATTCCTGGTTGGACTTTAGTAAAAGTTGTAGATAATTAAGTACATCCAGACAGACACAGAGCAAACACCTATGTTCCTCACAAAATACTTGCCCTGGGTGGAGATCGAACCCACGCCTCTTTGGCGCAGAAGTCAGGGTCACTAACCACTGGGCCACCGAGGCAGTCGAATGTCTAAAATACTAAAAAAATATAGTTAGTCCGTCAGATACGCTTTAAAAAATAAGAGACACGTATTTTTTTTGGTCAATTAAACAAAAATTGATGAAGATATAGCCCGTTAAAGTTCCGCGTGACGTCACAAGTGTCATACAAATGTATAGACAAGAGAGGTGACGTCACGACCCCCACTCCCAAACATTGACAAGGTATATCTTTATCATTAGTAATTTGATTGATAAAAGAAAAAAATACGTGTCCAATATTTTTTGATTATCTAACTCACGTACTAATTATATTGATTTTTAATCACCGACAAAGAGAGGGTGTTATAAGTTTAACGTGTCTGTGTATCTGTCTGTGGTATCGTAGCTCCCAAACGGATAAACCGATTTTCGTTTAGTTTTTTTTGCGTCATAGATAATTTTATCCCGAGTGTTCTTAGCCATGTTTCATGAAAATCTGTTCAGCCGTTTGAAGATCATCAGCTCTTTTCTAGTTGATGAGAGGATCTGACTACCTTCCATATGTCCTATCGATTCGTAATTTGGTACCGTATTACTTCAATGATATTGTAAGGACATAGTTTATTATGTGTCGGGGAGTTTTCAAAATTTTCAATTTTATTATTTACCAAGTCATCATGTCTATTCTGATAATGAATGACAAACAAACAAACTTTCACATCATCAACGTGGTTTTTATAATCATGTCGAAACATAGAATAATAATATTATAACCAGTCGCTAAGCTCCCAAGATGTCGCCAGGGTCAGAGGTCAATGTAAAATGGATTTTATATAAAAATGTTATGAATAATTTATAAAATCAAGAGTTTTTAGTAAGTATTCATACGTAACTTGATATTGCCTTAAGGGGATACAGTTAGATTAGAACAGAATGCAACTTAATTTGAAAATATGTACCTATAATGTAACGTAGATACAGGGTTATTCCCAATCAATAGCATCCTTTTAGGGGCTTATTCTGTACATCAAAACTAACCACTTTTGTCCTACTAATTTTAATTCTCAAAAAAAAGTTGTTGTTCCGTAAAAAAATAACGTTCACCCTCGACAAAATGCATGAAACAGCTGTTTTTTTTAGTTTTGACAAAATTCGCAGTATTAAAGTAGTTAGTTTTGATGTACAGAATAAGCCCCTAAAAGGATGCTTATTGATTAGAAATAACCCTGTATAATGTAAGTCAAATCAAACATGTTGGCGGCTGTGATGTTAGCTGCAAGCTGCGAATATATAATCCAATCCCCGCGCTGCTGTTTCACGTGAGCTTCAGTCAAGATTTTGTCTTCCGCAACTTGTAGCTATCATCACAGCCGCCAACATGTTTGATTCGGTATATATTAATGAAATAATTGTCTAACATAAAAATTTCCATGAAGTAGGACGCTAGGATGTCCACTGGTAGACATAGGCCTTGCCAATGAATTTGTAGGTAAGCCCAGTTGGACGCAGTTTGCATCCAGCTATAGTCCAGCATGCGACCACGAAAAGCCACGAAAAGAACTCTTTTCGACGTGTGAACTTTGTGTGACTTTTTCACTCGTCGAAACGCTGTCTCGTTCAGACTCGTCGAAAGAAATATTACGTGGTGCGCATCCTACCCCGGCTGAGCGTTCTTGCATGAAATCTTAATTATGTCGTCGGTCAACCTACCGCAAATGGCAGGACACATGTGTCCTGCCCACTGCCATTTCAACTTGCCAATCAGCTGGATTATGTCGGTAACGTTTAAATCATGTTGTAGTTTGACTAGGAGTTTCTGAGGCGTAACGTTTGGCACAGTCAGCCATGGGATGGGTGGCCGCGGGTGGCATTTCCAACTGAGCGTTTCCATGACTCGAGTGGCACGTTAAATTGTAGGTCCCGGTTGATTTAACCGTTTAGCCATACCAGTAGCGGCTTAAAAGACTTAGACACCATATTGCGGTAGCCATCGAAGCCATACGATTTTTTCAATTTTTTTTTTTCAAAATTCTAACTGATGCAAAATTCTAAATGCATGAAACAGCTGTTTTTTTTAGTTTTGACAAAATTCGCAGTATTAAAGTAGTTAGTTTTGATGTACAGAATAAGCCCCTAAAAGGATGCTTATTGATTAGAAATAACCCTGTATAATGTAAGTCAAATCAAACATGTTGGCGGCTGTGATGTTAGCTGCAAGCTGCGAATATATAATCCAATCCCCGCGCTGCTGTTTCACGTGAGCTTCAGTCAAGATTTTGTCATCCGCAACTTGTAGCTGTCATCACAGCCGCCAACATGTTTGATTCGGTATATATTAATGAAATAATTGTCTAACATAAAAATTTCCATGAAGTAGGACGCTAGGATGTCCACTGGTAGACATAGGCCTTGCCAATGAATTTGTAGGTAAGCCCAGTTGGACGCAGTTTGCATCCAGCTATAGTCCAGCATGCGACCACGAAAAGCCACGAAAAGAACTCTTTTCGACGTGTGAACTTTGTGTGACTTTTTCACTCGTCGAAACGCTGTCTCGTTCAGACTCGTCGAAAGAAATATTACGTGGTGCGCATCCTACCCCGGCTGAGCGTTCTTGCATGAAATCTTAATTATGTCGTCGGTCAACCTACCGCAAATGGCAGGACACATGTGTCCTGCCCACTGCCATTTCAACTTGCCAATCAGCTGGATTATGTCGGTAACGTTTAAATCATGTTGTAGTTTGACTAGGAGTTTCTGAGGCGTAACGTTTGGCACAGTCAGCCATGGGATGGGTGGCCGCGGGTGGCATTTCCAACTGAGCGTTTCCATGACTCGAGTGGCACGTTAAATTGTAGGTCCCGGTTGATTTAACCGTTTAGCCATACCAGTAGCGGCTTAAAAGACTTAGACACCATATTGCGGTAGCCATCGAAGCCATACGATTTTTTCAATTTTTTTTTTTCAAAATTCTAACTGATCTTATTCCAAAACAAATAATTATCGATGGAATTAACTTTAATAATCACAAAACTTATATAACATTTCATAAACTTAACTATATATTACAACTACTATGCTATATGTACAAACCTAAACAAATTAATAAAAAAAAACACTTGAACTAAAAAAATGAGTATGTTTAGATGACGATGAAAACCCTAATCTAAAATCCCACCACCAGCGGGCACAGTTCCCAAAATGCTGGCCCCATTACCACGTTGGATAGCAATACTGATCCTTTATATATCTTCTTATTAATTTCTCCTTCCCGGACCTAGATCGCCTTAAATATGTTTTAAAATAAAATTCCCAATTATAATATCTTAGTCATTGTTTTGTATTCTACCGAATAATAAAACCCTCTTCTGCTTAATAAAATTAATTAATTTACATTATTACATGAAATGTTAATGATCGTAAAACGTTTTTAAAAGGCAACCATCCTATTGTCTAATACTTTTTGTGTAATAATTGTTTGGTAATGTCGATCTCTACAAGAATCGAAATAAAACTAAAGGTACCTACTTTATTTACGTCGATCTCTACAATAAACCAGCCAGAAAATACCTAAGTACCTATCTACGAGCATGGTCTAAGAACAGGTAAAAGTAAGTTCGTATAGGCCGAGTAGTCTAGCCGTGGTGTCATATTTTTTTTAAGCTGCCTGAAGGCCGACATGGATAAACGGTTAAAACAACCGGGACCTACAATTCAACGTGTCCTCCGAGCCACGGTAGTGCTCAGTAGAAAAATGCCAACCCCGGTCACCCATCCAAATACTGTCCGTGCGGAACGTAGCCGGTGATCGCTGCCAAACACCTAGTCAAACTTCGGCACGAACGCTACAAAGAGCTGATGAAGATCGACCTTCACCCATCGGATAACCAGATGAGACATACAGAATTTTTATCAAATATTATTTATTTACAATTATTACGCCTACGATAACATGCCTACCGAAAAGTGTTCATAGTCTGAATGTAGCAGTGTTCAACACTTCATGTTAATTTGGCATTTACCTAAACATTTTTCCAAGTTGATGAACTTTTTGTACGGAATAGCTGTGTATTTAAATGTGCTGAGTTGGTCATATTTCATATTATGACCATTATTATACATTAGCTCCAGCATTATACATTAAAGACGGGATAGATATGAAATGGGGCTAAGGGGGATCCCACCATAGGCACGAAACCATTCCTGCGAGAGTCACACTCGTTCTTGTACGATTTTTTTCTAAAATATAATAAGGCCATACAAACACCTACAAATATCATCACAGATATCATTATATAAATCTTTGGCTATAATAGAGTGATATTTCTTAACCTCATAACCTTTTAGGTAAACAATTAGGCAAATACTTTAGAAAACCTCCAAAAGTTATTAAGTGATACGTCAACGCGAACCACTTGAATAGATCGATGCGTTAGCCTGAAATGGATTGCAACTTAAATGGTCCGCTATTAATCTGTGCTGAACAATTTGTGGTCAGCAAAATAACGTTTCAAATTAGTATAACTTCTTATTAGATTACGAGTTAGTCTATTTCGCCCAAAAGCTGAGTATTGCTATTCAGCGAGGCAATGCTGCCAGCATTCTGGCCACGTTACCCTCTGCCGAGGGGCTTTTAGACTAGGTTTTATTTTGTTTTGGGTTTTTTTTTTTTAGTTTAAGTTTTAGTATTAGTTTATTCAATATTTTAGTAAAAGTTGGAATAAATTTTATTTAGTTTTGTATATATATATATTGGATATAGTTAAGGTAGTTTGTAAATATTTTAGCATAAGTTAGAATAAATTATGTTATTTAAGTTTTGTGAATAAACACCTAGATTACGAGTACATTTCAGATTTTAATTGCTACATCCGTTGATTGTTGAAAGTAGTCAATTAATAATACATGCAGGTATCGCGGCATATAAGTCTAGCGCTGAGCGAAGTGTGGAGGGGGTGGCTGTTCATTAGTTTAGTATGGCGGTCAACACGCGCAGTCATCCCCTCCACGGTACCCTCAGCGCTAGACCTACGTGCCACTACTAGTAACTACCTTTTTTTTTACGAGGGGGAAATCTTCTAAAGATGCCCTAACTGCATTGGGGTGCAGAAGGGTTATGTGGGATTGTACCCACTAAAACCCCCTCGGTGGCCAGCCTTTGTGCCTTCTTGGGAGCTCCGGGATCTCCAAGGGAACACACCGGTGCTCCCAGCACTTTACACGACTACTCACCTGGTGATTAGACCAGGCTTGAACCGTCCTTTACGACAGCGTTGCCACACACGCTGCCGTCCTCCTCAGGCCCGCTTGAGTGGATGGCCAGAGCCTCAACTCTGTCCACCCACGAGCCCAGGGGTCCCCTTTTAGTAGGCTCTTACTACAGGCAGGGGATACCGATGCCGTATTCTATTGCCCCGGCATCAGGGCAATACTAGCAACTACCTAGTTTACGTAGTTTTAAACAGGCCCCGTCGGTCGGTAACATAAAAATTAGAAGAGAGTAGGACATTATTATATCCAAATCAAAATAGACAAGTTTTTAGAGTGATTATAGCTAAACATGAATACCGACTTGAATAGAAGGAGGGAAGAGTTCGAGTTGTCTATTCTATCTTAGTCGCTACCAATTGCTTGATCGTTATATTCCACAACGATGGAGATAAAAAAGGAAGAGTAAAGTAAATTCATGTAGGCTGGGTGGCTAGCCCTGATGTCAGAGTTTTAAGCCGCCTGAAGGCCTCTGACGCGGATAAACGGTTAAAACAACCGGGACTTACGATTTCATCTACATTCTACATTGTCATGCGAACCACGGTAGCGCTCAGTCGTAAATGCCGTCTACGGTCACCCATACGAAAACTGACCGTGCTGGACGTTGCTTAACTTCGATGATCGCTAACGAACACATAGTCAAACTACGCCATGAGCGCTACAGATACGAAGAGTGATTGGAGTATATCCACCACGCTGGCCCAGTGCGG
Organism: Hypomecis atomaria; assembly: GCA_964007245.1. NCBI lineage: Eukaryota > Metazoa > Arthropoda > Insecta > Lepidoptera > Geometridae > Hypomecis > Hypomecis atomaria. The sequence continues at coordinate 9,083,252 of OZ023310.1, forward strand.
TTCGGTGTCGTAGGTACTGCTGCTGATCATTTACACAACACCTCAAAATGTTGCTATTTCGCCACTGTCCGACCTCTCTCATTGTAGGCAAGTGTTAAGTGATTCCTTCATAAGTTCGTAGTGATGTATCAATATAATCAAGTCATCAACTATACAGGGTTATCCAAAACTGGTGATATAGCCCGAAAGGAGGTGATTTAGATTATGAACAATTTTTACTATGAGGCTAATTCGAAAAGTGAAAAAAATCTGCTGTTCTTACATTTTGTAAATTCCGAGTTGCAATTTTGTAACATTACAGCTGGTTATTTTTATCGAATTCCCGTAGTAATTGTAAATAATTATGGTCTTTATCGTTCCTTTTCGGTTTAGCACAGTGCAAGTACCTACATAACCCTGTATGATATAAGTATCTTCGCTTATCTGGAAATCATAATAATTATCTTTTTAGCGAGTAGGTGCCAATTTTGCACAAAACGTTATCTTAGAAATTGATGTGAAGAAAAAGGTCAAATTGTCTAAAAAGTCGCGCGAATCATGTTTTGAAGGCCAAAAAAATTATGGCCTCCAAGGAGTCCAAGGTTTATGGTTGAAGCCATATTATATATAGAAGACATTATAAATTCTTAATTTTTCTCTTCGAGTTAATAAAAAAAAAACAACAACAACTCTCGGGAGTGCCGGCAGAAGTGAAAACTTGAACGTCTTACGAATTTTCGATTAGATCACGTGTCCTGATATAAGTTTAAATAACATTTTTTATCTATCCCAAAAAGTTCACAACGCCGATAAAGAAATTTTCACTTTAAAAAAACTTATCCTACTTCCTACTAATACTATAAGCGTGAAAGTTTGTAAGGATGTATCTATGGATGTTTGTTACTCTTTCACGCAAAAACTACTAAACGGATTGAGATGAAACTTTGCAATTATATAGTTTATACATCAGAATAACACATAGGCTATAAATTAAAATGATATTGCGTAAATTTTCCATATTATAACAATAAGTGTTAAGTAAGTAGGAAACATTCTGCCATCTGCGAGCTATTCTAGCGTGCGCTCCAAGAAATGTCAAAAAAGAACTGTAAAATCGAACAAAATTTGTTGACATTTAATGTCAAATCGATTTTTTTTTATTTTCCACCTCCTTTATTAAGGGTGGTAAGGTAGGGCCTCGAAATATCATGCGGGCGAAGCCGCGGGCAAAATCTAGTAACACATATTTTTTATTTTTTATTGTTTATTTATTTATTATATTTTGTATAAGTTTAGGTAGGTTTCATATTTTTGTGCATATGTAGACCTTTATAAGGTAATTTAGAATTTTATTTCAATGTTTTTAATAGATTTAAAACTACTTTTTTAAAGCTAGTGCTGTTCTTATTCTAGCTATCAGTTAATAAATGCAACTGCCTCATGAGATAAACACATCACTAAATCTTATATAACAGAAAGCAATCTATGATTCAATGATGAATTGCAGAGTAAATACACTGAGAGGTGTTATTTTGCGTTCATGAATTACATTCACACCTCAAAGCGCAGGTCGATACAGAGCAGAAACACACAGAAGGATATATCGACGACTAGTTATATGAAAAAAAATACCTTAAATAACCTATTCAGATATAAAGTATGTGTTGTCAAATTACAAAAAAAGTCTATTTTATTTAAAAAAAAAGCTTTTTCAAGTATTACAAATGATCGTTGATAGTATTTTATTTACATAACTTATGAAACATTGAGTTGTCATTCTATACTATCTTAATTCTACACAAAATAAAAACCTACCTAAATATAAAGGGTTATTTCTAATCAATTAGCATCCTTTTAGCTTATTCTGTACATCAAAACTAACAACTTTTGTTATACGACTTTTGTCGAAACTCAAAAAAAAATCAGCTGTTCAGATATTTTTCTATGGAACAAAAACTTTTTTTTGAGAATTAATAAAAGTCGTAGAACAAAAGTTCTTAGTTTTGATGTACAGAATAAGCCCCTAAAAGGATGCTAATTGATTAGAAATAGCCTTGTATACAAAAACAGAGGCCAAAAATCGAAAAAATGTATATGTCTTGTATCGATGATTATTATTTAGTTAGCTAATTATTAAGCCGTGGTGGTCTAGTGGTAGTGACACTCGCCTTCTAATCGGGAGGTCGTGGGTTCAAATCCCGGTCCCGTACCAATGAGTTCTTCGGAATTTATGTACGGAATTTAACACCACTGACTTTTCGGTGAAGGAAAACATCGTGAGGCAACCTGCATACGTTCGTAGAAGAAATTCGATGGCGTATGTGAATCCACCAACCCGCACTGGGCCAGCGTGGTGGATATGGCCCAATCACCCTTCGTGGGTAGGCTTATGGCCTGCAGTGGACTATTAAAAGGCTGATACGGTAGCTAATTATATTATTTATTATATTTTACGGGATAGCAGTTACGCTCTCCATATTTAACTCGGTTAATAACGGCTAAACACATCACTAAATTTTATATAACAGAAATCTATGATTCAATGATAAATTGCGGAGTAAACACGCTGAGAGGTGCCATTATGCGTTCATGAATTACATTCACGCCTCGCAGGTGGTTACAGAGTAGACATATACAGAGAGATAAAGTAGTAACACATAGTGCGGAGGACTGATGACCGTTGGGGTCGAAAAGTTCTTGAGTGGAGACCACGTACCAGCAAGCGCAGCGTAGGACGTCCACCCACAAGGTGGAGGGATGACCTCATTAAGACCGCAGCATCGCGCTGGATGCCGCTTCCAACCGGTCTTATTGGAGATCCATAGGGGAGGCCTAAGTCCAGCAGTGGACGTCCTATGGCTGGAAGGAAGGAAGGAATATGGCTATAATAGATCCAACCGTTTATTTTCTTTTTGACAGCACCAATATTTAAAATTTTACGTTCTATGGCTAATAGCCATAGAACGTAAATTATTACGAATTAACGTTTATGTGACAATTCTGCAGTGGTATCTTAGACTATTAGTTAAGTAGAAAGATATTTCAAAGTTGGCTCATCGGGACTTTATCTTTTTTTTACACAAAAGTCTTTCACGGTGAGCCAGCTTTAAAAAGTATAATATAGTTTGAAAAGTAAATACAGAGTGGGAACCACTGTCATGAGTAATGCCATATATTAATTATAGTAATATAATTTAATCTATGGTAATGCTAATGGATTCACAGTCTTTCTATGTAAATAATACAAAAGCAAGAGTTGTGTATCTGGTATTACTTTTTCTGTCGCAGGTCATAATGCCGTTCACTTTGGCATAGGTCACTTGTGAGTATACTCGATAAATGGTTGCAACTTAGAGTTACGTTACAGTTGGAATGTTTACTTTACCTCCCTAGAGACGGCTCGACCCTAAAACGATCTCATTATAAGCCTATTGATCGGACCACCATAAACGAGCAATTCTTGTTAGTATTTACATATAAGTACCTGTTTGTTTGTCAAGTCGAAAGTGTTCGATCAGTGTGTGTTGCCAGTGATGACTTATGGCACTGAAACGTGGTCTCTTACTATGGGCCTTATTAATAAGCTCCAAGTAGCCCAACGAGCTATGGAGAGGGCTATGCTCGGAGTCTCTCTGCGAGATCGAATCAGGAATAAGGAGATTCGCAGAAGAACCAAAGTTACCGACATAGCCCAGCGGATTGGCAAGTTGAAATGGCAGTGGGCAGGGCACATAGCGCGGAGAACTGATGACCGTTGGGGTCGAAAAGTTCTCGAGTGGAGACCACGTACCGGCAAGCGCAGCGTAGGACGTCCACCCACAAGGTGGACGGATGACCTCATTAAGACCGCAGGATCGCGCTGGATGCAAGCCGCTACCAACCGATCTTATTGGAGATTCATAGGGGAGGCCTATGTCCAGCAGTGGACGTCCTATGGCTGATGGATGGATGGATGACCTGTTTGTTTGTAGAAATTCAGATCTCTGCACACTCTAACGATTTGTACAATTTGACTTGATAAATCCTACTAATATTATAAACGCGAAAGTTTCTGAGTTTATATGGATGTTTGTTACTCTTTCACAAACAAACTGCTGAACTAATTTAGATGAAATTTGGTATGGTGAAAGCTCAGACCTTGGATTAACACATAGGCTACTTTTTATATCGGGCTAACGCGGGTGACACCGCGGGGCGCAGCTAGTAAAATGTATATAAAGACGTACACAGGGTTATCTGCTTGCCCTGTACTAACGAAAAGAAGTGATTCAGACCGTCATGATGAACAACTTTTACTATGGGGCCAACCAAAAATTCGAGAGAAAAATCAAGTTCATAATCAATTTTTATATTTTATTTATTTCATGTAATCAACAGCGTTACTGTACTGAATACACCTTACTATGCTGGTGTGCCGAGGAGGGTGTTACTTGAAAGAAACTAGTGTTGAGTGCTTCTTGTTATTTATTCTTCAGACTTGTTATCTCGAGGCGAGGTGAGCACCGAATGAATTCCTCGGCAAAATGGGCCTACTGATAAGCCGCCTATTGTCTACAGCCTAGTCGTGCGCGGCGAGAGTGCGTGAAGCGCGCTCGGCCAATAGGAGAGGCGTATGTTGCCTCTCGCTCAGGCGCATGTTCCCTCTCGCTCGCACCTATAGCTACTCCGTTGGTCGGAGCGTTACCCTATTGAGAGCACCTACTCTATTTCTATTTATTTTAACTTACAAATACGGTACTATACAATTTCAACTATATTACAACTATCTATAACTTATGAACTAATCTTGAAGGCGTCGTCCTGCACATCTCTCCCGCCGTGTGACCTCGTCGCATCTGCTGCCGGTGCTGGAGAGACGTCTTCAATATGCTGGAGAGACGTCTTCAATAGGCAGGATCACCATCTTCCTTACTGGACGCCACAGGATGCCTCCTTTAGTCTTCACGTCGACGGTGCGCACGACTGCGTCAGGCCCTGGATACGTGGCGATGACCTTGCCACGAACCCATACGTTGCGTGGCAGATTGGGGTCGATGATCTGGACTAGATCCCCGATCTGTACTGTGGGTCCTCTTCCGTGTGGCTCCCGCCGGTTTTGAAGTTCTGGGAGATACTCTCGTAGCCATCTGCCCCAGAATATGTCGGCCAGTCTCTGTGCTGCGCGCCAGCTGTCTTTCGTCAAAGTATCTCGTTCGTTGAAGGTTCCAGGTGTCGGTACTCGTCCTGGTCCTTCCAGCAACAGGTGATTCGGTGTCAGGGCTTCCGGGTCGTCCGCGCTGACGGATACGTGGGTCAGCGGGCGACTGTTCACCGTGTATTCGGCTTCTGCCAGAAGGGTGGAGAGGACTTCTTCTGTTGGACTTCTCTCGTGGAGTGTTGCTGTGAGTGCTGTCTTCACAGATCGCACCATGCGTTCCCATGCCCCTCCCATGAACGGAGCTCCGGGAGGTATGAAACGCCAGGAGATCGTGCGCTTTGCTGCCTCTTCTGCTGTCGCGGTCTCGATGGCTTGCCGTAGTTCCTTGTCGGCTCCCTTCAGGTTCGTCCCATTGTCTGACCAGATTTCTGTTGGGCAACCTCGTCGGGCGACCATTCTTCTAAGTGCCATGACTGCTGAAGATGTACTGAGTGAGTTCGCCAGTTCTAGGTGAATGGCGCGGCTCGTCAGGCAAGTGAAGATGGCGACGTATCGCTTCTGATGCGTGCGCCCCACGGTAACTGTCAGTGGGCCGAAGTAGTCGAGTCCTGTGAAGGTGAATGGTCTTCTGTGGTGTGCCAGGCGACATGACGGCAGGTTTCCTGTTCTCGGGTACGGCGGTGCTTGAGTTTTCATTCTGCAGTGAAGACATCTTCTTATGGTTCGAGCTATAGGTCGAAGGCGCAGGACCCAATATTGTTGGCGACATTCGTTCACTGTTGCTTCGACGCCAGCGTGATGCAGCTGGACGTGTATACTCTTGATCCACAGCTTGACTGTAGGATGATCTCCGTCTATGATCATCGGGCTTTTGACGCTTTCTGTGATTTGCGTGGTGGCGTCTATGCGGCTTCTAAGCGTCAATCTTCCATCGGTGTATACGACACTCAATTGACGTAGACGGCTTTCTTTGTTGATGGGCTTCTCTTTTGTAATGTTATCTATGTCTTCCGTGAAGGACTCTTGTTGCGAAGAGCGCATGAGGAGTTCTTCTGCCCTTATCAGCTGTTCTGCAGTGACGGGATGGAAGTTTCTTTTTTCTGTCCTTCTTTTCTGTGGTTTCTGTTTAGTCTTCTGATCTGTGGTTTTCTTGTTGACTTTGTTCCACGCGGGATCTTTCTCTTGGTTCCTTTTCGTTCGCCTGTAGTTGACCTTTTCTATCTTCGTCCTGCAGAGTTGTATGAACTGCAGGACTCTCGCGGTACTGTAGCGAAGTCTCTCCCAGTTGGAGAAGCGAGAGACATCGGGTAGCCCTTCTGCGAGCCTCTGTGTCTTGCTGTTGGCTATGTGGTTGACTCTTTCATCTTCCGTTGATGTTGGGGTCGGAGGTGACGTGTCCTTGGGCCAGTTTTCCTCGGCTTCGTACAGGTATTCCGGTCCTCTGAACCATCTGTGGTTTGCGTCAAAGGATGGTGGAGCATCTCTGGTAGCGTCGTCTGCTACGTTGAGTTTTGTTGGTACCCAACGCCATTCGTTGACTGTGGAGCTCTCTTCTATAGCTGCGAGACGGTGAGCCACGTACGGTTTGTAGGATCGCGAGCCCGTCTTGATCCAGGCTAAGACTGTTTTGCTGTCAGTCCAGAAAACCTTGGAGTCTAGTTTTCTCTCATGCTCCTTGATGACGGCTTCGGCGATGCGCGCGCCCATTACTGCGGCTTGCAGTTCTAGTCTCGGTATCGATGTGAGCTTGAGAGGCGCGACTCTTGCCTTCGCTATGACGAGTGACACGTTGACTTCGCCGTTTGGAGCTTCTGTTCGCCAGAAGAGGACTGTGGAGTAGGCCACCTCACTGGCGTCTGTGAAGATGTGGAGTTGAAGGTTGGTGGCGTCGCTGTAGCCGAGGTAGCACCTCGGGATGGCCACGTCGCGGAGGTTCTTCAGGTGGATGATCCATGCCTGCCATTCGATGGACAGATCTTCATCTATTTCGTCATCCCAGGCTGTGCCTCTGCGCCATATCTCTTGCAGGATCTGTTTCGCTCTGGCTGTTACTGGAGAAGCGTATCCAAGCGGGTCGAAGAGAGACATCACAACCTTTAAAGCCTCTCTCTTGGTGGGCTTTTTCCCTTCTATGATCTGTGGTGGTAATCTGTTCAGGTTGAGATTGAACGTGAGTTTGTCTTCTTCCGGTTTCCATACCAGCCCCAGAACTCTTTCTGTCTTCTGTTCAGTCTCGTAGAGTTCTGTATCTTCTGAAGCTTTCTGTTCACCGAGGGCTTCAAGAAGTCTTGTCGAGTTAGACTTCCACTGCTTGAGGATGAAGTGGGCCTTCTGGTGTATGTCTCGTACTCCCGTAGATATTCGAATCGCATCTTCTATGGTTCTGAAGCTGTCGAGGTAATCATCAACATAGTGCTTTTCTTTAATGGCGATTGCTGCTTCGGGATGCGTCTGTTGGTTTGCTTCGGCGTTTAAATTCTTCACGAAGATGGCCGTCGATGGAGAACTGGAGGCTCCGAAGATGAGCGACGTCATCCTGTACTCTTCTGGTGGTTTGTCGTCCCGTCGATCCCGACGCCATAGATATCTGAGCGCGTCTCTGTCTTCTTTCCGAAGTTTCACCTGCATGAACATTTCTCCAATATCGGCTGTCACTGCGATCTTGTGCTGTCTGAATCGCATCATGACGCCTGGCAGTGACTGTAGGAGATCAGGGCCTTTAAGTAATGCGTCGTTGAGGGCCACTCCCTTTGTCTTGGCTGCGGCGTCGTGCACAACTCGTAGCTTGTCGGGCTTCATTGGGTTTATTACCGCAAAGTGCGGAAGGTACCAGGTTTTGCCTGGAGTCTTCTCTTTCGGTGCAGGTTCTGCGTACTTCTTGGTGATGAGCGCTTCCATCTGTTCTGTGTATTTTTCTTTAAGTTTCGGGTCGCGGTCGAGCTTCTTCTCTATGCCATAGAGTCGTTTCAGCGTGTTCTCGTAATTGTCGGGAAATGTGAAGTCATCTTTCTTCCAGAGCAGAGAAGTTTCGTATCTTCCTTCTTCTGTGTGGACTGTATTCTGTGTAAGGATACGCAGGGCTCTCTCCTCTGGATCTGTCGACGGTTTCTTCGCGTTGAGGCAGAGTGCGTCTGTAGCGAAGTATTGCTTCATCATTTCCTCCAAGTTATCTTCTTCTCGGGCTTCTGTGATGTGTGAGACGAAGTCTATGCTGCGGCCGAGAGAACGTGTGTGGTTCCCGTGCAGTACCCAACCCAGTGGCGTGAGTGATGCCACCGGTTGGTTTTTGTCGCCTCTTCTTATTTTCGATGTCAACAGCAGGTGCCAGTTATCTTGGCCTATCAGGACGCGTGGCTTCGCATCTTCATAAGTGAGGAAGCGGCTGGGGTCTCGCAGGTGTTCGCATTTCTCTATTTGTTCTTTCGGAACTTCCTGCGTTGAGACTTGTAGATTCTTAACTGTCCTCGCTTGAATCGGTTCCTCATGGTTATTGAGACCCTTAATCACGAAGCTCACTCTTCTAGATTGAGTCTCTGCTGTCTTCATCTTGTTGATTGCTTCAATGCGTAGCGGGTCTATGGGCCCAGTTGCCCCGATCTTGTCGCTGATGTTGCTGTCGATGAGCGTGACTGTGGATCCGTCGTCAAGCAGCGCGAAAGTGTCAATTGTTGCTGTTGGCCCCTTGACTTGGATTGGTATAATCTTGAGGTAAGATTGCTTCTGTGTGGCGGTCCAAGTAGTGGTGACGGCCTCTGTTGTTTCCTTTTCTTTAGCAGGTTCTGTCTTAGCGAAGTGTAGCAATTTGTGGTGATAGTACTTGCAGCCGTTGGTGTCGCAGGTACGTCGCTTGCAGCTGTGGTTCCTCGTTCTGTAGCGTAGGCATCGAAAGCAAAGATGCTTGTTCTTGGCGATGTCCCATCTTGTGTTGCTGTCTGCGTTTTTAAACTTTTCGCAGTCTGTTGCAGTGTGTCCGGTATTGTCACATACCGCGCACTTCGCTGTGGTTTGCTCTGTGACTGTGTGCACTTTGTATGTGCGCTTGTTCTGTGAGGTGGGCTGTGTTTGAGTACCCACTGGTTCGGGTTGTGCGTAAGGTGCGCACAGGTCGGCTTCTGCCTTCATGAACTTCTCCATCTTCAGTAGGTCTGGGTCTTCTCTCGGTTGTTTGGCGGCGAATTCGTAGAACTTGTGACGAAGCGTAGGCGTGAGCTTATCCAGCAGTATCTTGCTTGTCTCTGGATTAAACAGGAAATGTGCGCAGCCCAGAGCTTGAAGTATGCACACAGCGTTGGTTATCTTGCTTGAAACTGTGCATGTGTCTTGCGGGTTCTCTGTGAGTCGTGGCAGCGCCTTCAGCGTATTAAGTTCCGCTATGGCGATGGCTTCTGGCTTCCCGAATCTGGATTCGAGTGCGCGCATGACGTCTGCGGGATCGCTGTTGCTAATGAGTAGCCCTTCAACGGCTTCGCTGGCTTTTCCTTTCAGGTTTCTTCGTAATCTGTTGATGTTCTCGAACTTTGTAAATGATGTTGCCGTCTCGTTGTAGGCGGAGCGGAACATCAGCCATTCTTGATGATTCCCACTGAAGACAGGTAGTTCGATGTATCTTGGATGACTGGCGGCCTTGACTGCCATGGTGATCGCTGAAGACAGTTGGGCGAGCTCTTGACTATGAAATGCTCCCGCCGATGTCGATGGTACTTGACGCGAGTCTTGATGACGCGGCGCAGGTACTTGCTGTTCTGCCGCAGGAATTTGCTGTGCTGCGGATATCTGTTGATGCGCAGGTTCTCGCTGTGCTGCGGGCATCTGTCGATCCGCAGGTTGTTGCTGTACTGCGGGCGTCGCAGGTTCCTGCTGTGTTAACCACGTGTCCACACGTGATTCGACATCTTCCTTGGAGTATACGGAGACATCATCATCGTCGTCTGAATCTTCCATTTCTATTGCGGCTACGCGCGCTTCCATAAGCATTGCTTGGTAGCGCGCGAGTTCTGCCTTTGCTTGAGCCAGCTTCTGTGCCTTGGTCCGTGACTTCGATTTAACGGACCCAGTAGTCTTCATTGCTGGGCGAACGGGCGGCGGCTTGTCTACGGCTCTGAGACGAGCTTGCCGTTCTTCTGTCGGAGGGTCGCACTGCCTGGCGGCTGGCGGGGCGACCGATTCGGTTTTCGACCTCTTGTCTGGCCTCACTGTGGTGTCGGTGCCCTCTGTCGCGCTAGGAGGGTGCGCAACGGAGGTTTGTGCCGCAGCGGATGCGTCCGCCTGCGACTCTGATGAAGCTTCTGTCGTCGTGGTGTGTGACGTCTCGAGGCTCATGACGGTATGAGCCGTGGTCTCCGTCCACGCGCTTTGACTCGTCGCGGTAGTACCGGACGAAGACGAAAGGGGGTCTTCGGCGGCGAGGCGCCCCTTTCCTGTAGAGCGTGTGACCGGCATATCGACCGACCGGTTTCTTCTTTCTTCGAACGGCGTTCCTCGACGATCCGGCTCGATGCGACCAAAAGATGTACTGAATACACCTTACTATGCTGGTGTGCCGAGGAGGGTGTTACTTGAAAGAAACTAGTGTTGAGTGCTTCTTGTTATTTATTCTTCAGACTTGTTATCTCGAGGCGAGGTGAGCACCGAATGAATTCCTCGGCAAAATGGGCCTACTGATAAGCCGCCTATTGTCTACAGCCTAGTCGTGCGCGGCGAGAGTGCGTGAAGCGCGCTCGGCCAATAGGAGAGGCGTATGTTGCCTCTCGCTCAGGCGCATGTTCCCTCTCGCTCGCACCTATAGCTACTCCGTTGGTCGGAGCGTTACCCTATTGAGAGCACCTACTCTATTTCTATTTATTTTAACTTACAAATACGGTACTATACAATTTCAACTATATTACAACTATCTATAACTTATGAACTAATCTTGAAGGCGTCGTCCTGCACAGTTACATAATCTTTAGATACAACTACAGTAATTAAAAATAAGGCCAAAACAGATTACAGTAATTTAGTATAAATTAACAAAGTAAATAAAAATAAATAAATAAATATTATGGGACATCTTACACACGGTCTCTGACCCCAAACCAAGCAAAGCTTGTGATATGGCTGCCAGAGACTAATATACTACATATACATATTTTAAATACATACTTATATAGATAATACCTAAACAACACCCAGACACAGAGCAAACACCTATGTTCATCACACAAATGTTTGCCCTGGGTTGGGATCGAACCCACGCCTCTTTGACACAGAAGTCACTAACCACTGAGCCACCGAGGCAGTCTTACGAGTAATTTTACAACTAATACGACTTAGCTACGCAGTTATTTTACACGATTTACATTTTACGCAGCGTGTGTTTGTGTGAGAGAGAGAGAGAGTGTGTGTGTGTATGTCTATCTTCAATTGAATCGTCTCTGCGATACACAAGTCCTCGTGAGAGTCAGGGTTCGCGAGTCAAGTTTTTTTCTGAACAGCATAAGATGTCCAAGGTCTCGCCGTGCTTGGTCGAGAGCTCGGGCTCCCAACACGCGCTTGAGGCTACAGTTTTTCTGTAAACCGCGACCACGGGCGGGGGTGCGGGCCCTTGCGGGTCCCCCCCCCCCACCCCGCAGCGATCGAGCACCTACAGAAAAGCGCTTCCCCGCGCGCGCCGCCGACCGCGGCCTCGCTCCGTCTGCTAGCGACGTCGAGCGGGCCGCCCTGGCGTGCCGCACCCAAGCACCGAGCGCATTAGTGCGCACCGTGCGCCAGCTTGCGGCCGCCTGCTGAACTGGCATTTGCCCCGCAAATGTCGACCTAGCCGCGGCCGCCCTGGAATAACCTACGAGGGGCGTGATTACGCCGCCGGCTGTTGTGCCCGGGCGCGACCTGTCCCGGAACGAGCATCGCGTCCCTCCATCACTGCCACCACTTAACGACGCGTCGAGCTTGCTCCGCGCCGTCCACCCACACCTGACAAGACAACCAGCGCCGGGCCCGAGCGGTCGCTCGCCCGGCGCACCGGCGCGCCATCGCCTGCCTTGCCTCGACCGAGGGCTGCATGGCTCCATGTCCTGACGGAGTGCACGCCGTCGGGCGGGAAACCCACCGGCCCGCGGACGAGGCGACACCACCGAGACGCGCCGCAACTGAAGCCACCATCGGGGTCGAGGCTCGCCTCCCCCGATACAATACCTGAAGACGACCAGAGGGCGGCCTAGCAAACCACCCTCTTCGGCCCAAGCGCACACGGCGCCTGCCGACATATTATGACGCCTCGGCGAGTGCGCGCAATGCGCCCCGAGGCAACCCGCGCCGCTCGAGCGACGCGAGCGACGCACACTACCGGCGGCCTGTCGACTTGTCCAGGCCTCAACCCCGCAGACGTGACCAGGGACGTGCTGGCGCCAGGCCCGCCAACGCGCCGCCTCCCGGTTGGTGCCCGGTGACGCCGCGCACGGCGACCTGATGAGGCCGACGGCCCGACACGACTGCGGCGCGACCCGCTCCGCCAACTCGTGTGCCCTTCACCGAGTGGGCGCATGCGGGCCGCTTACCACCATCAAGACCTCGCGCCCCTCGACTTTGATCGGGGCGCACACTACCGGACCTACAACCACCTGACATTCCTGCGCTTCGCGCCCCATCACCAGACCCTCATCTCGCGACGCCCAGCCTTGGTGCCGCTGCTGTCGCTTATGCGACGCGCGGCCCCCCTCGGGCTCCGCCACTACGCGGGCCTGCCTCGGCGGCCGGGGTCGAGCCACTCCCCCGGCGCCGCTTCATTGCAACCGGTGCCTAGAGGCACACTACTGTACCTACCTGAGTAGGCGTCGCTCCGCCTTACGCGTGAGCTTGACGCCGCTCTATCATCGTCGTCGACACATCGCTCGACGACCGCCTACCAAAGGGGCAGTTAGAGACGTGGTGCCTGGCTCGCGCGGCGGCGCGCTTGAGCCGGGCCAGCGATCCCACTCCCCATCTCCGCATCGCTACGAGACCGGCAGGCCGAGAGAGCATTGCTCCGCGCTTCAGTTGGACTTGGTCGAGTTTACTCCCGAGTTCAACCACTCGAAGCTGCGTTCGCCTGACCGAGTACGCCACCGGATCGACGTGCGTCACGTCGAACACCTATTCGAAGAGGAGGAGATGCCGCCTGCACCCGGCGGTTGCAGGTTGAGAGGACTCCGAATCCTAGAACCGAAATGCCATGACGGCCGACGATAGTCTGCCAGAATGGCGGGGAGAGGGCGCTGAGAGATGCCGCCCGACCTCGCGGTCGGGATTGGGTACTCGCGCCCTCCCTTTACAATGCCCTACATCCAGTGTGGTGTAGCGTCCAGCCACAGTAAGGAGGTTCGCCTCGACGCTGTTTCCTGACTCCTATGTTTTAACAGGAGGAGAAGATCCCAAGTCAAGTCAAGATGTCCATCTATGTAGGTACTTACATAAGCCAAATGTGCAATTGAAACAGCAGTTTCACTTCGTTAAGCTTTCAAAAAATCATCTTCGCTTGTATGAACAACATAAATTAAAATGTTGCTTGAAAAGGTTTTACGCAAGATGACAAATACATAACGACAAACTTTACTTTATACAGGTGGCAATATTGTGAAACCAAAAATATCCTATTGAGATTTATGTCTTTGTTCGAAATTATTTTAGCGGCTCCATAGGAATTCTTCAAATAAATTGGTCGCGCAGGTGGTCCTGTACAGGGTTACTGGTAATCTTCATCTTAGCATTAATTAGCATCTTTTTCGGAGCTTATTCTGTACTTCAAAACTAACAATATTTTTTCTGCGACTTTTGTCAAAACTAAAAAAAATCGAGGTTAGACGATATTTATGTATGGAACAATTTTTTTTAGAATTGATTGAAGTCGTTAACAAAACATATGTTGTTAGTTTTGATGTACAGGATAAGCCCCTAAAAGGATGCTATTTGATTACCAGTAACCCTGTTTACCTTTTTTTTGTTTACCTGGGGAAATCTTTTAAAGATACCACCGCACCTCGGGGCAGGCGGGTGGTTATGTGGGAGTCCCCGCCCACACGGACGGTATACCCACCAAAACCCCAGGGTGTTCCGCCACTGCGCCTGGTGTCGGGGCTACGGGCACGCTTGCGCACTCCTCCGCGGCACCCGACAGCGCTGGCCCAACTTGGGCCCCACCACGGAGCTTCGGCTCCCGCCAGAATGACGATGTGCCGAACACCAGACACATATTATCGTCATCCACCACCTGGGACCAACCAGCACTGGGCGTCAGACAGCACCCGTGTCCGACTGTAACCCTGTAAACCTAATGCTACCTAGTTAATATAGACAGGTGGAAAAGTAAAGTTTATAAAAGTAGCCGAATGTTTTTACGGGTATTTTAGATTAGTTTTATTTTTATATTAGTAGTTTAGTGTTTTAGCATAAGTTTTTATTTTAACTAGGTTAATTTAAATTTATCATAATTATTAGTTTTTTAAGTTTTGTTGAAATATATCTTTTATTACTTTTGTTAGTAAATTCTAAGTGGCTCTTACAAGTGGCCTATACACAAAAAAAAACTAAATTACACAGTGCAATGTCATAATTATGAAACTATAAAAAAAACCCATTGATTTTCGTCGCTTTTGTTTGGAAAATGTTACGGTGGCTCCACAGCTAAGTTCTTTAGATAAATTGGTCGCGGTGTGCTTATCTATTTAAATGTCAATCAATTCAAGTCTTTTGTGAAAAATTACGAATTAATCATATGAAATGTTGCAATCTGGTTGCGGTAGTAAATTGCGGAAAATACCAAGAATAAATTATTTAAATCATTATTTTTACATTAAAAAACTATGTCAGCTGTAGATACCTAACCTAACTCCACAATCAGAAAGAAACTAATATCCAAAGTTACCGACTGCGGATTGCCAAGTTAAGATGGCAATGTGCAGCGCACATAGCGCGGGAACTGATGACTTATGGGGTCTAAAACTTTATGAAATGGAGACCACGTAACTATATGCCGCGCCACACAAGTTGGTGGATGGGAAATTAGCTACAAGCTGCGCAATATCCAATCCTGACTGAAGCTCACATAAAGCTGCACGTTGATTGGCTATTGCGCAACTTGTGGCCAACTTCACATTCGTCAACTTGTGTGGCGCGGTCTATACCGTTCGTGTGCCGTTGCCCGAAAGAGCCCTACATATTTTCTGGGATAACAATAGCTCCTGTATTGATACATATTGCTAACTTCTTCTATACCAAATGTTCAAAACATAGCGATGAAGGAAAATCCTAGGGCATGTAAACTGTAAAGCTATGGCACCGTATAATTATGCCGTGTCGTGATTTGCCAACGCTGTTACATAACTTGCATTCTCAAGACTCGCTCTTTGTACCTATAGTGCAGTGGTTCTTAACCTTTGATCCGCGGACCCTTGGAGTATCCCAAGTGATATGTGGAGCTATCCTATATAAAGCTGGCTGCATACTATAGATACCTAAGCTACTATATGTATTTCTGAAAGAAAACTTTTTTACAAGCTTTTATTTAGGTACCTACTTTCACATGCCCCGTTGTCTGTCGTTCTGTAATCAAATCTTGGAAGTTACTTCCGGTTACCGATTGAGCTGAAATTTTGCATACATTTGGAAATCGCGTGACAATGCAATATTATGATGACATGGTGCTGGTCTGATGTGGAGCTGGAAGGTGACCAAAGGAACTTAACAATGAAACAACACAACCTCATCGAGATTCGGCTCGTTTGATTCGTCTTGGCGAGTAGGTACTGGTTCAGTAAAAGCTTGATTTAAAAAAAAGGTTTTTTTTAATATGTATAATATTTGTTATTTTTTAAATGAACTCCACAAAATAATTAAAACATGTGTGGTTTTTAAACTTTCGCGATTTGAACACATTATTATTGTATACTACGGGACTAATCGCGCACTAAAATTACGAGATAAAAAATTACCTCATCATCCCGACGTTTCAACCGAGTTGCATCGGTCGTGGTCACGGGTAGACTGACCACGGCAGGTCTGTTGAAACGTCGGGATGACGAAGTATTTATTTATCTCGTCATTTGAGCGATTAGTCCCGTAGTATATAATAATAATAAATTAAAACATCTCAAAATCTGCAAGTAGCAAGTCGCAGTAAAAATAATAATTTATGGTTAAAAAAAATTGGTTGCCTGTAAAGTCGGTATAAGGGCGAAAGTTTTACGTGACAACGACTTTGAGACGAATGAGACGAATGAGAGCGAGTGAGAGGCACGTAAGTGCTCATTGTGAGCGCATGAAGAGTGAGCGGGGAGCGTAACGCAGTTTCTTGAAGTGTCACCCGGCAAACCAATTTATAAGACGTTGTCACGTCAAAAAAGCTTACTATTTAATTTTTTACATTTGGGTACAGGCCGAATCAAACAACTTGGCGGCTGTGATGTCAGCTGCTACGGATAACCCAATTCTCGCGCTTTAGTCAGGATTGGCCACAGCTTGTAACTAACATCGCAGCCGCCGAGTGGTTTGATTTGGCCTACACTGTATATTATCACCTCCAAACTAATATATATATATTTTTAATAATTATGTAGGTAGTATAACCAACTGGCCCATAGCAAGATATACACACTGTATATTATCACCTCCAAAGTTTTTTTTTTTTAGTAATTATGTAGTATAACCAACTGGCCCATAGCAAGACATACATTTGGCAAATAAATAAATAAACATTGGGGGACATCTTACACACGATCTCTGACACCAAACTAAGCAAAGCTTGTGATATGGCTGCCAGAGACTGATATACTACATACCTATACATATTTTTAAATACATACGAGTATATAGATACCTAAACTGAAGTAACTAAATAACACCCAGGTACAGAGCAAACACTTATGTTCATCACATAAATACTTGCCCTTGGTGGGGATCGAACCTACGCCTCTTTGACTATCAGGGTCACTAACCACTGAGCCATCGACGAAGTCATAACGGTCCTTCAGGACTTAAAGGTTAAGAACCACTGGTTTAGTGCATGGTTTAGGTACGAGTAGGTATTTAGCGGTCTGGTATGAACTTACGATATTAGATAGGTACATCAGCATTAACTTAGAAGGTATCAATTTTATTAGCACTCGTACACTGCACAACGACAGCACATAGTATACAGGCTTCAAGCAAATAATCAACAGAGCCACAGTCCCTAAGTGAAAGTAGTAAAAAAATGTCCGAGCGCCGTCATACATACCGACTTAGATCATTTACATTACATAATTCAAATGACCCGTTTTCTCGAAACTCGACGTTACGTCACCCTAATTAGTGCTTGGAACCGAGCACTTTGGCATCGCACGGCGTTGTAGTCGGCTTGCAATCGCCTTACGACTAACTAAAAAGCCTGCCTAAAACTTAGATATTTGCTCGAAGATTGAAATGTACATCTATAATGTTTGTTAATAAAGTACCAACTTATGTGTTCGACAGTTGGTGGCGGCGTGTTCGTGCCAGAAGGACGAGATCCTCCGCGACGACTTCGAGTCGCCCGCGCCCGACGGCTCCTACAAATGGGCCATACAAACTGGTACATATCATCACTCACTACATTAATCCTGACCCCATTCTCCCCACATCTCTGCAGCCGGCCCTGCACTATGCACTTTTTGTTTGCACGGCCCAGGCGCAGGGCGACAGGGGCTAGCGATGCTATTGAGCCCGCGACCTTCCTTCCTATGCGACACTTTTTTGCATAGTCGCGAGCTAATCATTTTTAAAATAATTTTATCTACACTAATGTTGTAACATTCTACTTATGTTTCGAATACTTGACTTATAATGACTAACTGTTATAGCGCAGACAACAAAACACTCAATTTAAGCAATTTCACATGATGTTATAATATCCACATCGATATCGTAAAATCTCATTTTAACATCGCGCGCTCGCTCCTGATTGGCCCTGCGCGCGCAGCTGCGCTCTCATTGGTTAGATTTTAATGGCGCCAAGTTCACTGTGACAATACACGTACGCGTGAATTTAATGTTTCGCAATATGTTTTTTTTTATTTATTTATTTTATTAGTGAAGATAATAGTAGTGTATGCAACTGCATATAACACGGGTATTAAAACACGAGTGTGAGTTTATGAAACGAGCGCAGCGAGTTTCATAATAGTAACGAGTGTTTCACGTTTATCAACTTCATTATATGACAATTGCATAAACTACTATTTATGCACAACATTTTTGTGCCAGTACAAATTCAATCAATTATTACTTACTAGCGACCCGCCCCGGCTTCGCACAGGCAGGTGTATTATTGACCGAGCTTTAGCGAGATATCTGAGTCTACTGGGACGAGCCGGCACTTGAGCTGTCAGATGTATGTTTGTATGTTTCTTTGTTCGACGAAAACTCAAGTACCGCTCAGCTGATCTCCATGAAATTTAGCATACACGTAGTTTATATATATATAATTTTTAAGTTCGAATATGAGCATCTTCTGTTCAGTGGTGTCGAAGATACCAGGTCCGGTGGTAAAAAGAGGCAAAACGGCGCCACTTTCTGCGGGAGTTGCTGAAGTCGTAATATTACTGTACGCTCGAGTATTTTGTTTAAAATTGTAAGAATAACCACTCATATTCACGCAAAATTCAGGATAATATTTTATTTGTAATTGTTCAGGCAAATTTCATGATAAAATCAAAAACTAAGCTTGTTACTCAAGTAAAACCAGCAATCGCAGTACAATTGAGCGTACGTCGCTAATTAGTTACATTCTAGACCACTAGATGTCACTACGTGTATCGAATGGAAGCAATTCTTTTCCAAAATTATTTATAGATTAAATTTCACTTTGAAGCCTATTTCTTTAAATTTTACTAGATAAGTCTCAATATTTATTTTATTGATATTTTTTTTCAACTACGAATAAAATGTCTCTGCTACATTATTGGTTCTGTGACGCTCTCCGAAAACGCTCAAAATATTCACTTCAAATCTGAAGAGATTTCATAACTAGGTGGATGGTGGAAACTAAATACTTCCCAAGGAACACCCAGGTGGAACAGGTGAGCCATTGTAAAAAAAAAACTTTCCACGGTTACCCAGGTGGTCTCAGGAGGTGGACGGTAGGAAATAACTATTTTGGTGATTGTGTACGCTACCTCAAATCTTAGCCTCATTATAGTACAGTGACAAATTGTGCTAGATGGCGCTATGATAAATAACTAGAGCCACATCATCAGGTTTTATGAAAATCTTTATTACACAAACCCATGACTGCGGTAAAAATCGACATGAGAAACTGATTGGACTGAAACGGACTGGCGTCTAGACGGAAAAACCTTCTAAATTACGAAAGTCCAAACGTAAATTATGAAAGTACATCTCGCAGCCTCGCGAAATCCTGTTCGGCACATTCGACATTTGCCGGACCAAATGACTCATCCCTACAAATTATTCCGCCCGGCAGTGCCAATCGTGCCGAACCGCATATGTGTGTAGCAACCTATAGGTTGGGATTCGTTACCTGGTTTGAGGGTAAATAATTTAAACCAACAAAAATCGGCGGTACATGATTATTTTATTTAAAATATGTAATTCTAACAGTTTTGTACTGTTTATATCATCAAACCTAAACGTACGCACTCCGTGAGCTACTCTGACAAGAAAGTTCACGACTGATATCTTTGTGAGGATCCGTCCATCACAGGAGGGCCGCCGGATCCCATCCTGTAGCAGTAGATACCACAGGAACTGGAAAGGTCACTGCAGGAGACCCCAGTGATAGTAGAAGCGTTTGAGAGCTGGTCCGTCGACAAAATGAGGCGCGTTGATTTGCACGCGATGCTCAGTTAAGGTGGGGTGGGGTGACGATATTCAAACAAATTAGGTATACTAATGACCATCACATTTTTACGATCACTTTCAATGTTCTGTTGAAAAGAAACCATTAAAATCTTCATAGGTTTTGCAGTTGCATCTGGTTGCATCTATATGAAATCCGAGAAAATTTTGATGTTTTGAAAAGTTGTCAGAAATGTCAGAGTTTTAATTATTAGGGTTTTTTCCTTATTCAGAGGTTTTGAATAAGGAGGTACTATTTATTGCCAGTCGGATAAGAATGAGTAGTCATTTAAAGTAGGATAAAATTGCATAAAATTAAATGAAACTGTATTTGTGTATTTTCATCGAAATTAAAGGAAAGCGGGTCAAATATCATTTACTAGATTTGACCCAAAAAACAGGCGGGTGAAGTTAAATAAAACAGCTTAATATTTTGAAAATAAATAAACTTTTTTGTAGCAAAACCTTATTAGTTGCAACTGAACATTAATCTCAGAAAAAGAAGCAATAACGCAAGCACACATTAAATAAATGTTGCTTGTGACTAGCGTTGTTGCGATAGGCGATAGTTTCGCTATCGATAGTCTGTCAAATTCAGTTACACTATCGATAGTTTCGAAGTTCAGCTGTTTACTATCGATAGTAAAAATCATGCAATAGTTTTGAATATTGGCAATGGTATCGATAGTATCGAATATCTACTGTACTAGCCTTTTTAATAGTTCACTGCAGGACGTAGGCCTACCCACGAAGGGTGATTGGGCCATATCTACCACGCTGGCACAGTGCGGGTTGGTGGATTCACCTACGCCATCGAATTTCTTCTACGGACAACGGATACGGAGGCAACCTGCATGCGGTTGCCTCACGATGTTTTCCTTCACCGAAAAGCCAGTGGTGTGAAAATCCGTACCTACATAAATTCTAAAGAACTCATTTGACAGACGGACAGACAGACGGACAGCGGAGTCTTAGTAATAGGGTCCCGTTTTTACCCTTTGGGTACGGAACCCTAAAAAGAAGTCACCTAACTTTTTTTTTTTTATTCTGAATAGGTTTGCATTTGACCACATACTGCCTGAACTTAAGCAGATAAGCGGTCTAGGTTGTAGCACGCTTACCTAGAAGACACCTATTTACTCGGGATTTGAAGACGCCCACATTGTACTTTAGCGGGAAGACAGACCCAGGCAAAGCGATCCACATTCTGGCTGTTCGTATGAGGAATGAGGATTCGAAACGCTTGGTTCTAATGGTTATAACTTTCATACCAAAATTATTATAATTTTTCGAAATATTTTTACACAGTATTTATGATATAAAATAGGAATAGTGCGAGGTCCAAGTCCGGGGCGGACTACTAGTACATATAAATATGTCTTCCACTTGAATCACTCTATCTATTAAAAAGACCGCATCAAAACCCGTTGCGTAGTTTTAAAGATATAAGTGGGTCGCTAGTATTTAGATATAATACAGATAAAAAAGCTTCATCCAGGAATTAAAACTTTACAATAGGCTTGAGTTTGTTCAAAAAGAGAACCGTCGTGGTGTTACTGAACTAACACTAAGATTTTAATCAGCAGCCAAGGTACCGACTACTCGGTAGCCGCGAGTACTGAAAACCGAATTGGTGTCTACCAAGTATCAAACACTTGTAGTTATAATAGCAATGACCTAGCAGTAATGTCGACAGTAAGTCGATTAGTAAAATGGCCAAAATGGCACACGGGCGACCTCACCTACGACGCTTCTCTTTTTGCACAAACTTTATCTGGGTGAAAAAAACTGCTTATTGGTGAACAGACAAGTGAGGCCGGTTTTTTATACATGCGGTGAGTGCGTCGGTGTTGCGCCGCCATATTTTGACTGACGAGCCAAAGCGTAGTTTCGTTGTACGTGTATGTGTGTAATTGTGTCTTTACACGGCGAGGCGTAATTTAGCCGGCCTCAATTGTTTGTTCACAACATTCTGTCTTGTTTTTTTTATTTGGTCTGAGACCAAAGTTAAGGTTGCCACGATGCCATGATTTGATCAAATTTTCGCTTCATTCCAACTGGGAGCTCATTCAGTTAATTCAAAGGTAGGAATTGGTAGTTAACGATTTGTACTACTACCTGAAACTGGGCGCACAGAACGCGATGATCGCTTCAATTCATCAGATCAGTCCAGTGGAGGCCAAATATAGGTAGTTAACTATAGCTGGTTAGTAGTTATTGAGGAAACAAAATGGTACACCTCCTTACACACCTCTCACTCACTCCTACACCTTTGAATGAATTGAATGAGCTCCCAGTTGGAATGAAGCGAAAATTTGATCAAATCATCGCATCGTGTATGCCCACCTTTACACAATTATTTTTAGCAAAAAATGGCATGACCGACTGGTACTCAATTCGACATACGCTTCGAATTGAGTACCTCCTTCAGTTCGTCGGTCAAACAGCAAACTGTAAACTTTCAGAAGGAGGAATCTTCCACGAGCAGCGAGGGTCGTTCCGCAGCGACGCGCGCTCCGACCAACCCTCACTGGTGGTGGAGGGCCAGTACCAGTATACCGCGCCTGACGGACAGGTAACGCCACTAACGCCAGTAGCATAATACTAGATTATTCACGTAGAGCAGCCATTCTCAAAGTGTGTTCCGCGGAACCCTAGGGTTCCGCAAAGCCTCTGTGGGGGCTCCACGAGAATAATCTATTCGCGCGGAAGAAGTGAAACTTCGACGCCACAGTGCTTTTATACCCGCTCCATGGTAGCGTTAAACGTTTAACGAAACTTTGTTGGAAGTCGTATTAGAAGTTTCACTTCAAAAATAATCTTTTAGCTCTACTCATTGCAGAAATGTTTGACGGCGATAATTATATTTGAAGATTTTGTCAAATAGGTATTATATCTCACTTATTGCGCGCTTCTTTTGAGACATTTTTCCAAAGAACAGAGTACAAAAAATACATTTTTGTTTACTTGAGGGTTCCGTCAAATATTTCACTTTCCAAAAGGGCTCCGTCACCTAAAAAGTTTGAGAGCCGCTGACGTAGAGAATCAAGTCGTATTTTGTGTCGCGGGCGACAATGGTATTAGATACTGAGCGTATTTTATACTTACCTCTTTGTTGTCGTGTCTCTGTTTAACCTGTGATATTTTGGAAGTCGTAATAGCTCTATGTTTTGGATCTGTGGTTTGTAAGGAGTTAATCACTAGACTGAGAAAGCGACAAATTTCAGAAGTACCTAATATAACTGTGAACGAACCGTATGTTCTATTTTTTTTAGGGTTCCGTACCCAAAGGGAAAAACGGGACCCTATTACTAAGACTTCGATGTCCGTCTGTCACCGGGCTGTATCTCATGAACCATGATAGCTAGGCAGCTGAAATTTTCACAGATGATGTATTTCTGTTACCGCTATAACAACAAATACTAAAAAGAAAAGAAAATAAATATTTAAGAGGGGCTCTCATACAACAAACCTGAATTTTTAGACGTTTTTCGCTCTATATTAATAATGGTAACAGGTACTTAGATGCTTGAAATTTTCACAGAATATTTAGTTTTATATTCACTTCAATAATCCTTACATAGTATAAAATAAAGTCGCTATTTTCGTTTGTTTGTCTGTATGCTTAAATCTTTAAAACTACGCAACGGATTTTGATGCGGTTTTTTTTAATGGATAGAGTGATGCAAGAGGAAGGTTTATATGTATAAAAATTCCCGAAATTCCCACGGGAACGGGCACAACGCGGGTAAAACCGCGGGGCGCTGCTAGTAAATAATAAAATTGAAATAAAATAAATATTTAAGGAGGGCTCCCATACAGTAAGGAACCCTCCGTGCGCGAGTCCGACTCGTACTTGGCCGATTATTTTAATTTAATTGTAAACAATGCCGAGTTGCATAGTGAGTACCTACACTAAACTTAGTGAGGACAGTGTTTAGTGTTATTCATGTTATTATTTTCTCGCAGGAGGTATGAAAAGTAAAGTAAGTATGCTTCACTAGAAAAAATCAGCCAAGTGCGAGTCGGACTAGCGCGCGAAGAGTTCCGTACCGTATGTGAGCCCCACTCCTCTTGCCGTTATTGACAGCGAGCAAAAAACTCCAAAAAATCACGTTTGTTGTACGGGAGCCCCCCTTAAATATTTATTTTATTCTGTTTTTAGTATTTGTTGTTATAGCGGCAACAGAAATACATTATCTGTGAAAATTTAAGCTGCCTAGCTATCATGGTTCATGAGATACAGCCCGGTGACAGACAGACAGACGGACAGACGGACATCGAAGTCTTAGTAATAGGGTCCCGTTTTTACCCTTTGGGAACGGAACCCTAAAAAGCGTGACTTCGTCTTTTAAAATTGGACGAGGGACTTTAGAGTATATAGGTAACTACTCTAGAGACTTCCGATACATATACACTTAGGACAGCTTAGGTGTTTTTTTTTTTTTTACTGGCAAAAGTGCCTTTATTAACTACAACAAAACTACACTACTATTACACAAAAAGCATTGGATCATCCTCAGACCTTTGAAGGTCTAAAGATAATCCAAATGCTAAAGCCCACTGCCAGTTGGTAGCGTGCCCAGCATGCTGGCTGCATTGCCACGCTGAATGGCAATGCTTATGCGTTGAGCCAAATAAACACCACTGTCATCGCTGTCAGTGTGGTACTGCAGTTGACCAGCTCGGTCACCACGGTCTCTCTTGCTCAAGAAGCGCTGGTCGGATTGGTCGCCACGCCAGCCTTAACGATGTCATTCGCAGGGCTTTTGCCACCGCCAATATCGCAGCCGTACTCGAACCGAGTGGGCTCGCGCGTGGTGATGGCAAAAGGCCTGACGGCATGACGCTGGTCCCATGGAAGTGTGGACGGCCCTTAGTATGGGACGCAACTTGTGTCGATACTTTGGCACCGTCACATCTTTCTGAGACGCAGAGTAAGGCTGGAGCTGCGGCCAATTCGGCGGAGCAGCACAAGCGGCGGAAATATGCTAACCTCGGTAGTGGTTACATATTTGAGTCATTTGGAGTTGAGACATTGGGTCCGTGGGGGCCGGGAGCTTATATCATTTTCAAAAGTCTTTCTGGGCGTCTGGTGGACGCGACGCGTGACCAAAATGCTGGTGTTTATTTGGCTCAACGCATAAGCATTGCCATTCAGCGTTGCAATGCAGCCAGCATGCTGGGCACGCTTAGGTGTTTAAAATTTGTCATTAACTTCTTACACACCATCACAGGTTAGACAGAGACACAACAACAAATGTCAAAGGTAAAATAACTGTGAGCAGACTGTACCTACATCATAGCAATGAAAAATAATTTGCCCACTACGAGTAGGACTCGCTCACGAAGGGTTCCGTACTGTGTGCCCCCCCTTATTATATTTATTTTATTTTAATTATTTATTATTGAATCGAATATAAAACTAAATATTCTGTGAATATTTCAAGCATCTACCGGTTACCATTATTAATATCGAGCGAAAAACATTTTAAAATTCAAGTTCGTTGTATGGAAGCCCCCCTTAAATATGATTTTATTCTGTTGTTAGTATTTGTTCTTATGGCGGCAACAGAAATACATCATCTGTTAAAATTTCAGCTTTCTAGCTATAACGGTTCATGAGTTACAGCCTGGTGACAGACAGACAGACGGACAGCAGAGTCTATAAGGTCCTGTTTTTACCCTTTGGGTACGGAACCCTAACAAAATCTACGTGATTACTCTATAGAATGCCTGTATCTGTTCTAAGAACTCATACGAATAATAAGGTTCCATATTTAATTTAAAATAAATCATAAAACTCGTATAATTTCCAGATAATCAACGTGGTGTACCGAGCAGACGAGACCGGGTTCCACGCGGAAGGTGCGCACCTCCCCACCCCGCCGCCCGTGCCCGCCGCCATACAGCGCGCTTTGGATTATCTCGCGACCTTACCTAGCACACCCTCGCCTTACGACTATTAGATCTATCTTTTACACCAAAAAAAAAAATATTTCTCTACTTACCTAGCTAGATAGCACATCCTCGCCATACGACTGTTGAGTCTTTACACGAGCTAGCACACCCTCGCCTTATGAATATTAGATCTATCTTTTACCAAAACAAATAAACCTACCTTATCTTACTAACCTAGCAAGCACATCCTCGCTATGCGACTATTAGATCTATCTTTCACACCAAAACCAAGAAATCTACCTTACTTAACTAGCTGGCTAACTAGCACATACTCGCCATATTACTGTTAGATCTATCTTTTACACCAAAACAGATAAACCTACCTTACCTACCTAGCTTGCACATCCTCGCCATATGACTATTAGGTCTATTTTTTACACCAAAACAATAAACTTACCTTACCTACCTAGCTAGCACATCTTCGCCATACGACTAATAGATCTATCTTATTCACCAAAACAAAGTAACCTACTTTACTTACCTAGCTATAGCTAGCACATCTTCGCCAATTAGATCTATCTTTCACACCAAAACCAAGACACCTTCCTTACCTAGCACACCCTCGCCTTATGAAGTAGATTATTACGTATAGTAGAGGAAATAAGTAATGTGTAACCCTAGGATTTCTATGGACCGAATCAAACTTAATGGCGTCTGTGAAGTTAGCTACGAGCTGCGCTAACCCCCACTCCTTGCGCCGCCGACATATGAATAAACTACTGCCCAACGACTCGTCTTGTGTTCACAAAAGTCATTCGACATATATTGTAAATCACACTTTATCTGTAACATATTTTGTCAATTGTTTATATCTGTGGTATACTAAGCGCCACACAAATCGGCGGATGGGAAGTTATGCGCAGAACGCTGCGCAAAAGTCGAAATGTAGGTATGCGCGGGAGCCAGAGAGACTCGCGCCGGGGCACACCCGCCCGCCAACCTCATGCCTCCCGCGCGCTCCCTACGTATTGTGCACACATGTGTAATAGTTAGCGGGAGCCAGAGAGACTCGCGCCGGGGCACACCCGCCCGCCAACCTCATGCCTCCCGCGCGCTCCCTACGCATTGTGCACACATGTGTAATAGTTAGCGGGAGCCAGAGAGACTCGCGCCGGGGCACACCCGCCCGCCAACCTCATGCCTCCCGCGCGCTCCCTACGCATTGTGCACACATGTGTAATAGTTAGCGGGAGCCAGAGAGACTCGCGCCGGGGCACACCCGCCCGCCAACCTCATGCCTCCCGCGCGCTCCCTACGCATTGTGCACACATGTGTAATAGTTAGCGGGAGCCAGAGAGACTCGCGCCGGGGCACACCCGCCCGCCAACCTCATGCCTCCCGCGCGCTCCCTACGCATTGTGCACACATGTGTAATAGTTAGCGGGAGTCAGAGAGACTCGCGCCGGGGCACACCCGCCCGCCAACCTCATGCCTCCCGCGCGCTCCCTACGCATTGTGCACACATGTGTAATAGTTAGCGGGAGCCAGAGAGACTCGCGCCGGGCACACCCGCCCGCCAACCTCATGCCTCCCGCGCGCTCCCTACGCATTGTGCACACATGTGTAATAGTTAGCGGGAGCCAGAGAGACTCGCGCCGGGGCACACCCGCCCGCCAACCTCATGCCTCCCGCGCGCTCCCTACGCATTGTGCACACATGTGTAATAGTTAGCGGGAGCCAGAGAGACTCGCGCCGGGGCACACCCGCCCGCCAACCTCATGCCTCCCGCGCGCTCCCTACGCATTGTGCACACATGTGTAATAGTTAGCGGGAGCCAGAGAGACTCGCGCCGGGGCACACCCGCCCGCCAACCTCATGCCTCCCGCGCGCTCCCTACGCATTGTGCACACATGTGTAATAGTTAGCGGGAGCCAGAGAGACTCGCGCCGGGGCACACCCGCCCGCCAACCTCATGCCTCCCGCGCGCTCCCTACGCATTGTGCACACATGTGTAATAGTTAGCGGGAGCCAGAGAGACTCGCGCCGGGGCACACCCGCCCGCCAACCTCATGCCTCCCGCGCGCTCCCTACGCATTGTGCACACATGTGTAATAGTTAGCGGGAGCCAGAGAGACTCGCGCCGGGGCACACCCGCCCGCCAACCTCATGCCTCCCGCGCGCTCCCTACGTATTGTGCACACATGTGTAATAGTTAGCGAATCACGGCGAAGTGTCATCTGCGGCTAACTTCTCATCCGACGATTTTTGTAGCGCTCAGTATACAATTAATTATATATTTGATAGGAAAAGTTTCTGTGCAATACTCATATTCAAATGTTATACCTAGTTTAAGACAGAAAATTGCGTGGTTAATTTTCACCAAACTTTGACCTTTCGATACTACGAGGTTTATACATAGGTACTTTTTTGTCTCAGATATAAACTTATTTACCTATTGTAAAAAAAAATGAAATCTAAGAATTTCAAACTTTGGTGAAAACTAGCTACGCCTTCTTACGTAAGTTTAATTTAAGTGTTTTTATACCGAAAATAAGACCTCAAACGTTAAAAATACAAAAATTTAAATATTACAAAGTGTTTTATTTCAATAAAAATATCTTATTATAAATAACAATTATATACATTCAAAAAAATCTTAAACATGTACAGTCAGTACAGGTACAATCATCTTAAAGCTTTTTAACTAGCAAAAATCGATCTTTATATTAAGGGGCTTTGACACGAATTATTCTATCTCACTCGCACAATTTCTTATCAACCATTTGACCGCTAAAGTCACTGATAGTTGACCAGCATTTCTGGGCACCAACGGTGTTCAAAATCGTCAAAAAATCGGGCTTCATAATATGATCTAAGCATATTAAAAAACACGAAGCCTAAATGTTAAAAAAAAGTTACATGTGTATTTCCAAAAATTATACGCAGCATTTGTTTACCACAAAAATTAACACGTTTTTTTTTAATTTTTCACTCCTAAAACTTAATCTTATGGAGTAGATCGAACTAAATGAATATAACAATAAAATCAAAAGATTTAATTAATAGTAGTTTATGCAACTGTCATATAATGAAGGGTGTGAGTTTATGAAACGAGCGCAGCGAGTTTCATAATAGTAACGAGTGTTTTAATACCCGTGTTATATGCAGTTGCATACACTACTTTATCTTCACAAATAAAAATAAAAAAAACATATTGCGAAACATTAAATTCACGCGTACGTGTATTGTCACAGTGAACTTGGCGCCATTAAAATCTAACCAATGAGAGCGCAGCTGCGCGCGCAGGGCCAATCAGGAGCGAGCGCGCGATGTTATAATGAGATTTTACGATATCGATGTGGATATTATAACATCATGTATTGCTTAAATTGAGTGTTTTGTTGTCTGCGCTATAACAGTAGTCATTATAAGTCAAGTATTGGAAACATAAGTAGAATGTTACAACATTAGTGTAGATAAAACATTATACGACATACTTGTTGATTGATATATGTTACATAGTTTTTAGAATTTCAATGCTTTCGTACCTTCGAGCAAATTTCTATAGAATCACAATCGTGCAAACAAAAGTGTCCGAGCCAAAACCCTGCGCAAGCTACGTAGTGGGCAGGCTTTTTAGTTAGCCGTAAGGCGATTGCAAGCCGACTACAACGCCGCGCGATGCCAAAGTGCTCGGTTACAAACACTAATTAGGTGACATAACATCGAGATTCGAGAAAACGGGTCATTGTGAATTATTTAATATAAATATCAAAGTCGGTATGTATGACGGCGCTCGGACATTTTTTTAATACTTTCACTCATGGACTGTGTCTTTGTAGATATTTGCTCCAAGTTTTGTACTCAAAATTGCAACTGTGCGAGCGAGAAAGCTGCGGCCGGTTAAAAGCCGTTAATTTGCGAATTTTGTCTCGTTTATTTTAATCAAAGCAAATATCATACAGCAAAGTATTATTTGATAATTTATTTAAATGTATATAAATAAAAACAACATATGGATATGTAGACCAGAGCGTTACATTAAGTCTTAGATATTTTGGCACATTTGTACAATTTTCAATTAAAAAAACAACATTATAGGCACTTCAGAATGATATAAAAGTATAACATCAATAAAAATACAAAATTAAATTCAATTGATATATCTTAAAGTTATTCATTAAAAACTACTTAATAAATAAAATATACAGGGTTATTCCTAATCAATTAGCATCATTTTAGGGGCTTATTCTGTACATCAAAACTAACAACTTTTGTTCTGCGAGTTTTGTTAAAACTAAAAAAAATCAGCTGTTCCATACATTTTGTCGCGGGTGAACGATAATTTTCTATGAAACAATTTTTTTGAAAAAGTTTTTGTTTTGATGTACAGAATAAGCCCCTAAAAGATGATTTGATTAGGAATAATCCTGTATACCATTTACGTCTTCTCAATAAATAAATTGAATGTGAACTTATTTAAAAAAAAATATGGCTAGCACCATAGAAAAGTATGTCTAGAATCCTCGATTGCGTAGGGAGTGAGAAAAAAGATGTGCTATACATACTTAGATAGCTATATTTACGTTGTTATGATTATATCATATTAAGACACTAGATAATAGTAAAAACCTGCAAAACACTAATAGAAGTGATAGAAAATAGATAATAGTTCATAAATATGTTGAGTTAAAGCATCTCATCAAAAATTCAACAGTAGTTTTTGACGCGAAATGTTGTCTGACTTACGCCTAGGCCGTGCGTAGTAGTCAGGTAAAAAAAACGTACACGCAGATAGAGACAAAAGATATTAGTTTCGTCCTGTTCACACTTTAATACTTGCACATCTCGCCCTCTCTTACTTTTGTAATAGAGTATTACACTCATTTTTGAAAAGTATCTCAGTCAGATTCTGTTGGTCTAATAAACCACTAAAAAACACAAAAAAAATAAAATTCAATCGTTTTTGAAAATGCATTCTAATTTTACAGTTTCAAAATTTCGCGCGTAATTTACGAAAAAGATGGATGTCATTATTTTACTCTGTGTTCGTGAATGACGTCACTAGGCTATGTAAACAATGCGCGTAAATATTTTTCACACTGATGTTTGTGTGTGTAAGTTTGAGATTAAAGTTTAAAATGAGTTATTATAAATGGTTAATAATGAGTTGTCGTTGGTGTGCTGTTCCTGGAATACTAGTGTACCAACACAGGACAAACTATTCAATGTTTACATAGCCGTATGACGTCATAGCAAAGCGGCGACTATTTTATGCACAGATCAAAAAAACGGAATATTTGTATTGATTTTTAAAATTCATTTTGTTATTTTACGATCTCAAACAAACATTTTCCGATTGCTTTTTGCCTAAGCTATCTCAAAAATACATTAACAGATATTTTCTCGGTCATAGTAAAATACCCTTATTATTGAACGCCCTGTCTAGTTGATACTTGACTATGGGCTAGCACTAACATAACAGAGGCCTTAGTATAGACCGAATCAAAGTCTTAGCAGCTGTGAAGTTAGCTACAAGCTGCGGATAGCCCAATCCTCGCGCAGCTGCTAACTGAGCTTCAGTCAGGATTGGGCTATCTGCAGCTCGTAGCTAACATCACACCCGCCAAGTAGTTTGATTCTTAAATTGTAGTTTTAATTTACGAGCTATCTGATGCTAACCCGCCTCAGTTTAATAAAATAAAATGTCTTATATTACAAAATAAAATACGTACAAAAACGTACATTAAAAAAAATACGATAGATTTTTGTTTTGTTTTCCACACAGCTTCTACCCGTTTAAATAAGAACCAGTGGAATAGTAGATTAATTCCACCCGCCCTTTCTTTTATGGAAAGGCCAGATAATCGCAACCAAAGGTTTTTCCGCAAATGCAGGTTTGGCACCATAGTAAAAGTTGTCCATAATAGAAAAAAAAATTATTCTGTTTTTGACCGACAAAACGGAGGAGGTACTCAATTCGACGAGTATAATTGTTTTTTTTTATGTGTAACCACGCATAACTTTTTACATAGTGGTCGGATTTCGATAATATTTTTTATTAATAAAAAATTTAAATGGGACCACCCATTTATATTTTATCGAAATCGGCTGAGCCGTTTTTGATAAATCAACAATAATGTGAAAAATTCTACATCGATCCGTGGGAAATATTCGCGAATTCTGTACACGGTTCTGTAACCGAATCTTTTGTACAGAATTCACGAATACTTCGTAAAGATCGAAGTAGCATTTTTCAAACTATTCTTGATTTATCTAAAATGGCTTAGTCGATTTCGATGATATTTAAATGGGACCAATATCGACGTGTACTCTTTCCAATAAAAAAAAAATCGAATTATCGAAATCGAACCACTACGTAAAAAGTTATGCGTGGATATACATAAAAAATATGTACACGCGTCGAATTGAGTACCTCCTCGGTTTCGTCGGTCAAAAATGCTTCAATTGCAGAGAACGCAGCTGTCTCTTTCTATTTTACAATTTGTTGATATATTTATCTAATAATTATATTATACCTATGTATCACAGCTATCTGTCCCCCCCTTTCAGTGGTTCCACGGTGTCTCGGTAGATGGCAGTAGTGTGCAACTGAGGGAGCATCTTCTCGTCCTCTTCTAGGTCGATGGATACTTCTGGTTTTTGTTCTGAAATGAAAAGAATTATAAATTAATATTAAGATGACTTAATAACTTAATTTTTAGGGTTCCGTATCCAAAGGGTAAAAACGGGGCCCTACTACTAAGACTCCGCTGTCCGTCTGTCTGTCTGTCTCCGGCTGTATCTTATGAACCGCTATAGCAAGAAAGCTGAAATTTTCACAGATGATGTATTGTTATGTTGTTGTTGCCAATATAACAACAAATACTAAAAATGGAATAAAAATAATATTTCAGTGGGGCTCCCATACAACAAATCTAAATTTTTAGCCGTTTTTTGCTCGATATCAATAATGGTTACAGGTAGATGCTTGAAATATTCACAGAATATTTAATTCATTATTTATTATTAAAGTAATGCTTACTTTCTAAAATAAAATACATATTTAATATTTTATTTCCCATATAGTACGGAACCCTTCGTGCGCGAGTCCGAGTCCGACTCTTACTTGGAAGATTATAGAATTTGGTTATTGAGATAACTTAATTGTTTTATCGATAGCTTCAGAATGAGTTGATTTTGACATGATTTTTACGTAAATACAAATATTATCTTGATTTTAGTTGTTTTAATTCATCTATACATTTTAAAATTTTATGTTGAGTTGTCGAGGGCTTTGCTCAGAATCTTTCTGCGAGATCGTATCGGAAATGATGAAATCCGCAAACGAATCAAAATTACCGACAATTACATAGTTTTAAGAACGAATAGCTAATGTGCCCTAAAGTTTTCGAATGGAGACCACGTATCTTATGACTTACGCTACGGGACATTTTATCTCCGGACTAGAAACGCACTACGATTCGCATTCACTACATTCTATCAGCTTTACGTGAGGCGCGGCGGAGGTGTTCACTGAAGTTTCGACCTAATACAAACGGGAATAAAGTCAAAATGTTAACGGGAGACGGTTTTATTGGAGCTGAGCGAGCGAGAACAATGCAGCCCAGTTGTTGATAATTCATTATCGCCTTAATTGCTTAGACGCTTAAGTCTAAAATTGTGCAATGAAATGTCTGTTGTCTCGTTCACATGTAGGTACAATTTTTCTTATACCATAACAGAGGGGTACACGCGCTGAATTCTTCTCCAGTAGCAAAATCTACAAAGCTTACGCTACACAATATTCTCGTTAAAATAGTAATTTATTATATTTTTTTTATTTACCATTAGTCCTGCTGACCAGCGCAAACAAGCCCGCGTGTAGCGCCGAGCCAACGACGGCGACGCCCGCGAATATTTGGAACGCCGTCCGACCGCCCACGTGCGAATATAGCAAACCGCCCAGTAGAGACCCTAGGGCGAAACCTGCAAATAACATAACTTACATTAAAAACTTTTCGAGATATTTTTAAAAACAAGATATATCTGGATCAAATCGTCGGTAGCAAGCTGTTATTTTTGTCAGATATTTTTAAATCGTAACTAAGAACTATCTCGATTAAGCAAATGGTCAGCAGAGTACCTTGGAGGCACCACGTCGGCTGCGTACCCTACTATAGTACTGTAGCATAATGCGTACGTTGGGCCTAGCATCATCGATTGTAAACGAGCTAATACTCCACTGTAGTATAAACTTTAACGATATTGCCTGAGGGCGCACACTTTTGCAGGATGGCTGAATATTACCACCATAACTTAGTCAAAAAGCTTTTTCTTCCCGAGTCACTCACCCATGCCAGCAATAATCCTCTAAACAGTTGCGAAGTCCCAAGATAAGCATGTGCGTAATGTAGCATATTACTTCGAGGACGCACAGTTTAGCAGGATGGCCGTGTATCACTCAAAAGCCATTATCCTTACCGATGCCATCGTCCATGGCGGCTACTATCCCCTGAACAGTGGCGGAATATCCTGGGGGAGCCACGTGGGCCGCGTACCCCACTATAGTGCTGTAACATAGCGCGTAATTTGGCCCTTGTATTACCACTATACTCACTACTATAAATTACTCAAAGACCGTTATTCTGAGTCCATCATTCATGCCAGCTACGATTTCTTGTATTAATGTATACGTACGTAACAGCACGCCTGCCTACAAGGTGCACATACGTACCCCAGATGGGGTATATGCGTACCCCATTATAGTATTGTAGCATAAAATGTGTGTTGGTCCTTACATTATCGTTGGCTGAAAGATGGCTTTCAGTGTAAAATATACTCGTACACCCTATAGTTCATACTCTACCGACTTTGCTTGAGGGCGTACACCTTGGCAGGATGGCCGATTGTTACTACAAAGATCTAGCCAAAAGCCATAATTCTTACCGAGGCCATCGTCCATGCCGGCCACAATCCCCTGCACAGTGGCGGAATATCCTGGAGGGGCCACGTGGGCCGCGTACCCCACTATAGTACTGTAGCATAGCGCGTACGTTGGCCCTTGCATTATTGACTGGAAACGGGAAAAAAACACGTGAGAACGTCATTCTTAAAATGCATATTCTTTGCATGTCTCAAATATCAAATCTTGTATACTCCGCGCCACACTTCGGATTTCTAAACAAAGCATAGTTTGTTTCTTAGAAATCTGTGTCGGCCTCTTCCGTCATAAATTGACACGAATTTTTTTTTGATAAATAGGTATTCTCCGCGCCACACCAGTTGATTGATGTGAAGTTAGCCACTAGTTGCGCAATAGCCAATCCAGACGAGACGTGACGTGGAAGCCGCACGTTGATTGCCAGGAAGAGGCAGACACAGATTTCTAAGAAACAAACTATGCTTTGTTTAGAAATCCGAAGTTTATAGAAATCATATATATTCTAAAGTATTAAATATTATTTTTAAATTGATAAAGTTGTATGTAACGTATTTGGCAATTAATGTAATGAAAATGATCTTTAACATATTATTACTCGTCTATCTTTAACACATTATATTAGTTGACATTATTTTCGCCAAGAAAAATACAGTGAAGAGGGTGGTTAAATATACGACCTATTCTTAAATTGACTAAATATGCACAAAAATAAACATAAAAATCGCCACTAAGCGCCACATAAATCGACGAATGGACAGTTATTCGCCGAACGCTACGCAAAAGCCGAAATATAGGTATGCGCGGGAGCCAGAGACTCGCGCCGGGGCACACCCACCCGCCAACCTCATGCCTCCCGCGCGCTCCCTACGCATTGTGCACACGTGTAATAGTTAGCGGGAGCCAGAGAGACTCGCGCCGGGGCACACCCACCCGCCAACCTCATGCCTCCCGCGCGCTCCCTACGCATTGTGCACACGTGTAATAGTTAGCGGGAGCCAGAGAGACTCGCGCCGGGGCACACCCACCCGCCAACCTCATGCCTCCCGCGCGCTCCCTACGCATTGTGCACACATGCGCAATGCACATTAATTTAATTAGCAAATCACGGCGAAGTGTCATCTGCGGCTAACTTCTCATCCGCCGGTTTGTGTGGCGCTCAGTATACACACATGAGATTTATAAACATTGGATTAAATTTAATTTTTTACCTCAATGAACACCAGGTGCCACGGGTTGGTTATGAAAGAAATCAGAGCCATTCTAACTCCGTAGCATAGCAGAGAGAAAGTCAACGTAGCGCCAAAGCCCCAGCGCTTGATGATTTTACCTGAAATGTAGAAAACAAATAATTTGACGTAAAGGAGATAATGCAAAATGGGCTCAGACTAGGTACAGTAGCTCAAAAAATCCGTTAAACTATGATAAATAAATGCGTAGAGTAAAACAACCGCATCAAATGCTTAATTTATGAGTAATTTCACATTTTCCAATTTGATTTTTGTTCAGTCATTGAATTACTGTCATTTTGGTCAGATGTAACTTTAACATCCGAATACACGAAATTACTTTTAATGGACTCTGATATTGTAAAATAACGGGAAAATCATTTTCCGAAAGAAACAAAGCAAATTATCAAATACTGTACCCTTTAGTGGCCCAATTTCTATGCATATTTGCAATATCTCCTTTTAATATAGCACAGGGTTATAGATATGGATTATTCAGCTAGAATTGGTGTAGGTACTAAGCCGAAAGCGGTTGATTAAGACTATCAATTTCAATTTAAAAAAGTCTTTATAACATATTTGCTCGTTAAGTGGCTGTAATTACACCAATTTCAATATCGTAATGTATTTCATTACGCACTTGTGCGTTATTGTAATGTAAAACGCACGAGTGAACGATACCTTTTAAAATCTTAGCAAAGAGTTTTTATGTCAGAAAAGTTGTCAATATTTTAAAAATAAAATTAACTTTGGGAGATAAAATATAATAAATAAACATTTAATTCTTTAATTTAATAAATTTTGACAATAAATTACAACCATTTATCTGTAACAAAAACACAAAAGTATTAATTTACTTTATTAGTAATACTGGCTGTTTTTGTACCTTTGCCTAAAAAAAAACGTTGATGCGCGCGCATCGCTAATTTGTGTACAAGTAAAGATTTATTCGTCAGAGTTTTATTAATTTCCTCGCAAATATGTTATAAAACGTCGTATGACATACGTGGCGCTTTGAAAATTACAACTTACCGCACTTATATCATAATGTACTATTATTTAACATAAAAGTTACAACAGTACAAACACTAGTGTAAATTATATCCTAGCCGTACATTGCAATACAATATTACGAATAGTTTAGCGAGCACGTAGGCTCATATCAAACTTAATAAACATGTTTGTTAATTTCAGTTTAGTATTTAGGTTTACGTATTAATTGGCTTAAGAAGAAATAAGTATAGTATAGTATAGAGAAATACGTATTAGTAGGACTATCATTACGAACAACTTTTACTACGGGGCGAACTCAAGATTCATCAAATGTAAACTAAAACAAAGGGCAGAGAACCTCTCAAGTCTATTATATTCACAGTAATTTAAATTTTTAAAAAAACAGTGCATATACTACCATTTTTTGCGACTTCTGGGTTGAACCCATAGTTAAAGTTATTCGTAATGATTAGTGTTAAAATGTATAGGTATATGAGTTATGTATGTGTTGGAGAAAATGCAAAAAATTGGTCAAGTGCGAGTCGCAGTCGCGCACGAAGGGTTCCGTACAGAATTTTTATTTTGATTTAATTATTTATTTTTGAAGGAAATAAACAGCTTAACATTCTGTGAATATATCAAACATCTTCCTGTTGTCGTTATTAATATCAAGCAAAAAAATTACGTTTCTTGTATGGGAGCCCCCCTTAAATATTTATTTTATTTTAATTTAAGTATTAATTGTTTGAAGTGAATATTTAATTATATATTCTGTGTACATATCAAGCATCTAAATGTCACCGTTATTAATATCGAGCGAAAAACACCTAAAAATTCAGGTTTGTTGTATGGGAGCCCCCTCTAAATATTTATTTTTATCTTTTTTTAGTATTTGTTGTAATAGCGCAACAGAAATACGTCATCTGTGAAAATTTCAACGTTCTAGCTATCACTGTTCATGAGATACAGCCTGGTGACAGACAGACGGACAGCGGAGTCTTAGTAATAAGGTCCCGTTTTTACCCTTTGGGTACGGAACCCTAAAAATAACTTATTTAGTCCAGCTAGCTTAGCATAGACCACGACAAGAGTTTATCGACGTGTGCAAAGGTGACAGATATATGCTTCATCATAACTCTGTCACGTTCTGACACGTCTATAGTATTATTTTATGGTCCGTATGCTAAGCCCGCTGAACATATCACTGGCTATTTAGCGCGGAAACGATGCCAGTGTTACGATGCACGTTTGGACGTAGTCGCCGAGCGGGGTGCATATCCTTGTTAGATTAATAATTGTATGGAGCTTGATGTTGTTTTGTTAATATTTAACTTGTTCAATGTTATATTATAATTTTATTTAAGTTTTGTAATATTTTACTAAGACATTAAGCCCGATTACAGAGGCGCCAGCGTAAATTTATTAGCAACGTAAAAAGCGTTCTCTCTATCGAATGCCTAAAGTGAAAATGAATGATGTAAACAGTGTTGCCAACTCGGTGTCAGGTTTAGGGGCTAAATGAAGTTCTAAAAGGGGCTAGATGGGGGCTAGATTTGGCCCAAAAAGGAATATAGGAAAAGTTCGTTTTTTTTAAATTGAAAACCAAGAAAAGTATTTTCTTTTAACAATTGTTAACGTATTATAATTAAAAAATCAACTTCTTAAATTAAGAATAGACTTTAAAACTCAATCTCCTCGTCAGAGGAGGATTCTTCGCCGTACAGTTCACTTGTACTTTGCGAAGTTGATGGTTGAAGAGATTGATTATCAGCAGAGACCTTGTTCAAAATAAAATATTTATCTTTAGATCCTATTTTTTTTAAGACATCTTTTGGGATATCGTATGTGTAGCAAGTTTGACCAAATTTTATGAGACCAAATCGTATTTGTAGGATAGAATTTAGCGTGTCAAAGTTCATTCTATTTCGTAATTTATTTTTTATTACGTTCATTGTGCTGAATACCCTTTCAACATCTGCGTTTGAGTGTGGCAATACGAGCATAATAAATGCCAATGAACAAAGTTCTTGGTATGGATTATCATTTCCTGCATCTTTATATTGCGATACTTCGTGCCAAAATTTTACTGTGTCATTATTGTTTTCCCATTTGTTTGTTTGTATGTTTTTCCACTGTGAAATAATTTTGTCAATGGTATCCCCGTTTAATCCAAAATGTTCAGCTAATTTAATTATTTCCATGCCCTTATCTGGTTTTAATACATGATCAACGCTTAAAATGTTCATGTTTTGAAGTTTTCTTACACGGTTTTGGGGGCTAGAAAAAGGGCTAGGGGCTAAATCATTATTTTAAGGGCTGAATAAGGCAAAAAAGGGCTAGATCTAGCCCCGAAAGGGCTAAATTGGCATCAGTGGATGTAAAATATTATTAGCAAAAAGAACACTTTTTATGGATATAGAATACAGAAATATTTACCAGAAAAGAAGAAGCACAGCAATTCGCCAATAAAACTTTGTCCAGCGACCACAACGCCCTCTATGAACTTTATTCGAGCGGTGTGACCCGTCACTTCGGCCACTTCTTCTAAAAACCTGGAATACAAAACATACCAGTAAGTTGTAGGGAAAGTGACTATAAATATACGTCTAAAGATCGAAAAGAACGTAGGTATAGGTCGCGCCACACAAGTTGGCGGATATGAAGTTAGCTACAAGCTGCGCAATAGAAGCTCACACAAAGCCGCGCGTTGATTGGATATTGCGCAGCTTGTAGCTAACTTCATTTCTGTAAACTTTTGTGGCGCGACCTATACCTGCCAAATAAAGTACTAAAGAGTTATTTTGAAATAATAAATATCTAGATAGAAATATAATCTTTTACTTCAATGCATGTGTAATGTTTTCTTTTTTTATTATTCATAACTAGCTTTTGCCCGCGGTTTCACCCGCGTGATATTTTGGTTTTTGTGCTATCCCATAGGAAGCTTTTATTTTTTTGGGATTGAAAGTAGCATACCTTTTTTTTTTACGAGGGGGGAAATCTTCGAAAGATGCCCTAACTGCATTGGGGTGCAGAAGGGTTATGTGGGATTGTACCCACTAAAACCCCCTCGGTGGCCAGCCTTTGTGCCTTCTTGGGAGCTCCGGGATCTCCAAGGGAACACACCGGTGCTCCCAGCACTTTACACGACTACTCGCCTGGTATTTAAACCAGGCTTGTACCGTCCTTTACGACAGCGTTGCCACACACGCTGCCGTCCTCCTCGGGCCCGCTTGAGTGGATGGCCAGAGCCCAAACTCTGACCACCCACGAGCCCAGGGGTCCCCTTTTAGTAGGCTCTTACTACAGGCAGGGGATACCGATGCCGTATTCTAGTGCCCCGGCATCAGGGCAATGAAAGTAGCATACCTATGTCACTTTCCGTCCTTCAAACTATGTCCATGCCAAAAATCAAGTCAATCCGATGCTCCGTTGCTGCGTGAAAGAGGGACGAACCCATAGAATTAGAACTAAAGTAATAGAATACCTACTTTTTGCTCAAATGAACACTATGTTAAAGCTGTCTTATTCATATCAAGTTATACAGCAGCGCGAGAGTGAGTGGAACAAGAAAAACGCATTGTCTGTCGGCATACGTCAAAATCACAAGTTGGAATGTCAAAATGGTTAAAAGTGGTTCCACTGTCTTTTACGATATGATCGGAAATTTGAACCCTCTTACTGGAACTAAAAAGGTTCAAATCTCTGATCATTTTACCTTCCTACTTTTTACCTTTTTGAATTTGGACAGCCGAGATAGCTCAATGCTAGTTTGTGAAACCCTTCGAAATTACGTAAGTTCGGGTGTATGTGATGTGCATCTTTTTCTAACACCTTTTATATTTCATATTTAAAGTGGGACGAAGTGATGTATATCTCTTGCTATTTTAGTAAGGTTTCTATTACTTTAGTTCTAATTGTATGCACGAACCAACAAATACACTTTCGGATTATAATATTAGTAAGTTATGGATTACTTACCAAAACATATAATAAATGATGAAGCTATCGAAAGTCCCGGCGACGACCGCAAAAGTAATGAATACAACAACTCGCGGAATTTTGAGCACCTCGCGCAACGCCTTGCCCGAATCTTGCGGGCTAGACAGAGAGGGTAGCTGTAATGAAAGAGAAAACAAACGTTCTTACAAATGCAACTTACAAATCGGCTGTCCAAATTCAAAACCTAGCGAGTGTTGCTGCCCTTGATCTGAAATCAGAACCTATATTATGACTGGAATCCTTCGAGCAAATATCTACAGAGCCACAGTCCCTAAGTAAAAGTAGTAAAAATAATCGGCCAAGTACGAGTCGAACTCGCGCACGGAGGGTTCCGTGCTGTATGGGAGGCCCCCTTAAATATTTATTTTATTTTGTTTTTAGTATTTGTTGTTATAGCGGCAACCGAAATACATCATCTGTGAAAATTTCAGCTGCCTACCCGCTAAGCAAGCAAAAGTTGCAGTAACATTACTGAAAGTAACATCAACAAGCTTGTAACTTACAAATATAAGGTTGCAACGTTCATGCAAGCTTACAGCGAGCTTGAAACGAAGCCCTAACGGCCGCGCTGTAGATAAACCCTGTAACTTGCCCAGAGCTGATCATCAAAACTTTTTATAACTTTAAAATGTGAAATGGCAGTAACATTACACAAGAAACATGTCTGAAAGTGGTTTAATAAACTTTCCGCAAGTATAAAGTGTAACATTTCCACAACTTTGAATTTGAAAGGTAATAGTAACTTGTCTGAAATATCTTGCTTTAAGGTTACAAATGAAACTTGCACGTGCATTGCATTTATTTAGTTGTCGCAAAGTTACATATCTGTAGGTTTTCAGTTCCAGGTTCTAAAAAAAAACATTTTTTTATTTAAATTTTTTGAGTGCTAAGTACAAGTCCGAGGGACGCGTTTGTGTGAGGAAGAATAAGAGACTTTATTTCTCTATTTCTCTATCTGCAATAAAGAACGTTTTAATCAAATTTACAAAGGGGATACTAATTTCTGCAAACACAACGTTATCGCGATGCAGAAAATCAATGTGCGATGCTAACGCCATTTAGTTTTTTAATGTTAACTGATACATTTCACAACTTTCAAAAATTAACTTCCAGCAACATTACATAGGTAATGTAAATAACGAGCCCAATTCGTAATGTTGTAGACAAGTTGAAAAAAATAAAACAAAAGACATATTGTCACGATGTTACAGTATAACATTTCAGTAACTTTCATTTGTAAGGTACAGGCAATGCCGGACAGTGAAGTTAGTAAAATTAATTTGCTGCAAAGTTTTATTTGTAACGTTCCAAATACATTTTTGCCATAATGTTAACTACTTACGTTTAGGTATGTTTGGGAGGCAATATCCCTGCAAAGTTGAAATATAAAGTTCATGCGAAATGTAACAGTAACATAACTTAATAACTTTTAATAAGTTTCAACATAACAATAAGATATATGTTACTGACATGTTCCTGCAACATGATGTTTGAAAGTTACAAATGTGCCATATACAAACTTACTACAACTTATTGCAAGTTTCATGCTTAGTGGGTAGCTATCATGGTTTATGAGATACAGCCCGGTGACAGACAGACAGACAGACAGACGGACGGACAGACGGACAGACGGACAGACAGACATCGTCTTAGTAATAAGGGAAAAAAGGGAAAAACGGGACCCTTTTTCCCTTTGGGTACGGAACCCTAAAAATTTCCGAACGCCGTCATACATACCGACTTAGATAATTTACATTAAATAATTCTCAATATTTTCTCGAAGTTCGACGTTATGTCACTTTGGCATCGCGCGGCGTTGTAGTCAGCTTGCAATCGCCTTACGACTAACTAAAAAGCCTGCCCACTACGTAGCATGGGCAGAGTTTTGGCTCGGACACTTATCTTGCACGATTGTGTCTCTATAGATATTTGCTTGGCTGTTATTTTAAGTTGATTCACTAGGACAGCACGCGAAATTAAAATATTTTTAGGTTTTTTTTTGGCATTTACAGATAAACTGCTAATTGTAAGTTTACAAAAACTTATTTAGCGGCCATGAATAGGTAGTCTTAACGAGGTATATGCAACTAGAAATCAAAATAGTGGCCAGTTTATACACAACCACTCCACTAACTATTAACTAATATAAATTAAAAATTTAAAAAACCCCCGACACATTGACAACCATTTTGGGCACATTTGTAGAATTTTGGTTCTTCCATCCCCACTTTAACCCACCATAACTCTTAAACGGCTCAATCGATTTTTATAAAACATAGCTAAGAACACTCTCGATTAAGTCTCCTTTCATCCAAAAAAAAAACTAAACTGAAATCGGTTCAGTGGTTCGGGCGCTATGATGCCACAGACAGACAGACACACAGACAGACAAACAGACACGTCAAACTTATAACACCCCTCTTTTGCGTCGGGGGTTAAAAACTAAGGTGAAATGCACTTTCGTGCATAAAAAGTCAAAAAGTCAAAAAGTCAAAATTTCTTTATTCCGTAGACACAATACAGGCACTTGGAATAGTCTGGTAACAATATTTCAAAATTCTACCAAATTACATTTTTAATACAACTAAGTATAAACACACCCTTTAGATTTTACAAGATCAAGTATTAGGTACACAAACAATATATTTAATTTATACCAAAATAGAATATGCATCAAAAATAAAATTGTACCAGTATCATAAAAATAACAATGTCATTTTCAGTTTAAAAATGTCTATGAGTATGAAAAATAAAGAAATTATAATCACATATCAAAAAATTAAAAATATACATGTTACGTTATTCACATTATTATAACTAACTACTAATTTGGTTTTAAAGTGTATGTAACTCGTAAACGCTACTAAATAAGTCTTCGTAATTTTAAAACAAGTAGTTTATCTGTAAAATGCAAAAAAACTCAAAAAAAATGTATTTCGCGTTCTGACCTTACAATCAACCTTGAGACACTTTCTGGGATTTTTCGACCGAGTGTATGACTGCGGATGGGAATAGAATGGGTGACTGTTGGTGGTATTTAGAACTAAGCGCTACCGTGGCTCAGATTACACGTTAAATTGTGAGTCTACTTTGCCAAAACCAAAAGGAGTACCTCAGGGAAGCTTTTCGGGGCCTTTGCTATTCCTTGCATACGAAAATTTTGTACAAAACTATTTCTGGCCAATGCACAGAGTAAACTAAGGTGATCCATTGGTATCTTTACTCTTTAATTTTCAAACAAAATATTTCAGATATAATAATACAGCTCCAAAATTAGTTTTTCATTACATGAAACAAGTATTTTTGACGTGATAACGTCTTATAAATCGATGAACGCCAGCTGCACTCACGAAAAAGAGTCAAGTTACGTCCGATTCAAGCGTGTAAGCGAGAGCGCGGAACAAGCAATAGAGAGGCACGATCGGCCTAAGCGTTCGGCTTGTTTCACATTATCACGTAAAATTGTCGTCCGTAAACCGAGCGTTTACAGACAACCATTTTTTAATTATTTTGTAATACTTACAGTAAGAGCTCTACAACTGTAGAGGTCAACAGCAGTAGCGACTAAAGCGATGATGAAAGCGGGCGTGAAGTCCTTGTAAGCGCTCGTGGAGACGGCGTCTACGAGCCAGCCGCCTATGAGAGCGGTCAGTCCGTACCCTGCCGTACCCCAGGCACGCTGGGCGCCGTATTTGGAACCACCATCCGGACCTTAAAGGATAAAAAAACATTATGATTCTTATTCTTATTCGATATAGGGGCGATAAGTCCTGCACTGTGGTCCCGCATGGGATGTTTTGTGCATTTCCCCCGCCAGCGTCTGCCCGAGCCAGCCCAGCTCCTTAAAGTAACGGAGCGTGGCTCTGGGCCGCTGGCATAACTGCTCCAGTAGCTTAGATGGTGAATAAGATGATGTGGATGACAAAGCTAATGATAATGCCAATGCAGAAGCGTCATGCAACCCGTTAACTATTCTAGTGTCT
This sequence comes from Hypomecis atomaria, assembly GCA_964007245.1. Lineage (NCBI taxonomy): Eukaryota > Metazoa > Arthropoda > Insecta > Lepidoptera > Geometridae > Hypomecis > Hypomecis atomaria. The sequence goes on from OZ023310.1 coordinate 9,128,240, forward strand.
TCTGTGGCTTTGCAATGCCACAAACATTATGATGTATTTTAGATGGATCTGGGCGATATTTACTGGGTTACAAATGGAACAAATTCATACAATCAGCGCGTTTTTTTTGGGTTATGATATCATAGATAAATAAAACTATGATGAGTTAAAAAACAAATATATAAATAATTTTTCGTCAAAAACGGCATAACCGCCTTTAATCGTTGCATTCTACGAGTACGTATAAAATTCGAACAGTTCGTTCGAATCGATGTAGGCTATTTTTCTAATTTGAATTTGGAATTGTGTTCTTTAAAAAATTTAAACTTTCAATGAAACCAAAACCAGCCAGATACAAATAGTATAGCCAAATAGATTTTATTTCAAGTTCATACATACTATAATGCGAAAAGACTTTTTCCCCAACCTATTATGTATCATTAAATAAAAATGTTTAATCGCTTTTGGCAAAATTTAAATGGAACCACGTATGAAGCAAGTACGATCTACCAAACACAAAATAATCATCGAAATCTGTTCATAATTGCCGGAATAATCGCTTAACATACATAAAAACTAAACAAAACATACAGTCTACGCCGACGGTTGAATTTATGATATACTTGTGGTTTATATTATACATATAAACCTTCCTATTTAATCACTCTATTTATTTAAAAAAACCGCATCAAAATCCGTTGCGTAGTTTTAAAGATACATGCATACTTAGGGACAGACAGCGGGAAGCGACTTTGTTTTATACTATGTAGTGATATCAAAGGGACAACTCTACCTCAACAATTTTAGATTTTTTCTACAGCAGAAGTACCGTACCGTACCAGCCTTTTTTTTAATAGACCACTGCAGGACGTAGGCCTACCCACGAGGGTGATTGGGCCATTTCCACCACGCTGGCCTAGTGCGGGTTGGTGGATTCACATATGCCATCGAATTTCTTCTACGGACGTATGCAGGTTGCCTCACGATGTTTCCCTTCACCGAAAAGCCAGTGGTGTGAAATTCCGTACATAAATTCCAAGGAATTCATTGGTACGGGTTCGGGATTTGAACCCACGACCTCACGATTGTAAGGCGGGTGTCATTACCACTAGACCACCACGGCTTACACAGCACAGCAGAAGTATCCTAGGTAGATAACATTTTGTCTAAAAAATGTGTCATGACTTTATCAGTCGAAACAATTTTAATATTGAATACAATTTTGAACACTTCTACACACTTACCCAGCACATCGAAGCACACCGCATCACCGATACAATTGGCCACATTGAACGCTACCGTGCCCACGCACATGAGTATAACGAACCCCCAAAACGCAGCCGTCATATAAAAACTACCATCTTCGACCGGCGCGTCCACCGCACTACGCGGAGGAAACTTCACTTTGCTCCTCACGTCTTTCTCTGATATGTTCACTTTGTTTATGTCTACTGCTATGTGAGTCTCATTTGTATTATCTACATCTTTATTTAAGTCTACATTTGTATGAGTTTCATTTCTTTTGTCTATTTCTTCAACTTTATTCATGTCTATTGAATTTGTTTTGTCTATATTTTTATTTAAGTCTACCGCTGTACGAGTTTCATTTGTTTTGTCGACTTTTGTGTTATCATTGGTTTCTTGTACTTTTGCATCTTGACTATCATCTGTTGCTTTGTAATTTTCAATTGCCTTTTCAGTATTGTCATTAGTTTGAAGTACTTCTTTTGCTATAGCATTGTCATTTGTTTTAACTTCAGCATTTTGATTATCATTAGTTTTGTCTACTTTGTTCGCTTTATTATCATAATTTGTTCTGTTGCTTTCTGCTTCTATATTCTGTTCTTTGGTTTGTTTTTCTTCTTTCGCTACGTATCCTGCATCTTTCTGATTATTAGTTTTATCTACTTCACCTATATGATTATCATTTAAATTAACATTACTATCAGTTGCTCTTTTAGTTCGATTTAAAATCGTATCAGTCTTATTAAGATCATTTAAAATGGCTTCTTCATAACACAGCAAATTACAACCATCTTTCGGCAAGCACACAACATCTCCCTCTCTAACATCATCTAGCTCCATATGAAAGAGCGAGCACGAATCATTTTTCACATCAACATCTACATAAATCGTGTTTATATACGTTGAATTTGTCAAGTAAACGTCAAATTTGACATCTGACGAGCAGTTCCAGTGACAGGTGTATTTTTCTAAATCGTTTAATGAAGGTTGGTCGACTTTCTTGAGGTAAATGGTGTCGTTTAGGTTATATATGTATTCTTGTATGTTTTGTTCGATGGGGTCAGGAGCTTCGGGCATAGGAAGGAACCAGAGACAACAGTAGGAACCAGTCATTAGTGTGATTAGTAGCATGAAGACTAGCTTTCTGTGTGCCTGGAAAGGGAGAGAAATGATTAGTCAAATCAAAAGCTTATTCAAATAGGTTTTCCATACATAATCAAGATATTAGTTTAATCTGAGATGTTGTAAGCACTGTCATTCGTGATTGAGTCTTTTTATCTGAGAAAAAATAGCTAAGTAGACATTCTACAGCCACAAATAATTCTTGAACTATAAAGTCGAGAATAGTACACGTTCTTGTACTTTGATATATTTATTCGTTTATTATTACTAAATCAAAGATTATTTTTATACAAATATTGATTTGAAAAGCGTTCGTTAGATTTAAATAGCCTGTATCACCAAATTAAAATAGGTACACACCGGCCAGAAATCCACAACGTATCCGAACAGTGGCTTCGCCAGCGCCCACAGCAATGGTAGCACCGCCGTCACCAGCCCCATGGCGGCTGGTGACACGCCCAGCTGCCTCCCGAACACATTCAGCTGTGGTAGCACCGGCCCTAGCGCTGCAAACAAGAATAAATGCTGTACAGAATAATAGATACAATAGCTGATAGTAAATTAGACATAGGAGACGCAGCAGTGGACCTTGTGCTGCAAACAACTACATATATATGTATTTGTATACTGTATAGAACAACAGATACATAATAATGAGGCAAGACACGCCGAGTAAATTCGAATATTTCGCTCGAATTGTTTACATTATTGATGATTTTTCAAAAAAGGCTCAGCCGATTTCTTAAAAATTTAAATGGGATCACCTCGGGAGTACACAATTTCAAACTAAAAGAGAATTTTTCGATATGGTTCACAATTGGCGAAATGATCGATGAACATACACAAAAAAATGCATACAGACGAACATAGAACCTCCTCCTTTTTGGAAGTCGGTTAGCAAAGGTCATCACTTAAAAGTTTATCTTCCAGCTTATTATGAGTCGTAGGTCTTACGCTACGCCAGCCGAGCAGTCACGAGTTAATCCCTTATCACGTGGTTAATCGAGAAAAGAAAGAGATGCAATGATTTAATATGGCATGAGTTGGCAAGAGACATGAAAAATATATCGATTGAGTGGCTAGAGTCTGGCCAACGTGCTACGTTACTAAACTACGTGCATGCTAAATTTCATGGAGATCAGCTGAGCGGTACTAGAAAACAAGCTAACAGCTCTTGATTTTTTTAAATTCCCGCCTTTTTTCTTGGACAGATTTCGTTGGCCAGACTCAATCAATCAATCAATTCTTGATTTGTGGCTTCTGCGAAGGTGTTTCACAATTTTGCCAATGTCTTGTGAGGTACTGCCATCAAACGTAGAGAATTTGTACGATGTTTGATGTGTTACCTGTATTGGATAGGCAACAGTTTTTGGATTTTATACCATTCACCACTGGAACAAACACAGTATAATCTATAAAGACATAGGGCGAACACAAACACACAATATACTTACTAAACTACTATATACTTAATGGTTAATACTATTTACAACTAACTCTAGTTGCCGTGTTTTTCTCTCAGTAGTGTCAAATTCCAGTACATATTTGACAGTTTTGACAGCTCTGAGCCAGATTTTCCATACATTTTTGTGGATGACAATTGCCTCAAGCTACAATAGCGCTATCTCTCTAGTTGTAATAGGCCTGTGCTTATCACTAATGAAATGACAGAACAATAAAGAGTTATTGTCGACATTCACGACGCGGAGTGTTTTATTGTCGAGTTTATAGACGCCGTCAACTTAATAACATTGAGATGGGAGGATAAAACGTAATCAGTGTTGTTCCAAGTAAATTTTAGAGTGCCGTATGCCAACCTCAAAAAAGCCGTATTTTAGTGAAAATGTATGGAGAAAATTAATAAAAAGACCGTATTTTATACGGCAGATAGGGGCAAAAGGCAAATGCCTTTTTTCGGAGCCTGAAAGCCGTATTATACGGCAATTGCCGTATCAGGAACATCACTGATTACGTAATCAAACATCCCGCGCTAGGTAGAGGTATTTATTACATTTCCAAGGATCGTGAATCGACCAGTGTCCAGTGTTTACGCGTTTTCTGTAGAATATCGAGAGAAACGGTACATTTATGATATTTACGTTCCGGGAGAAATGTCTTTTCACCCCTTCAATTGTAACAAGATGTTATGTTTTTGGAGTCAATTGCTTGAGTTGAATAAGAAATATCGCACGCTCGTACGTCTTTTTTTAAACCGACTTCCATAAAGGAGGAGGTTCTATATTCGTCTGTATGTATTTTTTTATGTATGTTCATCGATAATTGCGCCAATTATGAACCGAATCGAAAAATTCTTTTTTAGTTTAGAAAGGGTATACTCCCGAGGTAGTCCCATTTAAATTTGACAGAAATCGGCTGAGCCGTTTTTAAAAAAAACCAACAATTGTAATTGTAATGTAAGCAATTCAAGCTTAATATCCGAATTTTGTACACGGTGAAACATCGATAATTTCGCCAATTGTGAACCGAATCGAAAAAAATTTTTTTTTAGTTTGAACTTTATACTCCCCAGAAGACGAAATGGTCCCACATTTCGTCTTCTTTTTTCGATTCGGTTCACAATTGGCGAAATTATCGATTTAAATTTTACAGAAATAGGCTGAGCCGTTTTTGAAAAATCAAAAATAATGTACCTAAACAATTCTGGCGAAATATTCGTATTTTGTACACGATGGAAGGCGGTTTTGCCGCCTTTTTGCGAAAAATAATTATTAGAAAAGCTTGTAGTACCTATGTTTTCGTTTTAGCCAAATTTACGTATAAATACGACTTTTTAGAGGCTTATAACTTTAAGGTCGTATAAAAAACTGTAAGAACTAAGACGTATAATCCTAGCGATTGAAGTGCTAATTACCTACATGAAAAAAAAAACACTAAGATCGGATAATATTTAGAGATGTTTTAACCGTTTAGCCATGTCAGAGGCCTTCAGGCGGCCTAAAAACTCTGACACCAGGGCTAGCCACCCGGCCTATACGAACTTACTTACTTTTTTAGAGATAGATAAGAGCTGCCTCTTAGAGCGTCATATAGCTATTCCAAATAAGCTTACAATAAGCCCGATTACAGAGGCGCCAGCGTAATTATATTAGCTAAATAGCATAGTTCTGTTTCTTTTACACTTTAGGCGTTCGATAGAGAGAACGCTTTTTACGTTGCTATTAAATTTACGCTGGCACCTCTGTAATCGGGCTTATTATAGTCTTTATGATGTAATATACTTACCTACACACAATTTCTGAGCTAACAACCCAGATAAGTCCTAGTTAAAGTTTACATGGGATTACCAGACGTACGATTTATAAATAGGCAATTTGCTAAAGTCTGCGAGATAACGACATACTAATAACGAACGAAGCTGATAATAATTTTACTTGCAATTATTACGAGTAGGTATCGGCCAAATCAAATATTGCCCTGATGCCGGGGCACTAGAATACGGCATCGGTATCCCCTGCCTGTAGTAAGAGCCTATTAAAAGGGGACCCCTGGGCTCGTGGGTGGTCAGAGTTGGGGCTCTGGCGATCCACTCAAACGGCCCCGAGGAGGACGACAGCGTGTGTGGCAACGCTGTCGTTGAGGACCGCACAAGCCTGGTTCTACTATCAGGCGAGTGGACACACAAAGTGCTGGGAGTAACGATGCGTTCCTTTTGGAGATCCCGGAGCTCCCAAGAGGGCACAAAGGCTGGCCACCGAGGGGGTTTTAGTGGGTACAGTCCCACATAACCCGATTGCACCCCAAAACAGTCGGGCATCTTTCGCAGATTTACTGTACTGTACCAGCCTTGTTTTAATAGTCCACTGCAGGACGTTAGCCTACCCACGAAGGGTTATTGGGCCATATCCAATCCACCACGCTGGCCCAATGCGGGTTGGTGGATTCACACACGCCATCGAATTTCTTCTACGTACGTATGCCTCACGATGTTTTCCTTCACCGAAAAGCCTCGTAATACGCCTCGTAAAAAATAATTAGGTACTATAGCAGAACCGTTTAACTGAGTCCTCGCGAGACAGGGACAGAGACAGGTGCGAGCGGACGGGGACCCGCCGCTCGCACCTGTCTCTGTCCCTGTCTCGCGAGGACTCAGTTAAACGGTTCTGCTATAGACGTAGGATTTATTACTAGGCAAGTCTGCGAGATAACGACACATGAGAATAATTTTACTTGCAATAGCAACTATTACGAGTAAATGCCAAATCAAACAAGTAGGCGGCTGTGTGAAGCTGGGGTTAAACCCAAACCTGACTGCAGCTCAGATAACGGTTGCGCGAGGATTGGGTCTCACGCAGCTTGTAGCTAACTTCACACCCGCCATGAAGTTTGAATCGGCATATACATAATTATATACTCGTAGGTATGATATATTTATAAAATAATTATATGATCTAATTTACGAAAAGAGCTAACAAGCCAGATAAGTGCTAAACTAAGTATACAGGATTACTAGACATTCGATTCGATAGGGTTCCGTAACCAAACCGTTGTCCGTCTGTCTATCTGTCACCAGGCTGTATCTCATGAACCGTGATAGCTAGACAGTTGAAATTTTCACAGATGATGTATTTCTATTGCCGCTATAACAACAAACACGGATATTAAAACGGAATAAAATAATAATTTAGGGGGCTCCCATACAACAATCGCGATTTTTTGCCGTTTTTTGCCAGATCTTTATTTACAGAATATACACTTCAAAAATAAATAATTAAATTAAAATAATTAAGAGAGGCTCCCAAACGGTACGGAGCCCTTCGTGCGCGAGTCCCGACTCGCACTTGGCTGCTTTTATTAATAGTTAATTTGCTAATGTCTGTAAGATAACGTACTGATAACAAACGAAGTTGAGAATAATTTGTTTTGCATTATTACGAGTACTTATCTTTATAATGCATTTGATAATATCTAAGTCTATGTCTATCTAAGTTAAAACAATGCCAAGTGATAATTTTAATAATTAATTATTATAGTATTTTGATAATTATTTAGAGCAATCAATCAAAGGAATTTAGACGAAACCTTAACAACCAACCTGAATGAATCATGCCAAGTGTAGCAAAATCCAAATCAAAAGAAATACTTTTTATGATAAACATTTCAAAAACTAACGAAGACGCAGCAAGAGCAAGGTTATTCGAATCCTGCATCCGCGACGAATTTTTGAAATGTTTATCATAAAAAGTAGCTCTTTGAGATAAACCTAGTGTGGGATGCACTATAAAAAAAAATTAAAATCATTTCAAAAGAAATAATGCAAAAATATATCAAGTTTGGGCCATTACTTGGTACAGTACGAGTATTAAATAATTTGCTTTATACGAGTATGTTATGGAAAATGATTTTCCTATTATTATCTTTAGTAAAAATCACAATGTAAAGGAATTTCATATTTTCGGATCTTATTATCTTTGACATTGCTTGTAAAATATGGCGGCGTGATGACGGCCTTAAACAAAAAAAAAACAAATTAGAAAATACGAAATTCCATTGTAATTAAGCATTGAATGCCGTTGATTTTTCTGTGACCATTTTCTGTTATCCATATTTTAAAGCTTTTTTGGGCTACTGTACAAAGTCTGAGCCCACTTTGCAAGATCTCCTTTAATGGTAAAGTTAGTTGCGCAAATCCCCACTTTTTGAGCCTATACAAATTATCTCAATAGAGTCAGAGGAAATTGGCTAAGACAGATGGACAGACTGACTGATCCTATAGTATAGGGGTTCCGTTTCGTTTACTAAACGCGGAGAATCGTAACTATCTTTATAGGCCGCGTCACACAAGTCGGCGGATGAAAAGTTAGCCGCAGATGACACTTCGTCGTAATTCGCTAATTATTGCACAATGCCTACGCAAGTAGCGTAGTGCTGAGCACGTCGTAGGGAGCGCGCGGGAGGCATGAGGTTGGCGGGCGGGTGTGCCCCGGCGCGAGTCTCTGGCTCCCGCTAACTATTACACATGTGTGCACAATGCGTAGGGAGCGCGCGGGAGGCATGAGGTTGGCGGGCGGGTGTGCCCCGGCGCGAGTCTCTCTGGCTCCCGCTAACTATTACACATGTGTGCACAATGCGTAGGGAGCGCGCGGGAGGCATGAGGTTGGCGGGCGGGTGTGCCCCGGCGCGAGTCTCTGACTCTCGCGCATTTCTATATTTCGACTTTTGCGCAGCGTTCTACGCCTAACTTCCCATCCGCCGACTTATGTGGCGCGGATTATACCTTTATAGGCCGCGTCACACAAGTTAACGGAAATGAAGTTAGCTACAAGCTGCGCAATTTCCAATCCTGACTGAAGCTCACACAAAGCCGCGCGTTGATTGGATATTGCGCAGCTTGTAGCTAACTTCACATCCGCCAACTAGTATGACGCGGCCTATACTAATATTGTAAATTCGAAAGTGTGATTGTCGGTATGTTTCTCTTTCACGCAGCAACTGAGCAATGGTTAGACTAGACTTTTGGCGTTAGTTCAAAAGTTGGAGAGTGGCATAAGCTACTTTATAATTATTATTCGCAAATAATAAAATTTTAGGGTACGAGTCGGACTCGCGCACGGAGGGTTCCGTATTGTATGGGAGCCCCCCTTAAATATTTATTTTATTTTAATTTTATTTGTTATTATTGAAGGGAATATACAACTAAATATTCTGTGAAAATTTCAGGCGTCTACCTGGTACCATTATTAATATAGAGCGAAAAACGTCTAAAAATTCAGATTTGTTGTATGGGAGCCCCCCTTAAATATTTATTTTATTTTGTTTTTAGTATTTGTTGTTATAGCGGCAACCGAAATACATCATCTGTGATAAATTCAGCTGCCTAGCTATCATGGTTCATGAGATACAGCCCGGTGACAGACAGACAGACAGACGGACATCGCAGTCTTAGTAATAGGGTCCCGTTTTCCCTTTGGGTACGGAACCCTAAAAATGGCATAGCCAACTTGAACTGTGTACAGAATTCGCGAATATTTCGCAACAATAATGTGAATAATGCTACATCGATACTTTTCACATTATTGTTGATTTATGAAAAATGGCTCAGCCGATTTCGATAAAATTTAAACGGGACCAACTTCGAAGAATACTCTTTCCAATAAAAAGAATTATAGAAATCGGACCCCTATGTAATAAGTTATGCGTGATACATAAAACGTGAAAAAAAGTTATGCGTGACACATAAAAAAAAAACAAATATAGGTACATATACGCGTCGAATTGAGTACCTCCTCCGTATCGTCGGTCAAAAAAGTTCTGTAAAAGTACTAAAACCAAAATAACACGCCGGCCAAGCCGCGGGCATAAGCTAGTTTCTGATATATTTATATAGATTCGTATTGAAAATCTCCTCCTCCTGCTGCTTGCAGGTGGCTAAGATTTAACTATGTTATAATACTCTTTGTACAGTAAAATCAAAAAAAATGTGTTTAGTTAACAAAGGGCACAGACCCTGGAGTCTGTAGTTGCAACATTTTCGAATAAAAAAAAACAACTCCTCCTTCCTCCTTTTTTCCATGCATTCATCCATCAGCCATAGGACGTCTACTGCTGGACATAGGCCTCCTCTATGGATCCAATAAGACCGGTTGGTAGCGGCTTGCATCCAGCGCGATCCTGCGGTCGTAATGAGGTCATCCGTCCACCTTGTGGGTGGACGTCCCACGCTGCGTTTGAAAGAAAATTTTGCCACCTGATACATAGACGCTTCGTTCGCTTGATCATAAAGTAATAGGTCGAATCATACAACTTGGCTGCTGTGATATTAGCTACAAACTGCGAATAACCCGATCGTCGCGCAGCTTTATGTGAGCTTCAGTCACGATTGGATATTGCGCAGCTTGTAGCTAACTTCACATCCGCCGACTTGTATGATTCGGCTTACAACTTCTGGGGGGCGGTTTGAATGAATCACATCTAGAAATAATATACCTAATTAAAAAACCCCCGACACAAAAATATTTGACAACAAACTTTCAATTGACAACCATTTTGGGCACATTTGTAGAATTTTGGTTCTTCCATCCCCACTTTAACCCACCATAACTCTTAAACGGCTCAATCGATTTTTATAGAACATAGCTAAGAACACTCTCGATTAAGTCTCCTTTCATCCAAAAAAAAACTAAACTGAAATCGGTTCAGTGGTTCGGGCGCTATGATGCCAAAGACAGACAGACACACAGACAAACAGACACGTCAAACTTATAACACCCCTCTTTTTCGTCGGGGGTTAAAAAACTTAAGCCTGCACAGGCCCTTAGGTTATAAAACAAATATCTAGGTAGTATATTTCAAGTTGTTCGCACGAAATATATTTGTGCAGTTGTACCGCGCTTAACCTGCAACTATCGACAACTGAATGAGTTTGCGGTGCCCACGTGCCCATTTTTTAGTAATCACCAATTTATCTATATTAGTAGCTATACCTCATCTGCCTACGCCGCGCACTGAGCGTCTACTGCTATACTTTAGTTATGTATACTCTAAGTCCAAACAAGTTCCGCCCTGGTCCAACACACGTCAAAGTGAGGAAGTGTTCATTTTAGGGTCCTTGGCAGTGAACTGACGAGTGATTCGGTAATTGTGGGCCGGGACTGACTGCCGCTCAAACAGCTCGTCAATCCTTGTTAAACGACATCCAGAAAAGGAGGAGGATATCGAATCAGGAATAAGGGTATTCGTAGAAGAACCAAAGTTACCGACATAGCCCAGCGGATTGGCAAGTTGAAGTGGCAATGGGCAGGGCACATAGCGCGGTGGACTGATGACCGATGGGGTCGAAAAGTTCTCGAGTGGAGACCATGTAGGTACTGCTGGACGTCCTACGCTGCGCTTGCCGGGATGACCTAATTAAAAACACAGCACGCTTCCAACCAGTCTTATTGGAGATCTATTAGGGAGGCCTATATCCAGCTGTGGATGTATTATGGTTGTAATGACGACGACTAAATAAGCATAAAATGCCGATTTTTATGCAGCCCATTTGTTAACCTTTTTAGGGTTCCGTACCCAAAGGGAAAAACGGGACCCTATTAATAAGACTTCGATGTCCGTCTGTCCGTCTGTCTGTCACCGGGCTGTATCTCATGAACCATGATAGCTAGGCAGCTGAAATTTGCACAGATTTCTGTTGCCGCTATAACAACAAATACTAAAAATAAAATTAAATAAATATTTAAGGGGGGCTCTCATACAAAAAACCTGATTTTTTTAGACGTTTTTCGCTCTATATTAATAATGGTAACAGGTAGATGCTTGAAATGTTCACAGAATATTTAGTTTTATATTCACTTCAATAATAAAATTAAAATAAAATAAATATTTAAGGGGGGCTCCCATACGGTACGGAACCCTCCGTGCGCGAGTACGAGTCGTACTTGGCCGATTTTTTTAATTTAAAACATAATGCCAAATCTGGCCTTATGGTGGAGCGCTAAGAGGCAGCGCGCGAAAATCATGTTTTTGGGTTTTTAGTAATTTATTTCTGTAATAATAATAATACCTAGGTCTTGAATTTACGAAAACTGTTTTTGCGATAATTAATAACTTCTATTTAATTATTACGGCCTTAAGTACCACATAAATTGGTTTATTTTAGCGAACACTGTCAATTGGTTAGATTTCATCATTATTTTCATACGTTTTTACATAGATTGACTATTATATTGCTTTTTTGGTGTATGTAACATGTTAACACGACTTATTTACTGCCACAAAATCAGTTTTTAGGGTTCCGTACCCAACGGGTAAAAACGGGACCCTATTACTAAGACTCCGCTGTCCGTCTGTCTGTCTCCAAGCTGTATCTCATGAACCGTTACAGCTGGAAAGCTGAAATTTTCACAGATGATGTATTTCTGTTGCCGCTATAACAACAAATACTAAAAACAGAATAAAATTCATAATGAAGGGGCCCTTCATTATTAATCCCATGCAACAAATCTGATTTTTTAGCCGTTTTTTGCTCTATATTAATAATGGTAACAGGTAGATGCTTGAAATTTTCACAGAATGTTTATATGTATAATAAATAATAAAATTAAAATAAAATAAATGTTTAATGGGGGCTCCCATACAGTACGGAACGGTACACCCTCCGTGCGCGATTACACGTAGTATGCGCTGCATACTTACCTAATTAATATTTAACGACCGCATAATTATTATATGCTTGACATCAGGCAGTATAGTCAAACGCAAACCTATATGAAATACTAGCAGCGCCCCGCGGTTTTACCCGCGTTGTTCCTGTTCCCGTGGGAATTTCGGGAATTTTTAAACATCTAAACCTTCCTCTTGAATCACTCTATCCATTAAAAAAACCGCATCAAAATCCGTTGCGTAGTTTTAAAGATTTAAGCATACAGACAAACAAACGAAAATAGCGACTTTATTTTATACTATGTAAGGATTTATGATTTTCAGGATTGAATGATATTAATCTCGTGTTAGTCCAAAAAGAGAAATCCTTTTGGACTCGCACACATTGCTATCAAAACATTGTTGAAACTCATATCTGTGATAATGATAATGATTATAATAGAGATAATAGTTGATTGTTTTATAGGCGCTGGGCAGATAAAATGTTACATGAATTAAGATACGGCTTAGTTACATGCTGGGTACAGGTGTTGTTCATTAATTCTGTTTTTTGAAGTGAAACTTCTAATGCGACTTCTAACAAGGTTGCGTTAAACGTTTAACGCTACCATGGAGGGGGTATGAAAGCACTGTTGCGTCGAAGTTTCAAATCTTCCGCGCGGAGGGACTCCACTTGCATATTTTTTAACTGCTGCCTTCGAGCAAATATCTACAGAGCCACAGTCAAGGAGTAAATGTTTTCTTTGGCCACAGTCTCTAAGTGAAAGTAGTAAAAAATGTCCGAGCGCCGTCAAACATACGAATTAGATATTTACATTAAATAATTCACAATGACCCGTTTTCTCGAATCTCGACGTTATGTCACCTAATTAGTGCTTGTAACCGAGCACTTTGGCATCGCGCGGTGTTGTAGTCAGCTTGCAATCGCCTTACGACTAACTAAAAAGCCTGCCCATAACGTAGCTTGGGCAGAGTACACGGACACTTTTTTTCGCACGATTGTGACTCTATAGATATTTATTTTCGTAAATCTGAAATTGTCTTGGGTGGTTAGAGGATAAACGTGATTTTTGGCATGAGCATAGTTCAATGGTTGGAGAGTGACATGGGCTTCTTGTTATCCCGAAAAAATAAAAGGTTCCTATGGGATAGCACAAAAATAAAATATCACAAAGGTAAAGCCACGGGCAAAAGCTGGTTCCTGTACTTAAATATTTAAACAAATCTCGCATGTATAAAAAATATTTTTAAAAACAATGCCATTACCCATACAAATGACCCAAAAAGTTTAGAAAGTAGAAAGTAACCAGTTATTTTATTTTATTAATATTATAAAAGTACTTAATCTAGATTATGTCGTAGGTTAAGAACCAGAGTTGCGTGCGTTGTATCAAAAATTCAAACTTTTTTTTTCACTATTCGCTATTTTAATCCCCATATTTTTATGTGACAAAAAACTGAAGCTTTTTAGTATTTATGTGTTATTAGTACAAAAATAATGTATAAAAAATGATGTTTGTTTATTGCCAAAATGATGTGTTTCTACTTTGGAGAAATGACAAGACTGGAGGTATTGTATTCATTTGAACGATTAAACATACATATAGTCGCTACTGCTTTATCTTACAAATGTTTGTCATTAGATAGAAAGAGATGTAATCATACAACATCTATCATCTTGAATGATGTAAAGCCGAATTTTACTTGTCAAAGTGAGACTGGTGACTCGCTGTTTTCGAATTTCGTGATATATTTTTGTTCGGGAAGTGTTTAGGTGTGAAATACTTTGTTATATGAAAACTTGAACATTTTTACTTGTGATGGCTTGTGTAGCTTGTGGCTGTAACAGCCATAGTTTAAAGAAAAGTGAAGAAAATAGAAGTGTAGCATTTCATAGATAAGACAGTTTTGGATGGTATACTTGGCTTCATTGAGATTTCAAGACAGGGCAGATTGCGTACCTCTTTCTCTGTCTCTCTCGTTGCTTAGTAATTAAGACGAACACGATCAGATATATTGTAAATGTTCAATATAATACAAGAGCTCCACACTTGTAATTTCTCCAAAGTTTCTACTTACAATAATCTTGACATTGTTTTGTCAAATATAGGACACCAAAGATGTTTTTAATGTAATTGCTCAAATAATGTATCTTGTCATAAACAGAACTTGCTGCCAGCATGCTGCATGTTCCCAGTTGCCAGCATGCTGGGCATGCTGCCAACTGGCAGTGGGCTTAAGCATTTGGATTATCTTTAGACCTTCAAGGGTCTGTGGATGATCCAATGCTTTTTATGTAGTAGTAGTGACTAGTGTAGTTTTGTTGTAGTTAATAAAGGCACTTTTACCCATTAAAAAAATCTTGTCATATATTTTTCATGCAGAAAGTTTGATTATAAAGCCAAGTTTTTCTGTGCCAAATAAGGTAAAGTACCATTATTAAAGGCCATTTTAACGAAAGCTCCATTGCATTGCATAGGTACATTGTGAAATTCGAAAAATATTTTTTATTTAAATAAGTAAAACATTAAAGATTGCCCTACAAGTTACACTATTCTGTAGCCGATAAATAAAGCTTTATTTTTAGGTAGTAAAAATCAGATGTCTGTATAGATTATGCCATAGAAGAGCTATAAGAAAAAAATTGAGTTGTTGCGGTAGGTTTTGAAATGTTATTCAGCTCTCCCTTCTAAGTTGTCATTTTGCCCTTATGCTACTCTGGTTCTTAACCCACATTATGGAGATAAAGATATCACGCAAAATATAGCTATAACTTGTCTATAGTAGCGGTATACTTATTATGCATCTAGGTCATATAGTCACAAGAAAGAAATTTTATAAAAATATTGATGAATTTTATTAAACATATGCCGTGATTTAACTATTGAAATTAAATTGAAATCTTACCAGCAAAGAAGAAGAAGAAGTGGGCCTTGATCGGGACAAGTTCTTTGTTTATTTTAAGCTTCATTATTTATTAATTTATGATAACTGGTAGTGATTAAAAAATAATGTTGTTGCTGGGCACGTAGCAAAGATTACACTGAAAGTTCGTTGCCCCGGGCGATAGAGCCATTCGCATTCACTTCGCGCACTAAATAAAGCCTGCAGAGAGTGCGGGATATAAATTACTTTATTTTTATTTACATAAGCGACGATAACAGAGCACGACTAAAACAAATTGAATGAAAGTAAAAAAGTACTTTGGAACAGATGACATTGTTTGTAAGCTATCTCGCTCTGATGGCTCGTATATGAAAGAGAAAAAGAATGTAACGAATATGACATTGAAATATCAGACAATTTGTCAATTTTACGTAGAATGGAACGTTTGTTACATTGAACACAAAATCGATCGATTTTAACACCGGAAACCAACATCACTGGTCTATAAAAAATCCAGAGAGAATTGCCATAGCGAAGATCATTCCCTAGAAATATTTTATGTTTACGTCACCACTTGCATTTTTTTTTCCATAAACTTATATGATAATTTACCAATTCAAATTAAAATTTGCATTATTGCTAATGCACTCGCATCAAATTGCATTATTGCTGTTTTTTTATCCAATAAAAAAAATGTTAAAAATGATTGGAGCCATGGGGCCCCATGTACCCTATATTTTATAATATCCTCTTTGGCCTCTTAAATGTAAAGTTCAGGCGGTTTTTTAGGGTAATGCTGGCTACACCGGAAGTTGTACAAGCAAAGCGCGATCGTCGATTGTCAAAAACAAAATTTGAAAATGGCACAGAGTTAGAAAATGGCCTTTTTTCTTTGAACTCTTGAGCGAGGAGCAAACTATTTTTCTTCAAAATGATGGAGGAGGATGAATTGCTAGGTTGTATCAGCTGCATGAGCGCCACCGATTTGTACGACCTATTTGCTGTGTACGAAGAAAATGGAGAAGCCTACGCCAACATGTTTGAAACCTGCTTCGATATCAAGGTAACTTATTTCTTATTCAAAAGTTTTACACAAAAAGGACGTACTCCAAAGTTAATGATTTTGCTAATTACGTCTTTAAATCTCTTACTTTGCTAAGATAATATTACTAAAAGTGTAAACAGGTATCAAACTTTATTTTTCGTAACTGCCCAGCACAAGATCTTTTCTAAGCCTTCTTGATAATCCACCGAAATTATTCTTTGATTGAAATATCCTAAGCCTTAATTCCTTTATATATTAGTCTCTTTGGCTTATCTCGAGCTGATCTCTAACTGATTGCCACTTGGAGAGTCACCTACCTAAATCTATAAAATATTTTTAAATACGTACCTAATTTAAGTTCCTGTGTGCACTCAAACAAGATTAATACTACTTAGCAAGGTGCTATGCGTAATTTATCTCTAACCTATTACAAAGTTTTCTTTTTTATACAAAGAACCTTCATAGAGCCAGTGATTGCTAAAAAAGAATGCACAATTGTGCAAAAAAAGTGTTCGAGCCAAAACTCTGCCCAAGCTACTTAGTGGGCAGCCTTTTTAGTTAGTCATATGGCGATTGCAGGCCGACTACAACCTCGCGCGATGCCAAAGTGCTCGTTTAAAAGCACTAATTAGATGACATAATATGGAGATTCTAGAAAACGGGTTATTGTGAATTATTTAATGTAGATATCTGTCGGAATGTATGACGGCGCTTGGATATTTTTTTACTACTTTCACTTAGGGACTGTGGCTCTATAGATATTTGCTCGAAGGGAGCAAATAAGAATATTTTACTGTAAATTTTTGTATGCGCAAAAGGTGTTTCAATATGTAATCTGCCCTTCAATATAATAATAGTTATAGGCCGTATCCACAGAATAGGCCCTATTACACAGGGCACAGGTCTTTAAGGTCGCTGGGCGAATCAAATCTGGTGTCTGTAAACTGAAGCGAGACATTGCACAGTATAAGCCAAGTCAAACTTATTGGCAGCTCTGAAGTTAGCTACAAGCTGCGCAAAACTCAATCCTGACTGAAGCTCACTTAGAAGCTTAGCCATGTCAGAGGCCTTCAGGCGGCTTTAAAGTTCTGACACCAGGGCTTACCACCTGGCCCATACAAACTTACTTGCTTAGAAGCTGTGTCAGGATTGGGTTTTCTGCAGCTTGTAGCTAACTTTACACCCACCCAAAGGTTTGATAGAAAATTCTCATGTCAGCATATCGGTTAGGAGCTTCCGGAGCTTGTAGCTAACTGACGGTTTAACACTGACAGACTTAAGTTTCAATTCACTTATAAAACTAACAATTTGAAGTAATTATCATTAACTTTTATATTAAATGGTTCCAGATACCAGCTCATGTGAAATACCTGTGCTCGGACTGCGCAGAACAGCTGGAAAAGGCCATGGCATTCAAGGAACAGACCTCTAAAAGCGTTAAAATGCTGAAAGAAGCAATGTCGCAAGGTAAAAATAGTCAATTATTTATCTGTGAAAGAATTTCTTTACTTCTTTATCATAAAGTCCAGTCTTTTTTTAAATGTGTTTATAGTTCTTGCTGAGATTACATCCTCAGGCAACCTGTTCCACTCTATTGCAAAGGATGTGGTGTGCAGTGTTGGTTTGTGATGGTGTAGGCTGCAAGAGAAATTTATGGCGTCTGCTATCGCGCATGTTTTCCTTCAAGGTGTACATGTCGTGAATATCCGGAAGATTATAGAGAAGCCATTAAGACTTATGTATGGAGTATCACACCACTGGCTTTTTGGTGAAGGAAAACACTTTGTGGTAACCTGTGTATGTTGTATGTGAATCTACCAACCCGCACTGGGCCAGCGTGGTGGATTTGGCTCAATCCCACCTTACGGCTATCCTTGCTGGGTAGGCTTTTGTGAAGCAAAAATTTGTATAAGGTTCACAATCTTTCCAGTTTAGTTTCGTCTCTGGTAGCTGAATCAGGGCCCTGTTAAGTCATATAATTTTTAGGGTTCCGGATCCAAAGAGTAGAAACGGGACCCTATTATACTAAGCGCCACACAAGTCGGCGGATGGAAAGTTATGCGCAGAACGCTGCGCAAAAGCCGAAATATAGGTATGCGTGGAACCCAGAGAGACGAGGCGCCGGGCACACCCGCCCGCCAACCTCCCGCGCGCTCCTGCTCCCCACTACGACACGCAGCGTCGGCATTGTGCACACATGCGCAATCATTAGCGAATCACGGCGAAGTAACGGCTAACTTCTCATCCGCCGACTTTTGTGGCGCTGAGACTCCGTTGTCCGTCTGTTCGTCCGTCCATTCGTCCATCCGTCTGTCTCTCTGTCTGTCACCAGGCTGTATCTCAAAAACCGTGATAGCTAGACAGTTCAAATTTTCACATGTGAGGTATTTCTGTTGCCGCTATAACAACAAACAGTAAAAATGAAATAAAATAAATATTTAAGGGGTGCTGCTATCCCATACAACAAACACTATTTTTTGTCGTTTTTTTTTTGCTCGATATTAATAACGGCAACAGGTAGACGCTTGAAATGAGTTAAGGGATCTCCAATACGGTACGGAACCCTCCGCGTGCGCGAGTCGAGATTGCACTTGACTGATTTTTTATGATAGTGATATTGAACTGCGTCAGCAAAAAATCTAGCACAAAGCACAACATATTATTCAGTGTATGCTATATTGAAATGAAACTTGTGATGCGACTTCCAACAAGGTTGCGTTAAACGTTTAACGCTACCATGGAGGAGGTATGAAAGCACATTTGCGTCGAAGTTTTACTTCTTCCGCGCGGAGGGACTCCACTTGCAATTTTTTTTTCTCTCCATCCCATGGTTGCGTGGTAGAGATTGCTTTTAGAGAAAAGGCTGCCAATTTTTACACTAGTTTTAAATCACTGTATTATGTTATGAGGCAGTCAATCCTCAGTGGCCCAGTTAGTGACCCTGACTCTTGTGCCAAAGGGGCGTGGGTTCGATTCCCATCCCATCCATTCATGTGATGAACATAAATGCTCTGTGTCTGAATATTGTTATCTATATGTACAAGTATGTATTTAATATCAGGCAGCCACATCACAAACTTTGCTTAGTTTGGGGTCAGAGACTGTGTGTAAGATGTCCCTTAATAATCCAAATATATTTTTATTTATTACTAGCTGCCCATCCCGGTACGGACAGATGTAAATTGACAAATGCGATTATAAATTGATATTAAAACTAACCTATCTCTCAACGTTTTTTTGTTATTATTTCGTATAGGTTTGCGTTTGACTACACACTGCCTGATGTTAAGCAGATATGCGGTCTAGGATGTAACACGCTTACCTAGAAGATACCTATTTACTCGGGGTTTGAAGACACCTACATTGTACTTCAGCGGGAAGACAGACTCAGGCAAAGCGTGCACATAGTGTGCAAAATTTGGTTAAAATCGGTGGAGTAGTTTAGGAGTCCATCGCGGACAAACAATGTGATGCGTAATTTATCCTTACATAGTATAAAATAAAGTCGCTATTTTTGTCTGTTTGTCTGTATGCTTAAATCTTTAAAACTACGCAACGGATTTTGATGCGGTTTTTTTTAATGGATAGAGTGTTTCAAGAGGAAGGTTTATATGTATAATACACCTGTGCGAAGCCGGAGCGAAGAATTATACTAGACGACCCGTCTAGTATAATAATATATTAAGATCTGCACTATAGGAATGTCTTCAGTCTTTATAATGTCATTGAATAGGTCTGTTAGTATAGGAGCAATTACTGTTGCGGTAGGTTTTAGCAATTCATTTGTTATTTGTTATTTTCTAACTTATTGCAGACGAGGAGTATCTGGACGAGAAGATTCTAGAAGAAGAAGAAGCCATCACCAAAGAAGAGAACGTGGAAGAAAATGAGCCAGATATCGAGAAGAAGGAATCAGATGTCGAGTATGAGAATGAAGGTAAAACTGGTCTTTGTCCAAATAGTAGAACTTGCCCATAAATATTTTGTACTAGCTAACTCGGTGAACGTCGTCTCACCATCTGTCAACTGTCAATGACAACTTTTACACGCAGAAACATTTTGTATGGGAAAATTACATTTTTTCATCATTTTTCTCTCAACTTTTATACTATTTCTCACCGTTTAAACCTTCCCTTAACTTCAACAAATATTTTAAGATCAAACTTAACCAAATTGGTTTAGCCGTTCTCGAGTTTTAGCGAGACTAACAACCACGATTCATTTCTAGGGTTCCGTACCCAAAACCCGGGTAAAAACGCGACCCTATTACTAAGACTCCGCTGTCCGTCTGTATGTCTGTCACCAGGCTGTATGTATCTCATGAGCCGTTATAGCTAGGAATCTGAAATTTTCACAGATGATGTATTTCTGTTGCCGCTATAACAACAAATACTAAAAACAGAATAATACTTATAAATTAAAAATTTAATAAACCCCCGACACATTGACAACCATTTTGGGCACATTTGTAGAATTTTGGTTCTTCCATCCCCACTTTAACCCACCATAACTCTTAAACGGCTCAATCGATTTTTATAAAACATAGTTAAGAACACTCTCGATTAAGTCTCCTTTCATCCAAAAAAAACTAAACTGAAATCGGTTCAGTGGTTCGGGCGCTATGATGCCACAGACAGACAGACACACAGACAAACAGACACGTCAAACTTATAACACCCCTCTTTTGCGTCGGGGGTTAATAAAATTAATATTTAAGGGGGGCTCCCATACAGTACGGAACCCTAAATGCGCGGGTCCGGCTCGCGCTTGGTCTCAATCTGTATTCAATAGCATAAAATTCACCAAAAATGGCAAAACCGACCCATCATGCATACAGCGCTATCCTGCTGTCGTGATGAGGTCATCTGTCCAATTCGTGAGTGGACGTCCTACGCTGCGCTTGCCGGTACGTGGTCGCCACTAGAGAACTTTTCGTACCCATCGGTCATAAGTCTTACGTGCTATGTGCCCTGCCCACTGCCATTTCAACTTGCCAATCCGCTGAAAATACCGACATTTTTTAGCGCTCACTGCGCATGCGCATATCGTCAATATAGTGATTTGTTTTACTCATATCTCTGTTTTAAAATTATTGAAATACTAGTTTTTACCCGCGCTTCGCCCGCATGATATTTAGATTTTTGTGCTATCCCATTGGAACCCTTTATTTATCCGGGATAAAAAGTAGACTATGTCACTTTCCGTCTTTCCAACCCGAGGCCCTACCTTACCACCCTTAATAATGGAGGTGGAAAAAAAAGAGAAAAAAAAAACTACTGTAAAATCGAACAACCATCAGGTTGTTCGATCCTACAGTTTTAAAATCGAACAACCATCGGGTGGTTCGATTTTACAGTTGTTGTTTTTTTTTGACATTTCTTGAAGCGCACTCTAGAATAGCTCGCAGATAGCAGAATTTTTCCTACTTACTTAACACGTATCGTTATATTATGGAAAATTTACGCAATATCATTATAATTTATAGCCTATGTGTTATTCCGATATATAAGCTATATTATTGCAAAGTTTCATCTCAATCCGTTCAGTAGTTTTTTGCGTAAAAGAGTAACAAACATCCATCCATCCATCCTTACAAACTTTCGCGTTTATAATATTAGTAGGATCTAACAAATGTTGCGTTTGCTACGCTTCGCTCGTTTTAGCGGTGTAGCGTTCTTTATGGCTCATGCCCCTTTTAAAATTTCAGTAAATGCTGAAAAATTTTTGCTATCCCAAAAAGGTTCGCTTATTTAAATAGGTATTTAAAAACTCGAATTAAATGATTTATTCGAAGAACGTAAAAAGTGTACGATAATGTCGCGTAATTTCCGTCAACTTCTATAACTTTATGATTTATTAGTAAGCTCCAAGTAGCCCAACCAGCTATGGAGAGGGCTATGCTCGGAGTCTCTCTGCGAGATCGAATCAGGAATGAGGAGATCCGTAGAACCAAAACCAAATCCGTATCCGTAAATCCGTAGAAGAACCAAAGTTACCGACATAGCCCAATGGATTGGCAAGTTGAAATGGCAGTGGGCAGAGCACATAGCGTGGAAGACTGATGGCCGATAGCGTCGAAAATTTCTCGAGTGGAGACCACGTACCGGCTATACAAAGTGGAGTGATGACCTCATTAAGACTGCAGAATAGCGCTGGATGCAAGCCGCTTCCAACAGGTCTTATTGGAGATCCATAGGGGAGGCGTATGTCCAGCACTATTAGATGGAAGTATATGTTACAGAGGAAGAGGCGGAGGAGGCTCCGTACGAGCCGGCGCCGCAGCAGGAGTGCCACATCTGCGGCCTCTCCGTCGACCAGCTCGAACTACATTTGGAACGGTATGTGTGTTTACTTCTACTGAATTACTTTACTTTTATTTACTAACATTTGGTTAATACTAGCAGATCTGGCAAGCGTTGTTTTGCCATAAAAAATATCACCTAAAATTTTAAAGGGTATATTTGTTACACCCTCAGTTCATAATTTTAACATTTGACTTGTAAATACCCACATAATTAAAGGAAGTCGTCAGCGCTTGATATTTTTTCTGTCTGGCGTTTTTCAATATACCCCTAGGGGCATAAAAGATTTTCAAACTTATCCCATAGTTGTGTGTGATAGGCTTCGAGTAAATATCTACAGAGCCACAGTCCCTAAGTGATAGTAGTAAAAAATGTCCGAACGCCGTCATACATACCGACTTAGGTATTTACATTAAATAACTCACAATGACCCATTATTCGAATCTCGACGTTATATCACCTAATTAGTGCTTGTAACCGAGCACTTTAGCATCGCGCGGCGTTGTAGTCGGCTTGTAATTACCTTACGACTAACTAAAAAGCCTGCCCACTACATAGCTTGGGCAAGGTTTTGGCTCGGACACTTTTTTGCACGATTGTGACTATAGATACTTGCTCAATGGTGATCGATAGGTTATAAATTAGAGAAATCTTACGTGAACTTTATGTTCTTCCAAATCCCCCCCTTCCTACAGCCCCCTTCCCATAAAAACCCCCCTCCAACCCCCCCTATACCCCGCAGATGCCACACGGCCAAAGCAGAGGTGGATAACCGCAAGTACCCGTGCCATTTCTGCGATAATATCTACATTAGCAAGAAGGCTTGCTTCACGCATCTGAGGATGAAACATGGACGTAAGTACTGACTTCAACCATCTAAAAAATTCGAATTGTTCGCACAAATTACAAAATTCAGAAAAAAAAATTAATCGTATTTTTTCATGAAACAAAAAATTTATAGGCATAAAGCTAAAAGTTCATAGGCTATAAATTATAATGATATTGCGTAATTTTTTTAAGTAAGTAGATAAAATTCTGCCATCTTCGAGCTATTCTAGCGTGCGCTCCAAGAAATGTCAAAAAAGAACTGTCGAATCGAACAAATGTCGAATCGATTTTTTTTGTTGTTTCATTTTCCACCTCCTTTATTAAGGGTGGTAAGGTAGGGCCTCGAAATATCATGCGGGCGAAGCCGCGGGCAAAATCTAGTATTCAATAAAACATGTCTGTATAGTTCAAAGAGAACTATACAGACATGTTTGAACCACAGGACATGACCTCATTATTTCGTTTCCTAGTGAAGCTATGCACAGAACAGGCGCCCAAGTTTGTGCAGCGTGAGCGCAAGAAGTGCCACATGTGCAGCCGGGACTTCAGCCAGAAGCAGATCCTCAACAAACATCTGTGGAAGGCGCACGGACTAGAGGTCAGTCATCATCTTCCATAGTATAAAATAAAGTCGCTATTTTCGTTTGTTTGTTTGTTTGTTTGTCTGTATGCTTAAATCTTTAAAACTACGCAACGGATTTTGATGCGGTTTTTTTTAATGAATAGAGTGATTCAAGAGGAAGGTTTATATGTATAAAAATTCCCGAAATTCCCACGGGAACGGGCACAACGCGGGTAAAACCGCGGGGCGCTGCTAGTATTTTATATAATTATTGCTGTCTTAATCTATACTAATAAAATAAAGAGGTCAAGTTTGTGAGTTTGTGAGGTTGTAGGGGGTAATCTTTGGAACTACTGAACCGATTTTGAAAATTCTTTTACCAATAGAAAGCCACATTATTTGCGAGTGTCATAAGCTATAAAAAAGCGCGGGCGAAGCTGCGGGTAAAGGCTAGTAACGTATAATAATGATTATGCCATGTAGGAGGGCCTAGTGGAGTGGAGAGTGAAGCCGTGGTGGTCTAGTGGTAACGACACCCGCCTTCTAATCGTGAGATCGTGGGTTCAAATCCCGGTCCCGTACCGATGAATTCCTTGGAATTTATGTACGGAATTTCACACTACTGTCTTTTCGGTGAAGGAAAACATCGTGAGGCAACCTGCATACGTCCGTAGAAGGCATTCGATGGCGTATGTGAATCCACCAACCCGCACTGGGCCAGCGTGGTGGATATGGCCCAATCACCCTTCTTGGGTAGTCCTACGTCCTGCAGTGGACTATTAAAAAAGACTTGTACAGTACATTTACATGTAGAGAAGAGGATTTTTTGAATTTGAGGAATTTCTACCTTACTTTGAGGACGCATAGTTATCAAATATGGCCGTATATTAATACCTACCATAAGCAGCACAAATCGTAAATAAATAATAAATCGCAGATAGCATCGTTGCACTTTTTAACTTTTCAATTTTCAACAACCCCTATTAATGATGTTACTTACTCTGAGGACGCATCGCTTATAGGATGGCCGAATACTACCATTATAAGCTAATAAAAGTGGCTTATCCTTAATTACTATTGCTTAGTACAGGGAAGAGTTTGTGCAAAAAGAGAAGCGTCGTAGGTCGCCCGTGTGCCATTTTACTAATTTCGTTACGTTCACAACACCGTTCTGGCATTGCTAGTACGACTAAAAGTGTTTGATACTTGGTAGACACCAATTCGGTTTTCATCAGTAGTATAGTCGGTATACTAAGCGCCACACAAATCGGCGAATGAGAAGTTAGGCGCAGATGACACTTCGCCGTGATTCGCTAATTATTGCACATGTGTGCACAATGCCAACGCCGCGTGGCGTAGTGTTGAGCAAGGGCGCAGAGAGCGCGCGTGAGGCATGAGGTTGGCGGGCGGGAGTGCCCCGGCGTCTCGTCTCTCTGGCTCCCGCGCATACCTATATTTCGGCTTTTGCGCAGCGTTCTGCGCATAACTTCCCATTCGCCGATTTGTGTGGCGCTTAGTATACCTTTGCTGCTGATTGAAATGTTATTGTTAGTTCACCGTAACGCCACGACGACGGTTCTCTTTTTGCACATAGTGTAAACAGATAACCTTGTATGCATGTAGGTGGAGAAACGCAAAGCGTTCGTTTGCCCGATATGTTCGGAGCGCGTGTCGTACGGGGCCAACTTCAGCGCGCACCTGCTGCACGCGCATCGAGTCAGAGAACACGTGGAGCGACTGCAGTTCCACAACATGGATGGTAAAATCACATACACACACACACACTACAACACCACACCACACACACAAACAAACGCACACACAAACACACACCATACTAAACCTTGCATCCGTCTAGCGCTCATAGCGTAGTTTGACTTTGAGTTAAGTAAGCACGGTCAGTCTTCTGATGGGTGACCGCGGGTGATATTTACAACTAAGCGTTACCGTGGCTCGGATGACACGTCAAATTGTCCCGGTTGTTTAACTGTTTAGCCTTGTCAGATTCCTTCAGGCGACTTATAAACTTCCACGCCACCCTACACACGGCCACTTCCACGCCACCCTACACACGGCCACTTCCACGCCACCCTACACACGGCCACTTCCACGCCACCCTACACACGGCCACTTCCACGCCACCATACACACGGCCACTTCCACGCCACCCTACACACGGCCACTTCCACGCCACCCTACACACGGCCACTTCCACGCCACCCTACACACGGCCACTTCCACGCCACCCTACACACGGCCACTTCCACGCCACCCTACACACGGCCACTTCCACGCCACCCTACACACGGCCACTTCCACGCCACCCTACACACGGCCACTTCCACGCCACCCTACACACGGCCACTTCCACGCCACCCTACACACGGCCACTTCCACCCTACACACGGCCACTTCCACGCCACCCTACACACGGCCACTTCCACGCCACCCTACACACGGCCACTTCCACGCCACCCTACACACGGCCACTTCCACGCCACCCTACACACGGCCACTTCCACGCCACCCTACACACGGCCACTTCCACGCCACCCTACACACGGCCACTTCCACGCCACCCTACACACGGCCACTTCCACGCCACCCTACACACGGCCCACACAACCTTACTATCCGTGCATAGGCCAAATCAAATTTCTTGGCGTTTGTGAAATTAGCTACAAGGTGCGCACATACATACCCTCTCTTGCGTCGCTAATATAGGTATGAGTATGTATATTGCTACTGCGCAGGACTACTTTGATTCAGTCAGTCTATACTCTTACTAGGGTTTTTTCAAAAATACGCATACCCATAAGAAATAAAAAAAAAACCTAAGGGTCTCCGAGTGATCATACTACTAATATTTTTCTGTGCTAAATTCTGAAAATGTGAAAAGATTTTATATCTGAAATTAATGATAATAGTAAAATTATACCTTGTTCTGTTAGATTTTCTTCTATTCAAAAGCGCAATCCAAGAGGAGACCAAGTACCGCTTTCGCAAGACTACCGCCAGCAAACAGACCATAGAGGGCGTGCGGTCACACTACATGTGTAGCCAGTCCGGCGTCTACGTGTACCAGGTAACGTCCGCCAGACTACCGCCAGCAAACAGACCATAGAGGGCGTGCGGTCACACTACATGTGTAGCCAGTCCGGCGTCTACGTGTACCAGGTAACGTCCGCCAGACTACCGCCAGCAAACAGACCATAGAGGGCGTGCGGTCACACTACATGTGTAGCCAGTCCGGCGTCTACGTGTACCAGGTAACGTCCGCCAGACTACCGCCAGCAAACAGACCATAGAGGGCGTGCGGTCACACTACATGTGTAGCCAGTCCGGCGTCTACGTGTACCAGGTAACTTTGACCTGGGTAAAATGGGTAATTTAAGGTTTAGACATTGACCCAGGTAAGATCCAGACACTGATCCAGGTTTAGACTAATTAACATTGAACCAGCTAAGATCGGCACCCTTTGAGTTTGGTACAGGTTTAGTCTAATTAACATTGACCCAGCTAAGATCGGCACCCTTTGACTTTGGTACAGGTTTAGTCTAATTAACATTGACCCAGCTAAGATCGGCACCCTTTGACTTTGGTACAGGTTTAGTCTAATTAACATTGACCCAGCTAAGATCGGCACCCTTTGACTTTGGTACAGGTTTAGTCTAATTAACATTGACCCAGCTAAGATCGGCACCCTTTGACTTTGGTACAGGTTTAGTCTAATTAACATTGACCCAGCTAAGATCGGCACCCTTTTGACTTTGGTACAGGTTTAGTCTAATTAACATTGACCCAGCTAAGATCGGCACCCTTTGACTTTGGTACAGGTTTAGTCTAATTAACATTGACCCAGCTAAGATCGGCACCCTTTGACTTTGGTACAGGTTTAGTCTAATTAACATTGACCCAGCTAAAATCGGCACCCTTTGACTTTGGTACAGGTTTAGTCTAATTAACATTGACCCAGCTAAGATCGGCACCCTTTGACTTTGGTACAGGTTTAGTCTAATTAACATTGACCCAGCTAAGATCGGCACCCTTTGACTTTGGTACAGGTTTAGTCTAATTAACATTGACCCAGCTAAGATCGGCACCCTTTGACTTTGGTACAGGTTTAGTCTAATTAACATTGACCCAGCTAAGATCGGCACCCTTTGACTTTGGTACAGGTTTAGTCTAATTAACATTGACCCAGCTAAAATCGGCACCCTTTGACTTTGGTACAGGTTTAGTCTAATTAACATTGACCAAGATAAGATCACTGACTTTCATCCAGCTAGCTTAGCATACAAGACCACGACAAGAGTTTACCGACGTGTGCAAAGGTGACAAATATATACTTCATCATAACTCTGTCACGCTCTGACACGTCGATAGAGTTATTTTATGGTCCTTATGCTAAGCCCGCAGGTTTAGACTAATTATAGTATACATTGACCCAGGTAAGGTCCGGACTCTTTCGGTTTTAATTAACATATTCCATTTGACGCTTTCTACTTTTGCAATTCACCGTTTCTTTTAAAATAGCTGTGTTCAGTACTTAAGCGTTGCATTAAATTGATAATTTTATTTAAAGAAAGAATGATGTATCTTTTTCACGCAACACTTTAGTACTGAACACGGCTACTTATTTTAATGGAAACAGTAAACTGCAAAAGATTAAAGCGCCAATGAAACATTGACTTAAAACCGCGGTTTTAAAGTCTAACCGTGCATGCCCTGAGCATTCATGCTCGCCATCGAAGGCTCCTTCTTGCGGCGGCGTCGTGTGTCGGGTCGTTCTCCCTCAAATATGGTCGAGGAGAGCGATGGCTGGCACATGCGTCACACTCGTGATCGGGTGCTACATGCGGGTCGCCGGTTTGCTCGCGGCATTCACGCAATGCACTCAAACTACTAACTTAGACTAAGATTTAAACTAACCTCTCTCTATAGTACAGTCGAATTCTTTAAAATGTAACTACTCAACAAAGGGTACAGAACCTGGAGTCTGTGGGTCAAAAATTAAAATAAAAAAAAGTCTAACCGTCTCACCACAAAAGTTTTACGCACGCTTTAGACAATGTTTAACAGTACAAATTGCACGGTTAAACAGTGTTTAAAGCGTGTTTAAATCTTTTGTGGTAAGGCGGTAAGTGTTTTGTGCGTAGATCAGACGACGTTGTATTTTTGTTACAGGTTTAATTATTTTTTATTATTTTTAAAGGATTAATTATAATTTTGTTTCAGGTTCATTAATATTTTGTAAACATACCTAAGCCTAACCTATAATTTTTTTTTTTCCTATAGCCTGACCTAACCTTAGCCTAACCATAGTCGAACCATGATACAGGTTGATGATTAATTACTAATTTTGTTTGTGATTTAGTTTGGATTTTGAATGGTATCCTTAACTTATATGACTACGACAGAGCAGAAATACACTAAATATTTATTCAAAACAAGAATTTGACGTTGTCACGTAAAATTATCCTCCGTAAACCGATTTTATAACATATTTGCTCGTAAAGTGGCTGTAATTACACCAATTTCAATATCGTAATGTATTTTATTACGCACTTGTGCATTATTGTAATGTAAAACGCACGCCGCCACCGACTGCAGAACTCTGTGGTCTCGTTTCTCCTACTTTCACGCGGCGAGTGTGAGAGACATTACGGCACTTGTACGGTAATGTAATGTACAACGATGCTTCGACTGATGCACGACACGAGCACGACTTTCACTCAAAGTCAGAGTTTTATTAATTTCCTCGCAAATATGTTAAAAAACGTCGTATGACATACGTGCGCTTTGAAAATTACAGCCTCTGCTTCCTTATAGCCCTCGCCTACGGTTCGTGCTAGCAATATCGTCTCGGCTGTAATTTTCAACTTACCGCACTTATATCATAATGTACTATTACAGACAATTTTTTTCGTCTTAGGGTAAAGGCAAGCGTCCAGCGCCGGAGCGCCAGATCTACAAGACCGGGAAGGCGTGCCCGGCGCACATGATCGTCACGGAAACTCTGGAGAACGTGCTCGTCACCTTCTATAAAACACACGTCGGACACGGACGTGAGTATACAGGGTTACACGGAACTGGTGTACTAAGCCGAAAGGAGGTGATTCAGACTATCGTTTTGAACCATTAAGTACTTAAGTCTGCCTGGAAGAGATCGCTTCCAGCGATAAGGCAGCCTATAGTTCGGCCGTTCAGAGAATGCGTTCCTGACACGTCATCTTGAAAAAATGTTTTTGGCCGATATCTCGGAAACTATGTACTTAAGGGCAAAAAACATTAAGATCATTATTGTAGAAAATGAAATTCATTAAATGGACCTTAAATCGTAAACGGTAAGTTTTACAAAAAAGTTTACTGGAAACAAAAGATGCGAAATTTTATTTTCTACAATAATGATCTTAAAGTTTTTTGCCCTTAAGTACATAGTTTCCGAGATATCGGCTAAAAACATTTTTTCAAGATGACGTGTCAGGAACGCATTCTCTGAACGGCCGAACTATAGTGTTGCACTACCTTAAGAATCTCACTGATGTATTTATTGTACCTAAGTTTTATTTTGTGTGTACAATAAAGAGTTATTGGTTTTGTTGTTGTTGTCTGTACTTAACCAAAATGTTTTGAACATAATTTCACTATGGGGTCAAACCGGAATTCGAAAAAAAAACATTTTTAACCAACTTTTAAAAAGGAGAAGGTTCTATGTTTTTTTGTGTATGTTTACCGATAATTTCGCCAATAAGAGAATACTCCTGAGGTGGTCCCATTTAAATTTAAAACAATCGGCTGATCCGTTTTTGCAAAATTAACAATAATATAAACAATTCGAGCGAAATATTCCAATTTTGTAAACGATGGAAGGCGGTTTTGCCATTTTTTTTTGTGAAAGATAATTATTCGATTCAAAGTTGCAATTTTGTATGGAATGGCTAACTATTTCTGGAATTCCAACTTGATCCTTAGTAAAAGTTGTTTATAATGATGGTCTTAATCACCTTCCAGTTTAGTACCTACAGGGCAAGCATGTGACCCTGTATAACAGGTTACGAGTATGTTGTGTTCGTTTCCAGCGTGTCCGTACTTCGAGCCTCGCGAACCGAAGAAGCCTAAACTGGAGCAGCCTTCCCCCTCGTACATCCTGCCAGGACACATGGACCAAGGCTTAGACAATGTCACCATAGAGGTAGCGTTTATTAGGGTTCCGTAGTAAAACAAGGAACCATTCAAACCATATTTCCACATTTATGAACCAAACTGCATGATATTTATAATATTACTAGCGACCCGCCCCGGCTTCGCACAGGTGTATACACATAAACCTTCCTCTTGAATCACTCAATCTATTGAAAAAACCGCATCAAAATCCATTGCGTAGTTTTAAAGGTATAAGCATACATGGAGACAGACAGCGGGAAGCGAGTTTGTTTTATACTATGAAGTGATCCGAAAGTGTGTTTAGCAACAATTGAGCAACATATTGACGTGATTTTTCGCATGGACATAGTTTGAAAGACGGAAAGGGACATTGCATAGACTACTTCTTATCCCAGAAAAATAAAGTGTTCCCATGGGTAGGTTTGCCATCCGTCCGGGTTTCCCCGGATTTGTCATAGTTTAGAGGGCGTCCGGGGAGCGTCCGGGTGGCGTTCCAATAGTCATATATCAATATTCATCCCCCAATCTAGTTGCCACGGTTAAAATAACCGGCCAAGTACGAGTACGAGAACGAGTACTCGCGCACGGAGGGTTCCGTACTGTATGGGAGCCCCCCTTAAATATTTATTTTATTTTAATTTTATTATTTAGTATCGAAGTGAATATAAAACTAAATATTCTGTGAAAATTTCAAGCATCTACCTGGTACCATTATTAATATAGAGCGAAAAACGTCTAAAAATTCAGTTTTGTTGTATGAGAGCCCCCCTGAAATATTTATTTTATTTTGTTTTTAGTATTTGTTGTTATAGTGGCAACCGAAATACATCATCTGTGAAAATTTCAGCTGCCTAGCTATCATGGTTCATGAGATACAGCCCGGTGACAGACAGACGGACATCGAAGTCTTAGTAATAGGGTTCCGTTTTTCCCTTTGGGTACGGAACCCTAAAAACATGATTCCGACATGTCCGGGTTCTGGGCTGTAAAATCCGGGGTTTCACGCGACTTGTCCTAGTGGCCAAATTGTAGTGTAGTGTGGATTTATGGCAACCCTACCCATGGGATAGCACAATAATTTAAAAACCACGCGGGCAAAAGCAAGTATAAATAAATTGACCATTTCGCGCTCTAATCGAACAAGTCGATCCGTTGTTCCGTTGCTGCATGAAAGAGGAACAAACCAATAAACACACTTTCTGATTTCTATATAATATTATCCCACTAATATTATAAACGTGAAAGTTTGTAAGGAAGGATGGATGTATGGATGTTTGTTACTCTTTCACGCAAAAACTACTGAACGGATTGAGATGAAACTTTGCAATTGTAAAGCTTGTATATCAGAATAACACATAGGCTATAAATTATAATGATATTGCGTAAATTTTCCATATTATAACAATAAGTGTTAACTAAGTAGAAAAAAATCTAACTTCTGCGAGCTATTCTAGCGTGCGCTCCGAAAAATGTTAAAAAATAACTGTCGAATCGAACAAATGTCAAATCGATGTTTTTTGTTTTTTTTTATTTTCTACTTCCTTTATTAAGGCCTTGAAATACCATGCTGGCGAAGCCGCGGGCAAAAGCTAGTAATATATAATATTAGTAAGAAAATAAGGATAACCTTGACAATCCTTAATCCTTATTGTAATTACACAGTAAATTTCATACTGCCTCGATGGCTCAGTGGCCTTAATTTCTGGGTCAAAGAGGCGTGGGTTCGATCCCCACCCAGGGCAAGCATTTATGTGATGAACATAGGTGTTTGCTCTGTGTCTGGGTGTTATTAGTTGTATGTTTTGTATTTAAAAATATTTATATTTAGTATATCAATTTCTGGTAGCCATGTCACAAGCTTTGCTTAGTTTGGGGTCAGAGACCGTGTGTAAGATGTCCCCCAATATTTTTTTATTTATATTTTTCGTAAAAGTATTGTTATGAGATGGGTTCTTGGATAATTAGTTAAAACGCCGATTATTCACTTTGCACCTTATTGCACAAAACCGCACACTGGCACTCATATTCACACAAACTAGTCCCTTCTCAATCACTGGTGCTGCACTTGAACACGAGATAATTTCGCGACAACGGTAGAAATGGTAACTGAGTCCAACGAATGCCATCGCTCAATATAAATCTGTATAAAAGTTCCCTAGAAATCTCTAGAATATTCGGTGCCATTGTGATTGATAAAGTAAACAAGTGTACGTTTCTAGAGAAACCCTATTGTTATAAAGTGATCAAAAAACCAAAAAAAGCGAAAACAATAGAGGACCCCTGGAGCGTAAACAAGTTATCACGTAAACAACACAGATTACATGATAGTTACTGCATACCTACAACGTGCGCGCGCCTACCGCGTTACAGTATTGTATGTGTGTGTGTGTGTGTGTAGGAGGCGGCCATATGCGACCTGTGCGGGCTGGTGTGCTCGGACGCGGCACACTTCCGGTCGCACGTGGCGTCGCACGCGCGTGACGTCATCCCGTGCCAGTACTGCCACCACGTGAGTACTAATCATTGTTAGAGGCCGCGTCACACAAGTTGTCGGAAATGAAATTAGCTACAAGCTGCGCGATTTCCAATCCTGACTGAAACTCACATAAAGCCGTTGATTGGATATTGCGCAGCTTGTAGCTAACTTCATTTCCGCCAATTTGTGTGACGCGGCCTATAACCGACTTCCCAAAACTGAGTTTTTTGAAGTGAAAACTTCTTTAGCGGCGTTGCGCACTTTTTGGGATGGGTGAATAATCGGCCAAGTACGAGTCGGACTCGCGCACGGAGGGTTCCGTACTGTATGGGAGCCCTCCTTAAATATTTATTTTATTTTAATTTTATTATTGAAATGAATATAAAACTAAATATTCTGTGAAAATTTCAAGCATCTACCTGTTACCATTATTAATATAGAGCGAAAAACGTCTAAAAATTCAGGTTTGTTGTAAAGGAAAAATAAAAAATAAAAAAAAATATAAAGGGGGGCCCCCCCTTAAATATTTATTTTATTCTCTTTTTAGTATTTGTTGTTATAGCTGCAACAGAAATACATCATCTGTGAAAATTTCAGATGCCTAGCTATCATAGTTCATGAGAATGAGATACAACTCGGTGACAGACAGACGGACTTCGTAATAGGGTCCCGTTTTTCCCTTTGGGTACGGAACCCTAAAAATGTTAAACTCGCGTCAGGACACGTGACCTGATAAAAATTCTTAAGACGGTGGGAGAGTAGACCGCCGGCGCGACGTAGGAGTGGAAGTAATATCCCTCTCTCTGTCTACCGCGCGGCGAAAATGTATAGCTGTTCCTGTTTCGCATCGCGCGGCGCAGGGCGCTTGCGCGAGTGTGCGTGTGTGATATTTATTGTATTTATACCACATAAATGATAACTTTTATAGTCATAGTCATTTATTGATAACACCACTGTTACAAGTCAAATTTTAAATACAAATAGCAATAATATATTTCATACATACAGAACACTTCAATGTCATATACATCGTATATGAAATTCATGATTATAATTATAATGTCAAAGAGTATATATTGAATGTCACAATAATCCTTATCCTTACATAGTATAAAATAAAGTCGCTATTTTCGTTTGTTTGTTTGTCTGTATGCTTAAATCTTTAAAACTACGCAACGGATTTTGATGCGGTTTTTTTTAATGGATAGTGATTCAAGAGGAAGGTTTATATGTATAATACACCTGTGCGAAGCCGGGGCGGGTCGTCTAGTAAATAATAAAACACATTATATCAAAATAACAAATCAATCTTAACATTACATCCAATTGCAAATTATTCAATTAAGTATACATGTAATTCAATATTCCATACAATCATTAGTGAATGTATAATAATTATGTTTCATCAATATTTTCAATTTTGTCCTTCCATTAAAATTTCTGGTAACTTAAAAAAGTCGTTAAAATCATAAAATAGCTCCTTCAATAGCCAACTTCTAAGTTTAATTTTGAAGGACGCAGCAGAAGTTGCATCCCGCACGTTACTGGGAATTATACTAATAAATAAAGCAATTCGTGCGAAATTATTCCTTAACCATCCCAAAATATTCAAAAAATGCACAACGTTTATGTTCAAGTTTCCACTTCTGCCGGCATTCCTGGAGTGCAATCCTTTGTTATTTTTGTATTACGTATAGGTTTGCGTTTGACTACACACTGCCTGATGTTAAGCAGATATGCTAGACACGTTACGAGGTTATTATCGGTTAAATTGTAGGCCGCGGTTGTTTTAACCGTTTAGCCATTCAGAGGCCTTCAGGCGGCTTAAAAACTGACACGGCTTTTTCTTCTGCTCGCGCCAGTTACTCACGCCACGAGAGCGAGCGAGAGGGAAAGCGAAGCCGAACTTCAGAGCGCTTACACAGTAAGGCCCCAGGTCTAGCCACCCGGCTATACGAACTTACTTATCGGTTCTACAAGATTATCCAGAACTGGTGCACCAAGCCGGAAGGAGGTGATTCAGACCATCATTATGAACAACTTTTACTAAGGGACCAAACCAAAATTCAAGAAATAATCAGCTGCTTCATACAAAACTGCATCTCGGAATCGACAAAATGTATGAAACAACTGATTTTTAGAATTCCGTACCCAAAGGGTAAAAACGGGACCCTATTTCTAAGACTTCGATGTCCGTCCGTCTGTCCGTCTGTCACCGTGCTGTATCTCATGAACCATGATAGCTAGGCAGCTGAAATTTTCACAGATGTATTTCTGTTGCCGCTATAACAATAAATACTAAAAAGAAAATAAAATAAATATTTAAGGGGGGTTCCCATACAACAAACCTGATTTTTTAGACGTTTTTCGCTCTATTATAATAATGTTAACTGGTAGGTGCTTGAAATTTTCACAGAATATTTAGTTTTATATTCACTTCAAAAATAAATATTAAAATTAAAATAAAATAAATATTTAAGGGGGGCTCCCATACAGTACGGAACCCTCCGTGCGCGAGTCCGACTCGTACTTGGCCGATTATTATCTCGAATTTCGGGTTGGCCCCATAGTAAAAGTTGTTCACAACTGTCGGTTGGCTTAGTGCACCTGTTCTGGATAACCCTGTAATGTTGGTAAATATTAAATTTTGTTTATTTTATACTAATTTTAATTTATAATTTGCAGGATTTCCAAGATTTAGACGCTTGGACTCATCACATCCGAGTGGACCACAATATGGCGATATTTTAATGCATGAAATGTTTATTTTAATCTTAGAAGGAATATCGCAATATTTAATGCATGAAATATTTATTTTTATCTCAGAATGAAATGTTAAGTTTAAATTAGAGTTTAGTTCGTCAATTTAAATTAAAATTTTGTTATAATATTTTGTTGGGTTTTAATCAAACCATATAAACCTTACCCCAAAGTGGTAGCTCATTCCCACGGGTATAGGGAGATTCAAAGTTCTTGGCCCTTCCTCACTGGGCGGTGCGGCATCTCTATGCTGTAATCTCTATGCTCTATGTGTATGTGTGTCAGTATACTGTTGGCCAGAGGGTTAAGTGGGAAATTCTCGGTCGAATTCGGTCGCGTAAACGTTTGATGTGATTTCTTTGGAAATGGCACAGCGCCATCTTGTGTCAGGTACAGAAAACTGAATAGCTAAGTGTGAGTATTTTTTAAGGTAATGTAACGAGCGCCAAACCGATCGAACACAAGCGCGGCAACGTCTGTGATTGGCTAACTCACGCGTGTGTCAATGTGCTCGCGTGTGTGCTCAACGCGACGTAAAAGTACCTAGGTAATTCGATTTGATTTGCAAATCTCCCACTTGACACAGATCTCCCCACTTATCGGTTTACTGACGGTGAGTTGTGTCGGCAAGTGCCGGTATTCAGACGTGTTTGTGCCGTCACCGTGAAATAATGTCTTCGTCAGATGAAGATATTGTTGCGTGTTACATGTATTTACGATGTGTGATTCTACCCAACATGACCACAAAAGATATCAATGTTTTTTTTGTGGTACATATTCATAAAAAAAATATGTACTTTATTGTATGTACTTTTGAATAATAATAATAATAATAATAATAACGTTTATTTGCTCATATAAAATACATGGTTTGGAGTTAGTAAATGTTGATAATTCTTAAAGTAGTGTTAGTAGGTACTTAGAATAAATTTACAAACTTCCAGAGTGGAACCCTAAATCTCACACTAGGGTGGTCCTGTGTCCTGAATTTATAAATTGTACTCTTCATTTCTTCATTCAACGCAAAGTTGGGCAGAAAAAACGACGATGAGCTGAGGGTGGGGCAATTTGGATATGGGCAACGAAACCCTAGGGGCCAGAGGCTGGCTGACTTTCTGGAGAGAGAGGAACTCTTTATGATGAACTCTTTCTTCCAGAAGCCGCCTCACAGGAAATGGACCTGGATGAGCCCTGATGGTTCCACGAAAAACGAGATAGACTTCATCATGACCACCGAGAGACGAATATTTAATGATGTCTCCGTGATCCACAGGGTGAAAACCGGCAGCGATCACAGAATTGTACGAGGCACATTAGATATTAATGTTAAGCTCGAAAGGTCCCGCCTGATGAAGTCCACGCTCCGACCTACTCGTGAACATATCCAAAACCCCGAGGACTTTCAGCTCGAGCTCTCGAATCGTTTTGCTTGCCTAGAGAACCTTGCGTCGGTGGACGAGATAAACAACGGGCTCGTAGAAACTGTCCAAACGGTGGGTGCTAAGTTCTTTAGACCCCGCCGTTCAAATAAACCGCAGAAATTCTCCGATCACACTGTAAATCTCATGGCCGAACGACGCTCGCTAAGATTGCAGTCTTCCGATGATGCAAAGTCATATAGGCGTCTCAATAGACAAATTTCGAAATCCTTGCGGCACGACATCCGTCTTTTTAATACTAAACATATTAAAAAGACAATAGAGCGGAACAAAGGCTCCAAAGTGTTCGCAAGAGATTTGTCTATTGGACAAAGCCAATTGACAAAGCTGAAGAGAGAAGATGGAAGTTTAGCGTCGACCAAGGCAGAGGTATTAGAGGAGATCGAAAGGTTCTATGGACAGTTATACGCTTCGGTCGCTAAGCCTGTTAGCAGCGCGGCCAAAGATCCAAGAGCCAAGCTGACCCGACACTTCACCGAAGATATCCCAGACATCAGCCTGTACGAGATTAGAATGGCCCTGAATCAGCTTAAGAACAACAAGGCGCCGGGTGATGACGGTATCACATCAGAGCTCCTGAGAGCGGGTGGAACACCTGTACTAAAAGTCCTCCAGAAGCTTTTTAACACCGTCGTCCTCGAGGGCATCACGCCAGAAGCATGGAACAGAAGCGTGGTGGTGTTGTTTTTCAAGAAAGGTGACAACACCTTATTGAAGAACTACAGACCCATCTCGCTTCTGAGCCATGTTTATAAGCTGTTTTCAAGGGTCATTACGAATCGTCTCGAGCGCAGGCTTGATGACTTCCAGCCTTCCGAACAAGCCGGTTTCCGAAAGGGCTTTAGTACCATGGACCACATTCATACGCTACGGCAGGTTATACAGAAGACCGAAGAGTATAACTTGCCACTTTGCTTAGCGTTTGTGGACTATGAGAAAGCCTTTGATTCGGTCGAGACTTGGGCTGTGCTCGAGTCTCTCCAACGATGCCGTATTGACTATCGGTACATCGAAGTGTTGAAGTGCTTGTATAATAACGCCACTATGTCGGTCCGAGTACAGGAAGAGAGCTCCAAGGCGATCCCTTTAAAAAGAGGCGTAAGACAGGGAGACGTAATTTCTCCGAAACTGTTTACGGCTACTTTGGAGAACGCCTTCAAGCTCCTGGAATGGAAAGGATTCGGCATCAATGTCAATGGCGAATACCTCACTCACCTTCGGTTTGCCGACGATATAGTAGTCATGGCAAAATCGATGGAAGAGCTCAGCACGATGCTCGAAGGCCTCAATCGGGTTTCTCAACAGGTGGGTCTTAAGATGAACATGGACAAGACGAAAGTTATGTGTAATTCCCATGTTGTACCCACCCCGATCTCTGTTGGGAACTCGGTTCTTGAAGTCGTTGACTCGTACGTCTACCTAGGACAAGTAGTCCAGTTAGGTAGGTCCGACTTCAAGAAAGAGGCCAATCGCCGAATCCAACTCGGCTGGGCAGCGTTCGGAAAATTGCGTAGCGTCTTCTCGTCCGACATACCTCAGTGCCTCAAGTCGAAAGTTTTCGACCAGTGTGTGTTGCCAGTGATGACTTATGGCACAGAAACGTGGTCTCTCACTATGGGCCTTATTGGTAAGCTCCAAGTAGCCCAACGAGCTATGGAGAGGGCTATGCTCGGAGTCTCTCTGCGAGATCGAATCAGAAATGAGGAGATCCGTAGAAGAACCAAAGTTACCGACATAGCCCAACGGATTGGCAAGTTGAAATGGCAATGGGCAGGGCACATAGCGCGGAGGACTGATGACCGATGGGGTCGGAAAGTTCTCGAGTGGAGACCACGTACCGGCAAGCGCAGCGTAGGACGTCCACCCACAAGGTGGACGGATGACCTCATTAAGACCGCAGGATCGCGCTGGATGCAAGCCGCTTCCAACCGGTCTTATTGGAGATCCATAGGGGAGGCCTATGTCCAGCAGTGGACTTCTTATGGCTGATGGATGGATGACTCTTCATTTTGACATAAAGTTGTGGTCGTGCAGTGAAGGTAGCTTTTTGTCACGACCACGCGTGGTTTTATGTTACAGAGATAATTTAAATGGGAAAAATTTTTTTGAAATTAATTGTACTTAAAATTTACCTATGTTTTACCGGTGTCTAAGCTTCTATAACAATGTTTTATTTATACTTGCGTAGAAAAAAAAATGTTTTATCAAATTAACAATTTCTGTCCCCGCTTTTTCCGTCAGGTCCTTCCTTGAATATTCCGGTGACTTGTAGTTATATAAAAGTTCATATTTTTCCACCTCAGATACCAAAATAATACACAAGGCTTTTTCATTTGCCATTTTTAACGATGTATTGCGCGCTCGGTATTTCGGATTCTACTGGATGGCCGTACCGCAACGCAGTATGCCGCGTGTGTACTGTCCTGCTCTCGTACAGCCCGCGCCAATTTGCGTGTAAGCAAATATAGGCGCTCGGTAACGAAGCGGTAAAATGTTTACTATACTCGGAATTTTAATTCGATTCCAGATTTGACATTAGCTACTGTCAGTTGACAGTGACAGTTTTTGACAGTTTCAGTTGACAGTGACAGTTTGTGACCAGAACGCAAGGTGCTAGTTCAACGTGTATTGATAACTTTCTAGTGAATTTTGATACCTGTAAGGGAAATGTATTGAATGAAAAATTGTCAGATCATAATGTCATCATGCTTCACATAGTAACTAGTGAGTCAAATAATAAAAAAATTAAAGATCAGGCCATTTTTACAAGAACCTTTTCTGCAGGCAACTGTAACTATTTTCATTACCTTCTGTTTACTGATTATAATAAATTGTACGAGGGTCAAACTGAAAGTTCTTAGAAAATCAAAAACTGATTACATTAGCCAGTTATTAGTTTTATTATATCTTTTCAAAATATTGTCCATTCACGTCAATACACCGCTGCATGCGATGGAACCACTGGGAAAAGCACTTTGCCCACTCGTCCTTAGGGGTCTCTTCAATGGCATCGCGATACGCAGCCACCGCTTCTTCAGCATTCATAAACCGCTTTCCTTTAAGTTTTTCTTTAATTTTTGAAAATAAATAAAAATCACAAGGCGCGAGGTCGGGGCTATACGGCGGGTGACCCAGTAATTCAACGTTTGATGTCGCCAAATAGTCGATCGTTCGCTTGGCGGTGTGCGATGAGGCGTTGTCGTGGTGAAGGAGGATCCTACTGCGAGGTCGTTTCTCTCGAACTTTTTCCAAGACAAGTGGCAAACAATTGGTAGTGTACCATTCTGCAGAAACTGTTTTTTGATCCTCTAACACAATTGTCGCGAAATGACCTATCCTTCCAAAGAACGAGGCCACCATTTTTTTCCCCGCACTTCGATCTCTCTTCACTTTAGTTGGCAACTCCTCGAAAGGA
Organism: Hypomecis atomaria; assembly: GCA_964007245.1. Taxonomy (NCBI): domain Eukaryota; kingdom Metazoa; phylum Arthropoda; class Insecta; order Lepidoptera; family Geometridae; genus Hypomecis; species Hypomecis atomaria. Next base: position 9,169,582 of record OZ023310.1, read on the forward strand.
AACACCCACTGAGCAGATTGTCTTTTGGTTTCAGGATCATAACAGTAAATCCAGCTTTCGTCACCTGTTAGTATGTCGAACACAGCATTTGAGTCACCTCCGTTAAATCTTTCAATCATTTTACGGCACCAATCCACACGATGGAGTTTTTGAGCCTCAGTCAAATTATGAGGTATCCACCGGGCGCAAAGCTTCCTGACCGCTAAATGTTCGTGTAGGATTTTGTGCACTTGACTCATACCGATGCCTAAGCTTGTCCGAATCTGCTGATAGGTCACTCTTTTGTCAGTCTCTATCATACGCCGCACAACACAGATGTTATCTTCAGTCGTCGCCGTAGAAGGCCGTCCCTCACGTAAATCATCAGTGAGATTAGTGCGACCACGTTTAAACTCATTAAACCAGTTGTAAACAGTCGCACGAGATGGGGCTTCATCGTGAAAGGCCAATCGTAGTCTATCATAACTTTCTTGTTGACTTAAATGACATCGAAAGTCATAAAAAATCATTGCACGAAAATTTTCTCGTGTTAAATTCATGTTGACGTGACACAGACAATTTTCAATTTGCCGCCAAATCGTAAAACAAATGACAAATGAATGAAGTATATACTCAGTAATATTGGCAAAGAGTTCTATTTTCAAATTATAGAATTATTTTTTTATTATATTGTTTATAAGTGGCCAGTTCTAAGAACTTTCAGTTTGACCCTCGTATAATGATATTATAAGTGCCAAATGTGCCAATGAAAAAATGAATGTGTTGCAGGAAGCTATAATTCATTATTATAATATAGCATTTCCTAAGAAAAAGATTAAACCCAAAAATAATCTTCAAAAATTTACCACTACAGGCATAACAATATCAAAGCACAATTTAGAGAAAATGCAAATGGCTCAAGATTTAATGCCTAGTGAAGAGAGAAAAGCAAAAATTAAAACATATAAAAAATATTTCGAAAAGTTTTAAGAGGAACTAGGAAATTACAGTATGCGTCTAGAATCAAGTTTTCAAAAAATAAAATACGTGAATCATGGAAAATAATCAATGAACAATTAACGAAAAAGAATAGGAAAAAAGATAAAATCGATTTTATTAAGAATAATGGTAGCACTATCAGAGACGAAGCAATTATAGCTGATTTATTTAATAACTTTTTTTTGAACATAGCACATAACCTTTCAAGACATACAAACATTAATAAAGAAAAATGTAATGAATATTTGCAAAAAATGGATAAACCGAAAATCAAATTTAAATTGAATTTAGTTAGTATAACAGATTTAAGACGCTCAGTGAAAGAAATGAAGGGGAAAAAATCATTAGATATATATGGCATGAGTTCCAAAACGATGCGAGATCCATAGGGGCGGTGTTTGAAATGACATGGCATTATTGCTATGCCGATAAAGTTCAAATTAAAAGCCCTGCCTAGGAGACGTTTGAAGTTTGTCCACCATCTTTGTGAAATCAAATTTGACATTTGATCAGCAGTTCTAGTGTCATTTGTGTCTAGATTACATAGCAGTTTCTATGGATTTTCGACGCCATGTTTGTAGAATCATGCATCACAACTTTTTTACTTTATGTCGCTTCTACTGTTTTTCCTTATTCTGAGGCGAGATCTCATAATCGAAAACGACTACCTACTGAATTTACTTTGTATAGTCAACTCGTGCATAGAAGAAGGTACTTTTCCGGGCTGTTTGAAGGCTGGGCGTGTCATTCCATTGTATAAAAAAGGAGAAAAATCAGATTTGAGTAATTACAGGCCAATACGTATACTGCCTGTTATATCTAAAATACTAGAAGCTATTCTAAAAAAGCAGATTATAGAATATTTTGAAAGTAATAAATTATTTACCCCAACACAATTCGGTTTCCGTAGAAATAGGTCCACAGAAATGGCAATTAGGGAAGTGGTATATTTTATATTAGAGGGGTTGGATGGGTCGCAAAAATGCGCTATTATTTTTTGCGACCTGTCCAAAGCTTTTGATTGTTTACGTCACGACATATTGGTTTTAAAATTAGAGCATTATGGTTTTGATGGAAAAGAATTGGGAATGATCAAATCTTACCTTAATAGCAGAACGCAGACTGTTAATGTGAATGAACAAAACTCGTCAGTAGGTACAGTTGATATAGGAGTTCCCCAGGGCTCAGTACTGGGGCCTCTCTTGTTTCTCATTTATATAAATGATCTCGCGAGCTGTCTACCCGAATGGGCAACTGTAAATCTATTTGCTGATGATACGCATGTCGGAATAACTGATAACAATAAAGATCAACTTGATATAAAAATATCGACAGCAATGACTGCGCTTCGGGAGTGGTTTGAAACTAACGGCATCATTTTAAATGCAGATAAAAGCGTAATAATGAAGTATCAAGCTAAGAAGGGAAATAATACTAAACTTAAAACGGAAAATTTGTTCCTTGGGTATACTATAGACTACACCATAAGTCACAGAGAGCACATAAATAAAATATGTAAAAAAGTATCTAGTGCAAATTATGCCCTTTTTAAATTAAAACCACTTTTAGATAAAAAAACTCTTTTGTCAGTATACTATGCGTATGTACACTCATTATTAAGCTATGCCATAACTACATGGGGCAATGGTGTAGACATTAAGAATCTATTAAAATGTCAGAAACGATCCATAAGAATTATAAACGGAATTAAAAAAAGAATGTCTGCTAAGAAATATTTTTTAGAAAATAAGATTATGACAGTCATATCCCTATATATTTATAAAAGTTTACTAGAGATTCATAGTGAAAAAGAGAAAAAATATCCCCGACTAATGGATACCCTTAGTAGAAACTTAAGAAATAAAGATAGACTAGTTTTGCCGAGAGTAAGACTTAGCAAAGTTCAAAAGCAAGGTGTGTATATTAAATTATTTATGTATAATAAGTTGCCAGTTGCCATCAGGAATTTATGTTTTCGTGACTTTAAAATAAAACTTAAAACATTTTTTATAAATAATGCATTTTACAAGCTAGATGACTTTATGAAAATTAGACTGACTGAATCTTCGTTTCAATTTTAGTATTTTTTGTTTATTATTATATGGACTATTTGATTTATTCATTTTGACATATTTCTGATTGTATTAATTTAAATTTTGACATTATTTTATTTACTTTTTTACTTTACTGAATTGTTTGATTATGGATTTAATTATTATTTTGAGTTTAATGTATTTAGATTATTAAGCTAGAATTTTATATTTAATTTTTAAGCAATATGTACCTGACTTACCTAATATAACGCAACTATGTTATAAGGTCAATAAAGAATCTGAATCTGAATTTTGACAGTACATACTGTCAAAAATGACAGTAGCTAATGTCAAATCTGGAATCGAATTAAAATTCCGAGTATACACATCATTTACTGCGCCGATACCGTACCGCCCAGTCAGGAAGGGGCCTTAGCTTACAAGCTGCGCAGATGCCCTCTTGCGTCGCTTACATAAAAATATACTTATTGCTACTGCGCAACCACTCGTCTCGTGTTCAGACGCCAAGAAGTTTGGTTCAGCCTATAAGGGTTACTGGTAATCAATTAGCATTCTTGTGCATGTTCTGTACATCAAAATAAACGTCTTTTGTTCTACGACTTCGTATTTATTTTCTAACATACAAAATTTTAAAAAAAAATTGACTGGTCTAAAGCTAAACAAAATTATGCTCCATTTTATTATTGATCTTAAAGTTAACGAAAATCAAATATCATTTAGTTACTTTTTTTTAGTTTCAAAGATATCAGTCTTCAAAGTGAAAGCTGTCATAGCGATATGACGTACAGAATATGCCCTTAAAAAAGATGCTAATTGATTACCAATAACCATGTATACACTTATTTAGCAAATAAAACTACGTAATAACCTTTTAGAACGATTTAATTTATACAAAATCCTTTTCCGAACAAGTAATATCACATGTTAATATCCGAACGTTCTTAAAAATACATATTCTATATCAATACATTGGTTTATAGACTACGAACCATATTACAACAATTAAATGGACGTAGTTTAGCAGAAAAAACTCAACCCACATTATGTTACATGAGCTGTGACACAGAAAGCTATGAATTCACCGTGCAACGATGTTTCGGATACACAGTTTCTGAAACATCACCGAAACATACTGATAAACACGTAGTGATTACAGAAACAAAATAATTGTCACTGAAACATTATGAGTTGTTTCAGGAACACGTTTTTGTTTCTGAAACAGTTTATAAACATTTGTTGCCCAATGAATACATGGCTTAATGGTATCTATAGTCAAACCGCTAAACTCAGACATCGCCTGCGCGGATACAAGGGCGCGGGGGTAGACGACAAAGGGGGACTGAGACAGGTGCGGGCGCCGGGGACCCGCTGCCCGCGCCTGTCTCAGTCCCCTGTGTCGTCTCCCCCGGCGCCCCTGTACCGCGCAGGCGATGTCTGAGTTTAACGGTTTGACTATAACAGTATTGCGACTCGGTACTGTCCTTGAATATTTGGCGCGGGGCGTGGCTAGGCAGTACGGTACACGCACTAGGGCTGCCCAGGGCTGCCCGCCTGCCCGGGTAGCACGGCAAAGGGAGAAAACCATTTTATCCACTTCAAATAAAGCAAGAAAGAAAGTTTATTTATTAACAGAGTAAGGAAATCGGTACAAATTATTGTTCGCGAAACAATATTACCTTAGATTGTAAATGAGTCAGTTGGATTAACAGCGGGCCCCAAACTCGGCTAAGCCGGTCGCTTAGTGGCCCATTCCAAATTAATTTGACTAAATTGGCGCGTTATTAGACTTATCATACCATATCAAACCTCGAACTATATATAATTGACATAAAATTTTGAAAAGTGAAATTGAAACAAACAAAACAGTAGGTATAACAAAGACCAAGCATGTTAAAATGTCAGTTGTCATTGTCAATCCATACTTTATTGACTCTTTAAGGGTATATAATGGTGGAAAGACAATTTGTCCCTTTGATATGCTACCAGTGCTAGTAGGTAGAACACACACTGATTACAACCCACACGATCATTGGCGGCGCATCTGCAACTGTTGGTGTACCGAGAGCATACTGAACTCGGAGGCGCGTAGGTATGATTCGCGTTCCAACCGTTTGTATGACGACGGAATACTGTTAGATTTCATTACCGTGGTTATGGCCACTCAAAGATTCAGATTGTGGTTTAAAACAATCGATAGTATTGTCGACTCAATAGTTTCGAACGCACTATCGATATATCTGAATTTCAAGGGCAACAACACTGGTTTTAAGTCCTTTCTGTTAAACTACGAACGTATAGCGAAGTAAGTAATCAATGAGCATAAGGCTGTTGCCACATTTGAAAAATCTCTAGCCAACATTAATTTTATCACATAAAATGGCCCCTTGGTGGCCTTTATCTCTTGAAGATATGTGCTAAATTGTGCCATAAAAGGAGATATTTCAAAATGGGCTCAGACTAGGTACAGTAGCTCAAAAAATCCGTTAAACTATGATAAATAAATGCGCAGAGTAAAACAACAGCATCAAACGCTTAATTTATGAGTAATTTCACATTTTACAATTTGATTTTTGTTCAGTCATTGAATTACTGTCATTTTGGTCACATATAACCTTAATACCCGAATACACGAAATTACTTTTAATGGACACTGTTATTGTAAAAAATAACGGGAAAATCATTATCCGATAGAAACAAAGCAAATTATGAAATACTGTACCCTTTAGTGGCCCAATTTCTATGCATATTTGCAATATCTCCTTTTAGTATTCTATAGGACGAATCAAACATCTTGTCGACTGTGATGTTAGCTACAAGCTGCAGATAATTCAATCCCGACTGACGCTCGCAGATGTGCGAGAATTGGGTTTCCCGCAGCTTGTAGCTAATTCCACACCCGCTATTTGATTCGGTTTAAACATAACTATTCCCGTGTCTCTTATTATTTAGATCAAAACGAGAGTAAATATAATGTTTTTAGAATCAATGTACATATCCTATAGGCTTCTTACTACAGTGGAGTCATTTTAATATGTAACATTTGACCGTTCAGTTATGTAAAGAAAAATATACCTTACACTAAATGAATAAAACTCATGAAAACAATATTGACGACGACCGATAAGTGTTCTCGAATACGGCTTGGAGTTTTATTCCTTTAGTGTTAGGTATTTTTTTCTTTGCCTAAATCAACTGTCAAATGTTACCTATTAAAATGACTCCACATTAAGACAAAAAATCAAGATATAAATGAGACTTACAACATAGCTTACTCTTTATTTTTGTCATATCTTTTTTCTCTGCCATAAAACAAAATGTGTCACGTAAATATTTATAATTTTACTTTTTAATATAATTTGAAAAAGGGAAAAAAATAATTTGATTTATTAATCAATGAAAGAAATACAGAAAACTTTCGGAAGAATGTCAAAGAGAGTATAAGAAAATAAAGTAATAAAAAAAATAAAAATGGAGAAATTAACGTACACAGAAAATTGGAAAAAGATGCCAGGAACTCGATATTTTTTTAGCACAGTTATACCGGCCTGCATTATTGTTTTTTTTTTTTTTCTATTGGATATTTGTTCGTTGTTTCTTAATAGATCGTCCTAGAAGTCTCATTTTTAGTCCTTAAGTATAGTCTTTTAGTCGCAGTCATAGTCCACGTCATAAAGAAAGTCACAATTAAGTCCAATTCATGCCTTTTGGTCTTGGTAGCAACTGCCCACACTTGTGCACGTCATTTCGTTCATAAAAAAACAACGGGTTGCACTCCGGGAGTGCCGGCAGAAGTGAAAACTTGCTCCCTCCGTCTTACGAATTTTCGATCAGGTTACGTCATGTTATGACAGTTTAATATTTTTTATTACAAAAGATGCCATGAATTTTATAGTAAAAAAACAATACCTACCATCCCAGAACATTATTGGGCAACAAACGTTATTTTTCACTATACTATTATTTTCAAATCAAAGTCTGAACGAGATCTAATGCAACGGATACAATCACCCTATTTATTTTTAAATTTATTTAAAATACAACTAATAAAAATAATATAATAGTACAATTTCTAAATACCTACCTACCTTATTGCAATAGGAAATATGCATGACATAATTAGAATGGACCAATTTTTTTATACAATTTTTATGACTGTTGAATTAAGTATGTCTGCTAGAATATTTATTTCCATTTACTGTTTGACATCGCAAATATAATCTAAAAATTTCGAAAAAATCCCGGGAACTCTCATTAGCTAAACGCAATACTGTCTGATCGTTTTATTGAGGATGATTATGACCATTATTATGAACAACTTTTACTATGGGGCCAACCCGGAATTCCAGAAAAAAACAGCAGTAAAGAAAGTATGAAACAGATGATTTATTTTTTCAAATTTCGGATTGGGTTCCACGGTAAAAGTTGTTTATAATAACCGCCAGAATCGCCTTCTTTCGGCTTAGTACACCAGTTCTGGATAACCCTGTATGTGAGGACGTGGCGGCCAATAGACATAGCTGACGGTGCCATAGTTCAGACAATAGTTAACACGTATGGAGTTTAATGACGTCTTCGAGCGTTAAAATCGTGCTGGTTTGATTGCTATTTGTCAAAAAAATAATTTTGTGATGAACATTTTTAGAACCAGCTATTTTTACGATTATTTGACAATTTAAGCAATCGAATTAAAATATGCATATTTCATTGATTGAATCAGGCGTTACTTTGCGGAAGTTCATCTTCAAATCTTTCTCAAATATGCATACTTTAAAGATTTGAAATATGCATATTTATAGAAAAAACATTTTGAAATTTTAAGAACGGGCTATTTTTACGACTATTTGAAGATGTAAGATATCAAATGAAAATATAAAAGTGCATATTCCCTATTGGACGCTAAAGAAATATGCATAAAGGTGCTGTCAGACTAGTCGAGTCGAGTGGCAGCTCGCCGACAGTCCGGTCCTGCCGGTGTCGAAGCGCCTCTCCGCATCTTGGTGTGAGCTTTTCGAGATTCTGAAACAGAAAATAATGCTGGGTCAAACGCAGTATGTACAAACCAATTTGTCATTGGTACAAACACACAAACATGTCGGTAGGAACGTATTAGCCTTCACGGTGTTACAGGCTGAATCATACAAGTCCGTGGATGTGAAGTTAACTACAACTGCGCGAAACCCAATCGACGACGCGCAGTTTTATGTGTGCTTCAGTCAGGATCGGATATTACCTATACATTAAAAGATTCATATAGCCTAAGACACTAGTGTTTTACACGTAACACACTAGAATATAATATTGCGTAGTATCCTACGCAAATTTGAAAATATCGTAGTGTATTACGCGAGAAAACAAGGTGTATTTTATGAAAACGTTTCATTTCCAACAATCGAAACACATAAAATTCGATAAAAATTCTGTAATTTCAGTTTGACCTCATAGTAAAAGTTGTTCATAATGATGGTCTGATTCACCTCCTTTCGGCTTAGTCCACCAGTTCTGGATAACCCTGTTTGCCTCGTATTTCTTACCTAGGCATCCTTACGGCAATTGGGGCAGGTCTGGCGCTCCTGCAGCCAGGGCAGGATACAGGGCTGGTGGAAGCGGTGCGTGCAAGGAAGAGCCATCACCTCCTGGTCTCGCTGCATACCCTCGAAGCAGATGGAGCATTCCTCAAGCGCCCACGATCGATCGCGGCTGGAAAACGAAAATAAAAACATTACCGTACTGTACCAGCCGTTTTAATAGTTCACTACAGGACGTAGGCCTACCCACGAAGGGTGATTGGGCCATTTCCACCACGCTGGCCCAGTGCGGGTTGGTAGATTCATATACGCCATCGAATTTCTTCTACGTACGTATGCAGGTTGTTTCACCGAAAAGTCAGTGGTGTGGAATTCCGTACATAAATTCTAGGGAATTTATTGGTACGGGACCGGGATTTGAATCTACGAACTTACTATTGTAACGCCTTACAATAGTAAGTTCGTAGATTTAGTAGTAGTTCTAGTGCCATTACCACTAGACTACCACGCCTTTGCAAACACATTAGCTTATTAGGCTTTTGCCATCGACTTCGCACGCGTAAAATTTTGATTTTTAACCGATTTCAACAAAGGACGTTCTCATTCCGACTATATATTTTTTTGTATGTATGTTACGCCTATTTTACTCTGCTAATTATGAACCGATTTTGATGATTTATTTTTGCTTGGTAGATTATACTTCGGAGGTGAATCAGATTCGATTTTATCGAAATCGGCAGAGCCGTTTTTGAAAAATCATCAACTATGTGTTAGTTAAGTAAAGTCCCCGTCACGAGAAGCTATAAATTATGTAAACAAACATCTTTTACTAAGTAGACATTTTATACTGCGAGATAATAATAAATTGAACATATTCAATCGACATGAAATATAGACGGGTTATATGAAAGTAACAACCAATTTAATTTAGTCGGATCATATTTTAACGACGCAAAGCGCTATCGTTTTTGTTTCTTGGTACCGGAATGCGTCCGTCGCAGGGATTGTAAACTATCGGGACGCCATTTCGAAATAAACGCGTCATTCGAGTTTCGAATGCGTACGAGGTTTCATTGCTTTGCATATATCGCGGATCTGGTTGTTATTGTTAATTTTGTTATTGTTTCGTTATCACTTTTTATTGTTGTTAAGATATGGTTAATATAAGAAGTAGGTTTTAAATTGTGAAGTAATTGGTTAGGTTAATTGGTACACCAATGGTGATATAGCTTATATAGCGAATAATTATTCTTATATAATATATGTTTATTAATATTTGTTACTTAATAATTTATTAAATCTTAAACAAATTCATTTTTTTGTTGGTCCAAATGTTGTGAACTCCTGAACACTTGTTTACAAAATTTATAGCTTCTCGTGACGGGGACTTTAGGTATTATACTCGAATTCCGTACACAATTGACGTCGGTTATGCCAGTTTTGATGAAAAATAATGATCCTAGACAAATGAAAAAGGCACAACAGGCCCTCTTATTATTAAGAGTGATTTCAGTCTTTCAGACAACCTTTGAATTAAAGAAAAAAAGTAAACTACATGGAATATACACTTAAAAATATAATTATAATTTTTCGCAAAAAATGGATAAACCTCCCTCGCATCGTGTACAAAATTCAAATAAGTCGCTCTATTTACATTATTGTTGATTTTTCAAAAAAAAATTCGGATTTCTGTAAAATTTAAATGGGACCACCTCGGGAGTATACCCTTTCGAACTAAAAAAGAATTTTTCGGTACGGTTCACAATTGGCGGAATTATCGATGATCATCCACAAAAAAAAAAAATACATTCAGACGAACGTAGAACCGCCTCCTTTTTGGAAGTCGGTTAAAAATACAATGACTGATTAACTAGGTATATGAATAATAATGAATCATTTTTGTCTGTGTGGTTTAAGATAAGATTGTACAATTGTTATATTATTTCAACAACTTCATCCGCTTATGGACATACAATATTTTAGTAGGTAGGTACATACCTAATTTAATTTAGATACCTATCTACTAACTACCTACAATATGCCATAACAATAATTATTATTATAACACAAAAAAAATACATGCACATGCAACACACCATTTCAAAGAGAAATCAAATATATATGCATATTCCAAAAATATTATCCGAATTAATACAGTAATGTATAAAATTAATAACACCATTATTAATATTCTATTAATATCACTATTTTACTATACAGGGTCATAGGTATTAAACGCAAAACCTTTTAAGGGCGGGTCTAGTACATCTAGACAAACAAATTTTGTTCTAGGACATTTGGAAAATCACAAAAAAAAAAACAGCTTTTTCATACAAAAAGTTCGTCAACGCGCGGCAAAATGTATGGAGAAGCGATTTTTTTTTGCGAATTTTCAAAAGACGTATTACAAAAGTTGTTTGTCTAACTCTAGATGTACTAGACCCGCCCTTAAAAGGTTTTGCGTTTAATACCTATGACCCTGTATAACTATTTATAACAATAAAAAACAGAATTATTAAAAATTTACCATAATTTTATACAGGGTTATCCAGGACTGGTGCACGCAGCCGAAAGGAGGTGATTCAGACCATCATTATGAACAACTTTTACTATGGGACCAATACGTAATTCGAGAAAAAAAATAAGCTGCTTCATACATTTTGTCGACTCCAAGTTGCAACTTTGTATGTAACAACTGATTTTTTTCTCGAATGCCGGGTGGGCCCCATGGTAAAAAGTTGTTCAAAACAATGGTCTAAATCAGCCTCTTTCGGCTTAATACAGAGCAAGCAGATAACCCTGTTTATTCCTTATAAAACACCTCATAAAAGTTATTATTGTCAGTTATATTATTACTAATAATTAAATTAAATTACTGTATAATAAGCGCCACACAAATCAGCGGATGAGAAATTAGCCGCAGATGACACTTCGCCGTGATTCGCTAATTATTGCGCATGTGTGCACAATGCGTAGGGAGCGCGCGGGAGGCATGAGGTTGGCGGGCGGGTGTGCCCCGGCGCGAGTCTCTCTGGCTCCCGCTAACTATTACACATGTGTGCACAATGCGTAGGGAGCGCGCGGGAGGCATGAGGTTGGCGGGCGGGTGTGCCCCGGCGCGAGTCTCTCTGGCTCCCGCTAACTATTACACATGTGTGCACAATGCGTAGGGAGCGCGCGGGAGGCATGAGGTTGGCGGGCGGGTGTGCCCCGGCGCGAGTCTCTCTGGCTCCCGCTAACTATTACACATGTGTGCACAATGCGTAGGGAGCGCGCGGGAGGCATGAGGTTGGCGGGCGGGTGTGCCCCGGCGCGAGTCTCTCTGGCTCCCGCGCATATCTATATTTCGGCTTTTGCGCAGCGTTCTGCGCATAACTTCCCATCCGCCGTAGAGTGGCGCTTAGTATACTCAGTGACAACACAATGTTAGTTTATTTTTCATACATATTCTTACAATGCTCGCTCCCTAATTTTTGACAATCTTTCTATCTCTGCAGTTCTGAAAAAAATACGTATTATATATGTACATGGATAACTTTAAATAAGCAAGTACGTATCTTTAGAATGAAAAGCTCTAAACACCAAAGTGACATCAAAATCGTAAGAGCCGTTTTTAAGATCCTAATTTAATTGATGCATACAGATTATAATTATAACATAACACGTTCTACAGGGTTATTTCTAATCAATTAGCATCCTTTTAGTGGCTTACTCTGTACATCAAAACTAAAAACTTTTGTTCAGCGACTTTTGTCAAAACTAAAAAAATAATCGGCCAAGTACGAGTTGGACTCGCGCACGGAGGTTTCCGTACTGTATGGGAGCTCCCCTTAAGTATTTATTTTAATTTTATTTTTTATTATTGAAGTGAACATAAAACTAAGTATTCTGTGAAAATTTCAAGCATCTACCTGTTACTATTATCAATATAGAGCGAAAAACGTCTAAAAATTCAGGTTTGTTGTATGGAAGCCCCCTTTAAATATTTATTTAATTCTCTTTTTAGTATTTGTTGTTACAGCGGCAACAGAAATACATCATCTGTGAAAATTTCAGCTGCCTAGCTACATGGTTCATGAGATACAGCCCGGTGACAGGCAGACAGACGGACATCGAAGTCTTAGTAATAGGGTCCCGTTTTTCCCTTTGGGTACAGAACCCTAAAAACAGCTGTTCATTCAAACATTTTGTCGAGGGTGAACGATATTTTTCTATGATACAACAACTTTTGGTTTGAGAATCATTAAAAGTCATGGAACAAAGTTGTTAATTTTGATGTATAGAATAAGCCCCTAAAAGGATGCTAATTGACTAGAAATAACCCTGTATAAAACAAAACGTCAATAAAGTAGCCAAAAATAACACTAAGAGATGGCTAAAGCCGATACAACTACTATAATTATATTGTGGTATGAATAAATGTATATTATGAACATGAATAATATCACATTTATATACAGGGTGGAGAGCTGACGCCGACATTAAATGAAAATTAAATTTTCTAAAACAACATTTTTGAACAACTGTACGAGTATTTAACCAGCGAGCTATTTTGATTAGTCTAATGTCAAAATGGCATAAATAAATTCCTTATTTGTGTTTGCAATTCTTTATTTTCTCTTGTAGTTTAAGTCAATGACTTTAATTATATTATTATATTATATTATTAAATAATTATATTATTTTGTTCAAAAATTTATAGATAGCACTGTATTATTATTAGTATTAACTGTATGTGTTATTATTAGTAAAAATGTGAAAAATTTTTGAACCGGATGAGCATCTTAATGAATCAATATTATGTTATATCACTACATAGTATAAAACAAAGTCGCTTCCCGCTGTCTGTCCCCATGTATGCTTATATCTTTAAAACTATGCAACGGATTTTGATGCGTTTTTTAATAGAGTGGGTTTCAAGAGGAACGTTTAGATGTATAATACACCTGTGCGAAGCCGGGGCGGGTCGCTAGTTTATTATAATATTAAGGTTAATCTTATAATAGTAGTTTATGCAACTGTCATATAATGAAGGGTATTAAAACACGAGTGTGAGTTTATGAAACGAGCGCAGCGAGTTTCATAATAGTAACGAGTGTTTTAATACCCGTGTTATATGCAGTTGCATACACTACTTTATCTTCACTAATAAAAATAAAAAAAAACCTATTGCGAAACATTAAATTCACGCGTACGTGTATTGTCACAGTGAACTTGGCGCCATTAAAATCTAACCAATGAGAGCGCAGCTGCGCGCGCAGGGCCAATCAGGAGCGAGCGCGCGATGTTTTAATGAGATTTTACGATGTGGATATTATAACATCATGTGAATTTGCTTAAATTGAGTGTTTTGTTGTCTGCGCTATAACAGTAGTCATTATAAGTCAAGTATTGGACACATAAGTAGAATGTTACAACATTAGTGTAGATAAAGTATGATTCCTAATTACTTCCTTTATTTAGTTTGAATATTTTGTTTTACAATATAAGGATTTTTTTCTTATTGCTTTTATGAGTACTGGTTACACTTACTAGTACTATACTTGTGGGTCAAATTAATGTCGGAGTCAGGTCTCCGCCCTGTATACGGGTTACTTGAAAAACACCGGCATACTCACAGGACTAGATAGCTAACATCATAAACAATAATTGCTCTACGTCTTTTCGTAGTTTGTTAGATTTTATTTTCATAAATAAATATTAATTTAATTTTCTGTCTGAAAGTTCTTAACTCTACGGCGCGCGGCGTAGTGCCGTAAACATAGACCTACAAATAAATAAATTCTTTATTGCGTGATACAAAAGCTTGTATTGTAGGTACTGTTTACCTTCAGGGAACTATTACTCGGAATTTTAATTCGATTCCAGATTTGACATTAGCTACTGTCATTTTTGACAGTATGTACTGTCAAAACTGTCAAAAATGACAGTAGCTAATGTCAAATCTGGAATCGAATTAAAATTCCGAGTATACATGTACAAAGTAAGTTCGTGCCGGGTAGCTAGCCCAGGTGTCAGATTTTTTAGGCTACCTGAAGGCCTCTGACTTGGCTAAATGGTTAAAACAACCTACAATTTAATGTATCGTTCGAGCCACGGTAGCGCTCAGTTGGAAGCCACCCGCGACCACCCATCCAAATACTGACCGTGCGGAACGTTGCTTAATTTCGGTGATCGCTAACAATCACCTTATTTATGTATGAAAGTAAAATCTGGCTGATGAAAGTAAAAAAGTGAAAGTGGCTGGCACATGCGTCACACTCGTGATCGGGTGCTGCATGCGGGTCGCCGGTTTGCTCGCGGCATTCACGCTATGCACTCAAACTACTAACATAGACTAAGATTTTAACTAGCCCATCTCTATTGTACAGTCGCATTCTATCAATTGTTACTTAGTCAACAAAGGACACAGACCCTGGAGTCTGTGGATCATTAATTTAAATTAAAAAAAAAACAGTAAAATCTGACAAATTACCAAAAGACGTAGAACAAACATTGTTGTTTACGCTGTTAGCTATAGTCCTGTGATGTTGCCAGTGCTGTTGAAGTAGCCCTGTACACAACTTACTGTTGTCGAATCTGTCTCTCACTCCTTGGCGTGGAAGACGTGATCAGTGATCGCAAATGATTCGTAAAACTTGGTACAGGCGGTGCCGGAGATGTAGGCACATGCAAAACAGATGTTATAGCTTCCCACTCTGTATCATACTCCATTGGATCTTCTACAGAAATACTCAACTGTACTTGCATTTGATCTTCATCAGAAATACTCAACTCTAGCATTTCCCTTTCACTCGTGACAGAAAAAATACTAGTATCTGATGTGGTATTAACTGATATTGTGTCGTATGAGGCAGTCTGATTTATCAGCATGTCATCAGACATGTCTGTACGTTCAAGTATGGCTCCCATCTCGTACGAGTCTTCTGTGTCAAATTCATTGTCCACCTCGCTCGAGTTACTTGTAACAAAATACGTACTTTCCAAACTATTCGAACTGGTATTTGTATTAGTATTGGAACTAGTATTTGTACCAGTATCAGAACTGGTATTTCTACTAGTATTGGGACTGGTATTTGTACTTGTCTCTGGGTACGTGGTCATACTAGTAGTGGAGTTGGATTGGAAACTTGTGTTGGTATCTTCAGTAAAGCTATCGTTCCTGGATGATGTGAAATGAAAATGAGCATGCATGATTATTATTGAACAAAAGCGGTTGCAGAAGTAAAAAAATATCATGTAGAACTTTTATTTTGGTCAATTCAGATTAAGCCTCGAGTTGATTGTTTAAGTTAAACATGTGATAATAATTATAAATTAAAAATTTAAAAAACCCCCGACACAAAAATATTTGACAACAAACTTTCAATTGACAACCATTTTGGGCACATTTGTAGAATTTTGGTTCTTCCATCCCCACTTTAACCCACCATAACTCTTAAACGGCTCAATCGATTTTTATAAAACATAGCTAAGAACACTCTCGATTAAGTTTCCTTTCATCCAAAAAAAAACTAAACTGAAATCGGTTCAGTGGTTCGGGCGCTATGATGCCACAGACAGACAGACACACAGACAAACAGACACGTCAAACTTATAACACCCCTCTTTTGCGTCGGGGGTTAATTAATGTATTTAACCAACGGTTTTTGCTTGCTGAACAGCAAAATTTCGTTAAAAAGCTTAGCTGAGAAGCTGTTTGAGATTTAACCAACGGTTGATAAATTAAACATCTGTTGGTGAAGTAGGATCTAAAACGCGAGTTTAATTGTTGTTTAAATACAGTAATCACACGTTTAACTTAATCAAGCGTTGGTGAACTTGGGTCTAAATAACTTAAGTCTCAGTTATTGGGGGGTATTATTAATGGGGGTGTTGAAACCCCCCCCCCCCCTTTCGGAGATATGAATTTTTTAATTTATTATATTACATTGGCAAAAACATGTTTGTACCATTGCTAAAAAGGGTTTAGGAGGGGGTGGGGGGGGAAGGTGCATTATTCCCAGAAAGGGGGGGTACGGAAGACCCCCGAACTCGAAATCTTTAATAGAGTAGACTAAAGTCATTGTAGACTATAATTTAAAGATGGCCATTAAAGACCGGAACTCGGTGGTGATAGAGGCCCTGAGCGGTATAAGTAGTTATTTGGAAAATGATAAATAAATACCCCGTCCCGTTTTTACCCTTTGGGTACAGAACCCTAAAAAGCACAGACAGGAGTCTGTGGAGTGTAATAATTCAAATAAAATATTTATATCATCAGAGGGAAGGGTGAATTTCAGACTGAAAGATCCAAAGAAGAAAGGTGTTTGGTGCAAGCAGAGATTGTCCCTGATAGTCTGCATGTGAGAAAAATAATGCTATGCCTATATATAAATAGGAAAAGGTCTTTCCAATATTATGTTCTTTTTCTCTCATTAAGGTTTCCACTTTTACTTACAATTTAACAAATTCAAAATTCATTTAACTCATTTGCACCCATATTCAGAAAACACAAAAAAACCCAATGGTAATGAACAGCAAAATTTCTAGAACCCGAGTTGTTAAAATACAGTAATCACATGTTTAACTTAAATAAGCGTTGGTGAATTAGGGTCTTAATGTGTTAATCTACAATTTTGTGAGGTGTATGAATTTTGCTTAAGCTTTTTAGTCACTTTGCTGCAACTATATGAAATGTGCTTCCAATTAAGATTTTTAAAAAGTCTACTTACATGACTTTTATGACTTTTAATTCCCAAAACAACATACAGTCGATTTTATGCTGGCAAGTGGCCAAGTGTTTAGTAGTAGTAGGTATTTATAGACAAAACCGCAAATTACATGACTTGGAACTACGCAAATACGCGATGATAAACTAACCAATTACCTACATTTTTTCTTCATTATTCATCACCATGTAGGGTAGATATGAAAAAAGTTTTGTCGAACACTGGAGTTGTAAAACAACCTAATTAAGTTGTTTATTGCTAATTTCATTCTTTATGATGCAATAGCCTGTTTAACTACCTACGTACGTAGAGAAAATAGCATGCCAAAGGAAGGCCAACGAAGCTCAGTTTTATTCGCTGCAGAGTGCGTTTGTCCAAAAGGGCGGGTATAATGGCGTACTTACAAAGCTTGGGCTTCTTCACAGCTCCAGTTGGAGGTAGATCCTGAGACATCTGGTTGTTCGTTTCGTTTGTTGAAGAAGTAATAAAGAGCAGCACCGACCCCCACGCCAATCGCCGCGGCTGCGATGCCTAAGCCGCGGCTCGGACAGTTCCTTTGCCGATCTTCTTCACGTACACTCATTTTGGATAACGCTGTAAAGTTTCGAGAGAGCTGTGAAGACTTTACAATTAACAAAAACAGAAAATATTCTATGACGCGCTCAATGTACCCGAACAACACAATACATAAGATTTTGTTTTGACACTTTTGACAGCTAAATAGATTTGCCAGGGCCGGATTCAAAATGTATAGTATGTGACGCCAAAAGTAACAATTTCAATTTATAAATAGGAATGTAGAAAAAAATTATGATGATGATGATGTATACGCGCAAGATGTGCGCAGCTTGTGGCTAACGTCACAGCCGCACCAGCAGTGGCGTAGCGTGCCTTGGCGGGGCCCCGTATAAAAAATTGTTTGGGGCCCTTATGAAAGTAAAGATTTCTCATAAAAGAAAAAAATGTTTGCATATAGTGAAAAGAAATATTAATTAATCCTAATTATCTGCCTAATTAAGCCATTAAAAAAAGACTACAATTCAAATTAAGTATACACTCTCCTTGCCTTTTTTTTTTGGCAAACTGATATAATAAATGTTTCTCTCTTTCAATCTTTATTAAACCTACGCAAGAAAAAAGCTTTAAATTTGACTTTATTATTTTTGAAATAACAAAAAATTGGGAAGTTTTTTATTAATTTTTGCTTACGCACGTCTCGGGGGCCCTCGTAGCCCGGGGGCCCCGTATAACTGATACGGCAGATACGGCAGTAGCTACGCCCCTGCGCACCAGCCGCCAAGAAGTTTGGTTCGGCATTCAGCTTTTATAGGTCTATATGCACAAGCCAACTGGTTGGACCCCAGCTTTTAAAATATAACGTGTTTATATTTCTACAGCAGCTGCTAATAGTTTTGTAGTTATTAAGTCGCAACCACAAAGACCGAAATACCTATTTATTTAATTTCACTTTTCTGACATGGTAGTGATATCTGAATAATTCTGTGTACAGTCTATCTATCTATCTAATCAGCTTGTTCCACCCACAGCTGAGTACAGTACAGTATTTAATCTCTGATTTTTTTGTCACTGTGTCTAGCCTGTAGATGTGTGATGTCGAGACAAGAAAACAACAAATGCCAAAGACATAACAACTATGAACGGACTTCAAAATTACAACCGAGTGTTATTATTAAGACCGTGTTCCACGTAAAAAAAAAAGTAAAACGAAGCTAACGTGCTTTTTAAGCTTGGAGCCATTCGAATAAAGCTCTCTTAGTTCGTTCCCGTATTCATGAGGCACAAGTGATGAGGTATCGTGGTGATTTTCTCTATGAAAACGATCGATTTAACTAATGTGGGAAAGAAATCCATGGTTTGATTTCGTAATCATAATGAAAAGGGAACGCAAAATAGTTTCATTTTTCTCTTTGCAGATGTTGCAGTGAAATGCAGTGTCACTCGTATTGTCTTGAAATACGGTTCAAAGTTTTCGTAAACGTGGTGGTTTAATTCTCTTGGGTTTAAGTTTCTAGGGGGAATTACAAGGTATCGACAAAATACTTCTTATGCACTGTATTGGAATACATAAATAGTAAACTTTCATTTCAATAACTAACAAGATATATTTGTGTCCTACATCATTTTGTAATCAGTTGTATTGCATTGCCGTTTAATTGTCATTGAATTATAATACATTTGTGTAATCGTCTTCGTAATTATAGGTACAGAAATAAATTGCGTGTTATTCTTTGAATAGAGCGCAAACGTAAAAGAAGAATATTCAAGCGCCAAAAGCCAAAACGCCAGATTTTTTTGCGAAGTACTTAAACGTAAGTGTAAGTGAATATTTATTTTATCATAGTAATTTTTAACACCAGAGTAGGTACACGCGTGGCCTACTGTAGTAGACCAGGGTCATATTATTGGCTATAACTTTACTGCTTTACGTGTTAGAGAGTTCAAATTCCAGGAAAGCCTCCTTTTTGAGTCAACTGTTAAGTAGGTAACTCACATGACTAATGTGAGTAGGTACTCACATTTGTGCAATTTGGTGCCAAAACCGCGAGCCTAGGTACCATAGTAGTCTGCGCGTGTTTTGGTGTAGTGTAGATGTAGGCCGCGCCCATGCCGCGCCACACAAGTTGGCGGATGTGAAGTTGCGCAATAGCCAAATAATTCAAAAATAATGTACAAATAAAACCCATTATTATAAAAACTTTATAAAAGAGTATGGTGGTTTTGGCCAAAAAAAAAAAATATTTATTGCTTCCTTAATTTTAATTTATTTTTAATAAAGTGACAACAGTTGCAGCAGCAAGCAGCAACCATGAATTAAGTATATAACACTAAAGTAAATATTACAGTCTTAACATAGTCATACACGAGGGCCTTATGTAGTTAACCACTGCCGGTAGGTAGTTATTGAAGAAACAAAATGACACCCCTATATCTCTTTCCAAAAATATTGATTTGATGAAATATTGATTCTACAAAAAGTTGATAGGATTTAAAAATTAATGTAGGAAATCAAATTTAAACAATTTTGGCGCTAACCATTTCTCTCGTAAAATTGAAATTACGCGAGTTACTGAAGATTCAGCTAATCATCGAAGTGGTCCAAACAAGCGAACCATCGCAGTAGGTACCTACTTACCAGTTACCACATTTGATACCACAGAGCTTTGTAAATATTATAAATATATCTGTATTAAAAAAAACCCTAATAACTACAAATTAGCCATTGAAACGAAATGATGATGAGTTACCACTAGCAATGGTTGACTACATTAGGCCCCCGGTGCACTGAGCCCTTAGTCCAGGTTTTGCGTAGTTTACTTAAACTTTCGCGTTCGCGTGTGGCTCCATACACTTTGGTTAGTTCTTCCTCGTTTCCGCCAGGGGCGCTGTACAGAAATGTATAGAGCCATACGGAAACATCTGTAGTTTCAATTTACGTGTAAACCTGGACTATCCCCTCTGATCGCACAGATCGCACTGTGTGTGAGTCGGACTCGCGCACGAAGTGTTCCGTACCGTATGGGCCCTTAGCCCCATTTCAAGTGTCTACTTGTTGCCGTTATTAGTAGTATAATTTAAGCAAAAAACGGCAAAAATCACGTTTGTTGTGTGGGAGCCCCCCTTAAATATTTCTTTTATTAGTATAATTTTGTTGTTTTAGCGGCAACAAAAATACTTACATCATAATTATGTGAAAATTTCAACAGCTATACGATTCATGAGATACAGCCTGATGACAGACAGACAGACGAATGGTCGGACAGCGAAGTTTTAGTAATAGAGTCCCGTTTTTACCCTTCGAGTACGGAACACTAGTAAAATCCTCGTCCCAAATAAACTTAATACTAATCCAAGAAGTGGGGTTTCAAGTATCTCATCATGGCGAAAGTTCTGAACCTCTTCTTTCCGATGACCTTAAGAAGGGCATCGTCACAAATGACGTACTGGCGATTATTGGGGTCGCGGAGATTGTTTTCATTGACGATTGCCCAGATGCGTTTGACCACAGCGGGTCGTGGCATCTCGTCTGTGCCCATGAGTGCTGAAAGAGCTGGAGATAATTTGTAATTGTGAGCGTTGGTCGTGTTTTCTTCAGTGACGCGGGGTTTGCGAGACGCGTGACGGCCGCGTTCTGCCTAAAAGTATAAATAAAATGTTTTTTTTTTATTTTTTTTTCCATTCAAGCATTTGCTTAAATACTTGGTATTTAGGTACAAGTGCAAATTTACAAAGAAATTACGAAAAAAATCTTAATCTCTAAAATTCATGACACAGACAGAAGTTTTGGTTTATTACCAGTGTTACTACCAATCTTAATACCAGTAGTAAGAACGGTAAATGAATTACCGCTGTTACTACTACAGTTGAAAGTTGTTAGAACAGTAAAAATAAATTACCCGTGTTACTACCGTAAAACTAAATTTCATGTTCAAAAGTCGAGCAGGGTTCTAATGTAGGTATATATATTTTTTAAATATACCTACTTGTTTCAGTTTCGATTAAAGAAGTTTGACGGAGTAGGTAAATTCCTAACAGGGGAAAATTAATTGTATAAGGTTTTTTTACTGAGACGAAAACGAGATTGGAGTAAGGAATATAATATACCTACCTACCTTTGAGTTTTCGTCGTCTGAAGACTCATCTGACTCTGACTCAACCTCTTTTTCTTCTGACTTTGTGTGGCTCTTATCAGCTCTCTAGCAAAATAAAAAAATATTACAATTTTTATTGCATTAGTTAAGAAAAACATGGAAGGTATCCTTATCCTTACTAATATTTTAAATCCGAAAGTGTTTTTGTTTGTACTTTGTTCCTCTTTCACGTAGCAACGGAGCAACGGATTGACTTGATTTTTGGCATGGACATAGTTTGAAAGACGGAAAGTGACATAGGATACTTTTTATCTCGAAATAATATACCTAATTAAAAAACCCCCGACACAAAAATATTTGACAACAATCTTTCAATTGACAACCATTTTGGGCACATTTGTAGAATTTTGGTTCTTCCATCCCCACTTTAACCCACCATAACTCTTAAACGGCTCAATCGATTTTTATAAAACATAGCTAAGAACACTCTCGATTAAGTCTCCTTTCTTCCAAAAAAAACTAAACTGAAATCGGTTCAGTGGTTCGGGCGCTATGTTGCCACAGACAGACAGACAGACAGACACACGGACAGACAAACAGACACGTCAAACTTATAACACCCCTCTTTTTCGTCGGGGGTTAAAAATAAAAGGTTCCTAAAATCAAGTTATCACGCTGGCGAAGCCGCGGGCAAAGCTAGAAGTATAATAATTTACTGAGCTCCATCCACACATTAATCATATAGAACTTCCTCAGCGATAGGTTCCTACCTACATATTTAGTTGCATGTTTTTACCTTGGGATTTTCCTCTGTCTCAGACTCTTCAGATGTTTCGTCTTCTTCATCTTTTGTATCGTCAATCTAAGGAAAAAAATCGTTAAAAGGTTAAAACATTTAGTACGATTTTTTTTTAAAGTTAATTATCTGTGTTTATTTACCACGGGCTTTGAGGAAAATATCGTGAGGCAACCTGAGTGCCGAGTGGGGGTTTTGCAAATCGAATCGCATCACTTTTACGTCGCGTTGACTGAACGCGTCGAGCACACACTTGAGCATATTGACACACACACCTGAGTTAGCCAATGACAGACTTTGCCGCGCTTGTGTTCGATTCGTTCGGCGCTCGTTACATTCCCGTAAAAAAAATCACACTTAGCTATTCAGTTTTCTGTACGTGACACAAGATGGCGCTGTGCTATTTTCATAGAAATCACATCAAACGTTAACGCGATCGAAAAGGTTTCGAACATTGTTTAAAACTCGCACTCTGCCCTCGGTAGAAGTAACTCGATGGCATATGTTAATCCACCAAACCTCACTTGGCTATCGTTATGGATATAAAATAAACAGACGCGTGATTGAAAATTGGATATATATAAAATTGGATAGGATGGAGCGAGAGTAGACCGCCGCGCGCCGTGCACCAGCGCGGCGTAGAGAGGAAGTAATTTCTTTCTACCACACGGCGGCGCAGTGTGCTTGAACGAGTGTGCGTGTGTGGTGTGATATTGTATTTTACCACATAAATTATACTGTACTGTATAATAAACACTACCGGGGAACAAATTTTTAATGAAATAAATATATTTTTTGAAGAAAATAATCTCAGTTGGATCAATTGCATTGACATTTGTACAGATGGGGCCAAGGCGATGACAGGTAAAACAGCAGGAGCATCAGTGTCACGAATGAAAAATAAAGCGCCTAATTGTAGTTCCAGTCGTTGTATTCTGCATAGACAAGCACTTGCGAT
The DNA here is from genome assembly GCA_964007245.1 of Hypomecis atomaria. Classification (NCBI taxonomy): domain Eukaryota; kingdom Metazoa; phylum Arthropoda; class Insecta; order Lepidoptera; family Geometridae; genus Hypomecis; species Hypomecis atomaria. The sequence continues at coordinate 9,193,214 of OZ023310.1, forward strand.
GAAGCAAATCGAGCCGTTACCGCCGTCTTATCGTAAGCGACATTTTTACCTAAACAGCGTTTTTTATCGCAGACGACAATTAAACTTATAACGGACACGGTTCTTCGACATTTCTCGCCAAAACACAACCAATTAGAAAGTTATAGCAAATGCTAAGTTTATCGTTAGCACAACAGTTTTCTATATTTTAAAGTAACCGACATAATCAAAATATATCGCAAGTTGCGTAATTTTCTAAGAATTTCAGCGTAAGCGACCCTACTTGTTATCGCATCCGACACAGTACATCAAAATTTTGTCGTTTACTATAAACAAAGTGGCAAAAAACGTGTTGGAATGAGTTCATTCCAGGGAAGATTGTGATGCAATAACTATCTCTTTGCACTGTATTTAGTGTTAAATTATAATTACCCGGTTATTACGTGATAAAATTATGTTTTAATAAGTTTAAAGTGTATGTTTTAATGAGTTTATGCCGTGGGGTGTGTAGAGAAACTAACCTTTTTGTTAGCTTCTCTACATTCAGACTCTTTCAACTCCAGACTGCCCGAATTTTACAAAACAAGGATCGCTGATCCTGTCAACAATAATTTAAATAATTTTATAACTAGAATTGTAAGTTGGCAGTGTTATCGTTGAAAGAGTCTGAATGTAGAGAAGCTAACAAAAAGGTTAGTTTCTCTACAGGTGCCGGCAGAGTAGAATTGCACCCCCCTCTTGTACCAGTTGTCGTAGGAGCCGACTGAGGTACTACGGAACCGACAGATGGCGGTATATCCATCCAAAACAGCGTAGCTCAAGTGCAACAGGGCGGGGATGGGCAGCAGCATCCCCGTCGCGAGAGCTACGCACTGCGTTTGCCAACACGCCTGCCCAGCGCGGCAATTACGGGCAAAACCTCCCTTCATGATTGACAAAAATAAGACCAGGCCCCCAGTACCCGGCAGCTCCGCTATTCCTGGCTCTGGCAGCGGCCATGGTAACGGCGGAGCACGGAGTGCTAAGAATCGCCGGAAGAGATCCGGCTGCCACCCCATCCGACAACTGACCCTGGCAACATATAACGTGCACACCATGAGGACTGACGGAAAGATTGTGGAATTGGAAGAAGAGTTGAGTAAGTTGCGATGGGATATTATGGGGTTGTCTGAAGTCCGTAGACAGGGCGAGGACACGATAACCCTGAAATCCGGCAACCCACTTTACTACCGGGAAAGTGACCGACGGTCCCAAGGTGGTGTCGGCTTACTCGTTCACAAGTCTCTCGTTAACAACATCATTACAATTGAAAGTGTGTCGAGCAGGGTTGTATACCTAATACTCAGAATATCTAAACGATATTCGTTGAAGGTCATTCAGGTATACGCACCGACCTCGTCACACCCAGATGATGAAGTGGAGGCTATGTATGAGGACGTAAGTCGGGCCATACATACGTCTAAGACCCGCTTCACGGTTGTTATGGGATATTTCAACGCAAAGTTGGGCAAAAAAGGCGATGATGAGTTGAGAGTGGGGCATTTTGGATATGGGCGACGGAACCCCAGGGGCCAGAGGCTGGCAGACTTTCTGGAGAAAGAGGGACTCTTCATGATGAACTCTTTCTTCCAGAAGCCATCTCACAGGAAATGGACCTGGATGAGCCCCGATGGTTCTACGAGAAATGAGATAGACTTCATCATGACTAGCGAGAAACGGATATTCAACGATGTCTTCGTGATCCACAGGATAAAAACCGGTAGTGATCACAGAATCGTGCGAGGCAAACTGAATATTAACGTTAAACTCGAAAGATCTCGTCTGAAGTCTACGCTCCGACCTACTCATGCTCATATACAAAACCCCGAGAACTTTCAGCTCGAGCTTTCAAATCGCTTTGCTTGCCTGGAGAACTTTGCGTCGGTGGACGAGATCAATAACGGGCTCGTAGAAACTATCCAAACGGTGGGTTATAAGTTCTTTAAACCCCGGCGCCGTTCCAATAGACCTCAGAAATTTTCCGATTATACTCTAAATCTCATGGCCGAACGACGCTCGCTAAGACTGCAGTCTTCCGATGATGCAAAGTCAAACAGGCGGCTCAATAGACAAATTTCTAAATCAGTGCGGTGCGACATTCGTCTCTTTAATACTAAATATTAAGGAGACGATAGAGCGGAACCAAGGCTCCAAAGTGTTCGCGAGGCACTTGTCTTATGGGCAAAGCCAGTTGACAAAGCTGAAGAGAGAAGATGGCAGTATAGCGTCGACCAAGGCAGAGGTATTGGAGGAGATCGAAAAGTTCTACGGACAGCTATACGCCTCGGTAGCAAAGCCTGTAAACAGCGCGGCTAAAGACCCAAGAGCCAAGCTGACCCGACACTTCACCGAAGATATCCCGGACATTAGCCTGTACGAGATTAGAATGGCCCTGAACCAACTTAAGAACAACAAGGCTCCGGGTGACGACGGAATCACTTCAGAGCTTCTGAAAGCGGGTGGTAAACCGGTACTTAAAGTCCTTCAGAACCTTTTCAACACCGTCGTCCTCGAGAGCGTAACGCCAGAAGCATGGAACAGAATCGTGGTGGTGCTATTCTTTAAAAAAAGTGACAATACCTTATTGAAGAATTACAGACCCATCTCGCTTCTGAGCCATGTTTATAAGTTGTTTTCAAGAGTCATTACGAATCGTCTCGAACGCAGGCTTGATGACTTCCAGCCTTCCGAACAAGCCGGTTTCCGGAAAGGCTTTAGTACCATGGACCACATACATACGCTGCGGCAGGTTATACAGAAGATCGAGGAGTATAACCAGTCACTTTGCTTAGCGTTTGTGGACTATGAGAAAGCCTTTGATTCTGTCGAGACATGGGCTGTGCTTGAGTCTCTTCAACGATGCCGTATTGACTATCGGTACATCGAAGTTTTGAAGTGTTTGTATAATAACGCCACTATGTCGGTCCGAGTACATGAAGAGAGCTCCAAGGCAATCCCTTTGAAGAGAGGCGTAAGACAGGGAGATGTGATTTCTCCGAAACTGTTTACTGCTACTCTGGAGAACGCCTTTAAGCTCCTGGAATGGAAAGGATTCGGCATCAATATCAATGGCGAATACCTCACTCACCTTCGGTTTGCCGACGATATCGTGGTCATGGCAAAGTCGATGGAGGAACTCGGTACGATCGATGCTCGAAGGCCTTAATCGAGTATCTCAACAGGTGGGTTGATCTCAATGTTTTTTTGAATGTTTAATTAATGACAATTGATGTTAACTGCAACGAATGTAGGTAATAAGTATTTTATTATTTTAATTCTCTTAATAAAAGTTTAACAGTTCTATTTTAAGTTTAATATATTCACTCTCAACACTCAATGTTCAGTAATTTGAACAAGTATTTATAAAATAATGAGAAATATATATTTATATGTTTTAATTTGTGTTTAATTTATTAAGTACCCGTTTTTTTATGAAAATGAATTCATAGTTGAAATGGCTTATTGTCGCTTGCGTTATAACTTTAACCAGGTTACTTTTTATCGCAAGTGTTATCTCAAACGCCCGGAAACATAAGAAGTAGTTTCTTTGAGACAGCAAAATTATTGTAAACGCCAAAATAGCCTCAAAACCTACCGTTTTTTTGAAAATTTTAAGCGTTACATATAAGGTTTCAAAAAACATTATTATATGTCAAATTTCAATTCAATAGCGCAATTATTTATAAAAATATTTAAAAAATACCTTCTCCTGTAAAATTTGGTTTTTGTCGGTTACACTAAGTCGGCGGTAATGGCTCGAAATGCCGTCAAATCTAAAATTAGTTATGGATGAAGCGGTAAAAATAATTAAAATAATATGTTCAAGTTCGCACTCCTGCCAGCACTACCGGAGTGCAACCCGTTATTTTTTCACTATAGAAGCAATTTTAAAGACGTATTCACGTTTAAAAACAAGCCCTCCTTGACCTCGACCTTTATTTTGTAAAAGTACATTTAAAAAAATATATGTTGTGTAATTATTATAATTTACTTTAGAGAACTATATGTAGATTGTCTAGATAAACTTAAGTTATGTTTTAAGGCAATATTATTACTAAACTTTATCATTGTAAATTATTAAATAAATAAAAAACAAGAAAATAAAATATAAACTGACTGTATTGATGTAATCGCGCACCAACTTGCAGATCGTTGGCCTTTTCTCCCAGACGCCGGGTCCAAACTGCGACTCCAGGTGTTGGATCACCTTCTTGGTCGTCCATACCCTGAGGTCGGCGTCTTTCAAAATCTCTGGAAACAATGTAAATAAATAAATTCTTTATTTCACACAAAAACGTAGTTCTAAATAATTATTTTTTGCAAAAATGGCATGACCGACTTCAACCGTGTACAGAATTCGCGAATAGTTCGCACGGATCGATGTAGCATTTTTAACATTATTGTTAATTTATCAAAAATGGCTCAGCCGATTTCAATAACATTTAACTTCAAAGTATACTCTTTCCAATAAAAAAGATTAAAGAAGTCAGACAACTATGTAAAAAGTTATGCTTTGTTATACATTAAAAAAATATACGCGTCGACTTGAGTAGGTACCTCCGTATCGCCGGTCAATAAAGGAACTTATATATGCCGCGCCACACAAGTTTAAACAAATATTTAAATAATCGGCCAATTACGAGTCGGACTCGCGCACGGACGGTTCCGTACTGTATGGGAGCCCCCCTTAAATATTTATTTTATTTTTACTATTGAAGTGAATTTGAAACTAAATATTCTGTGAAAATTTCAAGCATCTCCCTGTTACCATTAATATAGAGCGAACCATTAATATAGAGTTAATATAGAGCGAAAAACGTCTAAAAATTCAGGTTCGTTGTATGGGAGCCCCCCTTAAATATTTATTTAATTCTAATTTTAGTATTTGTTGTTATAGTGGCAACAGAAATACATCATCTGTGAAAATTTCAGCTGCCTAGCTATCATGGTTCATGAGATACAGCCCGGTGACAGACAGACAGACAGACGGACATCGAAGTCTTAGTAATAGGGTCCCATTTTTCCCTTTGGGTACGGAACCCTAAAAATATAGGTAGGAAGTCCTTAGGAAAAGTAGACGTTTTTTTTTAATTTGCACTTTTTTTTGTTTAAAAAACTATGCACTTTAGGGCAAAAGTTATGAAGATCATAATTATTGTAGAAAAAAAAATAGCATCTTTTGTTTCTAGTAAAGTTTTTTGTAAAACTTTCCTCTTACGATTTATGGCTTATTTAATGGACCGGTTTTTCTATCGCAGCTGACAACTCTTGAAATATGAGATTAATGAATAAAACGCATCAATCCATTTTTGAAGACCAGTTTATATCAGTTTTTTTTTTAATGTTTTGTCTTTTCGGCCGCGATAGAAAAACCGTTTCATTAAAAGAGGCCATAAATCATACACGGTAAGTTTTACAAAAAAGTTTATTCGGAACAAAAGATGCTAAATTTTATTATCTACAATAATGGTCCCCATGACTTTACCCTAAAGTGCATAGTTCCCGAGATATCGGCCAAAAACGTTTTTTCAAGATAACATTACAGTTATAACCATTGCGTTACTTATCTTATCTTATCGTTACTTATAATCTAAGCAAATAGGAATTCAAATATCTATACATTCTAATAATCTAAACAATGTATAAAACTTATGAAATAGTCTAATCAATATAGTAACTTTGGTCTAAACAATATAAGAACTTTGGTCTAAGCTATGTAGGAACACAAATATAATCTAAGCAATATAGGAAATCAAATAAAGAAATTCTAATAGTCTACACAGTATATTGGCGCTTGAAGCTACACCTGTGATTTTATGATCAGAAAGTGATCCTAAACTTTATAAATAAATGTTAAATTCTTTTTTTCCTGAGTTAATAATGCGCAGGAATATTTCACTTTGAATAAAATTATGTGAGCTTCAGACAGGATTGGATATTACGCAGCTTGTAGCTAACTTCGCATAAGAAGTATAACAAGCATAGGTACAACCTTTGTGCATACAACAAACAACATCGTGCCAAAACCGATCTAAATCAGTCAATGCGTGAAATGGAACGTTATCAACGCAATGGTAGACTTGCCTGACGTTAGACGAAACGACTTGATAAACAAAATACCTACCACTAAACTTTTGGAAATTGCAGGAAAATTACGAGAAATTTTTGAATATTGTGAAGGCAAAACCTAATATAAATTACTTTGCGGTTCTACTCATGGCTTTACATTGATTTTTAACACTGACATTAAAAGTAAATTCGCCGCATTGAAGTGTTTTATGCGTGTGTGAAACAATAGTGTAACCATAAAAATAAATCATCAGTAATAATCATCATCACTTTGTCCTGAAACATTTCGGCATAGACGTTGTAATAAGAGAGATATTTGGAAATAATGGAGCGAGACGTAAGTACATGTTTACCCCCTTCGCACACCTCGTCGTATCGCAATACGCGCGCAGAACGAGAGCAATACGAGCGCGTATATGTTCAAACAAGTCTGCACACGGAGCTGGGCTGCAGCGTATCGTAGGAGATATTTATTATCATTACGACGGTCGTAGCGTACTGAGTAAAAAAGCAAGCGTAACAAAACTGTTCATTTATTTCTAAATGTACTTAATTTAATTTGAATTTATGTAACTTCTTTTGATTTCAATATGACTGAAAAAGTGATTGAAGTCGTAAAACTCGTTCACATTGCCATGATTTCAACGAGGACCTTACAAAACGATACGCTTACGCAACGATTCGTGTGTAGAACTTTGCAAGTATCGTACGCGTTGCGTCGCAAGGTCGTAACAATACGCTTACGATACGACTACGCTTACGATGGGCCTTCCTTGGGCACTTTGTAGGAAGGAAGCCATTTTAAATAATCGGCCAAGTACGAGTCGGACTCGCGCACGGAGGGTTCCGTACTGAATGGGAGCCCCCCTTAAATATTTATTTTATTTTAATTTTATTATTGAAGGGAATACAAAACTAAATATTCTGTGAAAATCAAGCATTAATCTGGTACCATTATTAATATAGAGCGAACAACGTCTAAAAATTCAGGTTTGTTGTATGGGAGCCCTCCTTAAATATTTATTTTATTTTGTTTTTAGTATTTGTTGTTATAGCGGCAACCGAAATACATCATCTGTGAAAATTTCAGCTGCCTAACTATCATGGTTCATGAGATACAGCCCGGTGACAGACAGACAGACAGACGGTCAGACGGACATCGAAGTCTTAGTAATAGGGTCCCGTTTTTCCCTTTGGGTACGGAACCCTAAAAATTATCGCTGCTATTAATTACTTTTATGTATTTAACTGCGTGTTGCGACACGCGTATGATAGGTAGGCTTCCGTAGATAGAAGGTGACGATGATTATGATGATGATAAAAACCAATTTTTACGACGTCACTTGATGGTTGACTATTAAAAAAATGTAATTGAGTATTGAAGTCTTGCGAGGTATCTGAGCTATGTGCATGTTTAAAAATTTCAATTCCCCTTTGAAACTTAAAAAGTTATGATCCCACAGTGCTCAAAATAATTTTCAAGAAATGTTTTTAATTGTGGTCTACAAATCCAGAAAGTTTGAACATTCTAACTGGCATACTTTAGAAATTAAGAGGGGGTGGGAGACACTCTTTTTTTCAACTTTGCCGATGGTACCAATGGTACCTAAATGTAACAAAAAAAATCGTTTAGGAAACTATACATGCATTTTTGCAACCCTATTCAACGATAACCCACATGAGGGGGTTAGGTTGATAAAAAAATTTCATCCCTACTTTACAATTGTATTACCTCTTAAATACAGTTTTGATTTTTTAAGCACTATTTAAAGTTGAGATCTATAGCTTAAACTATTAAAATATCACATGCAATGTGGTTTATAAAAGTTATAAGGCTTTTTTTATTAATGGGACGGACGGACGGCCACAACGAAGTTAGGGTTAAGGTTCCTCGTTTTCTACGGAACCCTAAAAAGAAGGTTACTTACTTTCGATCTCTGTCTTCAGCTCTGCCTCCTCATCACTTCCGACGCTTACAGCACTTACAGCGACAGCTTTTGTAGAGACGGTTGGCTCTTCTACAAAACTTTGAATTTCTTCTTCGCTTTCCTCACTACTTGTGCGTGGTCGACCAACATCACTTGTAATTCCCCTCACACTACCAGTTTCTCTGATTTGCTGATAAACTGTACTAAAAAAGCTCACATTGGGTATATGGCGAATGGGGAATCGTCGAATGTATTCGCGGCGAGCTGCTGCCGAGTCGCCCGAGCAATAGCCGTAACATAATAACATGTCGGCGTATTCTTCATTAGAATACGTGAAACGGCGGCTTCGATCACTTCCAGACATGATAAAATCTATCAAAGTGTTAAATGTTAATAATACCACGAGTACTTGACACTGGCAAATGCACAAACCATGCGGCGCCAAAATATAAAAGAAGAACAGTTAATACCACAACACAACACAAGTTTACACGCCAAGTCGTCAATCACAGAAACAGTTCAGAAGCCAAGTCACAAAATAAATTCTCTAGCGAAATCACAGATCACAGCAGCCCAATAAGAAGTCAGGTCACAAGGTAGATCGCAAAATGCATTGGTAAGAGAAAAACTCGTCCGGACGAAATCAACAATACGCATGAACTGACTAATATCCATCCACTGTGTTGCCAACTCCAAAAAACTGAAAAACAGCGGCTGACCAATAAAAAAACAGGAGAAAACAGTAGACACAGTGAAAAAAGGCAGATCTATTATGTTTGAGTACCTGATCGACAGATTTCACACTTTCCTTGTACAATTATGTGTATATCAAAACAATTACACACTTATATTCGTTACTAAGACACATTGTTATATATTTAATAACAAAATAAAAAAAGAAATTAACATCGTTTTCCACTGTCATCCTCAGCCTTATATTCGACATTTTAACTCTTTTTTTTTTAAATTGTACATGCACGATTATATTTTATATTTCTTCATGTGTATAGTAGAATAGCGCTTAGTACCTATACAACAACAAACACAAGAATATTTGAATTTCACGCTTTAGTGCTTTGAGTACAATTGAGAGACGTCAAGTTCTCAGATGGATGGAGCCCAAAGCTTAGCAAGCTTAGCGTAGGATGATAAAATACCCCAAACGCTGCGTAAAAGCCGAAATTAGGTATACCCGGGAGCCAGAGACTCGCCGGGGCGCACCCGCCCGCCAAGCTCATGCCTCCCGCGCGCTCCCTACGCATTGTGCACACATGCGCAATAATTAGCGAATCACAACGAAAAGTCATCTGCGGCTAACTTCTCATCCGCCGACTTGTGTGGCGCTTAGTACCTATACAGTGTTCATCATCTTTTGTATTATTTTCTTGCAGACCATGAAGCACCTGCTAGTGAACGGGCTGGTAATAGGGGCGGCAGTGGTGGTGGCGGCAGTCACCGTCGCCTTGGAGTGGTGGCAAGCGCGGAACGTGCCGCCCCCATACGAGACCTACGGCCAGCGGCGGAGCAGGACCGAATAATCATCTTTAAATAATACTTATTTATAATTATGATTATGATATTAGCGTGGCTAGCATACTGGCTAGGGGTAGTATATTTTGGCAGCCACCTGAATATTATATTTGGTAAAAAAGTTACATGTTCAATTAGATTGAACAGCACCCTAGAAAAATAATTGAATAAGTAAACGAGCTGTTATACTCCGCGCCACACAAGTTGATGGATGTGAAGTTAGCCACTAGCTGCGCAATAGCCAATCAACGTGCGGCTTCCACGTCACGTCTCGTCAGGATTGGCTATTGCGCAGCTAGTGGTCCTGACTGAAGCTCACATAAAGCCGCGCGTTGATTGGATATTGCGCAGCTTGTAGCTAACTTCATTTCCGCCAACTTGTGTGACGCGGCCTATAGTAATACATATACTCTTGCTATCGCCGAAAGAGAGGGGATGAGCGCAGCTTGCAGCTAACTTCAGAGCCGTCACGAGATTTGATTGGGTACCTATTAGATTTTCTCTAGCGCACTCAGCTGGCCACTTTTACTCACTCTATAAAAATAGTACTTGAATTTTTATTGGGTGGGCTCTTCGAGCAAATATCTACAGAGCCGCAGTCCCTAAGTGAAAGTAGTAAAAAAATGTCCGAACGCCGTCATACATACCGACTTAGACATTTACATTGTTGTACCTTGTACTCCGTTGAGATACCTAATTAATTATAAGATTGTTTGTAATTGTTTTTCTTTGGTGTACAATAAAGTATATATTATTATTATTATTATTTTATTCAACGAAACTCGTTTCTCTCCTGCAACAGGAGGTTTACTTAGCACGGGCCAAAGCCAAGTGCGTTATAATATCTTAGCCTAAGTATAATCTAATTATTTTAATACGTAGTTAAGTGTTAAGAAATTTCCGGACTATTCTGCAGGTGTTGAGAATTGCAGCCTTTTGGAGGAGAATGTAGGTTGTTGATGGTATTTCTAGAGTGAGTAGGCTCGTGTGTAATGTTTTTGGTATGACGCCTGTTGTAGATACTACTATTGGTACTGTTTTGATGTTGTTCACGCGCCATTGTGTTTTTATTTCAATAGATAGGTCAACATATTTTGTAATTTTGTCAGAGTGAGTGGAAGTGAGATTGTGTGTATTGCAGACAGCTATATCTATGAGGAACACTGTTTTTTTTTGTTTGTCTAATATTGTTATATCCGGTCTATTGTAGTGTATGGTTTTATCTGTAACTATCGTTCTATCCCAGTACAATTTGTAATTTATGTTTTCTAGCACGGTCTGAGGTTTATATTTATAGTAAGGCACTTTTTCTTCTATTAGTTTACATTTATAGGCTAAAGATTGGTGGACTATTGCAGCTATTTGGTCATGTCTATGTTTGTAATCTGTTTGGGCTATTGATTTACATGCACCTGTGATGTGTTGTATAGTTTCTGAGGCTGTATGGCATTGTCGACATCTATCATTATAGTTTGGGCGGCGGATAATGTGGCGTTGGTAGTTCCCGGTATCGATCACCTGATCTTGTATTCCTAGCATGAAACCTTCAGTCTCCGGGAAAAGCTCGCCACGTTGCAGCCACGCGTTTGACGCTTTTTTGTCTACATGCTGCTGTTCTAGGTCGTGGCGATGCCTGCCGTGCAAAGACTTCTGCTTCCAAGCTGATATTTTATCTTCACTGGGCGTGATGTGTTGATTGCGTTGTATGTTTTTGTTGTAGAGATTGAGCGGGGTTATTCGTCTGTCTGCGTCAGCTATTGTCTTATGTAGTTGGTTAGTTGTTCCGATTTATCATGGAAATATTTTCTCAGGGTGGTGATCTGTTTATTGTGTAGGTTAGATATGTCTATGAATCCTCGACCGCCTTCGTTTCTCGGAAGGGTCATTCTTTGCACACAGGACCTAGGATGATGTTTACGTTGGGCTGATAATGTAGTGTTGATTAAAGTCTGCATTCTTTTAAGATCGGATTTGGTCCAGTTAATGATGCCAAAAGAGTATGCAAGAGTAGGGATGGCAAATGTGTTTATTGCTTGAGTTAAGTTTCGAGAATATAATTGGGTTTTTGCGAGAGTGTTTAGTCTGTGTCTGAATTTCTTGAGGATTTCAGTTTTGGTTTCTTTCACGGGAATTTTACATGTTTGTTGAAATCCTAGATATTTATAAGTTTCGTTTTGATTTAGCGGGTCTATTATTTCTCCTGTATTTAATTCGTAACTTTGGGGTTCTACTTGACCGTCACATAGGGTGAATGTTCTACATTTGTCAATACCAAATTGCATTTGGATGTCATCGGAGAATTGTTGAGTAGTGTCTGCTAGGCAGTGTATGTTAAAATAATGGTTTATTGGGAATATTATTAATTTAATAATGGTATCCCCAATATAGTATAGTCTGTAGATAGTTCTATAATAATCGACTATCTCTGTCCCCCTTGATGTATGCTCTCTCTCTCTGTGATGGCCGCCAAGTTGGCAAGTTAATTATCGCATCTTCTCTGTAAATTTAAATTGTAAAAACTATTTATAACTTCCTGAAGCCAATTAATAATATATCAGTGGAACATATTGTTGCTGTTTTAATATAAAGTAATCTTCAAGCATCGACTCCTTTTTCAAGACGCTAAACTAGCACTGAACGTGCTCTGCTTGCATGAAGGTTATTTAAAATACTAACCTCCAGAGGTTATGGGCCCAGACATCTGAAAAAGGGTCGAAGTCGAAGTGAAAGACAGACAGAAAAGAAGGCAACATGAGTACTGGTGGTGGCGATGCTGTACATAATGTTCTAACCTCAAATACCGGCGGAGACAGCCGCCATTACATGTTCGAGAAATTAGACGGCGTGGCTAATTTCCATTTATGGAAATTTCAGATGAAGAATGCCCTGATCTTAGAAGATTTGTGGCAGTCTGTTGATACTACGGATTCGGTTGATCCATCCCGGGACAGGCGAGCGCTCGCACGAATTTGTTTATCAGTTAAACCGTCATGTATTCAGTACGTGAGAAATGCCGCGACCGCTCATGAAGCGTGGACAAAATTAATCTCAACATTTGAAGATAAAGGTTTTTGTCGTCGAGTTACACTTTTACGACAATTACATCGTGCTTCTTACACCGATTTCAACAACATGGAGGCGTATATAGAACACATAATGACATTAGTTCAGCAACTGACCGACATAGGAAGATTACTGGAAGATGCCGAAGTTGCCGAGTTGATACTATCGGGCTTACCACAAGATTACGATGTGGTAGTATCCAGTCTTGAAGCTGTTGCGATATCCGGGAGTGTCAGTAGTGAAATAGTAAGGATGAGACTTCTTCAAGAAGAGCACAGAAGAAAACGTGAACGTGAACCAGTTGGTGAATTAGCTCTCTTGTCAAAATATAAGAAGAAGATATCATGTCATTTTTGTAAGAAGACAGGACACATCAAATCCAAATGTTACATGTATAAAAGACACTTAGAGTCAAAGAATAAGCAAGATATGGCTTTACTGACTGGAGCGACAAGCAGAAATTTTGAAGACACGACCTGGCTGCTTGATAGTGGGGCGAGCGCACACATGTGCAATAATATGCAGTGGTATTATAATTTCAAAGGTTTCACGAAGACAGTTTGCACCGCAGATGGGAATTCCATGTTAAGTCTAGGTATTGGCGATGTGAACATTTGTATAGGAAATAAAACACAACTTATCAAAGATGTTATGTTTGTACCAACTCTCTCAACCAATTTAATCAGTGTCAGTAAATTAAGTGAGAAGGGTTTATCGATAAACTTTAAAGAAAATAAGTGTTATGTTTCCAAGGGAAGTTCATTGTTAGTTACTGCTACTAGACAGGGCGGAATTTATGTATTGGACAAGGTGTGTGGTGTTTTTGTTTCTGATTCACAGGTGAATTCAGATGTAGCCATGAATGTTGACATGGAAGCTGTGTTGAAGCTACAGAGTTTGCCAGACACTGAGGCGACCATGTGTTCATCGGAGCGTTGGCACAGAAGGCTGGGACATTTGAGTTATAAAGGGGTAAGTGTTCTCCGTAAGCTAGTTTCAGGTATGGATCACTTGACTCAGTATGATGCAACCATTCCTAAATGTGTGTCATGCGTTGAGGGGAAGCAGGCTGTTAAGAAGTTTCCTAGGGGTGAAGCCAAGCGTGCTGAACAGCTGTTGGAGCTTATCCATTCCGATGTTGCGGGTCCCATGCCGGTGAGTAGTCTGGGTGGTTCCAGGTACTTAGTCACGTTCACCGATGATTTTTCGAGGAAAACATTTGGTTATTTAATCACACGTAAGTCTGAAGTTTTGTCCAAGTTTAAGTGCTTTAAGGCAACTGTCGAGAAACAAACTGGTTGTTTTGTTAAATGTCTGCGAACCGATAGAGGTGGAGAATATTGTAATGCTGAGTTCTCCAAGTATTTAGAAGGTGAGGGTATTGTTCATCAGACCACCTGCCCATACAGTCCTTCCCAGAATGGTGTCTCAGAAAGGCTGAACCGAACTCTTTTTGAGAAAGCTCGCTGCATGCTTAGTGAAGCTCGACTTCCTAAGGAATATTGGGGTGAGGCGATATCTACCGCTATATATCTGAAGAACCGAAGCCCTACAGCTGCTTTAGAAGGTAAGGTACCTGAAGAAGTTTGGACAGGCCGTAAAGTAGATGTTAGTCATCTCCGTGTTTTTGGTTGTATGGCTATGACATTAATTCCAAGTATGAGGCGTGACAAGCTTGATTCGAAATCAAAGCGTTGTATTTTTGTGGGGTATGGTGAACATACAAAAGGATATAGGTTAATTGATCCTTCTAATCCAAGGCAGATCATTTATTCTAGAACTGTGTCATTCTTTGAGAATCAGTTTGTTGACCACTGCAGAGAGAGCAATACCAAGACACAGAAAATATGTAATGATACTATTTCTGAAATTGGCATGCAAAGCCACCAATTTCAAGGTACTAGTGATATGCATAAAATGCCTAGTAACATTCAGAATGTTGATAATAATGATGATGTTTGTCAGGTGCAAATGCACAATGAAGTTTTAAGGAATTCTGACAATACTATTGAGGAAAATAACTGTGATATTAATAATAGTAATAATGTAATTAAATCCAATGTGAATATGATGAATGATAATGATAATTCAAATGATAATTTATATTTATCTCCCGTTTCAGGAGAGTCCTCGTTCCAAAGCGCTGAGTGGCTCGACAGTAGCGACAGTGGAGATGGCGGAGTGCCATGTGATACTTCCATGAACGAAACAGTCGTTCGAGGGGAAGGTTCTACACAACAGGTTCCTAGTAGTGTTAGCGAGCGACCTGTTCGTTCTACTAGAAACAATAAACCAGTAAGGTATGTAGACTATGATCTATCTGATTCATCAGACATTTCTCTCTTGGTCAATTTTCATAATGAACCACAAACCTATGAGGAAGCATTAGCAAGCCCTGATAAAGAAAAATGGCTAACTGCTATGCAGGATGAATTTAATTCACTTATGAAAAATAATGTTTGGCAATTAGTGGACAGACCGAGTGGTTGTAACGTAGTAAGTTGCAAATGGGTTTATAAACTAAAGTCTGATGATTCAGGTGATTGCCCAATATATAAAGCTCGTTTAGTGGCAAGGGGGTTCAGTCAAAAACCTGGGGTAGATTATATGGATACCTTCTCACCTGTTGTACGACACTCTTCACTTAGAATTTTATTTTGTATAGCTAATGAGCTTGACATGGATATAGAACATATAGATATAAATACAGCTTTTTTAAATTCCAAACTTGATGAATGTATTTATATGGAACAGCCTTTAGGATTTTCAAATGATAAGACAAAAGTTTGTTTGTTAAATAAAAGTCTGTATGGTCTTAAACAAGCAAGCAGGCTGTGGAATAATAATGTTCATGTTCTATTGACTAACAACGGTTACACTCAAAGCAAGTGTGAACCATGTGTTTATTTTAAAAATAATGACAATAAGTTAACTTTAGTGGCTATTTATGTCGATGACTTCTACATTGTAACGTGTTGTAATGATGAAAAGGTTAAATTGTATAAATTGTTACAATCGGAATTCAGTTGTAAAAGTTTAGGTACTCTTAAGAATTGTTTGGGTATTAGAATACATAGAGATAAGACCCGTGGTACCTTAATGTTTGACCAATCTGAATATATAAGGAAGTTATTGGAACGTTTTGGTATGACTAATTGCAAAGGTGTTTCTACACCTATGGTTGTAAACAAACTGGACGAGGCCACAGATGATGACACTCTGTCAGACAGTACTTATCCATATAGGGAATTGATAGGGTGCTTAATGTATTTGGCCGTATGTTCCAGACCTGACATTATGTATGCTCTTAGTCATTTAAGTCAGTTTAACACAGCTTTCAAGCGACATCATTGGTTGGCTGCAAAACGGATTTTGAGGTACTTGAGTGG
This sequence comes from Hypomecis atomaria, assembly GCA_964007245.1. Lineage (NCBI taxonomy): Eukaryota > Metazoa > Arthropoda > Insecta > Lepidoptera > Geometridae > Hypomecis > Hypomecis atomaria. Next base: position 9,209,211 of record OZ023310.1, read on the forward strand.
TACAATTAATAAGAAACTTGTTTTTGAAAAATCCGGTAATTTTGATATAACTGTTTATGCTGATGCAGATTTTGCCAATAATGTCGTTGATAGAAGGTCGTATAGTGGCTTTGTTGTAAAAATTGGTGACTCTACTGTATGTTGGGAGTCACGTAAGCAACGCTGTGTCAGTCTTTCAACGACTGAAAGTGAGTACTTGGCCTTAGCAGATTCTTGTAAGGAAATATGTTTTGTTAGAAATTTTTTGTATGAAATTTTTAAGAAACAATTAAATTGTAGAATCTATAGCGATAATCAAAGTGCTCTTAGGTTGCTTGAGACAAAAGAATATTGCCATAAAAAGACAAAGCATATTGACTTACGCTACCATTTTGTAAAAGATATTGTTAAGGAAAAGAATGTAGTAATTGATTATTTACCTACCGAAAGAATGGTGGCTGATATTTTTACGAAACCTTTATCTAGCTGTAAGCATAATGTTTTTATAACTGACTTAGGTTTAAGAAATGTATAATAAATAGACGTTCCAAATTCTTATTAAGATGTTGCATATATTGTGAGCCATCAATATTTGTAATGTAGAGTCATTAATGTATTTCTGTGACAGAGATAGTGTTGTGTTACTTTAATGAATATGTAACTTATTGTCATAATGGAGGCATGCTAGACATGAAGTAGAAACAATGTAGTTTTGTTAAGTTAACTTGAATTGTTAATTGTTTACACATATGATTTGTGTATGTTGTTCTACATTGTTGAAAGTTTTCATTCATGTTACGCATGAGGGGAAGTGTTAAAATAATGGTTTATTGGGAATATTATTAATTTAATAATGGTATCCCCAATATAGTATAGTCTGTAGATAGTTCTATAATAATCGACTATCTCTGTCCCCCTTGATGTATGCTCTCTCTCTCTGTGATGGCCGCCAAGTTGGCAAGTTAATTATCGCATCTTCTCTGTAAATTTAAATTGTAAAAACTATTTATAACTTCCTGAAGCCAATTAATAATATATCAGTGGAACATATTGTTGCTGTTTTAATATAAAGTAATCTTCAAGCATCGACTCCTTTTTCAAGACGCTAAACTAGCACTGAACGTGCTCTGCTTGCATGAAGGTTATTTAAAATACTAACCTCCAGAGTGTAGTGATGTTGTGTTATTGCTGTATAATTTAATATCGTCCATATACATGAGATGTGTTATTGAGATGTCAGAGAGCGAGTTTTTTATTTTGAGGCCATTTTCGGAACTGTTTAGCATTTCTGAAAGAGGGTTTAACGCTAGGCAGAACCAAAGAGCGCTGAATGCGTCTCCTTGGAAGATGCCTCGCTTAATTGGGATGGTTTCGGTTTCTATTGAGTTTTCTGCATTTTTGGTCTTAAGTTTCGTTTGCCAGCAATTCATAGTATTTGACAGGAAATCTACCAGTATCGGATGTATTTTGTAATGTCGCAGTATGTATATGAGCCAAGAGTGCGGGACGGAATCAAAAGCTTTACGGTAGTCAATATAGATAGTGTGCAGTTCTCTTTTGTTAGTAACGGTGTGTTTCATTATAATACTGTCTATGGTTAGCTGCTCTTTACATCCTTGGCTTGCCTTGCGACAGCCTTTTTGTTCCTCTGCAAAGATATTGTTCCGAGTTATATGTTGGTATACTATTTCGGTAATGCAGCCAGTAATTATTTTGTATATTGTTTGGAGGCATGTAATCGGTCTGTATTTTGCCGGATTTGTACTATCATTGTCTTTAGGGATCATGTATGTCAGGCCTTGTGTTATGAATGGAGGTAATGTTTCAGGGTATTGTATAAAATCGTTTATGTGTTTGTAAAGGATCGGATGCATTGTTGTGAGATTTTTGTAGAAGTAGTTATGTATGTGGTCTGTACCGGGAGTTTTCCAGTTGTGGGTTTTCTTTAGGATGTGGATGAAAATATCTATAGGGATAGATTCAAACTGCATTTGAGGTATTTGGTCCAATTTTTGGGCATCATCTAAGATCCACTGTGCTTTATCGTTATGTTGGACTGATTTAGCCCAGATGTTTGACCAAAAGTCATGTAGTGCCTCTGCTGTTGGTGTTTGTACGTTTCTGTTATTTGCCGTGTTTAGATGGTTTGTATTTTTTGAAATGTCTCTATAAAACTGTTTTTCATTGTTGTGAAATTGGGCGTTTTGGTTTTTCCTCTTGGTGCAATCGGTGTATCTGCGTAGTCTGCTACAGGTTGCATTTAGATTTTGTTTGAGGCTATCTAGATATTGCTCGTCTGTTTCGTTTGGATTTTCATGCTTCGAATGAATTTTATATTTGGTTTTTATAGCTGTTACATGTGCTAATAGTCTGGGATGTCTATTGCCGTTAATGTATTGCGTCATTCTTCCTATAGCCTGCCTTAATTTATTTATTTTATTTTCTAATCTAACCTGCCACGATGGTTTTTTGTGTTTGTTGCAAGTATTAAGCTGTGGGGCATTTTCTTGTGGTTGCCTGATTTTTGAGCCATTGCATAGGGCTGTTGTGTGTGCTGCACAGTATATCAGAGTATGTGTCATGACAAAGGTGTGATCTATTGATTTGTATGTTGGCAGTATATGTGTGTTTAGATAAGTTACTATGTACGTAAGCTTCTTTGACGGCCTTTGCTTCGGTATATAGGGTCTGTTGGTCGGATCAGTATTTATAAAGTCGTTGTAGGCGGTTAGAAAAGTGTGTGTTATTTTTTCATTTAGCTGCTTGTCTTGCCATTGTTCCTCATTAGAGTCCGTCGTCAGAGTGTTCCTCATAGCATCTATAATGTCTTGTGAAGGAAGTTCAGATTCTACATCCAAAAAAGGGGTGTCTATTGTGGTTTGTAATGTATGTGGTGGGGTCTGTATAAGGTCTTCTTGGGTCAATGCATTTGTTTGTGTACCTAGAATGTCTTCTGCTTCTTGCCTTATTTCTGCTAGTCTTTGGTTTGTAATGAGTTTGTTCTGTACTATCACTCTTCGCTGATCTGCTATGCGTTGCTCAGAAACATGTGCAATTTGTGGAAACTGTTGGATGATGCTAGTGTGTAGTTGCTTTCGGTATGCAGTCTTGTTAGATTCAAGTTGCGTGATTATTAAATATTGTTTGATAATGGCTTCATTAACATCGTCGCTCCATCGTATTCTTGAGTTAGCACTTACTCGTGTTTCTGTGTTAGACGTAATATCGTTTGTGCTATATTCGTTTTGTGTTGTGTCTACATTTAGCGTTTGGTCTTTTAAGTTCTGTTTGACGTCCGTTTTTATCTGTTCTAGAGTATTTTCTGTTATTAGTTTATTTCGTACTATTGCTCGCCTCTGGTCTCCTATTCTTTGTTTCGAAGCTTCCATTTCGGGGAACTTTTCAGTAAAATGTTTGTGCAACGAATCTAAATATCCGCGGGGTTTTGTTTCTAGTTTGGTTACTGTTAAATATGTACGCATTATGAACTCGTTCATTTCTGAGGTCCACTTTTTTCGCGTACGTGTTTTACCATTGATGGGTACAAGGTGATCGGCGTATGCCTCTTGTACAACATCTTCTGGAATAGTCGATATAGATGAAGTGTGGGATCTAGGTTGAATTTGGAAAGATTGAGGTGAACTTACTGGAGAATCGAATAAACTTTGTGTTGATGAGGGAGATAGTGGTTCTAGTTGCATTATTTGGTCGGCTGTAGCATTTACCCCAGCACCCTGCGTACAAGATGTAGAGCTAACGGAGGCCCGCCTGCTCGACTCTCCGCTACCGATGGATCGCATGCTGTGGCACCCAGCATCGGCTCCAGATGCGCCCCGGCGATCGCCCCCGGGAAGCGGCCGTAAATTATATTTATTTTTTCCCTTCTCCATCATTCAATTGGACTATTGTAAACCCACGTGGATTGTCCAGGGCAGGTGGGTGCGCAGTTGGCTACCTAACTAAGCCTACGGATGCCGCCGTTGGTGTTCTAGACACTCTTCCGCCGCCACTCCAAAAACTAGCATCCCGCGCTGATACTAGTTGTTCTATTTAGGCCTCGGCCAGACGTACAAGTCTGAGAGCCCTAAATAGCTTCTTCAATATATTCCTTGCTTCTCCTTTTGTCTCCTTTTCCCTCACTTACTTACTCTTGCTTTACCTATATCCCTTCTTTGGCACATTTTCTATTTACTTCTTATTTTACTTACTTATTCCTTATACTACTTACTTACTTACTCTTTGTCTTACTTACTTACTCTTGTGCCTTCCAGAGCCACGTTAGCCGCACCAGTAATTTTTCATTGCGTTGCCCGCCCCCCACGTGATCAGATGGTCGATCAGGACGTGTGGTTGAGTTGGGGGGCTTATTATTATTATTATTACATTAAATAATTCACAATGACCCGTTTTCTCGAATCTCGACGTTATGTCACCTAATTAGTGCTTGTAACAGAGCACTTTGGCATCGCGCAGCGGTGCATCGGGTCCCTCCTAAGCCCTTAGTCCTAGGTTTTGCGTAGTTTACTTAAACTTTCGCGTTCGCGTGTGGCTCCATACATTTTGGTTAGTTCTTCCTCATTTCCGCCAGGGGCGCTGTACAGAAATGTATGGAGCCATACGGAAACAGCTGTAGTTTCAATTGACGTGTAAACTTGGACTAACCCCTCTGATGGTCAAACTCTATAGTCTAACTTATTTGTCCAACAGGAAAAAAAATCCGCGTGGTCAAATTGTCTTTTGTGACAAATAGTACAGTCAATAAGACAATAATATAATAATAGGTAAATCAAAATTCGAAACGAAATTAGTTTTATCGAACCGGCTTGCAATAGCCTAACGACTTAGTAAAAAGCCTGCCCACTACGCTTGGGCAGGGTTTTAACTCCGACAGTTCCGACACTTTTTTGCACGATTGTGACTCTATAGATTTGCTCTAAGGGTGGGCTAAAGTTTCTCGAGGTACCCCCCGCTTATGTATTATATTAGGTAGGTATATTGATTTGCTTTTGACTAAAACGTAGCTCGGGCTTGTGGCGAAATAAACGAGAAACCAAGAGAAACATTGGTTTTATTTAACTGAAAGACTCCCACTATACAAACTCAATAACCAATAATAACAAAGTATGACAGTTGACACATTTGGTATTGACAGCACTGTGGAGATCGTATACAGTGCGGAGGTTGCATCTTACCTCAGGTAAGGCAGGCCTCAGGCTCGAGGTAAAATAATGTACTCAGTGATTTAGATGTCTAGTAATAATCTGACAGCATTATTAAATTAGAATAGAATAGCTGATTATTTACATAATTTAATTTTAACCAATTTAATAAATGATAATGTATTAAATTTTGTTAACACATAGATAAATAATATGTAAAATTTTGCTTTACTTTTTATAAAAATAAAGTAGGTACCTAATAAAATGTTATTCGTTCTTTCTTTATTTATAAAACTTAAGAAACTTAGCGCCGTCGCAAATATTTACAGCTAGTGCCTATGAAAGACTTCCAATTTCTAGGTGTCCGAAATGAAGAAGCTTATATTGTACTACAGTTGCGCAGAACCTGCTATCTTAGCTTTCAGTTATTTATAATTCTACCGCTTAACGTAGTCCTCGCCTTTACTCTACTACGGGCACAGACTACTTTGTCCTGATGCCGGGGCACTAGAATACGGCATCGGTATCCCCTGCCTGTAGTAAGAGCCTACTAAAAGGGGACCCCTGGGCTCGTGGGTGGACAGAGTTGGGGCTCTGGCCATCCACTCAAGCGGGCCCGAGGAGGACGGCAGCGTGTGTGGCAACGCTGTCGTAAAGGACGGTACAAGCCTGGTTTAAATACCAGGCGGGTAGTCGTGTAAAGTGCTGGGAGCATCGGTGTGTTCCCTTGGAGATCCCGGAGCTCTCAAGAAGGCACAAAGGCTGGCCACCGAGGGGGTTTTAGTGGGTACAATCCCACATAACCCTTCTGCACCCCAATGCAGTTAGGGCATCTTTAGAAGATTTCCCCCTCTTAAAAGGGGCACAGACTACTATAGTACGTATACTACGTATACTAGGGGGACTGAGACAGGTGCGGGTGTCGGGGACCGCCGCCGCTGCCGCCCGCACCTGTCTCAGTCCCCTTTGTCGTCTCCCCCGGCGCCCCTCCGCCCACACCTTTCTCAGTCCCCTTTGTCGTCTCCCCCGACGCCCCTCCGCCCACACCTTTCTCAGTCCCCTTTGTCGTCTCCCCCGGCGCCCCTCCGCCCACACCTGTCTCAGTCCCCTTCGTCGTCTCCCCCGGCGCCCCTCCGCCCACACCTGTCTCAGTCCCCTTTGTCGTCTCCCCCGGCGCCCCTGTACCGCGCAGGCGAGGACTAAGTTAAGCGGTAAGAAAAAGTGCCCGTGGTCCACCTAGATGGACCATCAGCAAGGAAAGGAGCCCGTGGTCCACCCAGGTGGACCACGATCGATTCCTGGATTATTGCGCGTGTGATATCTATAGGCCGAATCATGCAATTCGGCGGATGTGAAGTTAGCTCCAAGCTGCGCGAAATCCAAACAACGCGCAGCTTTGTGAGCTTCAGTCAGGATTTGACAGCTTACTTATACCTAGCTGTAGTTAAATAAATAAAATAAATAAATATTTGAGGACATCTTACACACGGCCTCTGACCCCAAACTAAGCAAAGCTTGTGATATGGCTGCCCGAGACTGACCTACTACTTATACATATTTTTAAATACATACTTATATAGATAGTAATTAAATAACACCCAGACACAGAGCAAACACCTATGTTCATCACATAAATACTTGCCCTGGGTGGGGATCGAACCCACGCCCCTTTGACCTAGAAGTTAGGGTCACTAACCACTGAGCCACCGAGGCAGTCAGCTTCACATCCGCCGATTTGAATGATTCGGCCTATACTAAAAGGAACACAACTGAGAGACTAAAGGCTCACCCAGACAGCTGCGATCTAGATAAAAAATCGGGCCTTGTAATTGGTGGACGACTAGATCGCAGCTGTCTCGGAGAGCGTTGTGATTTTTTAATGTAGGCCGAATCATACAACTTGTGGCTGTGTTGTTAGCTAAGAGCTGCGGATAACAAAATCAACGCGCAGCTTTATGTGAGCTTCAGTCAGGATTGGATGTTGCGCAGCTTGTAGCTAACTTCACATCCACCGACTCGGCCTATACCTACCCATTTATTTAACGGTTGTGTGTGTGTGTGTATATTATGCGTGTTAAGGGCCATCGCTACGTGTGCGCGTGCGTACGCGGCGGGTGCACGGAGCGGGCGCCCGCTCCGAACTTCCGACGCGGGTTTAGGACCTTGCGGCGCGGCGGGCGCTCGACGCTGCATCTAGTGGGGCTAGAACAATTGACACCCGCCGCATGCGTCCGCGCCGCGCACCCCCGCCGCGGGTGTACAAACCCGTCGCACGCGTCCGCGCCAGAGAGCGCTGCTCCAACTTATCTATCAATACGTACACGCGAGGCGGGTACCCGCCGCACGCGTCCGCGCCAGAGAGCGCTGCTCCAACTTATCTATCAATACGTACACGCGAGGCGGGTACCCGCCGCACGCGTCCGCGCCAGAGAGCGCTGCTCCAACTTATCTATCAATACGTACACGCGAGGCGGGTACCCGCAGCACGCGTCCGCGCCAGAGAGCGCTGCTCCAACTTATCTATCAATACGTACACGCGAGGCGGGTACCCGCCGCACGCGTCCGCGCCAGAGAGCGCTGCTCCAACTTATCTATCAATACGTACACGCGAGGCGGGTACCCGCCGCACGCGTCCGCGCCAGAGAGCGCTGCTCCAACTTATCTATCAATACGTACACGCGAGGCGGGTACCCTCGTAGCGAAGGCCCTTATAGGGACAAAAATAAAACAACCAAGTAAATTGAAACATTCTAACATAATCTGCCTCAAGTTTTATTTACACTTCGCGTAACAATCTCCACTACACTAGGCGATTCAGTGTTTTCAACTCTTAACAGTTAAGAGTTGTGGCAAAACACATCAAAAATACAACTTACACTAAAAAAATCTGTTTTAAAAAAATGCACTCCTGATTTTTGGTGACAGCGTAGCGTTTGCCATGCCTTATTTTTAGGGTTCCGAAACTAAACAAGAAAACCCTTATTAAGAAAGTGTTATCTGCTTCCCTGTACTTAGCCGAAAGGGGATGATTAAGACATAATTTTAAACAACTTTTACTATGGGACTAACGCAAAATTCGAGAATAAAAAAGTCAGCTTTTCCATGCACACTGTTTTTTATTGTCGAATTTTGAGTAAGCCCCGTAGTAAAAGTTATTCGTAATGATGCTTTGAATCACCTGCTTTCGACTTAGTACACCAGTTCTGGATAACCCTATATAATTATGTTGTCTATTATGTACATTTATTTTTACAAAATTTATGTATTCTACATTTTTTTAACACCAATATCATCAATTTTATTAATTTGCTCCAAAGTTTAGAAAGATTGTCATTCACTATTTTCTATTTATTTATTATATAACTAGCTGACCCGGTGAACTTCGTCTCACCATCTGTCAACAGTCAATGACAACTTTTACATGCACGAACATTTTGTATGGGAAAATGATTTTTTTTCATTATTTTTCTCCCAACTTTCATAAATTTTGTCACCGGAGGGAAGGTTTAACCCTTAACTTCCACAAATATTTCAAGATTCTAAAATTAGCCAAATCGGTTCAGCCGTTCTCGAGTTTAAACGAATCCCTTAAACCACGATTCATTTTTTACTTTGCATATATAGATATATTTTCACATAATAGGATCTACAATTTCGAACATACAATATTTGTCAATTATTACTAATTTTTACATAATTAATTTCATCTAAAAATTATTATCATTAATATTATTTATTCTAATTTTTTTCCAAGATTTTTTCATTTTCCTAATTTTTTAAAAACCCTAAAAACTAGTACACGTCAAACGCTACACCGCACCGAAATTTTTATTACAAAATAGTTGTCATTTTTCATTATTATTCTGCCAAAATTATTTACAACATCGGCTGCTATACGTTTATACAAATCATATTTATTATTATAATCAATTTTGACAGAAAACTTACACAATTTAAAGATTTTAAGTTCGAATGTAACTTAAATTATGGATTTTGGGTTACTAGTCCATTAATTAATTTCGTATAGTGGCTAGCCCTGGTGTCAGAGTTTTGAAGCCGCCAGAAGGCCGTAGACATGAACAACCGAGACCCGCAATTTAACGTGTCATCCCAGCCAACAGCGCTTAGTTGTAAATGCCACCCGCGGTCACCCATCCGAAGTCTGACCGTGCCGAACATTGCTTATACTAAGCGCCACACAAGGCGGCGGATGAGAAGTTAGCCGCCGATGACACTTCGCCGTGATTCGCTAATTATTGCGCATGTGTGCACAATGCCTACACAAGTGGCGAAGTAGTGAGCACGGGCGTAGGGAGCGCGCGGGAGGCATGAAGTTGGCGGGTGGGTGTGGACCGGCGCGAATCTCTCTGGCTCCTGCGCATACCTATATTTCGGTTTTTGCGCATAACTTCCCATCCGCAACTTGTGTGGCGCTTAGTATAACTTCGATGCTCGCTGACAAACACCTAGTCAGCTATGAGAACTATGCTTGACCCAACATCCATAACTTAAAACATCTCCGTATATAACACGAAAAAAAAATAAGCCAATAAATTTGAAACAGTCTTATAAAACATTAGTAAAAATTATTAATTTTTACGACATGCAGGCACCGTACACACGCGCGAATCAAAGAAAACAGATATAAATGCCGAAAATACTTTCAACATGCATTCATAAACGCTTTATAAAGTAATAATTGTCATCCGAACTACGCCAGAGCTCAGTTATAATTCTGTGTATTTTTTTAATCTTGTACATTTTTCAGTTCACTTCATGGAGCGTTTATGATATAAGTAAGAAATATCAATATTAAGGCAAATACACAAGTATGTTTAGTAAGTTTTAAGAAAAAAGAAATACAATAATGTACCAGACATCAATTCAAACGAAAAAAAGTTGTAGTAAATTCTACCTTCATACAAATATGGCTGTCTCGTTCTCGCATACAAAAATTATACGCACAATGTTGCCATTTTAAATTTAATCTATTTTAATTTTTAATCGATTTAAATTTAAATACAATATCGTCCAGTTCTATTAGGTCTTATTTTATTTACAAAATTTGGAATTCCTAAGTATATTGCACTTTTTTAAGTCTAAACTGGCAACATTATGCATATCACTATTATAATAAAAAGAAAAAATAAACACCTACGCTATGACGTCACTAGACGTCCAATTAATAAAAAAATATCAACACTTGATAGTAAGGGAGGATGGCAATTGACGAAAAATCGCATAATAAAAAAAAACTGTTTTATATAGGGTAATAGGTATTAAACGCAAAACCTTTTAAAGGCGGGTCTAGTACATCTAGACAAACAACCCGCCCTTAAAAGGTTTTGCGTTAATACCTATGACCCTGTATAATGCTCTAATGTGGTCTAGGATGGCGTAATCTCAGCAATTTAATTAATACTCAGTAATAAAATAGTTATTTTTCGCCAAAAATTGTCACAAACGACTTCATTGCGATCTACGTATGGTATAAATGCCGAATTATACAAGTCGGCGAATATGAAGTTAGCTATCAGCTGCGCGAAACCCAATCAACGCGCAGCTTTATGTGAGCTTCAGTCAGGATTGGATATTGCGCAGCTTGTAGCTAACTTCACATCCGACGACTTGTACGATTCGGCATATACAACATTTGATTACAGTTCTTTATAATTTTACCAACTTTCACTACTGGACTAAACCCGTAAAGGCAACAAAAAAAATTACTATTCCGTACAAAAAGTTGGTCGAACCTCGACAAAATGTATGGAACAGCTGATGTTTTCTTCGCGATTTAGGAGATGGCTCCATAGTAAAAGTTGGTAATAACGCTAATAAATTCGCAATCACTCGTATAGGTTTCTTACAACTTGTTGTATTTTCAATACCTATTTCACATTTTAAACTTTTTTTTACTAATTTCAAAAAATATTTCAATGGCTTTTTTAGCGTTTTTTCGTCAATTACCGCCCTTTTACATACAATAGATGATTACATATATGACTTACAAATATATCTTTTTTTATCAATATTATGTAAAATATGTTTTTTTTTTTCAATCATACCGAGTGTTTATCTAGACCACGAATAAATTCTAGAATATTGTACTCATCATCATAACCGACTTTTACTATGGGGCCAATCCTGACTTGATCTTTAATTTTATTGGACATTTTTAATTTTCTTTGACATTCATAATTTTGTATTTTGACATTAGTAACTTAATTTTCTTATTGTATTTGTAAATTTTATTTTTATTGGTCATATTTTGGAAAAGTTTCGGTCATTACTCGTAGCTATTATTTATTTCACTCATTATCTTTTATATTTGTACGCCACACTTGGCAAGGACATGAGCAACATTATGTAAGAACTCCAACTTGTATGCTATTTTGTATGAAGTGTACTTACCATGTTCTGACAAATAAAGTATCTGAATCTGAATCTGATATCGCAAAATAAAACCAGCTTCTGTTTTATGAAACAGGGCCCCATAGTTAAAAGTCGATACTATTTTTATATTAAGGGACTTATCGCGCACTAACTTCTATAGGCCGCGCCACACAAGTTGGCGGACGCGAAGTTAGCGCGTGGATTGGATATTGCTCAGCTTGTAGCTAACTTCACATCCGCCGACTTGTATGATTCGATCTTGTATGAACGTAATACCTTTTGTATGGAACAGTTGCTTTTTTTTCCTAATTTTAAGTTTGAGGGTTAGTGCCATAGTACAAGTCGGTCATAATGATGAATATAATAATATCTTAGAATATATTTGTAGTCTAGAAATACTCTCTGTATAATACAATTCACAGGTTTTTGGAGCTACGCCCTAACGTGACGATCATGTAAAAGTTGCATCAAAATCGATACAGCCCTAGTACTTATCAGTTAATCTAGTTTACTAAACAGACGGACATAATTTCTAACATTTACTAGGAATATTTTTAGTATTTATTTATTTATTTATTAAGTAACTAGGTTGCTAGAAAAGTGTCAAAAAAATTAAATCAAAGTAAAATTTGTCAAAAAATGTGTTATTCGAAGACAGATAGGTATATTCTGGGTCCTAGAATCTAAGATATCATTGTAATTGTTATTATAAACCACTTTTACTGTGGAACTAACCCTGAAATCGAGAAAATAAGACAATACAATAAAACCAGACAAAATGTAATGTATACACAGGTACATTTGGAATAAAAGTATACACATGTACAACCCGGTCAGAATATATGTGCACCTCGCTGGAATGCGGCGCCTCTCCCGCTTCCCCTGTCACCTCTCCGCGCGCTCCCCGGTGCGACAGTACGGTTAGCATCTTCGTTGCCGATACAGAATTGGTAAAAATATATAGATGAATGAATCTGAAATATCTGAATCTGTAATAATCTGTAATAAATTCCGTCACGAGGTCAGGTGCACAGATATTGTGACCGGGTTGTAAGTATACATTTCGTATGAATCTCCCCATTTTTTTGTGTATTGTTCACTGATAATTTCGCCAATTGTGAACCGAATCGAAAAATTTTATTTTAGTTCGAAGGGATATACTCCCGAGGTAGTCTCATGTAATTTTTACAGAAATAGGGTGAGCCGTTTTTGAGAAATCAACAATAATGTAAACAATTCGAGTGAAATATTAGAATTTTGTACACGATGGAAGGCGATTTTGTCATTTTTTGCGAAAAATAATTATATTTCGCAATTTCAAGGTTAGTCCCATATTCAAAATTGGTCATATTAATAAGTGCAATGATATCCTAGGATATATTTTTCGTCTAGCGATCATATCCACATTGAAAATATATATATTTGAGGCATAGTTGCAAAAACCGTAGAATTTTATACTTAGCGCCCTATACAGTATACACACCATATTGCCAACGTTACGACAATAATATTAAAATATCTTGCAGTGTTTTAACACGTTTATAATTTTATAAAGCTCTATACATATAAGGTTATTTTTTATTTCAGTTACAGAACTCAGTAAGTATTATTTATCCCTTTCCAACCGTCTCAATATAGGCGTGAAATTAAAAAAAAATGACCCGAAAACTATATCGATTTTGTGAATGCAACTGATCTCATACACAGAGCTATTACAACCAGAGAGACAGCGCTGTTGTCGCTTGAAGCAATTTTCAACCACAAAAATGTATGGAAAATCTTGTCCAGAGCTGTCAAAATTGTCAAATATGAATTGGAATTTGACACCACTGAGAGAAAAACACGGCAACTAGTCACTCATACCATATTAAATCATTGCATCTCCTTCTTTCTTTTCTCGATCGACCATATTATCCCTCTGGTATATCTGTGGTCTCATTCAATCGTGCGGTTATCTGCTTATCCCGCACGATCGTATGAGACCGGTTCCGTTTACAAAATCAGCATATTTTCGAGCCATTTTTTATCGATCCACACGATTGTATTGAGCCGTTTGTAAATGGGTAGACATGCCGTTTTTCTTGCGAAAAGAGTTGTTGCAAAAATGAATGGTGTTTTTTGCAAAAAGCAAAGACTTTCAGTGTATTTCATGCTTTTCATAATGAACAAAATTTTTTTCTGTATTAGTTGTCAGTTAAGTCTAAATACTATAATACAACCTTTTGTTGCCCAGCAAAAAAGCTTCAAACTACTTTTATTTTCTGTTTGCTGAGACAGTAATACATGTCATATATTTTATTCCGTTGCCAACTCTATTTATGTGATTTTTTTTGATGTTTTCTTATAATATAACCTGTTGCTCGGAAGGTTTATAACGTCTACACTGTTTGGTGTTGATAAATATATTTTTCCGTTGCTGTTTTCTAATAACCGGTTACAACACAGTTGCTCCGAAGGCGTCTGTATTTCTTCTGAATGCTGTTATATTTTTTTATTGCTGTATTTTAAGTGCAATATTGTTGCCATTTAACCCGTTGCTGTTAAAACACGCTGTTGATATTTTGTTCTAACCTGTGCTGTTAAAACATACTGTAGCCGTTTTGTTCTAACCTGTTGATGTCAAAACACGCTGTTGCGGTTTGTTCTAGTCTGTTGTTGTTAAAACATAATGTAGCCGTTTTGTCCTAACCTGTTGCTGTTAAAACACTCTGTTGCTGTTTTGTTCCGACCTGTTGCTGTTATAACATATTGTTGCTCCGTTGGCGTACGGTGTGCGGGCGCAATAGAGACGTTTACTCGCGCAGTTTTAGCGCGTGATCTTTGATGGCGCCACCGTCGCCTTCCGACACGAACCTTTTACGCCCTCTGTGGAAGAAAATGAGAAGCGTATTTTTTTAATGTTATTTTTAGTACAGTCGAAGCAGGTTGCGTTGTCAGAAATAGTGGCTTTGCGTATAAATAAATAATAATAAATAAACATTTGGGGACATCTTACACACGGCCTCTGACCCCAAACTAAGCAAAGCTTGTGATATGGCTGCCAGGGACTGATAAACTACTTATTCATATTTTTAAAATACATACTTATATAGATAGTAACTAAATAACACCCAGACACAGAGCAAAAACTTATGTTCATCACATGAATACTTGCCCTGGGTGGAGATCGAACCCACGCCTGTTTGGCACAGTAGTTAGTCACTAACCACTGAGCCACCGAGGCAGTCAAAATAGGCATATGCATATCTATAAGTATGCGTAGTTGCTTTGTGTGTAATGCAAGTGTAGGCCGATCAAACGTAACTGGGAAGTTAGCTACAAACTGTGCATATCCGCACTCCTCACCGGCCGGTGATATATGAAATAGCTATTGCGCAACGACTCACCCCCGTGTCCACAGCCATTAGGTTTAATTCGGCCCATACATACCAAAGATCAATAAGTCATGGTGGTCTAGAGGCAGTGACACCCGCCTTACAATCGTGAGGTCGTGGGTTCAATCCCAGTCCCGTACCAATGAGTTCTTTGGAATTTATCTACGGAATTTCACACCACTGGCTTTTCGGTGAAGGAAAATATCGTGAGGCAACCTGCATACGTCCGTAGAAGAAATTCGATGGCGTATGTGAATCCACCAACCCGCACTGGGCCAGCGTGGTGGATATGGCCTAATCACCCTTCGTGGGTAGGCCTACGTCCTGCAGTGGACTATTAAAAAGGCTGGTACAGAGGTACAGTACAGTATACCAAAGAATACGAAGCCGTGAGCCGTGTTACAAATCGTGAGGTCATGGGTTCAAACCTGGTCCCGTACCAATGAATTCCTCGGAATTTATGTACGGAATTTCACATCATCTCGCGACACGTCTTTTTAGCTGAATCTTCAATCACTCGCTCTTTACCGATTAAGTTCTTACTCGTAAATCTTAATAGATTTAGATTTAAAAAAAACGATCTTACCAAATATTATTGAAATCGGCTGAGAAATTTGCTAAAAAATAAATTTGTAAAATTGGCCTCGGTGGGTCAGTGGTTAGTGACCCTGACTCCTGGATGAAAGAGGCTTGGGTGCGATTCCCACCCAGGGCAAGCATTTATGTGATGAACATATACTTTGAATTTTAATTCGATTCCAGATTTGACAATTTCAGTGTTGCAACGTTATGACAAGTACTAAACAGTGATGTTGCGAAACTATTCGATATGGAAATGGAATATTTCCAGATCGATTCTTCTCGTTCATAATTTTACTCTCTTAAACTAAGTATATCAGGGAATTAAATATTTCTGAACCGATAATTTAGTTTTGACGATTAATTAACGATCTGAGACTTTTCTTTTATAATTGTGTGTGAAATAAATAAATAAATGTGATCATGAAGGAACATGACAAATAAAACAGATAGATGTATTATGGTAATAATTTATTTTATAATTATGTATTTATTTAAATAAAAATCAATAATTTAGTCTTTAATTGGCACACTGATGGCACACACACTGATTGTTTATCGATTTTTGTGTTCATCACTACACTATTATATGTGGTATCATTATTTCACAAAATGACAGTAGCTAATGTCAAATCTGGAATTGAATTAAAATTCCGAGTATAGGTGTTTGCTCTGTGTCTGGGTGATATTTAGTTACTATCTATATTTAAGGATTTAAAATATATATAGTAGTATATCAGTCTCTGGCCCCATACACTGTTAGACATAGAGCCTTGGGCGTTAGCTTATGTAAGGGAACCTACCTGGTGGGCACCCTCTGAAGCACGACATCGCCCAATCTAAACTTGTGCTGCGCGCGCTCGAGGAACCGGTCGAGCATGATGTACGCGAGCGGCACGTCCAGTACTATGTCACTCATGTCTTCCAACACTCGGAGGAAACCCTGCAACAACGGAACAATATAACTATTTAACATCTTTCTTGGACTTTCTTTTCTCGGACAAACAAAAAACTTCATAGCCTGGAGCATCGCCGTAGGGTTGCGAGTCTGTCCATTTTTAGGGTTCCGTACCCAAAGGGTAAAAACGGGACCCTATTACTAAGACTCCGTTGTCCGTCTGTCTGTCACCAGGCTGTATCTCATGAACCGTTATAGCTAGAAAGCTGAAATTTTCACAGATGATGTATTTCTGTTGCCGCTATAACAACAAATACTAAAAACAAAATAAAAATAATAATTGGGGGGGGGGGGCTCTCATACAACAAACCTGATTTTTTTAGCCGTTTTTTGCTAGATATTTTGGTAACAGGTAGATGCTTGAAATTTTCACAGAATATTTAGTTGTATATTCACTTCAATAATAAAATTAAAATAAAATCCATATTATATCCGTACAGTACGGAACCCTCCGTACGCGAGTCCGACTCGTACTTGGCCGATTATTTATAGGATTCATTTCGGAGAGTGTGCATCTGAGCTGCACGACCTTATCCTACCATCCCCTTTTTACTACAGGACAAGTAGGAGGACGCCACATTACCACCCCTACACTGTCGATTTTCCTTCGATACATACGAAGCGGTTTGACTCAACTTTTCGTACCGCCAGGGAATGGAACAGTCTTCCTGCTTTCCTGTTTCCTAAGAGATATAATCTAGGGCTTTTCAAGTTTAGGGTGAATAGGTATCTTCAACGTCGCTTACCATCAGGCGAGTTGGTGGTCAAACGCGGACTTATTTGCGTTAAAAAAAAAAAAAACATGACACAACATTTTATACATAAAGTATGAAAATTTCGTGTCATGTTGTATGTCCACGATGAACTCCTCAACTACTGAACCGATTTTAACCAAATTTTGTACACTGCGTGTAGTTTGATCCAACCCGAGATATAGGTTAGTTTATATTTTATTTTAAGTCGAAATTAAATTCCATTTTGCTTCTTATTTTATAAGATACATTTTAGTATCTTCTCAATGTACAAGCCTGGAAGAAATCACTTTCAGTGATAAGGCCGCCGGTTGTTTCACATGTTTCAGCATCTATTTTTCTGTTTTATGTGTGTGTGAATGTTAATAAATAAAAAGAATAATTATCTATCTATCTAATGGCATTTATTTTCATAATTGGTGATATATTTTATTATATATATGTTATTATGCCAAAACAGAAAACAACGTTTGGCGGGTCAGCTAGTACTAATACAGGGTTATTGGTAATCAATTAGCATCCTTTTAGGGGCTTATTCTGTACATCAAAACTAACAATTTTTATCAAATCTCAATAAGTATAAAGATATTGCACGCTCATACGACAACTTTTTTTTTATAAAAGTTTTTAGTTTATTTATACTTTTCAGCCAAAGCTTTGTGTAAGAATATGACGTTTTAGAGGCTTTTAACTTTAAGGTCATTTAATAATCTGTAAAGAAATACATTTAATCCTAAGGATTGAAATGCAGCTTACATGAAAAAAAATCTGTCAAATCGGATAATATTTAGAGTTATATAATAACTTATGGTTTTTGTATGGCTCACAATTGCCTTAACCCATTCAGCGCCGAGCCCGCCCATAGGCGGGCAATTTTTTTTTAACTTTCACTCCGAGACCGGCCATGGGCGGTTGATTTTAAACTGTTAACTGCGGCATCTGGGTAATATCGTTACTTTTCAGAAAGGAAAGGAAGTTAAATTATGGATGAATGAATGGTATTTACCCGGTCCATTTGATCGGGGGTGACTATCACACAACGTCTCAGTTCAGCGAGGAACGTCACCAGCTGCTCCTCCACCGTGGAATTTACCGTCTCCAGCGCTAGTAACACCGTCTGTCAACAAATAAATAAATATTATTTAGACTCATATCTCCACAATAGAATAAGGAATATATTTAATGCACTACATAGTATAAAACAAAGTCGCTTCCCGCTGTCTGTCTGTATGCTTATATCTTTAAAACTACACAACAGATTTTGATGCGGGTTTTTTAATAGATAGAGTGATTCAAGAGGAAGGTTTATATGCATAATACACCTGTGCGAAGCCGGGGCGGGTCGCTAGTAAGGAATATATTAAAAAATATATAGGTTAGGTTATTAGGCTGTATTTATTTTCTTAAATCTAAGTTTTTCAACAATATTTTATAACAATAAATAAAAAATATAAACAGGGTAATAGGTATTAAACGCAAAACCTTTTAAGGGCGGGTCTAGTACATCTAGACAAACAACTTTTGTTCAAGGACTTTTGGAAAATCACGAAGGAAAAATCAGCATTTTCATACAAAAGAGTTCGTCAACGCGCGGCAAAATGAATGAAGCGATTTTTTTTTTGCGAATTTTTAGTCGTAGTACTAAAGGTGTTTGTCTAGGTGTACTAGATGTGTGTAAGTATAATACACCTGTGCGAAGCCGGGGCAGGTCGCTAGTTTTAATCAAAGTATAACACAGGTGTTACTCACGCTTTATTTTAGAAGATTACTACTTTAGTTTCGATCACATTTGGCGACCTTTTTCAAGATTGGAGTACAAGCACGCGGGCTCGTCTCGCATAGCACTCTCTAATCTTGAAAAAGAAAATTAATTTACTATAATTAATATATTTCGGAAAAAAAATAGCATGACCGACTTCAACCGTGTACTGAATTCGCGAATATTTCGCACGGATCGATGTAGCATTTTTCACAATATTGTTGATTTATCAAAAATGGATCAGCCGATTTCGATAAAAAATTTCAATAAAAAAAAATCAAAATCGGTCCACTGTGTAAAAAGTTATGCGTTATACATAAAAAAACAACAAAAAAATATACGCGTCGAATTGAGTACCTCCTCCGTTCGTCGGTCAGAAATAAAGCGTACACGTCGCGTCAAGTAAAAAGAACGCTGGAGCTTCAAGCTGCGCACAAGGGAATTTAACTCCTATTGCACACGTAATATGAAATAAATCTCCTTGCTGCAGTTAAAGCTGCGTACTATGAAAATTAACTCCTATTTACTGTGCAATAGGAGTTAAATTCCCTTGTGCGCAGCTTGAAGCTCCAGCGTTCCTTTTACTTGACGCGACGTGTAACACCTGTGTGCTATACTTTAATTAAAATCTAGTCTGGCTTTTCGGTGAAGGAAAACATCGTGAGGCAACCTGCAATGACCTGCATATGACCAAGGAAGAAATTCCATGGCGTATGTGAATGCACCAACCCGCACTGGGCAAGCGTGTTGGATATGGCCCAATCACCCTTCGTGGGTAGGCCTACGTCCTGCAGTGGACTATTAAAAAGGCTGGTACAGTACAGTATCATTTATGGTGTAGAAAATTTATAGACAGGCAAAATAAGTATCAAATGAATTGGTCTAAATACCTCATAAACGAGTTCATGATGGAAATGGGGCACTTCCAAGTCTTTGACGCAGCGCATGGCTTCAGCCAGCTCTCCCGATGTGAGGTACTCCTTCAGGAGCAGCTGGATTTGCCGGATCAGGGACTTCACTGGCCTGCCAACAAATGATGATATTTATCTAGTCCCACACTTTGTACCATGACTAAACGAATGCCCATATGTTTGCCAGATAAATATTGAAAACAAGTGGAGTTAGAAATATGGCAAATAAATGGACATAGAATTATGACAAACAAATGGACATAGAAATATGGCAAAGAAATGGACATAGAAATATAGCAAACAAATGGACATAGAAATATGGCAAACAAATGGACATACAACTATGGCAAACAAATGGACATAGAAATGTGGCAAACAAATGGACATAGAAATGTGACAAACAAATGGACATAGAAATATGGCAAACAAATGGACATAGAAATGTGGCAAACAAATGGACATAGAAACATAGCAAACAAATGGACATTGAAATATGGCAAACAAATGGACAAAAAATTTGACAAACAATTGGACATAGAAATATGGCAAACAAATGGACATAGAAATATGGCAAACAAATGGACATAGAAATATGGCAAACAAATGGACATAGAAATATGGCAAACAAATGGACATCGAAATATGGCAAACAAATGGACATAGAAATATGGCAAACAAATGTACATCGAAATATGACAAACAAATGGAGATAGAAATATGGCAAACGAATGGACATAGAAATATGGCAAACAAATGGACATAGAAATATGGCAAACAAATGGACATAGAAATATGGCAAACAAATTGACATTATTTCATTATTATAACAGGGATGGCTTAGTCATGACTAAGCCGTGCTTGCTTTACAACACTGAAGTCAAGAGTTCAAATCCAGGTCTCGTTTGACATTTCAATGGCTTCATTGGGACTTGGGAACTTGATTGGGAAAATCCCTATATACCTATATATAGGGATTTTTACGCCACTGGGTTTTCGGTGAAGGAAACCATCGAGAGGCATACGTCCATATAAGAAATTCAGAGGCGTATGCGAATCCACCAATAGAGGACGTCTTACGACTGAAACAATGATGATGTATTTATCAAGTAATTTGCTTCTTACCTGATGCCTCCACCGACCCCCCAGATATTGTCGAGCCGAACTAGGCCTTGTTTCATGGACAGCAGAGTCTCCGCCCTGTGGATCGCTTGTCTGAAATAAACAAATTTTAGTTTAAATAATTTCATCAAAACTTCTACTGTCAAATCGTAATGCTCGAGAAACGTCTCAATTAATCGAGAGAATTCGAGGCGACTTTAATATCAACTGTATAAATTATTCGTCACGTTGTCTGTCCGCGATGGATTCCTAAGCTACTTAACATATTTTAACCAAATTTTGCAAATTCTTGTTTTGAATAAATATTAAGTGTAAATTTTGCACACTATGTGCAGTTTGATACCACTTTATGGGATAGGAATGGTTTAGTATACAGGGTTATTTCTAATCAATTAGTATCCTTTTAGGGGCTTATTCTGTACATCAAAACTAACAACTTTTGTTCGGCGACTTTTGTCAAACATAAAAAAAAATATTTTGTTTTTCCATAGAAAAATATCGTTCACCTGTGACAAAATGTATGGTTCTGACAAAAAAAGCAGAACAAAAGTTGTTAGTTTTGATGTACAGAATAAGCCCCTAAAAGGATGCTAATTGATTAGAAATAACCCTGTATATTTCACATTTGTATATTACACTTTTAAAGTCTGTTCCGGGGCAAAGCCGGGATGGACAGCTAGTTCTACTATAAATAGACCAGCCGGCCCTTGGTCAGCACAGTTTTTCGTTTACCTTCGAAGCGAAAGCATCTCATGTGTTTAAGAGCAGTATTCAGTGACTAGTGTGTGTGTGAATATCAGTGCCAGTGTAAATTGTGTCATTTTAACTGATTATCCAAGAACCTATCACGTAAAATTATATTCTCTTATTACATTGCTCTGTGTCTGGGGCGTTTTTTAGGTATTATCTATACATAAAAGTATTTAAAAATATGTATGTACATATATGTAATTGAGGTGTCCAGAGACCGTGTGTAAGATGTCTCCTAATCATCATAATTTTCAGCCTATAATTGCCCACTGCTGATCATAGGCCTCTCTTCTTGTACTCTATTCACCACGATCTTGTGCCAATCTCGTTCAGGTTGGACCCGCGACTTATAATGTCGTCGACCCAACGAGCTGGTGGACGCCGCATGCTCCGTTTGCCGTTAGTGTGTCTCCTAATATTCATTTATTTATTATTGTACTAGCTGACCCGGTGAACTTCATCTCACCATCTGTCAACTGTCAATGACAACTTTTACATGCAGGAACATTTTGTATGGGAAAATTCAATGTTTTTTTTCGCAACTGTCATAAATTTTCTCACTGTTAAACATTTCCTTAACTTCAACAATTATTTCAAATCGGTTCAGCCGTTCTCGAGTTTTAGCGAGACTAACAACCACGATTAATTTATATGTATACAGGGTCATAGGTATTAAACGCAAAACCTTTTAAGGGCGGGTCTAGTACATCTAGACAAAACAACTTTTGTTCTAAGATCTTTTGGAAAATCACGAAGAAAAAATCAGCTTTTTCATACAAAAAGCTCGTCAACGCGCGGCAAAAATGTATGGAGAAGCGAATTTTCAAAAATGGTAGTACAAAAGTTGTTTGTCTAGATGTACTAGATCTGCCCTTTAAAGGTTTTGCGTTTAATACCCATGATCCTGTATATAAGATTATTTATTTACCTAGCGTGCGAGTTGAGTTCCCTCTGCGCCTGCGCCTGCACGAACTTGGGCGGCAGGCAGTCGTCGGCGACGCAGCGCGCGATGAAGTTGGACAGGAGCACGGCGGCGTCCGGCGTGTCCAGCACCAGGTCGGGCAGCTTCTCCAGGAGCCGCTCGAACGCTGCCAACAATACATTATGTTAGGTGAGCCGGCTCTCAATTTTAATGAAGCAATAGCATAAGAACACATACATCATCATCAGCTTTGTTAACTGGCTTTGACGACCTCATCAAGACGGTAGGATCGCGCTGGATGCAAGCCGCTTCCAACCGGTCTTATTGGAGATCCATAGGGCAGGACAGGCGTAATGCTGGACACTACTGGACATAGGTCCAGCAATAAATGTCAGATGGCTGATGGATGATAATGATGGATGACATACTTGACTGATAATTATTAGGGTTCCGTACCCAAAGGGTAAAAACGGGACCCTATTAACATTTTAGGCACAGAAGACTCAGGTATAGTGTAAAAAGGATTCAACTCGGGATATGTAGTGTAACCAGCATCCAACCCAGGGTATGTAATATAAACTAGCATCCAGCCCGAAGTGTATAGTGTACAACCCGGTCACAATATCTGTGCACCTGACTTCGTAACGTCATATCGAATTATCGGGACGTATATACATTACCGGACGTCTAGTATACCGTCCGGACGTAAATTATTATCGGGACGTGTATCGGCAACGAAGATGCTAACCGTACTGTCGCACCGGGGAGTGCGCGGAGAGGTGACAGGGGAAGCGGGAGAGGCGCCGCATTCCAGCGAGGTGCACAGATATTCTGACCGGGTTGTAACTACAGTCTGAGGTATTTTATGTTACTAGCAACTAACCCGAGGTATATAGTTTAGTTACCTTCTCCAATATTATTGGTCAAGAAGACTATCTCACCATAATTATGGTGCAACCAGCAACCCATCTCTAGGTATATAGTATTACCTGCATCTAATTTGGGGTATATCCTCCTAAGACCCTCAGTACAAAATTATATACATAATAAATTTCACAATTCAGGCCCAGCTTAGACAAGATTGCATAGTGATAAACGCCCACTGTGCATATTTTTGCACTAAATGTTTAGATGCTCTTTGGTCAATAGAGCTCAAGCCCTATGTACAATTTAATGTACAAATAATCGGCCAAGTGCGAGTTGGACTCACGCACGAAGGGTTCTTTACCGTATGGGAGCCCCATTCCTCTTGCCGTTATTAATAGCGAGCAAAAAACTCCACAAAATTAAGTTGGTTGTATGAGAGACCGCCCCATAAAAAATATTTATTTTATTCTGTTTTTAGTATTTGTTGTTATAGCTGCAACAGAAATACATACATCATCTGTGAAAATTTCAGCTGCCTAGCTATCATGGTTCATGAGATACAGACAGACAGATGGACATCGAAGTCTTATTAATAGGGTCCCGTTTTACCCTTTGGGTACGGAATCCTAAAAATGTACAAGGGGAGTTAAGTACTTCGAAACCCGCAAAAATGTAGGTCTCAGGAGGATATAGTGCAATTATAAGTTTATTTACCTAGTCCAATGTCCTTGGCAGAGAACACTCTCCCGTAGAGGTCGGAGATCAGAACTGAGGCCATCTCGCAATGGGACGGCTTGTGGTCCAGCGCTATCTCTACTATGGTCTCGCATATCTGGGAACATAAATCCCTATTTTCTAGAATTTATAGTTAGTATCGAGATATAACTTGTCTAAACTATGTAGACTTGTATATAAGGTTACAAGCGACCCGCCCCTGCTTCGCACAGGCGTATTATACATATAAACCTTCCTCTTGAATCACTCTATCTATTAAAAAAACCAGCATCAAAATTGCGTAGTTTTAAAGATATAAGCATACATGGGGACAGACAGCGGGAAGCGACTTTGTTTTATACTATGTAGTGCTATCACTACATGATTATATTTTATATTTATTTTTATATCATGACATGTGATTGGTAATCAATTAGGATCCTTTTAGGGGCTTATTCTGTACATCAAAACTAACAACTTATGTTCAACGACTTTTATCAAATCTCAAGAAAAAAAATGTTGTTCCATAAAAAAAATTTCATTCACCATCGACAAAATGCAACAGTGCTTTCATACCCTCTCCATGGTAGCGTTAAACGTTTAACGCAACCTAGTTGGAAGTCGCATTAGAAGTTTTACTTAAAAAAAATACTGTTCCAATCACTTCAAAGAAAATATCGTTCACTCTCGACAAAATGTATGGAACAGGTGTTTTTTTTTAGTTTTGACAAAAAAGTCGTTGAACAAAAGTTCAACAACTTTTGTTTTGATGTACAGAATAAGCTCCTAAAAGGATGCTAATTGATTAGAAATAACCCTGTATATGATTAAGACTATTGTGAGGGTCTGATTTGTAGCCTTTTGACTGTAATCTTATTATGACTAAATTAGCTGACTGCCATTTCGCCGTATGCAAAAATAAATAGTATATTATGTATTTTGTACTAGCAGCGCCCCGCGGCGTTACCCGCGTTAGCGCGAAATAAAAAGTACGCTAAAAAAGTAAGCTACCTTCATACCGAATTTCATCCAAATCGGTTTAGCCGATTGTGCGTGAAAGAGTAACAAAACAAACATCCAAACAAACTTTCACGTTCATAATATTAGTAGGATTAGAATCAAAACATGTTCTTCCTACAACATGCAGTAAGTACTTCAAACTGTGCATTTACCGATCACACACTAGCCCAAAAATATATGAAGATAAATCTTTCGACATTATTTCCTTTATTATTTCATGTCATCATTATAGTCATTCTAGGTTATTATGAACCCCCGACGCAAAAAGAGGGCTGTTATAAGTTTGACCGCTCTGTGTCTGTCCATGGCACGATAATCCTTACATAGTATAAAATAAAGTCACTATTTTCGTTTGTTTGTTTGTCTGTATGCTTAAATCTTTAAAACTACGCAACGGATTTTGATGCGGTTTTTTTTAATGGATAGAGTGATTCAAGAGGAAGGTTTATATGTATAATACACCTGTGCGAAGCCGGGGCGGGTCGTCTAGTATAAAATAAAGTCGCTATTTTCGTTTGTTTGTTTGTTTGTCTGTATGCTTAAATCTTTAAAACTACGCAACGGATTTTGATGCGGTTTTTTTTAATGGATAGAGTGATTCAAGAGGTAGGTTTATATGTATAAAAATTCCCGAAATTCCCACGGGAACGGGCACAACGCGGGTAAAACAGCGGGGCGCTGCTAGTAACCTTGAAACGAGTAGATATACCGAATCTGTTTTGAAAAAATTTACTTACTTTGTTTTTTTATTTATTTGAAAGCAGATTTTTTAGTGATGGTTCTTAAAAACATATGGTTAATAAAAATTGGTTCAGCCATTTCAAAGTTATCGATCGGCTCTTTTCTTAGCTGCGATAGGATCCTTATTGATTTGAGGGTTTTAAATTTTTTTGATATAATCTTGATTTGTAGTTGGAAATGAAACTAATATCTGTTGTACATTATTTCTGAAAGGTGTTTTGCTTACCAAATGGCTCCTCTTAGCGGTGACGAATTCCAAAAAGTCTTCAGCGGCCGCGTTCGTGTCTCCGTGCTCGAAGTACTCCAGGATCACCGGCTCAGCCTTGCGCTGGAGACAACAACAAAGTCATTTGATTAGTTGACTTAAGAAGTTTCATAATAACAACTATACAGTATAATAATAGCGTATAAATAATGTAGCGCTCGTAGCGTAGTTTGACTAGGTGATTGTCAGCGATCACCGAAATTAAGCAACGTTCTGCACGGTCAGTATCTGGATGGGTGATCGCGGGTGGCATTTTCCAACTGAGCGCTACCGTGGCGATGACACGTTAAATTGTAGGTCCCGGTTGTTTTAACCGTTTAGCCATGTCAGAGGCCTATACGAACTTACTTACTTATGTATTTTAGATTGTTTTTGACTACATATTCAAGTGTGTCTAAATAAATGAACTGAAACTGTATACAAGTATACAAACACAATCTGAATATCATTAGCTGGTTTTAATAGTCATCACACTTCGTGGGCAGGCCTACGTCCTGCAGTGGACTATTTAAAAGCTGGTACAATAAAGTACAACCGGAACTTATTCAATGTGGGAGCGATAGGCTCTGCACTGACGTTCCTTTTTTCAACCAACTCCAAAAATGTGGCAGCCTTGCAATAACTTGTCTCGAGGGTGGCACACAGCCAGCCAGCCCCCTTCTCATCTATATGTTAATTTGGAAAAAAAAATATACGAAGGAAGCATATTGCCCTTGTTTCTGTAAACAACTCGGCAAAGCACAGTACAGGCTGAATATGACGTCTATGAAGTTAGCTACAAGCTGCTCTTGCTCTCTAAAACTTGAAGAAAAAATAAATTTCGCGCGCTGGTCTAGTGAAAGGACCTTAAAATATTCTACTGTACTGTACCAGCCTTTTTAATAGTCCACTGCAGGACTTAGGCCTACCCACGAAGGGTGACTGGGCCATATCAACCGCGCTGGCCCAGTTCGGGTTGGTGGATTCACACATACGCCATCGAATTTCTTCTACGGACGTATGCAGGTTGCCTCACGATGTTTTCCTTCACCGAAAAGCCATTGGTGTGAAATTCCGTACATAAATTCCAAGGAATTCATTGGTACGGGACCGGGATTTGAACCCACGACCTCACGATTGTAAGGCGAGTGTCATAACTAGACCGCCATGGCTTCCATGGCTTTTCATGGTTTTAAATTATTGATTCGCCTTAAAAAAATGACGTCTCACAAAGGTGCGTTTATTCATCGCCAAAGCGCAGTGCGCATTCGGAATATAAAACAAATGTCATTGATCGCCATTGACCCGTGTTTTGTTGTGACGAGCACGTCGCGACTACGCGACCCTTCGTCCTACAACCTGCTACCTACGCACGGCGGTGTAACTCAGCTATAGGCCGAATCATACAACTCGGCGGCTGTAATGTAGCTACAAGCTGCGGATAACTGCATCTGTTAAGTGAGCTTCGGCCAGCCGCCAAATAGAAGTGTTACGCAGTAGGCCACGCCGTTAGTAACTATTTATTAATCTGTGGCCGCGCGGTGTACGACGGCTAGTTGTTTACACTTAACCGCGAGATTTATGGTTTTATGACTCAGGCGGCACCGGCCTTTGTGTCGCGTCTATTGTTTGTTGTTTGTTAGATTTTTTGTGGTGTTTTCGTAATAATTAGGAACAATAGGGTTTCTCGAACTTTACACTTGTTTACTTTGTCAGTCACAATGGCACCGAATATTCTACAGATTTCTAGAGAACCCTTATTCCGATATAAATAGGGCGATGGTTTTCGTTTGTGGCAGTTATCGCGTTTTATACCGGAGCGAAAACATCTCGTGTTCAAGTGCGGTACCAGTGATTGTGAAGTGACTAGTTGTGTGAATATCAGTGCCAGTGTGACGTGTTTGTGCGAACCAGTTGTGTCGTGTGTACTGTGATTTTGTGCAATAAAGTGCAAAGTGAACAATCGGCGTTTTAACTAATTATCCAAGAACCCATCTCGTAACATTTGGTGTCAGAAGGGTGGATAATTGAAAATGCCGGTAACACCATACGACGAAGAGACGCCGCGCACACGGAGTCAGCGCCGACAGGAGGAAGCGCGCCGACAAGAGGAGCAGGAGCGCCGCCGGGAGGAGGTCGACCAACGACGCTTCGGAAACGATTCGCTGTTAAGGGAAGCCAGCGAGTCCGAGGCAACCAACGACGACTCCAGGCACTCGGAAGCACCTGCTGTGGCACCTGCCAAGGTACCAGCGGTTCCTGCGGCATTTGATATGGCGGCGTTGATGACAATGATGCAGTCTATGACTCGTCAGCTAGAAGACAAATTAGACCGCAACAGAGAAGAACAGGCCCGCAACAACGAGAACCATATTCGCCAACTGGAAGAAAAATTGGACCGCAACAGAGAAGAACAGGCTCGTCAAAAAGAAGAACTGCTTTCAAGCTTGCAGACGACTTTGGGCAAAGAGATAAAAGAGGTCAAGGACACGGTCAAGCAGCTTGATACCAGCGTAAAGGAGCACGAATCCCGTATTGTCGAAGCGGAAACTCAAATCGCCGATGTGAGGAGGACCTTGAACGTTATCAAGTCTGGAGGCGGAACCGTTGCACCTACAATCTTCTCGCCAGCCTCTCAGAAGCTTAAAGTGACGCCTTTCGACGGGACATCGTCATGGTCAGCCTACAAAATTCAATTTGACGCCGCCGTTCAAACCAATGGATGCAACAAGGACCAAGCCAAGAACGCCCTCATCATGAGCCTTCGCGATGAAGCCCTGAGTATTCTTGATGCTGTGGGCAAGGAAGTGACCTACGATAAATTAATGGAAATGTTGGAGAGCCGCTACGGTGATGAGCACCTAGAGCGTGTGTACAGAGCGCAGTTAAAGAACAGGGTGCAACGTCGCAACGAAAGTCTTCAGCAGTGGGCTGTCGAAGTGGAGAAACTGTTCCGGAAGGCTTATCAGTCAGCACCGTTACCCAACGACGAACATTTGGTGGAAGCATTTTCTAACGGCATAGCAGACTTCGAAGTTAGAACTGCAGTGAAACTCGGGCATCATAAAACCCTAAAGGAAGCTTTGGCCCAAGCCTTGGAAGTGGAAGCTGTACGAAATTCAGCGAGAGATGTTCAACACTTAAGGGAAGTTAAAGAAGCATCACATCGTACGAGGTTTGGCCCAAGATGCTACAACTGTGAAGAGAGAGGCCATTTATGGCGGAGTTGCCCGAAGCCACGCCGAACAAGGGACGATCGACCACTGCAGGAACAGACGAACCGTGAAACCACACAGCAGCAGGGAAACGAGTAAGCGCCAGGACCAAGGGGCGGGTGCTGGCCGGTCTGGAAAAGGCCCCAAAGATATTAGTCTCACAAGCTCACGATGGGAACAGCCTGATCATCAATGGTGCCATCAATGGAACTTTTTGCAAGCTGACATTGGATACTGGAGCTTCTCGCACTGTCATAAGTTCCCGACTGGCTAAGCGCTTTCTTGCGAACTTCGAAAGCTGCAAAACTGTTCAACTTCTGACGGCGACCGGTCAGCACATATCCGTCCGAGGAGAGAAGCTGGTGGAGTTAAAGTTGGGTGAGAAAACTTTCCAACACAAAGTCATTGTGGCTGATATAGTCGACGATTGCATTCTGGGTCTTGACTTCATGCGGGAACATCATTGCGAGATAGACGTCAACCAAGGAATCTTGAAGTGTGGAAGAGAAGAAATCTTCATGGAAGGCGCCACATCAGGAAAGGTTTATTGTCTGCAGAGAACAGTTCTTCCACCTAGATCGGAGACCATTGTGGCAGTTAGATTACCGCCGAAGTTGGGACATCAACGACGATGTGTGCTAATAGAACAGTCGGAGGGTGATCAACCATGGTTATTGGCCCGAACTCTGGTGAGGACTACTAATACCGCTGTGGTGCGTGTTCTCAACACAAGTAACGAGGAACAACTCATCAAAGGAGGAACCCCAATGGGTACTTGTGAAGAAGTAGACTGGATGCGCAGATGCCAAGAACAACCAAAGGAGAAATACAACTGTGCTGGGAGTTACACCGTGTCAACGCTATTGGAAGATTCCCGTAAAGACCTGACCGAAAGAGAACTTCTGATGGCAAAGAAGATGCTGCAGCGCTACTCCGACATATTTGCTCTCGATGATGCTGTCAACGGGAAGACTGGGTTAGTGAAGCACACAATAAATACAGGAAGCGTGTCACCGATTCGACAGCGGCCAAGAAGGATACCAGTGGCTCGAGAAAAAGAAGTTGAGTCAATGATCGAAGACATGGCACGCAATGGTGTGATAGAACCTTCATCCAGTCCGTGGTGTTCGCCAGTGGTTCTAGTGAAAAAGAAGGATGGCAGTATGCGGTTCTGCGTTGATTATCGACGACTCAACGACGTAACGAAGAAAGACAGCTATCCTTTGCCGAGGATTGATGACACGTTAGATACACTGACAGGTATGAAGTGGTTCACTACGCTGGACTTGAAGAGCGGATACTGGCAAGTGGAAATAGATCCTAAAGATAAAGAGAAGACCGCATTTTCGACGGGAAAAGGCCTGTGGCAATTCAACGTGATGCCGTTTGGATTGTGCAACGCGCCCGCTACGTTCGAAAGACTAATGGAGTTAGTGCTCGCGGGGCTGATCGGAGATGCATGCCTAGTCTATTTGGACGACATCATAATTGTGGGAAAAACCTTCGAAGACCATCTGCAAAACCTGGAACGAGTTTTGACTAAGATTCGCGCAGCCAATCTCAAGCTGAGTCCGAAGAAATGTTCCTTCTTCAAGAGGCAAGTGAATTTCCTGGGACATGTGATTTCCGAAGCTGGCGTACAGACGGATTCAGGAAAAGTCAGTGCTGTCAAGGATTGGCCTGTGCCAAAAGACAAGACGGAAGTTAGAGCATTCTTGGGTTTATGCTCCTACTACAGGCGATTCGTGAAGAACTTTGCTGACATAGACAAGCCGTTGCATAGACTGACTGAAGAAAAACGACCCTTCCTCTGGGATGAAAATTGCGACGCAGCTTTTCAAGAGCTAAAGAAGCGACTTTGTAATACGCCTATTCTTGGCTTCCCGGACACAGAGAACGAGTTCATCGTGGACACTGACGCCAGCAACACCGGCATTGGAGGAGTACTGTCACGAAAGAAAGGAGACCAAGAAGTGGTGATTGCGTATTTCAGCAAATCCCTGTCCAAGCCGGAAAGGAACTACTGTGTGACCAGAAAAGAGCTACTCGCAGTGGTGAAGACATTGCGACATTTTAGCAAGTACCTGCTCGGGCGAAAATTCCATCTGAGGACCGACCACGCTGCTCTTAAGTGGCTACTACAGTTTAAGGATCCCGAAGGCCAAGTGGCAAGATGGATTGAGCAACTACAAGAGTTTGACTTCACCACGGAGCATCGCAGTGGAAAATCTCATGGCAACGCGGACGCACTGTCAAGAAGGCCATGCTCAGAGGACTGCAAGCATTGCTCAAGACATGACTCGAAAGATTTAGTGCCCGTCAGAATGCTCAAAACTGACATCGGTGACGAATGGAAAGAAACCCTTCAGGTTGCACAAGAAGAAGACGCCGACATCAAGCCGATTCTTGAATGGATGGAATCAGATGCCCCTAAGCCAGACTGGAGTACTATTGCTTCAATGAGTGTTACGACAAAGAGCTATTGGGCGCAATGGGATAGTCTGGTGCTTCAGGAGGGAGTACTTTGTCGAAAATGGGAAAATGCTCGTGGCAATCAGTGCCATCTCCAAATGGTTGTACCCAGAGCAAAGATACCTGAAGTTTTGAAGCTGTACCACGAAGGGTTTTCGGGAGGACATCTGGGTGTGAAACGGACACTCTTGAAAATTCGAGAAAGGTTTTACTGGATCAACTGCAGAGATGACGTAGAAGACTGGGTACGGAAATGTACGAGCTGTGCATCAGTGAAAGGTCCGCATACCCGCAGCAGAGGAGCATTAAAGCTATATAATGTTGGAGCACCATGGGAGCGAATCGCACTGGATGTGGCCGGACCATTTCCTGTGAGTGAAAGTGGCAACAAGTACTTCCTTGTCGTCATGGATTACTTCACCAAGTGGCCGGAAGTCTTCGCAATTCCGAACCAAGAGGCATCGACGATAGCAGACAAATTGGTGCATGAAGTATTCTGTCGATTTGGAGTACCATTGGAAATCCACAGTGACCAAGGAAGAAATTTTGAATCTCAGCTGTTTCAAGAGACGTGCCGGTTAATGGGTGCACACAAAACAAGGACAACGTCTTACCACCCGCAATCAGATGGAATGGTGGAGCGATTCAACCAAACTCTGGAGAGGTACCTGCCAAAAGTAGTCGGAAGCAAACAACGGGATTGGGACAAGCATATCCAGCCATTTTTGTTGTCATACCGAAGTGCTGTTCATGAGAGCACAAATGTCACTCCCGCTTTTGCCAATTTTGGACGTGAATTACGGCTACCAGCCGACTTAATAACTGGCATTCCACCGGATTCTCCACAACCCATAACTGAGTACGCCAGTGACCTCCGGAACAAGATGAACGACATCTATGAGCACATTAGAGAGCATGGCCAGCAAGCATCTGAAAGAATGAAGACTCGATACGACAGAAGGGCTAACAATCCTGGGTTCGAGGAAGGCTCGATGGTATGGCTGCACAATCCCATACGCAGCAAAGGAAAGTCTCCAAAGCTACAAGCCAAATGGGATGGACCGTACCGAGTGGTGACCAAGATCAACGACGTGACGTTCCGCATACAGAAAGGACCTCGAGGTGCCCCCAAAATAGTTCACGTGGATCGATTGGCGCGATATCACGGATGCAACGATGCTCGGGACGAGCATGTCTTGGGAGGAGGTGGTGTTACGCAGTAGGCCACGCCGTTAGTAACTATTTATTAATCTGTGGCCGCGCGCGGTACGACGGCTAGTTGTTTACACTTAACCGCGAGATTTATGGTTTTATGACTCAGGCGGCACCGGCCTCTGTGTCGCGTCTATTGTTTGTTGTTTGTTAGATTTTTTGTGGTGTTTTCGTAATAATTAGGAACAATAGGGTTTCTCGAACTTTACACTTGTTTACTTTGTCAGTCACAATGGCACCGAATATTCTACAGATTTCTAGAGAACCCTTATTCCGATATAAATAGGGCGATGGTTTTCGTTTGTGGCAGTTATCGCGTTTTATACCGGAGCGAAAACATCTCGTGTTCAAGTGCGGTACTAGTGATTGTGAAGTGACTAGTTGTGTGAATATCAGTGCCAGTGTGACGTGTTTGTGCGAACCAGTTGTGTCGTGTGTACTGTGATTTTGTGCAATAAAGTGCAAAGTGAACAATCGGCGTTTTAACTAATTATCCAAGAACCCATCTCGTAACAGAAGGATTAGGCCTATACCTACGCTCGGCGGTGTAATTCAGCTATAGGCCGAATGATACAACTCGGCGGCTGTAATGTAGCTACAAGCTGCGGATAACTGCATCTGTTAAGTGAGCTTCGGCCAGCCGCTAAATAGAAGGATTAGGCCTATACCTACGCTCGGCGGTGTAATTCAGCTATAGGCTGAATCATACAACTTGGCGGCTGTAATGTAGCTACAAGCTGCGCTAAACCCAATCCTGACTGAAGCTCACTTAACTGCGCGAGGATCGGGTTTCGTGCACCTTGTAGCTAACTTCACAGTTAACAAGTTTGATTTGGCGTATACCATCAGGCGAGTTGGTGGTCAAGCGCGAACTTATTCAAGTTGAATATAAAATTCAGGTCTGTTGTATGGGAGCCCCCTTTATTTTTTTCTATTTTTAGTATTGGTTGTTATAGCGGCAACAGAAATACATCATCTGTGAAAATTTCAACATTCTAGCTATCATGGTTCTTGAGATACAGCCTGGTGACATACAGACGGACGGACGGACAGCGGAGTCTTAGTAATAAGAATAAAAAGAATAAGAAGAATACAATTATTACTATTACAATACCATGTCATTAAAATATGTTAAAAATGTGAAAATAAAAAAAGTCCTACAAAAATGTCAATACAATACAGACAGACGGACATCGAAGTCTTAGTAATAGGGTCCCGTTTTTAGGGTTCCGTACCCAAAGGGAAAAACGGGACCCTATTACTAAGACTTCGATGTCCGTCTGTCTGTCTGTCACCGGGCTGTATCTCATGAACCATGATAGTTAAGCAGCTGAAATTTTCACAGATGATGTATTTCTGTTGCCGCTATAACAACAAATACTAAAAACAAAACAAAATAAATATTTTAGGGGGGCTCCCATACAACAAACCTGAATTTTTAGACGTTTTTCGCTCTATTTTAATAATGGTAACAGGTAGATGCTTGAGATTTTCACAGAATATTTAGTTTTATATTTACTTAATATTCGCGACGGGCTAGAATATGTTACGATTACAAATAGAATTGATAGAAATAATAAACGTAGAATTTATAAGATAGTACTGTTAGGGATCGAGCATGTTTTCCCAGGGGCTAAACAATAGCCAGTCGGTATCTTTTGAGAAGTCGTAAAACGATATCGATAACCAGGTGCTAGGTTATTCCATACCGGCAAAGAATAGTTCTTTGATATAATTTCAAAAAGGATATCGTAAAGTTATTTGTACTGTTTGACCATTGTCTTAAATTCAAAGAAAGCAATATCGTTATATTGCAAAAGGATGCCTTAATTGTAAAACTAATGTTTAATGTTTTTGTGAATTTGTTAATCCCATATACAGGGTGATGGGGAGAGGGGTGCAAAGCTGAAAGGCGACGCTAGCATAGATCATTTAGACCCCTTTGAGCCATGGTTGTCTAAGACGAAGTGGGACTATTTTTTTTTTAAACAATTTTTTATGATTTTTGGCTAAAATCCCCGAAATTTTACCGTTAATTGCTAATGGTGGCCAGTTTGAATAATAAGTGATTTTTTTACATGTTATTTAATTAAAACAATCTGTAAGCAATCTAACAAAACATGTACTGAGCTTGTGTGTCATCAGATATTATTTTTACAGTCACTTGAAGTTCCCAAAAATTTTCAAAGATTAAGAAAACTGTTTTATGACGGCGTTTAAAAAAATAATTAATAAAGCTTTTTTAGTTCAAACCTTTTTGAAAACATGCTTAGTTATTGTTCTTTCTTTTGAGATATCATTTACGCCGATATCTCAAAAATTACTAAAATTAAAACGTAAAAACCAAATTGAGGCAGAAAATTTAAATTTTTAGGCAGATCAAAGAAACAACATTTTGCTTCAAAAAAACTGTTTTGTGTTCGAATTGATAACCGAGTTCAATTCTAAGAATGATTCATTGCACGTGCAGGAACCAGGAGGATTCCAAACAAAGGCCACCGCGCGCGGCGGCAATAAACTTGCCCTTTCCAGGTATTGCGCCCAGTAAAAGAATGGGCCATAAATTAGGGTTTATTTTACAGCAAAATTGACTTTATGGCAATAAAATAGTGTATCTCTATTTAGGATCAGTAACTACTTCAAAGGACTCGTCATCGTCACATCTTTTAGTCAAGTAACAACTGCCCTTGTGACTAGACGTAATTTTCATCGCGTTCATTCATAATTCACCGTATCCAGTTGTAGCCCTAAGCGCTCCTGCACGTGTTGAATTAGTATTGGTTATTTTTGTTTTACCGTGTCCAGTCGTAGCCTTAGCCCTAGCTTTGCGCTCCTGCACGTGTTGATTTTGTAGTTGTTTGAAGAGTTGACATTTAGTGCGCTCCTACGGCATTTTTAAATTGTGTAGTGACTATGGCTACTTTTTCCAATGCGGAATATGCGGATATCGTCTTCATGTATGGTAGAGCAGACGGCAATGGATCTTTGGCGCGGCGAATGTACCAAGAGCGCTATCCGAATCGCAGGGTACCGAATGTTCGAGTGTTTTACAACACATTTCGTCGGCTTGCTGAAGTTGGGATACACCGCGTGGAACCTGGAGTCAACCCAGGCAGACACACTCCTAACGTCGAGGAAGACATCATAGCAGCATTTGAAGCGGATCCCCATACCAGCACCAGAGCAGTAGCTCGAAATCTTAATATTTCACAATGGAAGGTGTGGAGTACAATGCACCAGAATGATAAATATCCGTTCCATGGCACGGGTGTGCAAGGTCTGGAAGAGCAAGATCCCATCAGAAGGATTCAATTTTGCCGTTACCTCCTCAACAGAGACATTGAAGATGAGTGGTTCCTGAAGTCAATCTTGTGGACGGATGAAAGCAAATTTTCTAGGGAAGGCATAACTAACTTTCACAACCTCCATCAATGGGCCGACAAGGGCAACAACCCCCACTGGAAAAAGCAGGTGTCGTTCCAGAGGAAATTCTCTGTCAATGTGTGGGCCGGAGTAATTGGCA
Source organism: Hypomecis atomaria (assembly GCA_964007245.1). Lineage (NCBI taxonomy): Eukaryota > Metazoa > Arthropoda > Insecta > Lepidoptera > Geometridae > Hypomecis > Hypomecis atomaria. The sequence goes on from OZ023310.1 coordinate 9,245,874, forward strand.
GTACGTTGATTGGCCCCCACTTCTTACCAGACACTTTAAATGGCGATAATTATTTGGAATTTCTACTTGACGATCTACCTGTGCTTTTAGAGGAATCCGGTGCCCCGATATTCGAATCGGAGCGCGAAATTATCTTTCAGCAAGACGGCTGTCCAGCGCATTGGACATTAAATGTACGGGAATGCTTAGATCATTGCTTCCTTGATAGCTGGATCGGAAGAGGTGGGCCCATCCCTTGGCCCGCTCGTTCACCAGACCTGACCCCGTTGGATTTCTACGTGTGGGGTCGTGCCAAGGAGCTAGTGTATACGAGCGTAGAAATCAATACAAAAGACGAACTGATAGAGAGGATCAATTCAGCTTTTGAAACCATGAAACTGGAGATGATGTTAAAAACCACAACAACAGAAGTGAGAAGACGGGCTCGTGCTTGTGTTAGAAATCGCGGTAGTCATTTTGAACATGAAAAATAAATTATTTCAAATCAAATGTTGTTTTAATTAGTCCACATTAAAATTTAAATTTTCTTCCTCAATTTGGTTTTTACGTTTTAATTTTAGTAATTTTTGAGATATCGGCGTAAATGATATCTCAAAAGAAAGAACAATAACTAAGCATGTTTTCAAAAAGGTTTGAACTAAAAAAGCTTTATTAATTATTTTTTTAAACGCCGTCATAAAACAGTTTTCTTAATCTTTGAAAATTTTTGGGAACTTCAAGTGACTGTAAAAAAAATATCTGATGACACACAAGCTCAGTACATGTTTTGTTAGATTGCTTACAGATTGTTTTAATTAAATAACATGTAAAAAAATCACTTATTATTCAACATGGCCACCATTAGCAATTAACGGTAAAATTTCGGGGATTTTAGCCAAAAATCATAAAAAATTGATTACAAAAAAATAGTCCCACTTCGTCTTAGACAACCATGGCTCAAAAGGGTCTAAATGATCTATGCTAGCGTCGCCTTTCAGCTTTGCACCCCTCTCCCCATCACCCTGTATAGTGCCGCCAGCGCAGCTGTGCCTTATTGTTTTATGATTCTTGGGAAATAGTCATAGTTTAGATAGCCATAGTATAAATGTCATAAGCTAGTCTATAAGTCCAATTTGTAAAATAGGTTAAGATTAAGAATAAATGCATAAACTCCCTGAGTATTCATTGGGTTAGGGTTCTCCTGAGAGCTAACGACAATAGGAATTTGAAAATATAGTTAGGGAAACAATCAGGCAATAGAAGTGCGAGCGAGAGGCACATCCGACGCTGCGTCCCGCTCACACGAACGCCGCGCCTGATTAGGGCCGCGCGGTCCCAGGTACTCCGACGCCGCCGCCACCCGCCGCCGGCGCGGCTCGTTCCGCGCGGTCAATTCATTCATCCGCCGACCGTCGACAAGAACACACGCTCTCAGAAGATCCCTGCCCAAGCCAACTCAAGGAGCGCCTTAGTACCGAGCCACGTGGTATTTCTTCGAGTATTCTCCAACCCCAGCCACATCAAGTTCCCGGCCTAGCTATCACACTACTAGGTCGTCGCCCTCGCCGAACGCCCCAGTTACAGTCCACTATTGAAGAAATAAGGACGACGACTGAACATAGTTCCCGCCATAGTAGTCGGGTCGGGAACATTTGGTCCCTTGCTCGCCGGATTTTGAGAAGAAAGAAGAAATTAAGATGGTGCTAACACGCTCAGAAAAGGCGAGAGCTGTACGTCGCGTCGACACCGACGCTACGAGAGTGCCGCAGAGCGTACCACCGACGCCCTCCTCCCACGTCTTGCCAGCCGCGCCGCGCATCGACAACCGCGATACGGGAGTGCCGCAGGGCGCACCGCCGCCGCCCTCCTCCCACACAGAAACCGCGCCGCGCATCGATGAATCACCTTCGACTCCGGGGGCGCCGCAGGGTCCGCTGCCAGAACCCTCCTCCCGGCCCACGACATACGCCGACATTTCGCCGACTGGACCCGACCGTGGGGTCCTACTTCATCCGTCGCGACTGATCGCACCCGTCACGTCGACGTCTGCGACCACTGTCAGCGCTGCGAGTCTCCTGTGCCAGCCGCCAGTACTCACAACGCACCTCAAAAGTGGGCATACTAACCCCACAACCACCGTGACCGCCTCATCGATCAATCCGGTCTCGGTATTGCCCCGTATGGACGACTACGCACCGTCCACGTCGAGACGGTCCAGCCGAGCCTCCGTACGCCTCCTCAAGCTAGCAAAGGCGAAGGAGGAACACATTCGGCTACAAGTAGAGCTCGCCGCCGCCCGAATAGCCACAATCGAAGCTGAAAGCCAGTTTGATGAAGACGAAGACGCCCGTACGACAATCACAGAAGAAGACGTCGTCGCAGCGCAACAAAGTCAGCGTATCGGTACCTGGCTCCACCAAGTCGCGCTGCCCGAAGAGGAGCAGAAAGAGCTCACGGCCCCTCCTCCCATGCCACCGCCAGCGCCGTACGACAACCCAGCTGCCACCGCCGAGCAGCTCAAGCCCTCCAGCGCGATACCGATCGCTACACGTCCGACAGAGGGAGCCGTCGTCCCGGTAGCCCCGAAGTCCGACATCGCCCAACTCGCCGAAGCCATCATATTGTCCAGCCAGCAAGCCAGATCCAGTGCACCGTCGAGATCTTTCCACGAGCTACCCTTCTACGGAGGAGCGCATCAAGAATGGCTCTCATTCAAGGCAGCGTACAACGAGTCCGCCGCGCAGTACACAGCGTCAGAAAACACTGCGAGACTCCGACGCTGTCTAAAGGGGAGAGCTCGTGAATCGGTGGAATACCTGTTACTTCACCTGACGGATCCCGCTGAAGTAATGGCCACACTAGAGACGAGATTTGGACGGCCGGACGCTATAGCTACGACAGAGATTGCACGCCTGCGCGCCCTGTCGAAGCTCAGCGACAGCCCAAGAGAGATTTGCATTTTTGCGAATCAAGTCGCGAATGTCGTCGCTGCCCTGAAGGCCCTGAACCGCGTGACCTATCTACACAACCCAGAGGTCACCGCCGCCGTTTCGGAAAAGCTGCCGCCGATATTACGCCATCGTTGGTTCGAGTTCGCCGCTGCCCAGTCGACCGAGGAGCCCAGCCTTATCAAGCTGTCTCGCTTCCTCAAACGCGAGGCGGACTTATGCAGCCCGTACGCGCAGCCCGAGCCCGACGACCGGCCGACACTGAAACCGGACAACAGACAGCGACGAACAGAACGCGCTTACACCGTGCAGTCGAAAGAGGGCACCTGCGCGACGTGCAAGACTCCGGGACACAATACGCCTACATGTCCCGACTTCAAGAAGGCCGAGGTCAACGAGCGGTGGGACATAGCCAAGAAAAATCACCTGTGCTTTAAGTGCCTGCGCCCCCGCACCAAGACACACCACTGTAAGACGCGGAGGTGCGGCATCGACGAGTGCACTTACACCCACCACAGCCTGCTTCACCACAAAAGAGAAGAGAAGTGGGAAGACTCGACTGAGACGGTCACGTCGACGTGGTCGACGCACGCTCCGTCCGCCTATTTGAAGATGGCGCCGATAACCGTCGTGGGACCGGCGGGAGAAGCGGAGACTTGGGCCCTACTAGACGATGGATCCACCGTATCTCTCATCGATTCGGAGCTTGCCGATCGCATCGGGGCCGAGGGCCCGACGGACCCGCTCTATATAAACGCCATCGGGAACAATAAGGTGGACTCGTCGCGCTCACGCCGCGTCTCACTCACTCTGAGCGGCCGAGCGAGCGCGCCGCAACAGATACGGCTGCGAACAATAGACAATCTGAGCCTCACACCGCAACAAGTCCTTCAACAAGACCTCCGAGACTGCCACCACTTAGAAGAGCTGAAAACATTGTTGCCTGCGGGCATGGCGAGACCAAAAATATTGATTGGCCAGGATAATTGGCCGCTCCTCCTCGCCTCAGACACACGCCGGGGGCGACGCGACCAGCCAGCGGCCTCGCTCACACCGCTCGGGTGGGTGCTCCACGGGACCAGCACTCGCGCCCTCGGTCATCGAGTCCATTTCGTGGCTCACCTTGCCGAAGCCACGCCGGATGACCGCATGGACGAGGAGCTGAAGAGATATTTCGCGATCGAAGGACTCACTGTGGCACCCAAGAACCCACAGAGCGACCCCGACCAAAGAGCGCTCAAAATATTGGAGGCAGCGACCCGGCAGCTCCCCGACTCGCGTTACGAAACCGCCCTCCTATGGAAGGAGGACGACGCGAAAATGCCGAACAGTTACGACACGGCACTCAATCGACTGCAAGCAGTAGAAAGAAAGCTGAAGCGCGATCCTGCGATGGGCGAGAGATACAGGAAGCAGATGCGAGCTCTTGTCGATAAAGGTTACGCCGAAGTAGCGCCGACGACGCGCCACCACGACAGGACGTGGTACTTGCCTCACTTCGGCGTAACCACGCCAATGAAACCGGATAAGCTGCGAATCGTACATGACGCGGCAGCTAAGACGCGAGGACGCAGCCTAAACGACTATCTCCTCACCGGCCCCGACCAACTGCAATCACTGCCTGGCGTCCTGATGCGTTTCCGCCAACATGCCGTCGCTGTATCTGCTGACATCACCGAGATGTTCATGCAGATCAGCATACGACCAGACGACCGGGACGCGCTGAGGTACCTGTGGCGAGAAGACACCGAAGCGCCGCCGACCGAATACCGAATGAAGTCAGTAATCTTCGGCGCTACGAGCTCGCCGGCCACGGCAATATATGTGAAGAACTTGAACGCCGCGAAACACCAGTGCGACTACCCAGAAGCCGCCGACGCGATCGTCCGCAATCATTATATGGACGACTACCTGGGTAGCTATCGCACACCGGAAGACGCGATACGAGTCGCCGTACAAGTTCGACATATTCACTGGCAGGCCCATTTCGAGCTCCGCAAGTGGAACTCGGACGCCAGTGAAGTGCGCCGGCAGCTGACGGAAGAGGAGACCCCGGCCGACGTCGCTCTCAATACCGGCGGGAGCTCCGAGCGCGTGCTAGGGCTCATATGGAGGCCCAACCTAGACGACCTAGGTTTCAACCAAGACATGGCGCGCGTACCAGCAGACGTGCTACGCTGCTACGCGCCCACGAAAAGGCAGGCCCTGAGGATCGTCATGTCCATCTACGACCCGCTAGGCCTCGCTTCGGTCGTGACAAACTCCGGACGCCAGATCTTGCAAGAATCGTGGCGCCGCGGGACCGCATGGGACGCCAAGATCGACGAAGACCTCGCCATGAGATGGCACGCCTGGATGGAGCACCTACAACGACTTAAACACATCTCCATCCCACGGCCGTACTCCGGGTACTCCGACGCGATCGACCTGCAGTTGCACACGTTCGTAGACGCGAGTGAAGCCGCCTACGCCGCCGCACTATACTGGCGCGCCGTCATGCCGGACGGCGAGATCCGAATATCGCTAGTACTCGGCAAGACCCGCGCAGCGCCACTCAAGTTGTCTACGATACCGCGTCTCAAGCTTCAAGCCGCCGTAATGGGGAGTCGGATGGCCGCCGCCATCATCGCCGAACACGACCGCAAGCCAGATACGAGATACTTCTGGACGGACAGTATGACAGCCCTGACATGGCTACGAACCGGGTCGCGCTCGTATCCCCCGTTCGTAGCACATCGCATTGCCGCCGTAGAAGAAAACTCCAGCCGCAGCGAGTGGCGCTGGGTACCCACCAAACTCAATGTCGCCGACGACGCCACTCGCGACGTGCCCGTGGACTTCAACTCGGAACACAGATGGTTCACCGGGCCCGAGTTCCTGCGATCGCCCGAGGACACATGGCCGGCACAACCGACAGCGCTACGCACCGAAGCTACGGGAGAGGAAAGGTGTCACGTGACCACTACGTCACACGCCCGCGTGACCAACGCGCTCCCGGACCCGGTACGTTTCTCTAAGTGGGAACGGTACCTACGCGCCGCCGCAGTCATCCAGTCTGTGGACTTGTGCCGACCTAGACGCGAGCGCACCTACTACAAACGCACGCGAGCCAACCCACTTCGCGACCCGACATGGAAAAGGGGCGCGAAGAGCCCGAACCGAATAACGCAACGCGTCGAGACTCGCGACGGACCCACTACGCGCCTACGCGAGATAGACCGTGACGTGCTACGACGCGCTGAGAAATTAACATGGCGTTCGAGCCAAGAGAACGCTTTCGCCGAAGAGATAAGTGACCTACGGGAAGGACGAGCGGTCGCCATTAATAGTCGACTCCGATCGCTATCACTCATCTACCAAGACGGGCTCATAAAGCTTAACAGCCGCATACAAGCAGCCAGCGGCATACCCGACGAACTCAAATCGCCGCCACTACTCGACGGCAACCGACACGAAGTCCGCCTACTCATCGACTTCGTACATAGTAGAGCGCATCACAGCGGTGTCGAAGCCACCATCAGCGAGTGCAGACAGCGCTGCTGGATCCTGCGCCTCCGATCGACGACCAAGATGGTCGTACACAGATGCCTGCCGTGCCGCATGAGACGCGACACACCGCCGAGACCTGCTACAGGCGATCACCCCGCCTGCCGCCTGGCCCATCATCAGCGCCCGTTCACGTTCGTGGGTCTGGATTTACGCGAATACCTGCAGTACCGGCGGGAGCCCCACAGCCGCGGGCCCCCGGTAAAAATCGGCGACATCGTGGTCATCGAGGACAACGCCCTCCCGCGCAACACATGGCCGCGGGGGGTTGTTGACGACGTCTACCCTGGCCCGGACGGCGTCACCCGAGTCGTCGACGCCCGCACCGCCGGAGGTACTCTGCGAAGGCCCGTGAAGAAGCTGATCGTCCTGCCCGCCGCTCATCAGGATTAATGCAGTGCCGCACCGTGATGACGACACTACACGGCGGGAGGATATTCGCGACGGGCTAGAATATGTTACGATTACAAATAGAATTGATAGAAATAATAAACGTAGAATTTATAAGATAGTACTGTTAGGGATCGAGCATGTTTTCCCAGGGGCTAAACAATAGCCAGTCGGTATCTTTTGAGAAGTCGTAAAACGATATCGATAACCAGGTGCTAGGTTATTCCATACCGGCAAAGAATAGTTCTTTGATATAATTTCAAAAAGGATATCGTAAAGTTATTTGTACTGTTTGACCATTGTCTTAAATTCAAAGAAAGCAATATCGTTATATTGCAAAAGGATGCCTTAATTGTAAAACTAATGTTTAATGTTTTTGTGAATTTGTTAATCCCATATATAGTGCCGCCAGCGCAGCTGTGCCTTATTGTTTTATGATTCTTGGGAAATAGTCATAGTTTAGATAGCCATAGTATAAATGTCATAAGCTAGTCTATAAGTCCAATTTGTAAAATAGGTTAAGATTAAGAATAAATGCATAAACTCCCTGAGTATTCATTGGGTTAGGGTTCTCCTGAGAGCTAACGACAATAGGAATTTGAAAATATAGTTAGGGAAACAATCAGGCAATAGAAGTGCGAGCGAGAGGCACATCCGACGCTGCGTCCCGCTCACACGAACGCCGCGCCTGATTAGGGCCGCGCGGTCCCAGGTACTCCGACGCCGCCGCCACCCGCCGCCGGCGCGGCTCGTTCCGCGCGGTCAATTCATTCATCCGCCGACCGTCGACAAGAACACACGCTCTCAGAAGATCCCTGCCCAAGCCAACTCAAGGAGCGCCTTAGTACCGAGCCACGTGGTATTTCTTCGAGTATTCTCCAACCCCAGCCACATCAAGTTCCCGGCCTAGCTATCACACTACTAGGTCGTCGCCCTCGCCGAACGCCCCAGTTACAGTCCACTATTGAAGAAATAAGGACGACGACTGAACATAGTTCCCGCCATAGTAGTCGGGTCGGGAACACTTAAAATAAAATAAATATTTAAGGGGGGCTCCCAAACAGTACGGAACCCTCTGTGCGCGAGTCCGACTCGTACTTGGCCGATTTTTACCCTTTGGGTACGAAACCCTAAAAATACCTACACACGTTATTATTCTAAGTACACAACAATTATTATTATCTTTATCTGTTGAGTCAACGACCCAGCTTTTGCGATCGGCGCGCGGCGACGTGCCAAACGGTCCTTGTTGACAACAAAGTCACAGGAATAAATAAAGCATTACGCTGCGTACACAACGTGACATATTTGACCGCACCACGATTGTGTTGTGGAAAAAAAACAACGGGTTCCCCTTCAGCAGTGAAAAAAAGAAAAGACAGAAGAGAAAACTTGAAAATAAACGTGCATTTTTATACACATATTCTGAAATATGTATTCGTAGTTTGGGAATAATTTCGAATGAATTGCTTTATTTAGGCTTAAATAAAATCGCCAAGGGCGAGTTGGACTCGCGCACGAAGGGTTCCGTACCATTTTCTTGCCGTTATTTATAGCGAGCAAAAAACTCTTCAAATCACGTTTGTTGTATGGGAGCCCCCCTTTAAATATTTATTTCATTACATTTTTAGTATTTGTTGTTATAGCGGCAACAGAAATACATCATCTGTGAAAATTGAAAATTTCAGCTGCCTAGCAATCACGGTTCATGAGATACAGCCCGGTGACAGACAGACAGACGGACATCGAAGTCTTAGTAATAGGGTCCCGTTTTTACCCTTTGGGTACGGAACCCTAAAAAGTAACTGTTGATTAATTTCATTAAAAAATTGACTGAATTTTATTTTTTGTAACTTCTTACGACTTTTAATTTCAATATGAATGAAACAGTGATTGAATTCGTGAAACTGTTTGAATCGTTTCCTTGTGTATATGTATTATTTATTGAGTAATTATTCATGGCAAAATGTAACAGATAAAGCTTAGGCAGAAATATCGTCTAAAATAAACTGATTTTATAAAACACCAATATAAAGCCATGATTTCAACTGAGATCTTACAAAACGATACGCCTACGCCACGATTCGTGTGTGGAACACTACTCGTCTCGTACGCGTTGTACGTTGTTGTTGTTGTCGTAACGATACGCTTACGATACGACTTCGCCTACGCATCGTGTGCGAAAGGCTCTACCTTGCAGCCCTAGCGCGTGATATACTTAACGCCACGTAGTATTATTATATATTCTTTGGCGCCACATAAATCGGCGGATGGGAAGTTATGCGCAGACCGCTGCGCATAAGCCGTCTGCGCATAAGCCGAAATATAGGTATACGCGGGAGCCAGAGACGAGACGCCGGGGCACACCCGCCCGCCAACCTCATGCCTCCCGCGCGCTCCCTACGCATTGTGCACACATGTGTAATAGTTAGCGGGAGCCAGAGAGACTCGCGCCGGGGCACACCCGCCCGCCAACCTCATGCCTCCCGCGCGCTCCCTACGCATTGTGCACACATGTGTAATAGTTAGCGGGAGCCAGAGAGACTCGCGCCGGGGCACACCCGCCCGCCAACCTCATGCCTCCCGCGCGCTCCCTACGCATTGTGCACACATGTGTAATAGTTAGCGGGAGCCAGAGAGACTCGCGCCGGGGCACACCCGCCCGCCAACCTCATGCCTCCCGCGCGCTCCCTACGCATTGTGCACACATGTGTAATAGTTAGCGGGAGTTAGAGAGACTCGCGCCGGGGCACACCCGCCCGCCAACCTCATGCCTCCCGCGCGCTCCCTACGCATTGTGCACACATGTGTAATAGTTAGCGGGAGCCAGAGAGACTCGCGCCGGGGCACACCCGCCCGCCAACCTCATGCCTCCCGCGCGCTCCCTACGCATTGTGCACACATGTGTAATAGTTAGCGGGAGCCAGAGAGACTCGCGCCGGGGCACACCCGCCCGCCAACCTCATGCCTCCCGCGCGCTCCCTACGCATTGTGCACACATGTGTAATAGTTAGCGGGAGCCAGAGAGACTCGCGCCGGGGCACACCCGCCCGCCAACCTCATGCCTCCCGCGCGCTCCCTACGCATTGTGCACACATGTGTAATAGTTAGCGGGAGCCAAAGAGACTCGCGCCGGGGCACACCCGCCCGCCAACCTCATGCCTCCCGCGCGCTCCCTACGCATTGTGCACACATGCGCAATAATTAGCGAATCACGGCGAAGTGTCATCTGCGGCTAACTTCTCATCCGCCGATTTGTGTGGCGCTCAGTTTACGTTCCGCGTGGCACGCGCTACGCGAACGTGGGCTATTTCTGTTGGATTTATCTGTGTCGTATTTTTATATTATACTGGCGCCACAGTCGCATTCTTCCCTTGGTGGTTCGGCTAAGCCCCATTTACACATGTTATATCTACAACGTCCCACTTGTGTTCGGAGAAATTTTATCTCTTTTTTTATTTTACCTCTCAGCAGACCATGGAGCATCTACTACAATGCCCACAGTGTCCTAACACCTGCACACAAGAAGATCTCTACGAGGCCAACACCGCCGCAGTATCCGTGGCCTCTTACTGGTCGAACAGCATATAGCCAAATATATATTTTTTATGATCGAATCGCTGACTCGAAAAGAAGAAGATTATACTGGCAACTTTGTTTAGCCTACTACAACTTGCTGTCTTGTCCTATCTCTAATATTTTCAATCAATAATTAATTTAAACACTTGTAGGTATTTATCAAAGTAATCGTATGCTATAAACTTATAAACTGTGCGTATATTTTGGACAATATAACAGTGCAGTTCATACAATTGTGATTGTTTTATTTTCGTGTACACGTCCTTGGATGGCTGACGCTATCCGGCAGTCAGTCGCTGAACCACTGCATCTACTCTGCTCACCAATTTAATTAGGAATTTCAAGGACAAGGCCGAGTCAATAACTGTTAGATACCATTGCCGTGGCCACAAGACCACTACGACATCTACATAATTATAATCAAAATAATCCATTAGGTACCTATGTAATGATGCGTCAAGGAAGGCGGGGGTGGGCGCGCCTCTAACCGGTTGTATTTCGCCGTTGCGTCACATACCTACATTATTATCAACAAATATACTGTTAGATGCCTACTGCGTAGTTGCGTGGACTGCCTAGTTAGTGGATTAGCGGGGTGTTTTTTAGGGTTCCGTACCGTACCCAAAGGGAAAAAACGGGAACCTACTCGTATTACTATAGTTCGGCCGTTCAGAGAATGCGTTCCTGACACGTCATCTTGAAAAAATGTTTTTGGCCGATATCTCGGAAACTATGTACTTAAGGGCAAAAACATTAAGATCATTATTGTAGAAAATAAAATTTCGCATCTTTTGTTTCCATTAAACTTTTTTGTAAAACTTACCGTTTACGATTTATGGACCATTTAATGTTTTAAGGTCCATTTAAAGAAATTTCATTTAATGGCATTAAATCGTAAATCGTGTTTTTTGCCCTTAAGTACATAGTTTCCGAGATATCGGCCAAAAACATTTTTTCAAGATGACGTGTCAGGAACCCATTCTCTGAACGGCCGAACTATAAGACTTCCCTGTACGTCTGTCTATCTGTCACCAGGCTGTATCTCATGAACGGTGATAGCTAGAACGTTGAAATTTTCACAGATGACGTATTTCTGTTGAAGCTGTAACAACAAATACTAAATACAGAATAAAATAAATATACTTCTATTGTGGGGGCTCCCACAATAGAAGTATATTACAACACACATAATAATTTTTTTGCTGTTTTTTGCTCCATATTAATAACGACAACCGGTAGACGCTTGAAATGGGGTTAGGCGCGTTCCCATAGGGTACGGAACCCATCGTGCGCGAGTCTAACTCGCACTTGGCCAATTTTTTAATTTGGACAGCCAAGATAGGTCAATGCTAGGTGATGACGAGGTGGACTGACGATATAATTCAGATCGTAGGAACGCCGGCCGATCAACCAACCAAACTTTTTGAAAGTCCAAAGAGAAGGCCCATGTCCAGCAGTGGGCATCCTACAGCTAATGAATGGATATACCTTCGATCAAATATACATTTGATCGAAGGGATATACACACCTCTGAAACTGCAGTCAATTTTGCAAAACAATACCTGTAACGCGGCTGAGATGACGATACTTACTTAAATTTTAATTAATTATAAAAATATAACTTTTTAAAAATACAAGCTTTTGAAGTATCATGTAGCAGCAGAGTGCTAGCCAAGACAAGTAAAACGAGCCCAAACACGACGGGTCTATCTTGTTTAGTACAGGAGTTCCTATGGCCACCTTCCGACTCCATCATCAGATCAGCTCCATGGTACCATATTATTGCATTGTCACGCGATACACATATGCGTGCAAAATTTCAGCTCCATCGGAAACCGGGTTGGTCAAATTTAACTTGCAAGATTCCACCTAAACTTACATACTCGTACATAGATACATTACATCCATTGCAAGTTAAATGAAAGCTTGTAAATAATATACCTAATTAAAAACCCCCGACACAAAAATATTTGACAACAAACTTTTAATTGACAACCATTTTGGGCACATTTGTAGAATTTTGGTTCTTCCATCCCCACTTTAACCCACCATAACTCTTAAACGGCTCAATCGATTTTTATAAAACACTAGCGGCGCCCCGCGGTTTTACCCGCGTTGTGTCCGTTCCCGTGGGAATTTCGGGAATTTTTATACATATAAACCTTCCTCTTGAATCACTCTATCCATTAAAAAAAACCGCATCAAAATCCGTTGCGTAGTTTTAAAGATTTAAGCATACAGACAAACAAACAGCATACCTCTTTTTCGTCGGGGGTTAAAAAAACCTTTTTGAGTTATCGCGCTATTCGTCATAACAACATATATAATTTTCTACTCCCTTAGCACCAGGAACACCTTTCCGCCTCACCTTGAAAACGATCCTAGTACATACGCACCCCACATCAATTAAAAACAAACCAACGGACGAAAACAAAACGCATCTGCACAAAAAAACCTGCCCCCTTTTACAACATTTACAAAACATAACCGACAGCGCCACTGTCACATTCCTCAAACAAAACATCACATTTTTTAGTTCTGCAATTTGACCACATCTGCACTTAAATTGGTATATTGACCTACCCGACAAACTATATTCAATAGCCACAAAGTCGCCACAGTCGAATTTTTAAAGCGAAGCGTTTGGCAAGTTTTAGTTCAACAACTTGACCGCTTGTTTTGTAAAATGGATTCGCAGCCAACTTCATTCATGTTTTCGACGGGATCGGTGTGACCTTGGTTTACATCTGTTTACTGCTATAGTATTTTAGCCCGACAATAAACACTCCTTATGTCTATGGAATAAGGTTGAAAATCGCTATAGTTTACAGCTATAATAGTGACTGTTACGTATTCTGTGTGGTCGTTTTATAAATGCTCACAATGTTATCGTAATGTTTTGTTTTACGCATGTTTACGCCTTTTGATCTGCATGACTTGGTCGATCGCCAATTTTGAACAGAAAAAGGCTTGTTTTTGTATTCCCCCCTCTTTTAATGCACATCAGAGCCGCCATTAAATTTAAATGCTACTCTGTGAACTTTGTTGTTGTGGTCTTCGATCTGTTATTAAAATATACCTTTGTTTGAACTTGATTGATTTACCAACATCAAAACTTACAAGCTAATAAATAAAATCGACCAAGTGCGAGTCGGACTCACGCACGAAAGGTTCTGTACCGTATGGAAGACACTTTAGCCGCATTTCAAGCGTCTACCTGTTGCCGTTTACTAAAATCAAACAAAAAAGAACAGTAAAAAAATCATGTTTGTTGCATGGGAGCACCTATTAAATATTTCTGTTCAGTATTTGTTGTTATAGCGGCGATAGAAATTTGTGAAAATTTCTAATGTCTATTACAGTTCCTGAGATACAGCCTGGTGACAGACAGACAGACGGACAACGGAGTCTCAGTAACAGGAATCTCGTTTTTACCCTTTGGGTATGGAACCCTAAAATTAAGCCAAGCCACTGAAAACGGTAGAACAGAACAGTGCAGGACTTATCGCCCCCATATTAAATAATTATATTTCGCAAAAAATAGCACGACCGACTTCAACCGTGTACAGAATTCGCGAATATTTCGCACGGATCGATGTAGCATTTTCCCATTATTGTTGATTTATCAAAAATGGCTCAGCCGATTTCGATAAAATTCAAACGGGACCAATTTCGAAGTATACTCTTTCCAATAAAAAAAGAATTATCAAAATCGGACCATTATGTAAAAAGTTATGCGTGGTTATAAAAAATATATACTTACGCGTCGAATTGAGTGCCTCCTCCATTTCGTCGGTGAATAATAAGAATAAAGATTTGTATTTACAGCCTTTTGGCATAAGACCGATCAAATTACATTAAACGATTATTGTAATAGATGAAGGTGATATGAAGTTCACCAGTTCAGCTAGTAAATAAAATATGAAATAACTCACGACTATCTCTTGGGGTTCAGCCTCCACGATGACCTGTTTAAACTCCACATCCCCATTGCTGACGGCCTCAGGGTCATAGTTGGGGTCGTTCATGTCTTCCACGTACTCCTCGAGCAGCTCGGAGCCCGGCAGGCCCCAGACTCCCTTGCCGCCTGCTCCTCCTGTGCCAAACATACATATTGTCATTGGCTGACCTGATTTACATTATTGTGTCATACACTTCAAGCAAATAGCTATCTATTATTATGTCATACACGTCGAGCAAATATCTATAGTCACAATTGGGCAAAAAAAGTGTCTGAGGCAAAACACTGCCCAAGCTTCATAGTGGGCAGGCTTTTTAGTTAGTCGTAATTGCAAGCCGACTACAGCGCCGCGCGATGCCAAAGTGCTCTGTTACAAGCACTCATTAGGTGACAACGTCGAGATTCAAGAGAATGGGGCATTGTGTATTATCGAATTCGGTATGTATGACGGCGCTCGGACATTTTTTTACTACGTTCATTTAGGGACTGTGGCTCTGTAGATCATACAATAAAACTTTGGGGTGGTATAAAAAATTGTTAACAACCTATGAATATTTTTGTGTAATTCACAATACTTCTGTATACATATACCTGTGGAATATATTTATTTGTTTACAGGCAAGTAATGTATACTGATGCCTATCTATATCAAGCAGTGGTATACACAAAAAAATGTCATAAAAATCAGTCAAACCATTTCAGAGAACTTGTTACAAACACAATGATGATAATAATTATGACATGAGAATTCTATACATTGCATATGTACAGAAGATAGGCGCGGTGCCCATTGGCGTAACTACAGATTTCCTCAATGGAGTTCTAAATTAGAATAGTTTTGTAAAACAAATACATTTACCTACTGTAGGTACCTACAACATAATTATCGTAGGTACTAGGTATAACGACAGTAGTTATAGCTGATAACACCCAGTTTATACAAACAACTTAGTGTTTTGGAGTGATAAAGCATGCCAGTGATAAGAAGGCATAAATAATATTGAGTAAGTCCAGATTACTTTGTTGTGGTAACAAATCATGTGTTATTTTAATTGCAATTCTAATTCTAGATGGGGGTGATATGACCTGCACTGACATCCCGCTTGGGGTGTATTGTGTGTTTAATTGCAATGCAATAAGTGCAAGCATTCAAGAACTTTGACTTTTGGCATGGACTTTCGGTCCAAAAGCTCCCAAACTAAAAAATTTAATAAATAAATCGGCCAAGTGCGAGTCGGACTCGCACACGAAGGGTTCCGTACCGAATGGGAGCCCCATTCCACTTGCCGTTATTAATAGCGAGCAAAAATTCTCCTAAAAATCACGTTTGTTGTATGGCAGCCCCTTCAAATATTTATTTTATTCTGTTTTTAGTATTTGTTGTTATAGCGGCAACAGAAATACATCATCTGTGAAAATTTCAGCTGCCTAGCTATCATGGTTCATGAGATACAGCCCGGTGACAGACGGACAGACGGACATCAAAGTCTTAGTAATAGTGTCCCGTTTTTACCCTTTGGGTACGGAACCCTACAAAAAGAACTTGACTTTGTTTCAAGCATTGTAATAGGCTAGTTGACAATATTTATTTTATTTCGTCTTGGAATAGATTAACCACAAAGAGAGGCGATTATCGAAAACAAAAATGAAATCAACTTAAAAATAAATAAGTTACAAGTGCATAAAAAGTCGTGGGTAAAAACAGCTCAGCCAATTTTGATAACATTTAAGTGTGGTCCTGTTTCTATCATCCTCTGTAGTATGACCTACATAATTGGCGGAGTAATTGCATAGCATACTAACATTTAACCAAGTTCAGAACCTCCTTTCTTGAAGTTGGTTATAAATTATTGCAAAACTAGATTAAGTAGAGGGCATGTTGCTTAAAAACATCACATGATTAATGGACAATCCCTTTTGCACAAATCTTATCGCCTTATCCTTATCACCACATTCTAATTTCGTAATCTCCCTAGCTTGCTTGTAAATACTTGCAACCTTGGGAGGTATTTACATAATAAGTCATGTATAATACAGTTCTATTTCTGTGAAAAATATTAAAGTTCATATAGGCCGGGTGGAATGCCCTGGTGTCAGAGTTTTTAGACTGCCTGAAGGTCTCTGACATGGATAAGCGGTTAAAACAACCAGGAAATACAATTTAATGTGTCATCCGAGCCACGGTAGTGCTCAGTTGGAAAATGCCACCAGCGGTCACCCATCTAAATACTGACCATGTGGAATGTTGCTCAATTGTTCGGATTTGTACCTTTGACTAGGTGTCTGTCAACAATCAATGAAATTAAGTGACGTCAAAAGTATTGTAAGTTATACATTCAACAACAGAACAGACCTTTGGTAAAACAAACATATTATTTAAGAACAGACTGGGCCTTTGGATAAAGAAGGAAAAAATGTCTTAGCAAATTTATTTGACACTGCTTGATATAGGCACATCAGCATAAATATGCTGCTTGCAAAGGCTTGCATTGCATTTTTATAGAAAACTTAGTAAATAACTTTAAAAAATTATAATAAATAACTACTACTGCACTTAGTCTTGACCAGCACCTCACCTGATCAGTATAGGCCAAGTCATACAAGTATAGTCTGCGAGGTGCGAGCGGCGGGTCCCCGCCGCTCGCACCTGTTTCAGTCCCCTTTATCGTCTACCCCCGCGCCTCTGTACCGCGCAGGCGAGGACTCAGTTAAACGGTCAGACTATAGAAGGATGTGAAGTCCCAATCAACACACAGCTTTATGTGAGCTTCAGTCAGGATTGGATATTGCGCAGCTTGTAGCTAACATCACATCCGCCGACTTCTATGATTCAGCCTATACTTAGTAGTCTTAAATAATTCAATGTTGAACATAGGTGTATTCTCAAGGGCGATTGGTTTGCATCCACCATGCTGGCCCAGTTATAGTATTCCTATTTGCATACCATACATGAACTTTATTAAATTCGAATCTAATCAATATCTACATCTAATTAAATATTTTGTATAATAATGTGCTCACTGCACATTGAATCACGAGTTCCCAAACAAATTACATAATCAGTAAGTTGGCAGCCCTGTTTAACCCCAAAACATACATGACCTTGACACACAACCGCGCAAAATCACAACAAACAAAGACCGAGCCCGCTACCTATCGATTTTTACTTTTAGATACCTAGAACCATATTTTATTTATATTCACAAACTAGTCGCGATCAGCGCGACACGCCGAGAATAGCCTTGGATGATGAAAGTTGTTTACAAGCATTTATTGCGTAACGAGTCATTCAACTAAGCTAATCTAATACCAATATTGACGACCCATATAGCTATTTTAGACACCGAATCCAGTTAACTTGATTCAATAAACCTCTGATTTACATATAACTGCGTAATAATGCGTCGAAAAACACAAGATCCTGTTAGATTTTCATAAGTTACAAGTAGAAAAACGTGCATTGGATTTTAGTGCGTAGTAAACAAATATTACGTCAATGCAGCATAATTCACGCTGCAGGGGTTCTAGAATTTTCTCTGGCGTGTCGGTAAACAGTTTAGTCGATAATTGATCACCTTTCTTGGGCAGGCCTCGGCCGTGCCCGTTGCGGGGACGACGGCTGTTCTTCCAGCTTCGGTACTTGGGTAGCGGCGTGACCGCCGCGGCAACGCCATCTTTCTCCTTGCTATTCGTACGGGCGTATTTCTTGTTCTTGCGACGTAGGCGGTCGGAGTGGGACGTTGCGGCGTCCCCGGCGCCTTCGTTAACGGCCGGCTTCGATTCATCCAGTCCGTCCACCGCCACGTTTTCAGAATCGGAAGCGATACGCTCAACTTCCATTGTGGCGACGGTGGATCGACCGGTTAACCGCGGCGCTATATATAAACTCGATACGATTACTTATAAAGAGCTAGCTAGATTGCTCAGAGTTCTGAATAGAAATTAGTTCCAATCAGGAATAAACAGCAACAAACAACGATTTTGAGGACGCACGTATTTGTTTTGAGTTGAGAGCAGAGCACACCGTAACACCGCACCGCACCGGTATGAAGTTAGCAGAATAACATGGCGGACGTGTTGACAGAAATACCAACTCACCAAAACAAAATGGCGTTGTTTTTGTGTCTTTGCCAACACAACAAAATAAAAACTGATTCGGATATTCAGATGATCACTCGAATGACCTAACTCTGACGAATGGTGAATACATTAATATAAACATCCAAACAAGAAAGTAAAATGGGTCTCTTATTTGGCGATTAAGCATTTCGCTGCGATTTGTAGTTATGGCTTAGTTTTCAACTTAGAAAAATAACACAGGTTTTCAACATTTCACCCATGTCAAAAATGTCAAAAATACTTGTACAAATCATTGGTTGTTGACTAGGCTGCAGACGAGCTGCAGACACAGGCTTTATATAACTGCGGACACAGATTTTTACTGCAAGACGCTATTAATAATTTATGAGATACATTAAGCGATCCGCACACATGCGCGGTCGGAGCGGTCTAGCGGGCGAGCGGTCATCTGTATTGTACTGGTTGTCTAAGAAGGGCGCACATAGGTCCGGTCGCGGTTCGTCGCGGCTCGCGTTTGTAAACAGTTGCCCGCGCCTCGACTCGACAGACCG
Source organism: Hypomecis atomaria (assembly GCA_964007245.1). NCBI lineage: Eukaryota > Metazoa > Arthropoda > Insecta > Lepidoptera > Geometridae > Hypomecis > Hypomecis atomaria. Next base: position 9,264,908 of record OZ023310.1, read on the forward strand.
CGCGCGGTCTGACGGGTACGCCGGTAGTTTTTCACTCTTTCGGCTGAAGTTTGACGTAATCAAAGAGTTCGGATGGAGCCTCAACAGCTTTTGCGGTCAATTGTGATTTTATGCAATTGACCGCGACCTTTTTTTTTTAATTTCGTTTTCTCATAGTAAACTGCAAGGAACGAGAAAAATCGAGTTGCGGCATAGTAATAACTAGTAGTTCCACAGACAGTAGACTACACAAGCACCCACCAAGAACTATAAAGGTGCATTTGTTATCAGATGTTGTAAGTAATATTACAAAATAAAATATGCTTTGTGATACTATGGATGAACTAATTTATATTGTCTGATGTTCAGAAATGTTAATAAAATTGCAAGAAATGTCTTGTTTCTATTTATTTATTTAATAAGAGTAGTTAGTAAGTACAGAATCTTCTTCTCTTCTTTCTATTTTTTGTTAGAGCCATTCTAACAAATATCATCAGCAAGTTCTAGAAATAGATTTAAAAACACGAATACCCATGATTAGTAGGAATGACTATCAGGGGAATAATTTACTCACGGATTCTGACCACAAAATAAAAACTGCTTGTAATTTCGCTGCCAGAGACTGATAGACTACATACAGGGCTATCCAGTTGGTGCAAAAAGAGGTGATTCAGACCATCACTATGAACAACTTTTACTATGGTGCCAATACGGAATACGAAAAAAATCAGCTGTTTCATATATTTTGTTAATTCCAAGCGGCAACTATGTATGGAATATCTGATATTTTTTTCTTGTATTCTGAGTGGGCCTCAAAGTAACAGTTGTTAATAATGATGATCTTACATCACCTCTTTTAAGGCTTAGGCTAAGCATAGGACAAGCAGATGATCCTGTACAACTACAGTTAGGTAATCAAAATAAAGAAATTTCTTGTTCCTACTTATGAAAAAAATATATGAATGAATGAATGAAAAAATATAAACATATATTGAAATGAAATGGTTAGAGAAAGAAACGTAGTAAAACGATTGATGGAATTTCATTTGATCAATATCAAACTCTGTTTTACATTCCTAATTCCTATTAGCATGACCAGCATAGCGCCACCTAGTGTGAAGAGGCAGAACTTTGAAAGGTAAAGTGACATCTAGTGCTGAGTAGCCTAACTACGCCCGCGCCCGGACCGCCGGACCGCCCTAGACCGCTCGTACCGCGTGGCGACCGCCTTGCGACCGCCTGGTGACCGCGTGTCGACCGGACGGGTGGGTAGACTTGCGAGCCAAAGTTGCCATCAAACACTGTAAACTACTATTTGTTTCAAAGTAGGTTGCCATCAAACAACAATTCATTGCCGTGTTTTGGATATGAAATTGCCGTGTTTAGGGGCAAAAGAGACGTCCGCAAGTGGTAAATATAACCAAGATGATGAATACATAATTTGAAAGCTTGTTTTATGGGCTTCTCAATAATATTAATTTTATGTTGTGTATCCCTCCATTTTTTGTGAAAAATAGAAATTTAACTTACTAATTTTTCTAGTTCAGCAATAATACTGTGTTTGTATCGTTTGTTAACTTGCATTTTTACCTGAATATTCCACATTTTTCTCCTATTTTGTTGAAATCATAAGAAACTAGTGTGATTAACTGGTCACGCTAGTTTATTATAATTTACTATGTGTCTAGAAAATGCATACAAAGTGTGTCCAATTGGTAAAAATACTTAATAATAATTGGAAAGTTACATAATCAGGGTTACAAGAAATAATCTACCTATTCTGTCAAATAAATAAATTAATCCAAAAAAACTCAAAATTAATTTGAAAAAATTTGAACTTTTTTTGTTTTTAACTGATGCAATTGGCTCAGAAAAATATGTGTTTTTTTGAAATATAACGAGTGCTGTGGTTGGATTTTTAGATAATTATTTAACCAGCCTCCATACGTTTGGTGGGCGTGTTTTTATATTGTAGATAATAAATGTGTGCATTCTAGACTTTACTGTCCCTATTTAAAGTATGACAAAATTAAACTGTACTAAAAACACAAATACTGACAATAAAACTGGAAAATGAGAAACTTCCTGATTGCCGTGTTTTGAGACATAATTTGAGAAATTACCATATTTTATACATTTTCGTATAATTATCCATCATCCATCCATCATCTTTAAGACGTCCAATGCTGAACATAGGCCACCCCTATGGATCTCCATTTTCCAATAAGACTGTTTAGTAGCGGCTTGCATCCAGCGTGATCCTGCGGTCTTAATGAGGTCATCCCACTGGTGGCAAAAACGTAAATCCTCCACTGTTCCGAACGCTGCCTAGCCGAGTTGGATTCAGCGATAAATTGCGGATTGGACTGCAATTTGTATTAATGTAATGTTTTATTCTTTTATAATTATTATGTGTCTTTTCATATGGGTTATGTGCCTGAAAAAAACGTTTATTTATTTAATTTACCTCTTTATGAAGTCGGACCTACCTAACTGGACTACTTGTCCTAGGTAGACGTACGAGTCAACAACTTCAAGAACCGATATACCACAAAGATACCAGAGGGATAATGTAGTCGATCGAGAAAAGAAAGAAAGAGATGCAGTGATTTAATATGGCATTAGTTAGAAAGAACCATTTAAATTATCTCGATTCAGTGGCTAGTTGTAGTGTTTTTCTCTCAGTAATGTCAAATGCCAATACATATTTGACAGTTTTGACAGCGCTAAGCCTGATTTTCCATACATTTTTGTGGTTGAGAATTGCCTCAAGCGAAAACAGCCCTATCTCTCTAGTTGTACTGGCTCTGTGCGATCTACAGATATTGAGGTGGGTACGACGACATGGGCGTTGCACATGACTAGACATCTGATTATATGCACTCTATATATCCATATAAAAATGCATGCAAATATGCACTAAAAAATATGTACAAAATTATGCACTACCGAAAACAATTTATTATTAGAATTTAAGTGTATTTTTACATTATATTCATTTAAATCGGTTCAAACTTGTGATTTTTAGGCTAAAAACGACTGTTCATCGTCAACTAACATAACCAGACACAACTTGAAATTTTGTGCTATATTTTATTGAAAGCAAGTATGAACATTGTTAATATTTTAATTATACGTGTGTGTAGCTAGCGCGATGCTATTCGCTTTTCTAATAATTTGGAAACAAATATGATGATAAGAATTAGAAAATGTTTATTGTTAAGCCGTGTAAAAAGTGTTATAACAATTGGTATTGTGGCATACTTGCCGATGCCCCATTACTTATTAAATTTCTCATTATGTAACTAAATCTATCCTGTACAAAACCTACATTAATAACTTAACAATATTAAACTTAATTATTCTAAATAAAAATACTAAATGAAACTTAGAAGCAACAATATTATTACCTATACTAAAATCTACAATGTTAATTACCTTCTGACATAAATGTCGGATCGCGGTCGTCGCTTGTAACATTTGCACGGTTTCGACGACCGGCGCGATGTGCGCAGGCGCAGCGACGACCCTCAGTTTAAAAAACTACGACAGCTAGTTGGTAACTCTTTTGTCTTGAGTCCGGCTTTCTTTTGTGAAAATTGTGTTTTATAATCACTTTCCGCTTTTAATGCTTATTGTGTTATCATTGGATTTCTTGTCTAAGAAATAGACATTGATTACATTCTTGGTAGTGTAAATAAACTAACTTGTTGTGATACCAGTGTTTTTGTGTTTGCCTAGATTCCCGGATATCGTACCAAGGAAGCATCCAGGTATTTACGGTGCATCATCGTGCACGGTTTGACGACCACTGGTCTAGAGCTATGACGCCGTTGACGGACATCCCTAAGAATAATTTTTGTCCATTTTTGTTGTAAATAATATCTGGAGTGCGTAAACGCACCTCCTCATTAAAAAAATAATATATCTGGAGTGTGTAAACGCACCCCGCTGAGCGGTCGCCACGCGGTCCGGGCGCGGGCGTAGTTTTGCTACTGAACACTAGATGTCACTCATGGGCTCGAATCTTAAAAAAAAAATCTCCCTATTTCCCACCATAGACAAATGGTAATTTGCATTTTGACTTTCCCAATTACATTCTCTATGCCCATTCAAGGCTGCTCGAGTTGCAAAATGTCAAAGTCAATCAATCTTTTCCTTAAAATTTTCAGCAGTTTTTGTGCTATCTTTTTTAATGTTAAATTAAAGTTATTGTGTTAGTTATGTAAAGTGTTCGTGCTTATCGTCTCCACTGAACTGTTAAAAAACCACACATTCATTGTGTTTTATGCGTTGGTGTTCAAACATTGGTATTTATATAGTGTATTTTTGCATCCTGTAAAATATTGTGTCGTATGCCGAACTACAACTGCAGGCGAAGCATAATTAGGAGACAACGTATTCTGAAATAGTTAATTAAGACTCAAGTGGGTGTCTAATATCAATAATAACTGTGCAAAACTGAAAAACTTTATCTTACGAAAGTTAACCTAAAAATGTGAATGATGAAATTGATGTGAATTATGAATAAACATGAAGTAGCACAATATTTAGTCTTATTTATTAACTTGCAATAGGTACATAGGTTTTAAAAATGGTAAAATAATAATTATATTTTAATCGGAGAATTGAATATTATGGATACAGGAATTAATAAATATTTATAAAGCCAAAAAAAATACTGTCGCCATGTTTTAAAAAGTACATAAATGTCAAACTCTAAATTACCAGTCCGCTATTGGTTGTTCATAGATTCCTGCCTGATACGTAGTGTCTGTGATGTCACTTTATCTTTCAAAGTTCTTCCGCTTCACACTAGGTGGCGCCATGCCGGTCATACTAATAGTGATGGGACAGTTTTTAAGATTGTAAATAAGTAATCAAAATTACGTCACTCGTTTTACCACGTTAGTTTTACTTACCACTTTATTTAATATTTACTAAATATAATATAGTTTTATTTATAAGCAGATTTTGGCTGTATTTTTACTACCTAACTTCTCTGTATTCTATGGTCTCTAGTTATAATTGTTCTATACTAAGCCGAATGATGGTGACGTCAGACAATCATTATGAACAACTTTTACTATGGAGCCCACTCAGAATACAAAAAAAGTCAGCTGTTCCATGGTGTGCCCCGGCGTCTCGTCTTTCTGGCCCCCGAGCATACAAATATTTAGGCTTTTGCGCAGCGTTCTGCGCAAAACTTCCCATCCGACGACTTGTGTAGCAGTGTGGCGCTAAATAATACTGTCCCACCACTATTAGAACTACCGGCATGGCTCTACTTAGTGAAAAGCGGCAGAACTTTGAAAGATAAAGTGACATCTAGTGCTGAGTAGCCTAACTACGCCCGCGCCCGGACCGCCGGACCGCCCGACCGCCGGACCGCCCGACCGCCCTAGACCGCTCGTAACGCGCCAGTTTGCGCAGGTACTACCGTACCGCCGGACCGCCCTAGACCGCTCGGACCGCTCTACCGCTCCGACCGCGCCTATGTGCGGATCGCTTTATACTTTTCACATTTCGTTATGTACATATTTTGACGATTTTTTTTTCAAAGGGCTTAGTATTTGCCACAGGCAAACGCATAATGTATGTGACGCCTAGATATGGGAAGAAAAAAGTAACGAAAAAGTGCTACTAGTTCATACACAATTTTCCAATTTCTGAGGAGTCAAAGGGTTTGAGTTTGTGTTGGCGTGGCTCTGGTGTTATTCTCAAAACAAGTACGTCGACTCTATGGGGAGATCAAATAGAATGTAATAAATAAGAGTAGGGTCTTCTTTACATTGGACCCGACTCGACCTTTTTTCCTTTATTTTTTTTTTTAATTTGAAATGGTTTAATACAATTCGCTGGGTGCCGGTCAGCGTGATTTTTTTTTTGTGATTTTTGCTTTTTACAGACAAACTACTTATTTTAAGTTTACGAAATTGATTTAGTGACCATGAATAGGTAGTGTTTACGAATTGCATAATATTTTACACCTAAAAACCAAATTAGTGGTCAGTTTATGCACGAAAGTGCATCAAGCGATTTTCACCTTAGTTTATAGTTAGTGAATTGTGAATAAACTGGTATATTTCAGTTTCTAGGTATTTATACCTCGTTAACACTATCTATTCATGATAAATGAGTTTATTTTAACTCACAATGAGCAGTTTAAGGTAGATTCACTAGGTCAGCACGCGAAATTCAAATATTTTTGTATTTTTTACTATATACCAGGTAGTGTTTACGAGGTACACGTACACACATCTAAAATGCAAAATAGTGGCCAGCTTAGGCATGGAAGTGCATCACCTCGAAACACAGAGTTGTTACAACCAGAGGGATAATGTGGTTGATCGAGAAAATCTGAAGGTCATAATCATTGGTTTAATATTATTTATTTATTATTATTTATTTACAGTAAAATATAGCTTTAAAGATTATTTAACATCCAATACGCTACATTTTATACTTTGCCTAAAAAATAATTATATATATGTACTTAAAAATAATACTAAACAATATAGGAACTTATAAGATAATCAATAATTTGAAACATATTTCTACTAATATGGCTTGAGTTAGAAAGAGACATGAAAAATATTTCGATTCAGTGGCTTTTTTCGTGTTTTTCTCCCGATAGTGTCAAACTCGGATTCATGTTTGATAGTTTTGACAGCTCTGCGCAAGATTTTCCATACATGTCTGTGGTTGAGGATTGCCTCAAGCGACAACAGCGCTATCTGGTTGTATTAGCTTTTTGCCTAAAAACTAAGGTGAAAATGAATTCATGCACACTGATGCAGTAATAAGTAAATTCTAATGTATCATAATATATTTCTAATACTAAACATACGTAAATGACAAAATTTTGAACTCAAACTGTTACTATTAGTGTCATTTTTTGCATTTAAATGTTTCTTCTATTACACTGTTTGGCATAAATGTTTAGCTAGAAATTTGATATACCTTATGAAACAGGGTGACAGGTACCTGTAAGTTAGTTAGTGTTAAATTAAGATTTAAGATCTATTTATAACTCTATGTGTGTGATCTAGCAAATAAATAAATATCTAATATAATTTTCGTAGTTTTAGGGTAATTTTGGATATAAGCGTTGGTAATTCAAATTGCAATTTTGTAAAATATAAACAAAGCTTGATTCAATAAGTACAAAACTATGGAAAATCAAAAAGAAAACTTGTTTTTGAAGAAATTTAGCTTGCTAAATTCACAAGAAAATTCGGAAGAAATCTACTGGTCGTCGAGTAATTCTAGTGACTATGAAGATACGTCAATAAACGACGCTTCTAAAAACCATGTTCTAAGGACGCGAGCTTTGAAGCGAAAACGTAAGAAAAAGGTACCTAAAAACGTTTCTAACTTAAGTATAACAATATTAGATACATCTCGAGAGACCAAGAAAGTTAATCTTGAAGAAAAATCGCCAATTCTAACCTGCACAGTACGTCGTAAGGACAACCAGGACAACTCTCCGTCCCCTATTTTAAAGTCTTCACGTTCGTTTTGTCAGACAGTATCCCCGATTCTAACATCAAAAAACATCAATTTAAAAAGCCCGATACTCAATTTGAAGACTGCATCTCCGAAATCAGCTGTTAAAGTAAGAAAAAAGTTATTCAACCTCGATAACCTCAACCAAACTGAAATCAACAATGAAAATAAAAACAGCATTCAGAAAGAAGTATCTAATGATGCCAGCATTAAAAAGGAACCAGAAGACGAAAACAGACAAATCTCCAGTCAAAGTTTCAAATTAGACGAAGTCAATGAAGATGTAACATTCGACAGAAATACAACAAATCCAAAATTAGAGTTTGTAAAACGAGTAAGATCTTTTTTCGATAGCCATTTTTCATCCCAGGACACATCTTCGGTTAGCCAGAACTCTATAAGTGAAATCTCCACACCAAAAAGTAGTACTAAAACCAGCGAAGAGTTGGAAATATTATCTTGTAAGTCTCAAATATTTTCTAACACCAGAAATAACAGTGCCGAAATAAAGCAAGAAATATCAGCAAATAGCTCAGAAAATTCAGTCTACGACTTTGAGAAGTCATCAAAAAAGGTCCGATACAAAAAGGATGGACACGCTTACAGGCTGAATAAGCTCATAAAAAAACAAAATGCTAGTTTATCACTCTGGCAACACGAAAGATTTCTGGCGGCAAATTCTAACTTCATAATCCCAAAAGGAGAATTCTCCATGTTCCGAATTCAAAAAGTGGATTTTAAATATGGCTGCCATTTGTTAGACTGTTTTGATGCAAACAATGAGAAGTTCTTAATTTTGATAAACAGTAGTTATGTTTTAGAGAACATTGATTGTGAGACAGTTTTAAAACTCTATGACCCATATAATGTTGTACAGCATACTAGTGACTGTAAGTTAATAATCAATGTTACTAAGTTTGAATGTAGTACTTTAACAACCAAATAATAAAAAAAAAAGTACCAAAATGTAAATATACCAAAAAGGTTCATTTTGAATTTCATCTCACATTATTGAGTAATTGTTTGCCAAATACAAATTGATTGCTTTGAAATCTCTGAATAAAGAAATACATTAAAATTTAACTAATCATTTAATTAAAATGTTCCTTTATGTACTGTAAATCAATTCCACATTTTTAGTAAAGTTTAACAAAGTAAATTTGATATTAAAATTACATAACTATATTTTAAATTGTAATAGGTACATATTAACCTGATTGACTGTGATTTAAATGTTACCATTGTGTCTAATGATATAAATATAAAATTGTAATGAAAAATAATGTTTTCTTCTTTAGTTTATATCTACCTAATGTTATATGTTTCGGAAAATTAAAAAAAAACGTGATTTTACTCATCTTTTCCACGTCCATTTTTTATCTATCCTGCACTTCGAGCAAATATCAACAGAGCCATAGTCCCTTAGAGAAAATAGTAAAATAATGTCCGAGTGCTGTCATCATTGAAGTACATTAATATCAGTGGCTGACATACATAGTGACTTAGATATTTACACTAAATAATTTACAATGAAACCGAGTACTTTGGGATAGCGCGGCGTTGTAGTCGACTTACGACTAACTAAAAAGCCTGCCTACTACTGCCTGGGCAGGGTTTTGGCTCAGACACTTTTTTTGCACGATTGTGCCTATAGATATTTGCTTGAAGATCCTGCATGAGTAGTTATCTAGAGTTTGTGCAAAAAGAGAACTGTCGTGGCGTTACGGTGAACTAATAATAAGATTTTAATCAGAAGCCAAGGTACAGACTACTTTGTAGACGCGAGTACTGATGAAAACCGAATTGGTGTCTACCAAGTATCAAACACTTTTAGTTGTACTAGCAATGACAGCAGTGTTGTCAACGTAACAAGATGTAAATTAAATTAGTAAAATGGCACACGGGCGACCTCACCTACGATGATTCTCTTTTTGCACAAACTATACTCTACAAGTCTACATATACCCAAATTCTGCAATTTTCTACACATTTTTTATGTTCACGGCTCGAAACGAAACCTGTTCTTGATCATTTAAGCGCTCTTCTATGTTCTACATCCTTTGTCAAGGTATCACAGTCATTATAACAAGTTATAGTACTAGTCCGAACATTATTATATTACATAATATAATTAATAAACATAGGTATTTATTTACCCGCTAATAAAACACCTTAACAAACAGGGAGTGAAAAGCTCCTATTCCATGGCAACACTGTTACTAGCGCTTCCGTTCCGTTTCATTTTCAGTCGATATTTTCGCGAAAGCCGCGCTACACGCTTTCCACTTAGCGACTTCTTTTTTTGAAAATTACGGCCTGTAATATCGAACTTCTTTTTGAAAAAGTATTTAGTTTTTAGTAGAAAGTAGATTTGTAACAAAGAGGTTGTGCTCAGTTGGAAAACTTATCGATTTCGTAAGTTTTCGGCGGTTTGGCCTAATTATGAGAACGATACTCCCTATCGATTGAGATTGACGTGTGATAACTCCAAATATTATACGTGAAAACTGATTTTACAGGTATGTTACGTCACTACCGCTTTTACGTAGATACTTTTACTCACTAAAGCTTTCTCTCTTCCGTGTTTTACATAGCTTTTTGTAACTGAAGCAAAATGTGTATATTTTTTATTCTAATATGTAGCTCTTTTATATTTTTACTAGCAGCGCCCCGCGGTTTTACCCGCATTGTGCCCGTTCCCGTGGGAATTTCGGGAATTTTTATACATACAAACCTTCCTCTTGAATCACTCTATCCATTAAAAAAAACCGCATCAAAATCCGTTGCGTAGTTTTAAAGATTTAAGCATACAGACAAACAAACAGACAAAAAGCGACTTTATTTTATACTATGTAGTGATATTATTATGTAGTAATTACTAGGCATCCTTACTCCTTATTCCTTATCCTTACTAATATTATAAATCCGAAAGTGTATTTGTTGGTACATTTATATTGTTTTTGTTGGTCTATTGGTTTGTTCCTCTTTTACGCAGCAACGGAGCATCGGATTGACTTGATTTTTGCCATGGACATGGTTTGAAAGACGGAAAGTGACATAGGTTACTTTTTATCCTGAAAAAATAAAAGGTTCCTATGGGATAGCACAAAAACCAAAATATATCGCGGCCGAAGCCGCGGGCAAATGCTACCTAGCATACGATAATTTCGATGCGGCGGTGGTTGAACCACCACCGTGAAGCCGTGGTGGGCTAGAGGTAGTGACACCCGCCTTACAATCGTGAGGTTGTGGGTTCAAATCTCAATCCTGTACCAATGAGTTCTTTGTAATCTATGTACGAAATTTCACACCACTGGCTTTTCGGTGAAGGAAAACATCGTGAGGCAACCTGCATTGGGCCAGCGTGGTGGATATGGCCCAATCACCCTTCGTGGGTAGGCCTACGTCCTGCAGTGGACTATTAAAAAGGCTGGTACAGTATAGTAAGGGTGGTTCAAGGACCAGCTTGAATAATAATTATTTTTTTGCAAAAAAATGGCATGACCGACTCCAACCGTGTGCGGAATTCGCGAATATTTCGCACGGAACGATGTAGCATATTTCACACTAGACGACCCGCCCCGGCTTCGCACAGGTGTACTAGGTATACATATAAACCTTCCTCTTGAATCACTCTATCTATTAAAAAAAACCGCATCAAAATCCGTTGCGTAGTTTTAAAGATTTAGGCATACAGACAAACAGACAAAAATAGCGACTTTATTTTATACTAGACGACCCGCCCCGGCTTCGCACAGGTGTATTATACATATAAACCCTTCTCTTGAATCACTCTATCTATTAAAAAAAACCGCATCAAAATCCGTTGCGTAGTTTTAAAGATTTAAGCATACAGACAAACAGACAAAAATAGCGACTTTATTTTATACTAGACGACCCGCCCCGGCTTCGCACAGGCAGGTGTATTATACATATAAACCTTCCTCTTGAATCACTCTATCCATTAAAAAAACCGCATCAAAATCCGTTGCGTAGTTTTAAAGATTTAAGCATACAGACAAACAAATAGACAAAAATAGCGACTTTATTTTATACTAGACGACCCGCCCCGGCTTCGCACAGGTGTATTATACATATAAACCTTCCTCTTAAATCACTATCCATTAAAAAAAACCGTATCAAAATCCGTTGCGTAGTTTTAAAGATTTAAGCATACAGACAAACAGACAAAAATAGCGACTTTATTTTATACTATGTAAGGATTATTGGTGATTGAAAAAAATGTCTCGGCCGATTTCGATAAAATTTAAATGGGACCAATCCCGAAGTATACTCTTTCCAATAAAAACATAATTATCGAAATCGGACTAAAGTGTAAAAAGTTATACGTGTGTGTAAAAGTTGTGATCACCATCACTACATATGTAGTATAAAACAAAGTCGCTTCCCGCTGTCTGTCCCTGTCCCCCATGTTTGCTTAACTTATCTTTAAAACTTACACAACGGATATTGATGCGGTTTTTTTAAATAGATAGTGATTCAAGAGGGAGGTTTATATGTATAGCATACCTTATACACCTGTGCGAAGCCGGGGCGGGTCGCTAGTTATACATTTATACAAAATATACGCGTCGAATATGGTACCTCCTCCGTTTCGTCGGTCAAATAGTGAAGGTTCTCAATGGCTTCTTCAATCTTATCAGAGCAACTCGTACTTAGTTTTGCAAAAATCCTAACTTGTTTCAGTAGGTAAGACTAATAAATATTTCATTATCCGAGTTTTCGGAATTTTTTTAAGGATTTTTACGCAAATCCTGTTTTTCAAATCATATAGTCATATACCATTCTAAGACATAATAGGTAGGTATATATAAGATGTCGATAGGGTCGAATAGTTCTCGAGTGGAGACCACGCACAGGCAAGCGCAGCGTAGGACGTCCACCCACAAGGTGGACGTCCTACGCTGCGCCTGGATGACCTCATTAAGGCCGCAGTACCAGAGGGATAATGTGGTCGATCGAGAAAAGAAAGAAAGAGATGCAATGATTTAATATAGCATGAGTTATACAAAATTCGCGAATATATCGCTCGGATCGAAGTAACATTTTTCACATTATTGTTGATTTATCGAAAATGGCTCAGCCGATTTCGATTTCAAAGCATACTCTCAATAAAAAAGAATGATCGAAATCGGACCACTACGTGAAAAGTTATGCGTGGTTATCCATAAAAAAAAATACGCGTCGAATTGAGTGCCTCCTCCGTTTCGTTGGTCAAAAAGGAATAACGCGAGGTCCAAGTCCGGGGCGGACTACTAGTAGGTATTATTATGCGCTCATACTTTACTAAGACATAGATAGATAGATAGATTAATTCTTTATTGTTCACACCATAAAATACAAACAAAGAAAGAACAACTTAAAAAAACTAGTGGCAACAACAGGCATAATAATACAAAGACCTTCCGTTTACCCAGCGCTATTTATATGAGTAAAAATCAAACTCTAGGTACATAATAATTTAAATCCTAAAAATCCTGACTGTAGGATTTTAGGTTTTTTTTTAAACGCAAATAAGTCCGCGCTTGACCACCAACTCGCCTGATGGTAAGCGACGTTGTGGTCGAAGAAGCACTCAGACCTAGAAGATACCTATCCACTCTGACCTCGAAAAGCTATAGATTATATCTCTTAGGAAACAGGGAAGCAGGAAGACTGTTCCATTCCCTGGCGGTACGAATCAGAAATGTTGAGTCAAACCGCTTCGTACGTATCGAAGGAAACTCGACAGTGTAGGATTTTGACGTGACAACGTCTTATAAATTGGTTTGCCGGGTGACACTTCAAGAAACTGCGTTACGCTCCGCTCACGTTATGCGCTCACAATGAGAGCGAGTGAGAGGCACGCGTCCCTTCCACTCGGGCATGGTTAGCCCGCCTAAGAGCGAGAGAGACAGACATAAAGTCGTTGTCACGTAAAACTTTCGCCCGTATACCGACTTTACAGGCAACCAATTTTTTTAGGGTTTTGCGCAGCTTGTGGCTAACATCACAGTCGCCAATAAGTTTGAATCGGCCTATCACCAGTACCTAAGTAGCGGTTTTATTTCGCCATGAAAGAAGCCCCACAGTTCAAGTACCAAGGTTACAATTTAATAGTTCATAAAACAACGAATCGCATTTCGTCGGAAATAACTTTTTATGTGATTGGCAAGGATAAAGACATTTATCTCGATCGTTACCTACGTACGTGGTAGCTAGGTAATCTTTATCTCTACAGGGTTATCCAGAACTGGTGTACTAAGCCGAAAGGAGGTGATTCAGACCATCAAAATGAATAAATAACTTTAACTATGGGGCCAACCCTGTGTCTGGGTGTTATTTAGTTACTAAGCCCGATTACAGAGGCGCCAGCGTAATTATATTAGCTAAATAGCATAGTTCTGTTTCTTTTTCACTTTAGGCATTCGATAGAGAGAACGCTTTTTTCGTTGCTATTTAATTTACGCTGGCGCCTCTGTAATCGGGCTTAGTATCTACATAAGTATGTATTCAAAAATATGTATGTTTACTATTCCAGTCTGTAGCAGCCATACCTATACTCGTAACAAGCTTTGCTTAGTTTGGGGTCAGAGACCGTGTGTAAGATGTCCCCTAATATTAAAAAAAAAATGAAATTTAAGAAGAAAAAACTGGTAAAAGACAGTTGCAACTCGATGAATTTTTTTTTTTTTTTTTTTTTTTTTTTTTTTTTTTTTTTTTTTTTTTTTTTTTTTTTTTATTCAATATAGGTTTGCGTTTGACTACATACTGCCTGATGTTGAGCAGATATGCGGTCTAGGATGTAGCACGCTTACCTAGAAGATACCTATTTACTCGGGATTTGAAGACACCCACGTCGTACTTTAGCGGGAAGACAGACCCAGGCAAAGCGTTCCACATTCTGGCTGTTCGTATGAGGAATGAGGACTCGAAACGCTTGGTTCTAACGCGCGGAATGTCCACCATAAAAGGGTGGCGCTTTGGTCGCGTCTGTCTAGCCGTACGATAGAAGAAAGGGGCAGGTGGGACCAGATTGTGCAACTCCTGAGCGCACTCTCCGAAGTGTATCCGATAAAAGGCCGACAAACACGCCACCTTACGTCGATGCTCAAGACTTTGCAGCTGCGACTTAGTCAAGGTGTCGTTGTCAATCAGCCTCCTGGCTCGCCTCTCAATCGACTCCAGAGCCTCCAGTTGATATTTGGCAGAGCCATCCCAAAGGTGAGAGCAGTATTCCATACAAGACCTGACTTGTGCTTTATAAAGACTAAGCAGTTGCTCAGGTGTGAAATACCGTCTCACCTTAGCGAGAACACCAAGTTTTTTGGAGGCTAATTGAGCTTTTGACTCTATATAAGAGCCAAAGTTAAGAGTCGATGAGAGTGAAACGCCCAGTAGTTCCAAGCTGTCAGTTACCGGAATTGTACGAAACTACTGCTTTTTTCTTAAATTCCTGGTTGGCCCATAGTAAAAAATGTTTATAATGATCGGCCTCTATTCGCCCTAGAGGGCAAGCAGATATTATGCCTTCACAGACGTTCTGATTTAGTTGGAGCCTACTAAATCAGGGTTGAAGTGCACCTGCCGCTGCCTATCCGTCCTGCCAGCGGCCCTAACGGGTGCCGCCAACGTGTTGGCGGAGGCGGTGGGGCTGCAGGGGAAGAGGAGTGTCGGTATCGCGACGGCCGTTCTCCCTATCCTCTGCAGCCGTAGTGGCAGGCGCGGGGCCATTTTAATTGACCCGTTGCATTGGGACCAGGGCTGTCGGACATGGGTGCTGTCTGACGCCCAGTGCTGGTTGGTCCCAGGTGGTGGATGACGATGTGTCTGGTGTTCGGCACATCGTCATTCTGGCGGGAGCCGAAGCTCCGTGGTGGCGCCCAAGTTGGGCCAGCGCTGTCGGGTGCCGCGGAGGAGTGCGCAAGCGTGCCCGTAGCCCCGACACCAGGCGCAGTGGTGGAACACCCAGGGGTTTTGGTGGGTATACTGTCCAGTCGGCAGGACTCCCACATAACCACCCGCCTGCCCTCGAGGTGTGGTGGTATCTATAAAAGATCTCCCCTGGTAAAAAAAAAATAAAAAAAAAAATAAAAAAAAAAGGGTTGAAGTGCACCTGCTACAGATGACCCAACAATGTGACGATGTAGCTGGCTCCAGCGCCATCCTGCGGCCTTAATGAGCACTGTGATCACAGAAATGTTTTTTTATTTGTCTCGAATACTATTTGCAAGTTGGTCTGCGGAATGTAATCACACACTGGACACTCCAAGCAAATATTTAAAATATGGCGGCGTGATGGCGGCCTTGAACAGAACTCAAATAAGAAAATATGAAATTCCATTCAAATTATGCATTCAATGCGTTAATTTTACTCTTCGTATTTATTTACCATATTTTAATGGAATTTTTGATCTACTGTATTGGAGGATTTAGCTTTATAAAATCGGCCAAGTACGAGTAGGACTCGCGCACGTAGAGTTCTGTATTGTATGGGAGCCCCCCTTAAATATTTAGTTTATTTTAATTTAATTATTAATAATTGAATTGTTTATAAAACTAAAATTTCTGTAAATATTTCAAGCATCTACCTGTTACCATTATTAATATCCAGCGAAAAACTGTTTAAAATTCAGGTTTGTTCCCCCCTTAAATATTGATTTTATTCTGTTTTTAGGGTTCCGTACCCAAAGGGTAAAAACGGGACCCTATTACTAAGACTTCGATGTCCGTCTGTCTGTCTGTCACCGGGCTGTATCTCATGAACCGTGATAGCTAGGCAGCTGAAATTTTCACAGATGATGTATTTCTGTTGCCGCTATAACAACAAATACTAAAAACAGAATAAAATAAATGTTTTAAGGGGGGGCTGCCATACAATAAACGTGATTTTTAGGAGTTTTTTTGCTCGCTATTAATAACGGCAAGAGGAATGGGGCTTCCATACGGTACGGAACCCTTCGTGCGTGAGTCCGACTCGCACTTGGCCGATTTTTTAAAAATACTACTTTTTTATTAGTATTGTTGTTATGGCGGCAACAGAAATACATCATCTGTGAAAATTTCAGCTTTCTACCTTTAAGAGGTTTTTAAGAGATACAGCCTAGAGACAGACAGACAGACGGACAGCGGAGTCTTAGTAATAGGGTCCCGTTTTTTCCCTTTGGGTACGGAACCCTAAAAACAGCTGTTCCATACGAAATTGACACTAGGAATCAACAAAATGTATGAAACAGCTGTTTTATTTCTCGCATTCCATGTTCGCCCCATAGTAAAAGTGGTTCATAATGATGTTCTGAATCACCCTGTTTTTGCTTAGTATACTAGTTTTGGAAAACCCTGTACACCTATTTAATTAAAATAGTACATAGTCGTTGTGGGAAAACCAACGAGTAAGTTTAAAATCCCAAGAAATATGCGCTCATTAAATGTACCTAACTATATACATATTTTTCTAAAAAAAAGCCGTGTGTGGTCTTGTGGTAGTGACACCCGCCTTACAATCGTGAGGTCGTGTGTTCAAATCCCGGTCTCGTACTAATGAGTTCTTCGGAATTTAACACCACTGGCTTTTCGGTGAAGGAAAACATCGTGAGGCAACCTGCATAGTGCATACGTCCGTAGAAGAAATTCGTTGGCGTATGCGAATCCACCAACACGCACTCGGCCAGCGTGGTGGATATGGCCCAATCACCCTACGTGGGAAGGCTTACGTCCTGCAGTGGACTATTAAAAAGCCTATCGTATTTCTAAGATCTATTTTACGCAAATGCGCCGTAATAAAATAAACCAAGGTAAATTTTAGTAACCAATTTAAACATTGAATCATAACAAACTTTGTTTCTTATCGATATAACGCATACAAATCATTTTCAGAACTAATACATCAAAAGGCGGTCGGATTTGCTTACATTTGGGGTAATGTGCTTACATTATGGCAACACTGATGTTGCAAAATTAATTTTCCGCTGATGCACTTAGTATAAACAAATTTTGCACCGTAACACCTATAAATAAAGTTCAAAATTAATTAACGTTTTCTTGATAGATGAACATGACATGTTTATAAAACTTTGCCGCCGTTGACAGGTATTTTTTTTCATGTTAGCGTCTACCAATAGATATTTTCCTTTACTGCTTTACTGCACTACAATAGAGTTGAAAATGCTGTAAAATGTTAAAAAATATTTTGTATTGTTTACGCTTTTTCGGGGAAAATGTATAGCGATCAAAAACAGTTTTCAAAGATTGTTGGTTGTGTGAAAATAAACAAAAAAGCGGATGAAAACTAGTCTTTTGATACAGTCTAATAGTGGGTGTTGAAAGTTTGCTGGTGTAGGTATGCTGCTGTCAGAAAACTATAAAGCCGCTAGCTACAAAACGAACTGTTTGACTCAAGCGAAAAAAACTGGTGATTTTTTTTATTACAATGTGTGCTTCTTGAATTTAAAATGTCAGTTCACACAACCTTTGCCACCGTAAAACTACCTACCTTAAAATACAAATAAAAAATAAATTTATCGAAACTGCCTCTGTATTTCCCTGGTGGTGGTAAAAATGGTCTAAAAATTTAATTAAATTATTTTATTGCCACAAAAAGTTTACATATTATGTAAACTACAACTAACATTTACATTATCAAAAAAATTTTTTTTTCCAATAAACTTCATATTTTCAAAAGTGTATGTGAAATTATGTCGGTATCTATGATTTTTTTTTTTAATGTTGTATTCGAATTAGCAATTCAGTTAACTAATTGTACAATTTACGCTTGTAAGATCAACTTATCTTCACCAGTTAGTACGTATTGAAACATTTAATTGTACCTTCAAACTATCAAAGACAAAGTGTCTGTGAAATTATGTATATACCTAGTTGCCTTGTATCTTTTTCCAAATTAATCAATTTAGTTATCGAACTGTACAAATAACGCTCTTTAGATAAATTTTTCGTCATTTCTATTGTATTGAAATATTATTTTGTTCTTTTTCTTCTGATTACTGCTGTAACTTGCAATAGACTAATTAGCATAACTAGCATATTGTGTAATGTATAGTATAATAATTAGCATATTGTGTAATGTATAGTACATAAGCTTTTGTTGAAATAAACGAATTTATTAATTTAATTTATCCACACACTTCACAAAATTCGGCGCGGGGTCAGTACTGCGGATTAGCTCAGTTGAAGAGCGTCGGGCTAGTGATCCGAGTAGGGGAGCCCACGATGCTAAATGTGGATTTACTCGAGCGTCGTAGAGACCTATTGGGATGCAAAGCTTAGATGATAAGAAGAAAAAAATGTTATGTGATATATACCTTTACATCGGTGGGGGAAGCGGCTATAGATTTTTAAATATGTAAAAAAAAACTGTTGCATGGACATCCTCGAGCGCGTCAGATATTGATAGCATCAATGCCCTACGTATTTTTAATAATGTACGTATGTTAATCTGATCGTTGGCATGATGCGGGTGGTTGTATTTAAGGGTTGAAAATATGAAAAAAAAAACATTTGATCGAGCGCGTCAGATTTTCTAAGGGAGTGTTAAGTGCACCAAAAAAAAGCTCTCATTCACTAATCTGACGATTTCGATGGGACGCAAACTCGCGGCCATTTTCATAATGTGCAAAAAAAAATCGTCATTTTGAAATACTCAAGCGCGTCAGATTAAGATATATATGGTTCATCTTTATGTTCTTAACTTACTGTCTCATAATCTGACGATTATCTAGAGGGATTCGCCTGATCTGACAAAAAAAATAATAGAAAAACGGTTCACCTTAAAGGCCATCCCTGACACTTCCCGCTAATTCCATCCCTGGGCGCTTAAAATTGTACTCATGACATTTTTCAAAGTAATAAGTCGCTGAGTTCAAAGAAATAATATTTCTATGCATTTGAGCTCTCCCAGCTCGAAAGTCTGTAAGTTTCATAGAACACTATTTTTGGAATTTTCAAACCGCAATAACTTTTGAATGGATCAAGCAATTTTCACGCGGTTGGCGGCATTCGACGCGAGTTTTATCATCCTCATAAGTAATTTTGCAATTTTAATTGATCGATACACAAATTTCGGAGTAATCCCGAAAAAACACTTTTTCGGGTTTCTTTAAAAAATAATAAAGTGCAGTGCAAAATAGTGGTGAATTTTGTTTCATTTTCGCCTGTAGTCTTTTCAGTTTCTCAAAATATTAAGTAGAAATACAAATGTATAGAAAACTATACCTATAGATAGATTTATAACTATAAGTACCTGTACATAGCTATACCTTTTGATATCACAGAATAAGTAATAGTATGTTTTACCTTTTGATAACACAGAATAAGTAATAGTATGTATGGCATTGTTGGCCGAGGGGTGAAGTATGCGGCGGGCGAGGTTCAATTTTCGCACCACAGATAACGTTACGGCCTAAAAAAATCTTCGGCAGTCGGTCGTCTGATACGTAGTATCCCTTAGTTTGTGGTGTTTATGATCAGCTGTGATGGCGTCATGGCAGCAGAAACCAGAGTGGGGACGGAGTGAGAGAGTAATAGATAGAGAAAGAGTGAGAGAGGAATAGAAATGCGGAGAAGGAAATGTAGGCATCACGCAGCTGCACGCATTTAACTTTATCGACGAATTTTTGTTATTTCGGCTTACGGAAATCGTCAGATTATATATTTTTCATTATTCTTGAATTATTTCCTTCAAAATAAAAAAAAATTTAGCTACGCTCGAGAATGTCGAGATGACGTTTTTTTTTTACAACTTTGTTGCCCTCCCCTTTTTTTACGTCACTCTCAAATTGTCAGATTAGTGTAATATACACTTTTTAGGATGTAATTAACTCACCCTACCTTAATCTGACGCGCTCGAGAATTTCTGATGGTAAATTTTTTTTTACTAATCTGATCCTGTATCATTCACGGGCGGCCTTATATATGGGCCTCATGTTTTGTGGAGGTACTTAACCAGGTACAAAGTATCCTCCTGTATATTAATCTGCCGCGCTTCAGTAAATCCCGAAATCCCCGCTTGGGCTCCCCTTTCGATTCCTGCATCCGCGACGAATTTTTTGAAATGTTTATCATAAAAATAACTCTTTGAGATAAACATAGTGTGGGATGCACTACAAAATTAAAATCATTTCATTTACATTATCTCACACAATTATCATAGCAGCGGGGCAATTCTGTTAGCCGATCTCTTTATTGAAGTGATACGTTCTTGAACCTCTCTCGTTTTTCTGACAGTTCCGACAGAACAAAACTGTCAAAAAAAACGAGATTGGTTCAAAAACGTGTCACCTTAGTAACGATATCGGTTGACAGAATTGCCCTGCTGGTGTCTATTAGCTCACACATTTTATTAGCTAAAAAAATAACAAAAATAAATCAATTAGAATGTCAATGTGATGACTGATGAATGTTAAGTATAATTTTAAAATGTCAAATTCGATAGTACGACTATTACGTCATTACAGTTATGTTATTATGTTAGTTTTATGTTTTCTTACTATTGTATATAAACATTTTTTTAATTGTAATTATTGCAGAATTATGTGATTCATTTTGTGGTTTTATTACTGTAATCATTTTTTAAATGTTTATAAGTTTTAGTATTTTTGATGACATGGGGGGTGGGCGGGTCTAGATGTTGATTACGTCAGCAACAGTTTTTTTTATTTACGCATATGTGTGTTAAAGTCCACTATCCTAAATCTATGTTCTTATTTCTAAAATTAAATCTGCAGCTCATGAATCAATAAAAAAAGAAAAAATCCTACAGGTACCAATGTTTACGTGAGAATGGGAGGGAGGGGTAAGAGTTTTGCTTATTTTTGCTACCAAGGGGGGAAGGGGGGGGGGGGAGGTGGGGTAAAATAATTGTAATAAATGTGCTTACGTAATACTTAAAGGCCCCAATGACGAAATTTATTTTGCGGTACTTTATTATGTTCTTATACAAATTGTTGTGTATTTTATTTAAGTATTAAGCTTAATATTTCAATTAATGATTCTAATTCTAATTCATTGGTCTCATCTTAATCGTGTCGCTACAACTTTAATCTGTTATCACGTTTGCTAAATGTCAGATAGCGGCTTGTTAGTTTCCGGACGGCGGGTTAGAATTCCAATCCTTACCTACTTGGGTAATATTCGGCAAATTGCCAAGTCAACAAACATTAGGGCGTGGTACTGATTAGGGCATGCAAACCGGTTAACCGAAAACCGAAAAAACCGAATAACCGACCGCATTAGAAACTCGGTTTTTTCTAGTTATAAAACCGGTTTTTTCGGGTTTATCGGTGTTTTCTACAATTTTTTTAAATTCGCATATTAACTTTCCCCTTCGTAATAAAATACATTATTATCATCTAGTTGCTCTAACCTACAGAGAAATATTAAGCCAAGCGAACTAAGATACTTTTTTTCCATTTAAAAAATTACGTCTAATGTACCTATACGTGCTAAGGATGAAATTCAAGTGCGAAAGTTCTCACTCTCTCTCTGTCTTTACATAGCGAGTATCGTGATATAGGCAGAGCGCTGCGCTGAGCGTTATAAGCGTAATGGGACGCGTTTTGTCTCATCTTCACCGAAACGCTATCGACCACCGCCATTTTGTTTTGTTACATTAGTCCGGCAGTCTCTGCTAAGCTACGTAGTAAAACTACGCTTGGTATATATTGCACGTTTGTCTAATATTTGTAAATTATACATAAAAGTAAGCTCGATTGTTGAAATTAAAAAGCAAAAGAAATGTAAATAATGACTATTATTTCATCAAAATCATAGAACATCACATATCAGTAAGACTAGACATGGAACAACCACCCGAACAAGCTGGTTTTCGTTGCGGGCTATATAAACTACAGACCATCTCCACGCAATCAACCAGATTATAGACCATACGTGTCGAATTGAGTACCTCCTCCGTTTCGTCGGTCAAAAAGCATTTGATAGCATCACTCACGTTAATCTTCTCCGCCTCACCTATTCTCAAAGTTCTGCTGCAATAAAATTACAATCTTCTGGTCCAGCATTTGCAATAGAGAAATGTGATAAACAGGGAGACCCACTGTCCCCAAAAATATTCAGGGGCGTCCTCGAAGAAGTTTTCAGAAAGCTAAATAAATATTTTTTTTGGGGACATCTTACACACGGCCTCTGACCCCAAACTAAGCATAGCTTGTGATATGGCTGCCAGAGACTGATATACTACATATACTTATTTTTAAATACATACTTATATAAATAGTAACTAAATAACACCCAGACACAGAGCAAACACTTATGTTCATCACATAAATATTTGCCCTGGGTGGGGATCGAACCCACGCCTCTCTGACCCAGAAGTTAGGATCACTAACCACTGAGCCACCGAGGCAGTCAAAAGCTGGCGGCAAGCTGGGAAGGATGGGGTGTTAATGTCGGTGAAAAATGGTTAACTAACCTTCATTTTGCAGACAATATCGTCAGCTAGTATCTCTTCCTCAGTCAGAGAGCTATAATCAATGCTACAAAACCTAACCACTGCAAGCCTTGAGGTTGGATTGCGGATACGGAACATGTTAATTAAAGACCAAAGTAACTGTCGATGGCGAAGACATATACGTTCACGATTACATCTATCTTGGCCAAATAGTCACCTTCCAGGCGAGACAAGACCAAGAAGAACAGGGAACGCCTGGAAGAGCTGTTGGGCCATGAAAGAACATAATATGAAGAAACGCCTTCGGATCACATTTTGACTTATGGTGTACAAACATAGTCATTAACTAAGGTCCAAAAGTCCAAGCTCAAGGTTTGCCAAAGAGCAATGGAGCGCAGTATTTTCGGTGACCGGCTAATAGACCGAGTAGGTACTGCAGTAAACACCGAACTGCGTTCCAGAACTCAAATCAAAGATGTAGCTTTCACAGCCGCTAAACTGAAGTGGCAGTGGGCCGGGTAAATCAGTCGAATGCCAGAAGACTTCTGGAAGACCTCTGGGCTAAAATCACCACCAAATGGAGTCCCAACTCCATGCGGCCTCGTGGCAGACCCTCTATTAGATAGTGCGATGAACTGAATACATTTAATCCAAATTGGCGGCATCAGGACAAGACCGACAAAACTGGAAATCTGGAGAGGAGAAACAAACTGTTATATTTACTAGTATTTTCATTAATTTACTAGAAAAAAAACCGAAAAACCCGAAAAACTCGATTTCCCCGGTTTTAAAAATAAAAAACCGAAAAAACCGGTTTTTGCATGCCCTAGTACTGATACAATTACAATACTAACAGTGCTAATGAAAACCTGGTTTTAATGTTTCAAATATTAGCACACCTGAAAACAAGGATTCCCATTCCCTGTATAAAACAAATAATGATAACACAGAACGCTGTGGTGGTCTAGTGGTAGTGACACCCGTCTTACATTCGTGAGGTCGTGGGTTCAAATCCCGGTCCCGTACCGATGAATTCTTCGTAATTTATGTACGGAATTTCACACCAGTGGTGGAATTTCACACCTTTTCGGTAAAGGAAAACATCGTGAGGCAACCTGCATACGTCCGTAGAAGAAATTCGATGGCGTATGTGAATCCACCAACCCGCACTGAGCACTGGGCTGGTGGATATGGCCCAATCACCCTTCGTGGGTAGGCCTACGTCCTGCAGTGGACTATTAAAGGGCTGGTACGGTACACTACAGTACCAATAAAAGTTATAGATAAATATTTTTCGCAAAAATCGAATCAAGCACGAATTGATGTGACATCCATGCACATTATTGTAGATTTATCAAAAACGGCTCAGCAAGATTCCATAAAATTTTAATGGGACAATCTCAGGACCACCCTTTCGAAATAAAAAAGATTTTTTTAATTAGTCAAAACGGTTCCGTAACCTTTGGAAGCCCTTACGGTACGAACAATTACAAAATATCTGCTCATTTATTTTTGCAAGCTTTTATTTAGTTTCATTCACCTGTCCCGTTGTCTGTCTGTCGGTCTGTAATCAATCATGCAAGTTAAATATTCACTTCCCGGTTACCGATTGGGCTGAAATTTTGCATACACGTGTAAATCGCGTGACAATGCAATATTATGCTGACATGGTGCTGATCTGATGATGGAGCTGGAAGGTGGCCAAAGGAACTTAGCAATGTAACGACACAGCCTCATCTAGTTTGGGTTCATTTGAATGGTCTTGGCGAGTAGTTTGTCTTTCAATGATAACCAAGGTCTGATGATGGAGCTGGAAGGTGGTCATAGGAACTCTGTAATGAAACGACGCAACCCTATAGAGTTTCGGCTCGTTTGATTTGTCTTGGCGAGTAAATTTATTGTTCAGTAAAAGCTTGATTAAAATAAAATCGGCCAAGAGCGATTCGGACTCGCGCACGAAGGGTTCCGTACCGTATAGGAGCCCCATTCCTCTTATCAATAGCGAGCAAAAACCTTCTAAAAATCACGTTAGTTGTATAGGAGCCCCCCTTAAATATTTATTTTATTTTGTTATTAGTATTTGTAGTTATAGCGGCAATAGAAATACATCATCTGTGAAAATTCAGCTGCCTAGCTATCATGGTTCATGAGAGACAGCCCGATGACAGACATACAGACAGACAGACGGACATCGAAGTCTTAGTAATAGGGTCCCGTTTTTACCCTTTGGGTACGGAACCCTAAAAACGTTTTTTTAAATATAGTACCTCGTTTCAACTGATCGGAATTACTTCCCAAAAGTTTATAGAACTGCCCAAAAATTACTTCACAATCTAATGTTATAATAAACTTGTCCTCAGGTATCGAATGATGGAGATTGGGTCACACTCGCGCTCGCAAACGGTCCTCGCCACCTTCGTATTCATATCCTGGATATGCGCAGGTGAAGAAACTATCATCGTAATACCAGTAGCATGCTGCTTCGGTAGCTCAGTGGTTAGCCTGACCCTTACTTATGGATCAAAGAGGCGTGGGTTCGATCCCCATCCATGCAAGCATTTATGTGATGAACATAGGTGTTTGCTCTGTGTCTGGGTGTTATTTAGGTACTACCTATACAGGGTCATAGGTAATAAACGCAAAACCTTTTAAGGGGGGCTTAGTACATCTAGACAAACAACTTTTGTTCTAGGACGAACCCTGGAACCGGGGTGATAGAATACGGTTCCGGTATCCCCTGCCTGTCGTAAAAGCCGACTAAAAGGGGCACCTGGGACTCGAGAGTGGCCGCATTTTGGGGATGAGTCCACCCAATCGAGTCCGGAGGAGACAACGGCACGGCTAATCCAGCATCGTTGTAACCAGGCATGTATCGGTCTGGGACGTCACATGCTAGAAGGCACTGGTGCGTTCCAACGGAGATCCCAGTGCCGTCTAAAAAGCATAAAAGGCGGCAACCGAGGGGGTTTTAGTGGTTAAAACACACAAAAAAAAAACAAAATTCAGTTTTTTCACACAAAAAGTTCGTCATCGCACGGCTAAATGTTTGGAGTAGCGATATTTTTTTGGGAATTTTCAAAAGTAGTACAAAAGTTGTTTGTCTAGATGTACTAGACTAGCCCTTAAAAGGTTTTGCGCTTAATATCTATGACCTTGTTTAAGTATGTATTTAAAATAAGGTACAGTGGGTGATTAACGCCCACCTAACTTTAATTTCAAATATTTTTGGTATTTCAATAGTTATGGAAGAAAAACACCTTTCTAAATAAATTATGTTTATTTATTCTACATATAATGGCACATTACAGTGAGTTTTACTCATAATACTTATTAATAGCCTGCTTTTTAAAAAACATTTATTTGGGCGTTATTAAAAAGTATGCGTCCATTGACGCCCGTTTTTTAAACTAAGCTTTAATTAAACAACTAGGTTTAAAACAAAAAAAAATTAGGTAACTTACGAAATCTTACTTTGTACTATCGTGATTACACTAAAAATAAACAAATAAAATCAACATTTAATATAGACTTTGCCCAACTTAAGAATACACCTCATAACACGTCGTATCTTTGTATTTAGTCATATTTAAGGAACTTTTTAATAATTTTCAAATAACCTATCGTGAGCACAAGGCGTACTAATCATTTTTAAAGCAGAATTAAGATATTTTTTAAATGTTCATTGGGCGCAATTACATCGTTAGTGGGTAATAACGCCCAATAGTAATAAGTATTAAAAAAAGTCTAGTCAATAGAGTTCGACTACTCTGTCAAAAAAAGTATTAACTGTTTATATAACAATTAAACTAAAATTGCCAGATAATCATAATAAAGTATGTCTTACATAAAATAGTCAGTCTGAAGTTACATTAATCAGTCTTATAGAAACTATACTTTTTTTTAACAATATGGACAAATAAACTCTATATCACATTCGGAGAGGCCTACGCATTCCTCATGGTACCATCTCTTACATACTATGCATTGCGCCATGTCTAACTCCTCTATCTCACCACAAGCATTACAGTACCAGACTTCATCGCTATTCCCGTTCATCTTCTTTTTATTCTTAGTCTTATTTTTAGTGTCTTTCGCTTTGTTTTCTTTTTCACGTCTTTCTTCTAATTTCTTCTCACTTATTTTTTCTTCTCTTTTGTCATTCGTCTTTTGTGTTTTAGAAATGTGTAGCTTTTTCTGCTCTTTCTTAGTTTTCTTCATGCTACTGTAATTTTGTTTATTAGATTTTTTAGTTTCAGTTTTATCATTGAATAAATCCTTAGTGATTCTTTGCCCTTTATAGTTCATCGCTTTCTTACGTGGTTTTGAAGATTTATTTTTTGCATAATTAGGCGTAGGTAGGAATTGTTGAAATTGCGTTTTATTCTCTTGTTGTAAACTGGCTAATGGTACGTTGTCTTCATCTAGGTTGCAAGTTTCATTTTGAATAGGACAGATCATTTGTTTTTTCGGTGTTTTTGTTCCTTTGTTGAGATGACTGTTGTCTTCATCTAGGTTGCAAGTTTCATTTTGAATAGGACAGATCATTTGTTTTTTCGGTGTTTTTGTTCCTTTGTTGAGATGACACTGACTTCCATCTCTTGATGATTCGTCTGATGTGTAGTTATAGATATCATCAGCAACATATTTGGATTGATTGAAAAGAGGCCTAGTAACGAATGAATCCAAATCAGAAATCGTTGAATCAGAACCCGGATCGTCACGTAAAGATTTTTGTAATCCTGAACAGCTGGGAACGGCCAGATCATGTTGTCCTAAATGTTTATCGCCATTGTAGTGTGAGGAATCAAATTGAGAAATACCAATTAAGTTGGTATCTGGTATTAAGGAAGGTGAATCACGATCTTCTTCTATCATAACTTGTGATTTAAGGTTCGGCCAAATTGATGCTATGTCAGAATTATCGGATGACGAGCTGTAATCCACAAGACGGGACTTAACTGGGTTAATATTTTCATTAAGTAAGTCAGATTTTCTCTGAATAGTAGATAACTCAGTAACTAAAGCCAAATGGTGATCATGATCTTCATTAATGTCATCACTATCAGTGCTATCATCTAATGAGTTTAAAATGAGATTCTGCAGAGGTTCCTGGGTTCGCGGGCATGGCATTTCCGACAAAACAGATGGGGCAAATGCTTCCTCTGGTATAACTTGGGGATCGAAGGGAAAGAGACCGGTTGCCTTGAACCCATTGACTATATTGCTGTGCGTCATACACTTGGGCCAAACTCTAGTAAATATTTTATTGAATGTAGCTTTTGTGAGTGTTCTGTCGGCGCTTGCACATAAATAGTTTAAGACTTCTTCGTCCCAATGATGTTCAAAAGACTTGTTTACGGACTTATCCAGAGGCTGTAATTCATGGGTTGTATTTGAAGGAAGGCAGTATAGCACTATGTCATTATTATCAGCTTCTTCGAGTGCTTCAACTGATAAGTGACACTTAGCGCCATCAAAAACAAGTAAACATTTTCCCGCAACTTTGTATTTGGCTAGGTGCTGGATAAATTCTACAAACAAATCGGCAGTCATGGACCCTTTCGGCGCCATTCTTACTAAAGTTCCGGCAGGTAAGTTTTCTGAAAGGTCTGGTCTTTGTCTTTGCCCTTTAAAAAGAATCATGGGAGGAATCGCGGTTCCTATGGCATTAACACACATTGCTATGGTCACATTTTCGGCATGTTCGGGTGCAATAAGATGTACTCTTTTACTTCCTTTCTCCGCAAGTACCGTGTGCTGGTTGTGGACTGTAATTCGGCAACCCTTCTCATCCATGTTGTATAGTCTTTCAGGATGTTGAAGAATATCTAATGGTTCGTATATTTCTTTTACATTCTGAAAATGTTCCCTAACTATTGCTTTGTTAAGTTTTTGAGCTCGCGCTGGGTTTAATATTTGTGGTTTTCGTTTAGTGATCGTTGGGTTTCGCTTTAAAAACTGCCTTAGCCAATCAGCACCCGCAATCCTTTTTGTAGAATTGAAATTATTTTTTATGTCAAATCTCTCGCAAAACATAAAGGCTTGTTTTCTGATAAATTTAGGTGTGAGAGGTATTCCGATTTTTGCAAACCTTTTGATTCTACCACACAAATCATTTTCCTGAGCCTCTGTTAAAATAGGTTTTCGTCCCATACGTTTTACGTCTTGGCCGGTTTTCATATGGTCCCTCAATGTTCGTCGCGGAATGTTATACTTGAGAGATATGGCTCGCTGACTTAATTTCCCTTTTTTAACAGCTCTCAAAGCGGCTTTCAAATCGTCTTCTGACCAAGATTCTCCCCTCTTTTTACGAGGCGACATCTTTATATCTAAAAATATAAAAAATAATGTAATGGAAATATTTCCTTTATATGTCAATATATATCTTATTAAAAATATCTTAAAGCATAAACAATGAAGTATAAGAAAACAATATTTGAGGTTATATTGATCGCGTCGATAATTAATTTAATGTTCAGTATATCAATGTATAGGTACTCATTTTTTTAGTAGTTTCTGAAATTAGAAATGCTCTATCTATGGTTATGGTTATAACGCCCGTGTAGTGTAATAGCGCCCAACCGTTATTTTAACGGGCGTTATTACCCAGCTGGGCGTTATTATCGGACGCTGATTCAAATGGCACGTTTATGGAAAAAAACATAGAAATCTACGCCAAACATTCAGGCAATAGTGAACTAAGTTTATCTTGAAGCAATTAAATCTTAAAAATTAACCCAAAACGCAAAAAAACACATAAAACCACTCACAATTTCGTTCCGGTACTTTTTATAACAGTGTGGTACATGTCCGATCCTGCCGGAACGCGGCGTCACACTGCCGCGGATAATGGCGTGAGCGCGTCGCCGCTTGTTTTGCGGTTTCTTATTGGTTCATTCTAAGTGTGCGTGGAGTAGTAACGGAATATTTTTATATTTAGTATGTTTTCTGCCATCTGGGCGTAAATGCGCAGCGGGCGTTAATCACCCACTGTACCTTACGTATAATTTCAGTCTCTGGCAGCCATATATCACAAGCTTTGCTTAGTTTGGGGTCAGAGACCGTGTGTAAGATGTCCCTAAATATTTATTTATTATTTATCACACTTATAGCCGTGATGGTCTAGTGGTAATGACACCCGCCTTACAATCTTGATGTCGTGGTTTCGAATCCCGGTCCCGTACCAATGAGTTCTTCGGAATGTATGTAACTATGTACGGAATTTCACACCACTGGCTTTTCAACCTGAGGCAACCTGCATACGTCCGTAGAAGAAATTCGATGGCGTATGTGAATCCACCAACACGCACTGGGCCAGCGAGGTGGATATGGCCCAATCACGCTTCGTGGCTTGGCTTACGTCCTGCAGTGGACTATTAAAAATGCTGGTTCACACACGCCTTCGATTTCTTCTACGGACGCATGCAGGTTGCCTCACGATGTTTTCCTTCACCGAAAAGCCAGTGGTGTGAAATTCCGTACATAAATTCCAAGGATTTCTTGGTACGGGACCGGGATTCGAACCTACAACCTCACGATTGTAAGGCGGGTGTCATTACCATTAGACCACCTCGGCTTTTTCGGCTTAGTATACGCCGAATCATACAAGTCGGCGGATGTGAAGTTAGCTACAAGCTGCACAATGTCCAATCCTGACTAAAGCTCGCATAAAGCTGCGAGTTGATTGGAGATTGCGCAGCTTGTAGCTAACTTCACATCCACAGACTTGTATGATTCGGCCTATACATCAGTTTTTGACCGACAAAACGGAGGAAGTACTCAATTCGACGCGTATATATTTTTAATGTATAACCACGCATAACTTTTCACATAGTCCGATTTCAATATATTTTTTTATTGGAAAGAGTATACTTCGAAGTTGGTCCAATTTAAATTTAATCTAAATCGGCTGAGCCATTTTTGATAAATCAACAATAATGTGAAAAATGCTACATCGATCAGTGAGAAATATTCGCGAATTCTGAACTCGGTTGAAGTCAATGATGCCATTTTCTGAAACAAATAATTATGGATAACCCTATGCTTTACAGGTGACGCCATCGATTGCTTCAAATGCGTGTCGATGAACGGCAAGTTCCCAGCGTGCGACGACCCCTTCCACAACAACCACTCGCTGCAGATGCTGGAAGCACCCTGTATGGGCGGAAGGAAGGGACGGGACGGGCTGTTCCCAGCTACTTCTTGTATCAAAATCGCTGGAGTCTTTGGTAAGGGTTCTTAAGTTTTATTGGTCTTCCATCACTGATCATAAAAAGTGGCCAAAATCTTTAGTGGCAATCTGCATCAGGATTGTCCAAGTCATTGGTAGTATAACCAGTATATTAGGTGGAGTGATCATTACTACAACACTTACTGGCTGCAGATGCTGGAAGCACTTTGTATGGGTGGCAGCAAAATGACCGGATGGCCTGTTCCCTGCCACTTCTTGCATCAAGATAGCTGGAGTCTTTGGTAAGAGCCTTTATGTTTAAAGACCTTTTCCATAACAATCACTCGCTTCAGATGCTGGAATCACACTGTATGTGTGGCAGTGAAATGACTGACTGAAATGAATGACAGTGTATGGGTGGCAGCAAAATGACGGGATGGCCTGTTCCCTGCCACTTCTTGCATCAAGATAGCTGGAGTCTTTGGTAAGAGCCTTTATGTTTAAAGACCTCTTCCATAACAATCACTCGCTTCAGATGCTGGAATCACACTGTATGTGTGGCAGTGAAATGACGGGATGGGCTGATCCCTGCTACTTCTTGCTTCAATGGAGTCTTTGGTAAGAACCTTCTTATTTCAAGACCCCTTCACAACAATCACTCGCTGCAGATGCTGGAAGCACCCTGTATGGGTGGCAGGAAAGGACGAGACGGGCTGTTCCCTGATACTTCTTGCATCAATATAGCTGGAGTCTTTGGTAAGTACCTACTGGTTTCAAGACCCCTTCCATAACAATCACTCGCTTTAGATGTTGGAAGTACCCTGTATGGGCGGGCGGACGGAAAGGACGGGATGGCCTGTTCCCTGCCATTTCTTGCATCAAGATCGCTGGAGTCTTTGAAGGTAGTTTAGATTACTATTTATTTACTTAGTAGTATTTAGTTTAGACAGCCTTCTTGCTGTGTTCTTGCATCAGATCGGTGGAGTCTTTGGTAAGGGTCTTGTCTTCTTAGAGTGTTTTTCATCAAGGTAACTGGAGTCTTTTGTAAGACCCTTCTTGCATGAAGATTCTATTAGTGTCTAGTGGACTTATGGTTCTATTAGGTTTCTACAGAGATCCCTTCCACAACAATTACTCGCTGCAGATGCTGGAAGCACCCTGTATGGGTGGCAGGAAGGGACGGGACGGGCTGTTCCCTGCTACTTCTTGTATCAAAATCGCTGGAGTCTTTGGTAATAACCTTCTTGTTTCAAGACCCCTTCCACAAAAACCACTCGCTGCAGATGCTGGAAGCACCCTGTATGGGTGGCAGGAAAGTAACGGACCGGCCTGTTCCCTGCTACTTCTTGTATCAAGATAGCTGGAGTCTTTGGTAAGAGCCTTTAGATCTTTGAAGTAGGTACTATATGGTAAGAACTTTTAGAGGTAGTTTAGATCATTCGCTGCAGGTACTAAAAAAGAACAGCCTTCTTGCTGTGTTCTTGCATCAGATCGGTGGAGTCTTTGGTAAGGGCATTGGTAAGGGTTAGGCGGTCTTAGAGTGTTTTTCATCATGGTAGCTGGAGTCTTTTGTAAGACCCTTCTTGCATCAAGATTGTAAAGTTAGTAGGTCTAGGTATAAGTGTCTAGTGGACTTATGGTTCTATTAGGTTTCTACAGAGATCCCTTCCACAACAATTACTCGCTGCAGTTGCTTGAAGCATCCTGTATGGGCGGACGGAAAGAACGGAACCTTCTTGTTTCAAGACCTCTTTTATAACAATCACTCGCTTCAGATGCTGGAAGCACCCTGTATGGGCGGACGGAAAGAACGGGACAGGCTATTCCATGCTACTTCATGTATCTAGATCGCTGGAGTCTTTGGTAAGAATTTTCTTGTTTAAAGACCCCTTCCACAACAACCACTCGATGCAGATGCTGGAAGCACCCTGTATGGGTGGCAGGAAGGGACGGGATGGCCTGTTCCCTGCCACTTCTTGCATCAAGATAGCTGGAGTCTTTGGTAAGAACCTTCTTGTTTCAAGACCTCTTCTATAACAATCACTCGCTGCAGATGCTGGAAGCACCCTGTATGGGCGGAAGGAAGGGACGGGACGGGCTGTTCCCTGCTACTTCTTGTATCAAAATCGCTGGAGTCTTTGGTATGGATGGTTCTATTAGGTTTCTACAGAGATCCCTTCCACAACAATTACTCGCTGCAGATGCTGGAAGCACCCTGTATGGGCGGACGGAAGGGACGGGATGGCCTGTTCCCTGCTACTTCTTGCATCAAGATAGCTGGAGTCTTTGGTAAGAACCTTCTTGTTTCAAAACCTCTTTTATAACAATCACTCGCTTCAGATGCTGGAAGCACCCTGTATGGGCGGACGGAAAGAACGGGACAGGCTGTTCCATGCTACTACATGTATCTAGATCGCTGGAGTCTTTGGTAAGAACCTTCTTGTTTCAAGACCCCTTCCACAACAACCATTCGCTGCAGATGCTGGAAGCACCCTGTTTGGGCGGAAAGAAGAGAAGGGATGGGCTGTTCCCTGCCACTTCTTGCATCAAGATAGCTGGAGTCTTTGGTAAGAACCTTCTTGTTTCACGATCCCTTCCACAACAATCACTCTTGCAAAAAAAAATCGGGGGTGCCTTTAGTAAGAGCCGGTACCTGGTTTACCTTCATCAATTTGGCAAACAATTTTTCGGAGTTTTTGGTGCATGGTGTTTTCAGTTTCCAGACCGATCTAGGTCTAGACTTCTAGAGAGTAATTAAAATCTGATTTAAATAGTTATTATACCAGAGACATTTCAAACAGTGATTTTTGCAAAGCTTAGCGGTTGCCGATGTTGACATCCACTACTATCCATCATACCCCATAAATATTTTAGGTCTACGATATACTCCCGATATCCGATATACAGGGTTATTTCTAATCAATTAGCATCCTTTCAGGGGCTTATTCTGTTCATCAAAACTAACAACTTTTGTCAAAACTCAAAAAAATAAGCTGTTCCATACATTTTATCGTGGGTGAACGATATTTTTCTATGGAACAACATTTTTTTTTGAGAATTAATAAAGTCGCAGAACAAAAGTTGTTAGTTTTGATTTACAGAATAAGCCCCTGAAAGGATGCTAATTGATTAGAAACAACCCTGTATATAATGTAAGTGCACACTGTAACCCTGTTTTTTGTTCATAGATCTAAGACACTTACAATTTCGAATTTCCCGCGTCGTTTTGCATTTGCGACGGGCATTAGTGTACTGTCTTGGAACTGTATGAAGTAAATCCGAATTTTCATTAATTAACACTAATCGTTTGTTGTGGAATATATCAATTAATTTTTACTTCGATTTCATGTTATCGTTTACAACAGTTGTGTTTTGACTGGAGTTTTGACATTCCATCAGTTGCCACTGGGAACAGTGACATTTCATTTAAATTTGACATTTGCTTGTTAGTTGTTGATGTGATTTAGTGTTCAAGCGAAATTTGTGAATGTGCGCTTGATTCAGTCAAAAGGTTTTATGAATCAAACTGATCGATTCTAAGTGAATCGATCGATGGCTCTGTTGTAAAGTACTTGCGAGTCTATGGACCGGATAGCGGAAACCTCTATTTTTATAATAAAGCGCGGTGGCGTTGAGTTGTAAGTGGTTGTGAAGGTGTTTTTGGGTGGATTCTCGTGGTGGGATGACCACGCGGTCAGACTGACGCCTTCCTGTGACGATCTTGTTTGAAGATTTTCAACCTTTTTTCGAGCTAAGTCTGCGACACGTGTTCCGTGTAATTGAACGTGATTGAAACTATCGAGAGGTGGCTGCCTTCGTGGACTTGATTGTTATTCGTCCTTCTAAACCGGAGGACGTTTTGGAGGGGGGCGACGTTTTGGCGGACGTGACGTTTTCGTTGTGGACGTGACGTTTCCACGGGCCTAGGTTCCCGTGAGGACGCCTTGACGATGACTGTACGGTAGGGACGACCCTTAGTTGAGAACGCGGCTACCGACTTAGCATACTGCGGTATCGTGCTACTCACCAAGAGCGTATGTTCGAGGGGCTTCTTACCCGTTATTAGCCTTTAAGCCTTAGTTTATCTAAATTTAAGTTAGGTTAACTAATTAGTATAAGTCTGTGACTAGTTTAAGCTTAATTTGACCAGACATCTGGACGAGGCGGCGACCCAGTCCCTATTTTTATTAAATAAATTTATTGGATACGGAATTCTGCGTGTTTCAATCAACGAAAACCGGAAATCCCGTTACAACACGTCTACGTCTTACTTACGGGATATGATGGATGGCATATTATAATATGTCATACATGAACGTAGAAAAAACTTCTACGTTCATGATGTCATATTATAATGTCAGGCTGGTGGTCTACCTCTACTTTCGTATTGTACATCACTAGGTACATAGTATAAAACAAAGTCGCTTCCGCTGTCCCCATGTACCCATGTATGCTTCTATCTTTAAAACTACACAACGGATTTTGATGCGGTTTTTTTTAGAAAGAGTGATTCAAGAGGAAGGTTTATATGTATAATAAACCTGTGCGAAGCCGGGGCGGGTCGCTAGTATCTTATAGGTAACATAACACTCGATAGCTCTAGCAATGCCTAGGATGGAATGCAAGGTCTATTGTTCGGAGAGCTAGTACGTTTTATAAATGCATCACCTCACATGACATTGGTCTCTCACTATGGGCCTTATTGGTAAGCTCCAAGTAGCCCAACGAGCTATGGAGAGGGCTATGCTCGGAGTCTCTCTGCAAGATCGAATCAGAAATGAGGAGATCCGTAGAAGAACCAAAGTTACCGACATAGCCCAACGGATTGGCAAGTTGAAATGGCAATGGGCAGGGCACATAGCGCGGAGGACTGATGACCGATGGGGTCGAAAAGTTCTCGAGTGGAGACCACGTACCGGCAAGAGCAGCGTAGGACGTCCACCCACAAGGTGGACGGATGACCTCATTAAGACCGCAGGATCGCGCTGGATGCAAGCCGCTTCCAACCGGTCTTATTGGAGATCCATAGGGGAGGCCTATGTCCAGCAGTGGACTTCTTATGGCTGATGGATGGATGGATGACATGACATTGTGTTGCAGACGACACCGGCGAGAGCATCACGGTGCGCGGCTGCGGGCTGGACTCTGGCACCGCCACCACCGACACTGAGATCATCCGCATGTCGCACTGCGGCCGGTTCTACTACAACGACCGGTCAGTACCATCACTACATAGTATATAATATACCTTATTTAAAAGACACAAAAATATTTGACAACAAACTTTCAATTGACAACCATTTTGGGCACATTTGTAGAATTTCGGTTCTTCCATCCCCACTTTAACCCACCATAACTCTTAAACGGCTCGATTAAGCTTTATTTTAAGCTAACACTCTCGATTAAGTCTCCTTTCATCCAAAAAAAACTAAACTGAAATCGGTTCAGTGGTTCGGGCGCTATGATGCCACAGACAGACAGACAGACACACAGACAAACAGACACGTCAAACTTATAACACCCCTCTTTTGCTCCGGGGTTTAAAACAAAGTCGCTTCCCGCTGTCTGTCCCCATGTATGCTTATATCTTTAAAACTACGCAACGGATTTTGATGCGGTTGTGGTGCGATTCAAGAGGATGGTTTATATGTATAATACACTTGTGCGAAGCCGGGGCGGGTCGCTAGTATTACTATATTAGTCCACTGCAGCGAACGGTTTTAAAAATTTTGAATAATTTTATTTTTCGCAAAAAATGGCAAAACCGCCTTCCATCGTGTACAAAATTCGAATACTTCGCACGAATATTTTTTACGTTATTGTTGATTTTTCAAAAACAGCTCAGCCGATTTCTGTAATCTTTAAATGGGACCACCTCGACCAATGGGACCAATTTTTCGATTCGGTTCACAATTGGCGAAATTATCCATGAACATAAAAAAAATACATACACACGAACATAGAACCTCCGTTTTGGAAGTCGATTAAAAAGTGTTCACGTAGTAAGGGGAATGTTTACCATAAATTTTCCTAACTGTATTAAAAACAAATGATTTGTTGAAAAAAAATCGCTGCGTGCAAATGGTGTTTAAAATTTAAGGATACCTTAATATTATTAAAACCTTAATATATATTTCAGATACGTACACGGCTGCCTACAAAGCTGCAACGACGCTGACGCGTGTAACTCTTCGACAAAACTAGAACTACCCTCAAAATTCTCTCTTTCAATATACCTCCCCGCCTTACTCTACCGTCTCTTCACGAGCTAACAGCGATGAGACACGCTCGCAACTTTAACTCCTAACTAGTAATAAGGTATAAATTCGCCTGTACTTGAGTTACATTTTTCGAAGATCTTTCAAAATTCGAAATCTTCAAAATATCAAAAATCTTTGAAAATTCTAAATTTTCAAAACTTCGAATATTTGAAAGAATGTTTGCGCTCGACCGACTGCTGTATTCGAATTATAATTAATTTGTTTTCATCCAAACACAACCAATTAAAATAGCAATAGTAAAATTTTATTATACAATAGGTAATCAACAAAACATCAATTAATATAATCAAAACTCTAATATAGTACAGGCCGAATTATATAAGTCAATGAATGCGAAGTTGGCTACAAGCTGCGTAATATTCAATCCTGACTGAAGCTCACATAAAGCTGCGCGCTGATTGGGTTTCGCGCAGCTTGTAGCTAACTTCACATCCGCCGACTTGTATGATTCGACCTATGTCAGTATAATTAATTATAAGTTAATAAAGTTTCGTAAAAATGTTTTGTGACGAATATATGTGAACCTACCCACCAAATTTTAAAAACGCATCAAACAATATAATCAACATTCAATTAATAATTATTTATTATCTGTGTATAAGCTATTAAAGCTTCATGAAAATGTTTTGTGATGAGTATATTTACCTTCGAATGAATCCTTGCGAATTTATACCCTAGAATAAGGTATGAATTCGCCTGTTCTTGAGTTGACTTTTCGAAGATCTTTGAAAATTCGCAATCTTCAAAACTTCGAAAATCTTGGAATATTCGAAATTCTTCGAAAATTCAAAATCATCGAATAATGCTCATAGCAGTCGGTCGGAGAATCTTCAAAATTTACTTTTCACGCATTTACTAACGCAATATAAACACATAATCATAGCATAGATAGTAATAATTATTATAAGCGCCTAATATATACCTATGTGATTTTTACAATAATTTGCTCTGGAAACTTTATTATTAGTACTAGGTGTTTTCTATTGTAAAGTATAAGGACTCTCAGAAGTATATAATCATTATGAACAACTTTTACTATCGGATCAACTACGAAATCAAGAAACCAAAATCTGCTGTTCATACGAAAAGTTAATACAAATACGTACAACCCGGTCACAATATCTGTTGCACCTGACTTCGTGACGTCATAACGAATTATCGTGACGTATATGCATTACCGGACGTCTAGTATACCGTCCGAACGTAAATTATTATCGGGACGTGTATCGGCAACGAAGATGCTAACCGTACTGTCGCACCGGGGAGTGCGCGGAGAGGTGACAGGGGAAGCGGGAGAGGCGCCGCATTCCAGCGAGGTGCACAGATATTCTGACCGGGTTATACTTATTGATTTTATTGGTTTATGAAACTAAGTGAACAAAGAACTATGTGTACCTACTTATGTGTAAAAATTTGTGGAAAAAGAAGATCTTACAAAGTGGGACCAGACTGTACAGTAGCTTAAAAAATCCAATAAATATGGTAAATAAATGCGTGGAGTAAAACAACCTCATTAAGTGCTTAATTTGACAGGAATTTCATATTTTATAATTAGATTATTGTTCAAGGCCGCCATGTTTTATAAGCTATGTCAAGATGATAAGATCCGAAAATATGAAATCCCTTTAAATGAAGATTGTTATGAAAGAAAATAATAATAAAATCATTTTCCAAAACAAATATAGCAATTACTTACAGATGCGAATACAGACTGATAAATCATTGTTTCGTTGTTTCAAATAATTGAATACTGTACAAAGTAAAGGCCCAAATTCGATATATTTTTGCATTTTCTCTTTTATGATAAAGCTGATTTTTTTCTATTACTCTGTTGGTCCCACAGTAAAAATTGTTTATAATGATGACTTACATTCTCTATCCAAGAGTTTCTTTGAGTCCATGTACAATACTTTGCAAATCATCCCGTATTTAATTTATTTAATTTTAACAGATGCACAAAAACTTGTGACTATTTTTACTTAGATCTTATTCAAAGTGTTGTTTTGCATTCTTCCCACAAGAATAGAGTAGGTAGATATAATATTTCTACTACCACGCTAATGGTATCTAAAAGTATTCCGTTTTCATACAAACGGCTGGAACGAGAATCGTACCTACGCGTCTCGGAGTGCGGTACACAACAATCGCAGATGCGCCGCAGTCACAACCAAACATACATCCATCCATCAGCTATAAGACGTCCACTGCTGGACATAGGCCTCCCCTATAGATAGCCAACAAGACCGGTTGGTAGCGGCTTGCATCCAGCGCGATCCTAATGAGGTCATCCGTCCACCTTGTGGGTAGACGTCCAACGCAGCGCTTGCCAGTGCGTGGTCTCCACTCAAGAGCTATTCGACCCCATCGGTCATCAGGCCTACGCGCTATGTCTACGCGTTCACAGGCAGTTGAACGATTTCCTCAACGTACACAATCTCCTTAATCCTCTCCAATCCGGTTTTCGTCCTGGGCATAGTACTGTGTCTGCGCTTATTAAGATCACTGACGACATACGCTTGGGTATGGATGACGGTAGGCTTACTATTCTAACTTTGTTAGACTTCAGTAATGCCTTCAATACCGTCGACTTTGACATTTTACTGGCATTATTTCGCTCTTCTAACATATCTCCATCAGCGATCGATTGGCTTCACAGTTACTTGTATGGGCGCCGGCAACGTGTTCGCCTTGAAGATGTTTATTCCTCCTGGTGCAATACTGCAGCTGGCGTACCACAAGGCGGCGTACTATCTCCTCTTCTTTTCGCATTTTTCATAAATTCTATATCTCAGTGCCTTAGTTCTTCCTACCACCTTTATGCAGATGATCTTCAAATTTACACACAAGCTAGGCTAGATGATCTGGACTCTGCGGTAGCTAGAATTAATAATGATCTTTGCCGGATTAAAGAGTGGAGTAATTCCTATGGTCTGCAAGTCAACCCGGCAAAAACTCAAGTTATTATTATTGGTAGTTCGTATGCAATCTCAAAAATTGATTGGGCTAAACTCCCTAGTGTTGTTTTTGACGGAATAACATTGCCTTATAGTGAGTCGGTGCGAAACCTTGGGGTTATGTTCGATCGGTCCTTAAACTGGGACGTACACATAAAGTTGATTTGTAGTAAACTGTTTGCTGCTGGTAGCTCGTTGAGACGACTCCGGAACTTTTTACCCACTGCCACTAAGGTGGCGCTCGCACAGTCTCTTCTCCTCCCCATATTAGATTATGCTGACGCTTGCTTTTTAGATCTCACCGAAACTCAGCTAGATAAACTTGAGCGGCTCCAAAATTATTGTATTAGATTCATATATGGCTTACGTAAGTATGACCGTATATCTCATTTTCGCGCAAAGCTCAAGTGGCTTCCAATTCGCTTTCGACGGAATGCACATATTCTCCATGTCCTCTACAACATCCTCTTTAACCCTTCAACTCCTTCTTACCTAAAAGACCTTTTTTCCTACTGGCACACCTTACATTCCCTCTCTCTCAGGTCCAAAGAAAATCTTAAGCTTAAAACACCATCCGCACGCTGCGAAACTTTTTATGGGAAGTCATTTGCTTTCCAGGCAGTTCAACTTTGGAATGCTTTGCCTGTGCCGATCAGACTTTCTCCATCACTTGCCGTGTTCAAAGAACAGGTTAAAAATCATTACTTACAATTGTCCGCTCGTTGATAAACGATAGTACTGTTGTCTTTATTTATTTTTTTATTTAACTAGTTCTATTATATATTTTTTTTTCTTTTGTTATTATAAGTATGTTTATATAAGTATGGTAGGTTATTTTTATGTACTTTATGTTTATGTAAGTATTTATTAGTATGTATGTAAATGTATGTTTTATAAGTACCTAAGAACTATTATTGTTAACGCACACCCTCGTCTTTACTTGTTCTATATTCCTATTCCATCCAAAGGTTGCCTGGCAGAGATCGCTTTTAGCGATAAGGCCGCCTCTTGTTACACGCTATACTTATAATGTTTTTGTTATCTGTGTTACTTGTGCTCTTTGTGTTAACAATAAAGAATATCTATCTATCTATCTATCTATGTGCCCCGCCCATTGCCACTTCAACTTGCCAATCCACTGGGCTATGTCGGTAACTTTGATTCTTCTACGTATCTCCTCATCCCTGATTCGATCTCGCAGAGAGACTCCGAGCATAACCCTCTCCATAGCTCGTTGTGGTACTTGGAGCGTATTAATAAGGCCCATAGTTAGAGACCACGTTTCAGTGCCATAAGTCATCACTGGCAACTGTAGGTATATGTCAAAGTGGCTACAAATGATACTAAGAAGCCACAACTGGGGCACCTGCCCTATGAGATTAATCATGCAAAAATGACTGAAAATACACCCCAGGGACTTTGCGGTAAAGAAAAACATCGTGAGGCTACCTGCATTCACTCGGAGCAGAATTTCGATAGAGTTCGTGGATCCACCGCCCCGCGACTGCCTCAGCGCGGTGAACATGACTCAATCGCACTTCAGCTGTAGATTTTTTAATTTCAAGGACAGGGCTGGAGTCAGAATACTGTTAGATACCATTACCGTGCTACTACTGTCGTGACAGCGCTCGGTTGTAACAGCCTCCGACGGCCACCCATCCGGAGATTGACTGCGCCGAACTTCGGTGATTCCTAAGAAACAACTAGTCAAACGCTAAAAGCGCTACTTTGGGTCCCCGTTATCTTAACCGTTTAGCCATGTCAGAGACCTTCAGGCGGCTTATAAACTCTGACACCAGGGCTAGCCACCCGGCCTATACGATCTTACTATTTTTATTAATTAAGTCTGTAAGTTTGTAAAACTTGTTTACTCTCTCTAATTCAAAGCTATATTTAAGGTACTTTCCTCTTATTTAAGGGCATAAAGTTACAAATCAGTACTTTTAAGGTCTAAGGAGATATTACACCGTGGGCCCAGACGTTGTATCGTACTTCAAACTAAGCGTAAAAATATGGCATACAAATGGGCTGCGAAAATTCGGCATTCAATGCTTATGTTCTTTGTGAAAAAATGTTTCCTAATTGATTTTTGTTTGAAATATTTTCTAAATTGATTTGGACGAAGCCGAGACGGGCGGCTAGCGACTAGTACCTATATTATTTATATAGGCACGATACAGATCAGGGCCCAACATCCATACATTTTTGCAATGTCTCCTTTGACGAAAATAAACTACGTTTTTATGCCCTTAGTAACTAATGTTTCTTTCGCTTGGCTGTGATTCTTTTCTACGGGTGTTTTTTTTTTTATAACGGGCTTATTTTAGAACATCATTGTACACATCATTATGGCCAACTTTTACTATGGAATACCATAGTAAAAGGTAGGTCATAATAATGAAACAATCGTATCCTAAAATATATTTGCCGTTTAAAGTAACACCCCGTTTAGTTCAATTCTACAACACGACTATACAATTTACACGCTTATATTACGATAGTAGGTTTTATATTTGTATAGAGTTGTCAATTTTTGTAAGCACGACATCGGTGTTATGTCACTGTAAATAAATATAAGCATGTGATTTAATAAAATAGTATAACTATATAAATAATGTTTAATTTCTCCACAAAAAATGGAAGGGTAGAAATGCTTGATCATATCAAGATGATGTCGAAAACGAATTGAATCAACATTATCACTTGACAAATAGGCATTGAATTAACCGGGCAGGTGTATCCATTCATCCATCAGCCATAGGACGTCCACTGCTGGACATAGGCCTCCCCTATAGATCTCCAATAAGACCGGTTGGTAGCGGCTTGCATCCAGCGCGATCCTGCGGTCTTAAAGAGGTCGTCCGTCCACCTTGTGGGTGGACGTCCTACGCTGCGCTTGGTCTCCACTCGAGAATTTTCCGACCCCATATACTGCAGGTGTATACTGTACTTCCTTTAAATAAATAAAAAAATAGAAAAGGCATAGTTGCAAAGAAGTCTGGCAGGTGCGACTTAAGTGACACTAGTGAACTACTGATCAAATAACACGTTGGCCTCTCAGCAATATGGGGGACAAACTTTAAATCCAACCAAGGAGGGGCTTATTTCTATAAGACCACCCACTAGTTTGGCAACTAAAACCATTCAAATTCACTAAAAAACAACTTGCAAAGTGGTCTCCGACTATGTAAAATAATAGCCCGAAAAGCTTTAAAATATGGTAAACAAATTCTTAGAAACAATAACGGTATTTAATGCATAATTAAAATGAAATTAAGTATTTTCTAATTTGATTTCTGTTTAAGGCCGCCATCACTCCACCATATTTTACAAGCAATGTCAAGAGATAAAATATGAAATTCCTGATGATTTTTACTAAAGAAAATAATAGGATTATTATTTATTAAGTTTGTTTGTTTTTTCGCAAATTATTTTTATTATTAGAAATTAAGAGTCAATACAATAATGTCCAAAAATAAACTTAGTCAAACAACCCGCCTAATTGTTCCTGGAGCAAAGGTCCCCAAAACACTGGCCGCATTACGTCGTTGAATAGCAATGGCCAACTCATAGAATAAAAACAAAGTACCTACTAGAAACAGTACTAAAATAGCAAGAGTATACTTCACTTTGTCCCATTTTAAATATCAAATTTAAATTCAAATTTATAAAGATGCACAAACACCCGAACTTACGTAATTTCGAAGGGTTTCACAAACTAGCACTGAGCTATCTCGGCTGTCCAAATTCAAAAAGGTAAAATGATCAGAGATATGAACCTTCTTACTGGAGCTTGAGGGTTCAAATTTCCGAAAAAGACAAATGACCTAATCTAACCAAATTTTGACATTCCAATTGGTGATTTTAACGTATGCGACAAATTGCGTTTTTTTTTTGTTCAACTCACTCTCGCGTATGCAGTATAACCGGATATGAATAAGACAGCTGTGACGTAGTTTTTATTTTAGTAAAATTTAACAATATTTCTATTAATTGTAATTCTTTTGAGGGCCAACCTTTGCTCCACGAATCAAATCACAAAAGTTTGTTTTGGAAAATGATATATTTTTTTACATTTACTGTACCATGGTACTGGTAATGGCCTAAGCTTGATATATGTTTGCATTATCTCTTTTAGCTGCAAACGCGCGTTTCCACTATATAGTCATAAGCGCGGACGCAATAAACGCTCGTGAAAATGGACACTTACAACCCGGTCACAATATCTGTGCACCTGACTCTGTGACGTCATATCGAATTATCGGGACGTATATGCATTACCGGACGTCTAGTATACCGTCCGGACGTAAATTATTATCGGGACGTGTATCGGCAACGAAGATGCTAACCGTACTGTCGCACCGGGGAGTGCGCGGAGAGGTGACAGGGGAAGCGGGAGAGGCGCCGCATTCCAGCGAGGTGCACAGATATTCTGACCGGGTTGTACAAATAGTTTCAATGTAAAAAATAAATTAATAGTTTAAAATACACTAGAAAACACGCTTAGTCCATTACGTGGCCTTTCTCACAAATTCAAACACGACTACGATACGTATTCCATCATGGAATGCCAGTGCCTATCTTCCGGCTTCATCATCAGACCTTGAAACCTTATCGTGGTCACAGTTCTTTACAAAACTTTTCTAAGAAATCCAAAACAGCTATGATACGATTTTCCA
Source organism: Hypomecis atomaria (assembly GCA_964007245.1). Classification (NCBI taxonomy): domain Eukaryota; kingdom Metazoa; phylum Arthropoda; class Insecta; order Lepidoptera; family Geometridae; genus Hypomecis; species Hypomecis atomaria. The sequence continues at coordinate 9,309,901 of OZ023310.1, forward strand.
TCATAAAGTTCCAGTTCATATCTTCCGGCTCCATCATCAGATCAGTTCGACAGTACCATATTATTGTATTGTCATCAGAACTAGATACAGCTGCCAATTTTCATTACGCTACGACCCATGGAAGATGGTTAAATTAGTTACCTTAGATTCCATTACATTTTAGTTACAAACACGTCGACCTAATAAGCGTGTTAAAAACTGTCTTTTCTATGATCATTTATTCTAAATTCTACTTTCGACGTTAAAAACAAAGAACATTAGTCATTGTAGATTAAGAAATAATATTTCTTCATGATTATTATTTATCATAAAGTCAAATAAGAACAAAACTATACAATTTTGTATTATTTTATAACCTATAGTACAGGGTTATTTCTAATCAATTAGCATCCTTTTAGGTGAAATGATTTTAATTTTATAGTGCATCCCACACTAGGTTTATCTCAAAGAGTTACTTTTTATGATAAACATTTCAAAAATTCGTCGCGGATGCAGGATTCGATAGCGGGTTAGCTCAGTGGTCCAGAGCGTCGGGCTAGCGATCCGAAGACGCAAGGTTCGAGTCCTGCGTCCGCGACGAGTTTTTGAAATATTTATCATAAAAAGTAATCCTTTTAGGTGCTTATTCTATACTTACATCATAACTAACAACTTTTGTTCTTAAAAAAAACAGTTGTTCCATAGAAAAATATCGTTCACCCTCGACAAAATGTAAAGGAACAGCTGAATTTTTTTTGAGTTCTGACAAAAGTCACAGAACAAAAGTTATTAGTTTTGATGTATAGATTAAGACCCTAAAAGGATGCTATTTGATTAGAAATAACCCTGTATAGTAACAAAGGACTATGATAGTACACTAGAATGTGAATATGTGTTATTGAATTTCAATTTGAAAAGTAACATCCAAAATAAGACTTACGAATGCCCATAGACGAATGAAGGGAGATACCTAGGAAGTACCTACTCAAAATTTTTGGTTTCCTAGGATAACGTTGCCGTCATATAGCGGCCGCAATATTAGGTACTGATGTTATTTAGTGTTCTCTCACTTTACGGTGTCAATTACCGCTCTCTAGGAAATCGCGCCATTTTGTTAGTATAGTTAACGTTTTAGTGACATCATACACCGCTGTGTTACGGGTCCATATATGACGAACACCGCCATATTGGGGAAAAAGACTTATACGTAAAATAGCGTCAAATACGCAAGGCAACTGTGTAGGTACTCACAGCATAGAATTAGAACTAAAGTAATGGAAGCCGTACTAAAATACACGCGAACTTACGTTTTAACAAACTAGCAATGAGCTATCTCTGTTGTCCAAATTCAAAAAGGTAAAAAGTAGGAAGGTAAAATGTTCAGAAAGGAGATATTGCAAATATGCACAGAAATTGGGCCACTAAAGGGTACAGATAAGATGATAAGATAAGATAAGATAAGATAATTTATTTCACAAATACCTAACCCAAACACAAAACAATACAGATTTAATTTGAGTACTTATTAACTAAACGAAAAATATACAATTCAGATAGGTACAAAGGTAACAAGTATAAGCACTAATTGAATTTTACAAAATAGAAAGATAGGTATTCAATAGATTTTAACATCGTCTTGTATTACTAGTGGGCCCCAAACTAGGCTAAGCCTGTATCTTGGTGACCCAAACTGTGAGTTAACGAGTAGAATTTCGCGCGACTACGTAAATGTTTTAGTATTACTAGGTATATAATAATAATATACAGTATGCCTATTCTGTACACTAGTTATTTGCAGGAGTATTATTTATGTATACAAATATTAATGTTGCCTGTTTTAGTTTGCCAGTATTTTTGATTATGCGTGTGTATGAGAGGGTGTACATGTGCGTGCGTGTGTGTGTGTACATAACACTGCAATACGCAAGATCTCATGAGAGTCAGGGTTTGCAGTGTGTATGAATGTGTGTCTATGTGTGTGTGTTGTGGAAATGCCTTGAGAATTATTTACGCATGTGTATACAACCAGCATCCATCCCTGCGCAGTGGACTCATGGACATTGGTATATGGTGTTTCAATAAAGACAAAACGAGATCAGGTAAATCTTGAACTGTTTTGTTACCACCTCCGATCGTAGACTTTGACCAGTGCTTCGGTTTCTTCATAGGATTTAGTCATAAGCCAGTTTTTAACTTTAATTTTGGCTTCCCTGAGTGTGCATTCTTTGAGGTTGCAGGTTTTGCTTATTGCGTTATAGGCAAAATTGTGAATGTACGGTGGTAAGCGCGAGGCGAACACAGTTCTAACATCTGGGAGCTGTATTTGCTCTGGACGTACTTGTCTTCTTCGTTTTTTTGGTAGCCTCAAAGTACTTGAATGGCTTTTTACTACGGCTCTCATTAAAAATAGTTGTCTTACACTAAGGACCTTCGTATCCTGATACAATTGTAGTGTGGGGAAACGGCGAGGCTTCCCGGTCATCACCTTTAATACTGCTCGTTGTGCCCTTTCTAGATCAATCACAGATGTTTTGGCTGCTCCGCCCCATACCCCCAAACAGTACTGCATCAGAGATTGACATAACGCCGTGTAGACTAACTTTCTATCTTCTATGATTGCTGCAGTTCTAAGTGTTTTCATGAGAAAGATTAGCTTGCGCACTCGCTTCGAAAGCAGTTTTATGTGTGGCTCGAAGGTAAGGTTTTGGTCTATGATTACTCCCAGATATTTGACTGATGGAGCCTTGTGAATGATTGGACAGGGACAAATATAGTCTTTGAAGGTGCCGACAAGTGCGGGGCAAAGGTGTCTGTGTAACTTGATGCAATCGGAATTAAGTTTGGTGGCGCTTGTTATATGGAATCCAATGAAATTGGTTTTCTGGGCATTAAGCGTAAGTAAATTTTGATCAAGCCAGTGAGAGATGACAGCCATACCCTTCTCCGCAGCCAGAATCACATTTTGCCAGGATTTTTCGTGGAATAGTGCGACCGCGTCATCCGCATAGCAAATGAGGTCTGCGTTTGGTATGTCTAGTTCTAGGATATCATTGATATAGATGATGAACAGGGTTGGAGAGAGGATGCTGCCCTGAGGGACACCAAAGGAAATACTGTGTTCCTCACTCAGATGCTCACCAATTTTTAGACGTTGGCGTCTGTTGCTAAGATAGCTTTTAAACCACGCCAATGCGCTTCCTCGAACACCAAGGCGTTCTAACTTCTTTAGCAGCATGGGAATCGAAATTGTATCGAACGCTTTAGCAAGATCGAGAAAGACAGCAATGCTTCTATCCCCCCTATCCATGTGTCGAGATATGGTCGACGTCAACAATTCGACTGCATCTTCAGTCGATTTCCCACGACGGAAGCCAAATTGGCGGTCAGATAGCAATTTGTGGCGGTCGAGAAAATCCACCAGACGTTTATTAACAATTTTCTCCAGAATCTTAGATAGAATAGGAAGTAGCGAAATTGGACGGTAGTTATCTACAACGTCCTTGGATCCACCCTTGTGTATGCCACCACGTTGTGTATGTGTGTGTAACCACGGCCGTCTTCCAGCAATCGGGGAATTCACCAGTCTCTATACTTAGATTGCAGATGTGCGTTAGTGGATTAACAATGGCGTATCTGATGTGTTTCAGTAGAGAGGGTGTGAAAGAGTCAATCCCTGGGGCGCTGTCTATTTTTAAATCATCAATAAGTCTATTGACTTCTTGACTGTCCGTGGGATAAAGGAAGAGAGAGTCTGACACTTGTGATTTTGATTTAGAGTTGGCACATAAAATGTCTTGAGTAGTCGAGAGTTTGCTTAGAATACTAGTGGCCAGCCTTGAGCCTGCTGAGGCAAAGTGAAGATTACAAGCGTTTACGGATTCACGTGGGGACTGTTGATTTTTTATAAGCTCTTGGGAATTACATTTGGTCTGAGGTATGTCACAGACTTCCTTTATAGTTTTCCACAGTTTTTTTGAGTCGTTAATATTTTTTGATATTTGCGAATTTTCATAATCTGATTTAACCTTACGCAGTAAATTATTACAAAAGTTTTTGTATCTATTGTAAGTTGTTTTAAGATCATCGTTTATTGGTTGGTCTCGAACTTGAAGATGTAAATTGTCTCTATGTTTCATACACCTTATAAGGCCTGGCGTGATCCATGGTTTCAGATTATGCTTGCTGCGGCTTACTTTCACCTTACTTGTATGCCTATCTACTAGGTTAGAGATAATTTTGTTTAAAATATCGGCAGCATCATGCACATTGTCTGTGAGGTAAATCTGATCCCAGTCGTGTGCTTCCAGGTCATTCACTATTGCGGCGAAATCAGTTTTTCTTTTGTACCTACTATCAAGGTTTTTTTTGTTCTTTGCCTTGTTCAGGTTAAGTCCCACCATCGTTAGGCAATGGTCTGTCAAGGAACTCTGACAGACCACGCCCAAAACATTTTTATTTGTATTTATGAAGACGTGGTCTAAACAATTTTGGAGTCTAGTGGGTTTTGAAATAGCTGGAAGAAAGCCAAGTTCAGACATAAGGCATTGATAACTTGAATTGTTGCTTCCAGGCTTTTCGTCGAGCAAATTCACGTTAATATCTCCGGCTACCAGAGTGATTTTATGGACTTTCATTCCTAGCAGAGTCTGATCGAGTGATGACATAAACTTGTTAATATCACCAACAGCAGGCGAACGATAAATACCGACTATACTAGCTTGGTTTTCTACATGAACAACTAGGCAATTGGCATCATCGAAAACTGGCTCCTCAGCACTCGCAGACCAGCAGTCTCTAATGTAAACAGTAACTCCACCACACTTATTGATGACTTTTGTTGTGTAAACAGTAACAGTATTTCATAATTTGCTTTGTTTCTTTTGGAAAATGATTTTACCGTTATTTTTTACAATAACAGTCTCCATTAAAAATAATTTCGTGTATTCGGGTATTGAGGTTACATGTGACCAAAATGACAGTAATTCAATGACTGAACAAAAATCAAATTGGAAAATGTGAAATTACTCATAAATTAAGCATTTGATGCGGATGTTTCACTCTGCGCATTTATTTATCATAGTTTAAGAATTCGCGTTTCCCAAAAATGGATTTTTTGGTTGCTAATTGCGCAGTAATGACCTATTCATTCAAATTTTTAAACATTATTTGGACACTTCAGGATTTAATCTAAAGTATTTTCGCTGTGAAAACACGATTAGTGAAAATTTTCTCGATAACTTTTCTCGCCAAAAAAAGGTCTCCATAAACACATTTTTCGTTGGTTCTCCGAAAATATAAGATGCTGACAGATGCTTTTTAAACAATTAGATAGCCAATTTTATAATCTAATATATATCTTAAAATTGTATTTAAAAAATGAAAGGTTTCTGAGCAATAACTGATATATTAATTGGCGCTTACGTCACTTTTCTGAGCAGGTTTTCGACAAGCGTGTGCTCTGTCTCGCAAATGCAAATCATATATAGTCATCACGCTTACGCACTTTTCCTTAGACAGCTTCGAGCTGTTCCAGGGAGCGGACGTGTCGCTCCGCGCTTTGAAATTACGTAAAATTCAATTAATTATTTTATGCGTTTGAACACAAACACATCATGTGTATTACTGAAAAAATATGAGTAAGGTCATGGAGTACCTAATTATATTTTTTATTTACTACATATTTATGTATCGTGGTTTTCTGCTTTTATTATGTACCTACTTCGTTCAGAGTTTATTGACCCTACCAAAACAGATTTCTGCACTGAAAATTTCAAACTTGGTTTGTTTGTAGGTACCTACTTAGTGAATTATTTTGATACATTCTACGTCGGCATTATTATTGTAGTGAACATAGCCCCACCCATAAAGCGCGATCGAATCATGTTCACCACGCTGGCCCAATGCGTATTGGTGGATTCCCACACGCCAACGTTTTTTTTTCAGTTTATCTTAGGTACGATGTTTTCCTTCACCGAAAACCGAAAATCCGAAAAGGCAGTGGAGTGTAAATCCGAAATAATAAATAGATAAAGACGGAGAAATGTATTTATTTTTGAATAATTATTATGATTGTATCGATCATTATAACAAACATTTACTACGGGGCCAACTCTAAAATCAGGAAAAATATTGGACGCTACTTAGGTACCTACCTATATTATCATGGAACAGTTGATTATCATTTTAACCGACTTCAAAAAAGAAAGAGGTGTGTAAGTATTTTTTTTATAGTAAAAAGACATTCAACTTCTTAATCGCTGACTTCACCTGAAAGCAGATCTTGGTAGAGATGGGCAGAGCAAGGTAGTCTGTAAGCCGATTACAAAAATGATAACTAAATTATTTGTTTATCAACAACGCGCGGCGGCGGACGGCGCGTGGCGTGAGCGCCTCCCCCCTCGCCGCGCCGCCGCAGCGCTGCTCCAGGGCGGAGCGACGAACCTACTGTCGATGTCATCATAATATACCTATCTTTGTCACTCTTTATTCTTTCACGAGCTAATTCTTATTCACTCAGCTCCGGCGTGCCGCGACGACTGATCGTTTAGGTATAGAGCTGTGTTTGATTCCCAAATAATTTTACCTATCGAAAGTAATTTTGTGCAGTGCATTATGGGAAACAAAACGATGTATAAGAAGATGAAGAAAAGAGAAAAATCAAAATCAAATTGCAAGAAATCATTGAACCTCTGGCGGTAACTATAATATTTAGATTATTTAGCTACCTACTTTTTCTTTTATTTCACAACTATAGATAAATTCACGATGATTTAGTTTTTGTAGATACCTACCTACCTATAGGTAAATAAAATTTAATCAAGATAGTTCTTTCAGAACATAATAATATTATGCCTACTTTTTGTTAGCGCGCTATCAATATAGGTAATAAGATAGGTACCTAGGTACCTAAACACAACAGAACTCCACACTACCTAAGCTACTTCAAGCTTCAAGCACCCATTACTAAATAATAAGATTATAGGTAATAACTGGGTAAAATAATAAATAAATAATATAATTATAATAATAACTGTCAATGATTTTCATCATCAGAATTTACAAATATATCGAGTTCTGATAATACCTGTAGCAAGCATAATACCTCCTTTTAGACTAAGATTACCCTTAGGCTTCCTGGAGATACCGCACAACAAAATCGTTTTTTTTTTCTCGTAGGCCATGAAGTGTGATTCACATATCAAAATCAATAAAATTATGAATGATTATTATTTTGTATTGCTTCATTGATTACTTATTTGATGCAGGGCCAAAAAAAATCCACACCCAGTAGTAGAAAACGATTCCAACATTTCTGCGTGTGTTGGAACAGAAGAATCATCAGCATTGGGCGTTTGCGATACGTAAGATCTTTTCACATATATTTTATATTCATGTAATTTAAACTATTTTTGATTGTTAGTTCAATAAGTGAATACAGAGTACTTATAAGTAAATTAAATAATACAAAACCTACCACAACTAAAAAAGTGTAAATTTATTATTTGTTCCAAATAAAGAATTTAGTAAAAATTAATACTAAATTGTATTTATTCGCTAGATTTCCAGACCAGTTCGCTGAACTAAAGAATGTGCCTTTGGTCACTAACTTTGAAATTCAGAGCTCCGCATCTCCAACACAAACTGGCACAGATTCACCCGTACTGAGCTACGAATATGATGCTGAGTAAGAAAACATTCGGAAATATTTAATTTATGTACTGTATCTTCAACTTTGTCTTTTAATATATTATTATTTTCAGGTTTGCAAATCAAATCATGAGTGTTGAAAACATAAAATTAAGCACATGTCCTCAAAAAATTCAAGACTCCGCAATTGCAACTTCACGTGAAACGGATTCAATTTCGATTCGTTATGAATATAATGATTCTGGGTATGAAAAAAAAGTGTATAAATTAATATTCTTACTAGATCTTACAATACTCAAATCATTCCAAATGAAATCAAAATTAATTTATTGGTAATAATTAACACACACATAGACACGTCAAACGGTGGTCAGTCAAAAATAAATATAATTATTCCAAAATCGTGGTGTAAATGTAATGCTGAAAATGCTATAATCATATTAAAAATTACCTATTTAATATCTGTAATATCATAATATTTATAGTTCCCTACACATATTATATAATTACTAAACTCAGTAATTCGAAAAGAAGAAGTGCGCGTGTGTTGTTAATTAATTTAGCATAAACAAATATAAACCAAATTCTTGTTTTGAATAAATATTTAGTGTATTTCCGCTCTGTCGTAGTCATATAAGTTAAGGGTACTATTCAAAATTCAAATTAAATCACAAACAAAATTAGTAATTAATCATCAAACTGTAGCATGGTTCGACTATCGTTAGGTCAGGTTAGAAAAGTTAGGCTTAGGTATGTTTACAAAATATGAATGAACCTGAAACAAAATTTTTTAATTAATCCGTTTAAAATAATAAAAAATAACGTGTTGACTCTTCGAGCTCACTCGCTTGCGAGTGAGCTCAGTGCGAGTGAGTCAACACGTCCTGAAGATGCCTCGTTTAGAGGCGAAACACGTGTCGAATAGAGTACAGTAAGAATAAGGGTGCTATTTATTGACTAAGTATTTTTTCAATTATTTTATACCATTTTTTATAAATAAATTATATTTGTAATTTTAACATATTAATTAAATATTTTTTTCAGGTTTACTACATTTTTTAAATAGATTACTCATTACTATTTTTGTTACAGGTTTAATTATTTTTTATTATTTTAAACGGATTAATTAAAAAATTTTGTTTCAGGTTCATTCATATTTTGTAAACATACCTAAGCCTAACTTTTCTAACCTGACCTAACGATAGTCGAACCATGCTACAGTTTGATGATTAATTACTAATTTTGTTTGTGATTTAATTTGAATTTTGAATAGTACCCTTAACTTATATGACTACGACAGAGCGGAAATACACTAAATATTTATTCAAAACAAGAATTTGAAGATGAACTTCCGCAAAGTAACGCCTGATTCAATAAACTAAATATAAACCAAATCACGTATTTTTTTAGGTTTACAAATGGAGTCACTGACTCCCATCATATAGACATAAATACATGTTCTCAAGGGCGGAGTCCCACATCAACACAACGAAATGGAACGGAATCGCCCGTACTTTGTAACGGTTACGTTGTTGAGTAAGAGACAATTTTGATATGATTATTTTAATTTTCTTGCTGATAAAATACTGAATATAACACATTTTATGTCATTTTTCAGACTCTCTGACAAAAATATATGTACAGAAATTCCTCCCTCAAATGATAGGAGGATTGTCGATCTTCATTATTTCCTGCAGCAAATAAAGAACATATCCTCTCATTCTAGTACTTTTGGCTGTGGATTTAATAATTTAGAGTTAATTGGAGAGAAACGAGTTGGCTTATATTCAAGTTTAAAATACAAATGCAACATGTGCAATGTAGAACTCACAGCACAAACCAGCGATCGGAATCCTAAACATAATCTTCCGCTAAATACTGCCTTAGTCACGAGCTCCAACGTGACGGGCGTAGGACACACACAGCTGGAAGAGATATTTACAGCCATGGATATTCCATTCATGTCAGCTGGATTGTACAGAAAAATTGATAATCAAGTTAATGACGAGTGGGAGAAAGTAGCAGCAGCCGAAATGGACGCTGCAGCTGCTCGTGAAAAGGAATGTGCTATAAAAGAAGGACGTGTAAACAAAGACGGGATCCCAATTATAGAGGTAATTGTGGATGGCTGCTGGGCAAAAAGATCCTATAAAAAAAATTATTCTTCTTTGTCTGGTGCTGCCGCGATTATTGGAAAGAGATTTGGAGAAGTGCTGTATCTTGGAATAAAAAATAAATATTGTTGTATTTGTGCACGCGCTGAAAACAAACAAATGACTCCGAAACAACACAGATGTTTTAAAAACTACAAAGGACCATCCACTAATATGGAGTCCGAAATAATTGTCGAGGGTTTTAAGCAATCTGTGAACATGTATGGTATAATTTACGGAAAAATGGTTGCTGACGGTGACGCTTCAACTTACTCAAAAATTTTAGAAGCTCGGCCATACTTAAATCACACAGTAGAAAAAATAGAGTGTAGAAATCACTTGCTTCGAAATCTGTGCAACAAACTAAACGCATTAATGAAAGATACGAAGTATAAATTACAGGACCGAAAACATCTAAGTACGCAAAGAGTTTTAGCGATCCGAAAGGTTATTTGTTTGTCAATCAAACATCTGAAAAATACAACTGACACCCGTTCCAAACAAATAAATGATCTTTATGTGGCAATATCGAATTCCTATAACCATGCTTTCGGTTGTCACGCAGATTGTCAGGAGTTTTACTGTAAAAGCAAAAAAGAAAGCGAAGACGTCACCAGAAAGCTAAAAGATACTGCTTTAGAAAATCAAATTAAATTGATAATTGGTCTCACTGCTGCCAACGCCCGTAGCCTAATTGAAGACGTTGATAGCAACCGTTGCGAACAATTCAACGCAATTATTGCTAAGTGTATTGGAGGTAAACGAGTAAACTTTTGTCTCCGAAGGTCATATCAGACTCGATGTGCTACTGCTGTGGTCTCATTTAATACTAAAAGACCCCTATATAAGCTGCAAAAATCTATTTTGGGTTGCAGCCCAAGGTCGAAGTCAAAGAAATTAGAGTTACGGAAAGCTAAAGCAGTCAAGGCCAAAGTTGGAAAAAAAAAGATAGTATTTTACCCAAAAAAAACAAGAACAGAAGATGAAAATTACGGCCAGAACTGCAACAAACCTGATCAGCCTATAGAAGAAATGGACCGACTAAAAAACACTTTTTTAAAAGACTTAGAAAAATCAGATGAAGAGCTAGTGAGAATCGAACGCGAAACGGTCCTTCAAAGTAATTCCAGTAAGTGGATTGAGATGCGAAGAAAATTGTTGACTGCTTCCAATTTTGGAAAAATAGTAAACAAAAGGAGTACAACATCGAGTAGCATTGTGAATAGTTTACTCTACAAAAGAGATATATCGGATCTAACGGCTATCAAACACGGCAAAATGCACGAAAAAGCTGCTCTAAGCCAATTAGAGCAGCAAGAAAACATCAAAATAATACCGAATGGATTATTTGTAGATAAGAAAAATCCTTTCTTAGGAGCTACTCCCGACGGAGTTATAGATGAAAGTAGGATAGTGGAGGTCAAATGCCCCATATCTTGTTTCAAAACGCCGCTTGAAGAAGCTGTGAGAAGTAAGAAAATAACATTTTGGAAGCTCATAAATGGAAATTATGAGGTAAACAAAAACCATCAATGGTTTTACCAGGTCCAGGGTCAATTAAACATTTCCGGTCGACAGCAATGTTTATTTGCTGTGTGGTGTGGACCAAATGAAAGCATGAAAGTAGAAATAATTGAAAGAGATCAAAAACTGTGGGAAGAATACATGGTTCCAAGACTTACAAAATTCTACATGGAATCTATTTTGCCTGAACTCTTAGACCCACGAAAGGCAAGGAACATGCCCCTTAGAGAGGTCAACCCCAACAACACCAAAAAAATACCTAAAAAAAGAAAACAAAATTTAGTTTCGAATTCTCACAAAATACAAAAATTACAGGAATCGGCTGAATCGTAACTGTACTCTCAAGGACTTTCGTTAAAATGTAGCTTTAAAATCAGTGTTGTTGCGATAGTGTTAGTACATCAGTAGTACCGTAATATTGTGTCCTTGAAAATCAGTTTTAATTATTATCGATAGTGCTATCGAATAAGAAGTATGTATTAGTAAAATACTACTGATACCTATTAGTTAAAATTAGGTATAGATGCATGAAATTAGCATATTATTATTGTTATCCATGATCCTAAAAAAACATTAAAGATTCCCTCTGGAACGAATAAAAAATAATAAACTTTGCTTCACACGTTTTAAAAAAAAAAGGAATAGAGAAATAGCCTGCCGGCTTTCCTGTTTCCTACGAGCTACATTCGAAAGTTTTTCAAAGTTGGAGTTATATATTGGTATCTTCTAAGTCTGCGTGCTTCATCTTCGACCGTAACGTCGCACAACACCAGGCGAGTTGGTGTTCAAGCGCGGACATATTCGCTTTAAAAAAATTGAACCATAGCAACAACAGAGGCACCGAAAGATCTTGGAGCCTTTGCGGAATCTACTAGTGTATAATCGTATTTATAAATTTCAGAATACGTTTTCGTCGTGAATGATTTGTTTTGACAACTGGAAATCAGAAAAATACTTATAATATTAATGAAATTAAATAGTAATATTTTTTTTTTAATTATACCTACCTATAGATTTTTACTTGTCAATGTCTATTGAATATTTACATTGTTGCTCCGAAAGACCTCTTTTCGACTGAAAGAGTGTCAGATAGAGAAGAAGTAGTTTTAAGTTAGAGAGAAGAAGTAGGTAATTTGCCATAGCTCTGTCTCGTTTTGACACGTGGGAAGAAATATTTCTTAGTGTGCATCCTAACCTGGCTGGATGCAAGCCGATTCCAACAGGTCTTGTTGGAAATCCATAGTGTCGAACTAAATGTAAGAAACATCTGATTTTTATTCGAATTCTGTGTTGTTCCCATAGTTAAAGATGACAATAATAGATATGATAATAATAGCTCAGTACATCAGTTCTGTATACCCTTCTATATACCTACCTATGTGTTTTGTATCTAGCATTTTTTTCATAAATTCAGAGTTGACCACAAGGTCAACTAAAAGTTTGGAACATCTAATTAGTATAGGTACACCTTTAGTAGGTAGTCAAAATTTTAGTTTGATACAAAAATCATTTGGATTTTATGTTTCTTGCATTAGTAAACTACCACAGATCTACCTGGTAAATAATTATACCTTATTACACAAAATGATACCTATACGCAAAGGATTAAAGCACATTTTCGAGTAACGTACTTACGAAATTACACAGACAAAAGTAGCCCTATTGTAGTTACTATAAGGTTCAATTCCTTGGTACATTTTTCATCCGCTCTGTGTGCCCCCCGATGATGTGAGCTGGATAATATTCGAGACGCCTCGCGGCGCGCGCGTCGCTCCGTCTGGCGGCAGCAGATTGCAACTTTCGTGCGCAAAGTGGAGCGATCTTTCGGAAACGCGAGCTTTTAACGGATTTTTTGAGCTGCTGTACCTAGTCTGAGCCCATTTTGTATTATCTCCTTTGAACCTTCTTACTGGGTTCAAATTTCCGATCAATCGCAAAAGACAGTGGAACCACTTTTGACTATTTTGACATTACAACTTGTGATTTTGACGTATGCTGACAGACAATGTGTTTTTCTTGTTCCACTCTCTCTTGCGTATGCTGTATAACCAGATATGTCCAGCCAGACAGCTGTAATATAGTTTTTATTTGAGCAAAATTTAGTAAGTATTCTATTACTTTAGTTCTAATTCTATGACTCACAGTAATAATATAAGTGACATTTGAACTACTGATCAATGATTGGCGTTTCCGCAATATGGCAGACAAACTTCAGATGATATTGTGATAATGACTGAAAAACCCATCCATCATCCATGCATCCATATGACGTTCACTGCTGGACATATGCCTATCCTATGGATCTCCAACAAGCCTGGTTGGAAGCGGCTCGCATTCAGCGTGATTCTGCAGACTTAATGATACCTCGTAGGTGTAGGTAGGAAAAATCCCAAGATAATTTGAATTTCTCAACAACGCTGCCCTATACCATGGAGGCCACGGACTAGCAAGCGCAGCGTAGGACGTCCACCGACTAGGTGGACTGACGATATAATGAAGATTGCAGAAACGCGCTGGATGCAGGTCGCTTCCAACCGGCCTTATTGGAAATCCATAGGGGAGGCCTATGTCCAGCAGTGGACGTCTTACGGCTGATGGATGATGATGGCTGCTCTAAACGGTAGACCGTACGTTGGAACGTAAGGTGTGTCATTCAGTTTCGGGCTCCGCTTCGGGCGCGGCTTCGCCCTCGTCTGGCATTTCTCCTGCGGCGACTCCTGAGCTGTACTCGGTCTCCGTCGTATCGGCCTCCTCGCCTGAAAACAATGTACTAATGTGTTAGGTTATAAGTATTTTAATGGTATTTGTTTTTTAAAAATAAGTATTTAATTTGACTCTGATATTAATCGATTTGTTTTGATTTAGAGACTTTGATTTGACTACCTAGTCAGTTGAAGGACTACCCCACTTAAAATTGGAAGGGGAAAAAGCATGGCCGTAGAGGAGCGAAAGAAAGTCGGCAGTCTGTTCGGAGAAGCGGTGCGATGTGCACCTCCAGTGTTTACACTGTTACTCTGCCCAAATTCATATAAGTGAGAAATGGCTTATAAGTGACGTTTAAAGGAAGTACGAAGTGAAACAATAAACCAATGATTTCAAGGATATGGAGTTTTTCTTACAAATGTATAGTACGAATCAAACAACTTGGCGTCTGTGAAGTTAGCTACAAGGTGTACGAAACCCAATCCTCGCGCAGTTAAGTGAGCTTCAGTCTGGATTAGGGTTTTGCGCAGCTTGCAGCGAATACAGCTGTAGCATCAAAAACAAAATGTCACTACACGACTTCAATATTTTTTAACTGCATTTGCAACAAAAGTACATTTAAATTCGAGTTTAGAAGCGCGTAAGTTGTTTGCACTAAGTGCCGGCGCAGTGAGTGCGAAAACTTTTCGATAAGTTGTTGTTTTCTTAAAAAATGAGCCTGGTGCAAAAGGATCATTAATCGAATCATTTTCTCACTATAAATTTAGTTTTTAGATCATAGATGTAAACAATACATATTCTAATAAACTAATGTTTTTGAAAGACTTTCAGAGGCGTTGTTAGCCTGATAAAGTCATTAACATAACATTGTTGTATACAAATTATTTAGACTGTGTCTAGTTTGTACGTTCTCTGTAAATATCTTTCTGACTAATAAAGAACTTTTAAAAATCAAAAAATCAATTTCAAAATCGCAAGTGCTTTGAGCGAATAATTTTCGTGATAGTTTGCAACATAAGGCTTGTTTAAATTCGAAAAGCGCGAGCGAAGTGAGCGCCAATATTTCGTGATAGCTTGCAATATAAAGCGCGAGCGTAGTAAGAGTAACAAATTTTGTGATAGTTTTGCAAGAAAAGGGTTGTTTAAATTCGACAATAGCAGTGCGCGATTTCACGCCATCTCTATTGGCGATGCATTTGTCATGGGAATCGCAGCTGCGTATTTCGACACTGTGCCGTAGTAACATGGTAGCTATTCCTTTAATGGTAAAACCTTCCAAAACACCTGACATGAATTTGCTCTGCGTATTTCGACCCTGTGCCGTGGTAACATGGTAGCTATTCCTCTAATGGTATACCTTCCAAAATACCTGACATGAATTTGCTCTGCGTATTTACACCCTGTAGCATGGTAACAAGGCTGATATTTGTTTAATGACATACCTCCCGGGCTGAGTGGAGCCGTGTCGGCATCACACTTGCATCGCTTCATCTCCTCCAACATCCTCAGAGCTGATGGAAGGATCGACTGCTGCACGTATTTAGACCTTACGACATGGTAACACGGTAGATTGTACCTTCAGGGCTGAGCGGAGATGTGTCAGTATCACACTTGCATCGCTTCATCTCCTCCAACATCCTCAGAGCTGATGGAAGGATCGACTGCTGCACGTATTTAGACCTTACGACATGGTAACACGGTAGATTGTACCTTCAGGGCTGAGCGGAGATGTGTCAGTATCACACTTGCATCGCTTCATCTCCTCCAACATCCTCAGAGCTGATGGAAGGAACTGCTCCGGCTCCTCGGGCACTGTGGAACAGAGTGAACAGTTTTAATATTTCAGCCATTCAAATAAATAAAAAATCAAAGTGTATTTATTTATGAAAGCACATCAAATTTTCGGAGGCTCTAGCTGCCAAACTGGGTGTAGGGAACCCGTGTTTTGGAAACTAGTTTCTACTCAAGGAACAATATTTTGTTGTGAACATGTTTATTTAAGTTTTTGCTTTTATTTTGAATATTAGAATTAGAAAATAAGAAGAAATATAATAAGAAATATGTCGTACAGATTTTACAGAGTAAAATATTTTGAGATATAACATAATCCCGCTAAGCAAGCACAAGTTGCCATAACATTACTGAATGTAAAATCAACGAGATATTATATACATATTATTATGTAAGCACATGTTAGCCCAGCGGATTATCAAGTTAAAATGGCAGTGGGCAGGGTACGTAGTTCGATGACGCTGTTAGCGTAGTTTGACTAGGTGTTTATCAGCGATCACCGAAGTGATCAAAATTTGGCATGGTCAATCTTCAGATGGGTGACCGCGGGTGGCATTTACAACTGAGCATTGTCGTGGCTCGGATGACACGTTAAATTGTGGGTTCCGGTTGTTTAAATGGTTAAGCAATGGTATTAAGCAACGTTACGCACGGTCAGTATTTGGATAGGTGACCGCGGGTGGCATTTTCCAACTGAGCGCTACCGCGGCTCGGATGACACGTTAAATTGTAGGCCCCGGTTGTTTTAACCGTTTAGCAATATCAGATGCCTTGGCTCAACAGTGGGGTAATCCAAGATATACCATCATGTCCATGGAACTGCACCCTGGTGCCACCAGCCGCTGGCACCTCCTCGTCCAGACAGTGACACGTGGGGTCCTCTCGGAACTGCTCTTCTTGGGCCTTGCTGCGGATCTCAGATGGAAGCTCCAATGGACCTGGAACAAACATTTATTATTCTATTTTATTTCTTTAACCAAAGTTACCGACACAACACAGCGGATTAGCAAGTTAAAATGGCAGTGAGCAGGGCACATTATTCGGAGAACCGATGGCCAATGGGGTCGTAAAGTTCTCGAGTAGAGACCACGGACCAGCAAGCGCAGGCTAGGACATGCACCGACTAGTTGGTCTGACGCATATAATAAAGACCGCAGGAACGCGCTGGATACAGGCCGCTTCCAACCGGCCTTATTGGAAATCCATAGAGGAGGCCTATGTCCAGCAGTGGACGTCCTACGGCTGATGGGTATATGAATGGATGGATTTTATCTCATTCTTCAGTGAAGAGAAAATATGATAAAATATTTTGAATCTTGTGATACGAATACGATGTTGCTCTGTAATTTGTAAAGTACAGGGACTTCCAGTAGGTAGTCATTTCAGTTGCTTTTGTATTCTCCCGACTCGCCTGATGGAATAAAGGAAGTTGTGGTCGAAAACGAAGCACGTACTAGTTATGAGTTTATGACTAGCAAGGTCAAGCGTCTCGAATCCAAATTCCTCATACGAACGGCCAGAATGTCTAGAAAGCTTTGCCTGAGTCTCTCTTCCCGCTAAAGTACAACGTGGGTGTCTTCAAATGGTGGTGGTAGTCACGTGGTTATGACTATGACTCACAGGGCTGTTTGTATGGAGGCTCGGTCCGTCCCAGCGCGTCAGTCACGATTCTTCGCATGTAGTGGTGGTAGTCACGTGGTTATGACTATGACTCACAGGGCCGTTTGTATGGAGGCTCGGTGCGTCCCAGCGCGTCAGTCACAATTCTTCGCATGTGGTGGTGGTAGTCACGTGGTTATGACTATGACTATGACTCACTGGGCCGTTTGTATGGAGGCTCGGTGCGTCCCAGCGCGTCAGTCACGATTCTTTGCATGTAGTGGTGGTAGTCACGTGGTTATGACTATGACTATGACTCACAGGGCCGTTTGTATGGAGGCTCGGTGCGTCCCAGCGCGTCAGTCACAACTCTTCGCATGTAGTGGTGGTAGTCACGTGGTTATGACTATGACTATGACTCACAGGGCCGTTTGTATGGAGGCTCGGTGCGTCCCAGCGCGTCAGTCACGATTCGTCGCATGTAGTGGTGGTAGTCACGTGGTTATGACTATGACTATGACTCACAGGGCCGTTTGTATGGAGGCTCGGTGCGTCCCAGCGCGTCAGTCACGATTCTTCGCATGTAGTGGTGGTAGTCACGTGGTTATGACTTTGACTCACAGGGCCGTTTGTACGGAGGCTCGGTGCGTCCCAGCGCGTCAGTCACGATTCTTCGCATGTAGTGGTGGTAGTCACGTGGTTATGACTTTGACTCACAGGGCCGTTTGTATGGAGGCTCGGTGCGTCCTAGCGCGTCAGTCACGATTCTTCGCATGTAGTGGTGGTAATAACTACAGTCACGTGGTCATGACTATGACTATGACTAACAGGGCCGTTTGTACGGAAATTCGGTCCGTCCCAGCGCGTCAGTCACGATTCTTCGCATGTATTGGTGGTAGTCACGTGGCTATTACTATGACTATGACTCAAAGGGCCGTTTGTATGGAAGCTCGGTGCGTCCCAGCGCGTCAGTCACGATTCTTTGCATGTAGTGGTGATAGTCAGGTGGTTATGACTATGACTATGACTCAAAGGGCCGTTTGTATGGAAGCTCGGTGCGTCCCAGCGCGTCAGTCACGATTCTTCGCATGTAGTGGTGATAGTCACGTGGTTATGACTATGACTCAAAGGGCCGTTTGTATGGAAGCTCGGTGCGTCCCAGCGCGTCAGTCACTATTCTTCGCATGTAGTGGTGATAGTCACGTGGTTATGACTATGACTATGACTCAAAGGGCCGTTTGTATGGAAGCTCGGTGCGTCCCAGCGCGTCAGTCACGATTCTTCGCATGTAGTGGTGGTAGTCACGTGGTTATGACTATGACTATGACTCACAGGGCCGTTTGTAAGGAGGCTCGGTGCGTCCCAGCGCGTCAGTCACGATTCTTCGCATGTAGTGGTGGTAGTCAGCAGTCCGGACTGGAACTGCAGTCACACCAGTCACGCGGTCTAGTACTGGAAAACGAACAATTATTTACCTATTTGTCGTAGACATGATCGCCTGGTAATTTTCGTTGCTACGTTCTTGCATCAACTGATATTTTTAATTTTGAACTTTCACGATTTCAACACATTATTACTATTGTTAGCCGCATAATCGACTCTCCGAGTCGATTGGTATCGGCACATCCCTAACGCGCGCCAAGAGAGGCCACAACACTAGCGACGCTACAGACTTAGACAGGAACGAGCAATGGCGCGCATTAGTATCTTTTGTAATATTGATAACGATTGGATTAAAAGTGTAATTGGTGCTATACCAGACTTTATAATACGCCCACGGTCGACCACTAACAAAATAAGGGAAATCAGGCGCATCCTTTAATACTATGTAGGTACTACGGGACTAATCGCGAACCAAAATGACGAGATAAATAATATACCTAATTAAAAAACTCCCGACACAAAAATATTTGACAACAAACTTTCAATTGACAACCATTTTGGGCACATTTGTAGAATTTTGGTTCTTCCATCCCCACTTTAACCCACCATAACTCTAAAACGGCTCAATCGATTTTTAAAAAAACATAGCTAAGAACACTCTCGATTAAGTCTCCTTTCATCCAAAAAAAACTAAACTGAAATCGGTTCAGTGGTTCGGGCGCTATGATGCCACAGACAGACACACAGACAAACAGACACGTCAAACTTATAACACCCCTCTTTTTCGTCGGGGGTTAATAAATACCTCATCATCCCGACGTTTCGACCGAGTTGCATCGGTCGTGGTCACGGGTAGACTCACCCGTGACCACGATCAATGCCAATGGAGAATATCAGTTTAATTCTCCTTTGTTTTTAGGATTCCGCACCCAAAGGGTAAAAACGGGACCCTATTTTAGGTACTAAGACTCCGCCTTCCGTCCGTCTGTCTGTCTGTCTATCACTGTATCTCGTGAACCGTGATATCTAGACAGTTGAAATTTTCACAGATGCTGTATTTCTGTTGCCGCTATAACAACTACCTAACACTAAAAAGAGGATATAATAAATTTCAGGGGGGCTCCCATACCCAACAAGCGTGATTCTTTCCGTTTTTTGTTCGATATCAATAACGGAAGTACCTACAAAAAAGACACTTGAAAATATTTAGCTATAATTATAAGAAAATAATAAAAGGGGCTCCCTTCATTATTTTCTTTTATATGGAACCGTTAATGCGCGAGCCCAACTCGCACTTGGCCAATTTTTGGTTAATGCATAGATAACTAATCGTGCGCTAGAGTGTGTCCAAAAAGAGAACCGTCGTGGCGTTACGGTGAACTAACAATAACATTTTAATCAGCAGCCAAGGTACCGACATACTTGGTAGGCGCGAGTACTGATGAAAACCGATTGGTGTCTCCATCCATCCATCCATCAGCCATAAGAAGTCCACTGCTTTGACATAGGCCTCCCCTATGGATCTCCAATAAGACCGGTTGGAAGCAGCTTGCATCCAGCGTGATCCTGCGGTCTTAATGAGGTCATCCGTCCACCTTGTTGGTGGACGTCCTACGCTGCGCTTGCCCGTACGTGGTCTCCACTCGAGAACTTTTCGACCCCATCGGTCATCAGTCCTCCGCGCTATGTGCCCTGCCCATTGCCATTTCAACTTGCCAATCCGTTGGGCTATGTCGGTAACTTTGGTTATTCTACGGATCTCCTCATTTCTGATTCGATCTCGCAGAGAGACTCCGATTGGTGTCTACCAAGTATCAAACACTTTTAGTTGCACTAGCAATGACTGAGCAGTGTTGTCAACGTAACGACATTAGTAAAATGGCACACGGGCGACCTCACTTACGACGCTTCTCTTCTTGCACAAACTCTAACCAAAGGAAAATCTTAATTAATTATGTCAACAATATACTCACTCATATCCATAGTCTCTTTAGTCTCGAGTGCGAGATCTAGCCGAGACTTCAAGGCGAAGTCTACCTCTCGTCGCACCAACTCTCGCGCATAGGCCTGCTCGCGGGAACACATTACCGCTGAAAACACAAAGCATCAATATATTTGGTATTGCTACATGATATACAGTGCCACAAACTTCTCCGACCTGGTGGCGGCGTCGCTACCAAAACAAAACTAATTTTCAAAATTTTCAGCTAAAAATTTTATTTGTTTTGTTTTGTTTATATCCTATCCAACTTCATGTATCCACCAACCTTCGTATACAAGAGTGTTGAGCATGCAGCGGAATTCATGTTCTGGCGGGAACTTCTCTGCAGGACTCTTCTCTGGACTCTTTGGACGTACTATAGACAAAGACAAACAATGTTTATATTTTATTTATCTATACCAATATCACAAAGAGAAAAGATTTGTTTGTTTGTTTGCATCGAATAGGCTCCGAAACTACTGAACCGATTTGAAAAATTCTTTCACTGTTGAAAAGCTACACTATCCCCGGAGAACATAGGTTATTTATCTTTTCAAAAAAAAAAATAAGGATCCTCACTATTTGTCTATAGCCAATCGTACCTTGGCGAAGTCGGGACAGGCAGCTAGTTTAGGAATAAATAGCGGAAAAAAATGTAATTATTTCCATTTTTTGGTATTCAGTAAAAAACGCCTGACAAAATATACCTATGTAGGTAGGTTACCCACATGAAATGTTAGTCCTGATCCACCACTGACAATTTCATTCATAATTATAATGTATAGGCCGAATCATACAAGTCGGCGGATGTGAAGTTAGCTACAAGCTGCGCAATCTCCAATCAACGCGCAGCTTTATGTGAGCTTCATTGAATGAATGAATGAATGAACACTTTATTGTTAACACAAAATACAGAAAAATACACAGAAAGGAAAAATAAAGTAACTTAAAACTAGTGCAACAAAGGTCGGCCTTATTGCTTACAGCAATCTCTTCCAGGCAACCCTTAATTCAGTCAGGATTGGATACTAACTTCACATCCGCGGACTTGTAGGATTCGGCCTATATCAGGCATACTACGGATGTAGCAAGTTGCGTTTTAGAACAGAGAGCGTGAGCATAGCGAGCGTATTAATTTTGACCTAATTTGAACACATAGAAGTATACGCCTAATCCAACATCTTGGCAGTTGTAACGTTAGCTTCAAGCTGCGCGAAACCCAATCCTTGCGCAGCTGTAATTGTGAGCTTCAGTCAGGATTGGGTTATTCGCAGCTGGTAGCTAACATCACACCCGCCTATAAGTTTGATTCAGCCTATGCACTAGGTACTTGCCTCTAGTATAGCGCCACCTGTCGTCGTCCCTAGACACCGTGGCCACGGGTCGGGGCTCCACCGGGCAGACTGTGCAACGACAAATATCGCCGCAACGGTCGCATCGTTCTGGGGACAGAAATTATATCACTCAATAATCGGCCAAGTACGAGTCGGACTCGCGCACGGAGGGCTCCGTACTGAATGGGAGCCCCCCTTAAATATTTATTTTATTTTAATTTTATTATTTATTATTAAAGTGAATATAAAACTATATATTCTGTGAAAATTTCAAGCATCTACCTGTTACCATTGTTAATATAGAGCGAAAAACGTCTAAAAATCAGGTTTGTTGTATGGGAAATATATATAAATATTTAAATATTTATTTTATTTTATTTTTAGTATTTGTTGTTATAGCGGCAACAGAAATACATCATCTGTGAAAAGAAGGATGTCGACAGCTCATACATACGAATACCTGTTGTGTACGAATACACTCAGTTTCTCCCAAGCTCATTTATAAAAATGTTATCTTCACCA
The DNA here is from genome assembly GCA_964007245.1 of Hypomecis atomaria. Classification (NCBI taxonomy): domain Eukaryota; kingdom Metazoa; phylum Arthropoda; class Insecta; order Lepidoptera; family Geometridae; genus Hypomecis; species Hypomecis atomaria. Next base: position 9,332,517 of record OZ023310.1, read on the forward strand.
GAGTAATTTATGACGCTTCTAAAACTGTTCTGATATGTACAAGTTTGTTTCAAATGAAGTTAAAATAAGAAAAACCGAAAACAATTTTCAAGCTATAGGTACCTACTTTGATTTATAGAATTATAGACCATAGCAGTGCTGCCAACTCCTTTTGGCAAAAATTCGCTATCAGCACGTCAAAAACGCGCCAGAAGCGCTAAATGGTAACTACGACTGGTACTACGAAAAAATTAATGATAATGAATTTCGGTATTCATCCACTTCATTAGCAATAGTATAAGAACCACAACTTGCTGCTATTCGAACTTCGGCCGCAGCCTGCGGATGCAGGTCGCGATTGCAGGTAACACACATCTGAAATGCAGCCACTGCCTGCTTCCGCAGTCGAGAGTGATTCCGAGGTTGGCTACACGTGCTGCGACAGGCAGCACGTCGGACTTGTCTAAACAGGTGAACAACACTCGCAGCTGAGGCTCGGTAGCACGTGCTGCCGGAGCCGCAATCGGAATCTTTTTTGCAGAAATTCATACTACTACATAGATAACCAGAGCCCTTACTCGTAGTCCAGGCTTTGCGAAGTTTACTCAAACTTTCGCGTTCGCGTGTGGCTCCATAGATTTTGGTTAGTTCTTCCTCGTTTCTGCTAGGGGCGCTGTACAAAAATGTATAGGGCCATACCGAAACAGCTGTAGTTTCAATTTACGTGTAAACCTGGATTAACCCCTCAGTTGTGCAGCCACAGCCGGCTTCGCGCAGCTGCTGCAAGTGCTGTTTGTAGCTGTAGCCTGCTGCCGAGATTCGAATAGCACCTTTAAGGATTATTACGAGCAATATCAAAATAATCAGGAATATCTTGGATAATTTCAACTGCAGCTTTTTGTTAGTAGTAAAGTGAGTGAAACCTAAAAATATAAGTATTCTTTCTTTTTGATAATCTTTTAGTATACAAAAATGTATGTTTCTATAAAATATGTAAAAGACACCTCAGTTCGTAAAATTACTAGTTGAAACACTTAAAACGAGTTAAGGAAGGAGCATGTACCAACTGTTGAAAAAGAAAATAATTATATCAACCCCTCCAAAAAATTGCTAAGTCGGAATACCGAAAACGAAATCTGGCAATACTGAATACATCATCTGATCGACTGAATTTGACATTTCCTTTTTTTTTGACAGCAACAGTAATAAAATAGTGATTTTTTTAAATAATGTGCCCATTTTTGGACAGGCTAAAGCCTTTAAGGTCATACCGCCACTTCTTATGTATGTAATCTATAATGTTAAAACAATAAAAAATCATTGTAATTTTTCTGGTGGTCTAATATTAATTTTAACTAGTGATATGAAAACAGCAAAAAATCACTAAATTTTTGAAGCACATACCATTATTATAAATGATGTTTTGTTTTCTACCTACTTGCAAAAAAAAAAAAAACGACAGGTCCATTCGCTGCATCCTTCTTTCAGCTGCCTAGCTATCATGGTTCATGACATACAGCCCGGTGACAGACGGACAGACAGACGGACATCGAAGTCTTAGTAATAGGGTCCCGTTTTTCCCTTTGGGTACGGAACCCTAAAAACTGATCAACTATACATCAAGTATATTTTGACGTCAATACATCTTTAAAATTGCAATACATATATCTTTTTACTAGTTTTGCCCGCGGCTTCGCCCGCGTGGTATTTTGAGTTTTGTGCTGTCCCATAGGAATCTTTTATTTTTTCGGGCTAAAAAGTAGCCTATGTCATTATCCTTTCGGATTTATAATGACAAAGATAAAACGTCACGTCTCTCATGAAAGTCAATACATTTGTATGACACTCGTGACGTCACGCGGTACTTTAACGGGCTGTATCTACATCAATTGATAAAAGAAAAAATACGTGTCTAATATTTTTTTGGTAGTCTATCTGACGGACTAATTATGTTTTTTTACTCATCATGCCTATTTTAAGATGTTTTACTAATCTCAATTAATGAGATGCATGAATAAATGAATCGATTGTATCACTCACTGTTCACAATTGCCGCTTCGTCTAAGAGTCCAAAGATGGTGCCTCTGGCTGCTTGAGAGCGCGCGTCCTGAAAACAAAGTTTTCTGTTAACAAAGCATTGGAAGAAGTAAAAGATATTCAAAAAAGTTGGATTAAGCTGAAAAGGTGTAATACAGATCGTCATTTTGAACAACTGTTACTAAAGGGTCAAACCAGTATTCGGGAATTGACTGAATAAGTTATTAATGCGCAAATGAGCTTTCTCCCTCAAAAATCACGCGAGAAGTATTTGAGACAGTACGATATGTAGATGACTTTAGCCATTTCCTCGCTGAAGTGGGATGAAAAGTTACGTGTTGCACTCGAGTGCAAAGATGAGAATGCAGATTGTACTTATATAAATAAATAAATAAATAAATTAGGGGGACATCTTACACACGGTCTCTAACCCCAAACTAAGCAAAGCTTGTGATATGGCTGCCAGAGACTGATATACTACATATACATATTTTAAATACACTTATATAGATAGTACCTAAATAACACCCAGACACAGAGCAAACACCTATGTTCATCACACAAATGTTTGCCCTGGGTGGGGATCGAACCCACGCCTCTTTGACCCAGTAGCCAGGGTCACTAACCACTGAGCCACCGAGGCAGTCACATATAAACCTACCAGGGCGCGTGAACTCTTGAGGAGGTATCTTTGTGCATATTTTGCTCAGAGATACCTCCTCAAGCGTTCACGCGCCCTGGTACTTGAGGTAGAACAGTAGGTAGGTACTATAAAACTATGTCGGCGCACGAGGTAGCCATTATACGACCGATCCACGTGATCCGGGAGTCGACAGTTCGGGTAATATACTGAAATAAAAACCATTATATAGACCGATTCAAACTTTTTGACGGCTGTGATGTTAGCTACAAGCTGCGCGAAACCCAATCCTGACTGAAGCTCACTTAACAGCGGCGCGAGGCTAAGGGCCGCTGCATACGTAACGAGATAATACCTCGGACGGGGCGTGAACGGGAACGGGACGTGACTGCCTCGTTCGAGACGGGAACGTGTTTTTGATGCATACGTACCGTAACAGTGATTCGGATCTAACTGTTGTGAAGAAGGAAAGGTGGATTTTTAATTTCGAAAATTGGCTTTAATTGCTTTAGATGACGAAGTAGTTAAAAACGTCCAACACTACTTTTCTCTCCGGAACGAACGGAGTGACTGTGCATACGTAGCGGAAGCACGGACGGGACGGGGCACGTGCGGGGCGGGACGTGCTAAACATCGTTGGCAACGATATTTTTCCCGCCCCGTCAGTGCCACATTTCCGTCCCGTCCGTGTCTCCGTGACATATGCGCTTCCATATTTTTATCCATTATCCATTTTTTAGTCATTAATTTAAAATTTACATTATTGCTTAGGTATGACCGTACAAGCTACAACACAGTCATATTACCCACTAATCTATGTGCGGTAGAACACTTGTGGGTAGACCGTAATATATTTCATACCTACATTCAGAATATTGTCGCTTTCTGACTGAGACATTAGATTAGTTTTGGAACATAGTTTTTATTTCAATTTTTATTTATTGAGTCATTATTATTTAATTGTGGAATTAGTTTATTTAATTATGTTGTGATATTTTTGTTGGACGAGTCCATTAATAGGGACATTGATGAGCATTTTATTTTATTTACTTGATTCTTTTCAATGTACTATTATGACAATAAATTATTTCATTTCATTTCATATACATTTTGTATGAAACGATATTTCTAAAATTTCCCGTTCCGTCCCGTCCGTGAAAAAACCCGTCACGTATGCAGCGGCCTTTATACTCGCGCCGTTTCGCGCAGCTCGTAGCTAACATCACACCCGCCGAGAAGCTTGATTCAGTCTATGAGTAGTGTACCTGCTGAGCAGAGATGCGGCTCCTGGCAGCCTGCCGGTGAGCCTCCGGCAGAAGGAACTGCTGCACCAGCTCCGCCACCGTCTCATGCTGCTCCGCGGTAGACCTTCAGGAAGTAAGGATACACTCTGTAGACAAGGGTCGGCCAGTATTTTTAGTTAAGGTTCATGATACTGTCGAAAAGTTATAATTTCTGCTGCGCAATTGATACTTTTTATGTTCCTTTAAATTTCATTTTTAGGGTTTCGTACCCAAAGGGTAAAACGCGGGACCCTATTACTAAGACTCCGCTGTTAGTCTGTCCGTCTGTTTCCAGGCTGTATCTCATAAACCGTTATAGCTAAAAAGCTGAAATTTTCACAGATGATGTATTTCTGTTGCCGCTATAACAACAAATACAAAAAAACAGAATAAAATTAATAATTAAAGGAGTCTTCCATACAACAAACTTGATTTTTTAGCCGTTTTTCGCTCTATATTAATAATGGTAACAGCTAGATGCTTGAAATTTTCACAGAATGTTTAGTTGTATATTCACTTCAATAATAAATAATAAAAAAAATATTAAAGGGGGGCTCCCATACAGTACGGAACCCTCCGTGCGCGAGTCCGACTCGTACTTACAAAGAACCATAGGAGTGCATTGTAGCGTCGAATTTATCCGCTTGCGCCTGCGCCTTCTTTATGGCCTCCTCTTCAGCCGCCAACTCCACTCCCTCTTTTATGATCTCCTTCAAATACGCGTCCACGGTCTCCTGTGTTATGCCGAGGACCTATAGAACAACTATTCAATTATTTTTTTTTTTTTTTAAAACATGCTTTTACTGAACAAGTACTCGCCAAGGCGAATCCGAAACAATATCAGCGAAAGGAAAAACTGTCAAACGGCACGATAGGTCATTAAAAATGTCGTCCGTAAAGTTTCGCATACGACTGTACGTCCTAGCCGTTCGAAAGTCAATTATAGAGCCGCAGCCTTCGAGCAAATATTTACAGAATCACAATCGTGCAAAAAAGTGTTCGAGCCAAAACTCTGCATAAGCTACGTACTGTTAGCGCGCGAGTTGAATGCAGAGCTTAGGAATGCGAATGTCTCCCCCCGCTATCCGCACGCCCAACCCGCCCAGGCGCGTGAGGTGGGGCGTGCGGATAGCGGGGGGAGATGCTCCCGCTCTTTACCTCAGATCCCGACTGCATTCAACTCGCGCGCTATCAATAGTGGGCCGGCTTTTTAGTTAGTCGCAAGGCGATTAAACCATTTCAAGCAGACTACAACGCCGCGCGATGCCAAAGTGCTCGGTTACAAGCAGTAATTAGGTGACATAACGTCGCGAGATTCGAGAAAACGGGTCATTGTGAATTATTTAATGTAAATATCTAAGTCGGTATGTATGACGGCGATCGGTCATTTTTTTACTTCTTTCACTTAGGGACTATGGCTCTATAGATATTTGCTCGAAGGCCGCAGGCTGCAATTATTTTAGGGTTTTTATAGAAACACAATACAAAATTGTCAATTAGAATAGCAGTAACCTGTTTGAACATCTCATCGTGTTCCCGGAGTCGGTGGATCTCTTTCTGTCTCCTTCCCGCCTCGGCCGCTTCACGCATCGTCTTCTCACGCACTGGAAAACAATTAATCAACCAACATTATAGCGCTCAGTTGGAAAATGCCACCCGCGGTAACCCATCCAAGTACTGACCGTGCGGAACGTTGCTTAATTTCGGCGATCGTTACCGTTTAGCCATGTCAGAGGCCTTCAGGCGGCCTAAAAACTCTGACACCAGGGCTAGCCACCCGCCCTATACGAACTTACTTACTTTTTAACCAACATTATAAATTGAATCAAACTTTTTGTTGGACGTGAAGTTTGCCACAAGCTGCGCCGCCAATGATAGGTTTAAGTTGGTGGTAATGATAGGCATTTCACAAAGAAGGATGCAGAGACTCGACCTGTCAAAACATGTTTTTTTAGGGTTCCGTACCCAAAGGGAAAAACGGGACCCCATTACTAAGACTTCGATGTCCATCTGTCTGTCTGTCCGTCTGTCACCGGGCTGTATCTCATGAACCATGATAGTTAGGGAGCTGAAATTTTCACAGATGATGTATTCCGGTTGCCGCTACAACAACAAATACTAAAAACAAAATAAAATAAATATTTAAGGGGGACTCCCATACAACAAATCTGAATTTTTAGACGTTTTTAGCTCTATATTAATAATGGTAACAGGTAGATGCTTGAAACTTTCACAAAATATTTAGTTTTATATTCACTTCAATAATAAATAATAAAATTAAAATAAAACAAATATTTAAGGGGGCTCCCATACAGTGCGGAACCCTCCGTGCGCGAGTCGGACTCGTACTTGGCCGATTATTTTGGAATTATGGAACAAAACAACGTACGTAATAATAATAAAATATGTATGGTAGCGCATAGAACTGCATGTTTTGGTAAGGGTGTTTGTGGTATGGGTCCGATTATTTACAACCATCTACCAAAATCAATACTGGAATCAGAGTGTCTATTTTCAAACGAAAATTATTTAATTTGCTTGTTTCTAAAGTTTATTACGGAGTTCGTGAATTTTTAGATGATAAATTGCAGAATATTTGAAATTAATTTAATAATAATAAATTGTATGATTTTTGTGTGTTCTAATAATTATTGTATGGTCATATTGGACTTAACTGTTGATTCAATATTTTTGCCATTAGTATCAAGATCTCAATGTAACACAGTTCAACAATAAATGTTCTTTGACTTTGACTTTGAAACATCTTTTCTAATAATGATATGTGCTTCAAATATTTAGTGATTTTTTGCTGTTTTCATATTACTAAATAAAATTAAAATTAGACCACCAGGAAAATTACAATGATTTTGTATTGAAATCCCGTACCAATGCTTGTGGCCAAATATTTTAAAACTTCATTAAAAATCTACCAAGTAATCTGTGAAAATTTCAGCTGCCTAGCTATCATGGTTCATGATATACAGCCCGGTGACAGACAGACAGCAAAGTCTTAGTAATAGGGTCCCGTTTTTACCCTTTGGGTACGGAACCCTAAAAACGAACTTGTACATAGCAGAACAGTTTTAGAAGCGTCATAAATTACTCTGAAGAACATAACATTTTTAGAAATAAACTTGGGAGGAAATGAGTGTATTCGTATACAACAGGTATTCGTATGTATGAGCTGCCGACATCCTTCTTTGACGCTTGCGTAGGAGGCTGGCTGGCTCAGTTGGGAGAGCGTCGGGCTAGTGATCCGAAGGGGCAGGTTCAAATCCTGCGTTCGCTTCAGATTTTCAAATTCCTTATTACAAAAATAACTCTTCGAAATAACAAAATCTGTGGAATGGTTGTGTTGTCTATTTATGTAGTAGTATTATTATGTTAGGTATTGTATGTAGTATTAGTATTTAGGTTTATAGTATAACTAGACGACCCGCCCCGGCTTTGCACAGGTGTATTATGTATATAAACCTTCCTCTTGAATCACTCTATCCATTAAAAAAAACCGCATCAAAATCCGTTGCGTAGTTTTAAAACAGACAAAAATAGCGACTTTATTTTATACTATGTAAGGAAGGAGGATAAGGAGTTTTAGTATTTATTGTACTCCCCGTCAAATATTTTTAGCACATTCCTTTCCGTACATGGGTTGCCTGGAAGAGATCGCTTCTAGCGATAAGGCCGCCTAGTGTTGCACTACCTTAAGAATTTCACTTGTGTATTTTTTTGTAAGTTTTTATTTTGTGTGTTTGTTTGTTGTGTCGAACATACTAGCAATGAGCAAGAAGGCGTGTTGCCTTCGTTCATCTTTGAGCCTCTTGAGTTCTTTCTCCAAGAAATCGAGTGCTGCCGAAACTGCTCCGCCACACAGCTCGTCCACCAGCGCCGATACCGCGTCTTCCTGCACAAATAACACGTGGGTTCACTAGCTCAACGCAAGGTATTCAGTTTTTTGGGATTTGTACTTCGAGCTAATTTCTACAGAGTCAAAATCGGGCAAAAAAAGTGTCCGAGCCAAAACATGTTTATTCCTCAGAATAATGACAAGTAATAGATACCTTGCTTAATTTTACTCAAATAAAAACTACGTTACAGCCTTCGAGCAAATATCAATAGAGTCACAATCGTGCAAAAATGTGTTCGAACCAAAACCCTGCCCAAGTAACGTAGTGGGCAGGCTTTTTAGTTAGTCGTAAAGCGATTGCAAGCCGACTATAACGCTACGCGATGCCAAAGTGCTCGGTTACAAGCACTAACAAGTGACATAACGTCGAGATTCGAGAAAACGGGTCATTGTAAATTTAATGTAAATATCAAAGTCTGTATATATGACGGCGCTCGGACATTTTTTTACTACTTATATTCATATTCATATTATTTATTGGTATCAAAAATATAAAAGATACACGTCGTCAATTAATTATAATAATTACATTCGTTATTATTAAAATAATAATATCATTTATAATAATATAATCTTTACTTAGTAGCAAATAATTAAATTGAACTGAATTGAAACAAAATAGTTGTCTTGTGTTTTTATAGACAACAACAAATAATAACAATATACTTAGGGACTGTGGCTCTGTAGATATTTGCTCAAAAAAGTTATGGCATTAACCGATAAACTGCTCATTGTAAGTTTACGAAAACTCATTTAGTGACCATGAATAGTACGTAAGAGGTACATATACATAGAAACCAAAACAGTGGTCTTTATATGGCATTTGGCTATTTTGGTTCATCATATTGCATCAACTAAAAACTAAGGTGCAAATCAGTTGATGCACTTTCGCGCATACACCAATAATTTGGTTTATGTCTGGTCCACCACTGGGCCAGAGTGGTGGATATGACCCAATCACTCTTTGTGGGTAGACCTACGTCCTGCAGTGAACTATTAAAAAAGCTGGCACAGTAGAGTATGTGCAAAAAGAGAACCGTCGTGGCGTTACGGTGAACTAACAACAAGATTTTAATCAGCAGCCAAGGTACAGACTACTTGGTAGACGCGAGTACTGATGAAAACCGAATTGGTGTCTACCAAGTATCAAAAGCTTTTAGTTGTACTAGCAATGACAGAGCAGTGTTGCAAAATTAGTAAAATAGCACACGGGCGACCTCACCCACGACGCTTCTCTTTTTGCACAAACTCTAGAGTAAAACTCACCAGTGCTGGGTTGTTAGCCAGTTTGTATTCATGTGTAAAAGTGCGCGTGTAGGGGAGAAGCGTACAAAATGACATAGGCGGGTTAAATGACACACTTGCTTGTAGATCTCGGAAACCACAGACGAATTAGTTTTAATAATTGCGTGTAGGTGGCGGTTAAGTAACCTATCATAACCTGTCGCGTCATCAGTGGCGTCCGTCTAGCCGTGTGAGATGGACCCTTTTTTGTTTGATTTTTGTCATTACGAGTTTTACTCAGGTGGATTTAGTTTCTTCGTTAAAGTAATTTTAACCTTAATTGTACTAAATTATTCCAAGAATGTGTTGAAATTTCAAAATTAATATAACATTTTTAATTATTGTTTTCTAAAGTTTGAGGTTATAAAGTGGACAAAATGGCATACGTGTGAACTCTGCAAGTAATAGACTGATTTTCAATGCTGGTATGACATTTAGTCCGCATCACGTATAGTATTTCTAACTAGAAAATGAACCAATAGAATTAAAGCTACCTAAGGTGTTCAAAATTATTTATCAATAAAGATTTTATGACCAATTATGTAACTAGTATGTCATTTTGTACGCCTTTCCCCTGTGTCTGCGCGTGTATATATATGAGTGTGTATATGTGTTACCTTCTGCTCAATGTCAGTCCGTATAGCGGAATACTCTCGAGACTTGGCCTCCTCTTTGGCGATTCTCCAGCGGTCTTCCTTCTGCAGACCGTGGGTGGTCTTCAACTCTTCGGTCAGTTCGCCCGCCCGGGTGCGTCCTTCGTACATCTACACACACAGATATATTTATCATTATTTTCTGACTGTAACAATACGATTACATACCGATACGATCGTGCGGTTATCTGCTTATCCCGCACGATCGTATGAGCTCCGTTTACAAAATCAATATGGTTTACGCGCCAATTTTTTTGTGGATCCTCACGATTGTACTGGGGTATAAGCTTGGACACGGTAATGATATCTAATTACCGTGGCTTGGAGGCGAAACAACAACGTTAGTAAAGCACAAGTGTGCACGATGCATAAACGCGTCTGGAAAAAATAGACTAAAAGACGCAGGTACCAGGCGCTCATAAATCGTATGGAGATTAAATTAATGTGAATATACAGTTTTAAAAGAAATCCATAATATATCAAAGTCTAAAGTCCGCGCGGCTTCTCAGCAACAGTAGTTCCAGTCGTCGAAAAGTCTTCGAAAAGCCAGTAATTTAAATTCTATAACTTTGTGAGTTTACATCGACATTTTTGTCATTCGAATTGCTATTTTAGGTCTTCGGTATCTTCCTTCATAAACGAGTCTAGAAAAAAGTCTAAGAGATAGCAGGTACTAGGCGTCCAGAATTCGTGTGGAAATCAAATGCTCTAGTTGGGTTGTTTGGAAAACTGAAGAACTCTTCCGTGACTGCATTCGAAACATTCGAAAAATATTCAGAGGCGTGGGTAGTTGGTACCAGGCGCCCAGAAATCGCGAGGAGATAAGTCTAAAAAAACACATACCAAATTCTGCACCGCGCGTCCTCTCAGCAGCCTCTGCAGCGTGAGCGCGGCCTGGTGGCTGGCCTCCTGGTGCTCGTCCACCACGTCCACCTCGGGGGTGGACGGCCGGGGCTCCGCGGGCACGTGCCGCGGCTTCAAAACCCGGAGCGGACCGGCTGTTGTCGCAGCACCCAGACGCGCCTCTGAAAGATCATCACCATAATCATTATCAGCCGTAGGACGTCAACTGCTGGACATAAGCCTCTCTTATGGATTTCCAAGCCTACATATGCCCTGCCCACTGCTATTTCATCTTGCTAAGGGGCCGTTCAAGTATTACGTAAGCACTACAGTGGGGTGGGGGATTTATCCTTTGCTTATTTTTGATGACATGGGGGGTGGGGGGTCTAGATGGTGATTACGTCAGCAATAGTTATTAATTTTTTACGCATAATATGTGTGTTTCTAAAGTCCACTATCCTATATCTATTTTCTTATTTCTAGAATCAATTAAAAAAGAAAAATGCATACAATGTTTACGTAAGAATGGGGGGAGGGGTAAGAGCTTTGCTTACTTTTGTTGACAAGGGGGAGGGGGTTAGGGGGTAAATAATTGTAATAAATCTGCTTACGTAATACTTGAACGGCCCCTAATACGCTGGGCTATGTCGGTAACTTTCTCTTCGATTTCGCAAGTGACTCCGAGTATAGCCCTCACCATTATAGTTTATCCAAAACTTGTCGGAAAACTGAAGCCTAAATCGCGCTAGCGATATTTTGAAAATTAGTAGATTTTTCGCGATGTGATAGACATATGCTAGGAAATCATTGTACTGATCAACGACATTCACTATGAGACCAACTTTGAAATCAGAGCTAGCTACTCAGCCTGTAACTTTCTATAAACCTTGAAATCTAGAAATAAAAATCAGGTATGGACAGTCTAAAAGACAGCGGGTACTAGGCGCCCATAAATCGTGTGGAGACAAAGACTGCTACACAGTATTAAGTCTAATGCTTGCTGGAAAAGGAGATAACAGTAAAGTGCATACCAAAGTCTACACACTGTCCATGATCTTTTAAGGATATTAAAAGAACTTGAACCGTATATGACTAACTTTTGAGCTCATTATGCAGTAGTTCCAAAGTCCTCGCTCTACTTGGTCTCGCACTCGCAGAGTTAAGTCTCGTCCCGTTGTTGGAAGATGGCGGCCGGAGCAAGTCTTGGTGAGATCTTGGCCGCAGTTGTTCAACTATTGTCACTTAATAGTGTCTCTTATCTTAAAGAACTTGAACTAGACACGTCAGCTATCCCAAGCAAAATAATTATTCTAAGAACTAAGCATAAACGCACTTGGAAAAAGTCTGAAAGTCAGCGGGTACTAGGCGCCCATAAATCGTGTGGAGACACAGACTGTTACAGAGTATAAGTCTAGTGGTTGCTGGAATACGAAACACTAGGTACGTACAATATGTAACCGATCGTCCATGATTTTTCAAGGCAGTTAAAGGAACTTGAGCCGTATGACACTAACTTTTAAGTTCATTATGCAGCCGTTCTAAAAAGTCCTCGCTCCACTTGGTCTCGCGCTCGCAGAGTTGTGTCTCGTCCCTCGGAAGATGGCGGCCGGAGCAAGTCTTGGTGAGATCTTGGCCGCAGTTGTTCAACCATGGCGGTGGTTCGGCGCATTGTTTGTGGTCTTCTAACGCTGTCGAAGGAAGACGAATACAATTTTTAGGCTATCTCGATCTTTACATATTTTAAAGTTAACACTTTTAAAGGTTTTTGTATACCTAACAAAAAACCACGGTATAAAACAAATGAAAGATTTTTTGCCAATCTCGCGAAGCATTTATGACGCTTAACTCGCTCGGTCAACTTTATTCAATTATTTATACAGCAAGCCAGGATCGTAAGTGATCCCCTCGTGCATCCTGCGCGCCTGGTACTCTCATGTCTTGATTTCGTTGTCTTTTGTTTGTAGTTCTAGCCACTAAAACTATTCACATTGGTTTTATCCATACAAATAAGCCATTTTCGTGACCATGATCTCTACATATCTCTTGAAGTTTTTCTCGTATTCTTGTCATTTTTTTTTGGTTCACTCATATAACACAGTAAGCCAGGATCGTAAGTGATCTCCGCGTGCCTCCTGCGCGCCTGGTAGCCGTGGCGAGCCAGCGGCGCGTATAGATCAGAAGCGGATCGGTGGCCGCATGTTACCTGTCTTACTAACTATACCTACACAGTAAGCCAGGATCGTAAGTGATCTCCGCGTGCCTCCTGCGCGCCTGGTAGCTGTGACGAGCTAGCGGCGCGTATAGATCAGAAGCGGATCGGTGGCCGCATGTTACCTGTCTTACTAACTATAGCTACACAGTAAGCCAGGATCGTAAGTGATCTCCGCGTGCCTCCTGCGCGCCTGGTAGCTGTGACGAGCTAGCGGCGCGTATAGATCAGAAGCGGATCGGTGGCCGCATGTTACCTGTCTTACTAACTATAGCTACACAGTAAGCCAGGATCGTAAGTGATCTCCGCGTGCCTCCTGCGCGCCTGGTAGCTGTGACGAGCTAGCGGCGCGTATAGATCAGAAGCGGATCGGTGGCCGCATGTTACCTGTCTTACTAACTATACCTACACAGTAAGCCAGGATCGTAAGTGATCTCCGCGTGCCTCCTGCGCGCCTGGTAGCTGTGACGAGCTAGCGGCGCGTATAGATCAGAAGCGGATCGGTGGCCGCATGTTACCTGTCTTACTAACTATAGCTACACAGTAAGCCAGGATCGTAAGTGATCTCCGCGTGCCTCCTGCGCGCCTGGTAGCTGTGACGAGCTAGCGGCGCGTATAGATCAGAAGCGGATCGGTGGCCGCATGTTACCTGTCTTACTAACTATAGCTACACAGTAAGCCAGGATCGTAAGTGATCTCCGCGTGCCTCCTGCGCGCCTGGTAGCTGTGACGAGCTAGCGGCGCGTATAGATCAGAAGCGGATCGGTGGCCGCATGTTACCTGTCTTACTAACTATACCTACACAGTAAGCCAGGATCGTAAGTGATCTCCGCGTGCCTCCTGCGCGCCTGGTAGCTGTGACGAGCTAGCGGCGCGTATAGATCAGAAGCGGATCGGTGGCCGCATGTTACCTGTCTTACTAACTATACCTACACAGTAAGCCAGGATCGTAAGTGATCTCCGCGTGCCTCCTGCGCGCCTGGTAGCTGTGACGAGCTAGCGGCGCGTATAGATCAGAAGCGGATCGGTGGCCGCATGTTACCTGTCTTACTAACTATAGCTACACAGTAAGCCAGGATCGTAAGTGATCTCCGCGTGCCTCCTGCGCGCCTGGTAGCTGTGACGAGCTAGCGGCGCGTATAGATCAGAAGCGGATCGGTGGCCGCATGTTACCTGTCTTACTAACTATAGCTACACAGTAAGCCAGGATCGTAAGTGATCTCCGCGTGCCTCCTGCGCGCCTGGTAGCTGTGACGAGCTAGCGGCGCGTATAGATCAGAAGCGGATCGGTGGCCGCATGTTACCTGTCTTACTAACTATAGCTACACAGTAAGCCAGGATCGTAAGTGATCTCCGCGTGCCTCCTGCGCGCCTGGTAGCTGTGACGAGCTAGCGGCGCGTATAGATCAGAAGCGGATCGGTGGCCGCATGTTACCTGTCTTACTAACTATACCTACACAGTAAGCCAGGATCGTAAGTGATCTCTGCGTGTCTCCTGCGCGCCTAGTAGCCGTGACGAGCCAGCGGCACGTATAGATCAGAAGCGGATCGGTGGCCGCATGTTACCTGTCTTATTAATTGTACCTACACAGTAAGCCAGGATCGTAAGTGATCTCCGCGTGCCTCCTGCGCGCCTGGTAGCTGTGACGAGCTAGCGGCGCGTATAGATCAGAAGCGGATCGGTGGCCGCATGTTACCTGTCTTACTAACTATAGCTACACAGTAAGCCAGGATCGTAAGTGATCTCCGCGTGCCTCCTGCGCGCCTGGTAGCTGTGACGAGCTAGCGGCGCGTATAGATCAGAAGCGGATCGGTGGCCGCATGTTACCTGTCTTACTAACTATACCTACACAGTAAGCCAGGATCGTAAGTGATCTCTGCGTGTCTCCTGCGCGCCTAGTAGCCGTGACGAGCCAGCGGCACGTATAGATCAGAAGCGGATCGGTGGCCGCATGTTACCTGTCTTATTAATTGTACCTACACAGTAAGCCAGGATCGTAAGTGATCTCCGCGTGCCTCCTGCGCGCCTGGTAGCCGTGGCGAGCCAGCGGCGCGTATAGATCAGAAGCGGGATCTGTGGCCGCAGCGGTGATGGAACCGTGGCCACGGGCCGCGCGCATTCGAGCCACTAAGCCCGTGCGGCCGCCACCACTGTGCAGCGCTGTCAGTTTACGTAGCTCTGTAAATATGAAGTAAAAGTGATATATTAAAACAAAATATAACATATGCCTTTTTTGAAATGACAGGTTCAACTATTAGTTCTCCAAACAATAGACCCCGCGTCACGTTATGTTCGGCAGCCATTACACATTTATTTGATCTCGATCGTGCTCCATTGGAGTGATATACTTACGCAAAAATGATAAAACGGCCCTAATTCGAGTAAATAGCGAGTTAGACTTGAACAAGCTTCGTCAGCCTAAATGACTAGATGCTTATTACGTACCTGCTGTAGGAAAAACTCATATTAATCGTAGTTTGTTAATTATAATTAAGTTATGTATTTTTGGATATACTCATGTAAATCTGAAAACCAAGCTGAGTAAAAATAGCACTTTAAATACCTCAACATTATTTCTGACGCTAAATATTGCAAATTATTTTTTAGATGTTTCTGTATTTAATTATAAATCCACTTTACTCTATCAAATTAAAATCTACAACAGTATTAATGTAAAGTCTTGTCTCATGGTATTCACATCATTGGTCACACCACATTCTGTACTCTTGCACACCATCTCCACCCTAAACTTATATGTAAACATCTTACTTCAATTGCACCAACATTATATAAGTATTTATTATTTTTTTAGTACAACACTTCTTCGACAATTAATCGAATATATGATAAGTGAGTCACATATTCGTATTGTTATTTGTAGCTGCTTCTCTACTGTCATTACTGACATGATATCCCAGGCGGAAATCAAGGCAACTATTTACCTTTGTCCATTGCCGATTAAAAAGTTTGATTATGGATAATACAATTAATGAAACTAACAATGATTTAGATAAAATTATCCCATCTACACCAATTATCTGTGAGCCGGAAGAATGTATCTCAGAAATAACCGATAAACTCAGTTTTAACATAATCAGTCAGAACATTAGAAGTATTTCATGCAATTTTGATAGCTTTACCACATTATTACAGAGAGTGGCAGTACTGCCAGACGTGATAATATTCAGTGAATGCTGGCTGTCTCGTAATAAACCTCTTCCTCAAATCGATGACTACAATTGCACCGCGTCGACACGGCTCTACAATCAGAACGATGGGCTGGTTGTCTACACGAAAAGTCATCCTAATTTCAATGTTTATGAACCAGATATCTCAGACAGCAATTGTATTATTATTACAACAAATAAATCTATTGCTATCATAGCATTATATCGGCCCCCTGAATTTAAAAATATCAAAAACTTCATTAATTCCCTAGACAGCGTTCTTTCATCTCTAGACAATTTTAAAACTGTGATTTTGATTGGTGATACAAATATAAATATAATTAGAGACCCGTTAGACAATCAGGCAAACAAATACTTGAATATGTTGGCTTCGCATGGTCTTCTGCCGGCTCACACATTTCCAACATGCGGAAACAGTTGCCTAGATCAGGTTTTACTAAAAACAAAGAT
This sequence comes from Hypomecis atomaria, assembly GCA_964007245.1. Classification (NCBI taxonomy): domain Eukaryota; kingdom Metazoa; phylum Arthropoda; class Insecta; order Lepidoptera; family Geometridae; genus Hypomecis; species Hypomecis atomaria. The sequence continues at coordinate 9,348,991 of OZ023310.1, forward strand.
CCCATCTAAAACTTTAGTAATTAAAAACAGTGTTACTGATCACTATACACTACTTTTTTCACTCGAAACTAAAAACACCACTATTCCATCTACATACATAAATAAAATCAACTACTCGAAAATTAATGAACAATTACAAACTATAAACTTTCTCCCGGTCCTCGAAGCTGACGACTGTGACGTCGCAGCTAACTTTCTAGTCAATACAGTGTCCCATGTCATAACCTCCAATACAACTCTAGTAAAAATATCTCGACGTAGAGCCCCCATAAAGCCTTGGGTCACGCCTGGCTTGCTTCGCTGCATGAAAAACAGAGATAAACTGCACAGCAAATACAAGAGTGATCCAAATAATGACCTTGCAAAAAGCACATACAAGAGATATCGCAACTTCCTTACACAGCTACTTCGTAACGTTAAGTGGCAGTACGAACGTTCAGAAATAGAGAACGCAAAAAATGCCAAGGACATGTGGAAGGCTATAAATAAGATAGGGAACATCAAACAGAACCAAACAAAATCTAACAACCTGATTTCCATCGCTCCGACCCCCAAGGCAGCTGCAAATAAGGTCAACGAGTATTTTGCGAGAGTAGGTGAATCACTAGCTAAGAAAATTGAAAATTCTTTACATTCAGCCCAATCTCAGACTTCTTCAAAGGTAACAATACTAAATCAACCTATAAACTCATTTGTTATGGTAGAAACAGACTTAGCAGAGGTTGTCTCTATAATAGACTCTCTGAAGAACAGTAACACTGCGGGTGTAGACCGCATTTCTTCTCGGATTATCAAGGAAAATAAAATGGTTTTTGCAGGACTACTCACTCACATTTGCAATTTGGCTATTAACTCTGGGCGTTTTCCTAAAGCTTTTAAAACATCAATTGTTACACCGATCCACAAAAGTGGCCCCAAAGACATAGTTAGCAATTATCGTCCCTTTTCAATTTTGCCAACATTTTCGAAAATACTTGAACGAATCATGAATACAAGATTAGTCAAATACCTTGAAGATCACAACTTCTTATCTCAGCAGCAATTTGGTTTACGAAAAAATAAGTCTACGTCGGAGGCGGTCTGCGAACTTACCAATCATGTGGCTGAGATAATGGATGCGGGAGACAAGTGTCTCGCAATATTTCTGGATATTGCGAAGGCATTCGATACAGTTTCTGTACCTCTACTGTTGAAACAGTTGGAGGAGTTTGGTGTTCGCGGGCTCCAACTGGACCTTTTCGCTGACTGTCTAACGGATAGAAAACAGTGCGTCAAGCTAGATGACACCATTAGTGACCAAGAAACCATAAATTACGGTGTTCCCCAAGGTAGCATAGTAGGCCCAACTCTTTTCCTCTGCTACATAAATAAGCTCTGTAATTTAATCTTAGAGAACGGTAGAGTTGTCACTTTTGCTGATGACACGGCGCTCCTCTTCCGTGGAAGAACCTGGGAGGAGGTTTACAATCACGCTCAAAACGGTTTCGATAGGGTTGTCGATTGGTTAAATAAAAATTTACTAAGCCTCAATATCGAAAAAACCAAAATAATACCCTTTTCGATTTTAAAGAGCACACAACCGCCTCTCAGTCGGAACCTAAATGTATTCGCTCACGCGAGTCTCGATAATGCCAGGTGTCAGGCAAACGGTTGCACATGTATACCTCTAGAAATAGTTAATACAATTCGCTATCTTGGGGTCATTATCGATAGTCAACTTAACTTCGCAAGCCATATAAAAACATTAGCAGGTAGAGTCAGAAAGCTAATCGCGGTGTTTAGGAACATAAGGCACGTTGCTGACAAAAATATCCTAAAAACGACGTATTATGCACTTTGCCAGTCTTTGATAATGTATTGTATCGAAGCGTGGGGCGGTGCTGCTAAAACACATATGTCAGCCTTGGAAAAAGCCCAAAGAGCAATATTAAAAGTCAGCAACTTTCTCCCCTTCAGATACCCAACCTTGGACCTTTATCGGGAAACGGGTGTGCTTACAGTCAGACAACTCTTTCTATTGAGGATTATTTTAAAACAGCACAAGTTGTGTCCACAAACCTCAGAAACTAAAACTCTCACCAAACGTCGTACCGATAAGGTGTTCAAAATACCTAGCTCCAAAACGTTTTTCAAACACAGATTCTTTTCCTTCCTTGGGGGTTACATCTATAACAAACTATCGGAACAAGTGGAACTAAAAAAGCTAAATAAATTTTCTCTGAAAAAAACTGTCTCAGAAACATTACAGAAACTATCATATCAAGAAACTGAGAGCCTGCTCTTCAGTTCTAAGATAACTCATCCATACACTTCACTCACTACATACTTTATACCGGAGACTCTACATTTTATTTTGAGGTATTTATATTGAAATTAATTATATTTTATTACATTTTAATCCAATTTTTTGACCAAATATAATAATCTTTGTAACCAATTAAAATTAAATATTATTACTTTTTCAATTTATTGACAAATATCTGAATATGCTGTGTACTATTAAATTTACCAATATTATATTGTAATTACTTGAATAAGCACTAATTTATTAACGTTATATATTGTATTTCAATAAGTCTTGTTAAGGGAGCACAGATCTCCGAAATACAAGCTATGCTTAGTTTGGAGATCTGAGGCTCATTGTCATCATGTATTATTTGTTTTAATGTCAATAAATTAATTTGAATTTGAATTGAATTTTGAATTGTTTCCCTCTCAAACTCTGTCTTGCAATCCTATACTTTAAGTAATTAGATGGCCGATGGGTCCCTAACTATACTCGGAATTTTAATTCGATTCCAGATTTGACATTAGCTACTGTCATTTTTGACAGTATGTACTGTCAAAAATGACAGTAGCTAATGTCAAATCTGGAATCGAATTAAAATTCCGAGTATAGCACCAGGCTCCCTAAACTCACGGTCCGGCCCTGATTTTAATTCCTGCTCTGGGAGCGTGAGAACTGTCTTAATGTCATAACTTGCTTATAAGTTTTGTCGCTTCACGAAGGCAGTCACGAAACTTCAAAGGTATTCCGCAACTGCCTCCTCGCATGGCAGAAAAACAAATCAATTTCACATTCATTCCTTTCCTCATTCCTCACGCCATCTTTAAGTCTCAACTCTATAGTTAAAAAATCCATCATTACCCCAGTCCCTGGCATGTCGTATGTTCTCAATCTCATGTTTCTTGAGGTCCCAGAGCTTGACCAGCTTTCGACTGGTGCGTGAGTTCTGCTTAGTTCTTTGTTCGGCTTGGATCCTGTTTATATGCACAAGTGGCATTCATTCTTTCATTCATTCATTTATTCTGTATTACCTACCTCTATCCCTGGCATGTCGTATGTTCTCCATCTCATGTTTCTTCATGTCCCAGGGCTTGACCAGCTTTCGACTACTGCGGGAGTTCTGCTTAGACCTTTATTCGGTTTGAATCCCGTGTATATGCACATCCCTTCATTCATTCTTTCAGTCATTCATTCATTATGTATTATCTACCTCTATCCCTGGCATGTCGTATGTTCTCAATCTTCCTCTCCATCTCATGTTTCTTGAGGTCCCAGAGCTTGGCCAGCTTTCGACTGCTGCGTGAGTTCTGCTTAGTTCTTTGTTCAGCTTGGATCCTGTGTAGCAACTCGAGACGAATGGATTGCAATTCGTCTATTTCCTAGTAAAGAAAAAAAGACGTTGTGGTATAGTGGTAGTGATGCCTGCCTTGCGATCGTGAGGTCGTCGGTTCAAATCCCGGTCCCGTACCAATGAGTTCTTTGGAGTACGGAATTTAACACCACTGGCTTTTCGGTGAAGGAAAACATCGTGAGGCAACCTGCATATGTCAGTAGAAAAAATTCGATGGTGTATGCGAATCCTCCAACCCACACTGGGACAGCGTGGTTGATATAGCCCAATCATCCTTCATGGGTAGGTTACGTCCTGCAGTGGACAATTAAAAAAAAACGCTGGTATAGTACAGGCCGGCTCATTTTTGTTTTTAACTGATATTATAGACTCAGGAAAACATGTACTTTCTCAGTGTTGTGGTTAGATTTTTTAATTATTATTATACCAGCCTCCATACATTTTGTGGACGTGTCCTTTGCGCAGGGATTCGTAAGCGTAAAATTTATCCAAGGTATTTTTTTTAATAAAAGCGGAAATAATAAATAAAATAAACTATGTTACGTTTACTAAACGCGAGCGCAGCGAGCGAAGAAAAGTTGACTACGTTCATGAAAGTAGAGGTAGATAGAGCTTGAAAAGTGCTGCACTGATGTGAATGTAAGTATACTCACAGCCTCTCTGAAAAGCCAATCTTTGGTTTCAACGTCGGAGATGACGTGGTCCCCCCTCTTCATCCAGCGCGGCAGGCGGCGCGTCTCCACCAGCTCGTTCCAAGTTCGAGCGTGACGCAGCCTGCACCAATCACAATCTTACGATTTCAGATCATTTATAACATGTCAGTCTTATAAGGCTAGTCAGTCAATACGTAATAATCTGCCATGTACGAGTCGGACTCGCGCACGAAGGGTTTCGTACTGTATGGCCAGCCCAGGGGGGCTCCCATACAGTATTATCTCCCATGCAATATTCATTTTATTTTAATTTAATTATTTATTATTAAAATAAGCATGCAGTTAAATATTCTGTGAATATTTCAAGCGTCTACTTGTTACCATTATTAATATCGAGTGAAAAACGGCTAAAAATTTAGATTTGTTGTATGGGAGCCCCCCTTAAATATTACTTTTATTCTATTTTTAGTATTTTGTTGTTATAGCGGCAACAGAAATACATCATCTGTGAAAATTTCAGCTTTCTAGCTATAGCGGTGCACGAGATACAGCCTGGAGACAGACAGACAGACGGACAGCGTAGTCTTAGTAATAGGGTCCCGTTTTTACCCCTTGGGTACGGAACCCTAAAAAGCAGGATCACTATGTAAAAATTTATGCGTAGACCATACATTAAAAAAAATACGCGTCGAATTGAGTAACTCCTCCGTTTCGTCGGTCAAAAAATAGTAAATAAAATATTTTCATCATGTTTTGTAAAGGCGGCGGTAGGTACTTACTTGTTTATTATTTCCGTTGTATGAAAATCGGCCGGCAAATCACCCGTTCTGTACGGTTTCCCAGGACCTGCGTTGAACAATATGGAAGAAGGTAAAATAATGTAATGTAATAAAGTAATGTCACCATCATCATCCGTAGCCTTCTCTATCCCACTGCTGGGTATAGGCCTCTCTCTTAAGCTTCGGTCTGGTGATCATGACGCACAACGCTGCGGTATGCGCCCCAACGCAGCGTCACGACGCAGCTTTTACCGTCTCTGCGGAGAGGTTGTCAGTTGATTTTGCCGCAGCTACCAAAATCCATATTGTCAACCCGTGACGCACTCCCGCACACCGCAGCGTCAGAACGAGAACGACGCCGCGCTGTGCGGGAGTACACCTCCCCACTTCACCGCGCTTGCCCTTCGCCGCTGACGCATACTGCGACGGAACAAGATAACATTCTCGACGTTTTTCATATGATTGAGTGTCCGGCATCGCATACCGCATACCGCAGCGTTGTGCGTCATGATCACCAGACCAAAGCTATACGGCACCATTTGTCTCGGTTCTGCGCTAATTGTGTCCAGGTACGACCCGCAATAGGCTAAGCAAAAATCTCCTAAAAATCACGTTTGTTGTATGGGAGCCTCCCATTAATATTTATTTAATTCAATTTTTAGTATTTGCTGTTATAGCGTCAACAGAAATACATCAACTGTGAAAATTTCAGCTAGCTATCACGGTTCATTAGATACAGCCCGGTGACAGACAGACAGACATCGAAGTCTTAGTAATAGGGTCCCGTTTTTACCCTTTGGATACGGAACCCTAAAAATGTATACGTACCCCATTCGAGTTTGTCGAGATAGAGCACTTCAGGCGTATTCTCGCACTCCTCCGCTATCTTTCCATCAGGCTGCCACGGCAACGTTTGTGCCGACGATTCTCTGGAAAGATAAGCTTCAATAGATATGATGACTGAGTAAAAAATCATTATTATAATTAGTCCGTGAGTTAGATTATTAAACAAGTATTATATTAAATAAAAACTTAAATTAAAAATTTAAAAAACCCCAGACAGACTAGACAGAGTCCTACCACTGATAAAATATCTTATCTTTCATGTGACAACCATTTTGGGCACATTTGTAGAAATTTGGTTCTTCCATCCCCACTTTAACCCACCATAACTCTTAAACGGCTCAATCGATTTTTATAAAACAAAGCTAAGAACACTCTCGATTATGTCTCCTTTCATCCAAAAAAAACTAAACTGAAATCGGTTCAGTGGTTCGGGCGCTATGATGCCACAGACAGACAGACAGACACACAGACAGACAAACAGACACGTCAAACTTATAACACCCCTCTTTTGCGTCGGGGGTTAAAAACTAACATTTTTCTTACAAACAAGCTTTTTACTAAACAAGTACTCGCCAACACGAATCAAACGAGCCGAAACTCGGTAGGGTTGCGTCCTTTCGTTACAGAGTTCTATATGACCACCTTCCAGCTCCATCATCAGACCCTGGTTACCATTGAAAAGATCAAAGACAAACTACTCGTCAAGACCATTCAAATGAACCCAAACTCGATGAGGTTGTGTCGTTTCATTGCTAAGTTCCTTTGGCCACCTTCCAGCTCCATCATCAGATCAGCACCATGTCACCATAATATTGCATTGTCACGCGATTTACACATGTATGCAAAATTTCAGCTCAATCGGTAACCGGGAAGTGGCTCATATTTAACTTGCAAGATTTGATTACAGACCGACAGACAGACAACGGGACAGGTGAAACTAAATAAAAGCCTGTAATTGGACATATTAAATTTTTTCTTTCGTTAATCTAACAACAAATGACATAGATAAGCCTTGTCAAATTTTGGGAGTGGGGATCATGATGTCACTTCTCTCACAGAAGTCTATATATACATTTGTATGGCACTTGTGAGTATTGTAACTAACAAAAGAAAAAATACGTGTCTGTTTTTTGATAGCCTATCTGACGGATTAATTATGTTTTTTTTAGCCTATCCGAGCTACAAATGAAAATGCCCAAGAAGAAGGAAGAATGAAAACCTAGAAGCTTTATAAAGCCTTAAGATGTTTAGGATAGCGGCCGTAAAATAGACGTTATACGTCACTTTACGGTGTCAATTACTGCTCTCTGGGAAACCGCGTCATTTTGATTGCAAATATGTACGTCGTTCGACCCGTTCTAACGACGTCCATTCACCGCTGTATTACGAACCCTATATGAAAAACTCCCTTATCATAGGAAAACAGAGTTTTAGTACGAGATTATTCATTGGTACGTATGGTACAGGACCGTATGGTACAATACTCATTGGTACAGGCTCTGTTTGCCTCTATTCCTAGGCTGGGAAGCTCCAGTGGGACCGAAGCGAGGGGACGGCGGTGGAAGTTGGTACAGGACCGTATGGTACATGACATTTTTATGTAACATTTTTATTCATAGTCTTTAAGCATAAAAATGTAACGCCTAGTTTTAAGTGCTGTAAGTTACATTTTTTGTAAATAAACGAATTGGATTGAATTGAATGACTGTATGCTACATGACCGTATGGTACAGGACCGCATGGTACATGACCGTACGGTACATGACCTTATAGTACATAACCGTATGGTACACGACTGTATGGTAAAGGACCGTATGCTACATAACCGTATGGAACAGGACCGTATGGTACAACACTCACCGGTACAGGCTCTGTGTTCCTCTATTCCTGGGCCGGGTGGGGCCAGTGGGGTGGAGGCACGGGGTCGGCGGGTGGAAGTCGGGACTGGCACTCTTCAGAGGTAACACTTTTTTTGGCCTGGAATAGGGTAAAACAGGTATTCGACCACACAACACAATATGCTGCCAGGACTATTTAGGAAAAAAAAACCCTGCTCTTTGATTTACTCCCAAAATCTTAATACTTTTATTTTAATTTTCATTATTATCGCGCTTTTTCAGGGAAATAGGATTTTAATCCGCACTCACGTAAAAAATCTGCCCCAGATTGTCAATCACAAAAATTTCAAAATTGTTCTTTGTTTACTTCTGCCTTTTATTGAAAAGACGTCGAAAAATTTTCACTCGCTGCGCTCACGCAATGTTTGCGCCTTGGTAGGCACACAGAGGATCAAAGAAAGGGAATCAAAATCAGTCTAGTGCTTTGGAAAGTGTGATACCACAGACTGACATAAACATTTTTATCTACACTAATGTTGTAACAATCTACTTATGTTTCCAATACTTGACTTATAATGACTACTGTTATAGCGCAGACAACAAAACACTCAATTTAAGCAATTTCACATGATGCTATAATATCCACATCGATATCGTAAAATCTCATTATAACATCGCGCGCTCGCTCCTGATTGGCCCTGCGCGCGCAGCTGCGCTCTCATTGGTTAGATTTTAATGGCGCCAAGTTCACTGAGACAATACACGAATAAAACTACTATATCATTACCCATTCACAGATACCTACACAAGACACAAATGTAAAACCTTTGACACCACTCCCACTCTTTTTTTATAACTTCACAAATGCCATTGAGTTTGATTACAAAAAAACACCTTTGTTGTATGGGGTATGGCCCCCCTTAAATATACAGGGTTATTTCTAATCAATTAGCATCCTTTAGGGGCTTATTCTGTACATCAAAACTAACAACATTTGTTCTGCTACTTTTGTCAAAACTCAAAAAAAAAATTTTGTTCTTCCGTAGAAAAATGTCGTTCACCCGCGACAAGATGTATGGAAGCTGATGTATAGAATAAACCCCTTAAAGGATGCTTATTGATTAGAAATAACCTTGTATATTTTATTCTGTTTTCAGTAGATATTGGTTGTTATAGCGGCAACAGAAATACATCATCTGTAAAAATTTCAGCTGTCTAGCTATCACGGTTCATGAGATACAGCCTGGAGACAGACAGACGGACATCAGAGTCTTAGTAATAGGGTCCCGTTATTACCCTTTGAGCACGGAACCCTAAAAATAAATGCCTATAAAATGTAGTAGAAAAATAAAGGCAGATACACACAGGGCGGCGAACTTGAAGCGATCTTTGCCAGTGAGACTCGGCAATGGCGATTCATTTCTCGCTTGTAGCCGCACGAGGTAGCCGTTGTACGACCGATCCACGTGATCCGGGAGTCGACAGTTCGGGTAATATACTGAAATAAAAACCATAATATAGAACGAATCAAACTTCTGGGCGGCTGTGATGTTAGCTACAAGCTGCGCGAAACCCAATCCTGACTTATAAGTATATACCTACCAGGGCGCGTGAACTCTTGAGGAGGTATCTTTATGCATATTTTGCACAGAGATACCTCCTCAAGAGTTCACGCGCCCTGGTACTTGAGGTAGAATAGAAGGTAGGTACTATAACACTATGTCATTAAAAATTTCACAAATTACGAGGCGTATCCTCTTTTCTCCCCTTACCGGGGACGATGGCACTTGATTTGTGTCATCTGGCCCAGTAAATATATCACCGGGCCAGTTAAAACTTTTTTTTCCTATGTGGCCCGGCGTCGGGCCAAGTCGCCGGGCCAGATGGGATACACTCAAAAAACTATTCCAAAAAAAAAATCATCGGGTCTTCCCAAAAATGGAACAGCTGTGTTTTTTCGCGATTTAGTAAAAGGGGTAAGTTGGGTTGGTAAAAGTTGATCACAATGATGGTATCACATACATACATAGGTATCCTAGAATATGTATGTCGTAGAGAAATACTCTCTATGGTAACAAAATAGCTCCGCAACTAAACTACACCCCAATACTTAGAATCAAACGTCGTGTCAGTTGAACATAGGCCTCTCCTACGTTGAAGCGGTCTTTGCCCGTGAGGCTCGGCAGCGGACTCGCTACTCCTGACTGAAGCTCACTTAACAGAGCTGTTAAGTGAGCGAAACAGCTCTGCGCGATGATTGGGTTTCGCGCTTGTAGCTAACATATTTTGCACTAAAACACCTCCTCAAGAGTTCACGCGCCCTGGTAGATGACAGCTCGAATAGTACCTACTATATAACTATGTCATTTAAAATAATCGCCCAAGTGCGAGTTGGACTCGCGCACGAAGGGTTCCGTACCGCACATTTTTTGTATGGGAGCCCCCCTTAAATATTAATTTTATTTTTAAAGTGAATATAGGTACAACTAAATATTCTGTGAATATTTGAGGCATCTACTTATTACATTATTAATATTGAGCGAAAAACGGTTAAAAATTCAGGTTTGTTGTATGGAAGCCCTTTAATATTTATTTTGTTCTGTTTTTAGTATTTGTTGTTTTATCGGCAATTGAAATACATCATCTGTGAAAGTCTCTCTAGCTATTACGGTTCATGAGCTACAGCCTGGTGACAGACAGACAGACAGACGGACGGACAGCGGAGTGTTAGTAATAGGGTCCCGTTTTTACCCTTTGGGTACGGAATACTAAAAAGATATAAACGATTTATACCTTGCGCCCTCATCGCCCGATTATTTTGTTGAGCCGCGTCAGAGGCTTTCAGGCGGTTAAAAACTCTGACACCAGGGCTAGCCACTCGGTTTATACGAAGCTTTTTTTATCGCCCGATATACTAAGCGCCACACAAATCGGCGGATGGGAAGTTAAGTTAAGTTCGCAAAAGCCGAAATAATAGGTACTTATACGCGGGAGCCAGAGAGACTCGCGCCGGGGCACACCTGCCCGTCAATCTCACGCCTCCCGCGCGCTCCCTACGCATTGTGCACACATGCGCAATAATTAGCGAATCACGGCGAAGTGTCATCTGCGGCTAACTTCTCATCCGCCGATTTGTGTGGCGCTTAGTACAACCTATACAAAAAAAACCTTACCAATATGTGAACTTGGGAACTTGCGCAGCTCCGAGAACATGGTCCGGTAGACGGGCTGTATATTCTGCAATTCACAAAATATGTCATAAATACTCTGAGCAAATATCTATGGCGACACAATCGTGTACAAAAAGTGTCCGAGCCAAAACCCTGCCCAAGCTACGTAGTGGGTAGGCTTTTTAGTCAGTCGTAAGGCGATTGCAAGCCGACTACAACGACGCGCGATGCCAATGTGCTCGGTTACAAGTACTAATTAGATGACATAAGTCGAGATTCGAGAAAACGGGTCATTGGGAACTATTTTTAATTTAAATATCTAAGGCGGTCGGTATGTATGACAGCGCTCGGTAATTTTTTTACTATTTTCATTTAGGGACTGCGGCTCTGTAGAAATTTACGCGAAGCATAAATACTAAAATTTTTATGAACTATAAATTAAATAAACTAGTACTTTTTCAACAGTGGACCTCGAGTTTTAATTTGTAGCATTTTCGAGTTGAGCTATTCTCAAAAATACACAATTTACACGTATATAAAACGAAATTTATCTATTTATATATAAAAATGAATCGTGGTTGTTAGTCTCGCTAAAACTCGAGTACAGCTGAACCGATTTGGCTAATTATGGTCTTGAAATATCTGTGGAACCTAAGGGAAGGTTTAAACGGTGTAAAAATGTAGATAGCAAAATAATAAAAACGTGAATTTAATTTTCCCATACAAAATGTTCCTGCATGTAAAGATGGTGAGATGAAGTTCACCGGGTCAGCTAGTGTGCAATATAATTTTTGTTACACCTTACAGTTTACAATAAATAATATTTATAATGGAAACTAGCGACCCGCTCCGGCTTCGCACAGCTGTACCTGTTATACATATAAACCTTCCTCTTAAATAATTATTTTTTGCAAAAAATTACATGACCGACTCACCCGTGTACTCGTACAGAATTCGCGAATATTTCGCACGGATCGATGTAGCATTTTTCACATTATCGATGATTTATCAAAAATGGCTCAGGCGATTTCAATAAAATTTAATGGGAGCAATTTCGAAGTATATGCTTTCCAATATTTTTTTTTTATTAAAATCGGACTACTATGAAAAAAGTTATGCGTGGTTATACATAAAAAAATACGCGTCGAATTGAGTACCTCCTCCGGTTCGGTTCGTCGTTCAATTACTCTATCTATTAAAAAAAAATGCATCAAAATCCGTTGCGTAGTTTTAAAGATATAAGCATACATGGGGACAGACAGCGGGAAGCGACTTTATTTTATACTATACTAGCAGCGCCCCGCGGTTTTACCCGCGTTGTGCCCGTTCCCGTGGGAATTTCGGGAATTTGTATACATATAAACCTTCCTCTTGAATCACTCTATCCATTAAAAAAAACCGCATCAAAATCCGTTGCGTAGTTTTAAAGATTTAAGCATACAGACAAACAAATAAACAAACAATTAAACAAACGAAAATAGCGACTTTATTTTATTCTATGTAAGGAAGCCCGATTACAGAGGCGCCAGCGTAAATTTAATAGCAACGTAAAAAGCGTTCTCTCTATGGAATGCCTAAAGTGAAAAAGAAACAGAACTATGCTATTTAGCTAATATAATTACGATGGCGCCTCTGTAATCGGACTTTATGTAGTGATAGTGATAAAATGCCATCACAAACTAGCGTCTTGCCACAGCCACAAACGCCGCTCCCGACATTTTTCATTCATTTAATTTCATTTTTCTACCGCATATGTACGATAGTTGCCAGTTGCTTCTTCTTCTCGCGTCAGCGTTTGTGGCTGTACAGCCACAGACACGTTCGTCTGCGATCAGCGTAAAGCCTCACCAGCTGTGCAGACGCCATCGCGGCTTTGAATGCAGCCCGGGCGTAGTCTCTAGCACCGGACACGATGAACGCAGAATCTACAAACATTCCTCAAGAATTATATTACACAGTATTTACAGAATTTATAGAAAATAGTGGGTACTAGAAATTGTTAACATTAGAACTTACCATACAAATAGTCATGCGCCCGTTCTGTGGCCACATTGTGCCTCCTCGGACGGTCGTACACCGTCGCACCACTCATGTTCTTCACAAAATATACAGATACACTTTCCCTTCAGATAAGATATGTATTTTATTCAGGTCTAAAAAAAATAAAACTCCTTGTGTAGGCCGAATCATACAAGTCGGCGGATGTGAAGTTAGCTACAATCTGTGCGAAACCCAATCAACGCGCAGCTTTATGTGAGCTTCAGTCAGGATTGGATATTGCGCAGCTTGTAGCTAACTTCACATCCGACGACTTGAATGATTCAGTCCATAATTTGTTTTTTTTTTTTGTTTTAAGGCCATCGTAAACGGCATGTCGGCCCAGCCACAAACGCCACTACCGACATTTTTGTACATTCCAAGTGTGTTGTCACACTAAGAGTGTTTGGGCACATTTTACGGTCCTCCGTTCCGTTACAAAGGCATTAAAATATGTGCGTGTGAATTGAGTGACCAATTTCTTTCACGTTTGAGTTGTGTGAAATTTTTTTACAAACATTTGTCAAATACCTATTTGATTTATAGTTTTTTTTTAACTCCAATTACATATTGGAGTTTGTAAGGCCATCATTCAAAGTTATTCGACCTAGACTACGTGGGCACTATACCTACGGACGCAGTTGCGGTCCGCAACACATAAAGATATATAAAACCTCAGTTTTCATACGAGCCATGATGCCAATGCGGCTGACCGCATTGTATGGAAACTGCGGTTTCTTTATCTTTAGGGTTCTGTACCCAAAGGGTAAAAACGGGACCCTATTACTGACTTCGATATCCGTATGTGTCACCGGCCTGTATCTCGTGAACCATGATAGCTAGGCAGCTGAAATTTTCACAGATGATGTATTTCTGTTGCCGCTATGATAACAAATACAAAAAACAGAATAAAATAAATATTTAAGGGGGCTCCCATACAACAAACGTGATTTTTAGGAGTTTTTTGCTCGCTATCAATAACTGCAAGAGGAATGGGGCTCCCATACGGTACGGAACCTTTCGTACGCGAGTCCGACTCGCACTTGGCCGATTTTATTTCTGTGTTGCGGCTGCCGGTACACAATTGCATCCGCATAGTTCGTACGTGGCCTTACATTTTGTGACTCAATCCACACATGAATAAAGTGAACCAGGATTCCGTGACGGATCTTTCACCTACTGTGATGAAAGCAGAAATGTACCGCAGACGCCACACGGTAATCGCCCTTGGCCGCTTTTAGAGTCAGCGTTTGTAGCTTCAAGCCGTGGTGGTCTAGAGGTAGTGACACCCGCCTTACAATCGTGAGGTCATGTTCAAATCCCGGTCCCGTACCAATGAGTTCTTTGGAATTTATGTACGGAATTTCACACCACTGGCTTTTCGGTGAAGGAAAACATCGTGAGGCAACCTGCATAAGTCCGTAGAAGAAATTCGATGGCGTTTGTGAATCCACCAACCCGCATTGGGCCAGCGTGGTGGATATGGCCCAATCACCCTTCGTGGGTAGGCCTACGTCCTGCAGTGGACTATTAATAGTACAGTACAGTTTGTGGCTGTACAGACACGCTCGTTTGGAATCAGCCTTGTAGTTGTGGGTATTTTAGTTACGTCTGATATATCGTTAACTTAAAGTACAGGAAAATAACGGAATATTACATGAAAACCAGCGAGATATTAGTTCAATGTGGAAAACTAAACAAACTCACAATAGTCAAGAATTAAAAACCTATACGAAAATCATGGTAGAACTTCTAAATACAGATTTGAACCGACAAGCTAGCTTTTCTGGATTTTGTAAAACACTATCCACATTATTTAATCCACACAAAAAAATCATAACAAATTATTCTCTTTGAACAAAGTATTGTTGTGACAAGTATCGACATAACAATGAAAGATGATTTGTTGTCAAGACGACTAGGTATTTTTTTTAATTTTATGTTATCTTCGGTTATCACCCTTATCAGTAAGCTTGTATAAAAAGGTTTTACCCTTAGAGAAATAACGTACGTTATTTTTCTAAGGTTTTACCTACCCCAGGAGCACACCAATATATGTAGGCCGAATCATACAAGTCGGCGGATGTGAAGTTAGCTACAAACTGCGAAACATCTAATCTTGACTGAAACTCACAAAGATGCGCGTTTATTGGATTTCGCGGAACTTGTAGCTAACTACACATCCGCCAACTTGTATGATTCGGCCTACATTATTATTATGATTCCGAAATTGTGTTTGCTTGTTACTTTTTAACTTAATTTCATGCACTAATATAGGTAGTTTAAAAGTTGGGAGTGTCAGCAATAATTACGCGGGCATAGCCGCGAGCAATAGCTAATGATTTTGCTCTCAAGCTGCAACGGGGCCAGCGTGATAGGTAAGTCCTATAATCCAAATGCGGAGAGAGAAAACCACCGCATTGAATGCTTAATTTGAGTGGAATTTCATATATTATTATTTGATATTTTACAAGCAATGTCAAAAGATAATAAGATCTGAAAATATGAGACTCCTTTAAATGGTGATTTTTATTAAAGAAAATAATAGGAAAAATAATGATTTATTTAGTCGGGGGACAGACTGCACTGTTGAGGAGTGAAATAATGCCGGTCTGTCCCCCGGGGGACAGATCCGGGGGACAGGCTGGAATAATCCTAATCCTACCACTTAACCTAGTCATCGCCTGCGCGGTACAGGAGCGCCGGGGGTGACGACAAAGGGGACTGAGACAGGTGTGGGCGGAGGGGCGCCGGGGGAGACGACAAAGGGGACTGAGACAGGTGTGGGCGGAGGGGCGCCGGGGGAGACGACAAAGGGGACTGAGACAGGTGTGGGCGGCGGGGCGCCGGGGGAGACGACAAAGGGGACTGAGACAGGTGTGGGCGGAGGGGCGCCGGGGGAGACGTCAAAGGGGAGTGAGACAGGTGTGGGCGGAGGGGCGCCGGGGGAGACGTCAAAGGGGACTGAGACAGGTGTGGGCGGCGGGGCGCCGGGGGAGACGACAAAGGGGACTGAGACAGGTGTGGGCGGAGGGGCGCCGGGGGAGACGTCAAAGGGGACTGAGACAGGTGTGGGCGGCGGGGCGCCGGGGGAGACGACAAAGGGGACTGAGACAGGTGTGGGCGGAGGGGCCCGGGGGAGACGACAAAGGGGACTGAGACAGGTGTGGGCGGAGGGGCCCGAGGGCGACGACAAAGGGGACTGAGACAGGTGCGGGGGGCGGGATTATAATCGCTTTTCTAGGGTAGTGCTGAGTTCAACAGTGAACACAAAATAAAAGAGCAAGAATGAAATTAAAGCTATATTCGACGTAAAATTAAATATTTACATATTAAACTAATATTTAACTAAAGTTATAATTATTTCATTACTATTTTACCTTATTTAACTTAATTTTCTGTAGAGACTTAATTTTAACATGATATACTTATACAGGGTTATTCCTAATCAATTAGCATCCTTTTAGGGGCTTATTCTGTACATCAAAACTAACAACTTTTGTTCAACGATATTTACCAAATCTCAAAAAAAAAAATTGGTTGTCTGTAAAGTCGGTTTACTGACGATAGTTGAACGTGACAACGACTTCCGATTGTGCTTCTTTGTCTCGCTCGTTCCGCGCTCTCGCTTGCACTTCAAGCCTTACATGGAACGCCTCAGAGCGAGGTAACGCCGCATGAGTCATGTTTTTTCGTTTCGTGCGTGCAGCCGGCTCTATCGAATTATAAGACGTTGTCACGTCAAAAATCTGATCCATAGAAAAATGTCGTTCATCCTCGACAAAATGTATGGAACAGCTGTTTTTTTTTTGAGTTCTGACAAAAGTCGCAGAACAAGTTATTAGTTTTGATGTACAGAATAAGCCCCTAAAAGGATGCTAATTGATTACCAGTAACATTATTAATCCAATCCTAACTGAAGCTCACATAAAGTTGCACGTTAATTGGCTATTGCGCAGCTTGCAGCTAAATTCACATCCGCCAACTTGTGTGGCGCGGTCTATACCTGCTTAAACATATGAATGTCTTTGTTATAAGGTCGAAAGTCTCTTGAACACCTGTCACTTGTTTTATATACGTAATTTGAGCTACTTTTCTCAGTGTTGGTTGCAATTAGAGCAGTGTTGCTTTGTTTTAAGATCGAAAGTTGTGTGAACATACGTCACTTGTTTTTTATGAATGATTTGAGCTACTTTTCTTAGACACAAGTTCACCAACGCTTGATTAAGTTAAACGTGTGATTACTGTATTCAAACAACGATTAAATTCGGGTTTTAGACCATAGTTCACCAACAGATGTTTAATTTATCAACCGCTGGTTAAATCTTATAACGAAATTTTGCTGTTCAGCAAGCAAAAACCGTTGGTTACATACAGTAATGACACGTTTAACTTAATCAAGCGTTGGTGAAATTGGGACATAGTAAGTAGATTGTTGTTTGTAATAAGAACCGCGTGTAGCTTTATTTTAAGGTTAAAAGTGGCATAAAAAGAATATCCTTCATTGACAGTCGGGTAGTTAAACAGTATTTTTTCATTTTTTTTTTTAATGATGTTGATGAAAAAGTATCATCATCATCTAAGCCGCTCTGAGCATATCGTCCAGTTCAGCCAGAGTGGCGGTCGCTCGGCGCAGAGCGGCGGCCTGTTGCTTGCCGTGGCTAATCAGAGCCGTATGGCTTTGTCTTAAGGTCGAGAGTCGCGCGGACACACGCCGCTTCTCTTCTAGAAGCAACTCTTTCGCTTTCGGTCCTGAAATAACGAATATTATTTAAAACTAGCTGCGCCCTGCGGTGTTACCTGTGTAAGCCCGAAATAAAAACTAGTCTATGAAATGATTTTAATTTTATAGTGCATCCCACACTAGGTTTATCTCAAAGAGTTACTTTTTATGATAAACATTTCAAAAATTCTTCGCGGATGCAGGATTCGAACCTTGCGTCTTCGGATCACTAGCCCGACGCTCTGGACCACTGAGCTAACCCGCTGTATTGACTCGCGACGAATTTTGTGAAGTGTTCATCATTTTAACCAACTTATAGCGTTGGCGGCGCCACCTGTGATACCCGTATTAGACAGGTTATCACTCAATTGAAGTTATAAGAACTTCTGTATTGACGAGAGATGGCGCACTGCTAATCAATGAAATGATTTTAATTTTATAGTGCATCCCACACTAGGTTTATCTCAAAGAGTTACTTTTTATGATAAACATTTCAAAAATTAAATTAAATTCAGTATAGCGGGTTAGCTCAGTGGTCCAGAGCGTTGGGCTAGTGATCCGAAGACGCAAGGTTCGAGTCCTGCATCCGCGACGAATTTTTGAAATGTTTATCATAAAAAGTAACTCTTTAAAAACTAGTCTATGTGTTAATCCAAGATCTAAGCCACCTTCATACCGAAATTCATCAAAATCAAATCAAAGTCAAATCATTCATTCATCATCATGAAATTTCATCAAAATATTTCTGTATTTATATTACTTTATACCGAAACTAGATTTTACCCGCGGCTTCGCCCGCATGATATTTCGAGGCCCTACCTTATAAATAAATAAATAAATAAAAAAGCCTTTTATTTCTCATCATTCCAATAGTACAATTCATAAATAATATTAATTTGTCTATTATTTCCATTACATTTTATAAAATAGTTAAATACTTATGGTTATGTTTAATATTGCATTATTATATTTGTCAATTTTTTTTTTAACTGGCGAAAGTGCCTTTATTAACTACAACAAAACTACACTACTATTACACAAAAAGCATTGGATCACCCTCAGACCCTTAAAGGTCTAAAGATAATCCAAATGCTCAAGCCCACTGCCAGTTGGCAGCGTGCCCAGCATGCTGGCTGCATTGCCACGCTGAATGGCAATGCTTATGCGTTGAGCCAAATAAGCACCAGCATTTTGGTCACGCGTCGCGTCCACCAGACGCCCAGAAAGACTTTTGAAAATGATATGAGCTCCCGGCCCCCACGGACCCAATGTCTCAACTCCAAATGGCTCAAATATGTAACCACTACCGAGGTTAGCATATTTGCGCCGCTTGTGCTGCTCCGCCGAATTGGCCGCAGCTCCAGCCCTACTCTGAGTCTCAGAAAGATGTGACGGTGCCAAAGTATCGACACAAGTTGCGTCCCATACTAAGGGCCGTCCACACTTCCATGGGACCAGCGTCACGCCGTCAGGCCTTTTGCCATCACCACGCGCGAGCCCACTCGGTTCGAGTACGGCTGCGATATTGGCGGTGGCAAAAGCCCTGCGAATGACATCGTTAAGGCTGGCGTCGCGACCAATCCGACCAGCGCTTCTTGAGCAAGAGAGACCGTGGTGACCGAGCTGGTCAACTGCAGTACCACACTGACAGCGATGGGCCTCACAACACCTTGCACCCAAGCGTAAGCTGACAGCTAGACGAAATGCAGTTGGGTCTAAAAGGTTACCAGTATTGAAAGAGGGCAAAGCTTGCAACCAAAGACCGGACTCCCATACAGAGACCGCAATTGGAGTTATTAATAGTAATCAGTACTTTAGTCAACACAATAATTATATTTTCAAGTTATGATTCATTTACAGCAATAATAGGTACCTACATTTTTCATTAGTGAATTTTACCTACCTTACCTACCACCCTTAATAAAGGAGGTGGAAAATAAAAAAACAAAAAAATCGATTTGTCATTTGTTTGATTTGACAGTTCTTTTTTGACATTTCTTGGAGCGCACGCTAGAATAGCTCGCAGATGGCAGAATTTTTCCTACTTATTTAACACTTATTGTTATAATATGGAAAATTTACGCAATATCATTACAATTTATAGCCTATGTGTTGTTCTGATATATAAGCTATATAATTGCAAAGTTTCATCACAATCCGTTCAGTAGTTTTTGCGTGAAAGAGTAACAAACATCCATACATCCATCCATCCATCCTCACAAACTTTCACATTTATAATATTAGTAGGATTCATCAAAATATTTCTATATTTCTATTTATCTTTGACTAGTTTTTGGAAATCGTTTTAAATTATTCGTTAGTACATAATAAGCACACTACATTTATATTTCCGAGAGATCTACTGTATTTACAATGAAAATCAGTGTTAAAGAATACATATTCAAGATCCCGCCAAAAACGACATCCTGTAATAGCGCTGGTCTTTGACGTCACACACTAGTAAATAACGTTAGTTAATACTAGTAAATAAGCTGGTTCACATCTAGAAATTGACTAAAATACTTTAAAAGTAACTTACAGATCCAATAGTATTACTCCGAAAACACAAATTACACAAACAACAGTCAATTGAGAAATTCTTGTTTACTATCATGTGACGTCACCAGAGTTGCCGCCCTTCTTAGAGAGTTCACGTCACAGATAAAATATCAAAAAAATATCGTATTTTATTTCATGCGATTTGCGAAAATTAGACATATGTTAGTTGAAATAAAGTGAAATATGTATGTCTTTTTCAAGCTATCATCTTTATGGATTACCACAATCAATAGTATATTTAAATGTTGTCAAATAGCCAATTTGTTATACCTACATTTGGTAATTTTCCGAGTCAAAAACTTATTGTTATGATTAATACTAACGATTTTTTTTAAATATTAAGGGACATCTTAAACACGGTCTCTGACCCCAAACTAAGCAAAGCTTATGGTATGGCTGCCAGAGACTAATATACTACATATACATATTTTAAATACATACTTATATAGATAGTACCTAAATAACACCCAGCCACAGAGCAAACACCTATGTTCATCACACAAATGTTTGCCCTGGGTGGGGATCGAACCCACGCCTCTTTGACCCAGAAGTCAGGGTCACTAACCACTGAGCCACCGAGGCAGTCTTAGTATATGAGATTAGTATGTGTATACACACCGCATTCAGCCCCTCATTTTTCAAGCAGTTGGGTAATAAAATATAAGGTCAACATTACCTAATAGAGGAATGTAGTCGCCAGCCTTTTCCGATCGGATGTCTATCGAAAACCAATCCTCCATGTCCTCTGAATCTGACGATGGCAGTTCCTGTGAAAAGAACAGGTTTTTTTAAGTATCTATATATATTTTTCTTCTTCTTTTATGTTTTGGCGTCGCATTATTCTGCATTTGCCAGTGTCAAGCATTCAGTTTTAATATTGTTTGATATATTTATCAAAATAGTCACTGTCGTAGTCACGTCATAGTCCAATAAAGTCGCGGTCAAGTCCAAACATAGTCCAAGTCATACCTCAGTAAAGCAGTGGAGACTTTACTGGAGGCGTCTATGGGGATGGTCTATGTAACAACACGGAACACCATTTTGTGTAACACTGTTACTCAATGCCACATTTTTTTTCCCTTTCAGTGACAGTATAACGGTTCCCTATATACCTAGTCATACTTGTATGTTGTCATAACAGAATTCTAGGGCAAAGTCATACATTAGGTCCGACGACGAGCGAAGCGAGGAGGAAGGTTAGGTTACTTGCGACCACAACCCAGAACCAAATCGGCCCCTATTCAGTCTATATGCAAAAATATGGTATTCGTATGTTATTATTATCATTTTTTTGACATAATATGATACAAGGATTAGTGATATTAGGGATACTTATTATTAGGAGCAACGAATATTAGAAACTAAATTTATATGAATTTCAATATTATAGCTAAAGAAATTATGCGAATCAATAGGGAACCGTTACACTGTCACTCAAAGGGAAAAAAACGTGGCATTTAGTAACACTGTTACTAATCGATTTTTTTTTACCAATGGGTATTAAACAGTGTTACGAGATGAGCTTGATTCCCGCTGCAGTAATGTACTAATAATATACTTACGTCGTAAAGGCTGCCGTCCTCGCTGGCTGCGCTCTCGGCATCACTCGGGACCTCCTCGTCCATCATCTCTGGTCTCATGATACGTTGTCTGTGGAGAGACATGTCCACATCCGATTCCGCAAACTCCTGGAGAAAGGATACTTAATAAATAAATAATAATAATAAATAAATATTAGTGGACATCTTACACACGGTCTCTGACCCCAAACTAAGCAAAGCTTGTGTAATGGCTGCCAGAGACTGATATACTACTTATACATATTTTTAAATACAAACTTATATAGATAATACTTAAACAACACCCAGACACAGAGCAAACACCTATGTTAATCACACAAATACTTGCCCTGGGTGGGAATCGAACCCACGCCTCTTTGACCCAGGAGTCAGGGTCACTAACCACTGAGCCATCGAGGCAGTCAAGTCGAGTCAGTACTTAGTATTCATCGAGCAGATAAATAGAGTTACAATCGTGCACAAAAAGTGTCCCAAAACCCTGCCCAAGCTATGTAGTGGGCAGGCTTTTTAGTTAGTCGTAATCGTGAGGCGACCCCATGTAATGACAGGCTGCATCATTTCCATTCGCGTTAGTCCACCAATCCTTACATAGTATAAAATAAAGTCGCTATTTTTGTCTGTTTGTTTGTCTGTATGCTTAAATCTTTAAAACTACGCAACGGATTTTGATGCAGTTTTTTTTAATGTATAGAGTGATTCAAGAGGAAGGTTTATATGTATAATACACCTGTGCGAAGCCGGGGCGGGTCGTCTAGTTTTGTATAACCTAGTATTGATTATCGAACTTTTCCGAAATGGCTGAACACATTTTTATGATTTTTAACCCCCGACGCAAAAGAGGGGTGTTATAAGTTTGACGTGTCTGTTTGTCTGTGTGTCTGTCTGTCTGTCTGTGGCATCATAGCGCCCGAACCACTGAACCGATTTCAGTTTAGATTTTTTTGGATGAAAGGAGACTTAATCGAGAGTGTTCTTAGCTATGTTTTATAAAAATCGATTGAGCCGTTTAAGAGTTATGGTGGGTTAAAGTGGGGATGGAAGAACCAAAATTCTACAAATGTGCCCAAAATGGTTGTCAATTGAAAGTTTGTTGTCAAATATTTTTGTGTCGGGGTTTTTTAAATATTTAATTTATTGACTGACGGACTGAACCGGAGGAGGTACTCAATTCGACGCGTATATATTTTTTTTATGTATAACCACGCATAACTGTTTTCATAGTAGTCCGATTTCAATGATTCTTTTTTATTGGAAAGCATATACTTCATAATTGGTCCCATTGAAATTTCATTGAAATCGGCTTGAATTTTTGATAAATCCTTACATAGTCCTTACATAGTATAAAATAAAGTCGCTATTTTCGTTTGTTTGTTTGTTTGTTTGTTTGTCTGTATGCTTATATCTTTAAAACTACGCAACGGATTTTGATGCGGTTTTTTTTAATGGATAGAATGATTCAAGAGGAAGGTTTATATGTATAAAAATTCCCGAAATTCCCACGGGAACGGGCACAACGCGGGTAAAACCGCGGGGCGCTGCTAGTATAAAATAAAGTCGCTATTTTCGTTTGTTTGTTTGTTTGTCTGTATGCTTAAATCTTTAAAACTACGCAACGGATTTTGATGCGGTTTTTTTTAACGGATAGAGTGATTCAAGAGGAAGGTTTATATGTATAATACACCTGTGCGAAGCCGGGGCGGGTCGTCTAGTCAACAATAATGTAAAAATGCTACATCGATCCGTGCGAAATATTCGCGAATTCTGTACACGGTTGAAGTCGGTCATGCTATTTTTGCAAAAAATAATTATTATTGTATAGGATCAGCTAGTAAAAAAAATTACTCACATCCTCATCCAGCCCATATTCATCCTCATCATCCAAGAACTCCTCCTCATCTATTATTTCATCCGTCTCCCTCTTCCCTGATCCATTTTTCATCCTCCCCAGATCAAATTTCACCCTCCGTTGTGACTTTTCTAGCTCAGATTTTGACTTGTCCAGCTCAATTTTTGCCTTCCCCGGCTGAGTTTTTGGCCTCTCTGGCTCAATTTTGAGCTTTTCTGGTAGGACGGTCAACTTCCCTGGCTCATTTTTGGTTTTTGTCGTTTGGAATGTTTTTTGTTTGTTTTTGTTGATGTTGTGTTGAGCCATGAAGGGTTTGAAAGGCGCTGGCGCTTTAACTTCTGGGGGTTTGAATGTTCTGGAACATAAAACACATTTTTAGTGTCGAATGCAAGGCAATAATCTATATATATATAAATGAATCGTGGTTGCTCGAGAATGGCTGAACCGATTTGGCTAATTTTGATCTTGAAATATTTGTGGAAGTTAAGGGAAGGTTTAAACGGTGAGACAAATCATAAAAATGCGCAAAAAAAAATTTAAAAAAAAACTTATTTCATTTTCCCATACAAATTATTCTTGCAGTTAAAAGTAAGTTGTCATTGACAGTTAGCGCTCGTAGCGTAGTTTGACTAGGTGATTGTCAGCGATCACCGAAATTAAGCAACGTTCCGCACGGTCAGTACTTGGATGGGTGACCACGGGTGGCATTTTCCAACTGAGCGCTACCGTGGCTCGGATGACACGTTAAATTGCAGGCCCCGGTTGTTTTAACCGTTTAGCCAAGTCAGAGGCCTTCAGGCGGCCTAAAAACTCTGACACCAGGGCTAGCCACCCGGCCTATACGAACTTACTCACTATTGACAGTTGACAGATGGTGAGACGAAGTTCACCTAGTCAGCTAGTTTAAAATAAAAGAGATAATGCAAAATCTATCAAGCTTAGGCCATGACCTGGTACAATACTATTCTATTATTACTATTCTACTACTGGTACTACTTGGTACTATTCAATTATTTTCTTTATTTGTTTTAGAAAATGATTTTCTTATTACAGTGGAATCTCTATAACTCGAACCTAGATAAGTCGAAATCCTCAGTAAGTCGAAAAAAGTCGGCCAATTGCGAGTCGGACTCGCGAACGAAGGGTTCCGTACCGTATGGTAGCTCCATTCTTCTTTCCGTTATTAGTATCGAGCAAAAAACTCCTAAAAATCACGTTTGTTGTATTGGAGCCCCCCTTAAATATTTATTTTATTCTGTTTTTAGTATTTGTTGTTATAGCGGCAACAGAAATACATCATCTGTGAAAATTTCAGCTGCCTAGCCATCATGGTTCATGAGATACAGCCCGGTGACAGACAGACGGACAGACGGAAAGACGGACATAGAAGTCTTAGTAATAGCACAGCCCGGACACTCCGCGATTTTTCATACAAAATCTGCTGTCTTACGCACACCTACACAGTACTTACTCACAGACAACACACTTACGCACGGTCGCTACACGCGCATTTGTGTGCGGAACGTCTATGGCTGTCAGCGATCACCACAACGTGACGACATGCCGCGTGAGTGAGACAGTTGCGTACTTAATTTGCAAAAATGAATAACAATTACTTAATTTGGAAGCATTTTAACAAAAAGTAACCGATCTACTTCTTTTGTAAGATAATATCAAGAGGAAGTTACCAAATAATGTAAAATAAGTTCCTATTATTTATCCTTAGGGAAACATTAAAATTTCTTGTTTTGTTACGTATCATTGATATTCAACCATACACAGTACAAGTGTTCCCTATTGTCACAGTCTAGGTAGTTTTTATTAGAAAATCCACCGGCCAGTGCAGCCCGCGCGCAGAGTACACGATGCGGTACGTGGCGCGGGGTGGAAGTGAGGAAGACTCAAACGGGTGGGGGGTAACGAGTGGCCGTTCTATACGTAGTATTATTATATATTCTTTGGTAATAGCAAAGAATACAAATTAAGCAATTGTTATACTTTTTTAAGCACTAGATTTATATTCATTTTTGCAATTGAGTACGCAACTGTCTCACTCACGCGGCATGTCGTCACGTCGTGGTGATCGCTGACAGCCATAGACGTTCCGCACACAAATGCACGTGTAGCGACCGTGCGTATGTGTGTTGTCTGTGAGTAAGTACTGTGTAGTGTGCGTAAGACAGCAGATTTTGTATGAAAAATCGCGGATCTGTGGTAATAGGGTCCCGTTTTTACCTTTTGGGTACGGAACCCTAAAAACGCCATTCCCTCCCGCTCAATCGCCAAATACTCGGTATCTCGAATTATTTAGACTTTGTAACTCGAATAAAATGTTATTTCCCTGCGTAGGCATTTTTGTACATTTTTGTACTCGATAGCTAAAATTTCAAAAATCAGACTGTAAGTCTAATTTAGAGTAAAAAATATTTAAGTTTTACTTGGAATTCCCCGAACTAAAGTTCGGCAAAGCAATAAAATAGGTAACAGGATAATTAGGAGTATTTTGTTTCATAACAATCGCCATCTAAAGTTATTTCATATTTTCGGACCCTATTATCTTTTGCCATTGCTTGTAAAATATGGCGGCGTGATGACGGCTTTGAACAAAAATAGGCCTGTGCGAGTCGGACTCGCGCACGAAGGGTTCCGTACCGTATGGTAGCTCCATTCTTCTTTCCGTTATTAATATCGAGCAAAAAAAACTCTTAAAAATTACGTTTGTTGTTTGGGAGCCCCTCTTAATATTTATTTTATTCTGTTTTTAGTATTTGTTGTTATAGCGGCAACAGAAATACATCATCTGTGTAAATTTCAGCGAGATACAGCCCGGTGACAGACGGACAGACGGACATCGAAGTCTTAGTAATAGGGACCTGTTTTTACCCTTTGGGTACGGAACCCTAAAAATCAAATTAGAAAGTATGAAATTCCATGCTTTACTCTGCTCATTTATTTACCTATCTCATATTTTAATGGGTTTTTTAGCTACCGTACATAGTCTGGTCCCATTTTGCAAGATCTTTAGACTTTGGGGTCGGCAGTTTGAGTATCGATTGGGTTGAGTATGGACTAGGCATTGTTTGAGTATTGACTTAGCATTAGGTTTGATTACATATTTGTTCTAGTATTGAAGCGTTGCTGGCACTATAAATAAGATAACTAGGACATATACTTACGTTTTCACTACCAAGGATGTCAGTAGCGGTTTAGCTAGTTTCGACGCGAGATCGTGGGTTTGAGTATCGACTGGTCATTTGGCTTGAGTATAGTTTTTCTAGCTTAGACACGTTATTTTGCAAATACAATGGGTTACGACGCGGGGGTCGTGGGTTTGAGTATCAACTGAGCATTTGGTTTGAGTATCAGCCTGATTTGAGTATCGTTTTTTCTAGCTTCGACACGTTATTTTGCTATAAATACAATGGGATAACTCGAATATACTTACGTTTTAACCACCATGATTGTGAGTGGCAGTTTAGCGGGTTACGACGCGGGGGTCGTGGGTTTGAGTATCAACTGAGCATTTGGTTTGAGTATCAACCTGATTTGAGTATCGTTTTTTCTAGCTTTGGCACGTTATTTTGCTATAAATACAATAAGATTTCTAGAATATAATTACGTTTTAACCACCATGATTGTGAGTGGCAGTTTAGCGGGTTACGACGCGGGGTCATGGGTTTGAGTATCAACTGAGCATTTGGTTTGAGTATCAAACTGATTTGAGTATCGTTTTTTCTAGCTTTGGCACGTTATTTTGCTATAAATACAATAAGATTTCTAGAATATACTTACGTTTTAACCACCATGGATGTGAGTGACGGTTTAGCGGGTTTAGGCGTCGGGGTTGTGGGTTTGAGTATCGATTGAGCATTGGGGTTGAGTAGTCGCTTATTTTGATATTGCCGCGTTGGTTTCACTGTAGAAATGAAAAAAAAGAATTAAAAGAAAATAACCATATTCTCACTATAAATGACGTAGTATACAGGGTTATTTCTAATCAATTAGCACCCTTTTAGGGGCTTATTCTGTACATTCAAACTAACAACTTTTGTTCTGCGACTTTTATTTAAACTCAAAAAAAAATTAGTATAAGTATTGCTAAATTTTACTCAAATAAAAACTACGTAACAGCTATCTTATTCATATCTAGTTATACAGCATACGCGAGAGCGAGTGGAACAAAAAAAACGCAATGTCTGTCGCATACGTCAAAATTACCAGTTGGAATGTCAAATGGTTAAAATTTGGTTACACTTGATTATTTGTCTTTTTCGGAAATTTGAACTCTCTAGTTCCAGTAAGAAGGTTCAAATCTCTGATCATTTTACCTTCCTATTTTTAACCTTTTTGAATTTGGACAGCCGAGATAGCTCAATGCTAGTTTGTGAAACCCTTCAAAATTACGTAAGTTCGGGTGTATACAATACAATACAAAATGTCTTTATTTTCACACCAGTATAACAAAAAGCTTAGACTAGAAAATAATAAACAATCTGGTAGAATAATGGGCGGCCTTATCGCCTGCAGCGATTTCTTCCAGGCAACCTAAATAAAATAATATATGTGTATGTGCATCTTTTTCTAACACCTTTTAAATTTCATATTTAAAATGGGACAATGTGATTTTTATCTCTTGCTATTTTTGTACTGTTTCTAAATAAATATATATAAATAAATAAATATTATGGGGACATCTTACACACGGTCTCTGACCCCAAACTAAGCAAAGCTTGTGATATGGCTGCCAGAGACTGATATACTACATATACATATTTAAATACATACTTATATAGATAGTACATAAATAACACCCAGACACAGAGCAATCACCTATGTTCATCACACAAATGTTTGCCCTGGGTGGGGATCGAACCCACGCCTCTTTGACACAGAAGTCAGGGTCACTAACCACTGAGCCACCGAGGCAGTCTTAGGCAGATTAGGTTCGCAGCTTGTAGAGTATGTCCAATAAGAGAACCATCGTGGCGTTACGGTGAACTAACAATAAGATTTTTATTCAGCAGCCAAAGTACCGACTATACTTGGTAGACGCGACACTACTGATGAAAACCGAATTGGTGTCAACCTCAGAACAATTACAAGTAATAGAAGTATTGCTAAATTATACTCAAATAAAAACTACGTCTAGTTATACAGCATACGCGAGAGCGAGTGGAACAAAAAAAAACGCAATGTCTGTCGCATACGTCAAAATTACTAGTTGGAACGTCAAAGTGGTTAAAATTTGGTTACACTTGATTATTTTGTCTTTTTCGGAAATTTGAACTCTCTAGTTCCAGTAAGAAGGTTCAAATCTCTGACCATTTTACCTTCTTATTTTTTACCTTTTTGAATTTGGACAGCCGAGATGGCTCAATGCTAGTTTGTGAAACCCTTCGAAATTACGTAAGTTCTGGTGTATACAATACAATACAATACAAAATGTCTTTATTTTCACACCAGTATAACAAAAAGCTTAGACTAGAAAATAATAAACAATCTGGTAGAATAATGGGCGGCCTTATCGCCTGCAGCGATTTCTTCCAGGCAACCTAAATGAAATAATATATGTATATGTTCATCTTTTTCTAACACCTTTTAAATTTCATATTTAAAATGGGACAAAGTGATATTTATCTCTTGCTATTTTAGTACTGTTTCTATTACTTTCGTTCTTATTCTGTGTTGTCTACTAAGTACTCGTATAAAACACTTTTAGTTGTACTAGCAATGACAGAGCAGTGTTGTCAACGTAACAAAATTAGTAAAATGGCACACGGGCGACATCACCTGCGACGCTTCTCTTTTTGCACAAACTCTAGCTAACATCACAGCGATATGATTTTTTTTACGCTATAAGTTGGTGGTTATGATAAGCACTTCAAAAATGTTACGCTTGCGTAGGAGGCGAGCTGGCTCAGTTGGTTAGAGCGTCGGGCTAGTGATCCGAAGGGGCAGGTTCAAATCCTGCGTTCGCTTCAGATTTTTAAAATGCTTATCACAAAGATAACAACAAGTCGGTCTATATATCCGGGCCCTGCGACGTACAACCGAATACCCGGGCACGTGCGCGATGCAACTTCTGCCGCGTCTTTTAAAATCAAGTTGAAAAAATGGCTACAAAACGAGCAATTCTATGATTTCAATGACTTTTTAAAATTGCCTGAAATTATAATTGTTTGATATTGTATTTAATAAATTAATGTCCGTTTTTGATTTAATTTTGTCAACACGAATGACATTGATTTATTTAAGTTATTATTCATTTAGCATTGACATTAAATTATTGAATCCTTTTTTATTATTTGTATTGAATTGTAGGTACCAATTGTATCCTATTTTATGTAGTGTATCAATTGATAAATTGTATAATTGATAGCTTATATAATTGAAATAATCATATAATTAATGTGACATGTAACAATGGTGTTATTACTAAAAATATTGTATTGTATTGTATTTTGTATTGTAACTCTAGCTAACATCACAGCCGCCAATTGGTTTGATTCGGCCTATATAACGGAATTCTTACCATCTGTAGGCCTCTCGACGACGTTGAGTATAGTGGGAGGTCTTTTGACCGCCGGAGAGGAGGCCTTCTGAGGCCTCTTCACTTGCGAGCTCTTGCCGAAACCAAACATCTTCTGCAGCGTTTTGTGTTCATCTGAGGACTGAAATATACTTTATTAAGCTTTTAACTTTCGAGCGAATATCTACAGAGCCACAGTCCCTAAGTGAAAGTAGTAAATAAATGTCCGAGCGCCGTCATACATACCGACTTGATATTTATAGGTTCATTAAATAATTGTGTAATGCGGTATTCACAATGACCCGCTTTTCTCGAATCTCGACGTTATGTCACATAATTAGTGCTTGTAACCGAGCACTTTGGCATCGCGCGGCGTTGTAGCCGTCTTGCAAGCGCCTTACGACTAACTAATAATCGGCCAAGTGCGAGTCGAACTCGCGCACGGATGGTTCCGTACTGTATGGGAGCCCCCCTTAAATATTTATTTTATTTTAATTTTATTATTTATTATTAAAGTGACCATACAACTAAATATTCTGTGAATATTTCAAGCATCTACCTGTTACCATTAATAATATAGAGCGAAAAACGGCTAAAAAATCAGGTTTGTTGTATGGGAGCCCCCCTTAATTATTGATTTTATTCTGTTTTTAGTATTTGTTGTTATAGCGGCAACAGAAATACAACATCTGTGAAAATTTCAGGTTTCTGGCTATAACGGTTCATGAGATACAGACAGACAGACAGGCAGACGGACAGACTGACAGAGTCGGTTATAGGGTCCCGTTTTTACCCTTTGGGTACGGAACCGTAAAAAGCCTGCCCACTACACTACGTAGCTTGGGCAGGGTTTCGGCTCGGACACTTTTTTGCACGATTGTGACTCTATAGATATTTGCTCGAAGCTTTTATCCACTTATTTGGCTTAATTCTATTTAGCGGATTTGTCCCTCAATAGGTCGAATTATACAACTTGGCGGGTGTGATGTTAGCTACAAGCTGCGGATAGCCCAATCCTGACTGAAGCTCACTTAACAGCTGCTCGAGGATTGGGCTGTCCACAGCTTGTAGCTAAGATGACACCCGCCAAGCTGGATGATTTGACATATACAGGGTTATTCCTAATCAATTAGCATTGGCATCCTTTTAGGGACTTATTCTGTACTCATTAATACGGATGTTTACGAGTTTAGTGTTAAAAATTTCAAAATTGTGCATTTAACACAAACACAATAAACACAATTTTGAAATTTTTAACACCAAACTGAGATTTATACTACAACAATAATATTGTAAATTTTCAGGCAAATCGGTACATAAATGTAGAGATATGAGGCTTTGTAAGTCACATTTCACAAATTGTGACATGGGGACAGACAGACAGACGGACGGACACATCGAAATCTGTTTTACCTAACCCTAAAAGAAATTCGTGAATCGGTCCACAAACGGAGAAAAAAAAATCGGAACGAAAACAACTATACCTCAGAACATAATAAAAAAAATAACAACAGGCATGATGACTAAAAAAATATACTTAGTCCATCAGATAGATTATCAAAAAATATTAGACACATATTTTATCTTTTGTCAATTAAACAAAAATTGATGAAGATATAGCCCGTTAAAGTTTCGCGTGACGTCACGAGTCTCTTACAAATTTATAGATTTCTGTCAGAGACGTGACGTCACGATGCCCATAATCAATCTTTGACAAGGTTTATCTTTGTTATTTGTTGTTTAGTTGACAAAAGAAAAAACACGCGTCCAATATTTTTTGATCATTTAATTCACGGGCTAATTATGATGATGATTTTTTTACCGACGAAACGGAGGAGGTTCTCAACTCGACGCGTACATTTTTTGAAGTGAAACTTGTGATGCGATTTCTAACAAGGTTGCGTTTAACGTTTAACGCTACCATGGAGGGGGTATGAAAGCACTGTTGCGTCGAAGTTTCCCTTCTGTCGCGCGGAGGGACTCCACTTGCATTTTTATTTATGACCACGCATAACTTTTTATACATATACATAGTAGTCTAATTTCAAAATAATTCTGTTTTTGTTTGGTAGACACACACAGGTGGT
Source organism: Hypomecis atomaria (assembly GCA_964007245.1). NCBI lineage: Eukaryota > Metazoa > Arthropoda > Insecta > Lepidoptera > Geometridae > Hypomecis > Hypomecis atomaria. The sequence continues at coordinate 9,381,276 of OZ023310.1, forward strand.
CTCTTTTAAATTTCATCGAAATCGGCTGAGCCATTTTTGATAAATCAACAATAATGTGAAAATTACTACATCGATACGTGCGAACTATTCGAATTCTGTACACGGTTGAAATCGATTATGCCATTTTTGCGAATAATAATAATTATTGGTAATGTAACTCATTGACTAATTATATTAATGTTTTTTTATACCCATTTATCATGCATTCTATACTAAACACAACACAAATCGGCGGATGAGAAGTTAGCCGCAGATGACACTTCGCCGTGATTCGCTAATTATTGCGCATGTGTGCACAATGCGTAGGGAGTGCGCGGGAGGCATGAGGTTGGCGGGCGGGTGTGCCCCGACGCGAGACTCTGGCCAAAGAATATATAATAATACTACGTATAGAACGGCCACTCGTTACCCACCACCCGTTTGAGTCTTCCTCACTTCCACCCCGCGTTTCACGTACCGAGTCGTGTACTCTGAGCGCGGCCTGCACTGGCCGGTAGATTTTGTAATAAAAAATACCTAGACTGTGACAATAGGGAAGACTTGTACTGTGTATGGTTGAATATCAATAATACGTAACTAAACAAGAAATTTTAACGTTTATTTAAGGATAAGTAAAAGGAACTTATTTTACATTATTTGCGAAATTCCTCTTGATTTTTTCTTTCAAATAAAGTAGATCGGTTACTTATTGCTAAAATGCTTCCAAATTAAGCAATTGTTATACTTTTTTAAGCATTAGATTTATATTCATTTTTGCAAATTGAATACGCAACTGTCTCACTCACGCGGCATGTCGTCACGTTGTGGTGATCGCTGACAGCCATAGACGTTCCGCACACAAATGCGCGAGTAGCGACCGTGCGTATGTGTGTTGTCTGTGAGTAAGTACTGTGTTAGTGTGCGTAAGACAGCAGATTTTGTATGAAAAATCGCGGAGTGTCCGGGCTGTGCTCTGGCTTCCACGCATACCTATATTTCGATTTTTGCACAGCGTTCTGCGCATAACTTCCCATCTGCCGATTTGTGTGGCGCTTAGACGCTACGAATACTATTAAAATCTAACCATTTCCGTTTCGTCATCGCCGTCTTCATAGTCTTCCGGTTCCGCTTTAATTGCCTGTTTTTTGGCGAGCACCGTTTTGGCGGCTTTCACCGATTTAAGAGTCGCGCCCTGCGAACAGGGGCGGCAAATTAATTAAGCCATGTTGTGTTGATAAACACGGTTTCAGCAATAAGATTCACGTGTTTCTGAAACATTTTTAACCGACTTCCAAAAAGGAGGAGGTTCTATATTCGTCTGTATGTATTTTTTGTGTATATTCATCGATATTTTCGACAATTGTGAACCGATTCTCAATATCTTTTTTGGTTCGAAAGGTACTCCCGAGGTGGTCCCATTTAAATTTTATTAAATCGGCTGAGCCGTTTTTGAAAACAATTCGAGCGAACTCTTCGAATTTTCTACACGATGGAAGTCGGTTCTGACATTTTTTGCGAAATATAATTATTGTTCCAGAATTACTTTTTGTTTCAGAAACATATCATTTTTTTTTTAAATTACTCGTACTTATAAATATTAGGGGACATCTTGCACTCGGCCTCTGACCCCAAACTAAGCAAAGTTTGTCATATGGCTGCCAGAGACTGATATACTACGTATAGGTACATATTTTAAATACATAATTTCGTTTCAGTGACCACGCACTATTTCGTTTCGGAAACAAATCAGTTTCGCAACAGATGCGTATGAGTTTTGCTTGTTTACAAATTTCAATATACTTTTTTGGATATCCAATCATTGATGCCGTACCTGTGGTAACTAGTAAGGTATACCTATTTCATTTTCTAAAAGTGCAAAAGCTTACTAGTTTCCATAATAAAAATTACCGTGTCTTATAAATATACGAAGTAAAAATGCCGTACCCCACATACGAAGTAAAATCGCCGTACCTCGTATACGAAGTCATCGACATCATCACTAGACGCGCCGTCATTTACGGTCAAAAATCTTATTCTAGACATTTATGTCGTACCAAGTAATTAACGCCTTAACTCTACACCAGACCTATTTCACATTCAAAATGTGCAAAAATCTCATTAGTTTCCATAGTAAAAAGATTGTACCTTAAATACGAACTAAAAATGCCGTACCTCAATACGAAGTAAAATGCCGTACCTCAAATACGAATTAATCATTTTTGTTTTTTTTTTTCAAATAGGTTTGCGTTTGACTGATATATGGTCTAGGAAGTAGCACGCTTACCTAGATAATACCTATTTACTCGAGACTTGAAGACACCTCTATGTTGTACTCTAGCGGAAAGACAGACTCCGGCAAAGCGTTCCACATTCTGGTTGTCATATACAAAGTAAAAATGCCGTACCTTTCATACGAAATAAAAATGCCGTACCTCATACACGAAGTCGTCATCGTCATCGCTGGACGCAGCATCGTTGGCGACCGCTCGGATGTCTTTCACAGTTTTGGTTAGTTTCTTCTTTCCCTTGTTATCATCTTCGCCCAGCATTCTCTGGCAACACCAGATTAAATTTAAAAAAAAACATTTAAAATTTAAAAACAATTAAAATTAATAGCACAGCTAACAAAGGAGCTGATAGCTTTCAAACGACTGAACCTATTTTGATGAAACACATAAACTAATTCACCTTTCAAACAAAAACAAAATCGAAATTGGTTAATCCATTCGAGAGCTACTATGCAACCGACACACACACTTTCTCATCTCTATGCGTTTTTGACGCTATCTTGCAGTTTTAACTTCTTAATTTTTTTTTCCTTAGGGAAATCCTTATTTTCATTACTGATTCCTTATTATGACTTACAAGTAAATCGTCGGTGTCATTGCCGTCATCTTGTTCTTCATTTTCTTCCACTTTGGGCTTCAGCTCGGTTTTAGAAACTGTGCTCCTGTACCAAACAATAAACATTATTTTTTTAGTAAAATATAAGCCCAAATTTGCCGCCCCTAAAATCTGCCACCCTAGACTCGAGCCGACTAAGTCTGCTGGAGTATATGTACGATTTTTTATTTAAGTAAATGATCACTTACATCGACAAATAAAATCTATATAAAAGATTCTGTTCTTAAAAACCTATTTGTTACAAAGATAACTAGTAGTTTTCTGAACAGTAGACCTCGCCACACATCTCTTTAACTGAATCTTCATGTCTCGACTCGCTTTTGACAGATTTGGTTCATACTCGCAAGGAGAGGAGGTCTATGTCCATGGTGGACAACCAGGTATTTAAGATATAGAAATAAGAGTAATGTCTTATGGGGTCATATATTAGTGAATAAAGGTTATTTTTATTTATTTTATACCAAAAACTACTCACTTTGCCAGAAATCTTTCAAAATCATCCTGCCTTGCACCCTTCTTTCCGTCCAAATGTTTCATAGTTTCCTCTATATTGAGCTCCACAGTTTTAGATTCTATCTCCTTTACATTAGGGCTCATATTCTTATTCAACGTTATAACTCTCTGTATTATTATATCACTTTTTGTATTTCCTTCATTTTTAGTATATTCCTGAGTGTACGTCTGACTTTCTACCATGTTACTGTCTATGTTGGACATTTCCATTAAATGTTCTACACTTTCGGACATGTTTGCATCATTATTTGTTACGTTTGTGTCGTCTTGGGTCATATTTGATTCACTGATTATCAGATTTCCTTGACTGTCTGTGGTGTGTATTCCATTCTGTAAAACAAGATCATATTGAATATTTATTTTTCACCAGTAATGGCACAATCTACTTCAATCGTACAAAATTCGAATTTAGTTCGCTCAATTGGATGTATATATGTATGAAAGGAAAAAGGATTTTTCAAAATCCGCTTCAAAAAAAAATTAAAAATCAAAAAAACTTCTGAAGTACATATCATCTACCAAACAAAAAAAGAATAAACAAAATCGATTCATAAATTGGCGGATTAATTGCGTTACACCTTCGAGCAAATATCTACAGAGCCACAGTCACTAAGTGAAAGTAGTAAAAATATGTCCGAGAGCCGTCATACATACCAACTTAAATATGTACATTAAATAATTCACAAAGATCCGTTTTTTCGACTCTAGACGTTATGCCACCTAATTATGCGCCACCCTTTTATGGTGGACATTCCGCGCGTTAGAACCAAGCGTTTTGAATCCTCATTCCTCAGACGAACAGCCAGAATGTGGAACGCTTTGCCTGGGTCTGTCTTCCCGCTAAAGTACGACGTGGGTGTCTTCAAATCCCGAGTAAATAGGTTTCTTCTAGGTAAGCGTGTTACACCCTAGACCGCATATCTGCTCAACATCAGGCAGTATGTAGTCAAACGAAAACCTACACGACATAAAAAAAAAAAAAAAATTGTGTTTGTAACCGAGCACTTTGGCGATGCCGTCGGTTTGCAATCGCCTTACGACTAACAAAAAAGCCTGCCCACAACGTAGCTTTGGCAGAGTTTTGCCTCAGACACTTTTTTGCACGATTCTGACTCTATGGATATTTGTTCGAAGCGTTACACACAAAAAGAAACATGCAGTCGAAGCGTTAGTCCATTTTTGAACTCGGTTACCACAAATAATCGGCCAAGTACGATCGGACTCGCGCACGGAGGGTTCCGTACTGTATGGGAGCCCCCCTTAAATATTTATTTTATTTGAATTTTATTATTTATTATTGAAGTGAATATAAAACTAAATATTCTGTGAAAATTTCAATCATCTACCTATTACCATCCTTACATAGTATAAAATAAAGTCGCTATTTTCGTTTGTTTGTTTGTCTGTATGCTTAAATCTTTAAAACTACGCAACGGATTTTGATGCGGTTTTTTTTAATGGATAGTGATTCAAGAGGAAGGTTTATATGTATAATACACCTGTGCGAAGCCGGGGCGGGTCGTCTAGTTATTAACATAGATCGAAAAACATCTAAAAAATCACGTTTGTTGTATGGGAGCCCCCCTTAAATATTTATTTTATTATATTTTTAGTATTTGTTGTTATAGCGGCAACAGAAATACATCATCTGTGAAAATTTCAGCTGTCTAGCTATCATGGTTCATGAGATACAGCCCGGTGACAGACAGACAGACGGACATCGAAGTCTTAGTAATAGGGTCCCGTTTTCCCTTTGGGTACGGAACCCTAAAAAGTAAGTTTTTATTGCCCGAGCCGAGTGGCTAGTCTTAGTGTCAGACTTTTTAGGCTACCAGAAAGTCTCTGACATGGTTAAAATCAACAAAGACCCACAATTTTACTTTTTAGAATCACTGAAAAATCGCGAAAAAAGAGTCACCTATTCTTTACTAAAAATTATTTGCTTTCGACAATATTTAAGGAACGGCAACGGCTGATTTTTGTTTTGTTATTTTAGGTTTGTCCCATAGTAAAAGTTATTCTCAATTATAGGTACATATACCTCTGACAATCTTTGCACTTTGGCAAACACCTTGTATGTATGTATATAATTCTTTTTCGCAAAAAATGGCAATACTGCCTTCCATCGTGTACAAAATTCGAAAATTTCGCTCGAATCGTTTACATTATTGTTGATTTTTCAAAAACGGCTCGGCCAATTTCTGTAAAATTTAAATGAGACCACTTCGGGAGTATACCCTTTCGAACTAAAAAATAATTTTTCGGTTCTGTTCACAATTGGCGAAATTATCGATGAACATACACAAAAAAATCATACATACAGACGAACATAGAACCTCCTCCTTTTTGGAAGTCCGTTAAAAACAGTCACATACCTCTAAAGTAACATTCATTTCAATTTCCATCAAATTTTCTCCATTTGCCTCACTTCCCGACACATTAACTCCATTGGCCTCACTTTCCACTAAATTGGCCTCAACACTTACATCTGTATCATTTAAATTTGCCTCAGACACTTCTAAGTGAGCCTCACTCTCTGTTAAATGTCCTTGAGTATCCTCAAACTCTTCTGTTTCATTTAAGCTTTCCTGAGTTTCATTTAACTGTGCCTCAGTGTCATCTAAATGTGGATCAGTGTCATTTAAATTTGGATCAGTGTCATCTAAATGTGAACCAGATTCATTTAAATGTTGTTCAGTTTCGTCTAAGTTTGCCTCAGTATCATGTAAGTGTTCCTCACTTTCATTTAAATGTACCTCAGTTTCATCTAAATGTACCTCAGTTTCATCTAAATGTGCCTCAGTTTCATCAAAATGTGCCTCAGTTTGATCTAAATGTGCCTCATTCTCTGCTATATTAGTCTCGCTGTCTAATGTGGTGTCTAGATGCTCCTCATCTCCAGTGCCCAGTTGGGAATCGGTGTGCTCATCTGCTGTTTCTTGTGACTGTAAAATATATATTATTGTTATAAGAAATACAAGGAAAGGAGTAAACAGAAAGTGCAAGGATTTGGAATTGTTTTAAATTGAAAATTATGTAAAAGTTGGGTAGGAAATAAATAGGAGATTATGTACCAAGAGAACCAAGTTGTGTCTTACGTCACGGGCGACATATTGGAACCTGAGCGTAGCGAGGGACTCCATAGTTAACTCCCGAGCGCAGCGAGGGTGTATTTCGCTAGATTCCTGAGTGAAGCGAGGGGTTCAAGTCGCCCAAGACAAAGACAGGCTTGGTTCTAGTGGTGCATACTCGACTTTTCATACCTCCTGCGAGAAAATAAAACCCCAGGAATATGAGTAATACCATAGATTAATTTTATAATTATACTTATGATTAATTTTATAATTAATCTATGGTAATACTTACATCATAAACTCAATAAGTGTAGGAGTACCTACTAGCCAACTCGGTATTGTTCACAATCAAATAAAACAAATTAGAATGCACCTACGATTTTTTATAGAATCGCACATAAATACGTAAGAATGTAAATACTATGTGAAAAACATAAGACCATGGCCAGCTCGATTATCATGGTCTAACAAGGGCATTGCAATGAGGTTTTAATCTGTAAAATCGAACTGATATGGGCACCAAAGAGGTTGTATTCTACAAAATCGAATAAAAACTCCCCGTTGCTGTGCAATGTAAAGAGGTGTTATTCGATTTTACAAAATAAAACCTCTTTGCGATGAAGATACACAAAAAAACAGATACATACAGATGAACATAGCTCGATTGAAATTGTAGGCCTCGGCTGTTTTACCCGTTTAGCTATGTCAGAGGCCTTCAGGCGGCTTAAAAACTGATGCCAGGGTTCGCCACCCGGTCCATAAGAACTTACTTTATTGCACAGCTTGTAGCTAGCTAACTTCACATCCGCCGACTTGTATGATTCGGCTTATAGCTAAGTTTCTATTGACTAAGTAACTCACAGCAGGGTTATATTCATCATCCGTCAGGATGCCCTCGCTCAGCCACTCCTCCTGTTCCTGGTCAGCTCCCCCCTCAATGATGCCCGACTCCTCGCCCATCATCTGCTCTTCCACCACACCGTCGAATGGCTCCGGGAATCCTGACAGCTCTGTTACGTGGGTTACTCCGTCAATGTTCTGAAAAAAATTAGTTCTGTGTCGGTTTACAGATGATATTTTCTCTTGCAGCCTACACCATCACAAACCAACACTGCACACCACATCCTATGCAATACAGTTGTCTACAACTGGAACAGGTTGCCTGAGGATGTAATCTCAGCAAGAACTATAAACATTTAAGAACAGATTGGACCTTTGGATAAAGAAGGTAAAACATTCTTTGACAGACAAATACTAATTTTATTTGACTCTGCTTGATATAGGCACATCACATCAGTATACACTGATACACAAATAAATATTTAAAGTGATATTGTCATCAGACAAAATTGTTGAATCAACAACTGAGACAAGCTATATGCTTAAGCTCAGACGAAACATGACACTTATTCGTGCGTGAGCAAGTGGCAAGGGAAATGGGGCTTCAACACGGTATGGTACCCTTCGTGGCCGAGTCCAAGTCGCACTTGGCTGATTAGTTGTTTTTATAGTCAATAAGTTGATGCTTGACCACTAATTACCTGATGATAAGCAATGTTATGGTTGAAGATGAAGCATGCAGACTAAGGAGACCACAATACACACTGACTTTGAAAAAAAGGAATATAAACAAATAAATAAATATCTCTCAGAAAACAGGAAAGGCAGGAATCTGTTCAATTCTCTAGCCGCAATGACATGCATGGACTGCAAATGTTGAGTCAAACCACTGGCTCAGGTGTACATTATGACAGTTGACAAACTGAGTAAAGAGGAATAGTCTTAAGATAGGATTTTGGGTAGGCTCAAGTTCAATAGGACACAAAGGCTAACACAAGTTTGGCTATTGCAGAAAATTATTGATTTTTGGCTTCTGTAAATTAGTTCCGACACAAGTACAGATACTGTAGATACTGGATCAATCTATGGGAGCAGTATAGTGGGTGAATCTATCGATGGACAACGCTGTAGAAAAGCTTAGTTTTGGGCGTACTTCACCTAAAACTAGGTCTTACTGTAACAAAGCAGGATCGGATCTAGTCGGTCTCAGTGATTTCTTTACGCTGTTGCCGCCGCAAACAGCTGAAAGTATACTGGAAAATTGGCACTTACATCGATCTTTAGCACCTTTGCCGGTGGTTCTTCTAAGTCAGACATCGTTGTATGTTTTACTGTGGATGCTGCTGATGTATGATTGATCGTATTTAGTATCTTAACAAACAACTATTCTCGTAACAAATTAAATCTCGTCTTTTTTGTCACAAAGGTAACCTTAAATCCTGTTGTTTTCAATCAATCAGCCATTAAATAAATAAATATTTATAGCATTCAAATTCAAAGTTACTCTTCTCTCATTTTGATTAGTGTAAAAAAGCGATAGAAATATATCTCATGCTAGAGCATCTACAATGTGTTTGGAAGCTGGAACAAATATAAACAATTTTTTAAAAAATATTTTTCCCATTCTTGGGCCGGCTAAAGCCTTTAAGGCCGTCCCGCCAATTCTTACGTATTCTTTGATTTACATTATATTCTTTTCTTTGACTTTTCTTCTTCTTTAAAGTTCTACTTCTTCTCTTCATTAGTAAAGCTGTGGATACTTTACTAGAAGCAGCTTCTAGTGAAGTATCCACAGCTTTACTTCTTCTAAGAAGAAGCTTCGATGGAGTTTTGAAGACAACACGAAAAGACATGTTTTACCACATTGTACTACTTGCCTACACTCATGCACGTATTTCAGCTATTAATAAATGAAATACCACAACTTTTGTACTATTAATACTGATAGAAACACAAGTTTTAGAAAATAATACAATGCGGCGACATGATTTTCTCGCGTTCCCGCCAAAAACTCCAAATATAAACAAACATAACACCAGTAATGCCATGTGTGTTTAAGATTTTCCTTTAAGAAATTAATGCAATGCTATGCTAAGGCAGTGGCTCCCAAAGTTTCTAGACTACGATCCATCTATAAGTTCAAAAACCCGGTTTCACATATCTATTAAGTTTACAAACACGGTACCCATCTCTAGGAAACTTAACCGTTACCACTAAGAATAAAAGACTTTTAAACTCGCCAAAATTTTATTTTAATGTAAAGAATGAAATTGTTTCTTATATTTTGCCTAGCTGAATTTGAAGTAAGTCAGCTAGCGTTAATAGCAGTATGTTTGATAAAAGACTTATTATCTGATTCACTGTTTCGACTTAATGTGGTGGTCCACTCAATATTCGTTCGCAACCAACCAATTGGCCACGACCCATAGTTTGGGAAACCCTGCTATAGAGTTTAATTCTTCAGACCTGCATATGCAGCACGGTGAAGCGCAGCGGTAAAATATAAATGAAACATTGTAGCGACTAACTTCGCTACATGTGTGGCGCCACCACACGTGGCTCGAGGAACTAACGTCAGCCAATCACAAGCCGAACCATATCAAGACCAAATGTACACGGTCGGATAGCTATCTCCGGCCTAAGGTGTTGTACCTTGCCCGGTGGAGTACCACTTTGCGAGATGTTATCATATCATCATCATCATCTCGACATGGAGTACTCCACCGGTCGAGTATTTTTTTTCAAATATGTTAAGATACTTTTAGGCTTTCAATGGCTCAATATTAAAATAGGCAGTTATATGTAAATAGTGGTGGTGGTGGCTCTTTATTCTTTATCAAATCAAATCGTTTATTTGCTTATAATACCTACACGTACAATACAACTCGTATAGATTGTTGGACTAATATTTACATTGCATGCAGTCCGCAAGCAGATGTGCAAATATTAGTTCATAAAATTACTATTTATTATTTTGATTAAATTATAATATTCCTTAATTAATGTATTATAATTATTTTTTTAAAAGACAGTCGGTTAATGTTTTCTTAAATTTAATCCCGTTTAACCACTGACCTCTATATATACAAGTACGCTATAAATAGAGGTCAGTGCGTTTAACACACAGGCATACAATATAGGTAGATACTATAGTAAATTGTATTCAATAGTATATTACTGTATTTGTATGTGTCATATAATATATTATACTATTAGTATATTGTATGACACATTATTGACACAAGTTGTATACACAATACACATATAATATACTATAGTACATATATTGTTTGAAATGAAATGGCAAGAAGAGGATTGTTTCAATCCATACCTCCAGGTTCTTTGACAGATCATCAATCCAACAAAAAGTACTTAAATTAAAAGAATGGATTTACTCCAAAATAAATATTTCCCAATATTTCCCATGTTTGTCTGTGGTTCAACATTATCATCAAAGTGTCACTATGCCATATTATTCTATGATTCATTAATTTATGAGTACATCGGGCAACGTTGAAAAGGTAATAAGATATCATTACCTAGATAGCACACAATATGATGTTATACAAGAACCACGCACGATTGCTCTATAAAACTATGCCTATTGTATACCGTATTTCGAGGTAGTTAATTAAGTAGATAAGCGAATTTTTTAAGTTTTCCATCTTAGCTAAAAAAAATCATAAAGGTATTTCAGTACACAATTAGATCATTCAAGTTACATTTTAAATTGGGTAATTTCTCATGTACTGGCAGCCCGATGAAGTGATGACACAACGAATGCGTTCAGTTTATTAAAACTGTTTTTAAAAATGCGTTCATAAAAGAAAATAATTGCAATTTAATTTTTCTCGAATTATTAATAACAGGCTCCTGAATTCAAGCTGATGCATATTTAATTTAATCAACTTATTAGGGTTTTACTCATATTTGAAATCATATAACACAAAGCAAGCATGGTTTACCAAAAATAATAAATTATATCAGAGGCTAAATAACGGTACATTGGCCTTTGCCAAAGAAAGACGTCAAGATTTTAAAAAGTTAAAGTTGCTTGACGTCATGCGAGTGATGAGTTCTTCGCGATTGTGATTTTGGTTTATTTGGTGGTGTTTTTAGTGAACAAATATTAATGTTACTGGTGAAATAGCAAAAATGGAGACTGAGATGGTTGTAGAAGATATTAAAGCGCCACAGGTATGCCTGAAAACTTTAATTAGAGCAAGACCCCTAATGTCACGGTTCCGCCGCCATCTTCCTTCATCTCAATTCGTTTTGGATAAACTTGTGTTTTTATGCCCAATCTAGCATCCAATTGGGTTCATCTGTGAATTTATTCATCGCCTTCAAAGGTTGCATCATACTATAAACTCTGAAAGGGAAATTCTCTGTGGGATGAGTAGTAAGAAGTTCTAATTTCTTCCTCCTGCAATGCGGACCTTACAAAAAAACAGTTTTTTTGCCTCATTCTCCGAATCAAACCTTAGTCATATCGTTGCTAGATCATTGTTTACGTTTTCCTTTTCCTACCATACCAGTTTTGTCTCATTTGATCGCGTAAAAGACCCGTAAAAAGTATATTTTTATATCCATAATTTAGGCCCTCCAGAATTGATGTAATAAATGAGAAACATACTACAATCATCAAAAGCATACTCTTTACAATCTTCCTAACATAATTTAGCAGACAAATGTGCAAAAAAAGTGTGATAGGCCAGGTAAATGTCACTGTGCTACTTTCTGTGGGTACCTTATTTCGCAACAATCAGTTTCTGAGGCTTGAATCAAGTTAGTTATGATATAACTTGTAAGTAGATGTTGTAGACAACTTTTTGAATGCACATGTAACTTACTGAATGTTCAGGTTTATAGGTTTCGTCATTATTATGTGCAATGTAGGTGTATGTTTAAATGTTACTGGTATTATCAGTGTCTTTAGGGTTCCGTATCCAAAGGGTAAAAACAGGACCCTATTACTAAGACTCTGCCGTTTGTCTGTCTGTCTGTCACCAGGCTGTATCTCATGAATCGTTATAGCTAGAAAGCTAAAATTTTCACAGATGAAATATTTTGCTGCCCCTATAAAAACAAATACTAGAAACATAAAATTAATATTTAAGGGGGGCTCCCATGCAGTACGGAACTCTTTGTGTGTGAGTCTTACTCGTACTTGGCTGATTATTTATTATACAGTATACACTGTTGTGCATTGTAGACTATAATCCAGTCTAACACCCGTATTCACAAACGTTACTGTGAGGTCTCATAGCAGGCATGGACGCACAGGGGTAGCAAAATTATTTCACAAACATTACTTAAGTGATGAAGCGCACTGTGCGTTTGTTAAACTGAACGCATAGCTAAGCAAGCTCGTTAGCTACTTTAGACAACGCATAGTAGACCAAGCGGCTTTTGTAATTCAATATTTTTTTAGAATTAGTACGCTTGTCTTCAATAATGGGTCGGTCTCGTACTAGAGCCACGATCAGTTCCCTTTCCGACGTGGTGAACGGTATTTTCTTAGTACTGGAATACAACTAGGTATATTGTTACTACCCTAGTACAGTACATAGTATAAAACTAAGTAAAATCGTATAGCCCTGGTGTCCGAAGTTTTAAGCCGCCTGAAGGCCTCTGACATGGCTAAACGGTGAAAACCACCGGGACCTATAATTTATCGTGTCGTCCGAGCCACGGTAGCGCTCGGTTGGAAAATGCCACCCGCGGTCACCCATCCAAAGATTGACCGTGCAAAAGTTGCTTAACCTCGGTGATCGCTTTCGTTAATAAACTTGAGTTTTCCTTAGTTTGCCAGTCAATATGCCATATTAAAGCAAGATAAAATTAAATACTTAATAGCAAAGTAATAACAATATTTTTTATAATTTGTGAAGATAGTAAAACGCTAAAATATCACTTAACACATCGCGTCCGTAATGTAATTTTTTTATTTGTTGTTTCTAAAAGCTGCGACATTTTTAAATAAACAAGCGTTAGCTTATTATTCAATTAAAATGAACACGAAAAATCAACAATGTTTCTACGCAAAGAATGAGACGGGTAACGGTTTCAGGTAGTCGAACTCGAACATGAAGTTAGCAATATAAATGGACCAATCCTGTGGACCAATCACATGTCGCTATTTCACGCAGTGCATTTGCTTTGCCAAGCATTACTCAAGTTTTGTCCATGAATACAAAGGCTCGATGAATGGAACGCACTGAGAAGTGTTACCCTTTGCACAGTGTTGATGCTTTACTTGAGGAAATAACGTTTGTGAATACGGGTGTTAGACTGTATTGTACCAGCCTTATTAATAGTCCACTGCAGGATGTAGGCCTACCCACGAGGGGTGAATCAAATTTATCTGAGACTAAGCCTTCACAATTTGTATAGGCCAAATGAAACTACTTGGTGGATGTGAAATTAGCTACAAGCTGTGTACATCCCCTCTCTTGTTCTGCATAACATATATGAATACAGTAATACCCCGACTTGCGCTATCCTGTTTTACACAAAATTGGTGAAATGCGGTTTTATTTTTAACCCCCGACGCAAAAGAGGGTTGTTATTAGTTTGACGTGTCTGTTTGTCTGTGTGTCTGTCTGTCTGTGGCATCATAGTGCCCGAACCACTGAACTGATTTCAGTTTAGTTCTATTTGGATGAAAGGAGACTTAATCGAGAGTGTTCTTAGCTATGTTTTATAAAAATCGATTGAGCCGTTTAAGAGTTATGGTGGGTTAAAGTGGGGATGGAAGAACCAAAATTCTACAAATGTGCCCAAAATGGTTGTCAAATGAAAGATAAGATTTCGTACTTTTTTGGGGGGAAGAGCTTTGTTTACTTTTGCTGACAAGGGGGGAGGGGGGTAAATAATATTGAATTGAACGGCCCCTTAATGAAGTTAGCTACAAGCTGCGCAAATCACTGATATATGAATTTGCTACTGCACTTGTCACTACATATTATTTATTTATTTATTTATAGGCGAGCAGTGTATACTGATGTGCCTATATCAAGCAGAGTCGAATAATATTAGTATTTATCTGTCAAGGAAATTTTTTCCTTCTTTATCCAAAGGTCCAGTCTATTCTTAAATGTGTTTATAGTTCTTGCTGAGATTACATCCTCAGGCAACCTGTTCCAATTGTAGACAACTCTATTGCAGAGAATGTGGTGTGCAGTGTTGGTTTGTGATGGTGTAGGCTGTAAGAGGAATTTATGGCGTCTGCTATCGCGCATATTTTCCTTCAAGGTGTATATGTCGTGAATATTCGGAGGATTATAGAAGCCATTGAGAATTTTGAAGGTCTCAATCAAGTCTCCACACAATCGTCGTTCTTCAAGGGTCGTGAGACGAAGAGCTTTTAACCTATCTTCATAGGGTTTGCGGCGCAGAGCATATGGAATCCTGGTGGCATTTCTTTGTGCACTTTCAAGCAAATCAATATCTATTTTAAAGTAAGGACTCCACACCAAACACCACCACACTATTATAAAGCAAAATCGCTATTTCTGTGTGACGTCCCATCTGTGTTTCTACTTATATCTAACCACACAACAGATTAGAATGCAGTTTTCACTTTCTTCTTCTCTAGAGTGTCTCTTTTCGAGTGTTGTAATGAGAAGGTTTGCAGCTATAACAATAATACCCGTCGTGGGTTTACCTGGGTAAAGCCTGGGTAAAGGGTGGCTAGTATCAGATATTCACTTTCATAAATGATAACTTCAGAGATGCCATAAACTTTGATTTGGCCTTATCAAATATTTTGTACTAGCTGATCTGGCGAACTTCGTTTCATGCAATTTCTTTAGAAATTATGTGTTATTCTATGTATAATCATTACTACAAAGTTTCATCTCAGACCATTCAGTAGTTTTTGCATGAAAGAGTAACAAACATCCATTTAAACAAACATTCCCGTTTATAATATTGGTAGGATACAACAAATTTGCATTTGGATATTTCCTATGTCATTTAGATTTGTTTTGGTTTGTGATTAAATTACTTGAGGAATATAAGGTCAGGCAGGGGTTATCAGCATTACTAACTTACTTGTGCATTATTTGCTTATTATACTACATAGATTCTTAGTATACATCCTCTCCTGCAACACATTGTCTTAATTTTAGAAACCGACTCCAAAAAAGGTGTTTTTGTAGATGGTTCAGCTTGTATTTTTTAGGGTTCCATACCCAAAGCATAAAAACGGGATACTAAGACTCCGATATCCATCTGTCTGTCGGTCACCAGGCTGTATCTCATGAAACGTGGTAGCTAGACAGCTGAAATTTTCACAGATGATGTATTTCCCGTTGCCGCTATAACAACAAATACTAAAAATAAAATAAATATTAAAGGGGCTCCCATACAACAAACCTGATTTTTTTGCTCGCTATTGATAACGACAAGAAAAATGTGGCTAAGGGAGCTCCAAAACGGTACGAAACCCTTTGTGCGCTAGTTCGACTCACACTTGGCCGATTTTTATTTTGTATGTATGATACGCGATTACTCTGCCAATTATTATGAACCGATTTTAATACTTCTTTTTTTGTTTTGGTAGATCATACTTTAGAGGTGGTTCTGTTTAAATTTATAGTTATGCTATTTTTAGCGAAAAATTATTATTTTCCTCTATTAGTTTGTTGGTTGAACTAGTGAAAATTAAAAATGTTTCATTCATGTTCCGCATAAAAGTCGACTGACATCCTATGTCCATAATAATATATATTACAGCTGATTCAATCATCGTTGATTATTCTATCTTTTTTTAACTGACTCCCAAAAAGGAGGAGGTTATATGTATATTCGTCTGATCTCGATTAAATTTAAATAGAGAACCATTTTAAAATTCCTCATTGTATGCAACCAATAAAATGCTTACCTGCAATGGGGCAGGAAAACATTTTATTGCAGGAAAACATTTTATTGGTTGCATACAATGAGGAATTTCAAAATGGTTTCTTTGACCATTCGAACTTCGAAGGCAACTAAACTCATATCTGATTGGTCGACAGGTGACGCCAATCACGTGTCTCGACACAGGCGTGCGGCCGACGCCGAGCAGCCCGGCGTACACCGCCGAGCGAGATGCGTGTCTCAACTACTTCGCGCGATGGAACGAGACGGACCAGGTAACTATAGTGGCGCAAACATATACCCCCAGCTTGAATGGCATGTAACGCAACTTTTGTAAGAAAACGAGGCCAAATTAAATATATGAAAACAGCAAAAGGCATGTTCATAAAGTGTTGTACTTACCTTTAACTAGCCCATTGTGGCATGCGAGGCATTCAACCGGAAAATGAGATAATTAATTATGTTATGTAATTAATTAAACTCATTTTCTGAAATTAACGAACGAAAAGCTAACCTAACTTCACATCCGCCGACTTGTATGATTCGGCATAAAATAATATTGTCTTGTTTGACATGATATTGTAGTGGTAATAATTGTATTCTTCATAAGATAATTTAATTCTTAAGATACTCTCAGACCAAATAAAAAAATCCACTAAGTACTTCGCGCCAAGACAGAATATCGTGAACAAACAAGTGAAGCCGGCAAAACTACGCCTCGCCGTGTACAGACACAATTACACACACATAAACACGTATAACTAAACTATGTCTTGGCTTGTCAGTCGAACTATGGCGGCGCAACACAGACGCACTCACCACATGTATAACCGGCCTCACTTGTCTGTTCACGACGTTCTGTCTCGATTTTTAGGGTTCCGTACCCAAAGAGTAAAAACGGGACCCTATTAATTACTAAGACTCCGCTGTCCGTCTGTCTGTCTGTCTCCAGGCTGTATCTCATGAACCGTTATAGCTAGAAAGCTGAAATTTTCACAGATGATGTATTTCTGTTGCCGCTATAACAACAAATACTAAACAGGGGGCTCCCATACAACAAACCTGATTTTTTAACCGGTTTTCGCTCGATATTAATAATGGTAACAGAGGGCTAAGTTGGAGTTTCTCGCTTGAACTCGGTCGCGTTAACGTTTGATGTGATTTCTATGTAAATGGCACAGCGCCATCTTGTGTCACGTACAGAAAACTGACTAGCTAAGTGTGAATATTTTTTACGGTAATGTAACAAGCGCAACACAAGCGCGGCAACGTCTGTGATTGGCTAACTCACGTGTGTGTAAATGTGCTCGGCGTAAAAGTGATTCGATTTAATTTGCAAAACTCCCAATTGACACTATGCGGTATTGAAATATCCACAGAATATTTAGTTGTATATTCAATTCAATAATAAATTTATTAAATTAAAATAAAAAAAATTAAGGGGGGCTCCCATACAGTATGGAACCCTGCGTGTGCGAGTCCTACTCGTACTTGGCCGATTATTTTATTTGGTCTAAGAAAATACTATTCTCAATTAATTTCGTATAATTATTTTGTGACATATGTATGTAACTGGTGTAATATGTTTGTGTCTCAATAAACAATGGTGAAATTTTCCAGGTGGAGTTTGTGGAACAACTCCTGGCCCGCATGTGCCACTATCAGCACGGCCACATCAATGCATATCTCAAGCCCATGCTGCAGCGCGACTTTATCAGCATGTTGCCCAGTAAGTTTCCTAAACACACACACACCCTCGCACACATACCCCCTCCCCCCCAAATACACACACACTCGCACACATTTACACACTTTAGATTGACACATTAGTGTCTGGAAAAACGAATGGATCGAAACAGGATTAAAGAAATCCGTAGAACCAAAGCTACCGACATAGCCCAGCGGATTGGCAGTGGGGTCAATGGGGTCGCAAAGCTAAAGCGCTCGCTATACCAATGAAAAGTCGCCATTTTTAACGACGAAGTCGCAAACTCGTAACATCGAATGGATGTCATCCATTTGTATTTGTTTATTCATTAGAACGGCATACGCCAAAAACACTAATTACAAAGTCATCTTACTTATCCATTTGGCCTGATGGTGAATGGGGCCTACTACACACAGTCTCTGACCCCAAACTATAATAATAAATAAATGCTTTATTGAACCAGAAGATTACGAACTATACAATAATTTGATAAATGTTTTGACGCTTATAAAATGAGAGACAAGTTAAGTACAAATTCTTGTTTGTATTAATGACTGGCTGGCGTCCATAGTAGTAGCGAAACTGTGTTACAGACGCCAGAGCCCACCATTGTGTTCTTAAATATATAGGTCGTACTTATTATATTTTGGAATTTAGCATTTCAAATTTAAATATAAACTTTTAGCAGCCGAAACAATATTTATAATAATAGCTAACAATTAATTTGTTTAACAGTTACAAAAATAATAGAATTATAAGTTTTAAATAAATAGGTAATAACAATAATTTGTCTATTAAATTTTTCGTACTTATATAATAATCGCAAACAATTATTTATCAAGTACTTAGTTAAAGTTTGTAATAATAATGTTGTTGTCATGATTTGACACAGACTATCAATCATAAGTTAAGTTTAACGAATAGTGTAACAGTTAAGTTAAATTAGTTTTAAATTATAGGCATAATCATTTACCTTGTAATATTCGTAAGTACAACAATAAAGGCTTTTTATTTATTTATTTATTTATCAATCATAGATATCGTTTTTAAATTAAACTAAACAAAGCTTGTGATATGGCTGCCAGAGACTGATATACTACTTATACAATACATATTTTAAAATACATCCTTATATATATAGTAACTAAATAACACCCAGACACAGAGCAAACACCTATGTTCATCACATAAATACTTGCCCTCGATGGGGATCGAACCCACGCCTCTTTGACCCAGTAGTTAGGGTCACTAACCACTGAGCCACCGAGGCAGTTACTTTACTGGAACTTAAATATATTTAACAGTTATTTTTATTTTATTTTATAGTCTTTTTTGCTGATTGTATTTTTTTTTATTGTATGCGATGTCAATTTTATGTCATTTATTATATTTAACTAGCAGCGCCCCGCGGTTTTACCCGCGTTGTGCCCGTTCCCGTGGGAAATTCGGGAATTTTTATACATGTAAACCTTCCTCTTGAATCACTCTATCCATTAAAAAAAACCGCATCAAAATCCGTTGCGTAGTTTTAAAGATTTAAGCATACAGACAAACAAATAAACAAACGAAAATAGCGACTTTATTTTATACTATGTAAGGATTACTAGCAGCCTCTCTATTTTTTTTTAAATATAATGTAGCCTATGACACCCGGGGATTGTGTAGCTTCCCAACAGTGAAAGAATTTTTCAAATCGGTTCAGTAGTTTCGGAGCCTATTCAATACAAACAAACAAACAATCAAATCTTTCCTCTTTATAATATTGGTATAGATTTTCTTTTTTTTTCTCCATTTTTTTAATACTATCATGCGACGTCATGTTGAATTAATTGTATATATTTTTTGTTTTTTATGATACATTATTAGTTTTCATTTACTTATTAAAATTAGTTTTTATTACTGACATCAGTAACTCTAATAATTGTTAAATCTTATATTTCAACCTTCAGCTTGCCTTCCAGCATAGGCCTCTTCATGGGACTTCCATTTTATTCGATCTTGTGTCATTTGTTTCCAATTGAAATTGATTATTTAACAGTAAACATCTACAAATATTTGGGGCCGAAACAGCTATCTGAAATTCTAAATCGGAATTGTTATTCAGATCTTAGCTGATAGAATATATGAATACGGTAAAATCTCAATGAACCATGCTCCTAACACGACATAGTATAAAACAAAATCGCTTCCCGCTTAAATTATGCGTGTAGACTCAGAACTTTTCAACTGCGTTATCCCTTCTAAAAAAAAAATGGTAAGACTGGTAACAAACACTGGTTGGGCGATTTTGAATTCGAAAAGATTACGCAATCATTTTTTTGTGAACATCGAGCAATTATCTATAGGTATAGAGTCACAATCGTGCATAAAAAGTGTCCGAGCCAAAACCTTGCCCAAGCTACGTAGTGGGCAGGCTTTTCAGTTATAATCCTATCCTATCCCCCTGCCGCCCGCACCTGTCTCAGTCCCCTATGTCGTCTACCCCCACGCTCCCTGTACCCGCGCAGGCTAGGACAGTTAAGCGGTAGGATTATAGTCGTAAGGTGATTGCAAGCCGACTACAATGCCGCGCGATGCCAAAGTGCTCGGTTACAGGCACTAATTAGATGATATAACGTCGAGAAGATGGGTCATTGTGAATTATTAAAGTATACATATAGTATCTAAGTTGGTATGTATGACGGCGCTCGGACATTTTTTTACTACTTTCACTCAGGGAATGTGGCTCTGTAGGTATTTGCTCGAAGGTGTAGACTTAGAACGTTTCAACTGCGTCATCCCTTCTCAAAAAATTGGCCATGTGCGAGTCGGACTCGCGGGCGAAGGGTTCCGTAACGTATTGGAGCCCCCTTAGCCCCATTCCTTTTGCCGTTATTAATAGCGAGCAAAAACTGCTAAAAAATCACGATTGTTGTATGGGAGCCCCCCTTAAATATTTTTTTCTGTTTTTAGTATTTGTTGTTATAGCGGCAACAGAAATGCATCATCTGTGAAAATTTCAGCTGTCACGGTTCATGAGATATAGCTTGCCGGGCTAGGATGCACACCACGAAATATTACTTTCGACGTGTCAGAACAAGACAGAGTTATGGCCACTTATCTGTCACTTTTTCATACGTCGAAAAGAATTCTTTTCGTGGCTTGTCGTGGTCGCATGCTAAGCTAGCTGGTGATAGACAGACAGACGGACATCGGAGTCTTAGTAATAGGGTCCCGTTTTTACCTTTTGGGTACGGAACCCTACAAATGGTAACACTGGTAACAAACACTGGTTGAGCGATTTTGAATTGAATCTCTGAGGTATGTCGGTCGAGAAGACGTTACGCAATTTTCTGCTGTTAAATCTTTGATTTTATACCTTTAGACGAGAAATTCTTGTATATTTGCTTGTAAAATATGTATTTGTGAATTTTTTGTACAAAATTCAGATCTCGGAAACGCTTCCAAAGATTTTCATAAAGAAGGATGTCGGCAATTCATACATACGTATACCTGTTGTATACGAATACGCTCATTTTTAACCCCCGACGGAAAAGAGGGGTGTTATAAGTTTGACGTGTCTGTTTGTCTGTGTGTCTGTCTGTCTGTCTGTGGCATCATAGCGCCCGAACCACTGAACCGATTTCAGTTTAGTTTTTTTTGGATGAAAGGAGACTTAATCGAGAGTGTTCTTAGCTATGTTTTATAAAAATCGATTGAGCCGTTTAAGAGTTATGGTGGGTTAAAGTGGGGATGGAAGAACCAAAATTCTACAAATGTGCCCAAAATGGTTGTCAAATGTCAGGGGTTTTTAAAATTTTTAATTTGATTAAGTTTATTGCTGTTTACATATCACTAGATGAAATTTTCACAGAATATTTAGTTTTATATTCACTTCAATAATAAATAATAAAATTAAATAAATATTTAAGGGTCACATACAGTACGGAACCCTCCGTGCGCGAGTCCGACTCGTACTTGGCCGATTATTAAGACTTTCTCGTGGCATCAGGTATAGGCCGAATCATACAATTCGGCGGATGTGAAGTTAGCTACAAGTTGCGTGAAACCCAATCAACGCGCAGCTTTATGCGAGCTTCAGTCGGGATTGGATATAGCGCAGCTTGTAGCTAACTTCACACCCGCCGACTTGTATGATGCGGCCTACGAGTATAACAGTATTAACTTCAATCCCAGAGTCGCTTGGTCACCCAGATATTAATTTGTATACTGTACTGTATCAGTCTTTTAATAGTCCACTGCAGGACGTAGGCCTGCCCACGAAGGGTGATTGGGCCATATCCACGACGCTGGCCCAGTGCGGGTTGGTGGATTCACATACGGCATCGAATTTCTTCGACGGACATATGCAGGTTGCCTCACGATTTTTTCCTTCACCGGAAAGCCAATGGTGTGAAATTCCGTACATCAATTCCAAAGAACTCATTGGTACAGGACCGGGATTTGAACCCACGGCCTCTCGATTGTAAGGCGGGTGTCACTACCACTAGACCACCATGACCCAGATATTAATTTGTTTATTTGTGGTTATTTCCAGAAAAGGGTCTAGACCACGTAGCCGAGAACATCCTGTCGTATCTTGACGCCAGTTCCCTGTGCGCCGCCGAGCTGGTCTGCCGGGAGTGGCAGCGCGTCATCTCCGAGGGCATGCTCTGGAAGAAGCTGGTGGAACGGAAGGTCAGGACCGACTCGCTGTGGCGGGGGCTGGCTGAGCGACGGGGCTGGTGAGTCAATGTTCTTTTAGCCCCGAGTTCACCAACGCTTGTTAAACGTGTGATTACTATATTTAACCAACGGTTTTTGCTTGCTGAACAGCAAAATTTCGTTAAAAAGCTGATTAAGATTTAACCAACGGTTGATAAATTAAACATCTGTTGGTGAACTAGGGTCTAATACCCGAGTTTAATCGTTGTTTAAATACAGTAATCACACGTTTAACTTAATCAAGCGTTGGTGAACTTTGGTCTTAATCGCTTAAATTGTCGATTATTCATCTCACAAAATACACGACACAATTTAATCGCACTAAACACTTCACACGTGCACTGATATTCACTCACACTAGTCACTGAACACTCAGTGGATTTCGCTTCCAAGGTTTCTGGAATTTATAGAAGTCTTTGTATCATCATCAGCATCGCTATCGGTATCGGCATGTCAGTAACATCTCAATCACGCTCCGTTACTTTAAAAAATCGGCCAAGTGCGAGGTAGGACTCGCGCACGAAGGGTTCCGTACCGTGTTGGAACCCCCTTAACCCCATTCCTATTGCAGTTATTAATAGCGAGCAAAAAACTGCTAAAAATCATATTTATTGTACTTGAAAGACAAATATCTAAATTAAAATAATATAAATACTTAAGGTAGGCTCCCGGAGGATACACGAAATGTGTTTTTTTTTTGCTCGATATTAATAACGACAACAGCACGGGAAGCATAGTAAAGGGAATAATAGTCTTTCCACCATTATATCCCCTTGAAGAGGAAATAAAGTATGGATTGACAATGACATCTGACATTAAAAGTGGATAAATTGGTTTTCTCCCCTTGCCGTGCTACCCGGGCTGATAGATGCTAAAAATATTCAAAGAACATTTCACTTCAAAAATAAGTAATTAAATTAAAATATATTAAGGGGAGCTACCTTATGGTGCTGAACCCTTCGTGCGCGAGTCCGACTCGTACTTGGCCGATTATTATACTCTTACACGTTTTATAGGATAGATAGATAAACTCTTTATTGCACACCAAGAAATAAACAACAAGAAGAAACAAAGAAACATTAAAAGAAGGATCCGATTTTGCACCTTATGCTCATTGTTACAGGATCCAATACCTGTTCAAGCCGAAGCCGGGATCCCAGCACCCGTCTCACTCGTTCTACCGACATCTTTACCCCAAGATCATCAAGGATATACAGTCGATAGAGGACAACTGGCGGCAGGGGAAACACAATTTACAGGTAATTAAACCTATTAAAAGAATAAAAATATTAGCGCTCCTAATTTGACTAGGTGTTTGTCAGGACCCCTGGGTGGTCAGAGTTGGGGCTCTGGCCATCCACTCAAGAGGACCCGAGAAGGACGGCAGCGTATGTGGCAACGCTGTTATAAGGACAGTACAAGCCTGGTTTTATCACCAGGCGATTACGTAAGTCGTATAAAGTGCTGGGAGCACCGGTGCGTTCCTTTGGAGATCCCGGAGCTCCCAAAAAGGCACAAAGGCTGGCCACCGAGAAGGTTTAAGTGGGCACAATCCTACATAACCCGACTGCACCCCAAAGCGGTCGGGCATCTTTAGAAGATTTCCCCCTTGTAAAAAAAGGTGTTTGTCAGCGATCACCGAAGCTGAGCAAAGTCCTGCACGGCGAGTTTTCGGTTGGGTGACCGCGGGTAGTGTTCACAAACTGTGCGCTACCGTGGCTCGGATGACACGTTAAATTGTAGGTCCCTGTGGTTTAACCGTTCAGCCATGTCAGAGGCCTTCAGGCGGCTTAAAACTCTGACACCAGGGCTAGCCACCTAGCCTATACAAACTTACCTTATGATCGCTCTATCAACATCATATTAATAACTAGCGACCCGCCCCGGCTTCGCACAGGTGTATTACGAGTATTTATTAAAAACTTCCTCATGAATCAATCTATCTATTAAAAAAAACCGCATCAAAATCCGTTGTGTAGTTTTAAAGAAAAAAGCATACATGGGGACAGACAGCGGGAAGCGACTTTGTTTTATACTATGTAGTGATATTACATGTAATTTGACTATACTTATTGTAATTTAATTTCTTTCAGCGAATAAACTGTCGATCAGAGAACTCGAAAGGGGTTTACTGTTTACAATACGACGACAACAAAATCGTGTCCGGTCTACGGGACAACACTATCAAGATATGGGACAGGAAGACGTTGCAATGTGTTCGGGTGAGTAATTTATTACACATATTTCGTTTGTTCGTTCGTTTCAGCCATAGGACGTCCACTGGTGAACATAGGTCTCCACTAAAGATCTCCAATAAGACCGGTTGGTAGCGGCTTGCATCCAGCGCGATCCTGCGGTCTTAATGAGGTCATCCGTCCACCTTGTGGGTGGACGTCCTACGCTGCGCTTGCCAGTACCTGGCCTCCACTCGAGAACATTTCGGCCTCATAGATCATCAGTCCTCCGCGCTATGTGCCCTGCCCACTGCCATTTCAACTTGCCAATCCGCTGGGCTATGTCGGTAACTTTGGTTCTTCTACGGATCTCATTTCTGATTCGATCTCGCAGAGAGACTCCGAGCATAGCCCTCTCCATGGCTCGTTGGGCTACTTGGAGCTTACTAATAAGGCCCATAGTGAGAGACCACGTTTCTGTGCCATAAGTCATCACTGGCAACACACACTGGTCGAAAACTTTCGACTTGAGGCACTGAGGGAACGATGATTATGATGATGATTACACATATTTGTTTTTAATAGTTTTTTCTATAGTGTGTGTTCAGTGTTATTCTTTCGAAGCAATAGTACATTACTGCAGCGGCCTGAGGTAATACAACGCACTTACACACACATACGTGAGTCCATCAATGCCTAGTTGTGACCAAGGCTTGTATACTACTTTTCTTGAATAATGCGAGGAAATTACTTACTAAAATAATTCTCAAAATAAATTATGAACAACGAACAGAAATAATTTTTCACGCGTCCACGTGTTTATTTTTTTTTTCAATAAACAGCGTTCTGCTCACTGGTTTTTAGGGTTCCGTACCCAAAGGGAAAAACGGGACCCTATTACTAAGACTTCGATGTCCGTCTGTCCGTCTGTCTGTCTGTCCGTCTGTCACCGGGCTGTATCTCATGAACCATGATAGCTAGGCTGAAATTTTCACAGATGATGTATTTCTGTTGCCGCTATAACAACAAATAATAAAAACAAAACAAAATAAATATTTAAGGGGGGCTCCCATACAACAAACCTGCATTTTTAGACGTTTTTCGCTCTATATTAATAATGGTACCAGGTAGATGCTTGAAATTTTCACAGAATATTAAAATTTAGTTTAAATTCCCTTCAATAATAAATAATAAAATTAAAACAAAATAAAAATTTAAGGAGGGTTCCCATACAATACGGAACCCTCCGTGCGCGAGTCCGACTCTTACTTGGCCGATTATTTCAATAAACAGCGTTCTGCGCATTGGTTTTTGTTACCGGTGCTCTTCGTAGGCAGCACTTTTAGGACGTATTTAGGACCTTCAACGCAACCTGCTCTGAGTTCGAATCCCGTAGACTGACTGAAGCTTCCGTCTTTCTACGGTACACATTAGCCGAATCATACAAGACGGCGGATGTGATACAGATACAGGTTCTTTATCCCCTCCTCCAGTCGATTTCCTCATGTCTGAGGGTCGTGACCACCAGCTTCCACCAATTTCTCCCGGATGATTTCCTTCCACTCTTTCCGGTCCTCGGCGACATGCAGCGCGTCGTACACTGAGGAGTCCAATGTGGTGCGGATCTGGTCGGACCAACGCATCGGACTGCGGCCTCGAAGACGTTTCCCCTCTACCTTGCCAGCAACCATTAGCTTCTCTAGGTTATCACCGTCTTTTCTAGCAATATGGCCAAAGTATTCAAGGACGCGTTTATGGCATATAGATTCTTTATTAATAAATAAAAATTTACTAGTCAGATTATGGTAAATACATTTGTACCTTCATTGTACAATTCGATTATCAATTACAAAAAATATATAACTAAAATAGTATATAATTTAGATATATTTAGCTATGACTTATCATTTATATATTCTTTGACCAAAGGCTTTGCTTAAGGTGCAATAAGTTGACGGCACGAACTCAGATTTGGCGTAGCTTAAATTAATGATATCTCAGCTGTATTGTCTGAAGAAGAGATAGATTCGATGATAAACAGTAGATATAGTGTGTTAAACACCTATTGCAATATAATTTTGTTTTTATTTGTTTTAAAATACCTATAAGGTTTTCTCCGTAGTAAATTATAAAAAAACTGTTTGGTTAATTTATATAATCATTTTTTAAGAAAACTTAAAAAATGACTCAGTTCTTCTGTGTTTTTATTGCATCCAAAGTTTCCTAAAAATTTGAGTCAAAATTCATATGTTCCAAGGCTTATATCATTTAAGTGGAGATTTTTTTCACAGTTTTATTAGCAATAAGCATACATTTTGTAAAGACAAATTGATTTAAATGTTAGTTTTAGATATTCAACAGCAAACACTGGTGTGATTACCCACCGACGTTTGTATGGAGTGATGAGCGACTTGTTTACTCTTAAGAGTAATTGTTTCAATTTACGCTTAAATATGTTATGAGAAGCTGCACTTTTGACTCATTCTGGCTGTGAAGTTACCTACAACCTGCACGAAACCCGCGCTGTATGTCAGCGTCAGTCAGGATTGGGTATTCCACAGCTTGTAGCTAAATTCACATCCGCCGACTTGTATGATTCGAAAAATATCAAGCCCGTGGAGTAAATATTCCTATCTACCCTCAATTCCTTGCAGAGATCGAACAGAGTTTGTAGATTTATTATGGTCATTGGTCATCCATAATGGGATGAGGATGAGGGGGTGTGAAAAGTGATGTCGACATGTAAGGATAACCTCCAATGGACATTAGTCCATTTACAAAGGAGTACTCCTTCGGATGAGGTGTTGGTGTTGTGCCCGGGGATAGCTATCACAGATACTGTGTCATTAGATCTTGAAAGAATTTATTTATTTGCCAGAATGTAGTATACATATACAAGGTGATATAACAGTTTACAAATTTCCTTACATTCTGTCATTTCTGACATGCAAAATATTTTTACATTCAATTTATATGCTAACAAATTAGATATTTTCTTAAAGAGCCACAAGCTTTACTATGGCCACAAGCCACAAAAATACGAATATAAAATAAATGCCATTACTTATAATTTAAAATTATTTACTTGATATGTTTTACCCGCTGTTAGAAATTTCGTTAGCGCGATGCAGGATTCGGACGTTGATTGGCTGACGGGCGGCTTTAGGTTCGCTAGCGGGTGCGCGTCGATGGTGGCGCTGCATAGAATGTTAATGAATGTTAGTGAAGTTAGTCACTACAATACATTTATCCATTTTTAGGTTTCCGTACCCAAAGGGTAAAAACGGGACCCTATTACTAAGACTCCGCTGTCAGTCTGTCTCCAGGCTATATCTCATGCACCGTTATAGCTAGAAAGCTGAAATTTTCATAGATGATGTATTTCTGATGCCGCTTTAACAACAAATACTAAAAGCAGAATAAAATAAATATTTAAGGGGCCCATACAACGAACGTGATTTTTAGAAGTTTTTTTGCTCGCTATTAAAAATGGCAAGAGGAATTGGGCTAAGGGGGTTCCAACACGGTACGGAACCCTTCGTGTGCGAATATGACTTGCACTTGGCCGATTTTTAATGTTACTTGTAATCAATCCATGTTCTGTGTCCCGTTCGAGGGGATACACTGGTGTAAATACAGTCCATTACCATCACAGGGGTGTAAAATGTTATCAGAGGTAATGTTGTATTTCCAGGAGCTGACAGGGCACACGGGCTCGGTGCTGTGCCTGCAGTACGACGAGCGCGCCATCATCTCCGGCTCCAGCGACAGCACGGTCCGCGTGTGGGACGTCAACACCGGCGAGATGCTCAACACGCTCATACACCACTGCGAGGCCGTGCTGCATCTGCGCTTCTGTAACGGGATGATGGTCACTTGCAGCAAGGTACGTGTGGGACGTCAACACCGGCGAGATGCTCAACACGCTCATACACCACTGCGAGGCCGTGCTGCATCTGCGCTTCTGTAACGGGATGATGGTCACTTGCAGCAAGGTACGTTAAGCTGGCTTCTCACGGCACGAGATATCACGAGTCGCGGCGCGCCAGCTCGCGCCT
The DNA here is from genome assembly GCA_964007245.1 of Hypomecis atomaria. NCBI lineage: Eukaryota > Metazoa > Arthropoda > Insecta > Lepidoptera > Geometridae > Hypomecis > Hypomecis atomaria. The sequence continues at coordinate 9,410,095 of OZ023310.1, forward strand.
ACGCGCCGTGTGAAGGTGATGGCTCGAGGCGGCGCGGACCGGCGCGGCGCGACCGCACTCGTGGCGACTAGAGTGCGCGCGGGGTGGCGCGGGGCGTGGGGCGCGAAGCGAAGCATTGGTTGTTCATTTCGTTTCATGCCAGCGTGAAAGATACTCTTGCGTATTTAATTATGGAGTGGACTAATGAAACGATATCCGAATTTTTCTATTTTTATTTAAAAAAAAAACAGTTTTGTTGTATCGGAGCCCCCCTTAATCATTAATTTTATTCTGTTTTTAGTATTTGTAGTTATAGCGGCAACAGAAATACATCATCTGTGAAAATTTCAGCTGTCTAGCTATAATGGTTTATGACATATAGCCTGGTGACAGACAGCCGGACATTGGAGCAATGTCCGTCTGTCACCGGGCTGTATTTCATGAACCGTGATAGCTAGGCAGCTGAAATTTTCACAGATGATGTATTTCTGTTGCCGCTATAACTACAAATACTAAAAATAGAATAAAATTTATATTTAAGGGGGGCTCCCATACAACAAACTTGATTTTTAGCAGTTTTTTGCTCGGGGGCTACCATACGGTACGGAACCCTTCGTGCGCACTTCGTCCGACTCGCACTTGACCGATTTGTTTTTAACTTTTTCCTCCAGATTATTTTATTTTTTTACTGGCTAAATATAGTGTAATCCATAAAATAAAATTATATTGTTCTGAATAACTTCAATTTTCATATGACAAGGAGTAGGGAGGACGGCATTTTTTTTACTTCAAAATTTCCAAAAATTTAGCTTGTATTTGTGTTTTTCTAATAATTGTATTAGTTTCTACTAATTAATAAAGAAATGTCATGTTTTTCACGGTTTGGTTTTGTTTGGGTCTAAATGGGTTAAAGTGCAATTTTAGCCAACTACGTATTTCCAACTTTTGAACTACATATCTTCACAATCTATGTATTCTCGATCTCTTTGATTCTTAAAAATGCATTTGAAATTTTTACTATGAAATTAATCACACTTTTTTTTATTTCCAGGATCGCTCCATAGCTGTATGGGACATGAGTTCGACGACGGAGATAATGTTGCGTCGCGTGCTCGTCGGACATCGTGCGGCCGTCAACGTCGTCGACTTCGACGAGAAATACATCGTCAGCGCGTCGGGAGACCGCACCATTAAGGTAAATATATCGTCAGCGCGTCGGGAGACCGCACCATTAAGGTAAATATATCGTCAGCGCGTCGGGAGACCGCACCATTAAGGTAAATATATCGTCAGCGCGTCGTGAGACCGCACCATTAAGGTAAATATATCGTCAGCGCGTCGGGAGACCGCACCATTAAGGTAAATATATCGTCAGCGCGTCGGGAGACCGCACCATTAAGGTAAATATATCGTCAGCGCGTCGGGAGACCGCACCATAAAGGTAACTATAGTAGCGCTTATAGCGCAGTTTGACTAGGTGTCTGTCGTTCGGCACGGTTAGTCTTCGCATGGGGACCGCGGGTGGCATTTAGAACTGAGCGCTACCGTAGCTCGGATGACACGTTAAATTGTAGGTCCCGGTTGTATTAAGTACTATTAACCGTTTAGCCATGTCAGAGGCCTCAAGGCGGCTTAGAAACTCTGACACCCGGCCTATACGGACTTACTAAGGTATCTATACAGGGTTATTTGCTTACCCTGTACTAAGCCTAAAGAGTGATTCAGACCCTCATTATGAACTACTTTTACTATGGGGCCAACCCAAAAGTCGGGAAAAAAAGCTGTTCCATACAAAACTGCAACTCGGAACTGAAAAAATGTATTTAACGGCTGTTTTTTTTTTCCAAAATTTCGGTTTGAAATTTAATATAGGGATAACCCTGTATACGAGGGGTGATCCAAAAGTAATGATAATCAATAACAAACACAATGAATAAAATAAAAAAATAAATTTATTTCTCAACATAGTCTCCTAGCAAGTCTATACATTTAGTCCATCTCTTTTCTAAACCTAAAATTCCCTTAGAAAAAAAATCTTTATCTTGACTCTCAAAAAAGTCCTCAACCGCGGCCATCACGTCGCTATCATCGTCAAATTTCTTGCCTCGGAGATGTTCCTTGAGTCGTGGAAAGAGATAAAAGTCACTGGGGGCTAGATCTGGTGAATAGGGGGGGTGATCCACCAGCTCAAAGCCCGCTTCCTGAATGGCAGCCATGGCAATTGCAGCTTTGTGAACCGGTGCGTTGTCTTGATGGAACAGCACTCCAGCCCGCAGTTTGCCTCGCCTTTTCTCCTTAATAGCCTCCCGCAATCTTCTTATTTGTTCTGCATAGTAGGAGCCTGTAATAGTGGCCCCCTTTTCCAAGTAGTCCACCATGATTATTCCTTCAGCGTCCCAAAAAACAGACGCCATAACCTTCCCTGCTGAGCTTGACACTTTGAATTTCTTCGGCGTCGGTTCATCGGATCGTTTCCATGTCATCGATTGTTGTTTTGTTTCAGGATCAAAATGGTGGATCCAGGTCTCGTCCATGGTCACAAAACGTGACAAAAAATTATCCTTGTCTGCCTGGAAATTTTCGAGATTTGCTCTTGACATGTCGACTCGTTTCTTCTTTTGCTCGTAGTTTAACATTTTCGGTACCCAACGCGCGGAGACCTTTCTCATATGCAATTCGTTCGCAAGGATTCTTTGAATGCTGCCATATGAGATCCCTGTGACCTCAGCTACATGCCTGATAGTCACTCTTCGATCTTCCAATACAACTTCTTCAACTTTTTTCACATTTTCTTCAGTGAGGGACGTCGATGGGCGTCCTTCGCGGTGTTCGTCTTCCGTCGATGTTCTTCCCAGCTTAAACTCCTTAGCCCAGCGTGCAACTGTGGAATATGGAGGAGAAGAGTCCCCTAATGTTTCCACCAAGTCGCTATGTATGTCTTTGGTAGACATTTTTTTCAAGCAGAGGTATTTAATGACAGCTCTGATTTCGTGTTTTTCCATTTTGATGTTCACTCCTTGACAGCCCGTATTCAAATGAATGTAGCTCCCGGGAATCGTGGCCTATTTATATGATTTTTTTTTCCTGAACTAGTTGGTAATTGAGCAAGTGACTGATATTTTTTTTGTATTTTTGTGTGCAGTAGAAATAACTGATTATCATTACTTTTGGATCACCCCTCGTAAAATAGCTTTATTATTCTGAATACCGAAGTCAATTCTCCCAAATTATTTATTTATTTGTTTATAGGCGAGCAGTGTATACTGATGTGCCTATATCAAGCAGAGTCGAATAATATTAGTATTTATCTGTCAAGGAATTTTTTTCCTTCTTTATCCAAAGGTCCAGTCTATTCTTAAATGTGTTTATAGTTCTTGCTGAGATTACATCCTCAGGCAACCTGTTCCAATTGTAGACAACTCTATTGCAGAGGATGTGGTGTGCAGTGTTGGTTTGTGATGGTGTAGGCTGTAAGAGGAATTTATGGCGTCTGCTATCGCGCATATTTTCCTTCAAGGTGTATATGTCGTGAATATTCGGAAGATTATAGAAGCCATTGAGAATTTTGAAGGTCTCAAACAAGTCTCCACGCAATCGTCGTTCTTCGAGGGTCGTGAGACGAAGAGCTTTTAACCTATCTTCATAGGTTTTGCGGCGCAGAGCATATGGAATCCTGGTGGCTTTTCTTTGTGCGCTTTCAAGCAAATCAATATCTTTTTTAAAGTAATGACTCCACACTTGAAACCCATATTCTAGGAGAGGCCTTATATAGGTTTTGTAAATCTTAATAAAAACATCCACAGTTACTGTCTGAAAGGACTTGCGTATGACATAAATAAATGAGTTGGCTCGATTGACTATCATAGATATATGCTTTTCCCATTTTTAAATCTGCAGTAATGATGACTCCCAAATCCCTCTGTTGGCCTACAGATGCTAAAGCAACTCCATCAAGTGTGTATATCTCTCTAGGGTTGGTTCTACCAAGATGTAACACACTACATTTGGCTATGTTCAACTTTATAATCCAGTCCCTGGTCCAGTTCTGAATGCGGTCTAGATCTTTTTGAAGTTCTCCAGACTTTATCAATGCATTAGCAAAAAACTTCCCATCATCTGCGAAAAAAGCTGATTGACATTCTATGAGCTCTATCAGATCCGTTATGAAGATTCCAAACATCTGAGGAGCGGTCACAGAACCCTGGGGGACACCGCTGGAAACCATTTTTCGTTCCGATAGTGAGTTCCCCACTCGAACCTGAAATGTTCTACCCGTTAAGAAGCTCCGGTACCACTCAAGCAACTTACCACGCAACCCATGATGTTCAAGCTTAAACAACAAGCGCTGGTGGGGTACCTTGTCAAATGCACGTTCAAAATCGAGGTATGCTACATCAACAGGTTCTTTTTTATCAACTTGTACACTCCAGGCATGAACAGATGTCAATAAGTTAGTGACAGTTGACCTTTTTTCAATAAAACCATGCTGCTTAGTTGAGATCACATAATTTCTATTTAAAAATTGATTGATTGAGACGAATATAAAAAAGTTTACACGTAATTCGACATTGACATTGCACTTGACACATGTGTCAAATGTCTAATTTGTCAACATTAAAAAAAAACATGTACAGGGATGCCAGGACTCAAATTAGATTTTCCATTATTTAACGATAAAGTAATAAAGCGTAAGTATTTTATACAATTTAATAGTCTAATCCTTCCACAACTTGATGATTTTTATTTATTTTTCAAATAACTTTAAAAAAAAGTGGATAGATTGTTTTTATATTTTTTATATGGGATTTTCAATGGATAATCTCCAAATGGTTTTCGAATTTTGGACTCTTTGCAAAAATGAAATGTTGTCCATTCTGTTAGCCTATCTATTTACTGAAGTGATACGTTCTTGAACCTCTCTCGTTAATAATTATAATAAATAAAAGTAAATATAAAACTAAATATTCTGTGAACATTTCAAGCATTTACCTGTTACCATTATTAATATAGAGTGAAAAATGTCTAAAAATTCAGGTTTGTTGTATGGGAGCCCCCCTTAAATATTTATTTCATTTTCTTTTTAGTATTTGTTGTTATAGCGGCAACAGAAATACATCATTTGTGAAAATTTCAACTGCCTAGCTATCACGGTTCATGAGATACAGCCCGGTGACAGACATACAGACATCGAAGTCTTAGTAATAGGGTCCCGTTTTTACCCTTTGGGTACGGAACCCTATAAACACAATAAAATAAATATTTCAGGGGGGCACCATACAACACACGTGATATTTTTTAGGAGTTTTTTTGCTCGCTATTAATAATGGCAAAAGGCATTGAGCTAAGGTGGCTCCAACACGGTACGGAGCCCTTCGTGCGCCAGTCTTACTCGCACTTGGGCGATTTTTTTTTTGCATAAATGTCCTGTTATAGTTTAACATTTTATCTGTTTTTCAGGTGTGGAACACATCGTCTTGCGAGTTCGTCCGCACGCTAAACGGCCACAAGCGCGGTATAGCGTGCCTGCAGTACCGCGACCGGCTGGTCGTGTCCGGCTCGTCGGACAACACTATCCGGCTGTGGGACATCGAGTGCGGACAGTGCATCCGCGTCTTGGAGGGACACGAGGAGCTCGTCAGATGCATACGGTGAGGGGATAGCTATAGACAATTCTACTAATATTATAAACGCAAAAGTTTGTATGTATGGATGTTTGTTCCTCTTTCACGCAAAAACTACTGAACGGATTGAGATGAAACTTTGCAATAGTAATGCTTATAGATCAGAATAACACATAGGCTATAATTTATAGAGATATTGCGTGAAACGGAATTTGTCGGGTCAACTAGTTACAAGTATAGCTGTGAACAACTTCGGGGAGATTGAGTCGCCTGGTTGAACCCCGCGTCAGAGTGTCTTTCTTAAGTGCCTTAGGCTACTTTTCTTTTATATATTTTTTTTATCTTTGTGTTTTTGTGAGCTGTGTTTTTAATGTGTTAGTCTAGGATAGTAAATATTTATGATGCAAACACTGTTGCCAATATAGCCGTAAATAATTTCGGTGAGATCGGGTCGCCCTGATTGACGCCGTGTCGAAATGTTTGAGGCTACTTTTTTATATTTTAGGTGTTTTTGTGAGCTTTGTTTTTGGTGTGTTATTGTTTTACTCTAGATGCTAGAGTGCTAATGCTTCTGCCCAGATGTTTCTTGTATGTTGCAAACATTGTTTCCAATATAGAGACCGGGTTGCCTTGTTTAACGCCACATCAGAGTATATCACAGTCACAGTGTCCTAGACTACTTTTTGGATCCTGTGGGGTGGATGCCCCAGATAAAGCTAGTTTACTCGTTTAAATGCTCGTGCGTTGAATACGGTGGGTGTATTGGGGTTAAGGAGGGAGGGGGGGATATATTGAGTCACTGATGCCTTACGTATAGCATTACATAATATGGTACTTAAACGTTAAGCATTATTTTACTTAACAAAACTTTGCATTCAAGAACCAACACTCGTCTATCCTGTCAATGCGTGTGTCCACACACGAACTTAGTGAGAACTAGCAGCTTTGAAGTTTAAAACACACGTTTTTATTTTCAGATTTGACAACAAGAGGATAGTAAGTGGTGCGTACGACGGGAAAATCAAAGTATGGGACCTGCCCGCGGCGTTAGATGTCCGCACGCCGCACCAGGACTTATGCCTTAGGACTTTAGTGGTGAGTCTTAGGACTTAGTCCATAAATCTAAATAGATTGAATGGATAGAAATTAGATGGATGGTAGAAATAGGTCTTACAATTCGCTATTTTAACTTTTGTTCAAAATAATATTAATCCTCTCGATAAATTATTTTTATTCACATTTTGAGATGATTTGAATTAATGATTTGTAACGTCTACAAAAACTGAGTATCAAAAATCGGAATTTTGTATCCATTTTGTCGCCACCCCACATACTCGTATTACTATTTTTATTTCATATTATGTGGTGTGGGGGTGGTGCAAGTGCTAGTCAAGTATTGTGGCAGTCAATAGGCTATAATCAGTTTGGTTCAGCAAGTCAGCGTTTAGACAGTTTTAAGATATGCATTGAAATTACTTGATTCACTTCTTTAATACTTTTGGAAACAATTTTGTCAGCATTTATCCATTTTGGTAGGCATTTAAAATTTGTTGGCAGCAAAATAAGAGCATTTCTGGTAGGCGTTTAAACACAAGCCATTTTGACTGCCTCGGTGGCTCAGTGGTTAGTGGACCGTAACTTCTGGATCAAAAAGGCGTGGATTCGATCCCCACCCAGGGCAAATATTTATGTGATGAACATAGGTGTTTGCTCTGTGTCTGGGTGTTATTTAGGTACTATCTATATAAGTATGTATTTAAAAATATGACTATGTACAGTGCGACACAAAAGAGATGAAATTAATTATTCGGGAACTAAATTATCACTTTTGCTGGAACCACAATCTGAGCTGTCAATCATTGTTAACATCTTAGCATTTTTCTCGTTTAGTGTTATTTTGTGGATTGTGAAAAGGAAAACAGTATAATTATGAAAAAAATAATGCAAAATATGCTAACAAAGCAATGGTGGCGACCTCATTTATTTTCAAATATTTTATGTCGCACTGTAGTCTATCAGTCTCTGGCAGCCATATCACAAGCTTTGCTTAGTTTGGGGTCAGAGGCCATGTATAAGATGATGATATTGATTTATTTTATTTTTATTATTTGTTTTGCAGGAGCACACGGGCCGCGTGTTCCGGTTACAATTCGACGAGTTCCAGATAGTGTCCTCGTCACACGACGACACGATCCTAGTGTGGGACTTCCTAAACTATGGCGGCGCGTCCCCCGCGCCCGTCCCGCGCCCCGCGCCCGACGACCGCGACCATCACATACACGACCTCTACGATTAGGTGGGTATCTTTTGAAAAAAAAAATCTCTTTTCCTTTCTTTTTTTTCGTCTTTCCATTTTTTCTTTTTTCTCTTTTTTTCATTGACCGACGAACCACCGGAGGAGGTACTATTTATTAGGTAGTATATATTTTTTTATGTATCATAGTAGTCCGATTTCAGATTCAGATTCTTTATTTGTCTTTATTGGTATCGTTTGTTTATTTCTCTTTATTTGTTTTATCTTTATTTCAATAATTCTTTTTTTTATTGGATAGAGTATATATCGAAATTTGAATTTTATCGAAATCGGCTGAGCCATTTTTGATAAATCAACAATAATGTGGAAAATGCTACATCGATCCGTGCGAAATATTCGCGAATTCTGTACACGGGTGAAGTCAGTCACGCTATTTTTTTGCAAAAAATAATATTTGTTAATTTTATAATCATAATAATTTATTTCATAAATACTATTTACACGTCAGATTAATCTATAATCAAATCAAAATAATACAGTATAATAGCTACAATGTCATATTATAATAATATACCTAATTAAAAAACCCCCGACACAAAAATATTTGACAACAAACTTTCAATTGACAACCATTTTGGGCACATTTGTAGAATTTTGGTTCTTCCATCCCCACTTTAACCCACCATAACTCTTAAACGGCTCAATCGATATTTATAATTTTATAAAACATAGCTAAGAACACTCTCGATTAAGTCTCCTTTCATCCAAAAAAAACTAAACTGAAATCGGTTCAGTGGTTCGGGCGCTATGATGCCACAGACAGACAGACAGACACACAGACAAACAGACACGTCAAACTTATAACACCCCTCTTTTTCGTCGGGGGTTAAAAATAATAATCGAATAGCAAATACAAATAAATAGCAGTTCAGTTAATAAATGTTCAACTACTTTACAGTATAGAAATTCCTTGTAACTATAGAAGGTCTGCTCGACAAGCCATCGCTTTAAACGAAATTTGAGGCATGTGAGACTACTTTTTATAAATTAATAAATTGTTTTTATTTTTATTTTATCTCTTTTTTTTTTTTGTTTTTTAACGACCGTAATGACTATACTTCCGCCAAATTCGATGTGAAATATTTACCAACAAAGCGTTGCCTAGCCACCACTGACAGCAGGGGTAGCGAACTTATTTTTCTAATGCTCAATTGCTCACGCTTCTGCCCGTGGCTTCACTCGCTTTATTGTAAGTTTATAATGAGAGAGGGATCTAAAGATGAGAGAGGGATCTAAAGATGAGAGAGGGATCTAAAGGCTCGTACACAAGAGCACCGAATCGTTTCGACTATATGCATCTCCATTATATTTAACGCGATTTTGTATTATAAAAAACTAGTTAAGCTCGCACTCCAAGGCTTTCGTACTGGCATGTAAGTAGGTAGGTACTTACATAAACTATTAAAACATTACTAGGTACTATAACTCAAACTATTAACCGACTTCAACATTGGATGAATGTCACGACAAACTGAACTTTGCAGTTGATTAACCTTATAGATAAATGTACGTGACTCAGCTGCAATGATAAGTTTATAATCGAAAAAAGTACATACTTTTATCGTGATGTATTAAAAAATGATGATGAAATAAAAAAGTTCCCAATTGTTTGAGATTTCTGCACTCAAACGAAAAAATGGCTAGGGTTGATGCAAATTTCAATGTAAGTAATTACTGAATATTCTGATTTCTTTTAAAACTCACTTCTTGGCAATTTGTTATTGCTATTGATCTATAAATATGGTAAATATGACTTTTCGATTGAAATTACAAAAAGTCTGGACGATTTATATGACAAACTATAGAAATTCTGATATCCGTAACACTGTCTTGAAGTGATAACCCTACCTGCTGTCAGTGGTTGCTAGGCAACGCTTTGTTGGTAAACATTTCACATCGAATTTGGCGGAAGTATAGTTGGGTGAGTCATCATATAAATTTTATCGGAATCGGCTGTGTTGCTTTTGAAATTTTTTTAATACGTGAATTACACATCGATCCGTGTGAACTATTCGAATTCTTTACACGGTTGAAGTCGGTTATGCCATTTTTGGCGAAAATTATTATTTCTTAGTCTCTTTATCCAAAAAGCGTTCGTTATAAATGTCCGGACCTCTAACAATTTCGTTTCTATTTACAGGTAGCAAATATTCAAGACCACAATGAGACTATTAACCAAGAAACGACCGACTGAACGACAGTTGGTCGTATACGACCGGAACCGTCACGCGGTCGTAATGTTACGACCAATACCGTTATAGCCCTTTTACTTACGTTCCTTTTTTGGTTCTCTACGTACGTCGTGGGAGCTTCACTCGTACGTCGTGGGAGCGGGGCAAACTGCACTGTGTGTGGTGTTAGAGCGAGAGGTCCGATAAGTATACCCACAGAGATACCAGAGGGATAATGTGGTCGGTCGGGAAAATCTGAAAGAGACGCATCGATTTTATATGGTAAGAGTTTGAAAGAGACAACAAATGACAGTAAAAACGGTCTAAGTAAGCGGGTTCCAAAGTAGCGGTGTCTCTTTCAACGTAAGACGTATTTAAGACGTCAGACAAGGACACAATCACCAACGGACCCTCATGCTCCGACCGGTTTCGCCTAACTACAACTTGTTAGGGAAATAGCTACCTTAAAGCTATGCAGTTAGATCTCATTTTGGCTGTCAAATTCATATTTGACAGTTTTGACAGCTCTGGACAAGATTTTCCATACATTTTTGTGGTTGAGAATTGCCTCAAGTGTTAACAGCGTTATCCCTCTGGGATCTTTGTGCCTTTATACTTAAGTTCCTTGTTTGGTCACTACGTACGTAGTGGGAGTAGGACAAACTGCGTGTTGCGCGTAATGTTAGAGCGAGAGATCCGATTGGTAAGAGCTAAGAATTGAGTGACCGAAACTGGTCATGTAATTCACTCCGCGAATGTTGATTAGGTATCGCAAATTAATATTACGGCCAATATTGTTGTACAGGGTTATCTGCTTATCCTGTAGTAAGCCGTAAAGGGTTGATTTAAACCATCTTTTTGAACAACTTTTACCATGGGACCAATCCAAAATTATAGAAAACTAAATCAGCTATTCTATCATCTCAGACCAAATAAGAAAATCAAGACGGAACGTCGAAGTGAGGCCGGTTTTTTATACATGTGTGAGTGCGTCGGTGTTGCGCCGCCGTAGCATAGCCCGGACACTCCGCGATTTTTCATACAAAATCTGCTGTTTTACACACACTAACACAGTACTTACTCACAGACAACACATACGCACGGTCGCTACACGTGCGTCTGTGTGCGGAACGTCTATGGCTGTCAGCGATCACCACAACGTGACGACATGCCGCGTGAGTGAGACAGTTGCGTATTCAATTTGCAAAAATGAATATAAATCTAGTGCTTAACAAAGTATATCAATTATTTAATTTTGGAAGTATTTTAGCAAAAATTAACCGATGTAATTCATTTGAAAGAAAATATCAAGAGGAAGTTACCGAATAATGTAAAATAAGTTTCTTTTAGTTATCCTTAGGGAACATTAAAATTTCTTGTTATGTTACGTATCATTGATATTCAACCATACACAGTATAAATCTTCCCTATTGTCACAGTCTAGGTAGTTTTTATTAGAAAATCCACCGGCCAGTGCAGCCCACACGCGGTGTACAAGCCTCGTCCGTGAAACGCGGGGTGGAAGTGAGGAAGACTCAAACGGGTGGGGGGTAACGAGTGGCCGTCTTTGGCCATAGTTCGACTGACGAGCCAAGGCATAGTTTCTTTGTACGTGTACATGTGTGTGTTGTGTCTGTACACGGCGAGGCATAGTTTTTCCAGCATCACATGTTTGTGCACAAGATTCTGTCTTGATTATATTTTATTTGATCTGAGCGTTCCATACAAAATTGTTACTCTGAATCGACAAAATGTATGGAAACTATTTTTTTCGATTTTTGGTTTGGCCCCATTGTAAAAGTTGTTCGTAATGATGGTCTGAATAACCAGCTTTCGGCGTTTTCGTCTTAGTACAGGATAAGCAGATAACCCTGTATACATCACAATCTGTGGTTATTTTTCTTAATCGAAAATAACTAATCGATATTAAAACGTGGTCGTCTTATTACGCTTTTTGTTACGTAGTCGTAACATTACGACTAGTATAGTTTTGCGGTTGAATAGTCATGATGACTTGGCAAAAAAAAAAATATTATTATAATTAGTCAGTGAGTTAGATTATCAAAAAATATTGGACACGTATTTTTTCTTTTGTCAATCAAACAACAAATGACAAATATAAACCTTGTCAAAGTTTGGGAGTGGGGGTCGTGACGTCACCTCTCTCACAGAAGTCTATACATTTGGACGGCACTTGTGACGTCACGCGGAACTTTGACAGGCTATATCTTCATCAATTTTTGTTTATTTGGCATAAGAAAAAATACGTGTCTAATATTTTTTGATTGTCTATCTGACGAACTAATTATATTTTTTTAGTTATCTTGTCTATTAAAGCTAGTTATTTTTAAAATGGTCGTCACGACCTAAATAGTCACAAGGTCCTATCGTAATGACTGATCTCGTTACATGGTTATATTCTGACCTTCGAGCAAATATCTATAGAGTCAAAATCGTGCTAAAAAAGTGTCCGAGCCAAAACCCTGCCCAAGCTACGTAGTGGGTAACCTTTTTAGTTAGTCGTAATGCGATTGCAAGCCGACTACAACGCCGCGCGATGCCAAAGTGCTCGGTTACAAGCACTAATTAGGTGACATAACGTCGAGATTCGAGAAAACGGGTCATTGTGAATTATTTAATGTAAATATCTAAGTCGGTATGTATGACGGCGCTCGGACATTTTTTACTACTTTCACTTAGGGACTTTGACTCTGTAATTATTTGCTCGAAGATTCTGACAGATATCTTTGATTAAGATTGTCTTAAGATTAAATCCAACATAGTTATAGGCCGAATCATACAAGTTGGCGGATGTGAAGTTAGCTATAAGCTTAGCGAAACCCAATCAACGCGCAGCTGTTAAGGTGGTATCACTAGGTCAATGTGCTAATTTCATTTTTTGAAGTAAAACTTGTAATGCGACTTCCAACAAGGTTGCGTTAAACGTTTAACGCTACCATGGAGGGGGTATGTAAGCACTGTTGCGTCAATGTTTCACTTTTTCCGCGCGGAGGGACTCCACTTCACGATTTTTATTAATTTTTTGTCATTTACAAATTAACTGCTTATTTTAAATTTACGAAAACTCATATAGCGGCCTTGAATAGCAAATGCAAAAAACCAAAAAAAAAAATATGCAAGTGGAGTCCCTCCGCGCGGAAGAAGTGAAACTTCGACGCAACAGTGCTTTCATACCCCCTCCATGGTAGCGTTAAACGTTTAACGCAACCTTGTTGGAAGTCGCATTAGGTTTCACTTCAAAAAAAAAATTTCACGCGCTAACCGAGACAATCAGCCTTAAATGAGCTTCAGTCAGGATTGAGTTATCCGCAGTTCGTAGCTAACATCACAGCCGCCAACATGTTTGACTCGGTCCGTGCTGCTATATGGTAGTAGGAATACGACCAGTGTTGGTTGTAAAGTCGTACCATTACGACCAATTCGGTCATATCATGACGCAATGACTGATATCATTACAGTACGTGCGAATAAATAATGGACGTCGGCATTTTGGATAGAAATAATTGGATAATTTGGGTTTTATATTTATACTAGCGATCCGCCCCGGCTTCGTATTGTATACAGGTGTATTATACAAAGAAAACTTCCTCTTGAATCACTCTATCCATTAAAAAAAACCGCATCAAAATCCGTTGCGTAGTTTTAAAGATTTAAGCATACAGACAAACAAACAAACGAAAATAGCGACTTTATTTTATACTATGTAAGGATAAGGTATTTTTTTTTTACACCTTGAGTTACGTTATTGAGATGCTTTTTTTTGAAAATATAAGATAGCCTATGACACCCGGGAATTGTGTAGCTTCCCAACAGTGAAAGAATTTTTCAAATCGGTTCAGTAGTTTCGGAGCCTATTCAATGCAAACAAACAATCAAATTTTTCCTCTTTAAAATATTGGTATAGAGAAACCGCATCAAAATCCGTTGTGTAGTTTTAAAGATATAAGCATACAGTGCGACACAAAAGAGATGAAATTAATTATTCGGGAACTAAATTATCACTTTTGCTGGAACCACAATATGAGCTGTCAATCATTGTTAACATCATAGCATTTTTCTCATTTTGTGTTTTTTGTGGATTGTGAACAGTAAAACAGTATCATTATGCAAAAAATGATGCAAAATATGCTAACAAAGCGATAGTGGTGACCTCATTTATTTTTAAGTCTTTTATGTCGCACTGTACATGGGGACAGACAGCGGGAAGCAACTTCGTTTTATACTATGTAGTGATAATTTACAATTACTAGCTGAATTATTATTTACTATTGGTTATGAAAATATTGCCTGTGAATTTTCAAGTTTTTAACTAACCGATTGACTCGTTTCAAAGGTCGATGTCCGTTCTTTATTCGCTATTACTGTACATGATTTTTACACAACGGTTTTAATTTTGACAATTGACCGGTCGCAATCATGCCTAAAGGCCTGTGCAGACGGCAGACTTCATTTTATAGCTTTTAAAATCCGTCTGCGTGAGTGAAAGGGACAGCGGTATGACTAAATCGTGCGAGTGAGAGAGAGAGAGAAGATGTTGATATGCGTCGTCTGCGCAGACGTTAAAATATCGGATCGTGGACTTAAATTATTGTTATTTTAGATTAAGTTGGCAAATGCGTGGCTTATTTTTTGCCAAATGTTGAACTTTTTATGGTGTGATCCATACGATTTGAGCGATCATTTAAAACGTGAATAAAAATCATGAATATTCCTTATTTGATATTATTCAGGGTTAATTGTTGTACTTAGCAGAAAGGGGGTGTGATTAAGACTTATTCTTACATTATATTATAACGAATAACTTACAAACAAACTTACTAATAATATTACATTATTATAAACAACTTTTGCAATGCGGCCAACCCGAAATTCTAGAAAAAAAAAACAGTTCCATTAAAATTTGCAACTCAAAATGTATGAAACATCTGTTTTTTCTCAGATTCCCGGTTGGTCTAATAGTAACAGTTGTTCATAATGATGCTTCAAATCTGACACCAGGGCTAGCCACGAGGCCTGTACGAACTTACTATGATGATGGTCCGTATCACCTCCTTTTGGCGTAGTACACCAGTTCTAGATAACCCTGTATGAAGTCGGTTGTAAAAATGTAGAGAAAAAATAATGTTGATTCCATATTTATTTAAAAAAATATTTGGCGCAATGGATCTAGCGTAAGACAGACCTACAAGGTGGACAGATGACATTAAGACCGCAGGATCGTGCTGGATGCAGGCTGCTTCCAATCGGTCTTGTTAAAGATCCATATGCGAGGCCTATGTCCAGCAGTGGGCGTGCTATAGCTGAAAGAGTTATCTTTGTGATAAGCATTTCAAAAATCTGTTGCGAACGCAGGATTTGAACCTGCCCCTTCGTATATCATAGGTGGCGCCGCCAACGCCATAAGTTGGTGGTAATGATAAGCACTTCACAATTTAGGCGCTAGTTCAGGCTAGCTCAGTTGGGAGAGCGTCGGGCTAGTGATCCGAAGGGGCAGGTTCAAATCCTGCGTTCGCTTCAGATTTTTGAAATGCTTATCACAAAGATAAATCTTTGAGATAAAATCTAGTGTGGAAAGCACTCTAATCAAAAATCATGTTTAAAGACCTGATTAATAGATTGAAGAAAGCTGCGGAACCGTAAAAGTTCAAAATTTGGTGAAAAGCAAATGGCTACAAGTGATTCTCATTTTGGAAAAGTGTTTGGCTTGGCCCTATGTAATGATATATTTTCACTTCAAGTGTACAACAACTACCCTAATATCATTACGATTTTAACCAATGCAAAAGTGATGGGTGACCACTTTACTCCATTATTTAGGGTGTATCTATAGACAAAGATCTATTCTAGAATGTCATTATTATGACCAACTTTCAATGTGGGACCAACATTGAATAAAAAATAAAAGTTTATCGATTTTTAATCGACTTCAAAAAAGGAAGTTCTGAATCCGACTCCGCTATTACCCGATTTTGATCATTATTAACCGACTTCCAAAAAGGAGCAGGTTCTATGTTCGTCTGTAGGTCTTTTTTTGTGTAGGTATGTTAATCTATAATTTCGCCAATTGTGAACCGAATTTAAAAATTATTTTTTAGTTCGAAAGAGTATACTTCCGAGGTTCTATTTAAATTTTACAGAAATCGGCTGAGCCGGTACTTAAACAGTTCGAGCGAAATTTTCGAATTTTGTATACGATGGAAAACCATTTTTACCATTTTTTTTTTGCGAAAAATAATTATTTGATGATTCGTTAGGTCATACTTCAGAGCCCCATTTAAATTTTATCAAAATCGGCTAAACTGTTTTTGGAAAATCAATATTAATCAAAAATGGTATATACCGACGAGTCACTGATTCGAGCGAACTATTCGAATTTTGTGCACGATTGAATTCGGTTGTGCCATATTTGGCGAATAATAAATATCTAATTATTATCGGCTAATTCAAACAACTGAAAGGAGATATTGCAAATATGCATAGAAATTGGGCCACTAAAGGGTACAGTATTTCATAATTTGCTTTGTTTCTTTCGGAAAATGATTTTCCCGTTATTTTTTACAATAACAGTGTCCATTAAAAGTAATTTCTTGTATTCGGGTATTAAGGTTACATGTGACCAAAATGACAGTAATTCAAAGACTGAACAAAAATCAAACTGGAAAATGTGAAATTACTCATAAATTAAGCATGTGATGCGGTTGTTTTACTCTGCGCATTTATTTATCATAGTTTAACGGATTTTTTGAGCTACTGTACCTAGTCTTAGCCCATTTTGCATTATCTCCTTTTTACGCGATTATTTATGCGATTTATTTTAAATTTCGAAGAGGTGGGTCCCATAAAGGCTAGTCATAATGATGAGTACTATAGGCCCAATTATCAAGGCGCCATTGTAAATTTAATAGCAACGTAAAAAGTGTTCTCTCTATCGAATGCCTAAAGTGAAAAAGAAACAGAGCTATTCTAAGCAGCTATTAGAATTACGATGTTTATAATTGGGCCTAATGATATACTAGAATATATGTATCTGTCGTATAGAGAAACAAGTTAAAAAAAAAATCGGGCACTCGCAGGGTACTATTGTTTCAAGGCGGTTGTCATTTTATTAAATTTTTTTTATTGTAAAAAAATTAATAGTTATTTATTTTACCTACAAGGTGTTGTTTTGTATAGTGTAGTGACTTTTAGAGGTCGATAAGCTTATTAGAAACAACTTTTACTATGGGAACAACAGCTTTATTTCGGATAGAAATCTGTAGTTTCTTGTCTAAAGCCGCTGATCAACGTAAATGAAACTTCAATTTTAAAACCGCGGTTTTATGTTAAAATGTTAATCTTAAAAAGCACAGACCCTGGAGTCTGTGGAGTGTAACATTCAAATAAAAAAAAAACCGCGGTTTAAAAATCGATGACTTATTGACGTTCCATTTGACGCTTTCGTCTTTTTTAGTTTACCTTTTCTTTTAGAATACCCGTGTTTAGTACTATAACGTGGCGAGAAATTGATAATTTTAATTATATTTGAAAGAACTATAATTTTCACACAACACTTTAGTAGTTTAGTAGTACTTTATTACACAACACTGTAGTTTAGTAGTGGACACGGCTATTTTAAAAGGAAAGGTAAACTGCTAACGAGGAAAGCGTCAAATGGAACGTCAGAAAATCGTCGATTTAAAACCGCGGGGTTTAAAGTTTAAGTTTTTCTTTATCAGCGACTATAAACCTGGTTTAAAAGTCGAAGTATTGTGTATGTCGATCAGGGGCTTAAGAGTCGATGATTTTATTTCTATGGAAGAAATGATTTTTTGACGTGATGAAGTCTTATAAATCTATGAACGCCGGCCGCACGCACGGAAAAGCATCACTTATTGTCACAATCCGCCTGAGCCGAGCGTGCAAGCGAGAGCACGGAACAAGCGATAGAGAGGCACGATTTGCCTAAACGTTCGGCTTGTTTCAGTTGTTGATTCAACAATGTTTTCATATGACGTTATCACGTAAATTATCGACCGTAAACCGACTTAACAGACAACCATTTTGTTTTCGCCATTTTGTATTTGGTCCCATAGTAAAAGTTCTTCATAATGATCATTATACTCCTGAAATTTTCTACGCTTTGCAAATCAATACCCTGTTTTTCCCTACGTTGCGTGGAGGTGTAATTATTCTTATCCATTTTATTTGAAAATATATTGCGACTGTATAATAAAATCTCTAAAATGTCCGCTTTTAGTTAAGTTTTCTATTATTATGTAGATTTTTTTTAATTAAAAAAAAGAGTTGGTGGAACGGAGACGGTATGTTTCGTCGAAAGGATAGGCCGAATCATACAAGTCGGCGGATGTGAAGTTAACTACAAGCTGCGCAATATCCAATCAACGCGCAGCTTTATGTGAGCTTCAGTCAGTATTGGATATTGCGCAGCTTGTAGCTAACTTCACATCCATCGACTTGTATGATTCGGCCTATAGTGGCGCGAAATTCAAATTTTACTGGTTTTTTTTGTCATTTACAGATAAACTACTCATTGTGAGTTTACGAAAATTCATTTTCCGACTTTAAATAGGTAATTTTAACGAGGTATAGGCCAAATCAAACTTGTTGGCGTCTGTGATGTTAGCTACTAGCTGCACAAAACCCAATCCTGACTGAAGCTCACATAGCATCTCCGCGAGGTTTGGGTTTCGTGCAGCTTGTAGCTAACTTCAAGCCGGTAGAGTTTGGTAGGATTTGTCTGGAATAGGCATGATGATTGGGTAAAAAAAAACGTTATTGTAATTAGTCCGTGAGTTAGATTATCAAAAAATATTGGACACGTATTTTTTCTTTTGTCTATCAAACAACAAATGACAAAGATAAACCTTGTCTAAATTTGGGAGTGGGGTCGTGACGTCACCTCTCTCACAGAAGTCTATACATGTGTATGACACTTGTGACGTCACGCGGAACTTTAACGGGCTATATCTTCATCAATTTTTGTTTTATTGACAAAAGAAAAAATACGTGTCTAATATTTTTTGATAGTCTTATCTGACGGAGTAATTACTATATTTTTTAATCATCATGGCTATTAGCATAAGTATGAAGTAAGGCTCCTTTCGGTTTAACATACCAGTTATGTACCCCTAGTATAGGCTGAATTAATTTTCTTGGAGCCTGTGACGTTAGCTTTAGCTCAAATCACACAACTTGGCGGGTGTGATATTGGCTACACGTTGCGGATAACCCAATCCTCGCGCAGCTGTTAAGTGAGCTTGAATGAATGAACACTTTATTGTTAACACAAATTACAGAAGAATACACAGAAAGGAAAAATAAAGTAACTTAAAACTAGTGCACCAAAGGGCGGCCTTATTGCTTACAGCAATCTCTTCCAGGCAACCCTTACATCTAGAGAGGAAATAATAATGATAGATAGGAAAAAAAACGGGGTGAGTAGTAAAGGAGAAAGGAAAAACAACAAAAAAAAACAATGAATTAGTAAATACTTAACAAGTTAAAATTCGAATATGTTTATTACTTACATCCTAATACATAAAAAATAAAACCGGCCAAGTGCGAGTCGGACTCGCGCACCGAGGGTTCCGCACAAACCTGCAAGGTTTACAAAGTTCGTTCATTACGACAAAAAAAGTAATAAGTTTATATTTATTAAAAAATATATATTTTGTAATGTAACTAAAAATTTAAGGTTTTCGGAATTTTTCCTTTATGTGTGCTATAAAACGTTGCTTCATGCCAAATTTCAAGATTCTAGGTCGACTGGAAGTACCCTTTAGGTTTTGATTCCCTTGCGAGTACTTGCGAGTTTCAAAATTTGCGGCATAAACGGCTGTATCTTTTGATTGCGTTGGCTTAGAAGTTTGATTTTTTCACAGCTTCAAGGGACAGTAGACCTGAGTAATTGATATAAATTTCAGCTTCATACCTCCACGCGTTCCTGAGAAAAAGGGTCTTGACAGACGGACGGACGGACAGACGGACAACAAAGTGATCCTATAAGGGTTCCGTTTTTTCCTTTTGAGGTACGGAACCCTAAAAAAGATAGACTTCAGTTCAGCTTCAGTCAGGATTGGACTATCCGCAGCTTGTGGCTAACATCACAGTCGCCTATAAGTTTGATTCAGCCTATACAGGGGTACTTTTAGACCCGGTTCAAGAGTTTGTAAGAATTTCTTGCCGTCAGCGAGCGGCGTGGTAGACGACTGCTGTATAAATGTTTTAAATGGTCACCGCGCATCATACCAACACGTCACCGAATCGACTGAGTACATGCTGTTGAATGTTAGAAAAATAAATTTTAATGTGTTTGTTAACAAACTCGACGATGCGATATTTGAAATTATAGACTAATTTTGAATCTTTATTATATGACTTGGTAATTGCCGATTCTGTTATCCTTTTCCCACTAACATATAATTACAATGTTTGCTCCTGTTCTTGACTATTTACGGATACATCTTAGCGGGATATCGGTCCAAAAATCATTAGGTGAAGAATTATTCATAGATAATGGATTTGCGGAAACACCGATGTGAAAATGTCACTAATTCGTATGTCTAGGTAGTTATGTCGTTGATTACATAGCAGTTTCTATGCATTTTCGCCGTTATTTTGTTTTTTGTAGGAATTATGCCATGATTTTTTCAATCTTAAGGTACTTCTAATTCTTATTCAATGTGGGGGCGATAAGTCCTGCACTGACGTCCCGCATGGGGTGTTTTGTGAATTTCTCCTCCAGGGTCTAGCCGAGCCAGCCCAGCTCTTTAAATAACGGAGCGTAGCTCTGTGTCGCTGACATAACACACTTCTACTTCTCTCTCTCACACAGTAAAATCACAGTAAAACCCACGCACACCACTCATATACTCATCATTTGTGAAAAGCGGCTATAGTCGATTCGGTGTTGAATTGATACAATAAACTATGACCTACTCATCTTTTGTGAAAAGCGGCTGTATTAGATTCGGTGTTGAATTGATACAATGAACTATGACCCTTCCCTAATGTAATATAAAATGTACACATGGTTTTAGATTAATCTAGAATTTTTTATTATTTAGTATAACTGCTAGATGTAATTTAGAAACAATATGAGTGTGCGTATGTTGTATAAAGCGATTTAAATATAGGTATTAATTATATTGTAATTATATTAGTGTAATTATTATTAATTAGGTAGTTTTATACGATCGGATGCGTTTTTGCTTGTGTAATATATCTGTGCTTTTTATAATTTTTATTTTTTATTTTTGGTTCCTCCCCCCTTTTTTCTAAATTAAGTTTCTTCATGGATTTTTTTAATGCCGATATCTTGTGCAGCTGTTATGTGCGCTTCAGTCACGATTATGTTACGTGTAGCTTGTAGCTAACTTCATAGCCGACAGGAAGTTTGGTTCGGCGTATAAATAGGTGAGTCTTCTTATGGTGCCGCCACCATCTCCACGAGGCGACACGAGCTCCGCAGCTGTAGCTAACTTCATATCGTACGCAAGTCGGCGATGTGAAGTTAGCTACAGAAGCTTCTCAAGAAAGTTCTGTAGCTAACTATGTGCTATGTACCCTTTAAGCCCGATTACAGAGGCGCCAGAGTAAATTTAATAGCAACGTAAAAAGCTACATATGCTATCTAGCTAATATAATTACGATGGCGCCTCTGTAATCGGGCTTTTTGTGTTACATTATAGCATGAAACCCTATTTTTTTTTACTTTACGCGGCATCTTTTTGGTGTTAAATGTTTTTATGTAAATTCAAATGCCTTGCCCAAAATGTTTAACGGCATAACCCAGCGCCAAAGCGCCATTTTGTTTTTAGTTTTGACAGTAGTTGCAGAACAAAAGTTGTTAGTTTTGATGTACAGAATAAGCCCCTAAAGGTGCGCTTACACGAGAGCAATAATTGCTCGGCGACACGAATGGACCGATCTGGAGCAATGAATGGAGCAATTTCAATAAATTGCGGCAATTATTTCGGCGATATAGCTTCTAATTGCTCCAGATATTTCATATCGCTCAATGTCGCAGATACGGATTGACGAATATCCAATGGGCTTGGAAATTCCTAGCAATTTTTGTATATATCTCATTCGCACTTGTTTGTTTTGCGGCTTGCCGTCTTGCTTCCGCGGGGAGAGCGAGAGGTCGGGTGGAAGTAGTTGATGAAGTTGCGCCGTATCGCTCAATATTGTATTGCGCAGCATTGATGCTTGTTGCCGTTGCCGTAAATTGCTTAATGTAGTCGTGACATCACAGTTGACGAGTATTGACTGGAATTGAGCAATTTTAGTTGCCCGTGTAAGCGCACCTTAAGAGGATGCTAATTGATTAGAAATACTTCTGTATATATGGGTAGGGCCCGTAGGGGACACCTATACGCACAATAGATGTTTAGTACTATGATACTTTAAAGCGTCACGTTCTCGAGATATTTTGGATGTTAAGATCGCTATACGAGAACTATGAAAATCACAAAAAATACCTAATGAAGAATGTTACTAGGTATGCCAAATCCCTTGAAATTGTGTCTCAGTAAAGCCTGTATGTATACAAATACACTAGTTTTTGTCGTAGTCAAAAATACCAAGTAGTTTTGATTTTATACGCATTCAAAGTTTCGAAAAATATCGAGTCCCGCTATAGTCACGTGACCGCTTGTGACGTCACGTCACAACGCGCCCCCGCGCTTAGTATCAAGTCGGCAGCGCTGTAGTAGGTGTAATAGCTTGCGCGTGTTGTGGTGTGACGTCACACCGTCACTGGCCGTTTACAACTTGTTTTACTTCTAAATCGGAAACTAATTCACGTATCGAAGTAATTTTTTCACTAGTATTTTTTATTTTTGACAGAGAATATGGAGTGCTAATAATCAAAATTATAGTCTGACTATACTAAGTGTCTGTCTCATACTGTCTCAGTCCCCCTTTGTCGTCTACCCCCGCGCCCCTGTACCCGCGCAGGCGAGGACACAGTTAAACGGTCAGACTATAGTGAACATTCTTCATTGCAAACAAATGTTCAAACCCTAACCCTAAAGGGGTTTGAATTTAATTCTCTACGACTTTGTTCATGTACAATTATGTCATAGTTAAAGTAGGGACAAGATAATAGGTCACTTTTGACATTTCATTTTATGCAAAGAAAAATATACCTTGTACTAAAGGAATAAAACTCCAAGCCGTATTCGAGAACACTTAGTATACACTTATCGGTCGTCGTCAATATTGTTTTCATGAGTTTTATTCCTTTAGTGTAAGTTATATTTTTCTTTGCATTCATGAACTGTCAAAAGTGACCTATTAAAATGACTCCACTTTAGTTTCAATAATAATCGAGATAATTTGATATTTATACTTTACCACTATTTTCGCGTATAACTCGAAAAATATCGATCGTACGAAAAAAATTGCAACTAATAATTAGGTTCATAATTTTAACAACCTAATTTATTTATAACTGTACGTGATGACTTGGTAATGAAACATGTTATTCAGGTAAAAGTTTTGGAGTCCAATAATTTGACCACGCGGACTTTTTTTCCTGTTGGACAAATCAGTAGACTATCGAGTTTGACCACCAGGGCCCTATTTTATAAAGCTACAAGTTACAATTCTACAGGCAAATTGACATTAATGACGCAGTCTCGACCAATCACGAATGCGGATTCCGTCAATGTTGCCAGTTATTTACCTGTAGCCTGTAACTTGTAGTTTTGTAGAATAGGGCCCAGGAAGGACCCGTAATTGTAGAGATTCACGTTAAGGGGTTTAAACATTTGAAAGAAAACAATTTAATTGAAATTAATAAAATTTATTGGACATGGACCACATTCATACGCTACGGCAGGTTATACAGAAGACCGAAGAGTATAACTTGCCACTTTGCTTAGCGTTTGTGGACTATGAGAAAGCCTTTGATTCGGTCGAGACTTGGGCTGTGCTCGGGTCTCTCCAACGATGCCGTATTGACTATCGGTACATCGAAGTGTTGAAGTGCTTGTATAATAACGCCACTAAGTATGTCGGTCCGAGTACAGGAAGAGAGCTCCAAGGCGATCCCTTTAAAAAGAGGCGTAAGACAGGGAGACGTAATTTCTCCGAAACTGTTTACGGCTACTTTGGAGAACGCCTTCAAGCTCCTGGAATGGAAAGGATTCGGCATCAATGTCAATGGCGAATACCTCACTCACCTTCGGTTTGCCGACGATATAGTAGTCATGGCAAAATCGATGGAAGAGCTCAGCACGATGCTCGAAGGCCTCAATCGGGTTTCTCAACAGGTGGGTCTTAAGATGAACATGGACAAGACGAAAGTTATGTGTAATTCCCATGTTGTACCCACCCCGATCTCTGTTGGGAACTCGGTTCTTGAAGTCGTTGACTCGTACGTCTACCTAGGACAAGTAGTCCAGTTAGGTAGGTCCGACTTCAAGAAAGAGGCCAATCGCCGAATCCAACTCGGCTGGGCAGCGTTCGGAAAATTGCGTAGCGTCTTCTCGTCCGACATACCTCAGTGCCTCAAGTCGAAAGTTTTCGACCAGTGTGTGTTGCCAGTGATGACTTATGGCACAGAAACGTGGTCTCTCACTATGGGCCTTATTGGTAAGCTCCAAGTAGCCCAACGAGCTATGGAGAGGGCTATGCTCGGAGTCTCTCTGCGAGATCGAATCAGAAATGAGGAGATCCGTAGAAGAACCAAAGTTACCGACATAGCCCAACGGATTGGCAAGTTGAAATGGCAATGGGCAGGGCACATAGCGCGGAGGACTGATGACCGATGGGGTCGAAAAGTTCTCGAGTGGAGACCACGTACCGGCAAGCGCAGCGTAGGACGTCCACCCACAAGGTGGACGGATGACCTCATTAAGACCGCAGGATGGCGCTGGATGCAAGCCGCTTCCAACCGGTCTTATTGGAGATCCATAGGGGAGGCCTATGTCCAGCAGTGGACTTATGGCTGATGGATGGATGGAATAAAATTTATCGATTTTCCTACGACTTCAAAAAAACAGTGTGAAGTAGATAATACTTCTTGGCGTTGTGACAATGAAGAGAGTGGTTGCGCAGTAGCAAAGAATATATAACAATACTACGCAGTAGCAACATATTCATGAGTTAGCGGCGCAAGAGAGAGGATCTGCGCAGCCTTGTGGCTAATGTCACAGCAACCAAAAAGTTTGATTTGGTCTGCTTGTTGTTGGCTTTTAGAGGTTTATGGGTCAGGTACCTATCTTGCCACTTGGTTACGTAGTATTATTATATATTCTTTGACTTGACTAACTCTCCGGAACTTTTTTTACAGTCATTTGTTTCTATTGACATTGGGCAGCATCATGTTTCGTACGGAATTTTTAATCGCAGTCAATTTCAATAATGAGATACATTCGAAATCTTGAAACGTAAGTATTATGATATTGTTCACAAAATAGCCAAACTTTTTAAAAAGCGTCCGCTTTGGTAGGAGCATGGTAATGGTATCTATGCAGTATTCCGTCTAAAAAAGAGAAAAAGAGTATAATATATGCTTCGAAATTGGTCCCATAAACATTTTATTGAAATCGGCTAAGCCATTTTTGATAAATCAACAATAATGTGAAAAATGTAACATCGATTCCTGCGAAATATTCGCGAATTCTGTACACGGGTAAAGTCGGTCGTGCTATTTTTTGCGAAAAAAATTATTGAAAATCTAGTTGAGTTGACGAAAAATACGTTATGATAAACTTAGTAGGTAAATTATAACGCGAACTATACCTGTTTCCTTGTGTTTTGTATCAATAATTTGAATTCCAGGCGCTGAGTTAAGCCCTTAAGTTGATATTTTTAAGATAATTATGTAGCTTTATATTTAGAAAAAAAATCCCCAAATTATGCCCGTTATTAGGAATTTTAGAAAAGCGACTGATTTTGAGTCATTCGATGTTAAAATTCTAAAATTGTTTTAATATAGGCTTCTACAGAAATGCGACCTGAATTTGCGAGAAAAGGATAGCTAGATGGGATTTTACTGTTGCTAAAGAGACAGCGATATTTTCAACAAAGCTCTGTTTTCCTAGGATAGCGGTGTCCGTTTAATACGGCCTTAATAAAGCGACGAGTGACGTCACTTGAACGTCTTTGCAAACTAAATGGTAGGTACTTACCTACGCTGTTTTATCTGCTTGTCCTGTAATTAGGTGATAAGTACAGACCACCATTATAAACAAATTTTTACAATGGTATCCTAACTTGCTATCCTTATTCTCACACAAATTGGTTCAGGCCAGTGTGTAGATACCTTTTAGATGCAATAATGAAATTGAAAGTACCTTTAGATGTAAGAATGTAAAAAAATACAATTCTTTATTGATAAATAAATGTCTATTGTACATCTAGTGGTTTTATTATTTTCAATACAGAGTAGCGCTCGTATCGTAGTTCGACGTGTTTGTCAGCGATCACCGAAATTAAGCAACGTTCCGCATAGTCAGTATTTGGATGGGTGACCGCAGGTGGTATTTTCCAAGTGAATTTTCCGAGGCCTTCAGGACGCCTAAAAACTCTTACACCAGGGCTAACCACCTGGCCTATACTAACTTACTTAATAGAGTGTAAGTCTATTGTAACTACACTTAGCCACCAAGCGTTCCGAGTCCACATTCCTCATACGAACAGCCAGAATGTGGAACGCTTTGCCTGAGTCTGTCTTCCCGCTAAAGTACCTACAACGTGGGTGTCTTCAAATCCCGAGTAAATAGGTATCTTCTAGGTCTGCTACACCTTAGACCGCATATCTACTTAACATCAGGCAGTATGTATGTAAATAAACGCAAACGAAATAAAATAATCGGCCAAGTGCGACTTGCGCACGATGGGTTTCATACAGTATGGAAACTCCCCTTAGTAAATTTTATTCCAACTTAATTATTTATTTTTGATAGAAATATAATATTCTGTAAATATTTCAAGCATCTTCCTGTTGTCGTTATTAATATATATCGAGTAAAAAATAATACTTCTTGTGTTCCCACACAAATATTAAATTAAATATTTAAAAAAAAAAATAACCCCCCCCCCCCCCATATTTATTTTATTTTAATTTCATTATTAATTTTTAAAGTGAATATTTAAAACTAAATATTTGAAGCAATGGAGTGACTCGTTACTTCCTTCAAGGGATTGCGTCTACTTCAGTCATTGAAGCAGACTCGTTATGCTCGCGCGTAGTGGGATTCACGAGCCTGTCGCATCACGGGAACTTTAAATAATAATAACACCTTTAAATAATCCAGACACGTCTGTATATATAATAATAGTAGTTTATGCAACTGTCATATAATGAAGGGTATTAAAACACGAGTGTGAGTTTATGAAACGAGCGCAGCGAGTTTCATAATAGGAACGAGTGTTTTAATACCCGTGTTATATGCAGTTGCATACACTACTTTATCTTCACTAATAAAAATAAAAAAAACATATTGCGAAACATTAAATTCACGCGTACCTACGTGTATTGTCACAGTGAACTTGGCGCCATTAAAATCTAACCAATGAGAGCGCAGCTGCGCGCGCAGGGCCAATCAGGAGCGAGCGCGCGATGTTATAATGAGATTTTACGATATCGATGTGGATATTATAACATCATGTGAAATTGCTTAAATTGAGTGTTTTGTTGTATGCGCTATAACAGTAGTCATTATAAGTCAAGTATTGGAAACATAAGTAGAATGTTACAACATTAGTGTAGATAAAAGTGATTTTGATTCTATGATTTTTCTTTCAATAACGTACTCGTACCTGCTTGACAATACGTAATAAGTAAACATACGATACATTCTTGTTCAAGAATATCTAATTTAATTATTCGGTGTCACCCATAATTCATTCATTTTACACTTTCATTCATTCATTATTCACGTCACAGCTTCATTATTCTCGTCTTTAGGTACGAGTATAGGCCTAATCATACAAGTTAACTTCAAGCTGCGCAATATCCAATCCTGACTGAAGCTCACAAAGCAGCGCGTTGATTGGGTCTCCCGAAGCTTGCAGATAACTTCACATCCGCCGACTTGTATGATTCGGCCTATACGCGGGATTGCGTCTACTTCATCCTGTCAGGCAGATTCTAGTGAGTCCTCATGCTCGCGCGTAGTGGGGTTCAAGAGCCTGCTGTATCACGGGAACTTTATAAAACAGCGCCTTTAAAAATAATCTAGATATAGGCCGAATCATACAAGTCGGCGGATGTGAAGTTAGCTACAAGCTGCGCAAATATCCAACCAACAACGCGCAGCTCTTTGTGAGCTTCAGTTAGGTTTGGATATTGCGCAGCTTGTAGCTAACTTCACATCCGCTGACTTGTGTGATTCGGCGTATACTTCTATATTAAAAAATAATATAACACATTTTGATATAGATAATAAGTAGTTTTGATTCTACCATGTTTTTTATTAAGCAACTTAATGCACGGTCTGTATTTGGATGGGCGACCGCGGATGGAATTTTCCAATTAGCGCTACCGTGGCTCGGATGACATATTAAATTGTAGGTCCTGGTTGATTTAACCGTTTAGCCATGTGTCCTAATATGATATTAGATATAAATTATAGCCTATAGGTTTAAATTGTATTATAACCTTATAGAAAATGTATATTTGATTTAGTAAGGTTATAACTAATAACAAACAATTGAAAACAAAATAATATTTAATTATGTCCGAACGAGCGCCACTGGCGGACGTTGGCACTAAAAAAATTTACTGGTGCTAACGATCACCACTGGGGGACGTTTTAGTGGCGGCCGTTGGGAGTATACCATCGTCACCCACCACCTGGGACCAATCAGCACCGGGCGTTGGACAGCACCAGTATCCGACAGCCCTGGTCCCGACGTAACGACGTCCCGGCGGCCTTCTGAGGTATACCTACTTATCATCATGAACAACTTCATGGGACCAACCCCAAAATAGCTAATTCAGCTGTTCTGTGAAAGCAATGTGCAAGCAACGCCGGGTGAAAAAGAGGTAAATAGGTATCTTCTAGGTAAGCGTGCTACAAACTAGACCGCATATCTGCTTAACAACAGGCAGTATGTGGTCAAACGCAAACCTATTCAGAATTAAAAAAAAAAAAAAAAAAAAAAAAAAGGTATTTAATTAATACATATCTCATGTTGTATTGCGCAATAAGTCCCGTATTATTAAATTATATCACTACATAGTATAAAACAAAGTCGCTTCCCGCTGTCTGTCCCCATGTATGCTTATATCTTTAAAACTACGCAACGGATTTTGATGCGGTTTTTTTTAATAAGTAGATAGAGTGATTCAAGAGGAAGGTTTATATGTTTAATACACCTGTGCGAAGCCAGGGCGGGTCGCTAGTAGTATGATAAAGCAAAGCAGGATGAGAAATCAAAATACAAATTTTACATAATCATATAACCTGTATTATTATTTAAATAAAATTTGTGAGTACATTTAACATTAAAATACATTTAAAGCTTAAAATTAATTACAATAAAATGTCTTTTCAATGAGATTACAAATCTAATAAAAAAAGTAATTCGGAAGTAAATTCTGATTTTTACAAATATTAAGTACTTAAAGAAACTAACTTAAATCAAACCACAGTATAGACTGAATAAAACTGCTTGACAACTGTGAATGTGTAGTAAACTACAAGCTACGAAAAAACTGTTGCCTGTAAAGTCGGTATACGGGCGAAAGTTTTACGTGACAACGACTTTGAGACGAATGAGACGAATGAGAGGCACTTACGTGCCTCTCACTCGCTCTCATTCGTCTCATTCGTCTCGTTGTTTGTAATTATTAGGTGTTAGTAATTATTATTGACAATAACTGATTAAATCTTAAGTAGGGGGTAGTTCGAGAAAAGTGTGAGCGGAGCGTAACGCAGTTTCTTGAAGTGTCACCCGGCAAACCAATTTATAAGACGTTGTCACGTCAAAACCAAATCCTGACTGAAGCTCACTTAAGAGTAAACAAGTAACAACGACCTTATCCTACCATCCCCTTTTTACTACAGAACAAGTAGAAGGACGCCACATTACCACCCCTACACTGTCGATATTCCTTCGATACGTACGAAGCGGTTTGACTCAACATTTCTGATTCGTACCGCCAGGGAATGGAACAGTCTTCCTGCTTTCCTGTTTCCTAAGAGATATAATCTAAAGCTTTTCAAGGTCAGAGTGAATAGGTATCTTCTAGGTCTGCGTGCTTCATCTTCGACCACAACGTCGCTTACCATTAGGCGAGTTGGTGGTCAAAGGCGGACTTATTAGCGTTAAAAAAAAGTCGCTCATCACTCCATACAAACGTCGGTGGGTAATCACACCAGTGTTTGCTGTTGAATATCTAAAACTAACATTTATATCAATTTGTCTTTACAAAATCTATGCTTTTTGCTAATAAAACTGTGAAAAAAAATCTCCACTCGAATGACATAAGCCTTAGACCATTTGAATTATGACTCATATTTTTAGGAAACTTTGGATGCAAAAAACACAAAAGAACTAAACTGAGTCATATTTTATGAAAATAGCGGTTTAGTTAATATATTCGTTAGTTCAAATAACTATTACTTAAACAAATCCATCCAACAGTTTTTTTCATAATTTACTACGGAGAACACCTTATGCGCATGTAGTACGCAGCTGTGTTAGGTAATACATAATTATAGTTATTTTAAAACAAATAAAAACAAAATTATATTGCAATGTCGGTCAAGTAAAGAATCATTAAATCGGTTTATAAATCATCGGAGTAATCGCGTAACATACAAACAAAATAATCGGCCAAGTACGAGTCGGACTCGCGCACGGAGGGTTCCGTACTGTACCTATGGGAGCCCTCCCTAAATATTTATTTTGTTTCAATTTACCTATATATTATTGAAGTAAATTTACAATTAAATATTCTGTGAAAATTTCAAGCATCTACCTGTTACCATTATTAATATGGAGCGAAAAACGGCTAAAAAATCAGGTTTGTGCCCTCAATTATTAATATTATTGTTTTTAGTTGTTGTTATAGCAGCAACAGAAATACATCATCTGTGAAAATTTCAGCTTCCTAGCTATAATGAGATACAGCCCGGTTCATGAGATACAGCCTGGAGACGGACAGACAGACAGACGGACAGCGGAGTCTTAGTAATAGGCTCCCGTTTTTGCCCTTTGGGTACGGAACCCTAAAAAATCATAGTCGAATTGAGAACTTTTTTTGAAGTCGGCTAAAAAGAACTCTTAAGAATTATCTTTATCTTTATTTTCAACTAAAGCGATCAACGCCTGCCTGTCCCGCTTATTCTCACACGCACACGAGATCAAAGCAAACAAATGCTTATTAGAATATTCTGTTCTTTCCACGACAAATTCTTCCAACTCCTTCCTCGGCAAATAGTACGCTTTCACATACCTATCTACATAGTCCTGGTACGGGACAGGTTTCAACCCTGAAATCTTTTCCAATTTAACGAACAACTGTCTATAATCCAACTGCATTAACCCTCTACCACCATTGGAGCACTTATTTGCATTGGAAAACCCTTCAACTAACAAATGGACTATAAATTTCGACACCATACTCCAAATGGAATTCTGTATTTCAGAACTGATAGGTATTTTTGCTGAAACGTTTTCTAATCTAATAGCGAAGACCTGTATTTTACGCGTTATCATATCTACGTAAGGACTATGTTCGCTTGCAACGTTCTTCACGTCCCATTTGACCTGAGACATGGCTATTAATGCGGTCCTAGCGTCAACCGCTTTGCTAGCTGAACACATGTAAACCGGCATTCGTAAGTCAGAAACAACTGCCAGTGTGTTTTCTTTAAAATGGTCTATAACCATGCGTTGATGGGGAGCTATTATAGACTCTAAATATGGATGCAAAAGCTCAAATTGCTTTGCCAAAAAAATAACGCTTTCAACCGCTGTAATTCTTTCACAAAGACCGTTTAAGTTTTCCTCATTTCTCAAGTCTAATTGAGGCATTTCGGGACATTGGAATTTGGTTTCTGTCTCTGTATTAACAGAGTCTATATTATTTGATATCCGTTTCAAAACTAGGTTCAATTTGTTTGTGTATAAAGTACTGGAAGCGACGTCCAAATCAGATGTAAAGAATAGATGTACCGTGTAGAAATAGTAGTCGAATAATTGATTCATTAAAACTATAACTTCTAATGAAATTTGAGGAAGATATCGACAAATTTGGAGATATTGACCACAGTTTCGTAAAACTGATAAAGTAGTATTGGTTACTATAACACTGTCTTTGATTTTAGACGGACTTTCGTTTACTTTTTCGTTCATAGAGGAGTACCTATCACTGTCATCGACATAATCTCTTTTCAATTCTTCTGGTTCGTCATCTGATTCATTCTCACTAACCAATTCAGGTTCCAGACCAAAAATATCATCATTTGTGACGTTTTCATTTCGGAATATTTCGAAAGGAGTGTGGATTGATTTTTCGTTGAAATATTTCGCGATGTAAACACTGTCGTCTTGCGATGGGACTGACGATGCGCCGTCCGACAAAGTTTTAGACACGACCGAATCTTTGGACGATATTAAGTACTTTTTAAATTGCTTAAACTCTTGCAAATTGAGCAACGTGAATGATGATTTAACCGGACACTGTTCCCACCCTTCATTTTCCAAAAAAAGCTTCAACTCTTCCATTCTGCCTCTGTGATAATTCTTAATATACAAAACGCTTTGAGTTTTGATAAAATCCTGTAGCAAATCGGACTTATCGCCGCAAAATACCTCGGCGACCTGCGTCAGCTTTCGCAGAATGCCCAACATTTGAATGAACTTCTCAAAAGGACACTGTTCTAAGCCTGAACTTTTCAAAAAAGTCGAAACCTTCGCTTGGACATCGTGCCAAATTCGGACCAAACCAGCTTTTAGCTTCTGCCTAATATACTCTCTGCTAACATTCTTTTCAATTTCAAAAACGTTATTCGTCGACGGTACTTCCTCTACATCGTATTTCGAATGCCAATTAACTAAAAGGTAATAACTCCTCATGATCAAAAACAATTTTTCGCACATATTCAAAAGGCATAACGGCGCTTTTTCCGGCGAAACATTCTCGCACAAATCTTGAAATTTCACGTCTGTACTTTTGTCTGTAAACCCTTTGACTGATTCTAAGGCAGTTTCGTTAACAGCTGAGCAGTAGTGCATATGTAACTGCTCCATAGCCGCTTGTGTTTTCCCCAACAACGCGTAAGCTTTTCTAAGCTTTTTGAAGACAGTTTCGTCAAAGTTATAACACACACTTGCTAGCACCGAGTCCAATTTTTCTTCCGTCATATCTAAAGTATCTTGCAACCTATTTGCCAAATCAGCTATACATGTATACTCTTTATGAATCGAGGCAGCTTTCTTGCTTTTCAAAATCAGCTCAATCGCTTCGTAATACTCCTTTTTGTGTATCAGGTTAGCGACATCTAGTTCAACGCTGCGTAAACTGCGTAGCAATTCCAGAGACTTCAGCACAGATCGGATTATCTGCCTCTTTCTAAAGTTAGCGAGTATGACAAAGGTGGAGATAGTGAGGTGGTTGGACGCTGTGCGTAGTTTTTCTCGCGCTTTTTGGCATGTTTCCAATGTATTTGCCAGTTGTTCGCGAATGGTTTGTATTTCGTTGAATTCTCGGTCGCAGTTGTCGCGTTGTTGAGATATTAGGTGTAGGGCTTTGCCGGATACTACCTGAAAAGGTTATAATACACATTTAGTAAGGATTTCGTGATCATTAATATTATATTGGCACAGGATTAGGTGTTGCGCAGCTTGTAGTTAATTTCACATCCGCCGACTTGTATGATTCGGCATATTTAGCGGAAATATAGACCCAGGCAAAGAGTTCCTTGCCCTGATGCCGGGGCACTAGAATACGGCATCGGTATCCTCTGCCTGTAGTAAGAGCCTACTAAAAGGGGACCCCTGGGCTCGTGGGTAGACAGAGTTGGGGCTTTGGCCATCCACTCAAGCGGGCCCGAGGAGGACGGCAGCGTGTGTGGCAACGCTGTCGTAAAGGACGGTTCAAGCCTGGTCTAATCACCAGGCGAGTAGTCGTGTGAAGTGCTGGGAGCACCGGTGTGTTCCTTTGAAGATCCCGGAGCTCCCAAGAAGGCACAAAGGCTGGCCACCGAGGGGGTTTTAGTGGGTACAATCCCACATAACCCTTCTGCACCCCAATGCAGTTAGGGCATCTTTAGAAGATTTCCCCCTCGTAAAAAAAAAAGGCAAAGAGTTCCACATTCTGGCTGTTCGTATAAGGAATGTGGACTCGAAATGCTTGGTTCTGACGCGCGTAATGACCACCATAAAAGGGTAGCGCTTTGGTCGCGTTTGTCAGCCGTCCGATAGAAGGAAGGGTCGGGAGGTAAACTTTGTACATTTAAGTATCTACCTCCCAACAAACATTTAGGCGACGATTAGAGCTTGTTTTGTTACTTAGTGGGCTACAAAGGCATTACAGTAGCAGCACTTATGACTATTGGCGATAAAGTGGCGTAAGCAAGTAACGTATATCACTTCAACTTATAATACAGAGTTACAAGAGAGACAATTAGGCGAGCTTAAAGGTTATGGACGTATTATGGCAAATCTTAACACTGTTGTACATGCACAGCATTTTGTGTTATAGCTTTAAGTGAATCTTAGAACTCTAAGATCTAAATAAGAATAAGAATTAGCTACTACCTCCAAAAGTGCTGTGCAGGTGATATTAAACTCTTTACAAGAACCTAAAGTTGCACAGTAGCGTTAATAAGCGCTACCAGCTTTACAATGGTGTTTATTTAATCTTATATAGCACCAAATGCTTGAAGTTATACAAAACTCTCTTGCATTACCTTAAGTCAAATAGGAGTATAATTTTTCGCTATAACAGATCCTCTAGCGTCTATTGTTACTTCTTTGTGACTAAAGGTAAAGTAATAGTGCTTAAGGTCACTACTGTATTTCTTATATTGACTACTTGTTTTTGACAAGCGCGAGTTTCCTGTGAGCCTGATGGTTCCGTACACGCTTTTCAAAATGATGATTGTGCTATTACTACAAGTGATAATGAAGATCAGAATTCTCTATGCTCCGAAAATTTTGTTGAGACAAAATTTTGATTTTAACACGAAATATACAATGTAAGCTAGTGTGTATCGAGCATGAAAAACAGTTGTATTTTTTTCCTTTACTGCACACACTTTAAAGTTATGGAATTAAACAAAATATAATATAAATCAAAATCTTTTATTTTTATCAAAATACTTATCTCCTATATAAGGAACATAAAACATAATAGCAAATTTTTGGTAGTAATACCTACTGACAATTACCTTTTTTTACTTATAACGTATAAGTATAGTAATAATATATAGTAACCTATATATTATTAATTATCTTGTCTATGTTAGGAAAATTATTTTGTTTCATTATAATAAAATATGACTTGTTTTTTATCACTTATAGGATCTTATTTTACTTATAATATTAAAAAATATGTCTTCAGTAATCACGTTGACTAATCTAAGAGTCAAAAACAGTTACAGTTATATAAAAGTATTATAATTTAACTAACTTTTCTATACTAGGAACATAATTTTGTTACATAACAAAATAATACTTAACAAATTTTTGGTGGTAAAGAATAGGATCTTTTTTTTACTCATATTTTGACAGATATCTTTAATCACGTTTACTAATCTACTAGTCAAATAACAGTTCACAACTAACTTTTTCTTTATAATTAACCAACGCTACGATCTTAAAGTAATGTAATGTCATAAGTTGCTTGAAACAAAAAGTCATCATTTTAGCAACAAAAGTTGAAACTAATCGCAATTGATTATGTATATAAAATACAAATCAAAAGTGTTTTTTTTTTACTTTTTAATCGATTGCGATAAGATTTGACTCTTGCCGCCAAAATGAGGTTTTTTTAGCCTTCTAATATAGCGAGCTCTCCGCCTAGAAAGAACACGCCAAACTGTAGATTTATGATAAATTTATAGTATGGCATATTTTAAATAAAAATAAAAAAATAACAAAAACCAATCTAATGATATTCTTCCTATCAACATCAAGTTGATAATCACAATGATAGAGTAAATAATTAGAAAATACAAATAAAGACGGTAGTGGCCAGAAAGTACCTCGATAAACAAAAAGAGACGGGCCTTCCTTCCAAATAAAAAAAAATTAAACTACAATATTCTAAAGTTCACAAATGGTAACTCTTTCACAATGGACATTATTTTATCTGGAAAGTCACTCCCCAACCTAGCTTTTCTTTAAGTTGGTCGAAGTACTTCCTGAACAACAAAATTTAATAATTGAGCATTATTATGAGAAATACGATATAACATCTTCTGTTACAACTTTCACATTGGTGGAATTGTTCTGAGCCTTATTAGCTGCTGCGGTGGTAATAGTGGAATTGTTCTGGGCGTTATTATTGTTTTCATGGTTACCTTCACCGGAATTGTTCTGAGCCTTAGCTGAGAATACGGCACTTTGGTCTAATCTGTAAACAAACACGATAGGTATTTAATAGTCTTATAGTCAGGTTTATAAACCTAATATTATTTAAATCATAATATAATATTAATTGTTAAAATAATATTTAATAATTTATCTACCTACTTCTTTGTATTCTACTCGTCCAAAACAGTTAACAGGTAAAAAATAACATCAATACATGGTTTAAAGTTTTGAGCACTACGGATCCCTAAATTCGTTTGCTCGCCATGTTGAGATAATAAAATATTAGATTATGGTTATAAAAACAAATATTTACAAGGTTTCCATGAAGTATTTTGCTTTAGTATGTATTTATATTACTAGAACAGTATTCTAAGATCAATAAGGCAATTTTTTGTACTTTTTTACAAGAAAAATGTGTCACTCCATATTAGACAAAACATTTGTTTTCAGTAAATAGACAACATACATCGGGCGCTCGAATTATTTACCAATAAATATGTAACTAATTCACAGTGTACTTACCTTCGCAGCAAAAATACGCTTCCTTTCGCACCATAAAACATATACTAATGGTTCACTTTTTTTGTTTAATATAAATCATCTTGAGGTTACCGACTAATATAGCCATTGAAAATAATATTATTTTGTTAGATTGCAAAATTAGAAAATATATTTTCCGGGTAGGTATCAAAAACTCTTGCGGGAAAGACCTATTTTATCGCCTTTGTGGATCTTGAATAGCGTTCAGACCGTTACAAATCACCTATTTACCTCCCTTTTAGCACTTGAAAATGTAATTAACGCCTTTGTATCTCTACTGTATCGCTTAAGGAGTCAGTTGACGCCTACCTGTAGCCCGCTTAGCACCCATAGAGGTAATATAAAACCATTTTTGCCATTTTACCGCTAACAGAGTTAATTTTCGCTTATTTACCCCTCTTGTATCGCTAAGAGATCCTGTTACCGCTATCATAACTCTCTTATAGCATGATTGTACCTCTTAGCCAATTACCATAACTCTTGTATACCGTCATTATACAACCTTAAGTAATATAAAAAT
The DNA here is from genome assembly GCA_964007245.1 of Hypomecis atomaria. NCBI lineage: Eukaryota > Metazoa > Arthropoda > Insecta > Lepidoptera > Geometridae > Hypomecis > Hypomecis atomaria. The sequence goes on from OZ023310.1 coordinate 9,447,769, forward strand.
TGTGCCTAATTCGGGGGTAAAGTAGGGTTAGAGCGCGCTCTAACACCAATTTGTAACACCCATAAACTACTTTAGAATCTAGTTAGCGCTTTTATAGACTTATTATAACTCTTACTTTAGCGCCTAAATGTTACTTGGGCTATTTATATATATATAGACTATTTTAGGTTGAGCTATTTTCGGTCCAGTCATTTTATATCTTTAAAAATTGTCAACAGTAACTATTATCTAATCTGTGTACAAATTAGTGTAGGTATAGCTACTGACCTGCTGCTGTCTCTTGAGCTTGGTGAAGGCAGCTTCAACTTGAGTGACGTCGAGGGGCGAAGGCGCGTGCCGCAGCACGTGGCGCGCCGCGTCCCACGACTGAGGCTCCGAAAAGTAAACATTCTCTATCTCACGGAGCACCTGGGTAATACAATATAATCTATTTATGGTAAGGCTCATTACTGGTCGCTGATTTTTGATATTTAAAAGTTCTTTAAAAGTTACAAAGTACGTACAACCTAGACACAGTCTTAAAAAAATTGTATGAAACAATATTATACAAATAACTTTATCAGGCTAACAGCGCCTCCGAAAGTCTTTCAAAAACATATGGGGTAAATAATTGTAATAAATCTGCTTACGTAATACTTGAACGGCCCCGTACCAACGGTATAGGTAACGGTAAAGGCCGATCCTTCGACCGCCAAATTTTATTTTTACTGACCTATTAGCAAAATAAGCCAATTTCAAGAATTTTTTTTCTAAAACATCGACCAAGTACGAGTCGGACTCGCGCATGGAGGGTTCCGTACTGTATGGGAGCCCCCCTTAAATATTTATTTATTATTGAAGTGAATATATAACTAAATATTCTGTAAAAATTTCAAGCATCAACCTGTTACCATTATTGACATAGAGCGAAAAACGGCTAAAAAGTCAGGTTTCTTGTAAGGGGGGCTCCCTTAATTGTTAATTTTATTTTGTTTATGAAAAATATTTTTTAAATATTTCTTTTATTACTCTCTTAGTAATTGTTGTTATAGCGGCAAAAGAAAATACATCATCTGTGAAAATTTCACCTTTCTAGCTATAATGGTTCATGAGATACAGCCTGGTGACAGACGGACAGACGGACAGCCGAGTCTTAGTAATAGGGTCCCATTTTTACCCTTTGGGTACAGAACCCTAAAAATTAAAATTGTTTAACAATAACACTCTCTATCTCGAATCCAGACTCTATCCAGAATTTGTTCCTCTCGAGACTATTAAATTAAACTATACAAAACTGTCTGTTTTTCATAATTAGATTTGAAACAAAAATAATAAATAGGTATCAATAATTTAATACTTAATCAGTTTTTTTTGGACCTCGTTAAAATTTTTCGACAGTGTCTGGACTCCAACTAAAAATACTTGCGGACCCCTGTGCTATTATTATTATTTATTTATTTATTATTATCAACAAAAGGTTACAACATAATTTACATATTTAAGTAACACTAAAAAACCTTGCAAAGGTTTGTCGTAGTGTTAAGTTCTACGCCCAATAATTCAATTTATAATGTAAGTGCAAATAAACAATCGGTAATTCGTGCAAAATCGCAGGCAGCCGAGCGAGAGCGCTCGCGTCGCACTCTGTCTCGCTTTCTCTCGTGCAAATAACCGCGGCACAGAGGCAAGGTAGCGGACAGGATATACTATATAGCATTGCTAATCAGTTTATTTGTTTGTCACCTGTAGATCAGCAGCAGAGTGGGCAGCGCTGAGCGAGCGGGAGTTGACCCCGGGCGGGCCCAGGCGGTTCTCCACCGTGTCCTCACTCATCATGTCAGCTGGACATGTTTGACTCACACCTGAAACACAATGGTTGGGACTGTCAGTTGTCTAATGGACTACCTTGACATCAGGTGTTATAATATGAGAAAAATTAAAATAAAAAAAATATATTCTATTATCGAAATGACAAAAAATAATATTCATGCAGGTTGGTGGAATCACATACGCCATCGAATTTCTTCTATAGACGTATGCAGGTTGCCTGATGTCTTACTTCGCCTAATAGCCAGTGGTGTGAAATTCCGTACATAAATTCCAAGGAATTCATTGGTACGGGACCGGGTTTGAACCCACAACCTCACTATTGTAAGGCGTGTGTCATTACCACTAGACCACCACAGCTTTATTTGACCTATAACAGCCTTTTTAATAACTACTACATGATGTAGGCCTACCCACAAAGGGTGATTGGACTTATTCCACACGCTAGCCCAGTGCGGGTTAGTGGTTTCGCTTATGTCATGGAATTTCTTCAAAGGATATAACATACAGGTTGCTTCACAATATTTTCCTTCCCGAAAAGCCAGTGGCATGATATTCCATACGTAAATAGAATTATCTACAATTGGAATAGGTTGCCTGAGGATGTAATCTCAGCAAAAACTATAAACACATTTAAGAATGGACTGGACCTTTGGATAAAGAAGGAAAAAATTTCTTTGACAGATAAATACTAATTTTATTCGACTCTGCTTGATATAGGCATATCAGTATACACTGCTCGCCTATAAACAAACAAATAAATAAATTCCAAAGAAATCATTGGTATGGGACTTTGCCAGGGTGGCATAGTGATCACAATAAGATACTAGAGTCTTTAATAGTCTGAGTCTCTCTTTAAATGTAATTTATTAATGAATAACAACAGCTTATATAGTAAATCATATCTATACATTGTGTGCTATCTATCCCATGTAAAACATCTAGATCATGAACTAGTTAATTAGGTTTTATGATGTTTTAAATTCACAAACCTAGTGCACATGATGTTCCAAAATAATATTTACAATATAAATTTAAATTACAAATAAACTAAATTAAACTACAAATTAAATTATTAACTAAACATTATGTATACACTAAAATATAAAGAGAAACTAACTAAAAAGGATCGCTTAAACCACCCATAGACATAAAATAGTCTATTGATAGTTCAAACTATCCTTTATGACTGACAACTTATTTATGACTTATTTAGTTTATTTGTAATTTTAATTTATATTGTAAACTAGACGACCCGCCCCGGCTTCGCACAGGTGTATTATACATATAAACCTTCCTCTTGAATCACTCTATCCATTAAAAAAAACCGCATCAAAATCCGTTGCATAGTTTTAAAAATTTAAGCATACAGACAAACAAACAAAAATAGCGACTTTATTTTATACTATGTAATGATACTTTTTTGGAACATTATCTGCACTAAGTTTGAGAATTCTAACTAGTTAATTGTGTTAGGTATATCTATCACATTTCATCGAGCTGCAACAGGACCAAGATTTGAACACACAACCTCACGATTGTAAGGGCCACTAAACCACCACTGCTTTAAATTCTGTACCTACTCTGAAATATTAACAGTAGGCACTGAATTCAACCAACTCAGTAACTCAAAAATTTAATTTAATATCCTTATAAAATTACCTATTTTGCTCACACAACATACAAAATGTACCTATAGACACATTAAGCCCGATTAGAGGTGCCATCGTAATTATAACAGCTAAATAGCATAGTTCTGTTTCTTTTCCACTTTAGGCATTCAATAGAGAGAACGCTTTTTACTTTGCTAATAAATGTACACTGGCGCCTCTGTAATCAGGCTTATTATGTGGCTATAAGACTATAGGACTGCCTTGGAGGCTCATTGGTTAGTGACTCTGACTCCTGGATCAGGGGTGTGGGTTCGGTTCCAACCCAAAGCTAATATTAATGTGATGAACATAGTTGTTTGCTCTGTATCTGGTTGTTATTGGTAATTGTCTATCTAAGTATGTATTTAAAATATGTATATGTAGTATATCAGTCTCTGGCAAGCCTCATATAAGTAATAAAATAAAAATGCTTTATTGAACCAAAAGCTTTACGAACTGTACAATAATTTAGTTTACATAAATATTTTGATGCTTATAAAATTAAAGACAAGTTAGGTAAAAATTCTTGATTGTATTGTGACTGGGTGGCGTCTGTACTAGTAACGAAACTGTTACAGCTAAGCTTTGGTTAGTTTGGGGTCAGAGACCGTGTAAGATGTCCCCGAATATTTATTATTTATTTTATACTCAACATACGACAGATGGAATTACAACATTAACGTAAACTACATCAATTCTTGCGGGATAATGAGTGGATTCACAGAACACTGGCTGGACGAGAACAATCACTTACTTTGCACATGTAATTTTCGCGCTTCAATACGGTAAAAAACAAGCGTCACAATTGTGATGCGTTAAATAAATCTGCAAAGTTCAATAAAACTGTAAATACTGACCTGAGAAATGATTGTGTATTTATTTATAATAAAAATTGTTATTCAACGTGCGTAGGCCGATGCCAATATCGATTATGAAGGACAATTCGACAACTCGCGTACAGTCTGATATCACACATGCTTGGATTTAAATTGATAACGAATTAATAGTCATGTTTATCAGTATAATGAGATTCTCGCAATATCCTGCCTAAAATTTGTAATAAAATTATTCACATTCACAAGCAAAAGAATTTTCGATTTTCACTGGGATGCCAGTTTATTGTCTAGAAATGGTCTATGATAGCCGTAAAGGTATTAAAGGAAAAGTGAGATATTACGTTTCTCTGTGAATAGTTTGTGCAAAAGGAAAAGCGTCGTAGGTGATGTCGCCTGGGTGCCATTTTACTAATTTTGTTAAGTTGACAACACGGCTCTGTCATTGCTAGTACAACAAAACTAAAAGTGTTTGAGACTTGTTAGACACCAATTCGGTTTTCTTCAATACTTGCAATGCGTCTACTAAGTACAGTCGATACCTCTGCTGCTGATTGAAATCTTACTGTTAGTTCACCGTAAAGCCACGACGATGACGCAGCTACGGTTCTTTTTTGTACAGTAATGAGATAATTATAGAGCTATTATTATCTCATTACTGTTGACTCGAACAAACCAGTTTTGCCTTTTTGGCTATTGCGTTAAAATACACTGAGATGAACAAAGTTATCATATTTTTGAAAATGTCGAGTCGAGTCAACAGAAAACAATTTTGATTTATTGCAAAAGTTTTTAAGAGCTAAAATTAGTTATTTTCTGTCTACGATGGCAGCATTTTATTGGACATCTTGACCATAGCTTTTGACAGTGACAGCCTTTAATAATTTGACAATTACTTTGACAGCCGCGATTTCAACAGGCTAAATGTGAAACATGTGAAGTCATCAAGAAAGTGATGATTTGCCTGATTACCAGGATTGTATGAAAACTACCAATACAGTACTTACTAAGTACTAAGACATTGGAATGAGGGATTAATGTATAGTCAATTCACGGTAGTTTACTCAACTGCCATGCTGAAGTAGGGTTATGTTATCAACGTTAAATTGTAGCTATCGTGAATTATTCTAAATATATAAATTAAATTATGATTTTTTTAAATTATTGTTTGTGTACGTGAGTGAATCACTATGAGGTCAGTGACTATCATGGTCGTTATGGTATCATCAACTGCTGTTCTGTGGTATCATCATTATCTTCATAAAAATATTTAACCTAGTTATCCCACTGTAAGTCAAATTAAACAAAAATTACATTTCTAACTTTTATAAAAGTAAAATAAAATAGTTATGTATTTAATATATTGAATTCATATTTCAAAAATAAATTAAGCTTATATTGCTTTAAAATAAATACACACCTAGTATAAACTATTGTGTAAAAAGACTAGCAATTTAGACTAGATAAATCAATAAAAGAGTCCATTTACATCTAAACCATCGAGATAATCGATTTCATTCGTAAAATCTTCATAGTCGCAGCAAAAACTAAACGTTCCATCGTTGGATCGCCATTTTAACCAGGAGAATTTAGGGTTGTCTTCGCAAACGTCGTCGCAGAAGGTTAGTTCTTGAATAGCAGTGGTGTTGTAGTATGAAGAGTTGATGGAAACGAAAGCTGTCGCTTTCTTGTCCCTTGAGTCGTAGACTAGCTGTGGAATAGAGAAAATGCGTGAGCGAAGCGAAATATTTTTTTTTAAATAATTTGACAATAGAAACGCTATCATAGTTTAATTAGCCATATGGAAAATACGGATATTGAAATTATACCTTGTAAAACATAGCTTGATACGCGAGACATTGACATTGACATACGCGAAATGACTCACGCACATCAAGTACCATATTTTTATAGTCAAAATGATCGGTACACAATATTATACTTCATGGTCGAGTCACTAGCATGAAGTACAACATTGTATACCGAACATTTTAACTATAAAAATTATGATTCTTCATGGGCGTGAGTCATTTCGCGTAGGTATGTCAATGTTTCGCGTATCAAGCTATATTTTACAAGGTATAAGGTACTTAATTATGTACTTATGGTAAAATTTGTAATAAAATCTTATAAAGCAAAGTAATTAACATAGCTCAGCGGGTTGGCCAGTTTAATAGGCAGTAGGCAGGCTATATAACACGAAGGTATTATGCCTGATGGGGTCCAAAAGTTTTCAAATGGAGACTACGCACTGACAAACACAGCATAGAAAATCCACCCTCAAAGTGAACTGGCGATCTCATCAATACCACAGAATTATCTTAAATCCAAGATGCAAGCTACTTCCGACCAGTCTTATTGAAGATCTCTAGGTGGGATGTATGCCCAGCAGTGGACGTCCTATGGCTGATGGGTGTGTGATGGAAGGATGGCAATAAGACAAAGGTCCCTAGTTATAGCCTACCATACTACTCGTGTTAGTCAGCTCTAAAATAACATTGAACAACAGTAAACGTATAAAATATTTCTAGTAGATACCTTGTAAAAGTACAGTGGGACAGGCACCAGTAAGTTGTTATTCTCGTCATTATGTAAGTATATTTCATGTGGGCGGTGGCTGCTGTCGGTGAGTGTCACCGTTCCGTGCGTACCCGTGCGGACTGTTACGGAGCGACCGAGTGACTGTAGGCGACGACGCAGTGCCTGAAAGAAATGAAGAAAAAGAATATTTTTATTTGTGTCGTGATTTGAGCCTGCATATTAGATTGTGATCTGTCGTGGACCTCGTAGGCTACCTGTTAAGGTTGATGCTCTCAGCTAGTTCGCAAAATCTATTAATCCTCTTAGGTTTTTTGCCATTTACAGATAAATACAATGAGTAGTACTACTCATTGTAAGTGTACGAAAACTCATTTAACGGCCAGTCTATGTATAATAACTGGGGGGCAATTCTGTTAACCGATCTCTTTACTGAAGTGATACGTTCTTGAACCTCTCTCGTTTTTCTGACAGTTCCGACAGCTCAAAACTGTCAGAAAAACGAGACAGGTTCAAGAACGTGTCACCTTAGTAACGAGATCGGTTGACAGAATTGCCCCGCTGATCAACTGATTTTTACCTTAGTTTTAACTGATGCACTTTTACGCATACACTGACCATTATTTTGGTTTTTGTCTAGAACTAACAACAATAGCATTATGATTAGTACTTACATCTTCCAGTGCGGCCCAATCCCCAGCGTTCCCGCGCTGCCACTGCGGCGCTGTGTTCACATAGTGGAAAGACGCGCGACTTTCAGCGTGCAGAGTGTAATCAGCGCGCGCTGTCAAGTGACCTCGGGTCAGGAACTAGCAAACAGAAGAACAGATGATGACGATACCTCAGACCAAATAAAAAAGAATCGGCTAAGTACGAGTAGGAATTACGCACGAAGGGTTCCGTACTGTGTGGGAGCCCCCCTTAAACATTTATTTTATATTAAACTAATCATACCTACTAATCATTTCTCATTAAAATTAAATATTTTGTGAAAATTTCAGCTTTCTAGCTATAACGGTTCATGAGATACAGCCTGGAGACAGACAGATAGACTGACGGACAGCGGAGTCTTAGTAATATGGTCCCGCTTTTACCCTTTGAGTACGGAACCTAAAAAACAAGACAGAACGTGGTCAAAAGACGAGTGAGGCCGGATTTTTATACATGTGGTGAGTGCGTCGGTATTGCGGCGCCATAGTTTGACTAACGCACTAAGGCGTATTTTCCTTGTACATGTATGTGTGTGTAATTGTATCTTTACACGGCGAGGCGTAGTTTTGACGGGCTCACTTGTTTTGTTCAAAACATTCCGTCTTGATTTTTTTTATTTGGTCTGAGGACGATACATTAAAAAATCAGAATACATTTTTCATATCATTTTCACTCGTGTCTAAACATTTGAACTCATAGACACTCAAATTTCACTCAAATGTCCAAACATTTGAAGCATGTTTATCTTTGAATCACGCGATGGACAAAATCGCCCACCAGAAGGTGACATGTGTTATGTGTGTGTCTAATGATGCTGATGTTGAAATGTCCGTTGCATTGTCCAAGTCCTTAAAATACCATCCATTGTAATTTAAAACAGCGTTTTCACTGAAAAACACGAACTGAAAACGCTATTTGACCGAAGCGAAGAGAAGGTCTCTGCTTTAACACGACGATTTTTCTTTCGTTTCTCTGAATATTGATTTTCATCTAAAGGTCGCATTTTTCAACGCATCTCGACGAAACTTAGTACACAGTTTTAATAATATACCTAATTAAAAAACCCCCGACACAAAAATATTTGACAACAAACTTTCAATTGACAACCATTTTGGGCACATTTGTAGAATTTTGGTTCAGAATCAGAATCAGAATCAGAAAATTTTATTTGCACCAACAAGTAACTTAGAGTATTAACATACACAACTTATCATATATGCTTACTATACTTAAGTCTACTTGAGGACCCTGTTTAATAGGGTGTTGCAAAAAACAAAGTAATCCTTATAAGCTAAATTTAAATGTAAATTATAGTAAGTTATATAAACTTTGATATGTCTAAGTATAACTATAACAATATGTATTATTACATCAGGGTGGGCCATGAATTAGTTAACATTTGAAAAAATCGTATAAAAAAAACCATTTAACATATTTTAGAAATCGTTTATTTACGAGAAAGCTAATTAGTTGTAATTTATTTTTTAAAAATTATTTCGTCTAAATGACCACCGTTTCGGTTTTTGCACTCATCTAAGCGAGTCCTAAAGTTTTCGAATACTTTTCTGCAAAGAGGCCGCGAGATCGCCGACATCTCTTCGATGATTTTTTCTTTAAGTTGACGCAGTGTATTCGGTTTATCAATGTAGACACGACTCTTTAAATAACCCCATAAAAAGAAGTCTGCTGGTGATAGATCTGGACTTCTGGGTGGCCATGGGATGTCACCCCGTCTGGATATCAGCTTTTCCGGAAACATGTCTTTGACCACCGGCAAGGACTCGTTCGATGTGTGACACGTGGCTCCATCTTGTTGAAACCATGTGTTACGATTATAGCCAGCAAATTCCAGTAGCATCGGTGCTAAGAACTCCCGTAACATTTTCACATACTCGGCAGAATTAACAGTAACTGAACGGCCTCGAGAATCTTCAAAAAAGTAAGGTCCGATGATTCCTTTTGCTGAAATTGCAGCCCATACAGTTACCTTGGGAGAGTGAAGTGGCCTCTCATGTTTAGCTTTGGGATTTTCGCTGCTCCAATACCTGCAATTCTGTTTGTTTACATGTCCATTTAGGTGGAAATGGGCTTCGTCAGAGAATAAGATGTTGTGAAAATTACTGAATCGAGTTAACATTGTTTCGGCATATGACTTACGTAAATTTAAATCATTAGGGTTTAGTTCTTGCACTATCTGGATCTTATATGGATGTAATTTCAAATCTAATTTCAAAATACGGCGTAATGATGTGCGGGATAATCCTAATTCAGCCGAACGTTTGCGTGTCGATAAATCTGGATCACGTCGAACAGAAGCGGAAACTTGCTGCACGTTCTCTTCGCTCCGAGAAGTCCGCGGGCCGCCGGTTTGTTTCACATTTAGTGTAGATCCCGTCTCTTCGAACTTCTTCACCCATTTCTTTATTAAAGGAGCACTTGGACACTGACTTAAGTCGTGTAAACCATATTCAACGCGAAATAAGCGTCTCACAGTAATGAGCGAAAAGTTGTTTAAATAAAACTGTTTCACGCAGTAAGCGCGTTGCGGCCCCGTGAAGCGATCCATTGCGACTAAATTTCCAAGAAGCGAGCTAGTGCCCCCGCCCGCGCCCGCGCCCCGCACGGCAATAGTTTGCGCGGTAAGTTACATTTAAATGTTAACGAATTCTTGGCCCACCCTGTATTTGGTTCATCTCTTATTGATTGCGGAAGTTTATTAAAAACTTTTATTATAGTGTATTCTGGTCCCTTTTTAACGATTTCCATCAAAGGTTCAGGGGCCACTAGCTGATTCTTTCGACGGGGGTTGGATGTGAATGTAAATAAATAGGGGTGTTTTTTGACGAATAACGCGGCTTCCAGTATATATATGCAGGGTAAAGTTAATATTTTTTGCTGTTGAAAGTGAGGTTTGCAGCTATCGCGTCTCTGGATATTCATTATGATTCTAAGACATTTCTTTTGTTTAATAAATAGGTCATTCACATCGGTGCTGTTACCCCATATAATTATTGCGTACCTAAGCCAGGCAAAAGCATATGCGTAGTACGCAGTTTTAGCGGTTTCGATATTGGTATTTGCTTTAAGGATTGATAGTGCATAGATGAATTGTGACATTTTTGATTTCAGTTTGTCAATATGGCCTTTCCAATTAAGATTGTTATCAAAATCGACTCCTAAAAGTGTACATTTGTTTATTTCCTTAATATTGAGGCTTTTTGACAGTTCGGAAAGGTTAAGTGTTTTCTTTTGATATGGATGAAATTGAATTATTTTGGTTTTATTACAGTTGATTTCTAGGTTATGTGCTTCAATCCACGATTTGGCCAACTTGAATGTGTCTTTTATTTGACTTTGTGAGTTGATATCTGATGAACATTTGAATAAAAGAGAGGCGTCGTCTGCAAACAAGATGCGTGGGGTACCTAGTTATGATCTTTGGAAGCTTGTTAATGTATATTAAAAATAATATACCTGCTAACACACTACCTTGCGGTATTGAGCTGTATAGTGTTCTTATTTCTGACGTTATGTCTTGTTTTGTAATTTGGTTAGGATCATAGTGGTCAATTTGTACAAACTGTTTTCTATTTGTTAGAAAAGAGCGTATCCAGTTTAGGGGTTTTCCTCTTATACCTATTTCGTGTAAATCTTTTAGTAATATGTCGTGTGATACTTTATCGTACGCCTTCGTCATATCTAGAAGAATGCTAATCGAATAGTGTTTATCTTTAATGTGGTTTAGAATATGTTGATAATATTTGAATATTGCAAGAGTCGTGGAGGAGTGTTTTCTGAAGCCATATTGATTATCATCGAGCAGTTTGTATTTTTTTAGAAATTAGTAAATGCGATCAGATATTATTCGTTCAAAAATTTTTGACATAGCTGGAAGTAGCGCGATGGGTCTGTAATTACTTACGTCGGTGACTTTTCCGGTTTTTTTATAAAGTGGTCGTATTTTTGCTATTTTAAGTTTATCAGGGAAACATTCTTCTTCGATAGATTGATTTATGAGCTGTGATAGGGGGAATTTTAGTTCTTCAGCACATGTTTTTATTAAGGCTGATGGTAGGTCATCTACTCCACAGCTAAATTTGCTGGGCAGCTTTTTGATTATTTTGTATACTTCGTTTTCTGTTACTGGAGGTAAATACATTGAATTCGTTACATTTTCATGAGTTTGCGCAAAATTTTCGCTATTGTTGTTCGTATATGTTTGCTTATGGTGTTTGTTAACATTTCTACGAGAAGAATTTTCGCCAATCGTTGAAAAATAGTTGTTAAATGTGTTTGCCACAGTGTGAGGCTCTTCTATTATGGTATTATTTATTTTAAGTTTTATATTCCGTTTATGTCTGCGTGGATGTTTATTAGTTATTTCTTTAATTATATTCCACATGGTCCTTACTTTGTTGTTTGCATTTTTCATTCTTTTTACATTGTTTATTTTTTTGGAAGCTTTAACGCACTTTTTTAAAAGTTTTTGGTAGTTTTTATGGTAGTTTTTTAATATTTTATTATTTGTTTCTTGAATTAGTATTTTTAGTGCTCTTTTATGTTGACATGATTTTCGTAATCCTTTTGTTAGCCAAGAATTTTTATTTACAGGTTTTATTACACGTTTTTTATAGGGTATAAATGTATCCAAAAGGTTTTTTATTTTTGTACTAAATTGATCGTAGTTTTCGTTCATATTCTTTTTTTCATTTATAATTAGGTTCCAATTTATTTCTGCTATAGCGTTTTTAAATTTGATGATATTTTGTGGTGAATATTGTCTCTTGTATATTATTTCTTTTGATAGTTGTGGTTTTAAATTTGTAGAAGAAGCAAACTGATAGTGTATTGCTTTGTGGTCCGATATACCATATTCTCTCGTACCGGCTTTAAAATCATATGTGTAATTGGTAAATAATAAGTCTAAGCAGGTTGATGTTGTATTAGTTTATCTTGTAGGTTGTGTTATTTTTTGGTGGAGGTTATTTTCTAGCATTGTGTTTATAAGTTTTTGGTAGTCATTTGGTCTCTTTTCCCTATCCAAATTGAAATCTCCACCAATTACAATGTGTTTTTGAATTTCTTTTACTTTTATTTTATGTAACAATTTATCCAGGAAGGTAAAAAACGTTTCAATATCACGATCATTACGGTATAGACTTATAAATAAAAGATTTTGTTGTGGTACTTCTATGCTACATGCTTCAATGTAAAATTCAATAGATAGTTCCATTATGTCAATTCTTTCTTGGTATTCTATGTTTTCTCGTACTAGTATTGCAACGCCTCCATGTAGATATGATTTGCGATAAAAACCAGCTGCAAAATTAAAACCTTGAATGGTTATCAAGTTCCTCTGTTCATGTGTAATCCATGTTTCAGATAGTCCGACTATTTGTATGTTGTTATTTTCTTCTAGAACATTTTCTAACAAGTGAGTTTTATTTTTAATACATTGTGTGTTTTGAAATATTAACTCGAAGTCGTTCACGAAATGGCACTTTATTCGTATTGTTCTTGGGTTTTGATGGGGTCATTTGGGTGCAAGGCAAATCCTTAGACGTTGACTCTTGGTTATTTGCTTCTGCGTACTGATGGTTACTGGAGGTGGCGTTGAGAGAGTTTGGGTTGCTGTGTTGGGGACCCTTTGGTGCGGAGTGATGGTTTTGTGAAGGGTCTTGTATTAAACATTGAGCATAGCTTAGCTGCGACGATCTTTCTTCATCTTCTTCGTTCTTTTGTGACTCTACATATGTCCTTCCGTTTATATAAAGTTTGTTATTGCGAATTACGGCGTGATTTCCTTTTTTCCTTTCGTCTATTAGGATATCCCTGAGTTTTCTCCTCTGTTGTAAATCACTTTCGTTTAGATATTCTGCAATAGCCAGATTTGAGTTTTTAAAGTAGTTTCTATTTTGTAATAAGTATTTAGTCATTCTCTTACTCAAAAGTTCTATCACGAGCGGTCTTCTGTATCCCTTTTTTCCAATCCACGTCAACTCTTCTATAAGCCCATTCAAGTTTATTCCGAGTATATTTTGAAATATTTTCACCACGCGATTGTGGAGGTCACTTTCATGTTCTTTATAGTCTTCTAATCCGTATAAAACTATTTTTGTGAAGTTGTCACAGTTTTTTACGTTGGGCATTGTTATACCGTCCATGCGAGTAGGTTGTTTTGTTAATTCTTGTTTTATGGCGGTGTTTTCTTTTTCAAGTTCTAGAATTTTTCTTTCCAGGTTTTCTATTTTTTCTTTGGTCTTAGTTAGCTCTATGAATGTGTTTTCTTTGTGTGAATTAATATCCTTTTCTAATTTGTTCACTACTGTGTGCACTTCACTTTTAATTTCCTGTATTTTTGTTAGTATATTGTCGGTGATTTTTTGTAGTTTTTGATCAAGCAAGAGACTGATCTGGTCGATAGTTATAGAGTTCGCGTTCGGAACAAGAGCTGGTTTTTGGGTATCTCCTGGTACAGGTTGGTCTGTCAACAAGTGGTCTTCAATTGACTTATCGGTGTCGTCTAGTGATGGTCTGGTGTAAGAACGAATCGGGGTGTCGTCATTTTTTCTACATCGCATGGCGATGTGGCATTCCGGACAAATCCAAGTTCTTTCAAGTTCCTGTAATTTTTCAACGTAGTATTCTTTATGGATATTTACACAGGAATAGTGGTACTGCTTTCTGCATTTTGTGCAGTTAAGTAACTCTTTAAGTGCGATGTAGCTTGAACAGGCAGCACACGGTCTCATTTTGTAACTATGATGATGATGCGGAAATAAAATGGCACAGTGCGTACAGTTTAGTGCGTACTATAAGAGTCCTCTGTAGTTCGGTGAATTCTGGGAATCGGACGCGAGCTCACGCACGGGGTCAAGGACCTTCGCGGGTGTCCTTGGCGCGTAATCGTGCGTTTGTTTTTGTCACTTTTATTGCACTGCGTAATAATTATGTTCAATGGCTGATTGTTTGGTACTAATTCAATTCGTATAAAATCACTTTTAAGTTTTAATCACAGTATGTTAATCACTAGGTATATTTGTTGTGGGATATTGTGGATTTAGTTAAACACTTTTCACTTGGTAAATGTCACGATTTTTGCCACTTCGAATTAGGTACCTACTTGGTTTAAGTTTGTTTATTTAGTGCAGACTATATTTGAAAACACTCATAGCTATTAGTTGTATGAATAAGCGTCTGTTTATGATGTCTCCTTTAAGTTAAATACACATTTTTAATTTATTAGAATTATTTTACTGCGGAGTTGATGTAACGCGTCGACTCGCGACGTCGCACGCTTACTGATTCAATCTTTCTTCCATCCCCACTTTAACCCACCATAAATCTTAAACGGCTCAATCGATTTTTATAAAACATAGCTAAGAACACTCTCGATTAAGTCTGGGGGAAGGATATTACCTCAAAAAAGGAGGAAATATCACGATATCAATAATATTTGGCAAAATCATGTAGCATCTAAATTTAAACAATTTGGGTGTATAAACCAAATCAGTCAACAGCGACTCGAGATAAAAGCTTATGAAGATTCAGTTAATGAGAGTTTTTTAATTTATTTAGTAAACAATCAATCAAAATCCAAAAGTTACCTGTTTTTTCGTGATGTATTTATCACCCATGTCTGGGCCAAGGATGGCATCTAATCGAGCTTTCTGGTTTTCTTTCTTGTAAAGATTTGACATTCGAACTTTTCCAAATAAGGTCCCTTCTGTAAAATAAACAGATAATAAAAGATAAATCATAATTTAGGTAGTCATCTTAATTATTATTACATTCGTTTTTGAACATAAATAATCGGCCAAGTACGAGTCGGACTCGCGCACGTACTGTATGGGAGCCCCCTTAATTATTTATTTTATTTTAGTATTATTATTTATTATTGAAGTGAATATAAAACTAAATATTCTGTGAAAATTTCAAGCATCTACCTATTGCCATTATTAATATAGAGCGAAAAACGTCTGAAAAATCAGGTTTGTTGCATGGGAGCCCCCCATATTTATTTTGTTTTATTTTTAGTATTTGTTGTTATAACGGCAACAGAAATACATCATCTGTGAAAATTTCAGTTGCCTAGCTGTCATGGTGCATGAGATACAGCCCGGTGACAGACAGACAGACAGACGGACGGACATCGAAGTCTTAGTAATAGGGTCCCGTTTTTCCCTTTGGGTACGGAACCCTAAAAAACAACGAGTTGAACGGCAGAAGTGAAAACTTGCTCCCTTCGTCTTATGAATTTACGATCAGATGAGTTTAACATTTTTTTACCCGTCCCAAAAAGTGTACAAGCGGCTAAAGAAGTTTTCACTTCTAAAACTTCATCGAAATCAGTCCATTCCTTTACGAGATATAATGCCATTAACAATATGAACACACATAACAAGTACAATAATTATGTCGTAACATTCCGATAATTTTTCTGATCCAGATTTATTAAACACTAGCTGACCCGGTGAACTTCATCTCACCATCTGTCATCAACAGTCCATGACAACTTTTACTTGCAGGAACATTTTGTATGGGAAAATTGAATCCATGTTTTTACTATTTTTCTCGCAAGTTTTATAAATTTTCTCAACGTTTAAACCTTCCCTTAACTTCCACAAATATTTCAAGATCAAAATTAGCCAAATCGGTTCAGCCGTTCTCGAGTTTTAGCGAGACTAACAACCACGATTCATTTTCATATAAATAGATAGATAGATAGAAGATAGATATATGACTATTTTTTTTACTGTTTATTCAATATCTCTACAGAAACTAAAAGCCATTCTATCATTAAAATGATTTTTTTTTAATTATTCATGGTCAGAATAAAAACACACACACATATATATATATATATATATATTTATTTATTCAGAATAGGTTTGCGTTTGACCACCTACTGCCTGTTGTTAAGCAGATAAGCGGTCTTAGTATATTATATATATTAAAATTATACGTGCTTTATCTCCGTCTGCGTCGTTTGACTAAATAGGTAATCGAACGCACTCTTATTGAGGATAAAACAAAATAAAATAATTATTTTTCAGCAAAAATGGCATAATCGCCGAAATCAAATAGTTCTCAAGAATCTATATGTCATTTGTTTGCTAATTTTTATTGACTTATCAAAAATGGCTCAGTCGATTTCGTTAATATTTAACTTCAACCACCTTGGAAGCACACCTTTTCAAAAGAAATAATTAAAGATTTTTTTAATTCGGCGGGGCAATTCTGTCAACCGATCTCGTCACCGAAGTGATACGCTCCCGAACCCCTCTCGCTTTTCTGACAGTTTTGATAGCTCAACTCAAAGCTGTCAAAAAAACGAGAGAAGCTCAAAAACGCGTCACCTCAGCAACGAGATCGGTTAACAGAATTGCCCCGCAGGTTCACAATAATTTGGCACAATTACCGAAACTGAATGTACCGATGAACTGAAAAAATATATACAGAACCACGAACACAGGACCTTCTCCTTTTTGGAAAGCGATTAAATTAAATAAGTTACCTGTAAACTGCGGCCTCTGCGATCCTTGCTGCATGAACCGACTGCTCGGTGACAGGGTGTGCTGAACGTAGCGAGTGCGTATCAGCGCGCTGTCAAAACACGCCTCGTACAGAGAGTGAAAGCGGGACTTCACTTGGTATCCCACTCTGAAATGTTATTGTAAATTATTATTACCTGTAAACTGCGGCCTCTGCGATCCTTGCTGCATGAACCGACTGCTCGGTGACAGGGTGTGCTGAACGTAGCGAGTGCGTATCAGCGCGCTGTCAAAACACGCCTCGTACAGAGAGTGAAAGCGGGACTTCACTTGGTATCCCATTCTGAAATGTTATTGTAAATTATTATTACCTGTAAACTGCGGCCTCTGCGATCCTTGCTGCATGAACCGACTGCTCGGTGACAGGGTGTGCTGAACGTAGCGAGTGCGTATCAGCGCGCTGTCAAAACACGCCTCGTACAGAGAGTGAAAGCGGGACTTCACTTGGTATCCCACTCTGAAATGTTATTGTAAATTATTATTACCTGTAAACTGCGGCCTCTGCGATCCTTGCTGCATGAACCGACTGCTCGGTGACAGGGTGTGCTGAACGTAGCGAGTGCGTATCAGCGCGCTGTCAAAACACGCCTCGTACAGAGAGTGAAAGCGGGACTTCACTTGGTATCCCACTCTGAAATGTTATACACAAGTTAAATTAAGAAATACAATGAAAAAATTTTTTTTTAGGTTCTCTACAAAGTCCGTGGTTCATGATTCATCATCGGATTGCCATCTACTCGTAATGAATGAGCGCAAGGCAGAGAGGTGAGAGAGGTTGGCTTTCTGTTTTATTTTTTTCTATCGGTAGGTCGATCGATTATTTATTTATTTAACACTTTTTTGCACACCGTTTGTACAAAAGGAGGACTTAACGCTAAATAGCATTATCTGACAGTCAACCTATAGGTAGAAGACATTGGGATGTAGGCATGAATAAACAAACAAAGGAATAAATTAACCAGAATTAACAGAAATCAAAACTAAAAAATAATATATGCCAAAATAATAATTCAATTTAAATAAGATACATTATACTTAAAAAAACTATTATATTAATACACAATAAGATGGTAACTATAAAATATAGTAAAAGATAAAATAGCTTAAACTATCTGTTCGAGGTTTTGGACAACTTTAAGTGATGCACAAGGCGCTTCGATTGTTAATAATAATCACAGATATAACAGTGGGATAACGCTGTTATCACTTGAGGCAATTCCGAACCACAAATACATAATAATGTACATTGTACGAGACACCCTGCTTATTTAATTAATAAGTATGTGACAAGAATTTGACATTCTGCAGCGAAAAATCAGACAAT
Organism: Hypomecis atomaria; assembly: GCA_964007245.1. Classification (NCBI taxonomy): domain Eukaryota; kingdom Metazoa; phylum Arthropoda; class Insecta; order Lepidoptera; family Geometridae; genus Hypomecis; species Hypomecis atomaria. Next base: position 9,466,187 of record OZ023310.1, read on the forward strand.
AGCCAGCGAAACGAGATATTTTTATGTCTCTTTCTAACTCGTGCCATAGTTAAATTAATGCATCTCTTTCAGATTTTCTCGGTCAACCACATCATTCCTCTAGTATCGCTCTCTGCGAGTATAATAGAGCCGCCGAAGTACGATGTGGTAGAATTCGTTGAATTGATATGGCAATTTTATCTTTTTCCATCCCGCTTTTCCGTTGGAGCTCCAAGTGTTGGAGATTTTCTCTTCAGAAAACATGAAAGGGCGGGAAAATATTTTGTGTGATGCCTCGTTTACTAACGGTTTAGTTGGTTCGTGGAATTTAAATATTTATAGAGTTAGGAATATAATATGATAGATTCTGTTAATGACCGCTAATAGCTAATTCTATAGGTACTTTTAAATAAATTGTTTTTTTTTAGTTACAATATTTAATACGACTTTTATGATGAAAATTATGAAGTAGAAAATGTCGCGGTTTTTAGGGTTCCGCACTTCAAAAGGTAAAAAAGTTAAAATATATTTCCAAGTTTTTTATGCTTGTAATTTTTTTTTAATTTGACCTTTCTTACGTCACTTCTTCATCCTTATCCTTACATAGTATAAAATAAATTCGCTATTTTCGTTTGTTTGTTTATTTGTTTGTCTGTATGCTTAAATCTTTAAAACTACGCAACGGATTTTGATGCGGTTTTTTTAAATGGTTAGAGTGATTCAAGAGGAAGGTTTGTATGTATAATACACCTGTGCGAAGCCGGGGCGGGTCGTCTAGTACTCTTATAATTGACTAGCGACCCGCTCCGGCTTCGCACAGGTGTATTATACATTTATAAACCTTCCTCTTGAATCACTCTATCTATTAAAAAAACCACATCAAAATCCGTTGTGTAGTTTTAACTCGTACATGGGGACAGACAGCGGGAAGCGACTTTGTTTTATACTATGTAGTGATAGTGATACGCCTTTTTAGTAAATTATTATTTTTTTTCGTCACTAGATTTTGCGCGCGGCTTCGCCCGCATATTATTTCGAGGCTCTACCTTACAACCCTTAATAAAGTAGATGGAAAATAAAAAAACTAAAATAATCGATTTGACTTTTGTTCGATTTGACACTTCTCGGAGCGCACGCTAGATTAGCTCGCAGATGGCAGAATTTTTCCTACTTACTTAACACTTATTGTTATAATATGGAAAATTTACGCAATATCATTATTATTTATAGCCTATGTGTTATTCTGATATATAAGCTATATATTTGCAAAGTTTCATCTCAATCCGTTCAGTACCTAGTTTTTGCGTGAAAGAGTAACAAACATCCATACATCCATCCATCCTTAAGTCTTACCAAGTCTTACCGTGGTCTTACCGATATCTAGTGGCGCCATCTATGTTCCGCCCCGGCCTGTAGCAAGGCACGTTTGACTCTTGCGTGGTGAAGTATGGCTGTGCGCTGCACCGGATGTCTTTGAACTGACCCGTCCATCGCTCTACTCGGAATGTCGTGTCTATTATGCAGTGAGCTTCCTGAAATAGTTATTTTATAATAATATTAATAATAATCATCCTTATGAATTTCTGTTGATCATCCTTGAAATATCACAAAAAAAAAAAAAACTTTGGCAGTTCTTTTAGCCGATCTTTTAACCGAAGTAATAATTTCTTGAGACTCTCTCTTTTTTCTGACAGTTCCGACAGCTCAAAACTGTCAGAAAAACGAGACAGGTTCAAGAACGTGTCACCTTAGTAACGAGATCGGTTGACAGAATTGCCCCGCTACAGTTCCATAAAAAAATCATTGATTCATTTTGTACAATTGTTGCTGTCAACAAAATGCAAATTGTACAAAATGTGGTTAAAATGTTGGAGACAATAAATAGCTACAACATAATAGGTATGTAATAATAAATAGATACGCAAGCATTATTGACCTCAGTTAAAGTTCACCTGATACAAAATATGATACCTAATCATGATGTAAACGATGTAAACAAGTTACTTGACTCACATTATCACAATATGTATTGTAAGCATCTTTGTAAAACCAAAAACATTGTGATAGCCCCGTAAAACCCCAAGCAATATACAGCAATTAGCATCCTTTTAGGGGCTTATTCTGTACATCAAAACTAACAACTTTTGTTCTGCGACTTTTGTCAAAACTTAAAAAAAATGTTTTGTCGATCCATAGAAAAATATCGTTTACCCGCGATAAAATGCTGGAACAGCTGATTTTTTTATGATTTCTAACAAAAGTTGTTAGTTTTGATGTACAGAATTAGCCTCTAAAAGGATGCTAATTGATTAGAAATAACCCTGTATAGGTATATTGGTTGTAGGTATATTCAAAATTACCTATATGATTTTAAATTTCTGGGTAAGTAAACAATCGCAGTATTTGAACCTGGAGTTTTAAAGAGAGGAAAAGAGAGGACAGTAAAATAACTTTTATAACCGCATGTTCGCATCATCGTTAGATATGCTATCTCGTCCGCACTAACATAGGTTTTCAATGTACACTTCTGCTTCTACTTGGTCTTGTGACTATTTACGGCTGGATTACCTATGTGATGATAAGGCTGTGATGTTCGCTACAAGCGAAGTTTGAGTCACGGTAATGATATTTACTTATGTAATTCAAGCTCAAGATTTGATTTGGCTAGTTTACACGTACAGACAAATGCTTTTTGGCACTGTACTTATTCTTAAACTAGCCAAGTCAAATCACGAGCTTGAATTACATAAGTAAATCCCTTTAGAATGTTGTAGGTATGATCTTGTAGCTTAAACTTTAAGATTTTCTACAGAACACTTGGCCCCCGTGTTAGATCTCAATTCTTTTGGTGGCGACACTTTGGCTCCCATTTCACATTTATGTTTTAGATGAGATAAGTATTTAAAAATTTTACCAAAACACTGTAGCTAGATGTAGTGTTGCCCAGCACAACCAGCCTCTTGCTTCCCGGACACGCCACGGTTACAGAGTCCGACCGCTTGAAAGTGATGGCGCCACTATCGTCCGGCGCTAGATACGTGTTCTTGCGAAGGAATACGGGAGACGGGCTGCCGAAGTCTTTTTGTAGAGAGAGAATGCAATCTGCAAATATAATGGTGGCATTTTCTGTATCTGCGCATTTTAAAAGTCATAAAAATGAGGTCCTGATGCAAGAAATGAGGGTACTTTTAAAGTCAAAGCCTTACTTTACTTTACGTAATCACGTACCGACTGGTATCTACGTGGTTTCCACTCGAGCATTTTTCGACCCCATTGGTATACAGTCCTCCGTGTTGTGTGCCCTGCCCACTGTCTTTTAAACTTGCTAATCAGGTGGGCTATTGTAATTAAGTACCTATATCATGTAGGGTATGAATTATTTTAGCATCAAATCTAAAAATGTTTTCATTTTTTAGGGTTCCGTACCCAAAGGGAAAAACGGGACCCTATTACTAAGACTTCGATGTCCGTCTGTCTGTCTGTCTGTCACCGGGCTATATCTCATGAACCGTGATAGCTAGGCAGCTGAAATTTTCACAAATGATGTATTTCTGTTGCCGCTATAACAACAAATACTAAAAATAAAATAAATATATAAGGGGGGCTCCCATACAACAAACCTGATTTTTGAGACGTTTTTCGCTCTATATTAATATTGGTAACAGGTTAGATGCTTGAAATTTTTACAGAATATTTACTTTTATATTCACTTCAATAATAAATAATAAAATTAAAATAAAATAAATATTTAAGGGCTACCATATAGCACGGAACCCTCCGTGCGCGAGTCCGACTCGTACTTGGCCGATTTTTATTTTACTACGTGTAATTTACGGCTTTTGAAATTACTGCTCTACTAAACTATAAAACGCTACTAAAATCTGACATAAATAAATTAGATCCAAAGAACATCCAAAGAGCATAATAAACAATAATAACAAATCAGCTTACTAAACAGAAGCCTGAAAAATTCAAATATAGAGTTAAATAATCGGCCAAGTACGAGTAGGACTCGCGCACGCAGGGTTCCGTACTGTATAGGAGCCCTCCTTAAATATTTATTTTAATTAAAATTAATTATTTTTTACTAATTGTACTCGTACATACAACTAAACATTCTGTGAATATTTCAAGCATCTACCTGTTACCATTAGTAATATCGAGCGAAAAATGTTTAAAAATTCAGGTTTGTTGTATGGGAGGCCCCCTTAAATATTAATTTTATTCTGTTTTGTTATTTGTTGTTATAGAGGCAACAAAAATACATCATCTGTGAAAATTTCAGCTTTCTAGCTATAACGGTTTATAAGATACAGCCCGGTGACAGACAGACAGACGGACAGCGGCATCTTAGTAATAGGGTCCCGTTTTTCCCCTTTGGGTACGGAACCCTAAAAAGGAACATGTTTTATCTCAAGGTTCCTATTAGTCAAAATTGTGTAACCGACAACTAAACTATCTAATCTATTGTAATGATTAGCTATAACCTACATTTATATTGCGTAAAAAAATAATATGCTATAAATAGGTACATGTTACTATATTTACGTAGGGTCAGTCTTTGTGATGGCTGACCGCGGGTGGCATTTACAATTGATCGCTGCCATGGCTCTAGCCACGGTAATCATATCATTACCGTGCTCTAGCTATGTCGGAGGCTGTCAGGCAGCTATGAAACTCTGACAACAGGGCTAGCCACCCGGCCTATACGAACTTATAGGTACCTATTTATGTGGGTATGTATATACTTTGGAACCTTTGTAGGGTTCCGTACCCAAAGGGTAAAAACGGTACCCTATTACTAAGACTCCGATGTCCGTCTGTCTGTCACCAGGCTGTTATCTCATGAACCGTGAGAGCTAGAACGTTGAAATTTTCATAGATGATGTATTTCTGTTGCCGCTAGAACAACAAATACTAAAAACAAAAAAAATAATATTAAAGGGCCCATACAACAAACCTGAATTTTTAGCCGATATTAATAACGGTGATAGGTAATTGCTTGAAATATTCACAGAAAATGTTAAAATTGCACTAAAAACAAGTAGGTAATTAATTTAAGTTAAATTAAATATTTGAGGGCTCCCATACAAGTAGATAATGTGATTTTTTTGCAACAGGAAGATGCTTGAAATATTCACAGAAAATAAAGTTAATACCCTTTTAAAAATAAATAACTAAATTAAAATGAAATATATTAAGGGGGCTTCCATACGATACGGAAACCTTTGTGCGCGAGACCAACTCGCACTTGTTTGTAAATAATAGAGCGAACTCATTACACAGCACTTATTTAATTCATTAAGGTCATTGTCCTAGTTCTAATTTATCTACTAAATTAGTTAAACAATTAAAAATATCACAAAAACAGACAAAGACATTATTTATCCTCCTTATGTATTTTTTTAGTCCAATCCTCGGTAACGGATTAATAAAGTCTAGAGCGGCAGAATTTAGGAGGGGCGGCAAATGTGGCCAATAGATAAACAGTCGACTATGACTTGACTCATTGCCTAGATCAGTCTTTATTATAATTATAAATGATAAACACATCATAATTTGGACACCATCTTTATTGCAGAGAAAGACCAGAGTGAATGTAGAGTAGTGTGTTAAGTGACAGGCATAGATATACTTAGATAAAAGAGATAAGGTTAAGCGCAGACTAATAAGGTTAGTTGTACACTATACATATCCAACAGTCTTTACTGGTGATGGTGCACAAATCATAGAGCTACAATTTTATTAATAAAAATGTTATAATGAGATGGTAGGGTTTTGAATAGTAAAGGTCGGTATCGGTGGGGGCGGCAAAATACAATAGTCTACTGGCGGCAAATGTATAAAAATCCACCAATGCCTATCTTGTGGTCATGAAAAACTTTTAGGGAGTGACGTTGCACCTAACACCTTCGAACACGATAAAAACAGAAGGACATTTGCTTGCGCTCAAAAGCAAAAGTGTAGTCACTCAACTACTCTACTGATCGACGTCCAAAAAACTTCGACTTTAAAACTCCGTTTAAAAGATATACCTACCGTCTTACCACAGAAATTTTACGCACGCTCTAGACAATGTTTAACAATGCAAATTGAACGGTTAAACAGTGTTTTTTGTCTAGAGCGTGCGTAAAACTTATGTGGTAAGACGGCTAATCTTCAAAACCGAGTTTTAAAGTCGAAGTTTTTTGTATGTCGATCAGGGGCTTAAAATAGAGTAGTCTGTAGCGCTGTCTCTGTGTTCAACGCGATGTTATCTTGGACTCAACACAATCTATTCACATGCATTTAGAGAAATCAAAAAAACAATTCTAAAACAGAATAGTTTTTAGCGCGCACTTCTTGTATATCTTATTGTACGAGTATCAACGCGCCGCGCTGCGCTGAGTAAAGAAAGTTGTTCGAAATCAATTTTGAACATTTCGCATTTCAAATAAATCTAGAGTCCTTCTGGTTTTTATCACGCTCGATGCCTAACACAATATTATTGTGACATTGTGAGTAATTATTTTACACTACATTAAAACTTTGCGCAAACAAAGGAAATCACTGGCCTATAGTAAACACGGCACTTACCACCTTGCACGTCATCGAACGTTTTCAAAACAAACAAGATTAGAAAAAGAAAACATTTGAAAGCATCCATGTTCGAAATCAAAATGGCGTCCGCGTAGTCAATTCAATCACTTTTATTTAATTAAAATTGATAATTATGCTAAAATTCGGTTATTGAAATTGATTTTGCGTTAATTGTTGAGGAAAAAACGTAATGTAAGGAAGCTTCGGCGTATCGAGTGCAACTAACGGTTCTTCATTGCTTGCTTAATACGGTAAATGTGGTTAGTTCGCAAGCGCGTTATCTGTGCCGATAACTGGGGGCGTTATAATCGCATTTTCTGTGCTAAATTAATTAATACGTTTCTCACTTTTCTTTACAAGTTTTAGATTTCCTATTTCGGCGCTTATGCATGATTTGTTTGCCTAATAATGTTTGCGAGTAGGTGAGGTAATTTCATTTACAGATTGAATCTAATTTTAGTTCCTGTTATCACTTATCAGTCTTATCACTAGTGTTTGTAAAATAATAGTTCAGTACGGTTTCAAACAACGGAAAAATGTTCAGAGGGCTTAGTACAGGTTTACACGTAAATTGAAACTATAGTAGTTTCCGTATTATGGCTCTATACATTTTTGTACAGCGCCCGTAGCGCAAACGAGGAAGAACTAACCAAAATGTATGGAGCCACATGCGTGTCAGTACTTAACCAAGAAAAACTTTTCCAAAGAAAGTCTTTTCGATATCTAAACTAGATATCATTACAGAATCAACGTGCAGCGTTATGTGAACTTCAGTCAGGATTGGATAACATTGAAGATGTACGCTGACAAATCCTACTAATATTATAAACACAGACTACTATAGATATTACGTATATTATAAACTTGAAAGTTTGTAAGGATGGATGGATGTTTGTTACTCTTTCACGCAAAAACTACTGAACGAATTGAGATGAAACTTTGCAATTATACACCACTACTTTTTATGAACATCTAAAAAAAATTTGGGGGTATCAGTGCACGATACTAAACATATAATAAAAAGTTAATAAATCAATATCCTAAAATTACTTGATTTTTTTTTTAAATTATTTGCTAGCCATGTTGCAAGACTTGTAGGTAATAAAATTGTGGGCGGGCTTTTGCGAGCGAGAGAGCTAGCAAAGGGAATGAATGCAATAGCGATACATGAATGAAATTGACTATGTGCATAATTTTAGTCTAATTTTCGGATAAAATAAAACCTAAAGAAATAGGCTACCTAAGATCTTTTTTAAATTTTAACTGTACACATATGTTTTACATCGTGTACTGATACCTACATTTTTTTTAGATGTTCATAAAAAGTAGTGGTGTATAGCTTATACATCAGAATAACACATAGGCTATAAATTATAATGATATTGCGTAAATTTTCCATGTTAAAACAGTAAGTGGTAAGTAAGTAGGAAAAATTCTGCCATCTGCGAGCTATTCTAGCGTGCGCTCCAAGAAATGTTAAAACAGAACTGTCAAATCAAACAAATGTTAAATCGATTTTTTTTGTTTTTTTTTCTTTTCCACCTCCTTTATTAAGGGTGGTAAGGTAGGGCCTCGAAATATCATGCGGGCGAAGCCGCGGGCAAAATCTAGTTATAATTTAAACGCGAAAGTTTGTGTATGGATGTTTGTTACTCTTTCACGCACACACGGCTGAACCGATTTGAATGAAATTCGGTATGAAGGTAGACCTTAGATTAACGCATGGGCTACTTTTTATCTCGGACTAACGCGGGTAATACCGAGGGGCACAGCTAGTTAAAAATATTTTTTAAAATCTTGCATATTCCATCTACATAGTATAAAACAAAGTCGCTTCCCGCTGTCTGTCCCCATGTATGCTTATATCTTTAAAACTACGCAACGGATTTTGATGCGGTTTTTTTAATAGAGTGATTCAAGAGGAAGGTTTATATGTATAATATAGCTGTGCGAAGCCGGGGCGGGTCGCTAGTAATGGATTAAAAAAACGCTTTTTGGTGAGATATAGTATATATTTTAGAGTTTAAAAGTAAATTCCACACACATACACTTACACTAATATTCAGTGTAGGGAATGCCACATTGTACACAATTACACACCAATGCAAGGACAACTAATACAGCTGAATCAACCTACTTGGCGGGTGTGAAGTTAGCTACAAGCTACGGATAACCTAATCCTCACACAACTGTCTTTCACTGCTGAGGTACTTTTGTAAGCTTTTTGCGAATCCTTAAACGCACACGCTAGGCGCGGACAGACGCCATCGCGTCGAGACACCACCAGTGGAGCAACGCGAGTACTTACACGCATGGCGTGGCCACATTATCGCCCTACGGCGAAGTTTTCATCACTGGGGCTCATTCATCTAATTCAAACGGTAGTAATTGGTTGTTCACGATTTGAACTACTACCTGAAGCTGGGCACATACGCTGCGATGATCGCATCTATTCATCAGATCAGTCCACGAGGTCCTAATATAGTTACATTGCCGGTAGGTAGTTATTGAGGAATCAAAATGACACCCCTATTTTAATCGAAAAATATTGATTTAACAAAAAAATTATTGGCATCAAAGTTGTAGAAAATCAAATTTTAAACAACTTTTGTTCCATTAACTTCTGCTGAAAAATTGAAATAACACAAGTTATTGAAGAAATGAAATGGCACAACCGGCTATTTGAAAAAAATATCGATCCTACAAAAAGTTAATGGGAACTAAAGTTGTAGAAAATCAAATTTTAACCATTTTTTATTCCCATAACTTCTGCTGGAAAATTGAAATAACACAAGTTATTGAAGAAATGAAATGGCACAACCGGCTATTTGAAAAAAATATCGATCCTACAAAAAGTTAATGGGAACTAAAGTTGTAGAAAATCAAATTTCAAACAACTTTTGTTCCTATAACTTCTGCTGAAAAATTGAAATAACACAAGTTATTGAAGAAACAAAATGGTACAACCAACTATTTAAAAAAAAAATCGATCCATCAAAAAGTTGATGGGAATCAAAGTTGTAGAAAATCAAATTTTAAACAACTTTTGTTCCATTAACTTCTGCTGTAAAATTGAAATAATACAAGTTATTGAAGAAATGAAATGGTACAACCAACTATTTAAAAAATTATCGATCCTGCAAAAAGTTTATGGGAATCAAAGTTGTAGAAAATCAAATTTTAAACAACTTTTATTCCGATAATTTCTGCTGAAAAATTGAAATAACACAAGTTATTGAAGAAACAAAATGGTACAACTAACTATTTAAAAAAAGATCGACCCTACAAAAAGTTGATGGGAACAAAAGTTGTTTAAAATTTGATTTTCTACAATTTTGATTCCCATCAACTTTTTGTAGGATCGATATTTTTTTAAATAGTTGGTTGTACCATTTCATTTCTTCAATAACTTGTGTTATTTCAATTTTTCAGCAGAAGTTAATGGAACAAAAGTTGTTTAAAATTTGATTTTCTACAACTTTGATGCCAATTTTTTTTTTGTTAAATCAATATTTTTCGATTAAAATAGGGGTGTCATTTTGATTCCTCAATAACTACCTACTGGCAATGCAACTATATTAGGACCTCGCTGGACTGATCTGATGAATAGATGCGATCATCGCAGCGTGTGTGCCCAGCTTCAGGTAGTAGTTCAAATCGTGAACAACCAATTACTACCGTTTGAATTAGATGAATGAGCCCCCAGTGACGAAAACTTCGCCGTAGGGCGATAATGTGGCCACGCCAGCACGGTAAGATAACGCGCCAGGCGCGTAAAGTCGCACTGGCCATTACACCGCCCGACGAGTAGCGCCAGTGCGACTTCTCACGCGCAGCGTGTTTACGCGCCTATTTCTATGCCTGAATCACACATTTACGGAAATCTTAATATTTTCAGGACAACAACGCATAGTCAATGCTTTAATACCTAATAATATAGTTTAATACTTTAGTAAATTAATATATTATTTTGCCAAAGTATAAATTAAAAATAACTAGATAAAAAATTTGCCAGCATGTTATATTTGATAGAGTATCATAAAAACGATGTTATTTTCTACATTTTATAGTGTTTTTTTTTTTTTAAATCGTCGCACACGCCTCGCACGTTTGCACGCATTGACGTTACTTCTGATAAAACACACACGCGTGTGGGTTGTCGCACCGTCCTATGGAATTCGGTGCAACACGCCTGGCGCGTGTAGCCGCCCCGGGCTGTGAAAATCAAAAACACTGACGTACGTGTTTTCAGCAGTGAAAGTGTGCGAGCTTCAGTCAGGAATCAGGAGGGTTATCCGCAGTTTGTAGTTAACATCAGAGCCGCCCAGACGTTTGATTTGGCTTATACCCTTCGAGCAAATATTTATAAAGTCACGTAATCATACAAAAAGTGTCCGAGGCAAAACCCTGCCCAAACTACGTAGTGGGCAGACTTTTTAGTTAGTCGTAAAGCGATTGCAAGCCGACAACGCCGAGCGACGCCAAAGTGCTCGGTTACAAGTTACAAGCACTAATTAGGTGACATAACGTCGAGATTTGAGACATAGGTCATTATGAATTATTTAATGTAAACATCTTCATTAAGTCGGTATGTATGACGGCGCTCGGACATTTTTTTACTAATTTCACTTAGGGACTGTGGCTCTGTAGATATTTGCTCGAAGCCTATACCCACATTTCACTCAAAAGAGATGATCTGCTCAAACACAGTCAACATTTTTAAAGGTATCGCCACACAAGTCGGCGGATGAGAAGTTAGCCGCAGATGACACACGCCGTGATTCGCTAATTATTGCGCATGTGTGCATATTGCCTACACAAGTGGCGAAGTAGTGAGCACGGGCGTAGGGAGCGCGCGGGAGGCGGGCGGGTGTGCCCCGACGCGAGTCTCTCTTGCTCCCTTGCATAACTATATTTTGCCTTTTGCGCAGCGTTCTACGCATAACTCCCCATCCGCCGACTTGTGTGGCGCGGATAATACTAATTAGTTAATGCCTTCATACACATTGCGATTTGGTTGGAGCAAACTGCGAAATAGTATATCTTTATGTCGAATCATACAAGTCGGCGGATGTGAATTTAGCTACAAGCCAGTGCCGGATTATCCCTAAGGCAGATTAGGCAATAGGCTAAAAAATTATAATTAGTCCGTCAGATAGACGATCAAAAAATATTAGATACGTACTCGTATTTTTTCTTTTGTCAATTAAACATAAATTGATGAAGATATAGCACGTCAAAGTTCCGCATGGCGTCACAAGTTTCATACAAATGTTTCCGACTTCTGTAAGAGAGGTGACGTCACGACCCCCACTCCCAAACTTTGACAAGGTTTATCTTTGTCATTTGTTGTTCGATTAACAAAAGAAAAAATACGTGCCCAATATTTTTTGATACTTAATCTAACTCACGGACTAATTATATTATTACTGATTTTTTTAAACCATTTTATCATGCCTATTTTATAAAGAATACCAATAATTATGTCTAGTAGCCTTATAATATAATTTTATTATAATATATTTTCTTATTAAACTAAAATTCATATATAATTTTTGACTATACAATTACATGTTTGCTTAAAATAAGCCCAATGTTAGGTTAGGTGCCTACCATTGTAATTTTAATAGCAACGTATAATAGTGTTCTCTTATGAAATGCATATAGTGAAAAAGAAACTGGGCTGCTCTAAATTGCTACGAGTATTACATACAGGGTCATTCCTAATCAATTACAACCCGGTCACAATATCTGTGCACCTGACTTCGTGACGTCATATCGAATTATCGGGACGTATATACATTACCGGACGTCTAGTATACCGTCCGGACGTAAATTATTATCGGGACGTGTATCGGCAACGAAGATGCTAACCGTACTGTCGCACCGGGGAGTGCGCGGAGAGGTGACAGGGGAAGCGGGAGAGGCGCCGCATTCCAGCGAGGTGCACAGATATTCTGACCGGGTTGTAGCATCCTTTTAGGGGCTCATTCTGTACATCAAAACTAACAACTTTTGTTCTGCGACTTTTGTCAAAACTCAAAAAAAAAAACAGTTGTTCCATACATTTCGTCGCGGGTGAACGATATTTTTCTATGGAACAACAATTGTTTTGACAAAAGTTGTTAGTTTTGATGTACAGAATAAGCCCTTAAAAGGATGCTAACTGATTAGAAATAACCCTGTATAATTACGATGGCGCCTCTGACATTGGGCATAATTTTTGACTATAAAATTACATGCTTCCTTAAAATATAACTTTAAAATTATAACTATTGAAAACAGATATAGGCTGAATCAAACATGTTGACGGCTGTGATGTTAGCTAGAAGCTGCGATAAACCAAATCCTAGCGCAGCTGTTATGTGAGCTCTATTGAGAATAGGGTTATAGGCCGCGCCACACAAGTCGGCGGATGTGAAGTTAGCTACAGTGCGACATAAAAGACTTGAAAATAAATGAGGTCGTCACTATCGCTTTGTTAGCATATTTTGCATTATTTTTTGCATAATGATACTGTTTCCCTATTCACAATCCACAAAATAGCACAAAACGAGAAAAATGCTAAGATGTTAACTATATGATTGACAGCTCAAGTTATGATTCCAGAAAAAATTATAATTTAGTTTTAGAATAATTAATTTCATCTCTTTTGTGTCGCACTGTACAAGCTGCGCAATATCCAATCCTGACTGTAGCTCACACAAAGCCGCGCGTTGATTGGATATTGCGCAGCTTGTAGCTAACTTCACATCCGCCAACTTGTGTGGCGCGGCCTATATCCGCAGCTAACTTCACAAAGCTTCATTCAGGATTGGGTTTCGCGCACATTGTAGCTGACTTCACAGCCGCCAATAATACACACATAGCAGATCATATGAAAGTTCATTATTTCATTATTAATTACAGTAAAATCAGTCTATTATAACCTATAACTTCATATAATATATTGGTTAAGCATTTTTACAAGCAGATAAATATAAAACGTTTGTGTTATAACCATCGAGCAAGGATATACAGTATCTCGTTAATCCGGCATTTCAATAGACCGATATAGCCAATAAATTAATAAATGGCAATTAATTAAATTTAATGGCAATTAATTATTTTTTTATTAAATAATTATTTTTTTTAATATAGCCCTTATTACCAGCCGATACGAAGGGCGAATGTGGCGCGCGCGCTGTGTGCGACATACAAACATTGCAAGTACATTACGCCTGTTGCTAGCTGCGAACCGCCCGATTTCGAGCGTTTTCACGTATTATTTTAATACCTACCCTCATTTTTTGGTTTTTCTTGTTTCGTAATTTATTTTTAAATGTAATGCTTCTCCTAAAAGCTTGCAATAGGAAATCAAAATGTTACTTATCCTCTTTAATTTTATCAGACGCCTTTTTTAATATTTACATTTATGTTTTAAGTTTTGTACGAGTATAAGCCAAGTGTTTGCAGAACAATCATTATGTTAAGTTTTTATAGTACTAGGATGGAATTAACACTGGTATTGTATTTATTAAATTAATTGTGTGTAAATAAAGAACTTTTGAAATTGAATTGAATAGACCGATACGTGATACGTCCAATAATCCGGCACCTTCCGCCCGAGCCTCTATACGCCTATGCGCTCCATCGCTTAGCAGTCTAACTTCAAAACTTATCATTTACATTACATCGTACATGCATTTTATTCTCTTTACGAGCAAATATGTTATAAATAATATTTTAGGTCATTTTTGTACACCTTGGGTTACATTATGGGGGTTTTAGTAAGGATCCCTAATTATTTACAATAATATAATATAGCCTATGGCATCCAGGGATAACATAGCTTTCCAACAGTGAAAGAATTTTTCAAATCGGTTCGGTAGTTTCGGAGCCTATTCGATGCAAACAAACAAACAATCAAACTTTTCCTCTTTATAATATTGGTATAGATGAAATGCTTTATTTCACTTATTTTGTGTTTTTTGAAGTGAAAGTTCTAATGCGACTTCCAACAAGGTTGCGTTAAACGTTTAACGCTACCATGGAGCCATGGAGGGGGTATGAAAGCACTGTTGCGTCGAAGTTTCACTACTTCCGCGCGGAAAGACTCCACGTCCACGTCATTTTTCTGTATAATCCAGTAATACGAAAATTCTAATAATCCGGAACCCTCTGGTTTTTAATACTGCCGGATTAGTGAGATTATATTGTAATATAGTATTAGTCTGAATGAAACTAACGGTTTTATGACACGAGGAGTCGTTGCGCAGAAGCAAATTCATATGTCAGCGGCGGGGGAAAGTGGGGATTTGCGCAGTTTGTATACTAAGCGCCACACAAGTCGGCGGATGGGGAGTAATGCACAGAACGCTGCGCAAAAGCCGAAATATAGGTATGCGCGGGAGCCAGAGAGACTCGCGCCGGGGCACACCCGCCCGCCAACCTCATGCCTCCCGCGCGCTCCCTACTCATTGTGCACACATGCGCAATAATACATTAATAAATATTAGGGGACATCTTACACACTGTCTCTGACCCCAAACTAAGCATAGCTTGTACTCGTAATATGGCTGCCAGACACTGATATACTACATATACATATTTTATATACATACTTAAATAGATAGTACCTAAATAACACCCAGACACATAGCAAACACCCATGTTCATCACACAAATGTTTGGCCTGGATGGGGATCGAACCCACGCCTCTTTGACCCAGAAGTCAGGGTTACTAACCACTGAGCCACCGAGGCAGTCAATAATTAGCGAATCACGGCGAAGTGTTATCTGCGGCTAACTTCACATCCGCCGACTTGTGTGGCACTATGTATAACTTTATATAAAAAATTCACAGGATAGAGATTTTTTTCATTATAAAAAGTGAAGAAAGATAATCTACATCAACAAATCAAGATAATTTTTATGTTATAGGAACTTTTATGCTACCAAAATATAATTTTACAAAGAGTTTTGGTATATTATAGGTGTATCTAAACAGGGTTATCCAGAACTGGTGTACTAAGCAGGAAGGAGGTGTTTAAGACCATCATTTATGAACAACGTTTACTATGGGGCCAACATGGAAATCGTGAAAAAAAATATGTTACACCACATTACCACCCCTACACTGTCAATTTTCCTTCGATACGTACGAAGCGGTTTGACTCAACATTTCTGATTCGTACCGCCAGGGAATGGAACAGTCTTCCTGCTTTCCTGTTTCCTAAGAGATATAATCTAAAGCTTTTCAAGAACAGAGTGAATAGGTATCTTCTAGGTCTGCGTGCTTCATCTTCGACCACGACGTCGCTTACTATCAGGCGAGTTGGTGGTCAAGCGCGTACTTATTCACGATAAAAAAAAAACAAAAAACACTGTCAATTTCGAGTTGCAATTTTGTATGGAACAGCTGATTTTTTTCTCGAATTTCGGGCCACCCATAGTAAAAGTTGATCATAATGATGGTCTGAATCACTTCCATTCGGCTTAGTACATCAGTACTGGATAACCCTGTATATATTTTATGTCACTTTAAAATAACGCCATATTTTTGATTCAATCTATGCAAAAGGTTAAGGTTAATTTAATAAAGGTGAATGGTTATTTTGTGGTATCAAAATAACCATTAAAATGGTTAAATGGCGAAAATAATTAATGTGGTATCAAAATATGGTTATTTTGTGAAAAAAGTTACCATTTTAATGGTTATTTTGATACCACAAAATAACCATATTTTGATACCACAATATTTTGGTGGTCAAAATAACCATATTTTGATACCACAATATTTTGGTGGTCAAAATAACCATTTTAATGGTTATTAAACACAAAATAACCATATTTTGATACCACATTAATTATTTTTCGCAAAAAATGGCAAAACCGCCTTCCATCATGTACAAAATTCGAATATTTCGCTCGAATTGTTTACATTATTTTGATTTTTGACCGACGAACCGAAGCGGAGGAGGTACTCAATTCGATGCGTACTTTTTTTAATGTATAACCACGCATAACTTTTTTCATAGTAGTCCGATTACAATACTTATTTTTTTTATTGGAAAGAGTATACTTCGAAATTGGTCCCATTAAAATATTATTGAAATCGGCTGAGCCATTTTTGATAAATCAACAATAATGTGAAAAATGCTACATCGATCCGTGCGAAATATTCGCGAATTCTGCACACGAGTGAAGTCGGCCATGTAATTTTTTGCAAAAAATAATTATTCAAAAACGGCTCAACCAATTTCTGTAAAATTTAAATGGGACTACCTCGGGAGTACGAATTTATCCATTCAAACTAAAAAATAATTTTTCGATTCGACGAAATTATCGACACTAAAAAAAATACATAATACAGACGAAAATAGAACCTCCTCCTTTTTGGAAGTCGGTTAATTAAGAGGTAAAATCACTGGGCTCTAAGCCATGTTTTTTTATCAAATGGCTCTTCAAACTGTAGAAAGCTATAGCACTATACCCACACACTTCACACTTAAAATTCTTCTCCCCCGTATGTCTTTTCATATGCTGATTCAAATGCCATTTATGTGCTGAGCTATATTTACATATATTACATTTATAAGGACGTTGGCCTGTATGAAACTTTACATGCGTAGATAAATTACTTTTATTAACTGTTTGATATGGACACGAATCACACTGATACGTAATCCCACCCGTATGAATCTGTTCATGTATCTTCAAATCTTTGGATGCTGCAGTTTTAAAATCACATAAGCTACATGTATATATCTCTCTTACCGCAGAATGTATTGACATGTGTCGTTTCAATTCGTACGATAGTATGCTTTTGAAATCACACTTATCA
This sequence comes from Hypomecis atomaria, assembly GCA_964007245.1. Lineage (NCBI taxonomy): Eukaryota > Metazoa > Arthropoda > Insecta > Lepidoptera > Geometridae > Hypomecis > Hypomecis atomaria. The sequence goes on from OZ023310.1 coordinate 9,483,570, forward strand.
CACTGAAACGGGCGTTCACCTGTGTGTATCTTTTCATGCCGTTGCAAAGAACGTTTAGATACAGTTTTGAAATCACATAGATTACATTCGTAGTTTTTTTCCGTATGAGTTTGACGGTGTAATTTTAAAGTGAATAAATCGGGCGCTTTGTAATCACATATATAGCATTGATGTATGGTTTGACCAGAGTGTGATAGTTTATGCCGTGATAGACCGCTAGCTTTCGAAGCTTTAAAATCACACATATCACATGTATACGGTCGTTCCCCTGTGTGGATTCTTTTATGAACTTTTAATCGGTATTTGGTAGCTCCGGTATATGGACATATATCACATTGGAATGGCTTTACGCCTGTGTGTGTTCGTTTGTGTGCTTTTAAGGTGTGTGCTGTGCTAGCCCTGTAATCACAGGTATCACACTGATGCGGTCTCTCACCAGTGTGTGTGAGGATGTGGGATTTCAAGTGATAGCGGGTTCTAGACTTGTGATGGCATATATCACACTCATATTTTCTTTCTTCGTGGCTTTGGACGTGGAGTTTGAAGTCGATTGTTTGTGTGGTGCTGTAGTCGCATTGCTGGCATTGATGAATCTTTGAGTCCACGCTGGTTTCAGCCTGTGTATCATCATCTGAAATGAAATTACATTTATTTAGTACTAGATCTGAGGGGTAAGTCCAAGTTTATATGTAAACTGAAACTACTGTAGTTTCCGTATAACTCTGTGCAGAGCCCTTAGTTCAGGTTTTGCGTAGTTTACAAACTTTCGCATTCGCGTATGGCTCCATACATTTTTGTACAGCGCCCCTGGCGGAAACGAGGAAGAACTAACAAACTTTTTACTTTTTTAGGATTCCGTACCCAAAGGGTAAAAACGGGACCCTATTACTAAGACTCCGCTGTCCATCTGTCTCTCTGTCTGTCACCAGGCTGTATCTCATGAACCGTTATAGCTAGAAAACTGAAATTTTCATAGATGATGTATTTCTGTTGCCGCTATAACAACAAATACTATAAAATTAAACTATGTAAAGCCTGCGTGATATGTTGATGTTTGTGCTCTCCCATAGGAACCTTTAATTTTTTCAGGATGTAGACTATGTCAGTCTCGTAACTGAAAATCACAAATCTTGCTAGAATAGAGATAATACACGATCTCCAAATATTAACAAAATCAAATGATAAATAGCGCTGCAGCGAATTTACCCCCATTTTCTTATTAAGGGGGCGCCTATTGTCAAAATCAAGCGAAAAGTGTACTTTTAAAGACGTGGTGTAAAGGTAACGAACATAAACATCCATATTAAAAAAATACTATAGGAAAGAAGAAGAAATCTAAAGTAGCAGAGTAATCGCGTAGAATTTTGGAATATTTTATGGTTACTTTAGAAAAAAATGAAAACTTCGCATCATAAAAAAAATTGGTTGCCTGTAAAGTCGGTATACGGGCGAAAGTTTTACGTGACAACGACTTTCGAGTGGTAAAATAATTTTAATGTGAATATTCATTCGTATAGTAGGAAGAAGGATGAAATAATAGTAACAATTTAAAACATTTATTTATACAAAGAATTATATTTAAAACATTAATTTATACAAAGAATCTCGCACTGAATTTCATATTAACAAAATATTGTTCTCATAAAGTTTTCTGCGTTCCATGATAGTTTCCTTGTTGTCATTGAATAATTGTATAAATTTATTACAATCAACAATGTCAGCGAGTTCGTTGCGAAAGGGCAAGTACAGCAGTACCATCTCACGTTGATAATCGACAGTTTCATCTATATCGTAGCATCTGTATCGTATGATTCGACCGATCAGACGTTTGCGATATCCTCTCGATGTCGTTCTTTCTCCAGTCGGCGGTTCAGGATCGTCATCTTCATGCACGTTCAAGTCGTCTTCATTGTCAATGAAATCACGAGAGTTAGCATACCACGACGCAAACTCGGCCAAATATACATCTTGCAAAGATGGAGGTCTTTCTTCATACCGCTGAATGATGTTTTTGGTCCACACGTCTGTGCTGTCCTCTGCGATTCCTTCGCGATCCAATTGTTTCCGACGTTTGCGGCAACGTTGTCTCTCTGAGGGCCACACTGTTGGTATGTACACAATTTGACGGCTTGCTTCGCTCATCGGCTGTCGTAACAAATACCATGCTGCTTCTTGCGCCGACATTTCAACTGCATTGAGAAGTTTGACACTCAATGCTTTTAATTGACCAGTGTAATCGCGGTCAGGATGTTCTTCCATCATTTTAGTCAACTCTCGATTCAAGTTACCCATTCCACGAGCTGATTTGTTCACGTATTCCACGACGTACTGTGCGCAGCTGTATTCATCTAAGATAAACTGAATATCGATGTTGGAATTAATTTGACCAGCAAGGTAAGGGTTGAACGTGTTTGTCATAAGTTGATCGAAGTTACGTTTAAACAACAAAGTTGGCCGGCGAAGGGTTGAACGTACTATATCAAGATATGCATCAAATGTCAGACCATGTTCCCTCAGAAAGTCATCCATGCTAGGGTATGTACGTTCGCTGAGACACGTTCGTAGCTCCTTGGATTTTTTTTGGAATGTTGACCGGCGTCCATCAGTCTGAGGCATTGGAACCAAGACTCGAGTAGCAGGCATTGGCCAGTACGGGATCCCAAATCTGCAAGTCGTCTCACCTCGCTTCGTGCAGGTGAAAGTGTGCTTGTGAATTTGATTGGCGTAGATGGTCTCGTTGGGCATATCTTCTTTGGCGACAGAACTCAGCTTCTCCACGAGCTCGATGGTCATTGGCATATTTTCTGACACGGCCTCGTGTGGATCATTATTCAACCACACCAAAATGTGTGCGTGGGGGCTTCCTCGATGCTGGAACTCAATGCGAAAGAAATAATCTTTGACAAAGTACTGGCCAAATGGATTATATGATTGTTTTGCCTTCAGCATATTCATCAATGTACCGACGAGTTTGTGGAAATATATGCAGCACGTAACTGGATCGTCGCTCACTAAGTTGCACCGCTCTGACGTGTTTAGATCTTCAGCAACTTTTCCAGGATACTTGTTACTCAATTTGAGGAGTAAGTTCAGTAACATCAACCAGCGTACTTCGTTTGCACTTAAAGTGAGAAATATGGTCAGTTTACCTAGTTGACGGAGCATCGCAAACAGATCTCGTTTGCGAGAGGCCCAATACTGGACGGAATTGGGTACTGACTTCATGAAGGCAAGATTTTGAACGACAAATTCTTTAAGAAATTCCGGGTCCTCCAACATGCGTCGAGTTACGTTTTCCGTGGTTGACACATTCCGAAATGTGCTGTAAATGCCATCTACCATGCGGAGACGTAGAATCTTCATAGCAACGTACAAGACTTTTTGAGGCGTGGCTCCGCGTCTGTCACTTCGTCGTAATTCACTGGTTGCCATCATGTAAGGTGTCACTGAAACTCCCATGTGGAAGCGACGAGGCTGGCCGTAGTATATTGCAGGAAATGATAGTTCTTCAGCATGACGGTCGTAAATGATGTTCAGAGGCATGGCCCGATGTCCTGGTGCGATGTCGAGGCATTCCTCTTCGTTCCACAGTAGTGTATGCTGCCTGGAAGCAAGAATTTCTGACTCCGGAGTACACTCGGCGGCGATTGTTTCGATTCGATGAGCCGAGTCATCCTGCAAATCTTCCTCTGGTGGCACGACAGTTTGCAGCCTTGACAAATCTACTTTGATATCGTACAAGCGATATAGACTTGAATTTTGAAGTACATCCAACCATTCTTTGATTGTCCTTTTGGACATGTAGCCGCTGATGTAATTTGTTTTGTGTGCGAGATTCCGTTTGATGTTGACATTAATGACGTCGTCCTCATCTAAATGCCGGGGCAAGCATTTTACCATGTCTTCTACGTTGACTGGAACGTTGATCACTTGACCAATAATTCCATAAGAGAAGTCATGCCGCAGACGACGCACTTGCATGAATGGCAGACGTGGTGAGATTAATCGTTCACTAATTGGATCCAGTGGCGGTAAGCCAGGAGGTATTTCTGGATATGAGAAGCCATTCACTTTTGCAAGGGTAGGAAGCTTATGTTTGTTCAGCGAAAATCTACAGGTGTTGCAAATATGCGTATAATCCTCCTCGCGTAGTTGCCTATTTTCCTTAACGAACCAATCCGATATGACCTGTAGTTGTGCAGCAGTGATGATTTTAAGGTCATTCTTGAACCACAATCGGTCGCAAACAGAGCAAGCGTGGCCAAATTCGTTGTCCAGAAATGTAGTTTTAAACCTCTTTATTGACGACGACCATTTGATATTCCAGGTTGATTGTTCCGGTTGCACTGCTGTGTGAGTCGGTGGAGTACTTATTTGTGAAACAATTTGAGCAGCTCTACGCTGTCTGTAAGCACGTTGTCGCTGAGCGCTGGTCTGGGCAGTAACTGTTCTTTCCACTACCACAGGAGCAGACACTGTGGCTGACTCTAGCGTGCCGGTGTCAAGAGCTGAGTTGGCGAGTCTACGTTGCTTGCATCTACGTTGTCTTTCGGCGGCTGCTTTTGCAAAATCTGCTGCCTCTGCTGGAGTTCTTTCCGCGGCCTTACGTTTTCTATACATACTTTGTCGTTGCGCTTTGGCGTTATGGGGTGTGTGTGGCACAGCGAAAGGGATGGCAGACGTTGGTGGCACGATATCATTAGTCTCCATCGGTGTACTGGACGTTGAAGGAATTTGTACATCTGGCTCCATTGTACTAAAATTGAACAAATTAGAAATTATTGTTTCTCATATTTTTAAATGTTTTCAAATACAGTGTAAACTCTTTATAACATCATTCTTTACAACGATAAACTCTCTATAACATAGAAAAGATCACAATTTGGTTGGTTTACCTTAAAACCCATACATTGATACACTCCTTATAGCGCAGCAGCCATTCTCTATTACGAAGAAATGTGTTTATATTTAGACACAGAAAACCGTCATTATCGGTGTTATTGTTTATGTTATCTTATCAAGTTACAAAAGACGCCGACTAAACCTTTGAGGTCCCGAAACTGCTGAGGTCGTAAACAGCCGTTTCGCTTTTGTTATTGTTAATTGCCTTGAACACGTGCTTGGTTTGCTTGAAAATGATGGTCTCGAACTAAACATCTACGAATCGTACCTATTATCAGAAGTACTGGCAAAGCAAAAAACGTCAGGCAAAGTTAACTGACTATATGTATTAATTTTATCAAAAACATATTAAAGATTATAGTTAATTTGGTTGTTTTTCTTTCTTCACTCCATATAACAATAACTCTCTATAACGATAAAAAAAGATCGGTCCCTTGAGTTACGTTATAAAGAGTTTACATTGTACTTATGAATATGAATAGTCAATTTAAAATGAACAAAATTTGTTTGTGTTAAATACCTGATTTGGTTCATGTTATGAATTAATAATAATTTGGAAAATTAACAAAATTTGTTTTTGTTGAATTAACTTTTTGTTTCAAGAATTTAAAAAAATAAAAGTAGTTTTAAAAAGTTACTAATTTAAATAATTAATTTGAAATTTCACAAAATTTGTGTATGTTAAATTCATTTTTTATTTCAAAATTTTGCATAAATTGAACTTTGTTGAAACAGTTATTAATATAAATAACAAATTCAAGAATTCACAAAATTGGTTTATGTTAAATCAATCAGTTGTTATAAGTTATTAATAAATTTAACTTGTTTTACATTGTTATAAATATAAAAACTAAACTTAAAAGTTAGAACATTTATTTAAATCACATTAATTGTTAATATCAATCGATTTTAATTCAAAGTGTATTTTCTAAAAGGAGAAAACAAATTCACATTTGATCTTTGAATTTGTAAATCGCGCGCTTACTACCTTGCGCAGTGATTGGTCGTCTCGGTTTGAATGTTTGAAAGTTTCGATTTGACAAGTTGGAGGTTAAACATTGTTATTTCAATTTTTTACATAGCAAGTCGCGCTCATTTTTTCAAGTTAAACAAATTATTATTGGTTGAGAAACGATTAATACTACTTTTTTGATTGAAAACTACCACAACATTTTTATGTCTGTCTCTCTCGCTCTTAGGCGGGCTAACCATGCCCGAGTGGAAGGGACGCGTGCCTCTCACTCGCTCTCATTGTGAGCGCATAACGTGAGCGGAGCGTAACGCAGTTTCTTGAAGTGTCACCCGGCAAACCAATTTATAAGACGTTGTCACGTCAAAATACATTTTATTTCGAATGCTCGAAATTATCAGCGACAACACCACATTATTTTTGACAAATTACGTAGCCAGGCTAATGTTCTAGCGGAGTAATCAATTAGTTTTTTAATTGCATGCTTAAATTTTGAATAAATAAATAAAATCTATTATATAAAAGGCTTCCCTGAGTGACTGACTGACAGACAGCCTACAGCCCAAACAGCTAAAGATAGGAACATGAAATTTGGAACAAAGATACATTGGACCACGTAATGGAGCACTAAGGACGGAATTTTGAAAAATCGACCTCTAAAGGGGTAAAACGGGCCCTTTTCGTTTGTATGTAACTTTTTATTCCCTTTACCGATTGACTTGAAACTTTGTATACATGCTACTCAAACAAAATTAAAGTTACGTTTGTTCCTGTTTTTCCGAATATTCCTTATCTAAGGGGTCAAATTGGTCCCAAAGTTGGTGAAAAAAGCGTCTATTACATCCCACGAGCTGAACGGTTATGGATGAAATCTGGTATGGAGGAAGCACACAACATGTTTCAACACATGAACTATTATTATCCCGGAAATTCTATGGGGATCCTTAGGGATAGTCAAAATTAATCAGTTTAGGCTACAACCCAATCCACTAAAGATAGAGACTTGAAATTTCGAACATAGGTACAATGTACAACGTAATGAAGCACAAAGGACGAAAATTTCGAAAAATCGACCTCTAACGGGGTAAAACGGGCCCTTTTTGTTTGCATTTAATTTTGTATTACCTTTACCGATTGACTTAAAACTTTGTATATATTATGCTTTACAAATAAAATAAAAGTTACGTTTCTTCCTGTTTTTCCGAATTTTCCTTATCTAACGGGTCAGATAAGTTCCCAAAGTTGGTGAAAAAAGCATCAATAATTACATCAGACGAGCTGAACGGTTATAAATGAAATCTGGTAGGTATTTAGAAAGCACACAACATCTTTCAATACAGTAACTATTTTATCCCGGAAAATCTATAAGGTTTCTTAGCAATAGCCAAAATAATCAATTATAAAGCTAAGATAAACGGGGTAAATGAATTCTAACGAAATTTGGTACGACGCTAGACAATAGCACAAATTACCACTTGGGGTACTGCTATCCCGGAAAATTTCAGTGGGTCCTTTAGGATATCAATTTCCTAAAAAAAGTACCGTACCGTAGTAACCGATGCAATATTGTTTGAAAATAGCTCACCCTTTTAACTAATATATGACTATTAACGTCCTGGGAAAAGTCCCGGATTCCTTGTCTGTCTCGTTTTTTTTTAAACGTTGTGAAATGTCTAGAATTAAATTGAGATAATTTAGATCCTTCAATGGGGGCAAAATGGGCCCCTAATAGTTTATGAACGATTTTATTTTGTGAGCCAATAGACTTGAACTTAGGGTACATACGGATCAATAACTACTTACTTTACTATGGGAACTACCCTGAAAAAGCGAAAATTACCTATTCTTTACATTTTGTCGCGGGTCGATGAATTTTTTGTGTTGAACAGCTAATTTTATTTACGTGATTTCTGGGTTGGTACCATAATAAAAGTTAGTCAAATGATGAGTATAATAGAATCCTAGAACATGCCTGTCGTGTAGATGTAGGTGCGCTATGTATTTTTCAAATAAAATGTACCTTCTTGTGTGCTACTTTTTCGTCTGTACCTACTTGGTCAGAGAATGTCTGAAAGTCCTACAAGTGTCTCGATCACTTTTGATCGCGTAAACGGTTATGGGAGAGATTGTCATTGGGTTCAGAATAATCGAAATTAAATTTCTAATGACTTAATGAAACATGATGAATACCTGTACTGGCCGTTTTTAGGGTTCCGTACCCAAAGGGTAAAAACGGGACCCTATTACTAAGACTTCGATGTACGTCTGTCTGTCTGTCACCGTACCGTAATAGTTGGGCAGCTGAAATTTTCACAAATGATGTATTTCTGTTGTCGCTATAACAAAAAATACTAAAAATAGAATAAAATAAATATTTAAGGGACATACGACAAACGTGATTTTTAGAAGTTTTTTGCTCGCTATTAAAAACGGCAAGAGGAATGGGCTCCCATACGGTACGGAACCCTTCGTGCGCGAGTCCGACTCGCACTTGGCAGATTTTTAATAGTCCACCACTGAACGAAGGGTGATTAAGCCATATACATCACGCTGGCGGAGCGCGGGTGGCTGAGTTCACATACAACATCGATTTTTCTCTAAGGACGTGCCTATGCAGGTTGCTTCAATGTTTTCCATCAATGAAAAGCCAGTAGTATGAAATTCCGTACATAAGTTTCAAAGAGCTCAGTGGTCTGACCAGGATTAGGACCTGACGATTGTAATGTAGACCATGACATGCGAATGGAGTTGGATAAAATCTGGTATACGAGTGGGAAATCACATGGGTCAACTCATGATCGTCATATATCTCATCATAAATCGAAAAATATTCTTTTCTCGCTATAAAAAAAATCAGTAGGTATATTAAAATATAACTTTATTAAGTAATATTTATTTTATGACAAGTTATAAAATGACGCGGTCCAAACCGTGGGCTATTAAAGTCAAAGAACACTTATTGTTGAACTGTGTTACATTGAGATCTTACTACTAATCACAAAAATATTGAATTTTCAGTTAAGTCCAATATGGCCATAAAATAATCATTAGAACATGAAAAAATTATACAATCATTATTATTAAATTTAATTCGAATATTTTGCAATTTATCATCTAAAAATTGACGTACTCCATAATAAGCTTTAGATACAAGTAAATTTAAGCAAATACTGAGACAAAGCAGGCCAATCCGTGGGCTAATTATTATCCTTGCAAGTAATACGACAACGTGGGCTAAACCAAGAGCTATTATTTTAAGCAAAAAAAGTACTAAGACAACGCGGGCCAAACTGTGGGAAATTACCATTTAAAGTATCTAAGTACTAAGAAAATGCGGACCAAACCTCGCGCTATTATCATTTTAAGCAAATACTATAACGACGCGGGCCAGACCATGGGCTATTATCATTGCAAGCAATACGACAACGCAAGCCATACGGCAGACTATTGTAATTTTAAGCAAGTACTTAGACAACGCGAGCCAAGCTACGTACTATAAATTACCATATTAAGCAAGTACTAAGAATGCGCAGGCCAAACCGCGACCTATTATCATTCTAGCTAAACACTGGGACAATTAAGGCCAAACCGTAGGCAATGCCTATTACTTGAAAAGATAATGCCTACTAAGCATTATCTTTTCAAGTAATACGTTATACGACAATGCAGGCGAAACCACGAACTATTATTATTTTAAGCAAGTGCCAAGACTTCGCGGGCCAAACTGTGGCTTATTATCATTTTAAGCAGTTACTCGAACAAAGCGGCCAGACCGTGGGCTATTATCATTGCAAGTAATACGACAACGCGTGCCAAACGGTAGGCTATTATAATTTTGAGGAAGTATTAAGACAACGCAGGCTAAGCTGCGTGCTATAAATTACCATCTTAAGCGAGTACTAAGAATACGCAGGCCAAACCGCGACCTATTATCATTTTAGCCAAATACTAAGACAATTCAGGCCAAACCATAGGCACTATCCTTGCAAGTAATACGTTATACAATAATGCTTTGCTAAACCACGACCTATTATTATTTTAAGGAAGTGCCAAGACAACGCAAGCCAACCGGCAGCCTTTTATAATTTTAAGCAAGTACTAAGACAAACGCGGGTCAAACCACGGGCTATTTTCATAAGCAAGTACCTGTCTACTAAGACAACGCGGGCGAAGCCGCGGGTTTTAAGCTAGTCACACATAAAAATATAAGCTGGCGCTCGAAGCCAACATCATCATAAACTGTGTCATGCGATTTTCGACTCTAAACAAAGCCGCATAGATGATAGCGGGCGATGCAAGAAGCGCGGGTAAAATCTGTTTTTTTCCTAGCATTAGGCGCAGCCTTAATGGATTAAAATAAATAAAAAAACGGCCAAGTACGAATCGGGCTTGCGCACCAAGGGTTCCATACCGTATGGAAGCCCCCCTATTCTATTTTATTTTAATTTAATTATTAATTTTTGAAAGAACATACAACTTAATATTCTGTGAATATTTCAAGCTACCTGCTGCCGTTATTAATATCGAGCAATAAAATCACGTTACTTGTATGGGAGCCCCCCTTAAATGTTTATTTTATTATAATTTTACTATTTATTTTTGAAGTGCATATTTAATTAAATATTCTGTAAATATATTTCAAGTATCTACCAGTCGCCGTTATTAATATCGAGAGAAAAACGACTAAAAATTCAGATTGGTAGTATGGGAGCCCCCTTAATTTTTTTTTCTGTTTTTAGTATTTGTTGTTTTAGCGGCAACAGAAATACATCATATTCTGTGAAAATTTCAACATTTTAGTTATCACGGTTCATGAGATACATCCTGGTGATAGACAGACGGACAGCGGAGTCTTAGTAATAGGGTCCCGTTTTTACCCTTTGGGAATGTAACCCTAAAGACTTTATATACTTTGCGATAGCAGACGCCATAAATTCCTCTTACAGCCTACACCATCACAAACCAACACTGCACACCACATTCTCTGCAATAGAGTTGTCTACAATTGGAATAGGTTGCCTGAGGATGTAATCTCAGCAAGAACTATAAACACATTTAAGAATAGACTGGACCTTTGGATAAAGAATGAAAAAATTTCCTTGACAGATAAATACTAATATTATTCGACTCTGCTTGATATAGGCACATCAGTATACACTGCTCGCCTATAAACAAATAAATAAATAAATAAATATTAAGTTGTTCATTCTAGACTGTCTGTACATAGGCCTTCTTTACATGACACCAAAATAGCATTACATAAACTAAAATAATAGTTAAAAAATAAAATGAAAATAGCCTTCATTCACTAATATATGACCTTATAAAACATTATTTATTTGTTTATAAGCGAGCAGTATACAACTGATGTGCCTATATCAAGCAGAGTCAAATAAAATTAGTACCCATTTGTCTGTCAAATAATTTTTTTCTTCTTTATCCAAAGGTCCAGTCTATTCTTAAACATGTTTATAGTTCTTGCTGAGATTACATCGTCAGGCAACTTATTCCTATTGTAGACAACTCTATTGCAGAGGATGTGGTGTGCAGTGTTGGTTTGTGTTGGTGTAGGCTGTAAGAGGAATGTATGGCGTCTGCTATCGCGCATATTTTCCTTCAAGGTGTACATGTCGTGAATATCCGGAAGATTATAGAAGCCATTGAGAATTTTGAAGGTCTCAATCAAGTCTCCAAGCAATCTATTATTATTTCTATTTCTTAAATACTAGGTACACCATGGACATAGGCCTCCTCTAAAACATAACAGGTACAAGTACATACACTAAAATAATAAAAAATAAGAAAGGAAAATTTACCTACCACCTGCCGGGGTGTCATATTCCATTTTTATAGTTACATTGGCGATCTCTGGCGGTTGCATGCCGGTGTCCTCCTCCATATGATCTCCTGGTTTCTCATCGTCCGTCTCTGCATCGGAGGACACTGGATCTTCGGGTTCTATTTTAATCTCAACATTAACTGGTATTGACAACGGATCTTCCGTAACAGTTTCTACAAACTCCGCTGCATTAATACCTGTATCATCTTCCGTTCTTATTGTATCAAGCTCATGTCTATGCTTAGTTTTGTGTAATGTCATGTAATACTTTTTATCAGTTGCGAAATCACATTCATCACACTTATACGGCTTTTCAGTTGTGTGCATACGTTTGTGTATGATCAGATATTGATTTTTAGTAGCTTTGTAGTCACATAAGTCACATTTGAAAGCTTCTTTGCCAGGGTGTGTTAAGACGTGCGCTTTGAGATCGTATCGGGTTAGGGCTCGGTAATGACAGATGTCACATTCATACCGTATGCCTTCGTGTCTTTTCATATGGGCTCTAAAATCGTAAGGTCGGTCGCTGCCGTATTTACATAGCTGGCATTGGAATTTTTTTGTCGATTTGCTGGGTTGAGCTGGAGTAGTATCTTCCGGTATATTATATTTTATTTCTGTGTCAGTTTCGGTAATTGTTGGTGTCACTTCTATTTCAACTTTAGTAATGTCAGATTTTAAATCATCTTCTGTGGCCATTGCAGTGTCGTTAGAGCTGGGAATATGGTTATCGGTGTTCGTTTCAGTATCAGTTTTACGTGCGTGTGTTCTTTTGTGTATCGTCAAGTAATAGACTCGAGTAGTTTCAAACCCACACACGTCACACTTAAACGGTTTCTCACCAGTGTGTGTACGTTTGTGTATCGTCAAGTAATATTCTCTGGTAGTTCTATAATCGCACAAATCACACTTGAAAGGCTTTTCGCCGGTGTGAGTGAGGATGTGGGCTTTTAAGTGGTAACGATTTATTGCCTTGTGATCACATATATCACACTCAAACTTCTTTGGCCGTATGCGTACGGGTGGTTTTGGTGTGGGTGGAACTGTAGTCTCTTCTACTTTCATTTTCGTGTGCTTTCGTGTCTGTTGATGTGCTTTTAAGTAGTATGACGAAGTGGTTTCGTAGCCGCAAGCACATTTAAAGGGTTTTTCGCCTGTATGTGTGCGGATGTGAGTTTTTAGTCGAGATGGGTTTAAAGCTTTATGATCACATAACGGACATTGATGTTTTTTCGACATTTTATTACTATTAGCTAGTGGATCATCGTATGTCGGTGTATGGTCATATGCCGATAAATTGTCACTTTCTAGTCCTGTATCAGTAGATGTAGCAAAAGTGTCTGATTCTAATTCAGGTCTTAACAACAGATCTCTTAGCAAACAAGCTGTGCCAGCTATGCCAGAATTGTGCTCTTCTGGTTCATATGTCACAGTAAGAGAAGGTAATTGTTCTGTTTTACTCACAGTGCTTGCAAACGTTGGTTCAGGATCTTCTTTAGTTGCTGTGTCGATAAAAGGAGGTGAATGGCCCCCTGTTTTGATCACTGTATTATATGCGCGTGTAGCAGCGGTTTTATCGTCGTTATCGACGTTTTCATGTTTTAGAGAAGGCGGCTTGCTTTCTTCTGAATCTATTTCGTCTTTAATCATTTTTGCAGCAGTGTATCCCTCACAAAAGCGCCATGAAAGGTGTCCTCTTTCTTGTGATGATAGGTCAGCAAACTCTTGTTGTTAGGTGATAGAAAAGCTTTTAGTCCGGGTAAAATGGACAGAAATGTGATTTAACACGTAATGTATCAATACTCGTTGGATTTACGACATATTGAAGAGAAATTGGGTCAATTTTGCTGAATTATTGTCTGACAAAAATACAACACAACTCCTCCATGATACAATCTGTGTTACCAGATCAATTTTTAAATTACCGTATTTCTGTTGAGTGCGCTGTCTGCTTAAAAATACAGTGGCTAACTACAAATGTTTCAGACTTTTGAGATCCAAACATTACAAAAATACAATTCTATGAAATTGTAGTGGTAGTATATCATACGTTTAAAAAAATCTGTGCTTCAATAGAATTTCTGTGGTAATGACCGACTCTAGCCGGTAGTCGGGGGAACGGTCTGTCTGTGTCTAGTAACACTTAAAACAAATTCGTTTTTTTTTCGAATATATTATTAATGGACGTTACGTATCTAATGCTATTTTTATCAAGTCTTAAAAATCTTTGATATTTATTTTTTCTCATCTTTTTGTGTTTTTATGAGTTACATATTTCAGTCACACAGTTCAAAACTTCAAAAAATCGATCAATATATAGAAGAGACCACAGAGTTCGATGAGACGAGTCGTTTTTGCGTTCCCGCCAAATCCACAGTAGAAATAGTTCAAAAATGTTTCTGGAGCGTTTTCGTTTTTGTCCACAGCGATGCAGGGAGAGCTACTATCGCATTGTTCGCTCAACCGTTTTGAGCGCGCAAAATTCAAAATGTTTCACATAATATAAGTCATTTAAAACTGAACAGTTTCAGAATACTGGTTGTACTGAAATGGACTGGTAGTACAATACTTCTACTACTATGTTAGTTGTTCTATAAATATTAAGTGGTAGTTAATAATAAGACAACATCTGTATTTTATAAGTTTATTACAAAAACAGTTGGTAATATTTACAATACAATACGAACGAGTAGATACAACTTCATTAATTACTGAGTATTTTCATATTATTATTATTATATTTCATTAATACGTAGAGTTTGTTATTAAGAATTCAGTTATATTTTAGGGAAGAATTAATAGGTATTTCATTTTAAATCTAGCTAATGATATAAAATGCGTTTATTGAAGCTAATACATAATGCTTATTGCTTAGTCCTCTGATTATTTTTACTTTTTCAGAGTATTTTATATTTGTGTGAAAAGTAAGTATACCGAAATTTAAATTTTACTTATTACTAGGTATACAATAATAAGCCCGATTACAGAGGCACCAGTGTAATTATATTTGCTAAATAGCATAGTTCTGTTTCTTTTTCACTTTAGGCATTCAATAGAGAGAACGCTTTTTACGTTGCTATTAAATTTACGCTGGCGCCTCTGTAATCGGGCTTATAGTTGGAGCTAAAAAGTGAAAAAATAAAATATTGTGTTAACTTATGTAGATATCAGAGGTATAAAAGTCAAACTCTTACTTGAAACTCTATTTTCTTTGTATTTTTTTTTTAAATATCAAGTCCAAATTTAACATTTTTTATATACAATACTTCGTAAAAATCAAAACTTGGGACCTAGCCCAAATTAGTAGTGAGCAAGGTAATCTATCAAAGATTACGAAATTGTGCAAGATTAGGTACTCTGCTATGTTAAATACTACTTGATTTTTTCCAGGCTTCATGGCTAAGAAAACATAATTAGTCGGTCAGTTAGACGTTCATTATTTAGCAAAAAATGGCAAAACCGACTTCCATCGTGTACAAAATTCGAATAGTTCGCTGGACTTGATGTGTACAATTTTTCATTACTGGTTTTTCAAAAACGGCTCTGCTGATTTCTATAAAATGTAGGTACAACGGACCACCTGGAACTAAGCCTACTCTTTAGAACTAAAAGAAAAATTCGGTTCACTATTTGCGAAAATATCGATGACCACCAAAAATACATACAGACTACGCACCAATTTTTTCTCTTTTATCAATTAAAGAAAAAAATATGTAGATGTAGCCTGATAAAGTTCCACGGAACGTCACACTTAGGTACCTACACTTTTTACATAGAAGTGACGTCGCAAGCGCATAAAAGTTCAGCATGACCACCATGCGCACCACGACATAATTTTCGACATGTGAAAATGTGACATATAGGTATAGTACCTCAACCATAAGTTTGTCGAAATTTCATGCGTCGATAAAATTATCTCGTGGTGCGTATGCTAGTCCTGCAGGAGTGGGGACTCATGAGATGGAACTCTTGAACTTTGATGCGCTTTATCCTTGTTATTTTTTACTAGCTGCCTGTCCAGCTTCGCTTGGATTGGCTAAAGAAGACAAATAGTAAGGAAACCTAATTTTTTCATAACAATATAATAATTAGGTATAGCTCATGTTCTCCGTGGATAGCGTAGCTTTCCAAAAGTGAAAGAATTTTTCAAATCGGTTCGGTAGTTTCGGAGCCTGTTCTGTTCGATGCAAACAAACAAACAATCAAATCTTTCGTTTTTAGGGTTCCGTACCCAAAGGGAAAAACGGGACCCCATTACTAAGACTTCGATGTCTGTCTGTCTGTCTGTCTGTCACCGGGCTGTATCTCATGAACCATGATAGCTAGGCAGCTGAAATTTTCACAGATGATGTATTTCGGTTGCCGCTATAACAACAAATACTAAAAAGAGAATTAAATAAATATTTAAAGGGGGCTTCCATACAACAAACCTGAATTTTTAGACGCTTTTCGCTCTATATTAATAATGGTACCAGGTAGATGCTTGAAATTTTCACAGAATATTTAGTTTTATATTCCCTTCAATAATAAATAATAAAATCAATATTTAAGGGGGGCTCCCATACAGTACGGAACCCTCCGTGCGCGAGTCCGACTCGTACTTGGCCGATTATTATAATATTAGTATAGATTACATCGACAAAAGGAAAAATACTTAGGTGTTCAATATATTTTAATAATCGTACTATGGACTAATTATAATATTTTTTACCCAGTCATAATGCCTATTATTAATAATACCTAGCAAGGCAATTTTATCTCTCTGTTTTTCGTAGGTACTTAAATACTCTTTTTCTTCGATGGTATCACTCTATAAATAAATGAATTCAAAAGAATATTAAGTACCATCTTTTATTAATAAAATCTGGCAAGTGCGAGTCGGACTCGCGCACGAAGGGTTCCGTACCGTATGGGAGCCCCATTCCTCTTGCCGTTATTAAGGCTGCGCCTAATGCTAGGAAAAAATCAGATTTTACCCGCGCTTCTTGCATCGCCCGCTATCATCTATGTGGCTTTGTTTAGAGTCGAAAATCGCATGACACAGTTTATGACGATGTTGGCTTTGAGCTCCAGCTTTTATTTTTAGGTGGCATTTTATTTATTTATTCAAAATTTAAGCATGCAATAAAAAAACTAATTGATTACTCCGCTAGAACATTAGCCTGGCTACGTAATTTGTCAAAAATAATGTGGTGTTGTCGCTGATAATTTTGAGTATTTGAAATAAAATATTTTTTTTTTCATGATGCGAAGTTTTCATTTTTTTCTAAAGTAACCATATTATTTTCCAAAATTCTACGCGATTACTCTGCTACTTTAGATTTTTTTCTTTCCTATAGTATTTTTTAAATATGGATGTTTATGTTCGTTATCTATACACCACGTCTTTAAAAGTGCACCTTTAGCTTGATTTTGGCATTAGGCGCCCCCTTAATAGCGAGCGAAAACCGGCTAAAAATCACGTTTGTTGTATGGGAGCCCCCCTTCAATATTCATTTTATTCTGTTTTTAGTATTCGTTGTTATAGCGGCAACAGAAATACATCATCTGTGAAAATCTCAGCTGCCTAACTATCATGGTTCATGAGATACAGCCCGGTGACAGACAGACGGACAGACGGACATCGAAGTCTTAGTAATAGGGTACCATTTTTACCCTTTGGGCACGGAACCCTAAAAACTGTTTCATTTAAAATCGTAGATAGGTACATAAATAAATTAAATCAGTCACTTATTTCGATATTTTTACTACTACGAGTAAGTATAACAAAGATATTGATTTACAAAAATACTATTAAATATTCAATGCCGTTAATTTAATTTTCAATTAGTGTTCCAAGTAGATAATTAGTTGTTTTAAATATTTGGACTAAAATAAGTAGGTAAATAACATAGTGCCCGAATTTTAGTTGATACTAAAATAAATACCTACGTACCTGAATGTACCTACCTTAATACCTACGTAGGTACTCGTACGTAGCACAGAGTTACCAGAGGGATAATGTGGTCGATCGAGAAATGAAAGAAAGAGATGCATTGATTTAAAATGGCATGAGTTAGAAAGAGACATGAGAAATATCTCGATTCAGTGGCTAGTTGCCGTGTTTTTGTCCCGATAGTGTCAAATTCTTGTCAAATTCCAATACATATATTTGACAGTTGACATCCACTGATAGTGATTGTCCATACATTTTTGCGGTTGAGAATTGCCTCAAGCGACAACAGCGCTATCTCTCTTGTTGTAATAGCTCTGTGGTACGTAGGTACAAGATATAATCATTAATCATCTATAGATAAAATATATGTCATACTTAATTTGATTTAAGGCATGATGTCAATCATGAAATGCGACCTTCGGGGGCCTATTCAGTTAATCACTGTTGGTACAGAGTTGGTTCTCGTGTTCACCTCTCTCGTGCCTGTGCTTGCTAAAGATGTCTTGCTAAAATGGCTAATATTTAAAATATATAATATAGTGTCTCGCAATGTATAAGTTGTCCTCAGATTTTTTTTGCTCTGCTACTGATTTGAGCCATTTAATTAAACTTAAACGAGAGAGATTTACAAGCGAACCAACTCAGTACCGAATGGTTCATCTGAATGGGGGCTATTATAAGCTCCACTTTTTAAATTGCTTTACCGGCATGACAATATCAATTGATTTTTAAGTATCACTAGTAAATAAATATTAATATCTTGGTTATAAATACGCAAATGTCGGATTGTAATAAAATTAATCTAAGTTCTTGCCCTCCAGCTGCTTGATTCTGATTGGCACTTGAACCGCGGGTAGGTCGACACTCTTGGCGCGCGGGCGGCCATCTTTGATGACGTCACTGCGCAGCAAGTCCGGGAGGGGGCAAGTACGTTTGCGCACGTACTCGGGGTTACGTGTACCCCCTTGAAAAAACAAGTCATTTTATTTAATATTGCAGTAGCATGTGGTGCAGTCAATTTGGATTCTATAAAACTATAACTTTGGAATTATGTGTCTATCTGCACCTCCTAAAATGGCAAAGAGACACCTCTTTCCTCCGATTTATCCCCTCATAGAGGAAGCAACGACGGATTGACATTGATTTGACAACTGACATAAAAGTGGATAAAATTGTTTTATCTCTTTGCGATTATGCTAGGGGTGCGTAGCAAACAAAAATATGCAAAACACATCATAATAATATGACGATATTTTGGTAATATTGAAATAGACTCGATATTGAGATTTATTTCTGGAGAATCCAATTTGGCTGCTTCATCAGTATTTTAGGAGTTTATTCGCTAATAGAAAATGAAACACTGTACAGAAGAAAATATAATAATTTATACAGTGTTACAGGTAACTCATGCACAACTTCTTGAGGGTGATTCAGTTAACCAGTTCGGTATTAAGATGGTTCACTTATGAACATCTCTCGTTTCTCTGCCACTCAAAAGCTGTCATAAAACGGTTCAGCTTTACTGATGACGCAAAATCATGTGACAATACTAAGATAAAACATATATATGATACTTATTTGTGTCTCCTTGTTTGAGTAGCATAATATATCGTATGACTTTGACATTATCTGCTTAACAACAGGCAGTATGTGGTCAAACGCAAACCTATTCAGAAAAAAAAAATTGTTAGGTTTTCCAATATCACAGCATTTTATGTCATCAATAGTAACGTGGATATTTCTGACAGCTTTTGCGAAGCGAAGAAACGAGAGAGGTTCATATGTGAACCATCTCAGTACCGTCAATCTTTTACTGAATTGGGCCAAAAGTCGACTTTAAAGTAGGTATACATCAAAATCAAAAACTTTTAGTAAGAAGGCAATCCTTTCATTTTTGACGTGATAACGTCTTATAAGTCGATGAACGCACGAAAAAGTGTCACGTTCCGCCTAAGCCAAGTGTGCAAGCATGAGCGCGGAACAAGCGATAGAGAGGCACGATCGGCCTAAGCGTTCAACTTGTTTTTGTTGTTGATTCAACAATGACTTGTGTTTTTGTTAATAGCTCTTTACTGTACAGTGAAAACCACTCCATTTTGGAATAATTTGTACGTAACTTAACTAAATATTTATTATAATTATGTAAAATTTAAGTTTGTATACAATTTAATTTACTATTTAATTTTATTAGACAATCTTAAGAGCTTGTTTATTCCATGGATACATAACAGCATTGTAAACATAGTACCTACCTATATTTTATATGTAGTAGTTTTAAGCTATTTAATGTATGTAATTAAGTGTAAAATAAGTAACGTTTTGGTATTTACTGTAAAGTTACTTATTAAGAAAATAAATAAATAAATGACGTTATCACGTAAAATTATCGCCTGTAAACAGACTTTAGAGACGACCATTTTTTATTATTTCTAAGTTGATTCTAAGTTAGCAGTTGTGCGTAAGTCACTAGTAGCCCATTATACTTACTATGAAAGAGAAAGGCATTTTTCAAAGTTTCAAATAAAACGAGAGATAGTAGCACAAAATTATTTACAACCAATATTAGATCTCACTTTAAAATAAGGTACAGTGTTAAGAAATAAAAAAAAGAACAAAAAAATTTTGAAGAAAAAAATACGAATTAACATCAAAGCTAACTAAACACATCATGCATTACATATATACAAATAAATTATAATGTACCTGCGAATTCATGTAACTGGATAAATAATTTTGAAAAAAATAATAGTTATATAGTATTAATTTAGTATGCATTGTATATAGGTATAATATAATTGTACACAGTAAATACAATTAAAAAGTAATTCCCCACTCCTTTAATAACAATAAAACAAAATATTTTCTTGTAAATATTTCCATCTATTACTATTAATTCTATTAAAATGATTTACAAAGTGTTGTAATAACTTTTTATCATTTGTATACAAATAAAAATAGATGATTATTTGGGTATATTTTATGTGACACCGAGTGATAAAAGGTAATAATAACACTTTGTAAATAAAATTGCAAAATAGCTAGGTATTTAAATAAACACAGGTTTATCTGCTTGCCCTGTACTAAGACGACAGGAAGGCTGATAAAGCCATCATTATTATTACTATAGTTCGGCCGTTCAGAGAATGCGTTCCTGACACGTCATCTTGAAAAAATGTTTTTGGCCGATAGCTCGGAAACTATGTACTTAAGGGCAAAAAACATTAAGATTATTATTGTAGAAAATAAAATTTTGCATCTTTTGTTTCCAGTAAACTTTTTTGTAAAACTTACCGTTTACGATTTATGGCCCATTTAATGAAATTTCATTAAATGGACCTTAAAACATTAAATGGTTCATAAATCGTAAACGGTAAGCTTTACAAAAAAGTTTACTGGAAACAAAAGATGCGAAATTTAATTTTCTACAATAATGATCTTAATGTTTTTGGCCTAAAGTACATAGTTTCCGTGATATCGGCCAAAAACATTTTTTCAAGATGACGTGTCAGGAAAGCATTCTCTGAACGGCCGAACTATAACAACTTTTACTAGGGAGCCAAGCCAGTAGTCAAGAAAAATAAGTAGCGATTCCATACACAATCGCTACTCAGAATCGACAAAAAGTACGAAACAGCTATTTTTTTTAAAATTCTGGTTTGGCACCACACTAAATCTTGTTCAGAATAAAAGTCTAAATCTTTTAAGTTACTATGCCCTATTCAAATAATCTTATACATTTTTATTAAATAACGACAACGAATAACATTTTTAACTACAGAGATACCAGAGGGATAATGCTGTTGACTTGAGACAATTCTCAACCACAAAAATGCATGGAAAATCGGTCCGTGAGTTGTCAATACTATCAAATACTTATGTATTAGAACGTGACAAAAAATTTACGGTCTGTGGCAAAAACAACAGTCACCATATCGAGTTAAGATTCATAATTTATTTCTGACCTTGGATTATCTTTAGATCTTCAAGGGTCTGTGGATGATCCAATTGCTTTTTATGTAGTAGAATTAGTTAATGTAGCTTTAGCTTCTGTAAGTAGTACACATTTTGTGTTTTGTTGTAGTTAATAAAGGCAACTTGCCCTAGATTAAAAAACGTTCTAACTTGTGCCATATATTTGTACTCATTTTTTACCTCTTTTGAACTTTAAATCCATTGAAATGTAACGCTTTAATTTATGTTATATACCCAACCCGAAATTTCACAATGTTTCACCTTGTAAAAATGTATGTTATTAGAACTACTGAATGCGAGATAAAAATGTTTGAGCATATTATTTTTATTGTACAGTGTATTGCCGTAGATAATCTGCAGTGGGTTGTTTGTAAGTATTTGAATTGTATAATGAAGGTAGGTATGGTGAATTGTTTTAATATAAGTAGATTGTTTATTGGTTTGCTCGTTAAGTATGTAACTATGCTAAGCTTTGATAAATAAAGATATCAAATGAATGCACCTCCATCTGGTTTTTTCAATCGATCACATTATCCCTGTGGTATCTTGGTGATTTTAACGTTAACACATAAGTTATCCACAACATGCGTACAACAACAGTGCTCACCTAAGGCCATCACATACCCTTCCTGCGAGGAGCTTCTATCTTCTCATCGGTGAGGATCATCTCGCAGCCGTCGGCGCGCGTGCGGGCGCCGAGTTTTGGCGAGCTGTAATAAAAAATAATAATTATTATTTTCACTTCATTGAAACTCGCGTGAAAATACAATAAAACAATGAAAAACCTGGCTTTAATCACGTATCGGACATGGACGGCCCGCAAAAAAAGAGTAAATCTGGGATTTTCATGGTAATGATGATTTTAGGTATTAATTTTTGCATAAATATACAAATAACAAAGAAATTGGAAAAAAAAACATAAAATAGACAGTCCCATTTATTTTCAGCAGACCCGCATTTACATCATCAAATGTAGGTAACCTAGCGTAGACTTTTAGTTTTCGAGCGGTGGCGAAATGAAAAAAGTTTTCAGGCGAACCATCTCAGTACCCACCAAAATGAGATGAATTGTTCCCTTTGCTCACTCACCTCTGCTCATCAGTGGTTCTACTAAAATGATATAAGTCGAATTTTGTGTCGTCACTCTGCTGACCTCTGCTCCACCAGTATCTTGGTGAGACGCGCCACTTCGCCCCGAAGATGGTGCAGCTCCTTGTCTCTCGCGCCCGTCTCCTGCTCGCACGCGCCTGTTGCCTGTACAATTGTACATGTCGTCACTCTACTGACCTCTGCTCCACCAGTATCTTGGTGAGACGCGCCACTTCGCCCCGAAGATGGTGCAGCTCCTTGTCTCTGGCACGCGCCTCCTGTTCAGCCGCGCGCTCTCGGGCTGTCAGTCGCCCACGCATGTCGTCGAAACTGCGGATAAAAGTGACAAATAATAATAATATTTCGCTGCGCCACCATATACTATTTAAATAACCATTATAAGTTTGTTGCAAAAATAAATTGTACTAAATATTAGTAAATAAACGAGTAGTTCTCTGATCAAGCCGATAGCCTTCAATTGGCAGAGAACCAATAGAGATTTGTATAGGTACTTTACATGTGAACCATCTCAGTACCGTCAATGGTTAACTGAATGGGGCCACTTTTTATCCAAGAAAGAGCAATTGCATCAAACTTGACTGCCTCGCTGGCTCAGTGGTTAGTGACCCTGACTTCTGGATCAAAGAGGCGGGGTTTCGGTTAGTGGTTGCGCAGTAGCTATAAATATATTATATTCATAAGTTAGCGGCGCAGGAGAGGGGAAGTGCGCAGCTTGTAGCTTGCGTCACAGCCGCCAAGAAGGTTGGTTCTGCCCATAATTCCGTTTCAAAGTTTATTGATGATCTAAGATGATTAAAAAAAACTTGAGTTATGAACTAAAAAAAAATCATTTTGGTTTTTGATAAATAAATTGACTATTATTGTACTCACAGTTTTCTCAAGCAGGCGGTTTTTCTTGTCAAATGCTCGATTTGCTCCTTGGACGCCTTTTCAAGCTGTTTTATTTTCGATGCGTCTTCTGATCTCCTCTCTCTCATCTCTCTTTCTCTCTCCAACGCTTCTCTAAGTTAATAAGGATAGGATAAAGTAAAATATTATTGGGTAAAAGGTAAAACTAAAAATTTTAAGGTTAAGTATTAAAAAGCTGGGACAAGTTTCGTTATTGCAATTGTGGCTGTATGTGTTGTTGTATGAGCCAAATTAAAAAAAAGTAAAGTTTTCTTTAGGCGGGAAATAAAAGTTGATAGTGTCCGAGTATTAAAATGGTACACAAAAGTTTTGAAAATAAATTTTATTAACACACCTTGTAGGTATAAAATTATAAAAGTTCTAAACGAGTACACATAAATATTTTACAATAATAGCAATTAAAATTTAATTTATTAGTCAGACTTTGCCGAATATTCATTTTTGCAGCATAGGTATCATAATATAAAAATACAAAAGCATCTAAGCGTGGCTAAATAATTTAACGATTTCTTGAAATACTTATATTGACAAGATTATTATTAAAAAACACTTAAACACAGTTATTATAATGATATAAATGAGCAATTATCTGACTAGATTTTTTTCTAAAATTAAAAACATGATAAATAAAATGTGATCGAACAAGACGAATACAAAGTCAAAAACAAAAAAAAATGACAATGGTAACTTTTAGGAACTAATGAAAACTTGGTAGGTACAAAACATTTACTCATGGAATAAAATGAATAAATTCACTTTTAACAAATAAAGTAGTCCTTTTTGGCAGTGTTACAACAAAGAACCGTCAAATACGTGTCATGATGTAGTGATGACAGGGTTCCGCAGCGAGATTACAAATTAAAATACTTGTTCTTTTTTAGTTATATTAGTGACAATAATAAAAGAAAGAAAGACTTCTTTCTTCATTTCTTTCTTTCTTTCTAATGACAATAATGGCTACCTGGGTCTGCTACGGACCTTAGATTTATTATTTTTTTAGTTATCATAGACGAGATTTTCATTAATTGCCTTTTTAGTTATGCAATCAGCCCCAGATGGTTAAAATAATTTTCAGAACCGCTCGCTGCGCTCGCACTTTGTAAAATTAACTCTATTAACTTCAACAGTTTGTTAAAAAAATAAAGAAGTCTTCGCTTCGTGAAGGCAATCTAATAAATAAGCGTCCAAAACGGTAAGCATCCAGGCTTGTTATTAAAAAAGGGGACTAAACATGTAGCTATCTTTTTTCATATTTTGAGATGAAAAGAGACGCACATAATTTTGGTCCAGTCAAAACATTTTAAGTTTAAAAAAAACTAACAATCTCGTCTATGGTACTATAGTGCAGTCAATTATTATTTTTAACTAAGGCTTTGGGTCATACTAGATCTTCAAATTCAAAATCTTAAAATTCAAATTCAAGATTCTGTCTCGCTCATACTCGTTGGGAGAAGTGTAGTGCAGTCTCTTTCTGGTTTTGGGGCGAGGAATTGAATCCACAAAATCAGAAAGAGAGAGAGCAATTATAAATAATCAACTGTAAACAAACTCAAACATTGTAGCACCGTACAATACATACGTTATAGAAGTGAAACTTCTTAAAATATAGCTCTCTATCCCTCTATGTCGTATCTTTTCTCTCTCTCATGTAACAAAATGTGTCTAAATGAAATGCGCTCATTAAATTTTGATCCCAATTCTCAGTTATTTCTCTATTATTCAATTCGCCGCCTAAGAAGTTTCACTTCAAAAACAAAAATGCTATAATTGAATCATTAGAACGTCTGAACGAATACATAAATGGTCACATGGTCAAGTGAGAGCGGGAGCGAGCATTGAAAATCTGTGCCTGTGCGAGCGAAACGGCGGATAGCGAGTCGTATGTACAATTTTTTTCGTATGATTTCAATTATAAAGCCTTTGCCCTAGGCCCCTGTTTTTCATCTTCACACGGCTTGCTATGTACAATTAGTTTCTTGTATGGAGTATTTGCAACTTCCATAGACAACAGAGATTCTCCATACAATCTGTCAAAATTCCATATACGTTCCCAGTCGTTCGATGTTGAAAAATAAGGACGCTAGGTTGATTTTTTAAAAATATTTCTCGCGTGTGTGTAGACAATCAGTGCGAGCGAGAGGACCATAGCGACGAGAGCGAGACGGAAGGATCCGGTGAGCGCGCCGGCGAACACCGTCAGAACACCGCCCAGTATGAGGAGGGACTTCAGGCTGTGACAACGTGAAAAGCAAATGGTAACCTACTTATTTACAATTAAAATCTTAAAGCTGTGTCTATCATTCCAAAATGTAAGACGTCTACTAATAAACTTAAGACCTCAACAAAAAAGAAGCCAGAATATAAAGTATCGAAACATTTGAACTAGAAAATATAACGTAATCTTTTTTCAATTTTAACAAATTGCGAAAAAAATAAACTAAAAAAATCACATTACGAGGAAAATACATTAGCAAAAGACCATGAGTGTGGAAATTACTCAGTCAACAAGCTTTACTTTTTTATTTATTAAATACAAGTTTGCATTTGACTACATACTTACATAGTATCTACTACTGCATAGGTACTTTGTTCTTAAGTTTTGACTGAAATATTAATATGTTATGACAGAAGTACCCTAGACCGTATCTGATGCATCTTTGCTTAACGTCAGGCAAAATGTAGTCAAATGCAAATCTATCTCTTAAGAAAAAGGTACAGTTGAACATTTTACGTGTAAATTAAATCTAATTAAACGTATAGAAGAAAAAAATCTTAAAATTAGATAGAAAGAGTTGTCTCTCTCAGCCATCTGAGGTTTTTTGTTATAATACTGCCTTTTGGACTTTTCGATGATTATTTTTATTTGATGAATTTTGATGTGTTTCTTGATGAAGTGTGTGAATTAAAAGGTTATTTACAGAGGACATGAATAAATTACAACATTGATGTAAAATTTTGACATGCGTTTGGTAGCCAAATCTTGTCCAAAAGACAATATCGCCAAACTGTTAAATATTAGTTCAAAAATTCAGAATTAGATTTTTAAGGACAAAATTCTGCTACCAATCTCAATCGGGAATGAAAGGACTAATTAATGCGTTATTAATGAGGAAAGCCATTTAATTAATTAATTGAATAGTAGGTAGGTATTTAAATATTTTAAAGATAGATCCTGAATTGTGACACAGAAATAATTACAATAAGTTTTTGAAAATAATGCCGTCAGAACAACTTATCTGGGTCCAAATACTAATTCCTTGATATTTTTTCTAAAATTGGTACATATTGGATACACCGGTTGTGGCCATCTTAGTAGGATTTTTGGCCTCTCAATTTTGAATGTTCTAATAATTTCTCAAATCTTAAATTTCTCAGAAATTTTCAAATTTAGATATTCACACAAACAAAATTGATGGGGTTTCGTTTATAATCTATTAATGCAATAATTTGGACATCAAATGGTCAAAAAAGGGGTAGTGGCGCAATCGATGCATCTGCTATGTGTATATGAAGGCAACATTGACCTTGATATTAAAAAAAGAATACAGAAATTAAGAAATCACTGATGAGGATGTATCATTATAGAAAGTTAAATTATATCGGATATGCTTTCAAGGTTAACACTAAACTCTAGTGAAGATCAACAAGTCATCCACATAGGTATGTTATAATCATTGATTATATTTAGTTAAGGGGTAGTATAGCATACCAACCTTAATTCTTGCTCAGTTACAGCTAAAGTACGTCCACAAGCATCTGTTTTCACCGCTAGATTGTCAAAATCACTCGATTTCGAGTGAATTTGAGACTTCAGTTCTGAAAATATAAAGTGATGAAATGCATATCTTAAGTATATAAAGAACGTTTAGTTGTCCTGTTACTATTAGTTTTTATACCTCTGATTTCTTCTAGCAATTCCCTTTCTCTCTTTATCCTCTCTTCTTCTCCCTCTTGCCTGCACTCCATCTTCATTCTGGCTAAGCAGCTTTCTTTGTCGGTCATGAATTGTTCCCATTGCTCCTCTGAAATGAAAGCAGCTTTACGATAAGTACCTAATTTTCGATTTTATAATATACAAAGTTACAATTTTATATGTATTTTATTCTATTAAGGTTACTACTCATAAATTACTTATTATTTATATGTTATCTCCAACTACAGCAAAATCAGCATTTTTTATGTAATAGTTTGGGGAAAAAGTTTCTTCGCATTTTTTAAGAAAATTCAAAACATTTTTTAATATAGTTAATTTACATTTAACTAAAGTATGTAGGTATTGTTAAAGGCAAGCCCAGAGGCTGCCTCCACGTCAAGATGTTAGTACGGCTAGAAATGATACTATCGTATCATTATAAGAACTGTATTCACAATGTTATAGTAATATTATTAGAATAGTAAATAAATACACGGCCACGCCATTGCGCGGTACCCAAGTGTCTCTTGTTGTCTCGTTCTCGCGGCGCCCAGGGTTACTAGGTTCGCGCCGCCACCAGTCGATTCCCCGAATCGAGTGAGCCCGTAATAGTATATACCATTTTGCTCGATAACTTTTTGCCATCATGTAGGTAGGGACATGATCCCATTGCTATAGAAATTTTGTAGCGCTCGGAGCGTAGTTTTACTAGGTGTTTGTCAGCGATCATCGAAATTAAGCAACGTTCCGCACGGTCAGTATTTTCTTGTCTTGTTTATCGTGTTCTTGTCGTACGTGATCCACTTTCATCACTGTTCATCACAGTTGTCAGCTTCCTCAATTAACACCCCTCTTTTGCGTCGGGGATTAAAAATGGTTCGGTTTCATTACGTCGTAATAAAGAATCACAAATGAGTACACGGCTCTTTAGGTATCTTTCAGTGAGCTCGCGAGGTATCCAAATATCGAGCTTTTTTGTGTACCCAGTTTTTTTCAAATGCGCCAAAACTGTTTTGTGGTCAATTCCCAGTTCTTCAGTTAGGTCTTAACTACTGATATGCCGATCTTGCTCCACTTTTTCAAAAATGGTATCTATTTTATCCGTAATAGTCAGAGCGACGTGCGTCTTTGACATCAAAATTTCCGGATTGAAAACGCTTAAACCAAATTTGTGCTACTCTCACAGACACTGCACTAGGTCCATAAACATCGCAAAATTTTTTTCGCGGCTTGCGTTGCATTTTAGCTTTTTTGTAGTAAAATTTTAAAATGAATCGAATCTCTTCATTAGATTCACTCATATTAACAGTACGAAAAACAAATCACACATTTTCATAATTTGAATCTGGAATTATGTTCTTTAAAATTTAAACTTTCAATGATACCAAAACCAGCCAGATACAAATAGTACAGCCAAAGAGATTTTATTACAAGTTCATACATACTATAATGCGAAAAGACTTTTTCCCCAACCTAATACATATTTTACATTTCGACAGCTCCTACTACCTCGCTAATTTCATCAGTCATTCTAATATCATGAGGTACTTCTTCGTACAAACGAGTTTTACTTTGTGAATTCACTTACCCATTTCATTCCTATGTTTTTCTTTCAATTTGTTTATTTGATCCACTCGTTCTGCGATGAGTTTAGACCTCGTGGTTTCTAGCGCGCGTCTTGCTTCATCAGCTGAGGTTGCTGCTTCATTTTCAACCGCCTTTAGTTTCGTTGCCCATTCTTCGGTGAGTTGTTCTGAAAATTTTATCATTGTCGCTTAATATATTTGTAAGTTACTTATGAGTCTTTGTAGGGTTCCGTACCCAAAGGGTAAAAACGGGACCCTATTACTAAGACTCCGCTGTCCGTCTAGTCTGTCCGTCCGTCTCCAGGCTGTATCTCATGAACCGCTATAGCTAGAAAGCTGAAATTTTCACAGATGATGTATTTCTGTTGCCGCTATAATAACAAATACTAAAAATATAATAACAATAATATTTAAGGGGGGCTCCCATACAAAAAATCTAAATTTTTAGCCGTTTTTTGCTCGATATCAATAATGGTAGCAGGTAGATGCTTGAAATATTCACAAAATATTTAGCTGCATACTTTAATAATAAATATTCAAATTAAAATAAAATAAATATTTAAGGGGGGCTCCCATACAGTATCGCATGAAGGGTTCCGCTTCATGCGAGAGTCCGACTCGTACTTGGCCGATAATTTTCTATTTTTTTATAATTACGGCAAATAAATCAGTGTGTGCGTAATTTCTTTGTGTGCAAGTATATTAAATGCACCAGTTAGGGACATTTTAGTGTCAGTTTTAGCCACTTTAATTTTTAATGATTGTGTAGACAATTTTAACGTTAAAATGAAATTTCTAGAGAATTTTTCAAGCTAAGACATTTACACAAACAAATTTTACGGTGCCACATTGTTTATAGCCAATATCTAATCTAACCTATTTATTTTATGCAATAATTTTGATCAAATGGCCAAAACCGGAGCAGTTACCGCAACCGGTGCATTTACTATAATTTAAGGTAGTTGAAGTATAATAAATTTATAATGATGTTTCGCAAAAAAATGCGTGACCGACTTCACCCGTGTACAGAATTCGCGAATATTTCGCACGGATCGATTTTTCACATTATTGTTGATTTATCAAAAATGGCTCAGCTGATTTTAATTAAATTTTAATGGGACCAATTTCGATGTATACTCTTTCCAATAAAAAAAGAATTATTGAAATCGGACTACAACGAAAAAAGTAATGCGTGGTTACACATAAAAAAAAATATATACACGCGTCGAATTGAGTACCTCCTCCGGTTTGGTTCGTCGGTCAAAAATACCTTTTTCTTCCTCGAATTTCTGCGTAAGATCTTCCACTTTGTTCGAGTAGTCCATATCAGCTTTATCCAGCAGATGCCGCAGCCGCATTATATCCCAGTCAGCTTTGCTGTTCGCTTCAGCGATGGCCGTGTCGAATTGTGCTTGCTTCGTGGCCAGAAGCTCTTTTATGTTTTCATACTGATAAAGAATACCATATTGATCAACAATATAATTTACATAATAGAGACCAATTGTTTTGGTTCCCGTTACGACGTGTAACAATGTTATTAATTTCGTGTCACCTATGTAGTTATTAAGTTCGACATAATTTTAAATTATGATTGTGACAAATTATTATTAATTCAAATAAATTAAAAATAACATTTACATAATAATTTTTTGCAAAAAATGGCATGACCGACTTCAACCGTGTACAGAATTCGTGAATATTTCGCACGGATCGATGTGGCATTTTTCACATTATTGTTGATTTATCAAAAATGACTCAGCCGATTTCAATACAATTTAAATGGGATCAACTTCAAAGTATAGGTACTATTTTCAATAAAAAATATTATTAAAATCAGACTACCATATAAAAAGTTCTGCGTAATAATTCATTCATTCAATCAGCATTCCTAGTCTCCTGCTCAGAACTGCTGCGTGCAAGCACGGCTCTAGTCCGTTCAGCATGGTTTAGTTCCTGAACTATCTTGGTAAATATCTGTATCTAGTATAATTCAGAAGTGGATAATTATAGTATTTAAGAGTGGGAGATAGAATAGTACAACTTACTTTAGTAGTAATCTCTCTCAGTTTTCTCTCAGCATTCCTCGTCTCCTGTTCAGACTCGGCTCTGAGCTGTGCGAGCGCGGCTCGAGTCCGCTCAGCGTGGCTCCGTTCCATTGCTGTTCTAGTAGAAGCCATGGTGGAAGCGTGGTCAGCCTTCAGGGTCTCTATCGCTTTGGAGTGGGACTGTTCTAGGCGTTGGACTGTCTGGAATGTGCATACAAAAATGATTTAATTTAGTCCGTATTAATTTAATTCCGCCAATGGACCTCCGACTTTAAGGCCTCTTCCCTGGTTTCCATCCTCGTAGCTGCAGCGTTAATGATTGAATTGAACTCATGGGTACAGGACGGGGATTTGAACCCTAACTCACGTTTCAAAGCTTATGACGACCACTGCTATCTAGTCATAGAGACTAAAAATAAATCAGATAATACACAATAAATTTATGTATTTCTGTACTATAGATCCCCAATAAAACCGTATTCCTGCGGTCTTGGCAAGATCATCTGTCCACCTGGTAGCTTACCGTGCGCTTGCCAGGACGTGATCTTCGCTCGAGAACTAAATAAAATACCCACTATCCTGTAAATGCCGTTATTCCGACTCCTTCTTAGCAGCTTTCTCCTTCTCCTACAAATCCTTTAGTCGATGCACCTCCAGCTTCAAGGCTCCGAGATCTCCACTCTTTGCAGCTGCAGTCTTAATCAGCTTTTAATAATCCACTGCTGGGCGTAGGCCTTCCTTTGTTTATGCCATTCTCCTCTATCCCTTGCGAAATTAATCAATTTGATGCCTACTGATCGCTTAATGTCTTTTACCCATTTACTACATAACCCCGGCTTTAATATCTACTTACCTGTAAACGCTGTTCCTTTACCTCTTTCCTCGTAACCTCCTCCCTCTCCAGTAAATCTTTCAACCGGTGGACCTCCAGTTTTAAAACCTGTTCTTTGGTTCCCATTATTTGCAACTGCAGTGTTAAGGATCGAATCGAATTCCTTGGTACGAAATCGGGATTTGAACCCTATCTCACGATTCTAAAGCTTAACTTTTTTCTACGCTACCATGGATATAATAATCTATCAATCCATCATCCATCAGCCATATGACGTCCAATGCTATCTAGTCATAGCGATTATGGATCATCAATAAGACCGTGATCCTGCGGTCTTCTGTCCACCTCATAGCTTGCCGTGCGCTTGCCTGTACGTGGTCTCCACTCTTAAGAAAATATCCACTAGCCTGTAAATGCCGTTCCTCCGCCTCCTTCCTGGCAGCTTCTTCCCTCTCCAGTAAATCCTTCAGCCGATGGACTTCCAGCTTCAAGGCCTCTTCTCTTGTTTCCACTCGTTGCAGCTGCAGCGTCAAGGATTGAACTGAACGTTGATTTTCCGAAGCCAAGCCGCGGAGTTGTTGGAGCTCTGCGATGTGCGCGGGGGACGGTTGGGGGTTGGCTTTCATGTGTTGTACTGTTTCTGTCAGCTGGAAATTGAAAAGTATTGTTTTTAGATCGCATACGAGTATAATGATAAACATAAATTGTTTTGAAATAATTGTTAGCATAACATTCTTTTTTAAGGTAAAAACGCAAACAAGGCTTTTGATGAAAATCTGCTGGAAGCGCATTCACAGTGTAGCTAAACCCAAAGTTTTAGAAATAAAACATGTGTAAACAACACTGATTTTTGTCAGCAAAATCTTTATGCTCTTGAAATGTTGTTTGATGGATAAAGAATAATTTATTAATTTTTATCTTGTTACGATTGTCTTCTATCTTCCTAATCTTCTCGACTCCTTAGCAGTAAATCTCATGATTTGTATCTTCTTTTTCTTCTTTCTCGTCTCTCGCTCGTTTCTTTAGCTCTATCATCTTCCAATCGCAGTCTGAGATCATCTTCTTGGCTCGAGCGGCCGCCTGAGAGCGCGCCGCTTCGTGCGCGAGCCGCCATTTTATCTTACCCATTTATTATTTTACTCAACATATCTAGCTAACCTCATTATCTCGTTATTTTGTCATGATTGTCATTTTCTTGATGGCAGTATTCCTTCCTAGCTTTAGCTTTATCACCTCTTTTTGTCATCTTTCTTTTATCACCTCATCGTCCATCTTTTTCAACTTTCTGTTGTCTTCTTCGGCGTTTCTTTAGTTCTGTATCTTTAACTAGCTCTGAATCGTTCTTACCTGTCAGTTGTCCTTCTCCGCCTCACTTGCTCATTTTTCTAGTTGTCTCATCTTCTACTCACAGTCTGAGAGCATCTTCTTGTCTCTTTGTCACCTCTTTCTAGCATCTCTTTGTAACTTCTCTTGCTGTCTTTCTCTCTGTTATGTCCCTATTTATTTCTCTCATCTGTCTGTTATTTTATATTTTCTATACTCTACCTTTGTTTTTCTCTCTTTCTCTCTTTCTCTCTTTCTCTCTCTCTCTCTCTCTCTCTCTCTCTCTCTCTCTCTCTCTCTCTCTCTCGTTCTTTTATCTAACAATCTATCTATCTTACCTGTCTGTTGTCCTTGTCCGCGTCTCGCGCCCGTTTCTCCAGCTCTCTCATCTTCCACTCGCAGTCTGAGAGCATCATCTCGGCGCGAGCGGCCGCCTGAGAGTGCGCCGCTTCGTGCGCGAGCCGCCATATATCTTACTCATTTATTATTTTACTCAACATATCTAGCTAATCTCATTGTCTCGTTATTTTGTCATGATTGTCATCTTCTTGATGGCATTTTTCCTTCCTAACTTCAGCTTTATCTCCTCTTTTTGTCATCTTTCTTTTATCACCTCATCGTCCATTTTTTCAACTTTCTGTTGTCTTCTTTGACGTTTCTTTAGTTCTGTATCTTTAACTAGCTCTGAATCGTTCTTACCTGTCTGTTGTCCTTCTCCGCGTCTCGCGCCCGTTTCTCCAGCTCTCTCATCTTCCACTCGCAGTCTGACAGCATCCTCTCTGCGCGAGCGGCCGCCTGAGATCGCGCCGCTTCGTGCGCGAGCCGCCATTTTGCTGTGTTCGCTTCTGCTGCTGCTAGTGCCTGGAAATTGATTATTAATTCTTGTTAAAATCTTTTTTATCGTCTTTTGTTATTCAATATTGAATTACGTTTAACGAAGTACTGTCTGATGCTAAGCAGATACGCTTACCTTGAAGGCATCATCTTTATTAATGTTAACGACACTACAAATGTGTGTTTGGTGGTCTATTTGTTACTCTATCTCGCAGGAACAGATGGAAGGTTCGACTTTGATTTTGTACATGGATATAGAGGTAGTTTAAAGGTTGAAAATTGACATAGGCTACTTTTTAGGTACTTGTTTCTATGAGATCGCACAAAAAACATAATACCGTTCGGCAGAAACCAAGTAAAAGCTAGTCAGTGGACGATAAATCTACCATTGACCGCCAACTTAGTATACCTAATGGAAATAGTCGATATTTTTATGAGAAGAAAGAAACTTGTTCTAGAAAATAGAGCACAGAGCTAATAGAGCATTCTTTTTTCCTCTTGGATTTTGGCGTCACCTTCTAATGCATTTGCAGATTGAAAAATATAGTCTCACCAAGTTTTTAATAGAAGCATCACAGGAACAGTAACAGTCCAAGTCTTACCTCTAGCGCTTTCTGCTCGCTCTGCGCCTTCTCTGTTTCGAGCCTATCCCTGTCCCGCTCCAGCGCGAGCACTCGCGACTCGAGCTCGGCTCGTCGAGTGAGAGCGTCTTCCAACTCTCCTCGTAACTCGCGCAGGTACTCCTCTAGGAAAACATGAAATGTATAAACGATTGGAATGATAATTATTTTTCCCATAAAATGTCATGACCGACTTCAACCGTGTACAGAATTCGCGAAAATTTCGCGCGGATCGATGTAGCATATTTCACATTGTTGTTGATTTATCAAAAACGGTTCAGCCAATTTCGATAAAATTTAAATTAAACCAATAACAAAGTATACTCTTTCAAATAAAAAAAGAATTAACAAAATCTAACCACTATGTAAAAAGTTATGCGTGGTTATATATAAAAAAAATGTACGTCGAATTGGGGACCTCCTCTCCGTTTCGTCGGTCAAAATTCGCCAGATTTTTGTTGACAACTTGTTTGCACCAACTCGCAACTGGGCGAACTTGCAATGTCGAAGATTGATTATTTATGATGAGCTTGCAGTACCTAAACAAGGTTAATCCTAGTCAATTAGCATCCTTTTAGGGGCTTATTATGTACATCAAAACTAACAACGTTTGTTCTGCGACTTTTGTCAAAACTCAAAAAAAAATTTTGTTCCATAGAAAAATATCGTTCACCCGCGACAAATTGTATGGAACAGCTGTTTTTTTTGAGTTTTGACAAAAGTCGCAGAACAAAAGTTGTTAGTGTTGAGAATAAGCCCCTAAAAGGATGCTAATTAATTTGAAATAACCCTGGACTATAATAGCATCATCGACTTTCTCGGTAGTGGTTAGTGACCCCGACTCCTGGATCAAGGGATTGTGTAAAATATGAAGCCAAAACTTGACTTCACTAAACTGGCAACATTGACTACATCCATTCACATGACATCTGAAAGTATGGTCAATGGAGCCTAAAATTCTTACCGTTCTTCTGCCGAAGCTGGTCAGCCAGGTCTGCGGAACAGCTCCTGGCTGCAGTGAGCTCCTCCTCCAGCGACCGACTCCGCTGCCGCACCAGCTCCGACTCCTTGTACGCTGCTGCTAGCTCGCATTTTAACTCTGGAAGACGAGAAGTACTTCGTTATTTTTTGGGTTCTATAATACATATAATCCTATATTATCTAGTAAACAGTATAGTATAAGACTGCCTCAGTGGTTAGTGACCCTGACTCCTGGGACAAAGAGGCGTGGGTTCGATTCCCACCCAGGGAAACTATTTTGGTGACGATACGTGTTTGTTCCGTGTCTGGATGTTATTAGCATTTTTTTACCCGTAGTACTTCTATCCTGTCTGGTAGTACCTACATTACATTTGATAGGTAGTGAAGATTACTTGGTCCCGAAGATGGTCCTATTTAAATTTTACAGAAATCGGCTGAACCGCTTTTGAAAAATCAACCATAATGTAAACAATTCGAGGGAAATGTTCGAATTTTATGAACGATTGAAGGTGGTTTTGCCATTTTTTTCGAAAAATAATTATTTTGCCGTGCTCGGGCTGCTGGTGCTACTTATCACTGCCAAATATGACGTTTTCTCATTAGGATATCATAAGTATGGCATCTTGGCTATTGACCTCTGCAAATCGTACGATTGAGACAGTTTTCAGTTCAGTTCAGTCACCGCTATTAATATCTATCATTAATATATTCCACGAGAATGCAACCAGAACGGAACCGTCCCACGCCTGTCTAAAACGTCTGAATTAATTACCACTCGCACATTAGAAGGAAAATCCATTAAATTTCGCAATGTTTTGATAATATCATTAGTTTGAAGGCGGACATCTAGGAAGTATAAGTTGAGTTGTTTATTTATGTCTGGTTTCAAGGTTTTGGATTAAAATTGGATTCAATTTATTGAATCAGGCGCCAGGCGGTACTTTGCGAAAGTTCATCTTCAAATCCTTATTTCGAATAAATATTTAGATAGATAGATAGATAGATAAACTCTTTATTGATTCACACACACATAAAACAGAAAAATAGAAAAAATTAGATGATACAATATGTGAAGCAACCGGCGGCCTTATCACTGAAAGTGATTTCTTCCAGGTAATATTTAGTGTATTTCCGCTCTGTAGTAGGCATATAAGTTAAAAGTACCATTCAACAAACCAAATTAAATCACAAACAAAATTAGTAATATACCTTACCTTACCTTAACTGCCTAACCATGATACAGTTAGATGATTAATTACGAGTACTTACTAATGTTTTTTGTGATTTAATTTGGTTTGTTGAATGGTACCCTTAACTTATATGCCTACGACAGAGCGGAAATACACTAATTATTTATTTAAAACAAGAATTTAAAATTGGGGTCTCTTTGTGAAATGTTTTCGATTAAGGAGTAATCCTTTAAGACAGCGCCAAACACTCGTGGCAGATTGTCTCTAGTCATTCATAAATTACCCAATGTCGTGGATCTGCTAGAAAAATATGTTTTTTTTTTGTACGTATTGTATTTTGTTGTAGTTAATAAAGGCACTTTTGCCCGATAAAAAAAAATGTTAAATATCATCTACTAAACTAAGGCTATCCACGACGACTCTTGTCATCCCAACGAGCTATGGAGAGGGCTATGCTCGGAGTCTCTCTGCGTGATCGAAATTGATCAGAAATGAAGATATCTGTAGTACAACCACGGACCGACATAGCCTAGCGGATTGGCAAGTTGAAATGGTAGTGGGCAGGGCACATAGCACGGAGAACTGATGACCGATGGGGACAAAAAGTTCTCGAGTGGAGATCACGTACCGTCACCGACAAGCGCAGCATAAGACATTCAAGTACGTCCACAAAGTGGACGGTTGACCTCATCAAGACCGCTTGATGTAGGCCGTTTCCAGCCGGTCTTATTGGAGATCTACAGGGGAGGCCTAA
The DNA here is from genome assembly GCA_964007245.1 of Hypomecis atomaria. NCBI lineage: Eukaryota > Metazoa > Arthropoda > Insecta > Lepidoptera > Geometridae > Hypomecis > Hypomecis atomaria. Next base: position 9,521,285 of record OZ023310.1, read on the forward strand.
GTCCAGCAGTGGACGTCCTATGGCTGCTGGATGGATGGATTTAAGTTATAATATAATACCTATAACGAAACCATATTATGGTTTCGTAAACAAAATTGTTTATTACACTGTCATAAGATACGAAAAATCACATTCATTGCAGGACGCATAAAAATAGTTTTAGATTCGCGTGAATCCGGGATGTATAATGATCGATGAATTTGCTTTATAGTTAATTTTACGATATTGTAATTCCAGGCTCCGAGGCAGGAGGATATTATACAGTAATTAATTATTTATATTAGACTATCTGACCCGGCGAACTTCGTTTCACGAACTCAGAAACCTTCTTTGGCTCATACACAACAACTTTGTTAAAGATCACATGATCAAATGCTTAGTTTACGATTCTATAAAGAACATACATACAAAAATTAATTTTTAGGGTTCCGTACTCAAAGGGTAGAAACGGTATTACTAAGACTCCGCCGTCCGTCTGTCCGTCTCTGTGTCACCAGGATATATCTCACGAACCATGATAGCTAATCAGCTGAAATTTTCACAGATGATGTATTTCTGTTGCCGCCATAACAACAAATACAAAAACAGAATAAAATAAATATTCAAGGGGACTCCCATACAACAAATCTAATTTATTAGGAGTTTCTTTGCTCGCTATTAATAATGGCAAGAGAAATGGGGCCAAAGGGGCTCCAATAAAGTGCGGAACCCTTCGTGCGCAAGTCCGACTCGCATTTGGCCGATATTTTATATATTTGCGACTGCCTCGTTGGCTCAGTGGTTAGTGACCCTGACTTCTGGATCAAAGAGGCGTGGGTTCGATCCCCACCCAGGGCAAACATTTGTGTGATGAACATAGGTGTTTGCTCTGTGTCTGGGTGCTATTTAGGTACTATCTATATAAGTATGTATGTATTTAAAATATGTATATGTAGAATATCAGTCTCTGGCAGCCATATCACAAGCTTTGCTTAGTTTGGGGTCAGAGACCGTGTGTAAGATGTCCCCTAATATTTATTTATTTATTTAGAAGATGAACAATCGATATATACAATATGTATACTACTTTTAAATTAGGTACTATAGATTTTTCAATAAACACTCTAGGTACTAAGTAATTCAATTAAGAAAACCTCTGAAGTATGATCTACTAAACAATAATTATTTTTCGCAAAAAATGGTAAAACCACCTTCCATCGTGTACAAAATTAGAATATTTCGCTCGAATTGTTTACATTATTGTTGATTTTTCAAAAACGGCTCAGCCGTTTTCTGTAAAATTTAAATGGGACCATCTCGGGAGTATACCCTTTTGCACTAAAAAAGAATTTTTCGATTCGGTTCACAATTTATAGATTGATAGATTTTCGGAATAATCGCGTCTTATACATACGAGTACAAAAAAAAGTTTGTCGAATTGAGAACCTTCTTTTTTGAAGTCGGTTGAAAAAGACCGGTACGATAATCTTTGTACCTAGTATTGCAATAAATGAATCTAGACTCGGTCTAGACTTTAGCTAGACTACCTCTACATTTAGGCTCTAGAGGTAGAGGCATGTAAATATACCAACTGAGCCAGCCGTGGTGGGTGGCCCAATCGCCTTTCGTGGGTAGGACTATGTTCACCAGTGGGCTATTAAAAGGCCGCTACAATATCAGCGTGGTGGATATGATTCAATCGCCCTTCGTGGGTAGGACTCTGTCCAGCAGTGGACTATTAATTTAAAGGCCGCTTCAATACCAGCGTGGTGGATAATATATGATCCAATCGCCCTTCGTGGGTAGGACTACGTTCACCAGTGGGCTATTAAAAACCGGTAGAGTACTGTAATAAACAATGTAAAGCATACACGCGCCTCTATTTATAGAGAGAAAGCACTGAAACTGAATCCTGGGCGGAACACTGAAATAGCTCACATGTGCTGGAATAAGGTCAAGAGCGAGGCGAACAGTAGATGTTCACGTTTATAAAGTAAGTTCGTATATGCCGGGTGGCTAGCCCTGGTGTCAGAGTTTTGAAGGCTGCTTTTCAAGCCTCTAACATGGCTAAACGGTTAGAACAACCGGGCTCTACAATCTAACGTGTCATCCTTTATTTCTTGGAAGTGGCTTACTTTGTAAAAACTAACCAACACTATTTTCCCCTCTCAAACGACATAGTAACGTAATAGACGTAACAAATACAAACTTAATATAGACCAGCGTAAAAAAAAGATAACAATAGTAATTCGTAATAGACGTAACAAATACAAACTTAATATGGACCAGCGTAAAAAAAAGATAACAAGTGAAAGTATTTTCTGTATGGTACCTGTAATAAGCCGTGGTGGTCTAGTGGTAATGACATCCATCCATCCATCCATCAGCCATAGGACGTCCACTGCTGGACATAGGCCTCCCCCATGAATCTCCAATAAGACCGGTTGGTAGCGACTTGCATCCAGCGTGATCCTGCGGTCTTAATGAGGTCATCCGTCCACCTTGTGGGTGGACGTCCTACGCTGCGCTTGCCGGTACGTGGTCTCCACTCGAGAACTTTTCGACCCCATCGGTCATCAGTCCTCCGCGCTATGTGCCCTGCCCACTGCCATTTCAACTTGCCAATCCGCTGGGCTATGTCGGTAACTTTGGTTCTTCTGCGAATCTCCTCATTCCTGATTCGATCTCGCAGAGAGACTCCGAGCATAGCCCTCTCCATAGCTCGTTGGGCTACTTGGAGCTTATTAATAAGGCCCATAGTAAGAGACCACGTTTCAGTGCCATAAGTCATCACTGGCAACACACACTGATCGAAAACTTTCGACTTGAGGCACTGAGGTATATCGGACGAGAAGACGCTACGCAATTTTCCGAACGCTGCCCAGCCGAGTTGGATTCGGCGATTGGCCTCTTTCTTGAAGTCGGACCTACCTAACTGGACTACTTGTCCTAGGTAGACGTACGAGTCAACGACTTCAAGAACTGAGTTCCCAACAGAGATCGGGGTGGGTACAACATGGGAATTACACATGACTTTCGTCTTGTCCATGTTCATCTTAAGACCCACCTGTTGAGAAATCCGATTGAGGCTTTCGAGCATCGTGCTGAGCTCTTCCATCGATTTTGCCATGACTACTATATCGTCGGCAAACCGAAGGTGAGTGAGGTATTCGCCATTGACATTGATGCCGAATCCTTTCCATTCCAGAAGCTTGAAGGCGTTTTCCAAAGTAGCCGTAAACAGTTTCGGAGAGATTACGTCTCCCTGTCTTACGCCTCTTTTTAAAGGGATCGCCTTGGAGCTCTCTTCCTGTACTCGGACCGACATAGTGGCGTTATTATACAAGCACTTCAACACTTCGATGTACCGATAGTCAACACGGCATCGTTGGAGAGACTCAAGCACAGCCCAAGTCTCGACCAAATCAAAGGCTTTCTCATAGTCCACAAACGCTAAGCAAAGTGGCAAGTTATACTCTTCGGTCTTCTGTATAACCTGCCGCAGCGTATGAATGTGGTCCATGGTGCTAAAGCCCTTTCGGAAACCGGCTTGTTCGGAAGGCTGGAAGTCATCAAGCCTGCGCTCGAGACGGTTCGTAATGACCCTTGAAAACAGCTTATAAACATGGCTCAGAAGCGAGATGGGTCTGTAGTTCTTCAATAAGGTGTTGTCACCTTTCTTGAAAAACAACACCACCACGCTTCTGTTCCATGCTTCTGGCGTGATGCCCTCGAGGACGACGGTGTTGAAAAGCTTCTGGAGGACTTTTAGTACCGGTGTTCCACCCGCTCTCAGAAGCTCTGATGTGATACCGTCATCACCCGGCGCCTTGTTGTTCTTGAGCTGATTTAGGGCCATTCTAATCTCGTACAGGCTGATGTCCGGGATATCTTCGGTGAAGTGTCGGGTCAGCTTGGCTCTTGGGTCTTTGGCCGCGCTGTTGACAGGCTTAGCGACCGAAGCGTATAGCTGTCTATAGAACCTTTCGATCTCCTCCAATACCTCTGCCTTGGTCGACACTACACTGCCATCTTCTCTCTTCAGCTTTGTCAGCTGGCTTTGGCCAATAGACGAATTCCGCGCAAACACTTTGGAGCCTTTGTTCTGCTCTATTGTCTCTTTAATATGTTTAGTATTAAAGAGACGAATGTCGCGCCTCACGGATTTCGAAATTTGTCTATTGATCTGCCTATATGACTTTGCATCATCGGAAGACTGCAGTCTCTGTAAGCGTCGTTCGGCCATGAGATTTAGAGTTTGATCGGAAAATTTTTGAGGTCTATTTGTACGACGGGGTCTAAAGAATTTAGCACCCACCGTCTGGACAGTTTCTACGAGCCCGTTGTTGATCTCGTCCACCGACGCAAAGTTCTCCAGGCAAGCAAAGCGATTTGAGAGCTCGAGCTGAAAGCTCTCGGGGTTTTGGATATCGGAAGGTGCAGGTCGGAGCGTGGACTTCATCAAGCGTGACCTTTCGAGTTTAACGTTTATATCCAATGTTCCTCTTACGATTCTGTGATCACTACCGGTTTTCACCCTGTGTATCACGGAGACATCATTGAATATCCGTTTCTCGGTGGTCATGATGAAATCTATCTCATTTTTCGTGGAACCATCGGGGCTCATCCAGGTCCACTTCCTGTGAGGCGGCTTCTGAAAGAAAGAGTTCATCATGAAGAGTTCCTCTTTCTCCAGAAAATCAGCCAGCCTCTGGCCCCTGGGGTTCCGTTGTCCATATCCAAATTTCCCCACTCTCAGCTCATCATCGCTTCTTCTGCCCAACTTTGCGTTGAAGTCCCCCATAACAACAGTGAAGTGGGTCTTAGACATACGTATGGCTCGACTTACGTCCTCATACATAGTCTCCACCTCATCATCTGGGTGTGACGAGGTCGGTGCGTATACCTGAATGACCTTCAGCGAATACCTCTCAGATATTCTGAGTATTAGGTACACAACCCTGCTCGACACGCTTTCGATGGTAATAATGTTGTTAGTGAGGGACTTGTGAACGAGAAAACCGACACCACCTTGGGACCGCTGGTCACCTTCCCGGTAGTAAAGCAGGTTGCCGGACTTTAGGGTTATCGTGTCCTCCCCCTCTCTACGGACTTCAGACAACCCCACAATATCCCAGCGCAACCTACTTAACTCTTCTTCCAGCTCAGCAATCTTCTCGTCAGTCCTTAAAGTGCGCACGTTGTGTGTTACCAGGGCCAGTCGTCGTTTGAATACTTTGGAGTGACAGCCGTGCATCTTCCAGTGATTCTTAGCACCCCCTGCTCCGCCGTTACCGGGGCCGCTGTCGTAGCCCGGACTAGCGGAGCTGCTGGGGACTGGGGGCCTGGTCTTAATTGTACTTGTCATAGGGGGTATTTGCCCAATAATCGCCTCGCTGGGCAGGCGTGGTGGCGATCGCAGAGACGTAGCTTCGCGACAGGGATGCTGCTGCCCATCCCTGCCCTGTGCCATTTTAGCTACGTCTGAATTGAATGGTTATACCGCCATTAGTCGGTTCCGCTGTACCTCAGTCGGCTCTTACGACACCTGGTACTGGAGGGGGGTGCTATTCTACTCTGCCGGCACCCCACGGCCGAGTGGTAATGACACCCGCCTTACAATCGTGAGGTCGTGGGTTCAAACCCGGTCCCGTACTAATGAATTCCTTGGAATTTATGTACGGAATTTCACACCACTGGCTTTTCGGTGAAGGAAAACATCGTGAGGCAATCTGCATATGTCCGAGGAAGAAATTCCATGGCGTATGTGAATCCACCAACCCGCACTGGGCCAGCGTGGTGGATATGGCCCAATCACCCTTCGTGGGTAGGCCTACGTCCTGCAGTGGACCATTAAAAAGGCTGGTACAGTACAGTACCTGTAATCTACAACAAAGTACCGAACTCGCTGAAAAAACTCAGCCACACTCTCTTCAAGGCAAAACTAAGGAAGGTCCTCCTGACTAAGTGTTACTACACTGTTAGCGACTTTATGACTGAAAAAAAAAAATTACTTAATTGGAACACTATAATTGACTAATCAATCTATGACATTGAAATTTACTAACATAATACTTACACTAATCCTTGACATTGTAATCAATCTGTTGTATTCAATTTTAACTTTTAATAAAAAAAAAACTACTACACTATTGATGACTACCTAAACGAAAAAGTTTCAAGCTCACAAAATACTATAAAACAACGCTTTAATTAAGATACATACGTTATACTTAGTAAATTATACCTACCATCTGCGACACCCTAACGACAGGGTATAATGTGCACTGTGTTACTATTATATAAATGTAATTGTAACTAGACATATTATAAGGCAATGTATACCCAAATAAATAAATTAATAACATAATCTTAGACATTTATTTTGTAATATTATTCGATTGATATTAATAAATTGAGCTGCCAGTAACGTTGCACGCCTTGAATAGGCAAGTTTGTATTGAGCCATGATTTTATATTTATACCACCAATGTAACATGCAAACTGCAATAAAAATTTTGACTTTGACTTTGATCCTAGGCACGGTGGCGCTTAGTTGTAAATGCCACCCGCGGTCACCCATCCGAAGACTGGCCGTGCTGAACGTTGCTTAAGTCCAATGGTTGCTAACGAACACAATATAAAATAAAATATTTGGCTGTTCATCATCATCATTTCGACTGAAGGACGTCCTCTGCTGAATACCTCAAATAGGCAAGATGAATAAAAATATATTATTTGATTTGAGCACATCTGTGATTTGAGGATTGCGAGGACAACTTTTAAAGTCAGTTGTCAATGTCAATCCATGTCTTTGTTACCTCTTTGTATTGGAGGGGATAAATTCGTGGAAGGACAATAAAATTTATCTTTGCGCACTGCGCAGTGCGCTTGTCACTGCGCGGGTGCGATACGATTAAGAAGTCTCGTTGCCCAGGAATTTCGCCAGAGACGTTGCCATTCAATCCGGAACACATGATGCTCGGCGAAATGAAAAGAAAGCAAAGAACCCACAAACAACGCGGATGAGTCAAAGCACAGTCAAAGTGACAAAACAGACAAAAAAATAAAACAGTGGAAACTCCTTCTTTTGGAAGTCGATTGAAAAGAGAAAGAAGTTTATAATTAATCTAGTAATCAACAAACATACTCTTGGATATTTCCCAGGAGATCGAATTGCGGAACACAATAATAGTAGAAATGAAAAGAAAGCAAATGAACTCACAAACAACTGTGATGAGTCACAAGTGACAGAGCAAACAAAACAACATAAATCAGTCGAAACCAAACAAACCTATGGTAGAAACTTCTTTTTGGAAGTCGATTGAAAAGCGAAAAAGGTATATAATAACTCGTCGCTATCTGGTAATCAACTAACACACTCTTGGATTTTTTCCTGGAGATTCACTGGAATTATTGCGAAACACAGTACCTAACGATAAAATAAAAAGGAAGCAAATAAACTCACAAACACAGTACCTAACGATAAAACGAAAAGAAAGCAAAAGAACTCACAAATACAGTACCTAACCATAGAATGAAAAGAAAGCAAAAGAACTCAAAAACACAGTACCTAACGATAAAATGAAAAGAAAGCAAAAGAACTCACAAACACAGTACCTAACGATAAAATGAAAAGAAAGCAAAAGAAGTCACATACACAGTACCTAACGATAGTATGAAAAGAAAGCAAAAGAACTCACAAACACAGTACCTAACGATAAAATGAAAAGAAAGCAAATGAACCCACAAACAACGTGGATGAGTCAGACAAAAAAAACAGTGGAAACTCCTTCTTTTGGAAGTCGATTGAAAAGAGAAAAAAGTTTATAATTAATCTAGTAATCAACTAACACACTCTTGGATATTTCCCAGGAGATTGAATTGCGGAACACAATAATAGTAGAAATGAAAAGAAAGCAAATGAACTCACAAACAACGGTGATGAGTCACAAGTGACAAGCAGACAAAATGGCCACGTGAAGTGCACTGGACGGCCGCCAACTCGGCGACTGAGACAAATAATTGTAGCACGAGATGAACAGGTCGTTCGCCTGATGGTTAACGGCTTGCGATTTCATTTCATCATTCGTTAAGTTCTCGAATAAACACCATCGTACACGGGCATAGCCGTTTTATTAGGGTTCCATACCCAAAGGGTAAAAACGGGACCCTATTACTAAGACTCCACTGTCCGTCTGTCTGTCTGTCACCAGGCTGCATCTCATGAATCGTGATAGAACGTTGAAATTTTCACAGATGATATATTGCTGTTGACGCTATAACAACAATTACTAAAAACATAAAATAAAATTAAGTGGGGCTCTCATACAACAAATCTTAATTTTTAGCTCGAAATTAATAATGGTGACAGGTACATGCTTGAAATATTCCCAAAATATTTCGTTAAATATCCTCTTTAAAAAAAAAAACATAATTTATAAATTAAAATAAATATTTAAGATGGCACCATAAGAGAAAAGCCTATCCCAGCAGTGGGACAAGGAAAGCTGTGGATGATGATGATGATGAAATATTTAAAGGAGGCTCCCATAAAACAAACGTGATTTTTTTGCTCGACATTATTATCGGCAGCAGGAAGATGCTTTGATTGTTCACAGTATATTAAGTTGTATATTCCCGTCAAATAGAAATAATTAAAATAAAATATATTAAGTCATTATATAAAAAAGAAGAAGTGGAAGTGGGCTGGACATATAGCACGGCTTCAGGACAATCGGTGGACTAAAAGAGTCACCACATGGCAGGGCCCTAAAGGTAAAAGAAAGAAAGGGAGACCCTATACCAGATGGGTAGACGAGATCCAGAAGACAGCAGGACCAAACTGGCTTAAAGTAGCACAAAATAGAGAGGAGTGGCTATCCTTGGAGGAGGCCTTCACCTGTATAGGGAATCTTACAGACTAAAACTAACAAAGATAGCATTATATATGTTACCGGAAATGTATAAAATACAGGAATTGTATACAAATCCTAGGAAATGTATACAATTCCGAAGCTATTTAGGAAATGTATAAAATATTGTTTCAAAAATATAGATATCCTGGGAAATGTGTACATTTCCTAGGAATTGTATACAATTCCAATATCGTATTAGGAAATGTATAAAAATAATGCTTTCTGTAATAAAAGACGTGCTAAGACTAACTAAGTTGATCTTGTTTTATGGTACCTATTGGACTCTGATACAGTCGTTGTGTTTTAGCTATTTATGTTCTAATCTAACATATTCGACTTCGACTCTTACACAGTAGTCATGTGTAAGTTATTCATGTTCTAACCTAACCTAACCTATTTGACTCTTACACAGTAGTCGTGTGTTAGCTGTTCATGTTCTACCATAACCTAACCTATTGGACTCTGATACAGTAGTTGTGTGTTAACTATTTATGTTCTTATCTAACATATTCGATTCTCACACAGTAGTCGTGTGTAGGCTATTCATGTTCTTAGACGAAGCAATACCCTCCCTTCGCCCCGTTATCCCCGCGTACCCATTGATATCTCAAATTTTGTACATTTCCGATTGCTACTTAGGAAATGTATAGATTTCCTAGGAAATGTGTCAAATATAATTTATTTCACACATTTCCGTGCGATTTTAGGAATTACATACATTTCCTAGGAATTGTATACAATGACGGATTACATACATTTCCGTTAACATATACATTTAAATTCACAAAAAATATATATATTTATAGAACATTAATGTAACCTTTAACTATTTATTTTACTGTAAGAATAAAAGGCTTTTTTATTTTATTTTTATTATATTAAGCGACACGAAGGGTTCCGTACCGTATGGAAACCCACGGTACGGAACCCTTCGTGCGCGAGTGGGACTCGCACTTGGCTGATTATTCATTATAGATTTCAATAAAGTGTTTACACGATGCGATGATTTGATCAAATTTTCGCTTCATGCCAACTGGGCACTCATTCAGTTAAAGAAAAGGCAGGAATTGGTGGTTCACGATTTGAACCACTTCCTGAATGTTGATTAACTCTTGTAATTTTAATTTTACGCGAGAAATGGTCAGAACTAAAGTTGCTTATAATTTGATTTCCTACATTTTTGTTTCCCATTAACTTTTTCTATGATTGATATTTTTCTAATAAGATAGTGGTGCCATTTTATTTCTTTAATAACAGGTGTCATTTAAATTTTTATGAGATATTATCAGAGCCGAAATGGTTTGAAATTTGATTTCCTACAACTTTGATTCCCATCAACTTTTTGTATGATCTATATTTTTCGAATAAGATGGGTGGTGTCATTTTGTTTCTTCAATAACTACCTAAAAGCAATGGTTAAGTACATGATGATACTACATGGCCCCTGCTGCACTGATCTGATGAACAGATGCGATCATAGTTTCGTGTGAGCCCAGCTTCAGGTAGTGGTTCAAATCGTGAACCACCAATTCCTACCTTTTCATTAACTGAATGAGCTCCCAGTTGGCATGAAGCGAAAATTTGATCAAATCATCGCATCGTGTATGCCCACCTTTATGCTAGACATTTCATTCATCAAGAAGCATTAGCTCTCGATCTCTCTATCCTCAGTTGTTTCGGATATGCAATCACCAGATCTTTCGCTCGCTGCATCTTCAGACCACCAGGTGCCTTATTGTGTAAGCGCTCTGACATTCGGCTTTACTTTTTCTCTTGCACACGCCAGTTACTCACGCCACGAGAGCGAGCGGGAGGAAAAGCGAAGCCGAATGTCAGAGCGCTTACACAATAAGGCCCCAGGTGGCATTTAGAAGTGTGGAGGCCCCGGGGCAACACAGGATTAGAGGCCACTTGGTGTCAAATAGAAATTTATAAGTCCAGACCTCACTACATCCAACCCTATACAAGCTACCATTTGCCTGGATAAGTATTCAGCAGTTGGATTGCCTCGGTGGCTCAGTGGTTAGTGAACCTGACTTCTGGGTCAAAGAGGCGTGGGTTCGATCCCCACCCAGGGCAAACATTTGTGTGATGAACAAAGGTGTTTGCTCTGTGTCTGGGTGTTATTTAGGTACTATCTATATAAGTATGTATTTAAAATATTTATGTTTAGTATATCAGTCTCTGGCAGTCATATCACAATCTATGCTTAGTTAAGGGTCAGAGACCGTGTGTAAGATATCCCCTAATATTTATTTATAAAAAAAAAAATAGAAAATAAGTCCAGACCTCGCTACACCCAAACCTACACAAACTACCATTTGCCAGGATAAATGCTCAGCAGTTGAAGATGCAAGCCATGGTGGTCTAGTGGTTGTAGCGCTGGTCTGTCATTCTTGATGTCGTGGGTTCAATCCAGGTCCCGTACCAATGAGTTTCTTTGGAACTTATGTACGGATTTTCACACCACAGGCTTTTCGGTGAAGGAAAACATCGTGAGGTAACCTGTATACCTACGACCGTAGAAGAAATTCGATGGCGTATGTCTCGCAACTCGCACTTGGCCAGCGTGGTGGATATGGCCCAATCACCCTCCGTGGGTAGGCCTACGTCCTGCAGTCCAGCAGGCTGGTACAGTACAGTTGAAGATGTACTCACGTTCGATTTCCTGTCCCTTTTCCTCCAGCTGTTTCCGACAGGCCACCACCAGGTCTCTCGCTCGCTCCGCCTCCTCAGACCGCGCGGTACCCAGCTCCGTGAGGCCTGCCACATGACTGCAGAAGTTCGGCTCTTGCGTCACCAGTGTTTTCCTGGAAAGATGAAAAGACTCCATTAAAAACGTGAATGAGAAATGAGAGCCAAGTTCAATATCCTTACTTCCTTTTTTAAATAGGGCAAGTGCCTTTATTAACTATCGCTAAATACAAGATATACATAATCTGAAACTACATAAACTACTACTACATAACAAGCAATTGGATCATCCACAGACCCTTGAAGGTCTAATGATAATCCAAATGTACTTTGCATTATCTTTAGACCTTTAAGGGTCAACTTTTACTCACTTCCTTACTTCACTATCACTACATAGTATAAAACAAAGTCGCTTCCCGCTGTCTGTCCCTATGTATGCTTATATCTTTAAAACTACGCAACGGATTTTGCTGCGCTATTTTTTTAGTAGATAGAGTGATTCAAGAGGAAGGTTAACATGTATAATACACCTGTGCGAAGCCGGGGCGGGGCGGGGCGGGGAATATTATAAATCCGAAATTACGTTTGTTGGTTGTTAGTTTACTCGTATTACTCTTTTACGCATCAAGAGAGCAACGGATTGACATGATTTTTGGTTTGTATAAAATCCTAAAATTTTAGTTACAAGATCATAGGTACAACGAAAGGGGTTTGATTCAATTTAATCGCCTTGTCCAATTAATTAATGAACGGAACAATTATTTTTCGTAAAAAATGGCACAACCGATTTCAATCGTACAGTAGGTACCTACAAAAGAATATATTTTCACCTACCATATTTTTTTTAATTTATATTACATTATTGAAGTGAAACTCCTAATGCAACTTCCAACAAGGTTGCGTTAAACGTTTAACGCTACCATGTAGGGGTATGAAAGCATTGTTGCGTCGAAGTTTCGCACTTCTTCCATGCGGAGAGACTCCACTTACACTTTTTATTTACTAGTTTAGTTTTAGATATTTAATTTATTGAATATGGCCCTTGCCCACAACACAACAGAGCGGAATACACTAAATATTATAATTCAAAACAAAGATTTGAATATTTCACCCGATTTCGATCAAATTTAAATAGGACCATCTCTGAAGTAGGTACGAATAGATAGATAGATAAACTCTTTATTGCACACCAAGAAATAAACAAAAAAAAAGAAACAAAGATACATAAACAGTGTAACAATGGGCGGCCTTATCGCTGACAGCGATCTCTGCCAGGCAACCTTAGGATGGAGAGGACAGAAAGCGTATAAATAATGGACGGGGTGCGCATTAATTAAAAAGTAAAAATTAGATTATACATACATCATAAACATACATACTAATAAAATTGATATAAATACTTAAAATACCCAAAAATAAAGAAAACATTACAAAATAAAAAATAATAATAAAAGAATCCTATGACTTAATAATAAACTAATACATAATTTAATTATAATATACTACTTACATAAAATAACATAAATAACAACAACAACAGTTACAAAATTAAAGTATCAACATTTTCTGCAGGTAATGGTTTTTAACCTGATCTTTAAATACCTATGTTAAGTGATTGAGCTTTTCTGACAGTAACGGGCAAGGCATTCCATAACTGGACTGCCTGAAAGGCAAACGACCGTCCGTAAAAAGTTTCACACCGTGCGGTAGGAGTCTTAAGGGAAAGGTTGTCCTTGGATCGGAGGGGAAGGGAATGTGCATCATGCCAGAAGGAAAAAGAGTCTTTAAGATAGCATGGGGTAGAAGGATTGAAGAGGATGTTATAAAGAAGATTAAGGATATGAGCATTCCGACGAAGACGAATTGGAAGCCACTTGAGCTTAGTACGAAAATGAGATACGTGGTCATATTTGCGTAACCCAAATATGAACCTAATGCAGTAATTTTGGAGACGCTCAAGCTTATCAAGTTGGACTTCAGTAAGATCTAAAAAGCAGGCGTCAGCGTAATCTAAAATAGGAAGAAGAAAGGACTGTGCGAGCGCAACTTTAGTAGCAGTGCAGTACGAATGTGATTTATGAAACAAAAACTAATTAGCGGAGTAATCGCGTAAAATACTTACATACAAAAAAAAAAACATACAGTCGAACTGAGAACCTCTTTTTAACCGACTTCCAAAAAGGAGGAGGTTCTATGCTATGTTCGTGTATTTGTATTTTTTTTGTGTATGTTCATCGATAATTTCGCCAATTGTGAACCGAATTGAAAAATTATTTTTAAGTTCGAAAAACTATGCTTCCGAGGGGGTCCCATTTAAATTTTATAGAAATCGGCTGAGCCGTTTTTGAAAAAAAAAACAACAATAATGTAAGCAATTCGAGCGAAATATCCGAATTTTGTACATGATGAACATCGATAATTTCGCCAATTATGAATCGAAAATTTTTATTTTTACTTGGAAAGGGTATACTCCTAAGGTAGTCCCATCTAGACACGCGGAAGCGTGTCCAGCCAAGTCAAAAAAAAAAAAAAGGAACTGGCGACGCGACGTGTGTAATATTACACGAACCATTTCGAGCCACTTTTGACCCCTTCATAACTCGAAAACTATTTAACCTATATAAATGAAATTTAGCATATTAATTAAAGTTCTTTAGCTTATCTACAATACAAAATTTCATTAACTTTGCTCTGATGGTTAATAAAATATTTACGTTTAAAAACCGGGGTTTCATTGACTGATTCACTCACTGACTCATCAAGGTAGACTATCAGGTATATACGAAGGAAAAAATCTAAAACTTTGAACTTTTACCCCCCAACCCTTTATAATAGGGGATGAAAGTTTGTATGAGACTTCCACAAATTTTTATACTATAAGTCTAAAAATTGATAAATGACTCCCTGTTAGAAATAATAAAACACGTATTTCAGGGTTTTTAATAAATCAGCCCCCAACCCCTAAAATTGGGGGATGAAAATTTTTATGTCACTTTCGAAACTTTTGATGACAGAAGTCAGAAAATGGATATACGAACTCGTAATAGTTAATAAAACACAATTTCAGGATTCTTAATAAACCACCCCCAAACTCTAAAACTGGGGGATGAAAAATTGATAATGTCCAAAAATAGACAATGGTACTTTATTACAAATATAATGAAACACGTATTTCAAGATTTTTAGTAAATCTCCCCCTAACCTATTAAACTAGGGGTTAAAAGTTGGTATGAGACTTCCGCAAGTTTTGAAGCTAGAGATGTGAAAATCGATAAATTTACTCCTTGTAATAAACTACAAAAAGAAGTGAAATCCCACAAAAACATTTACATGTGAAATGAAGCCAAGTCACAGTTCCCACTATCAAAAAGTTGTCAGATCTCACGTAAAGCCAAGCTTCTAACTCTACACTCCTTACTCTACAAGTCCTTACTTCACAAACTCTACACCTTAGTCAATATATGCGGCTTGGCTGTTTCGCTAACTGCGCATGGGCGTAAAGTGAAGATTAATTCATTAATTCTGTTATACAAACAGTTATTTTTGTAACGAAACGGCCAAGTCACATATATTGACTAAGCTGTAGAGTTTGTGGAGTAAGGGCTTGTAGAGTAAGGCGTGTAGAGTTAGAAGCTTGGCTTTACGTGAGATCTGACAACTTTTTGATAGTGGGAACTGTGACTTGGCTTCATTTCACATGTAAATGTTTTTGATGGATTTAAATTTTACAGAAATCGGCTGAGCTGTTTTTGATAAATCAACAATAATGTAAACAATTCGAACGAAATATTCGAATTTCGTACACGATGGAAGGCGGTTTTGCCATTTTTTGCGAAAAATAATTATTTTGAAGTTGGTTAAAAACCATCTATCGCTGGACGTCAATAGAAAGGCTATTTAGGTACATAAACATGCCTACCTGCAAATACTGGCGAGTATTTCCATCAGCACATTTAAAGCACTAAAAATCTAGACTTCTAGTCCACCTGGAGTCTAAACCTAAACTAAAACAAAACC
Organism: Hypomecis atomaria; assembly: GCA_964007245.1. NCBI lineage: Eukaryota > Metazoa > Arthropoda > Insecta > Lepidoptera > Geometridae > Hypomecis > Hypomecis atomaria. The sequence goes on from OZ023310.1 coordinate 9,536,893, forward strand.
GCAGTCCATCCAGAATGATTTAGCTCTAAACAGACCGAAATCCCAATTGATATGTACTGAAATATCGAACGAGGTCGATTGTATACAGGTTGCTCTAATTTCGGTGTGCAAATAATTAAATTTCAAGGAGGATCATGTATACTAAGCGCCACACAAATCGGCGGATGAGAAGCTATGCGCAAAAGCCGAAATATAGGTATGCGCGGGAGCCAGAGACGCGAGACGTCGGGGCACACCCGCCCGCCAAACTCATGCCTCCCGCGCGCTCCCTACGCCCGTGCTCAGCACTACGACACGCGGCGTCGGAATTGTGCACACATGCGCAATAATTAGCGAATCACGACGAAGTGTCATCTGCGGCTAACTTCTCATCCGCCGACTTGTGTGGCGCTTAGTATAGCAATGTAGCTCGAAATAAAAATATCATTCCTATCACATAGGATATCCACTGCTAGACATATGTTTCAATAGGGCTTAAGTAGGTATCATCACCATTATCAGCCGTAGGACGTATAGGCCGCGCCACACAAGTTGGCGGATGTGAAGTTAGCTATACAAGCTGCGCAGTAGCCAATCAACGTGGGACTTTATTTGAGCTTCAGTCAGGATTGGAAATTGCGCAGCTTGTAGCTAACTTTACATCCGCCAACTTGTGTGGCGCGGCCTATAACTAAAGAATTTTTGAAATCGGACTACTACGAAAAAAGGTATGCGTGGTTTGAGTGTGAGTACCTCCTCCGGCTTGGTTCGTCGGTCAAAAATAAAAGGCTTCTGTGGGATAGCATCAAAATAAAATAAAAAACGCGGTCAAAAGCTAGAGTAATTACCTTTTGTATTCTATGAGATGATTTAGAAAATATTTCGTTGCAGATATTGATATAATGAATATTTGCGTATGATAGATACATAATAGTAATTATGATGCATGTAATTATTTAGCTATAACAAGATGAAAAATTAAATTTGCATAATATTGCAATTTCATCATGAAATTAAGCTCTATTTATGAGCACAAAAGGTATCACGTTGTTTAAAAAAGTCAAAAACATTTATTAAACGTGTTTTCGTCAAAAAAATCAAACAAAACTGCTATCTATCTTCCAATTATCCCCCAAAATCGAGAAGTAAGCAAAACGTAACATTTGGGCACTTGAGCTATCCCGAGTAAACTGCAACAGTGGCTCTGAAATGCTCTTCCGTTTTTTTGTATGAAGTTAGTTAACCACGACCAGCGGTAAACCCTTGAAAGATAGATAAGTGTGGTGGATAGGGATTTGCTATCCATCTTTGGTTATAGAAAAGCAAATAGCTACAAGTGGTAGCCATTTTAACTTCGGGTTATGAGTTAGTAAGTTATTGAGAACGGCCGCTAATCAAATGATGTACTCGGTAGAAATCGGTTATACCATTTTTTGCGAAAAATAATTATTCCAACACCATGTAGATGTGTACGGAAAAGCACTTGTGTTGGAATTTACGAGTTTATTTTTGTAGTGAAAGAATATTTAGCACTGAAAGAACGTTTAACGTACGTGCGTAGTTTAACGTAGAACGTAGTTTATAACGTCAAAAACACAACAACTCTAAAAGTTGTTTGTTTACATGCTAGGAAATAATTTCACCAGATTGCTAAGTAAATTCATTTAATCATTCGGTCTGCGTGCTTCATCTTCGACCACGTCTTGATTGGTAAATATGTTAATTTGTAACTAGTAAATATTATCTCCTAAAAATCTTTGTAATCGATGGTTCTAAGCCAATAAAGTAAATTTAGATTTTGATTTGAGCGTCGCTTTTCCGATCTTGTGTTCGAATGAAGTCAAGTTGTCGGTACATGGTCTCTAATCGAGAACGTTTCGACCCCTGCTATGTACCTTGCTCACTGCACTGCCACTTAAAGAATGATGCAGAGATTCGACCTGTCACAACATTTTTATTTTATTTTTTTACAATCATGAAATGAAATGAAATAATTTATTGTCATAATAGTACATTGAAAAGAATCAAGTAAATAAAATAAAATGCTCATCAATGTCCCTATTAATGGACTCGTCACAAAAATATCACAACATAATTAAATAAACTAATTCCATAATTAAATAATAATGATTCAATAAATAAAAATTGAAATAAAAACTATGTTCCAAAACTAATCTCATGTCTCAGTCAGAAAGCAACAATATTCTGAATGTAGGTATGAAATATATTACGGAACATGGAACAACACATCTTTTCTAATAATGATAAACTTATGTGCTTCAAAAATATAGTGATTGTTTGCTGTTTTCATATCACTAATTACAATAAAAATTGGACTACCAGAAAAATTACAATGATTTTTTATTGTTTTTACCATCTAAATCCCCTACCAATGCTTAATTGTGTGGCCAAATATTTTAATACTTCATTAAAAACGAACTTGTACATATCAGAACAGTTTTAGAAGCGTCATAAATTACTCTGACGAGCATAACGTATTTAGAAATAAACTTGGGAGAAAATGAGTGTATTCGTATACAACAGGTATTCGTATGTATGAGCTGCCGACATCCTTCTTTGCCAACCGCTTAGACTATCGATGCTAACTTTGGTTCTTCTACGCATCTCCATCACGCATAGTAGCTTGGCAAATAAAATATTTATGTTTAAGAATTGTGTTAATGGAAATAGAAAACAAAATATTATTTGGGCAAACTTTTCCTTCATAATAAAAACATTTCTGAAAATCCACGGAAACGTAACCTGTAAACATTCGTAGGAACTGCTTGAATACACAATATTTATATTCGCAAACCAATAATATGAATGTAGAGATTCTAGAGCTAGACTAGTAGTTCTGCGAACAGTAGACCTCACGGCACATCTCTAACTGAATTTTCATAAGCCTATAGGTATAGGGTCATAGGTATTAAACGCAAAACCTTTTAAGGGCAGGTCTAATACATCTAGACAAACAACTTTTGTTCTTTCAGTGTTTTTTTTTATATTTTTACATAACTGTATTTATTAAAACCTAGGCTACTAATATTAGTGGCCTTGCAATCGGCCAAGCGTCCTATATACAGTCAATTGATAAAATAAAACTACCATAGAAGAAAGAAAGACGCAGGAAAAGCTCTAAGATCTTGCAAAGTGGGCTCAGACTTTGTACAGTAGCAAAAAAAAGCTGAATATGGTAAACAAATTCACAGAAAAAAACAACAGTGTTTATTGCTTGATTACAAAGGAGTTTCGTATTTTCTAATTTAAGTTTTGTTCACTATCACGCTGCCATAGTTTACGAGCAATGATCCGAATTTAATAAGATCCGAAAAAATGAAATTACTATTATTAGCAAACATTTATTCTATCAAATTCACTATCTATTCTATCAAATATCTCTACCTACGTCGCAATGCAATTCATGAATGCATAAATAAGTTCATGTTCCTAACACATGTTCATCCCTACGCACCCGTACTAAACTAAGTAAAGCGTCACTAGTGCGTCATAACAAAATGGCGGCCTTGAGCTGTCAGAAAGCGCAGAAAACAGAAGCATTGTAGGTACCTATTGATACCAAAGTACATAAATACCTAAACCTTGAAACAAAGACAGTCGACGACATAAAGATTCTTTCGAGATTTTCATGAAGTTATTTTAGCTTGCAGAGTAGGTAATAATCCAATAATTTTTTGACGTATGTGATTCTGTGAACGGACAAAATCAAAACAACCACTGTCACAGTGATTCTCAAGAATATTTTTGTTATGAAGACAGAAAGATAAATAAGGAATTTTACCGCGAAAGCTTTGAAAGCCTAGTAAACGAAAGCTCACCATACAATCGTGAATCACAGGTTCTACGTACTCGTTCCCGTATCAAAGAGCTCTTTGGAATTTATCTACTTACGATGCATTTGTTTAGATGTTGACATTCTTTCGATATTTATTTCTTCTCTTATAGGATTAACAAACCATAGAGAAAATAGTTTTTTTTTTGGTATATAGGGTTATTTCTAATCAATTAGCATCCTTATAAGGGCTTATTCTGTACATCAAAACTAACAACTTTTGTTCTGCGACTTTTGTCTAAACTAAAAAAAAACTGCTGTTTCATACATTTTGTCGAGAGTAAATGATATTTTTCTATGGAACAACAATTTTTTTATTTAAATTATTGGATTATTAGGTACTCCGCAAGCTAAAATAACTTCATGAAAATCTCGAAAGAATCTTTATCTACACTAATGTTGTAACATTCTACTTATGTTTCCAATACTTGACTTACGAGTATAATGACTACTGTTATAGCGCAGACAACAAAACACGATGTTATAATATCCACATCGATATCGTAAAATCTCATTATAACATCGCGCGCTCGCTCCTGATTGGCCCTGCGCGCGCAGCTGCGCTCTCATTGGTTAGATTTTGATGGCGCCAAGTTCACTGTGACAATACACGTACGCGTGAATTTAATGTTTCGCAATATGTTTTTTTTTTTTTATTAGTGAAGATAAAGTAGTGTATGCAACTGCATATAACACGGGTATTAAAACACTCGTTACTATTATGAAACTCACACTCGTGTTTTAATACCCTTCATTATATGACAGTTGCATAAACTACTATTATGTCGTCTACAGTCTTTGTTTCAAGGTTTAGGTATTTATGTACTTTGGTATCAATAGGTATAACAATGTGTCGGTTTCCCGCGCTTTCTGACAGCTCAAGGACGCCATTTTGTTATGACGCACTAGTGACGCTTTAGTGCGTAGGGATGAACATGTGTTAAGAAAATACTTATTTATGCATTCATGAGTTGCATTGTGACGTAGATAGAGATATTCATTATTGAATTTATCGTAAGTATGTCCTATGGACCGCGGTCATAGATAGGTATACCTAATGAAAACAGATCCGGTGTTTGGTTAGTCGTCCTCATTCCTATTTACCTAAAAACTACTTATTTTCTCAATGGTTTGTTAGTCCTTTACGAGAAGAAATAAATATCGAAAGAATGTCAACAGCCAAACAAATGCATTCTTTCTCCTAACACATTCCGCTGAATGATGGTTGAAAGCGACTTAACGGGGCCGATTCGTCTTGTTAACAACTTGCTGCGGGAAGACTGATCGCCTTGAGTTGTAAACAAAGATGTCTTTAAATAAACTACTTAGTTTTAGTGCATAAATTGTGACGCCAAGATATACGTAAGGATAAAAAAAATATCGATCGTTTTTGTAGATTTTTGTATATTTTTTAAAACAGTTTTTTTTCTGTTGAGCTAGGTACAGGCCGCGGCATATAAGTGTAGCGCTGAGCGAAGTGTGGAAAGGATGAGTGCGCATGGGTTTAGTATGGCGGTCGCCATGCGCAGCCATTAGGTAGAATTCCATAGATTTTTGTGGAGATAAGAGTTAACTCAACCAGTTACACGCGTTAGATTCCTATTGGATTTATTTCCAAGTTCCTAACCTACTCAACTCAAATCAGATACGAGGGCTCTTTCGTGGTCTCGCCCCACAAGCTATTCGGCCCGCGGGGCGAATCAACGAAGCCTCTTTTTGAATGCCCTCTTTCGCCCCGTGGGGCGAAACGCCGAGAACGATAAAAGAAGAGGCCGTTTCGGTCCACGTTGATAAAGATCAATTTCCCGCATCAGTATTACGTATTTCTTATGGTACAGCCAAGCATAAAATTACATTAGATAAAATAAAAACCCCAAAGTAATCAACAGATATGCAACGCTATAAAAAAACTAAACAAGAAAAAACAAACTACCAAAAACTTACTATATTGATATAACAGACATTATGAGCTGAGGGCTTAAGTTAAATTGAATATTGTTTGGTAGTAGGCGGGGCCCATTTGCAAACTATAAATTGTAAGAAAATTAACAGGTGTGGGACCTGTTACTCGTACTATGTAACATTTTCGATATTCATTTTTTTCATAAAAAAAATATTACACGTCATTACACAATGAATAGATTCAAAATTGCAGCAAAGTAGGTACATTGATAACAAATAAATATTCACATTAACTGCCTACTACATCATTATGTTTACAACCAGATATTATAATTAAAATGTCAAAAAAAATTAAATTAAAATAAATTACACCAATGAAGTATGTCATTGTAATGAATGAAAACATTAATAAAACATGTCTTAATAAAATACAAAATTAACAAAAACATTACATCATTGTAAATGAATCAAATTGATAGAAATAATTCTTAACCAATACATGTTTCACTAATTGTAAACATTTAAACATATCGAAATCATAAAATGCTTCCTCGATAAGCCAGCGATTCAGGCGGGCTTTGAAAAAACCTATGCTAAAACCGTTCCGTACTGCAGCACTGACTGCACGGTCGCGAAATAGCAACATCGGACCACTTCCGAGATAATATGGTTATTTTCCCAAATCTCTTGTGATTGTATTAGCTAGGACTAAAGGGTAGTTCTAACATTTCGAGCAAATCACATGTTCGAAGAAAAAAAACATGTATCAACAGCAAAATGAAATCCAAATATTTTTTATATGGTGTGTTAAGTATATAGGACTATAGGTATACTTTGCATCTTTATTTTTTTTATATTAATATAGTATTCAATTTATTAAAAAATATTAACTTGCCAAAAATTCATTACCACCGTCGTTCATGACCTAAACATATGGATTCGTTTATCTGAGAAACTATAGGTTTTACAAAATGTTTACAAATACAGTTATTGTCTATACCAATATTATAAAGAGGAAAGATTTGATTGTTTGTTTGCATTGAATAGGCTCCAAAATTACTGAACCGATTTGAAAAATTATTTCACTGTTGGGAAGCTACACAATCCCGGGTGTCATAGGCTATATTATATTTTATTTTTATATTAGGGAGGCTGCTAGTAAAAAATAAAATTTTAGATTTTACTAAAACTTTTCACTTAAAATTACCAAAGTTGGAGAAAATAAGTAACTTTTAGTCCTAGTACCAAAAATAACAGTCCGTCTCTGTTTGGCCGTCTTCCCATCTGTCCGTCCTCAAGTCACAAACCCTCATAACTACCACAAAGAACCGAATTGCATGAAATTTGACATTATAATAGTTTTATTATAGAATCTAAACTTCCATCGAATGAAAACAATGTGCCAAAATTGTATTGATTTAGATAGCATAATCTCGGTGAAGAAAACTCCTATTTTTTCTTCACCTTGTACGCGGAAAGGTTTGACATTTCTCATTTTATAAGCTTGGTAACGATCATCAATAAATCATCAATAAACAATTGCATTTTTGTTCATACACCCCCATAGGACTCATAGAATGATGCCCTTGATATAATGCAATTGTTTTTTTCCATTAACTACTTTTCTACTTAAATGTACAGATAAAAAAGTGAATCGCGGGGCGAATCAACGAAGCCTCTTTTTGAAGGCCCTCTTTCGCCCCGCATTGTTTAGAGCGGGGCGAAAGAGGGCATTCAAAAAGAGGCTTCGTTGATTCGCCCCGCGGACCGAACAGCTTGTGGGGCGAAACCACGAAAGAGCCGATACGGGAGTACCTACAAATTAATTCTGACAACAATATTTTTCTGACATTTATACAATGTCAGAAAAATATTGTTGGTATATTATTTCTCTCTGACATTTTTGGATTTATATTTGACATTTTGATATTTGACATTTTAGACTAAATTTGACATTTTTTATGAATTGTATCACTTAAAAGATTTTAGCAATTTTGTTTTTGATATTTGTACGCCACGACGGCAAGAACATGCGTTCTAAACTCTTGAAAGATCTGTTTGCAACTTTGTATGTTGTTTGCATTACCATGTTTTTTGACAAGTAAATAATCTTGAATCATTTATTGCAACATATGAAATTTACATGCGGGTCTTAATTAACATGTTTTGTATAGTCATACATATGACCCTGATAAGTGTATGGCAATTTTATTATTCGTATTGGAACGATTTATTACTATGTTTTTTAGATTATCGTTAAAAAATTCGTCCAATGTATTATAGCATTTGGATAATAGAATAAATTTTAGTTGTTTTATAAAACGGTTTTCCTTTTCGATATCTTTTTAGATTATTTGTCAGTTTATTAAATATTTTTATAGCCATAGAATGCGGGCTGGAACTATGCATTGCTAAGTTGGACTTTGATACTACGAGTTTATGTCTGTATTGTGATCTAATTTTAAGCGATTTATCAGACGCTTTGTTAAAATAGGGTGCTTATTTATTATGTATAAACACATTTCGTTCAATGGCCGATTCGTCTTGTTAACGACTTGGTGCGGGAAGACTGATCGACTTGTGTTGTAAACAAAGATGTCTTTAAATAAACCGGTGCATAATGTATGATTCCCAGTAAGTAAGTGAATAAAATATGTATTTTAGGTGTCCAATTTTTTTATATAACTACCTATTTAAGTTCGTATAGCCAAGGTGTCAAAGTTTATACGTCGCCTGAAGGCCTCTGACATGGCTAAACGGTTAAAACAACCGGGACCTACAATTTAACGTATCATCCCAGCCACGGTAACGCTCAGTTGGATATGCCACCGGTGGTCACTCATCCGAAGACTGAGCGTGCCGACGTTGCATAACTTAGGTTATCGCTAGGAAAAACTAAAATGTCTAGTCAAATACGCTATGAGCGAATCACTATCATTATCGCTATCACTATCACTACATAGTATAAAACAAAGTCGCTTCCCGCTGTCTGTCCCCATGTAAGCTTATATTTTTTTTAAACTACGCAAAAGATTTTGATGTAGGTAGTTTTTTTTAATAGATAGAGTGATTCAAGAGGAAGGTTTATATGTATAATACACCTGTGCGAAGCCGGGGCGGGTCGCTAGTAGCAAATAAATTAAATCAAAGTCAAGTAATATTTTTATCTTTACAAACTTTGCATTAAAGATTTTGCTACAACTATTGCACGGAGCTTATAGTTTCAACTACTTTACAGTTTAGTCATTCTTAACTATAAAACGTCTGCTCGACAAGCAATGAGCGCCGGCTGCACGCACGAAAAAGTGTCACGTTCCGCTTGAGCCGAGCGTGCAAGCGAGAGTTTGGAACAAGCGATTTGGTAGCGCGATCAGCCAAAAAAAAGAATCATTAAAATTGGCGCAGTAATCGCGTAACATACCTACATAGTAAAAAAAAACATTCAGTAGAATTGAGAACTTTCTTTTTTTGAAGTTCAACCTATAGTCTGACCGTTTAACTGAGTCCTCGCCTGCGCGGTACAGAGGCGCGGGGGTAGACGACAAAGGGGACAGTCCCCTTTACTCCCCGCCGCTCGCACCTGTCTCAGTCCCCTTTGTCGTCTACCCCCGCGCCTCTGTACCGCGCAGGCGAGGACTCAGTTAAACGGTCAGACTATACATGTTGTTTTTTTTGGGTATGTTATATAATTAACGGGCTAATTATTAATTATTATAATAATGTTTTTTTACCCAGTCACGCCTATTATTATTTCAATAACGTCTCCAGCTGTAAAACATTGCAATGACAAGGCAGTGCGAAATAATATTTTTAAACTACGTATTTAGTAAGTCACTTCAGTATAATTAGTCTGGCAAATGTTTGTTTTCTCAGTTAACCGTGACTCATTCGAAATTGTGTTCTACATTTTCGATCACGTAACAACAACTACAATACTTATTGTAAACAAAAAAAGTAGACAATAGATAAGTACTTAGTAGTACTTAGTTATATCTACGGGTTTTTTTTTCAACATACATACGCGGTTCTTAATTAACATGTTTTGTATACCTATAGTTATTCATATGATCCTATAAGAGTACAGTACTGTACCAGCCTTTTAAATAGTCCACTGCAGAACGTAGGCCTACCCACGAAGGGTGATTGAGCCATAACCATCACGCTGGCCCAGTTCGGGTTTGTGGATTCACATACGCCATCGAATTTCTTCTACGGACGTATGCAGGTTGCCTCACGATGTTTTCCTTCACCGAAAAGCCAGTGGTGTGTAAAATTCCGTAAATAAATTCCAAGGAACGCATTGGTAAGGGTTATGGCAATTTTGTTATTTGTAGGTATTAGAACGATTTATTATGCTATGGCCACGTCTGCGCCCTACGGCGAAGTTTTCGTCACTGGGGGCTCATTCATCTAATTCAAACGGTAGTAATTGGTTGTTCACGATTTGAACTACTACCTGAAGCTGGGCACACACGCTGCGATGATCGCATCTATTCATCAGATCAGTCTAGCGAGGTCCTAATATAGTTGCATTGCCGGTAGGTAGTTATTGAGGAATCAAAATGACACCCCTATTTTAATCGAAAAATATTGATTTAACAAAAAAAAACTTGGCATCAAAGTTGTAGAAAATCTAATTTTAAACAACTTTTGTTCTTTTAACTTCTGCTGAAAAATTGAAATAACACAAGTTATTGAAGAAATGAAATGGTACAACCAACTATTTAAAAAAATATCGATCCTACAAAAAGTTGATGGGAATCAAAGTTGTAGAAAATCAAATTTTAAACAAATTTTGTTCCCATCAACTTTTTGTAGGGTCGATCTTTTTTTAAATAGTTAGTTGTACCATTTTGTTTCTTCAATAACTTGTGTTATTTCAATTTTTCAGCAGAAGTTAACGGAATAAAAGTTGTTTAAAATTTGATTTCCTACAACTTTGATTCCCATAAACTTTTTGCAGGATCGATAATTTTTTAAATAGTTGGTTGTACCATTTAATTTCTTCAATAACTTGTATTATTTCAATTTTACAGCAGAAGTTATGGGAACAAAAGTTGTTTAAAATTTGATTTTCTACAACTTTGATTCCCATCAACTTTTTGAAGGATCGATATTTTTTTTTAAATAGTTGGTTGTACCATTTTGTTTCTTCAATAACTTGTGTTATTTCAATTTTTCAGCAGAAGTTATGGGAACAAAAGTTGTTTGAAATTTGATTTTCTACAACTTTAGTTCCCATTAACTTTTTGTAGGATCGATATTTTTTTCAAATAGCCGGTTGTGCCATTTCATTTCTTCAATAACTTGTGTTATTTCAATTTTCCAGCAGAAGTTATGGGAACAAAAAAATGGTTAAAATTTGATTTTCTACAACTTTAGTTCGCATTAACTTTTTGTAGGATCGATATTTTTTCAAATAGCCGGTTGTGCCATTTCATTTCTTCAATAACTTGTGTTATTTCAATTTTTCAGCAGAAGTTAAGAGAACAAAAGTTGTTTAAAATTTGATTTTCTACAACTTTGATGCCAATAATTTTTTTGTTAAATCAATATTTTTCGATTAAAATAGGGGTGTCATTTTGATTCCTCAATAACTACCTACCGGCAATGTAACTATATTAGGACCTCGCTGGACTGATCTGATGAATAGATGCGATCATCGCAGCGTGTGTGCCCAGCTTCAGGTAGTAGTTCAAATCGTGAACAACCAATTACTACCGTTTGAATTAGATGAATGAGCCCCAGTGACGATAACTTCGCCGTAGCGCGAATGTGTGGCCGGTCCATTATTATGTTTTCTAAATTATCGTTAATACATTCGTCTGATGTGTAATTTGGATTATGGATAATAGACTAATTTTTAGTGTTGTATTAGTGTTTTGTCGAGGATAGACAAATACCAATTTCAAGACATCATTTTACTCATCATTATGCTCAACTTTTACTATGGGGCTAACTTTGAAGTCGCGAGAAAAACATCGGCTGTTCTTTTCCATACGAAAACTTCATCGATCCTTGACAAAATGTTATATTCATGGATGTTAGGTAGCACATCCATTGTTATATTTTATTCGCAAAATTCCGCAATAAAAAATATTTTAAATGGCAACTTAACACCTATGAATTGATTTTTGAACGACTTTATTTTTTGAAAATGGAAACCTGTTGACATTGATATAACACGTCATAAGGTCATAACTATTGACCATTTCCCTAAGTATTGACCTATTAAATTGAAATAACCACAGATATCTGAAACTCTGTGGATATAATCCTATAACTCTAAAAAAAAAAGCAAATCAAATATTTCAAGGATTACTTTGCAATAAGAAATTTGAAAATTCGTCACCAAAATTAGTATGTTTGTTAATGGAATAGCTTTAAAAAAGTTTTTGAATAATTAATAATAATTAATGCCTATTCACACGTATGCTTCATCACTATCACTACATACATAGTATAAAACAAAGTCGCTTCCCGCTGTCTGTCTCCATGTATGCTTATATCTTTAAAACTACGCAACGGATTTTGATGCGGATTTTTTTAATAGATAGTGTTTCAAGAGGAAGGTTTATATGTATAATACACCTGTGCGAAGCCGGAACGGGTCGCTAGTATAATTATAAAATTGAATCGTGGTTGTTAGTTTCGCTAAAACTCGAGAACGGCTGAACCGATTTTGGCTAATTTTGATCTTGAAATTCGAACCACAACACTTACAGTAACCTAAACAATTAGTACAATATATCGCAAAAAAGACAACAAAAAAATACTCACACGTCATCCTGTTTCTCCGTCTCCTCTTCTTCTTCAAACTCCTCTATTTCCTCGATCTCTTCTTCGATTATCTCTTCTAAAATCTCCTCCGTCTCACTCTCACTTGCACTTTCTACACACTCACTCTTCACACTCGTTAAATCATCACCCGAGTTGTTCCTATCACCTATATCTAAGAAACCGCTATCACTATTCTCACATTGGAATTGTTTAACACTATCTAAACTCTCGTCAGAATTCTCAATCTTTATCGTAATAGGTTCGCTTTCGTTTACATTTATCACTGTTTTGTTATCACTGTCTAATTTAACATCTCCTAATTCTAAGGGAATTTCTTCTAAAAACTCTTTGTTTTCATCCAAAACTATGTCTTCTAGGTATTCTTCTTCAGATGTAAGTGATTCGAATGAAGAATCCGCTTCATCGTCAGTTTGCCGTTCGCCGTCATCGAAAATTATATGTTTTTGGAACGTAACGCGTTTTCTTCCATTATCAGATCTATCGTCATCTGAGCAGCCTTCTGTATCAGATTTTGGCGGTTTTAAATTCGATTTCTTAGCTGCGTTCGGCGATTCCGGGTCTAAATTATCTTGCGTCAATAAATTCAATTCTTTTTTCAAATCATCTTTGTATTTGTCAATGTTGTGTTCAGGGATTGATTCGTAAGCGTGTTCCTTTCTTTCTTTGCTGTCTGCGGTACCCATTTCATGGTTGATTTTGTCAACAGTGCAGTCAATGCTGCGCGCGATCTCCCGGAGTAATGCCTCTGCGCGTCGTTTTTCGTCCAAATCGGGTTCGTTTGATACGTACACTAAAGACACGTGTTGATTGTTTTCTGTAGGTGTTTTTGCGTATTTCTGCAGTACTAGAGCTTTGACGAAGTCGGAGTCGGAGTCGTGAGCGCGCGCTCCGTCCGAGCTATTTTCGTCGTGTGTGGGTGCCGGTTCACTCTTAGCTAGTACGGATGAGCTTCTCTGTAATGTTTTCGTCTCTTTCGGCGGACTTACGCGGCAGGACTCGGTCCTTTTTCGTTTCCCGCGCTTCCTTTTGCCAGCCATGATTTGCAAGATGGCCCCCACTCCAGTTTTCTGGTTGTAGTCCGTATCGGGAAGTAATAGATTCACTACATGTTTGCGTGTGTTGTCTGCGGTCGCGCGCGGTTCGACTGGGCTGTCGGGTGTTGTCGGAGCTTTTCGGGGCTCTTCGACCTTCCCGCCTTTTCGTTTGAAAAATTGGAACATTCTGTCAGTTGCGTTCGGTCATGTCCGCTCCGTGTGGGGTTTTGATGTGGAATGTTTTTGAACGAAACCTCTCTGTAGACGTTATTTTGTTTTAGTCTGTGTTGATTCTGAATTTAAAGCTCGTGCTTATTCTGTAAGAATCTGTTGTAACTAATGGTTATTCTGTAGAGACTAGAGGCTGAAGAAACTAGTACTTATTCTGGGCTGTAGTTGTAACTTGTACATATTCTGTAGAGACTCAATAGTAACTAGAACTTATTCTGTGAGAATTCTACAGAAACTAGTAGTTATTCTGCAGCCGTCTAAATGTAATTTGTTATTATTTATGTATGTTTTGGAATGGAGATGTTATGTTGCCGACGAAATGTTTGAGAGCTGCCATTTTTAAATGTTCGAAAACTGTTTTTACGCTATAAGTAAGTACCTACTTAACCTACTTGGCTTTAGGTTTCTTTTCAGATATTTATTTCATTCAAATCCTCACTAACTCTTACAAAAAAACTAAACATTTGTATTTATCTATGAATCCTCTACTTTACAGTTTACTCTCGAAGGGCGATCGGTCCACATCCCCCACGCTGGCCCAGTTGTGGATTCTATTGATTGACCGGACGTAGGTATGCAGGCAGGTTTGATAATTTTCCTCAATTTACCTAGTACCTAGTATAGGTACCTAATACGAATTAAGTAAAAGGTTATATAACTACTTTTCAAAAAGCAAGGATTTAAAGTATGTATAGTGTGCTATGGTGGTAAAGAAAGGACGTACTCAGTAGTGTTTATAATGGCAAAGAAAAGTACTATACAAGCCTCGGCCACAACTACGCATTGATAGACATACTTGTGTGTGTCTCGGCTTCGCCTCGGCCCACATTACACGTTCGTCCATCAATCCCTCTTTTGCTAACCGACATACATACATAGTCACATCTATAAGGTAGGTAGGTAATTAGGTAGGTACACTATAGGTCCAATTTTGAAGGCGCCATCGTAATTTTAATAGCAACGTGAAAAGGTGATCTCTCTATCGAATGCCTTAAGTGAAAAAGAAACAGAAATAGTCTAGAGCTATTATAATTACGATAGTGCCTTCATACTGTACTGTACCAGCCATTTTAATAGTCCACTGCAGGACATAGAACTACCCACGAAGGGTGATTGGACCATATCCACCACGCTGGCCCAGTGCGGGTTGGTGGATTCACATACGGCATCGAATTTCTTCTACGGACGGATGCAGGTTGCCTCACGATGTTTTCCTTCACCGAAAAGCCAGTGGTGTGAAATTCCGTACATAAGTTCCAAAGAAACTAATTGGTACGGGACCGGGATTTAAACTCACGACCTCAAGACAGACAGGCCAGCGCAGCGTTACAACCACTAGACCACCACGGCTTCATAATTGGACCTAATACGTATACATGGAGTAAATAATCAAAGGGTACAAAAGATGAAAGTATTGTTTACCTACCAAGTTAAATGTCGAAAATAAGAATAGAACCCACGTGTTGAACAATTGAACGTAATATGCGTATTTACTACGCGATCTACGCTTCATCGATTGGAATCATGTGAGAATTGATAGGGATTTTTTGGTATTTATAGTCGGAGAGGTGTCGTTGTTTTTTACTAAGGTCAACTTTTAAATTATTTCAGTGAAAGTTAATTACAGATTATAATAGTCGTCGCAATGTGCGCGGCATTTTACTAACAGTAGTTAGTTAGTAGTAGGAGTAGTAGTAGTACAGACTACTACTACTTCTACTACTAACTAACTACTGTTACTAAGTCGAAAGGGACTAAGAAGACTTTCATTATGAACAACTTTTACTATGTAGACAACCCAGAATTCGAGAAAAAAACATCAGCTATTCCATACCAAATTGCAACTCGAAATCGGCAAAATGTATGAAACAGCTTATTTTTTTCTCTCGGATTCCGTGTCGTCGTAAAAATGTACGTCGTAAAAATAGGTAACTATAAAAATGATAAGAATAATAATGGAAACTACCCGTCTAACCACAAAAATTTTACGCACGCTTTGTGTTTAGCACACAGTGTTTAGCAGTACAAATTGCACGGCTAAAGAGTGTTTAAAGCGTGTTTAAGTCTTTTGTGGTAAGGCGGTACGTGTCTGAATAATTAAGTGTCAGCCAAGACGAGCCAAACGAAGCGAAGCGTAAAGCCAATTTTTTAAATCTTTACGTATTTACTACGCGAACGAATGTATAATTGATGGTTCTCTGCTTCTCCGCCGAAAATTGTTTGGCCGATTGTCACTTGTCAACTAACTTTTCGGAGAATTTTATTTCACCGAATGATAATAATCGTATACATTTTGTTTTATTTTCCAACCTCACAATAACCATTTGTACGTTTTGTTCTGTTTTTATAATGACACTTTTCAAAATGCCAACTTTCAAGTAGCAACATGTGCTAATTAGCCACGTATTACACGTAGTCACACCTGATCTTTAATGTGTTCGGCCTAGTAAAAGATTTGAAAAATGATACGTTAGTCATTTGTGGCATTTTAATAATCAGCTTAATAACAAATTCTACCAAATGAGAAGTCATACAAAAATTTGTTAATCGTTATTTGAAGAGGTGAAATATGGGTAAAACGTTGTTTGGCAAGTGATAATCGTCCAAAAAAATTTGGGCGAAAAAGCAGGATACCATAATTGATTTATCATTATCTTAAGCCCATCTTCACTCTTCATGGGTAGGCCTACGTCCTGCAGTGGACTATTAAAAGGCTGATACGGTACGGTACGGTAAGCCCATGTAGCCAGTAAAATGTTGCCTATAAAACCGATCGCCGCCTCTCCTACCACACCGTGAGACAAACAACAAAATTAGGGCCACTAGTTGGCACGCCGCGCACCATGTCGATCGGCGCGTGCCGCCATTTTGACATTGACAGATGATTGGAAACGTCATCGGCATTGTGCAATAAAGCTATGGTCATTGGCATACAAAAATTAAAGAGAGTAAAAGTGCTTTAAAGTTGAAATTTAGAAGCCATGAACACCTCAAAATGGCGTTTAAAACTCCTAAGAAACATCTATGACCTATGTGAGCAACGATATAGCCACGGGAATGACATCTAATTACCTACCGTGATATAGCTATTGACACTATACTTTGTACATAGTCCGATTTTGATAATTATTTTTCATTGAAAGTTGGCGCCACATTTTTTTTCAAAGTTGGTTTAATAGTTTTTGAAAATTCTACAATAATTTAATAATTGGCCAAGTGCGAGTCAGACTCGCGCACGAAGGTTTTCACGCACCGTATGAAAGTCCCCCATAAAATATTTTATTTTCATTTATTAATTATTTTTGAAAGGGATAAATACCACACTTAATATTTCAAGAATCTTCCTGTAGCCGTTATTAATATCGAGCAAAAAATCACGTTACTTGTATGGGTGCCCCCTTTAAAATAAATTACCATTTTTATCTAATTTATGTACCTACTTATTTTAAAATCATTGTTTGAAAAGTAAACGGATTTTTAGGTCCAACCTGTAAAAATCAATTTCGGGGTTTGAGTGACAGTGATAACTTTTACACGGCACATCAAATACAATGCCTTATATTCAACCGGAATCTACAATTTAACATATCCGAGTCACGGCAGCGTCATTTATAACTGCACAAATCAGCGTAAAATCAGATTTTAACGCATCAAGTTGAATCCATGTATTAAATTTAGTCCGTGCCAGTGACCTTAACGTAGAGGGTGACCATTCCTCGGTTATTTTTGGACTTTCCAAATGCGGATTTCCCTTTGTTTATTTAATTTACGGGAATGAAAAATGTCGCAAGAATTTCCACACTGCGTGGAAAGAGGATAATTTGGTTAATGATTTTGTCTAAAAACCAAGCAATACAATCATAACATTTATAACATATACAGGGCTATAGCATCCCTTTAGTGGCTTATTCTGTACATAAAAACTATCAATTTTTGTTCTGCGACTTTTATCAAAATTTAAAAAAAAAATCAGCTGTTCCATACATTTTGTTGAGGGTGAACGATATTTTTCTATGGAACACTTTGGTAAGTTTAAATGGCAGTGGGCAGGGCACATAGCACTGAGGACTGATGACCGATGGGGTCGAAAAGTTCTCGAGTATAGACCACGTACCAGCAAGCGCAGCGTAGGACATCCACCCACAAGGTGGACTGATATTATCAAGATTCTAAATGTGATAAAATCATAACAACGTGTATATAGTTACTCGTATCTAAGTTAGGTATAGCACATCTTTTTTCTCACAACCTATACGCTAGTAGCTTCTCCATTACATACTTGCTGAAAGAGTCGACCTATAGTGATGTTTGAAAATATCAAGTTTTGACACGTCAAATTTGTACCTATGTGTGAGTGTAAAAGACAAAATACTCCACTCAGTTTCCCGCCAATGACTTTCTGTTTCCTGCCCTTTGATTCCATCCGTCGTAAACAAACGGCGTCAAAAATACGCGTTTATTTCAGGCGCCATCTTGTTCCGCCGGATGACGTCACTACGGCTTCCTTTTGTGGGGTGACCATAGATTTCATGTACATGTATACATTAGAGTAATTAATACAGTACATCATTTTGGAATCGTTCAAATTCTCTACGTTTGGTGGCAGTGAAATACAAGACATTGGCAAAATTGTGAAATACCTTCACAGAAGCCACAAAAAAGAATTGAATTGAATACATGGATATCAACATATTTAATTCCTTTAGAAGGGGCCACCCAATGGTTTCATATTTAAACAAACAATTCTTTTACAGGATTATGGAGCTGAATCTTTGAAACGCAGCAGTAGAAAAGTAGTTACTAAAGATATTTTTTCTACCGTTCGCTCTCGCGGTGTGAGTAACTGGTGCGAGCAGGAGAAAAAGTGAACCGAATGGCAGAACGAGTACACAATACGGCCACTGCAGCGGCTCTTATTCGGTTTCATGGCCATTAGGGCATACATTCTAGCGCTCTATCTATAGGTTCAAAACTAGAGTATAAATGTTAAAAACTGCTCTATTCATGTTATTTATTGGTATCAAAAATATAAAAGATACATGTTAAAACTTTTAATAATTAAATTTGTTATTATTAAAATAATACCTGTAATATATCATAGTATATGAAAATTATTCATGATAGTTAGTCTCGCCAAAACTCGAGAACGGGTGAACCGATGCAGTTAATTTTGATCTTGAAATATCTGTGGAAGTTAAGGGAAGCTTTAAACGGTGAGAAAATTTATAAAAGTTGCGAGGAAAATATATACATACAAAATGTTCCTGCATGTAAAAGTTGTCATTGACAGTTGACAGATACTGAGATGAAGTTCACCGGGTCAGATAGTATCTTATATATGAAAACTAGCGACCCGCCCTGGCTTCGCACAGGTGTATTATACATTTAACCTTCCTCTTGAATCACTCTATCTATTTTAAAAAACCGCATCAAAATCCGTTGCGTAGTTTTTATTTATTTTATTTATTTCATGTAATCAACAGCAACAATATAATATTTAAATACAACTACAGTAATTAAAAATAAGGCCAAAACAGATTACAGTAATTTAGTATAAATTAATAAAGTATACGAGTAATTTTACAACAAATACGACTTAACTACGCAGGTATTTTACAGGATTTACAAATTACGCAGCGTGTGTGTGTGTGTGTGTGTGTGTGTGTGTATGTGTGTGTGTGTGTGTGTATGTCTATGTTCAATTGAATCGTCTCCGCGATACTCAAGTCCTCATGAGAGTCAGGGTTCGCAGAGACGATGTCGCCAGGAGTGTGTAGGGTACAAAATATGTTATGTTAGTGTTTTAAAAATATAAGCATACATGGGGACATAGGGACAGCGGAAGCGACTTTGTTTTATACTATGTAGTGATGAATCGTGGTAGTTAGTCTCGCTAAAACTCGAGAGCAGCTGAACCGATGTGGCTAATTTTCATCTTGAAATATCTTCGGAAGCTAAGGGAAGGTTTAAACGGTGAGAACTTAAGTGTTCTGCTGTTCCGTTTATTTTAAGTTTAATTAAAGCTTAAATATTTATTATTAATCTCCGATGCAAAAGTACGAGTGCTATTTTGACGTACCTATGTCTGTGTTTGGGGAAAACAGAAGTCATGGTCCCTACAGTCGTTAGCTCTTTTCATAATAAAATCAAATCATGATGGCTTCGCAATAAATAACCGAATTTACATTAAATTTGACGTCATATCCGAGATATTTCATCGCAACTCCAGTGTTATGAAGTCTTGTAACCTTCAGGACTCCATTTTAGCTATATTTCATACAAAATTAATAGCTATTTTGTTGTTCATTACGTTCGTTTTGGATGGACGTTCTGTTTTCGTTCTAAAACTATGACGTCACTTCAAAAACTGCCCTCTCTAATAAAAGTATACAATTAGATAGCAATTATTGTATATTTATTAACCGACTTCCAAAAAGGAGGAGGTTCTATGTTCGTTTGTATGTATATTATTTTTGTGTATGTTCATCGATAATTTCGCCAATTGTGAACCGAATCAAAAAAATCTTTTTTAGTTCGAAAGGGTATAAAGATGGTCCCATTTAAATTTTACAGAAATAGGCTGAGCCGTTTTTGATAAATCAACAATAATGTTAACAATTCGAGCGAAATATTCGAATTTTGTACACGATGGAAGGCGGTTTTGCCATTTTTTGCGAAAAATAATTATTTATTTGTTTGTATTACAAAATTTGGAAATCAGAAACAGCTGGATTGATTTTGATGAAAGTTCCTACCTACCTATTTAGATAGAACTATTATCTAACTATCTTTATGTAGGTAAGTTTAAGTATCCTGTCTTCCCACAAAAGTTTTAAGCACGCTTTAGATAATGTTTAACAGCACAAATTGTACGGTTAAACAATGTTTAAAGCGTGTTTAAGTCTTTTGTGGTAAGGCGACGAATGTTTAACCAATAAACTATTCAGATTTTATACTTTATATAGCTATCTAATAATTAGTTAGGTAGGTAGGGGAACGGAGTGTTGTACCGTACAGCGGCCATTTCCGTACACTTCAAAATAATAAGAAGAAACCGAGAAACATACGTTTGTCTTTGTTGCACGTATTCCTTGTATCTTGTTTCGCCTTGTCGCACTCTATGGAATCAGTCCGGGCCATGACGCCGATGAAATAGGTGGGCACGTGATTGCGTCCTGATTTTTATAGTATTGTGACATCGGAAAATAAGACGTAACTGGGTTTGGGTTACAGTTTTTTGTAATGACGGCTATTTATTTCATTTGCAGATGAATTTAGCGAAGATTTATGTTGTTACTAATACTGTATCGAGTAAATTACAGCTAATTTAGACGGTTAAAGGTAGAAAATTAATTTCGGGAAATTCCGTACATTGTAAAATGAACGGAATAATACACCTGCTACAAATTATTTTTTGATGTTTTGTTGTTTGTGTAATTTTTAAATAGTTATTTATTATTTGTCAGCTTACCAAAACAAAAAACGAGTTCGAGTTATATATAAACCTTTAATAACCTATAACAAATGTACTAATTTTTTGATGGCTGTATTTTGCGAATAATTAATTCTGATAACTATTTGTGTGCACTTTTCTAATAAATACTGACTTGAAATAAAAATGAAACCTTTTTATATCGACAATATGCTCATAAACCGAATTTAAAGAGGCTTTTAAACTTGTACGATATTGAACGAACCGTGTACGGAATTACACTCAAGCGTCGGGTAATTCCGTAAATGCCTCACATTCAAATTATTTAATTTTTCCAATATTATATATTTATTAATTTGCTCTTCTATTTACTAACACGTATTATAATATATTTTACATTATCTGGAACGTGACACTGGGCCTTAAGCTGAACTAATTTGTAGAAAAAACAATTTAAAGTTAAGTGTACGGCAATACCCTCCCCTCCCCTATACCTATTTGTTTGGATATCGGAAACGGCTCTATAACAAATTTGATAAAATTTTCTATTTAAATAGAGTTTTTTAGAAGATTATCACTACATAGTATAAAATAAAGTCGCTCCCCGCTGTCTGTCTGTCCCTATGTATATCTTTAAAACTACGCAACGGATTTTAATGCGGTTTTTTTTTATTCAAGAGGAAGGTTTATATGTATACCAATATAATTCACCTGAGCAAAGCCGGGGCGGGTCGCTAGTATTTTATAAAGGCGATATTTTTAAGAAAACAAAATATGACCATTTTCATATTTTGCTCCAACTGTTGCTTTCTAGTAGGTGAAACAGAATTAGTCCCATGGTAAAACGCAACCATAATGGGCCCTCTATCTTAGAATTAATCCGTTATCCAGAAAAACAATCTGTAATAAATAATCGGCCAAGTACGAGTCGGACTCGCGCACGGAGGGTTCCGTACTGTATGGGAGCCCCCCTTAAATATTTATTTTATTTTAGTTTTATTATTTATTATTAAAGTGAATATAAAACTAAATATTCTGTGAAAATTTCAAGCATCTACCTGTTACCATTATTAATATAGAGCGAAAATCGTCTAAAAAAATCAGGATTGTTGTATGGGTGCCCCCCTTAAATATTAATTTTATTCTCTTTTTAGTATTTGTTGTTATAGCGGCAACAGAAATACATCATCTGTGAAAATTTCAGCTGCCTAGCTATAATGGTTCATGAGATACAGCCCGGTGACATACAGACTGACAGACAGACAGACAGACGGACATCGAAGTCTTAGTAATAGGGTCCCGTTTTTCCCTTTGGGTACGGAACCCTAAAAAACAGACCTGTGTCCATTGCTCTATACAGGATATTTAGTTACTACCCCGATGAACTTCGTCTCACCATCTGTCAACTGTCAATGACAACTTTTCCATGCAGGAACATTTTGTATGGGAAAATTAAATTCAAGTTACTATTATTTTTCTCGCTACTTTATTAACACCGTTTAAACCTTCCCTTAACTTCAACAGATATTTCAAGATCAAAATTAGCCAAATCGGTTCAGCCGTTCTTGAGTTTTAGCAAGACTAACAACCACGATTCATTTTTATATAATAGACTAGCGACCCGCCCCGGCTACATATGCACATATGCACAGGTGTATTGTACATATAAACCTTTCTCTTGAATCACTCTATCTATTAAAACAAACCGTATCAAAATCCGTTTTGTAGTTTTAAAGATATAAGCATACATGGGGACAGACAGCGGGAAGCGACTTTGTTTTATACTATGTAGTGATAGTGAAGAAGAGATATTTCTCTTGGTCTGACTTTGCTGACCCCCAGGCTATCACAGAGCAGGAATGTGTCTACTGCTGGACACAGGCCTCCTCTACGCCGGATGTTTATAGAATTCTCTGACTTGGCACACCACCAGGCTATTACAGAGTCGATCGAGCATAGCATTGATTTACGATGGAAAACCATTATGACTTTACCATTCAGTTCGATTTGACGTACACATGCTTATTTAGATCTCGAGTGGATTTGTAGCATATGGTATCGAATTCTATAAATAAAATAAATAAATAAAATTGAGGACATCTTACACACGGCCTCTGACACCCCAAACTAAGCAAAGCTTGTAATATGGCTGCCAGAGACTGATAAACTACCTATACATATTTTTTAAATACATACTTATATAGATAGTAACTAAATAACACCCAGACACAGAGCAAACACCTATGTTCGTCACATAAATACTTGCCCTGGGTGGGGATCGAACTCACGCCTCTTTGGCCCAGTAGTTAGGGTCACTAACCACTGAGCCACCGAGGCAGTCAATGTTTTAGTTGCTATGGGATATTTTTAACTCCTGATTCATAACCAGTGGTGATTCAAGTACATAGTTTGCTGATTCTTAATTACAACATTTACTATGGAACCAACCTCGAAATGCAGAAAATAAAAAATGTATCTGATTCGTACCGCCAGGGAATGGAACAGTCTTCCTGCTTTCTTGTTTCCTAAGAGATATTAATATAATAAAAAAAGGTAGTTAAATTAATTCGAGAATTTCTGTTGCCTCTAAAACAACAAAATACTAAAAACAGAATAAAATTAATAATTAAGGGGGGCTCCCATACAACAAACCTGTTTTTTAGCCGTTTTTCGCTCTATATTAATAATGGTAACAGATAGATGCTTAATTTTCACAGACTATTTAGTTGTATATTCACTTCAATAATAAACAATAAAATTAAAATTAAATAAATATTTAAGCGGGGCTCCCATAAAGTACGGAACCCTCCGTGCGCGAGTTCGACTCGTACTTGGGTGATTATTTTAAACTCTTTCTTGTCGAAAACCAGTTCAAAATAAAAGACAATTAAGGAGGTTATTCTTATCCCTTTCCAAGACATCCTGCTTCCCTTTCTGCCTAATAAGACTTAACGGAAGTTTCTGGAATTGGACTAATTTCTACCAAATAAGTAGTAGCTATTTCCGGTAAAAATAAATCTACCATTTCAGTCTTAATTACTTTGACTGAAAGTTCAAATGAGAACTTTAAAACTATCACATAAAGTTAGTTTTAAATGCGGTGGACTAGTTTTAGTGACAACTTCCTTTTGAACGTGTGGACATCTTTTTGGCGCTAAAATTATTTATTTTTATGAAGATTGTTTTTGGGAAAATTGAAATCAAAATGTAAAGAAAAAAATTTAAAAGAATCTGTTTTAAGAAATATAGCCCGAATCAAACGTGGCGTCTGTGATCACAAGACAAAAAACAAACAAACAAACAGTAAAACTTTATTAGATAACCACATCCTACTAATATTATAAACTTGAAAGTTTGTAAGGACGGATGGATGTATGGATGTTTGTTACTCTTTCACGCAAAAACTACTGAACGGATTGAGATGAAACTTTGCAATTATATAGCTCATATATCAGAATAACACATAGGCTATAAATTATAATGATATTGCGTAAATTTTACATATTATAACAATAAGTGTTAGTAAGTAGGAAAAAATCTGCCATCTGCGAGCTATTCTAGCGTGCGCTCCAAGAAATGTCAAAAAAGTACTGTCGAATCGAACAAATGTCATATCGTTTTTTTTTTCACCTCCTTTATTAAGGGTGATAAGGTAGGGCCTCGAAATATCATGCGGGCGAAGCCGCGGGCAGAAACTAGTTACATACTAAAAAATCGGACGTATTTCTGTTGCCGCTATAACAACAAATACTAACAATAGAGAAAAATTTAAAAATTTAAGGGGGGCTCCCATACAACAAACCTGAATTTTTAGCCGTTTTTCGCTCGATATTATTAACGGTAACAGGTAGACGCTTGAAATATTCACAGAATATTTATATTGTACTTCAATAATTAATTATTAAATTATAAAAAAATAATATTTAAGGGGGCGAACGAAGGGTTCCGTACTGTATGGGAATACAGTACGGAACCCTTCGTGCGAGAGTTCGACTCGCACTTGGCCGATTTTTAAAATAATTATATAGTTAGCGATGCATAGCAGAGCAACTTGTAGCAATCATAGCCGCCAAAAAGTATGATTCGGTCTTCACTATACCTACTGCATATTGTGTACCGACTTCCAAAAAGGAGACGGTTCTACGTTCGTCTGTACCAATGTATTTTTTGTGTATATTTATCGAAATTCTCGCCAATAGTGGACCGATTTAAAAAAAAAATAGTTTGAAAAGGCCTCCTTTCGAGGTCCCATTTAAATTTTAACAAAAACGGCTTAACTGATTTTGAAAATGTTTAAATACGAAATTAGGATCATCAATAACATAAAAAAATAAATTTACATCGATGATCGATTCTAGTCATATTCGAGTGAACTATTCGAATTTTGTATAAAATAAAGTCGGTTGTGCCATTTTTTGCGAATAATAATTATTTATCAACTAGCTGCCCTGGCTTTGCCCGGTTACGGACGAGTTATAACTATAAACCTTACACAAGAAATGTTCTAAAGGATAGTGAAAACCGCATTGCAATATGTCATATAGTCATACTCGTATATCATTGACTCATATGTACCTAAGTTAAGTATGTAATATTGTAATTGTAACTTAAGTTTGTACTTGCTGCGCCCTCAATACAGGGTATATATGCCATATATTTAGTTAAACTAGTTTTTAACTGAATTATTTATAGGGATTGCAATCCGGCCTTATTTTCAATCCGGCCGGATCCGGCTGGATATCCATCAATCCGGCCAGATCCGGCCGGATCCGACCGGATTGATCTAACCAGGATAACTTAACTTTGGACTGTTAAGGAAATGTTAAAAAAACGATATATATACGAATACGAAATCACCTTTACTATTACTAAAAGAAAAATCTCAAAAACAAAACAATCAACTATCTTATCTGATACTATCTAATAATTAACCTTAATTGAGATCACAATAAATAATCACAATAATTATTCTTCATAATATTCTTTATAAATAATCACTTTTTACTTTGAAAAATCGATCTTAAAAAACAAATTGTGTTGATTGTATCATCTCCCAATCGACTTCTAATAGAGCTACAAATGTAGCCTGCGGCCGAGAAGGCCCTTTCAGCTTCTACACTTGTAGGCTTAATTGTGAGCAAATAATCATTAATAGCAGACAAGTATTCTCCTCGAACTCCTTCACTTTCGAATGCAGTCATTTCCTTTTTTAATATTTTATCAAAATCCATATTTTTCTTATTCTGTATCGTATTATAAGAAGCCATTTCTTGCTGTATCTTTAATTTTAATTCTTCTTGTAATGTCAAGTCTTTTTCCAGTGATTCTAAGTCTAAGCTCTTCTCTACTGTTTCTTCCACGTCCACGAGTTCCACGCTTTCGTCAGAGTTATTATCTTGGTTAAATCTTTCCAAGATTTTTTTCATTTCTAGTCGTATATCTTTTTTCTTTGGCATAGTAAATGTATTATCAGCTCGATTTAAATCTTCTTGATATTTCTTTGGATTCTGTAAGTATATCAATATACCTGTTACTACAGTACGACGTTCTTTGATTCTAGCATGTAGTGCTTCACATAAATCAGTGCTTAACGCCGTGTCGTAAGTGAGCAACTTCTCTAAAACAAATTTTAGTGTTGTTTCGGCAGTTAGTAGAGTCGAATCCCTTCTGCATAACGTCTCCACAGCTAATTTAAATGGCTGCAAACTGTCTATCAAGTCTTTTATTCTCGACCATTCAAGATCATTAAATTTTAAGTCAGATCCTATATCTATTAAAGCTTTGTCAATACACACTTTCAGTTTATAAACTCTTTCTATCATAGCCAGAAGACTATTCCAACGCGTGCGGCAATCCAAAATAAGGCTTAGTTCTTTACCCGTATCTTCTTTTACGTACTTTTGCAAATAGATGTCATATTTAGTGGGCGATCTTTTAAACAGTTGTACCACTTTTCGCACTTTTTGAAGAAGGTCATTGTATCTAGGAATTAATTCAGCACTAGAAGGATCTGTTATTGTTACTGAAACTCCTTGTTCTCCTAAAGTATCATCCGTTGTGTCTTCGTCATCTGTATCTAAATCTGATTCAGGAGTTGTTGTTGGCATTATTGAGTCTTCGTCTCTCTTTTTATATAAAACATCGACCACAGCTAATTGCAACCCATGTGCGTAGCAAAGTTGCTGATAGCACTTCATTAGCTTACCTACTTTGACCATGACACTTGCACCGTCAGTACTCATACCAATAATATCAGTATCTGAATCAAGTCCGAAGCTTTTTAAGCGGTTTTCTATTAGATTTATAGTATGTTCCGCAGTGCACGAACCGTGTATTCTAATCAAACCCAGATTAAAATGTTTTTCTTTGTGGTGTACATTTAGATTCAAATAACGGTGATTTTTTTGTGAAGTCCATTCATCAAAACTCAACGAAAATCTTTTTCCTTGTTTCTTAAGATATTCGAACTCAATTATCAAGTCGGCTTTAACGGTAGTTGCAAAATTTGAAACTGTAGATCTTATGGTGTTTGGTGAATTAGGAAGTTTAAATCCACTTTTCGAAAACAAATATCTCAAATCTGCCGATGTACAAAATAAACTGAGGGGCACACCATCTTTGCAGACCATTCTGGAAACCATCATCTCCATCGAGTTTTCTTTCTTAAAGTAACTGCCAATGTCAATTGTTTTAGTCTTTTTCTTGGGTATTATATCTTCCTCAGAAACACTTTCAGCTAATACCGTTTTTGATGTGGATGGTTTAGGAGATAAGTCAGAGCCGGGACGTTTTAATTGGCTACTTTCAGAACTTAGATCAATACAATGCTTTGTTTGCAAATGTGTTTTTAAGCCTTTATAAGAACCTTTACTTATTTTTAGTATGTTAGAGCATAATGTGCATTCCGCGTTCACAGACTTATCCTTTTGCTGTTTTTTAAAATAATTCCATATAGTTATTTCACTGTCCCTACTACAGGTTCCCTCATTCTTGCTTGGTTTCGAAAGTGACATATTTTAAACTTTTACATTAATCATAAACTAGCATACTACGTACGGTACGAGTAGGTGACTACCTGTAACAAAATACAAAACATAAATGTAATTAATAAAAAGAGTCGGTCCAGAATGACAAACACAGTGTAGTACAATGTATACAGTATACGGATGTATAAATATATAGTACTGCCATTCGCGGCTTGGAGAGACGAGGCAAGTGAGAGGGGAAGAGAGAGAGAGAGAGAGCTGTTTATGTCGACTAGGCGCGAGTGTGTGTATTGGGAAATATACTGCTGTATATATAGCTAACCATCATGGCGGAATCGGACCGGGCAATAACATTGCCGCTTATGGAGCCTGATAGTATTTATTTAAATAATGTATATTTCTAAGCAGAATATCCTTGATTGGACTGGCTAAAATGAAGCTCAACGAAAATTTGTTGAAGGAGAAAGAGTTTTAAAAGCTGGTCATATGTTTCTTCACGGAGAAACACGTACAGTGACACTCAGTGATGATACATTTTCATCATATCGTGGTTTTACTTGTTTTGAACCAACCAACTGTAAAGTCACTGTCAAAAAATGGTAATACGAAAAACTAAAAATCTATTTGCCGTATGTGTAATGAACTATTTTTAAACGAAAACTTGTAATGAACTTGCGGTTAGATAGGCAAAAAATTATGTCGACAAAAATGTTTTGTACAGACAAGCGCAACATCACATATTAATTTGATATTTTTATTTAAATAAACCTCTCTTTTTCGGATGCTCTCGTCTCGCCGTTTATTTTATCCCAAATCGTAAGTCATAACATGAGTGCGAAAATACAAGAAAAAATGTCTATTTACTTACATTTGACGAAGCTGCGAGCTGCGGCAAAACAAAACACACATTTGTCGGCGAGCGAGTCACGTCACGAATGAAATTGAACTGAGCATGTAGCGACACGCTGGTCACGCTGCGGGGCGGGGGGGGGGGGGGGGGGGAGGCGCGGTGCGACTCAGCGTCAAACGACTCGCACGCACACGCACAACATGTTTAAAGTGCCTACTCATACAATAGCGCAGGTAAAAAACCAAAATATGCTATTACCGGATCCGATCACCGGATCCGGTATATTGGTGCCGGATCCGGTAAGTGTATATTGACGCCGGATCCGCCGGATTGCCGGATCCGGTTTTCCAGATTGCAATCCCTAATTATTTATATATTTGCAATAAATGAATGAATGAATGAATGAATACTCGTAACACCATTTTACAAGTCGCACAGTACTGTCGTCGCATTGTTGTCTATACTCGGAATTTTAATTCGATTCCAGATTTGACATAAAATTTCATTCATTTGACATTTTCAATAGAGAAAAAATGTCAAATGAATGAAATTTAATGTCAAATCTGGAATCGAATTAAAATTCCGAGTATAGTTTGGAAGATATAAGCGGATCCACAGACAGACACACAAAAATAGCGGATCCTTTATACTATGTAGTGATTTAGCACTAAAATTGAGGCAACTAGAAGTTAGTCCGCCGTGTTAGTATGGTTATTGGTTAAAGTAACTGTTCAGGAAACCTGTTCTGAACCGGGATCGGACATAGACTGGGGCCCATTCTGGCGCATTCGAGATACTCATGGCAAAGAATATATAATCTCATGGTACCGTATTTATTATGACAGTTTACTGGTATTAAGAGGATCGTGAACCGATCAGGGTTTTCGCGTCTTCTTTAAAAAAAATTTGGTTCATATGGGAAAAAAAAATTGTCATTAGTATTTATTACTTTATGGTTTTTATGGACCCACTAATAGGAGAAGACACTGACTGCTGCAACACAGCTAACTCTAACAGACAGGGTTTCTATGTAATTGTGTTACATCTTCTATCTTTCTTCTATATACAGGGTTATTCCTAATCAATTAGCATCCTTTTAGGGGCTTATTCTGTTCTGTACATCAAAACTAACAACTTTTGTTCTGCGACTTTTATCAAAAGTCAAAAAAAATACCTATTGTTGTTCCATAGAAAAATAACGTTCACCCGCGACAAAATGTATGGAACAGCGGATTTTTTTTGAGGTTTGACAAAAGTCGCAGAACAAAAGTTGTTAGTTTTGATGTACAAAATAAGCCACTATAGTCAAACCGCTAAACTCAGACATCGCCTGCGCGGTACAGGGGCGCCGGGGGAGACGACACAGGGGACTGAGACAGGCGCGGGCAGCGGGTCCCCGGCGCCCGCACCTGTCTCAGTCCCCTGTGTCGTCTCCCCCGGCGCCCCTGTACCCGCGCAGGCGATGTCTGAGTTTAGCGGTTTGACTATAAAAGGATGCTAATTGATTAAGAATAACCCTGTATAATCATGTTACATCTTCTATCTTTCTTCTATACATTTAAAAATTTGTGTCACGTTGTCCGCGATGAATTCCTCAACTGCAGAACCGATTTTAACCAAATTTTGTACACTGTGTGCAGTTTAATCCAACTTGAAAAAGAGGATAGCTATATCTCAATTTATAATCGCATTTTTTATTGGTGATATTTTTTGATATTATTATGTCAAAACAACGATTGGGTCAACTATATAATAAATAGTGTTACGAGATGGGTTCTTGGATAATCAGTTAAAACGCCGATTGTTCACTTTGCACTTTATTGCACAAAATCACAGTACACACGACACAACTGGTTCGCACAAACACGTCACACTGGCACTGAAATTCACACAACTAGTCACTTCACAATCACTGGTACCGCACTTGAACACGAGATGTTTTCGCTCCGGTATAAAACGCGATAACTGCCACGAACGAAAACCATCGCCCTATTTATATCGGAATAAGGGTTCTCTAGAAATCTGTAGAATATTCGGTGCCATTGTGACTGACAAAGTAAACAAGTGTAAAGTTCGAGAAACCCTATTGTCCTTAATTATTACGAAAACACCACAAAAAATCTAACAAACAACAAACAATAGACGCGACACAAAGGCCGGTGCCGCCTGAGTCATAAAACCATAAATCTCGCGATTAGATGTAAACAACTCGCCGCCCGTAATTATCGTGCGCGGCGCGGTTTACTGCCTAACAATAGTATAATAAGCAATAAATTATTTTGTATTTTTTAAGCTGTAGGACATATTGTATACTAAGCGCCACACAAATCGACGGATGAGAAGTTAGCCGCAGATGACACTTCGCCGTGATTCGCTAATTATTGCGCATGTGTGCACAATGCGTAGGGAGAGCGCGGGAGGCATGAGCATGCCCCGGCGTCTCGTCTCTCTGACTCCCGCGCATACTCACCTATATTTCGGCTTTTGCGCAGCGTTCTGCGCATAACTTACGCATCCGCCGACTTGTGTGGCGCTTAGTATATCCGAAATGACTACATTGTCCGAAATCTCGAGCGCGCCAGAATAGAGGCCCAGATTATGCATATGAGTGATTGCGCAAGACTTTATCGTTCGGATTTATTTTACGAGGTAACTGTGTCTGACTAAGGTTGGACTACAGTTCCATCTTAATGGGATAACTTAGCCTTGTTAATAAAAAAAATGAAGAGCAAAGGCGTTGTGTCAAGGCAATACCTACCGGGTCCTATAACAGGCTTGTTTACTAAAAAAATATACTTAATTAGTCCGTCAAATAGACTGTCAAAAAATATTAGACACGTATTTTTTCTTTTGTCAATTTAACAAAAATTGATGAAGATATAGCCCGTTAAAGTTCCGCGTGACGTCACTAACCGCTATCAAATGTACCGGCTAGTGTCGTCACGAGCCCCCACTCTCAAAGTTTGACAAGGTTTATCTTGTCACTAATTGTTTGGTTGACTAAAGAAAAAATGGCGATTATTAAAAAATATTGGACACGTATTACGTGACGTATTAGTCCGTCAGGTATGACGGACTAATCATAATCAATCAGACCAACAAACAACAAACTAAAAATGTTGTCACCAAAAGTAGAGACGATTTGAGACGATCAAATAAACCGGATAAGAACCTGCGCAATAACTCTATAGATATAAAGATAAAGCCTATTTTAATATTGTCTAAGTACCTCTCTCGGCCTACAAGTATTTTTTTTTTAATTAACTTTCACTTGTCAAAAAGTACGCATACAAAATACTAAGTACTTACCTATTAGATAATTTAATATGCAGATGAGGCTTACTCTACTTTCTAATGCCTTCTTTCATTCACCCATCCATTGGCCATAGGACGTCCACTGCTGGACATAGGCCTCCCCTAACGATCTCCAACAAGACCGGTAGCGGCTTGCATCCAGCGCGATCCTGCGGTCTTAATGAGGTCATCCGTCCACCTTGTGGGGGCACGTCCTACGCTGCGCTTGCCGGTGCGTTGTCTCCACTCGAGTACTTTTTGACCCCATCGGTCATTAGTCCTTTGCGCTATGTGCCCTGCCCATTGCTACTTCAACTTGCCAATCCGCTGGGTTCTGTCGGTAACTATGGTTGTTCTACGTATCTCCTCATTCCTGATTCGATCTCGCAGAGAGACTCCGAGCACAGCTCTCTCCATAGCTCGTTGTGCTACTTATTAATAAGGCCCATAGTTCTACTTCTTCTTACTTCTTATTATTTTTGACAAAAAAAAATCCTTTAAATATCACTGATGTCTTTGGTGATTGCGACTAAATACCTACAGTAGATGCACCAGTTGTGGCCACAGCCCCGGTTTTGGCCATTTGATATCAAAAATTATTGCATAAATAGATTACAAACAATATAACACCATAAAAATTGTTTGATATTTTTTTATTGAAAATTTACTAACCACAGACTCCAGGGTCTGTGCCCTTTGAACTAAAAACAATTATTTGATTTTTATTGATTATTGATTATTCAATTGTATTTTTGAATTTCAAAGCCTGAAAATTTCTTAAAAAATATTATTTTACCATGGATAAACTGTTAAAACAACCGGGACCATCGTATCATTCGAGTCACGTTAGCGCTCAGTTGTAACGCTACCCGCGGTCACCCACCCAAAGACTGACCGCGCTGAACGTTGTTAATCTCATCTAGTCAAACTAATATGATAACTACAAGGATATCACTGAACATTTCGTGTAGACTAGCTTTTACTATGGGACTAGCAACAAAATTTCGAATCCATATTCCTCATACGAACAGCCAGAAGGTGGAACGCTTTGCCTGAGTCTGTCTTCCCGCTAAAGTACAACGTTAGGGTCTTAAAATCCCAAGCAAATGACTATACATACATAGTCATAGGTATTATACGCAAAACCTTATAAGGGCGGGTCTAGTACATCTAGACAAACAACTTTTGTAATAAGACTTTTGAAAATTCGCAAAACAAAAATTCGCTTCTCCGTACATTTTGCCGCGCGTTGACGAACTTTTCGTATGAAAAAGCTGATTTTTAGGGTTCCGTACCTCAAAAGGAAAAAACGGAACCCTTATAGGATCACTTTGTTGTCCGTCTGTCCGTCCGTCCGTCTGTCAAGACCCTTTTTCTCAGGAACGCGTGGAGGTATGAAGCTGAAATTTATATCAATTACTCAGGTCTACTGTCCCTTGAAGCTGTGAAAAAATCAAACTTCTAAGCCAACGCAATCAAAAGATACAGCCGTTTATGCCGCAAATTTTGAAACTCGCAAGTACTCGTAAGGGAATCAAAACCTAAAGGGTACTTCCAGTCGACCTAGAATCTTGAAATTTGGCATGAAGCAACGTTTTATAGCACACATAAAGGAAAAATTCCGAAAACCTTAAATTTTTAGTTACATTACAAAATATATATTTTTAGGGTTCCGTACCTCAAAAGGAAAAAATGGAACCCTTATAGGATCACTTTGTTGTCCGTCTGTCCGTCTGTCAAGACCCTTTTTCTCAGGAACGCGTGGAGGTATGAAGCTGAAATTTATATCAATTACTCAGGTCTACTGTCCCTTGAAGCTGTGAAAAAATCAAACTTCTAAGCCAACGCAATCAAAAGATACAGCAATTTAAGCTGCATATTTTGAAACTCGCAAGTACTCGCAAGGGAATCAAAACCTAAAGGGTACTTCCAGTCGACCTAGAATCTTGAAATTTGGCATGAAGCAACGTTTTATAGCACACATAAAGGAAAAATTCCGAAAACCTTAAATTTTTAGTTACATTACAAAATATATATTTTTTAATAAATATAAACTTATTACTTTTTTTGTCGTAATGAACGAACTTTGTAAACCTTGCAGGTTTGTACGGAACCCTCGGTGCGCGAGTCCGACTCGCACTTGGCCGGTTTTATTTAATAAATATAAACTTATTACTTTTTTTGTCGTAATGAACGAACTTTGTAAACCTTGCAGGTTTGTACGGAACCCTCGGTGCGCGAGTCCGACTCGCACTTGGCCGGTTTTTTTCTTCCTGATTTTCCTTTGTTAAGTCCTAGAACAAAAGTTGTTTGTCTAGATGTACTAGACCCGCCCTTAAAAGGTTTTGCGTTTAATACCAATGACCCTGTTTACTAGGTAAACGTGCTACACCTTAGACCGCACATCAGGCAGTAAGCCTGATTACAGAGGCGCCATCGTAATATATTAGCTAAATAGCATAGTTCTGTTTTTTTTTCACTTTAGGCATTCGATAGAGAGAACGCTTTTTACGTTGCTATTTTATGCTGGCGCCTCTGTAATCGGGTCTTGTATGTAGTCAAACGCTAACCTATCACTACATCCTTACATAGTATAAAATAAAGTCGCTATTTTTGTCTGTTTGTCTGTATGCTTAAATCTTTAAAACTACGCAACGGATTTTGATGCGGTTTTTTTTAATGGGTAGAGTGATTCAAGAGGAAGGTTTATATGTATAATACACCTGTGCGAAGCCGGGACGGGTCGTCTAGTAGGTAGTATAAAAGAAAGTCGCTTCCCGCTCTGTCTGTCCCTATGTATGCTTATAACTTTAAAACTACGCAACGGATTTTGATGCGGTTTTTTTTAATGGGTAGAGTGATTCAAGAGGAAGGTTTATATGTATAATACACCTGTGCGAAGCCGGGACGGGTCGTCTAGTAGGTAGTATAAAAGAAAGTCGCTTCCCGCTCTGTCTGTCCCTATGTATGCTTATAACTTTAAAACTACGCAACGGATTTTGATGCGTTTTTTTAATAGATAGAGTGAATCAAGGGAAATGTTTAGGTGTGTAATACACTTGAGCGAAGCTGGGGCGGGTCGCTAGTACGAAATAAAAAAACTCGACCATAAATCAATCTACAAAACACCTTCACCACAACATAAGAATAAACAAGAATAAAAACGAATGGCCTTCTTAAATTTATATTCGTCCGTTCGTTTTGGGAAACCGCGCCATAAAAATGGCTAACTTCAAACAATTCATCGTATTGTCAACAAAACATAATAAACTTTTATTGCTACAGTGATAGCTATTGTAAAATAAACACCATTATTTTAACCATGGAACACTTCAACTGATTCATTTTATTTCTCATTCCACCTGCTCGAAAATGATTCATTATATGTCGTACAATCTCAACGTAAAATAAGTCATTATTATCTTAACACAATCTCGAGGGCTATGGCAGGTCAATAATGTTGTATGAAACTCCCTAGGGTGTAAAGAGATTTAAATTTGGAACGTCTAATTCGTTTGAAAATTTCTTAACTTTAAACATTTTAAGGACATCGTAACGAGATTTTATTAATAAAGTTTACAAAATAAATACCAATATAAATACATAGAAAGGTGACAAAGAAGAAACATCGATTTTTGTTTGTTTACATATACAATACATTGTTTTATAAAAGGTCAAGTAATACCTACTGAAACTACACATCAGACATGTCATTACGAACAACTTTTACTATGGGGCTAGTCCAAAAAATCAGATATGTCCGCTGTTTCATACAAAATGTTCATCAACCTTTTAAAAAATGTACCTACTTTTGACAGCTGTTGTTTTTTGGCGTATTCCTGGTTAGTCTAAATGTTATTCATAATAATTGTGTTTCGTCACTGGTAACCTACTAAGGTACTTAGATAACCAACAAAAATAATCTATCGAAAACAAAAAAGAGCTCGGATATGACAAAAAGAAAAATTTTGAGTGACTTCGACATAGAAAATACGACTTTTTACTATGTGCCAGATTCGTTTTCTTTTAAAAATATCTAACAGAATAAGCATGAAACCTTCGTGGAAAAGAACAAAAGCTCTTAAAATATCACCATTAGTCGCTCACATACGCAAACACTGATTTGTTTTTATACCGTCTCCTTATCCGTTTTCACTGGCCATCCACAAATTTCACTGACGAGAAAATTTTGACAGATCACTTTGACGTTTCACTTTTCGCGCGCAATTTCTTAAACTTCAATCAAAAATTAAAAAGGTGGGATTAAAATTTTGACAGCTCCGTAACTTGGCGGGAAAGCTGTAAGGAGGTTTGGCTTTTTGTTCGAAACTTTTTACGTTCCGTTATTCACGCGTTTGTTTTTTCGGGCTATTTCGAGAACGTGTCGCGAGGCGTTCGCCCGGTGAAAGACTGAGAGAGACTCAGGTTTCGGTTTGTAAATAGAAAATTGTATTTACGTTTCGTTCTGTTTGTCGGATGCATTTTGCACTTTCTGTTGGTAAGCAGGCCGTGGGGCAGTCTAGCTTGACGGATGACTTATATCGGATGCCGTTCCGTTTGTCCGAAGATGTTAACAGAACAATATAAACAAATGGTTATTTTTTAACCGACTTCAAAAAAAGCAGTTTTCAATTCGGTAGCTTTTTAGGGTTCCGTACCCAAAGGGTAAAAACGGGACCCTATTACTAAGACTCCGCTGTCAGTCAGTCAGAACCGCTATAAGTAGAAAGCTAAATTTTTTGAAAATTGGGAGCCCCCTAAATATTTATATTATTCTATTTTTAGTATTTGTTGTTATAGCGGCAACAAAAATACATCATCTGTGATCAATGTTCTAGCTAGTACGGTTCATGAGATACAGCCTGGTGACAGACAGAAGGACGGACGGACGGACAACGAAGTCTTAATAATAAATAAATGATCCCGTTTTTACCTTTTAGGAACCCTAAAAACCAAAAGTCGTACCATGTTTCAAGTATTAATTAAGTAAGTTAGTTTGACTGCGGTTTCAGAGTTGTCCCGTAGTAATTGTTTTGTTAAATATTTCTTTTTTTTTATTCAGAATAGGTTTGCGTTTGACCACATACTGCCTGATGTTGAAATAAGCGGTCCAGGTTGTAGCACGCTTACCTAGAAGATACCTATAGATATGTAGGTATCACTAGACATAGTATAAAGCAAAACCGCTATTTTGTGTGTCTGTCTGTGTATCTGTAAATCAAATCAAATCAAAATTTGTTTAATTGTCAGAATATTGTCTTACAATGAAGATGTTAAAGGAACAAAAGTGTCTCAAATATTCTATCTTTACAGGTGTATCTAAGTACAAATATTTAAAAAAAAAGGTATTTAGTTTAACATTAATTATACATTTATTTGCCCAAGTGAGTCTTCTAAAAATTCATGAATAGCGTAATAACACTTATCAATAAGGAACTTGTGTAATTTGTGTCTTAAAGAATTATAATTCAGTTCCTTAAAACAATTTAGCAATTTGTTGTATACATTAATGGCCATACAATAAACATTATTACTATTAACACACACCCTCTGTTGCGGTACATCCAACTTATATTTTCGTCGTTGCTGTCCGTCTCTTCCATCAGCGCTACTATTTAACGGAAACTCGGATTGGTGTCGTCGAACAAATAAGCACAATCCTTATCCTTACATCCTTTCCTTACATAGTATAAAATAAAGTCGCTATTTTCGTTTGTTTGTTTGTTTGTTTGTCTGTATGCTTAAATCTTTAAAACTACGCAACGGATTTTGATGCAGTTTTTTTTAATGGATAGAGTGATTCAAGAGGAAGGTTTATATGTATAAAAATTCCCGAAATTCCCACGGGAACGGGCACAACGCGGGTAAAACCGCGGGGCGCTGCTAGTTCAAATATAATATAATTATAGTGAAGGCAATGGTAAAATGTTATATTTTTTAAATAATGGCCGTAACGTATCCGCTTATATCTTCCAAAGTAGACAACAGATTGCAATGCGGTTTTCACCATCTTTTAGAATATTTCTTCTGGAAAGTTTATAGCTATAATTCATCCGTAATGGGGCGAAGCCAGGGTGCGTAGTTAGTAGGTGTAATATACAGGGTTATTTATAATCAATTAGCATCCTTTTAAGGGCTTATTCTGTACATCAAAACTAACAACTTTTGTTCTGCGACTTTTGTCAAAACTCAAAAAAAAATCCTCTGTTCCATACATTTTGTTGAGAGTGAACGATATTTTTATAGAACAACAACTTTTTTTTGAGAATTAGTAAAAGTCGCAGAACAAAAGTTGTTAGTTTTGATGTACAGAATAAGCCCCTGAGAGGATGCTAATTGATTAGAAATAACCCTGTATAATAGATAGTAGCGTCGAAGTTTCCAATTCATTATGTTCTAGCATAAACCCTAGGTATAGTACCGTTTGAAATTTTAAAAGAACGCTTGTTAAGTACCCATTCAATGAATATTAACCGCTATAACATTATGTATTGGTAGTAAGTAGATACAGGTTTTACTACTTAACTATGCATTCTTCAATAACCAGAAATACCTACCAAATACCTGTAACTTCGCATCAAACGTAAGCTCATAGTGTAGTTTGACTAGATGTTTCTCAGCGATCATCAAAGTTAAGCAATGATTGGTGCGGTCAGTATTTGGATGGATGACCGCCTATTACTTCGCGTCAAACGTAAGCTCATAGTGTAGTTTGACTAGATGTTTCTCAGCGATCATTAAAGTTAAGCAATGATCGGTACGGTCAGTATTTGGATGGGTGACCGCCTATTACTTCGCATCACATTTGACTGCCTCGGTGGCTCAGTGGTTAGTGACCTTAACTACTGGGTCAAAGAGACGTGGGTTCGATCCCCACCCAGGGCAAGTACCTATTTATGTGATGAACATAGGTGTTTGCTCTGTGTCTGGGTGTTATTTAGGTACTATCTATATAAGTACACACTGATGCTTAAGCTTGGATTGTACTTAAATTGATTTTAGTTTCAGTTGTTTTTATTCTAGGTGTGCGAACTTGTTTTTGTTTTTATTTGATTTAGACTACGAGTAGGTAGTCATGTATGCTGGAGCACCGACAGCAACTATAACTGTTGTCCACTAGCCCACTACCGAGAATAGCCAGACGGCAAAACCGCTGAGTGCGCGTCTGGCTCCACGGTGGTCCGGCATGCATTACCGTGGGAGGCGGTAGATAACACCGCTCGCGTTTCCGAAAGATCGCTCCACTTTGGGCACGAAAGTTGCAATCTGCTGCCGCCAGACGGAGCGACGCGCGCGCCGCGAGGCGTCTCGAATATTATCCAGCTCACATCATCGGGAGGCACACAGAGCGGATTAAAAATGTACCAAGGAATTGAACCTTATGGTAACATTAATAGGGCTACTTTTGTCTGTGTAATTTTGTAAGTACGTTACTCGAAAATGTGCTTTAACCCTTTGCGTATAGGTATCATTTTGTGTAATAAGGTGATAGTTTACTAATGCAAGAAACATAAAATCCAAATGATTATTTGTATCAAACTAAAATTTTGACTACCTACTAAAG
Organism: Hypomecis atomaria; assembly: GCA_964007245.1. Lineage (NCBI taxonomy): Eukaryota > Metazoa > Arthropoda > Insecta > Lepidoptera > Geometridae > Hypomecis > Hypomecis atomaria. Next base: position 9,576,819 of record OZ023310.1, read on the forward strand.
GTGTACCTACACTAATTAGATGTTCCAAACTTTTACTAGGTATAAGGTCAACTCTGAATTTATGAAAACAAAACACAAAACAACACAAAACAAATTGAATACAAAACACGTAGGTATAGGTATATAGAAGGGTATACAGAACTGATGTACTAAGCTATTATTATCATATCTATTATTGTCATCTTTAACTATGAGAACAACACAGAATTCGAATAAAAATCAGATGTTTCTTACATTTAGTTCGACACTATGGATTTCCAACAAGACCTGTTGGAATCGGCTTGCATCCAGCCAGGTTAGGATGCACACTAAGAAATATTTCTTCCCACGTGTCAAAACGAGACAGAGCTATGGCAAATTACCTACTTCTTCTCTCTAACTTAAAACTACTTCTTCTCTATCTGACACTCTTTCAGTCGAAAAGAGTTCTTTCGGAGCAACAATGTAAATATTCAATTGACATTGACAAGTAAAAATCTATAGGTAGGTATAATTGAAAAAAATATATTATTATTTAATTTCATTAATATAATAAGTATTTTTCTGATTTCCAGTTGTCAAAACAAATCTTTCACGACGAAAACGTATTCTGAAATTTATAAATACGATTATACACTAGTAGATTCCGCAAAGGCTCTAAGATCTTTCGGTGCCTCTGTTGTTGCTATGGTTCAATTTTTTTAAAGCGAATATGTCCGCGCTTGAACACCAACTCGCCTGGTGTTGTGCGACGTTACGGTCGAAGATGAAGCACGCAGACTTAGAAGATACCAATATATAACTCCAACTTTGAAAAACTTTTGAATGTAGCTCGTAGGAAACAGGAAAGCCGGCAGGCTATTTCTCTATTCCTTTTTTTTTTTAAACGTGTGAAGCAAAGTTTATTATTTTTTATTCGTTCCAGAGGGAATCTTTAATGTTTTCAGGATCATGGATAACAATAATAATATGCTAATTTCATGCATCTATACCTAATTTTAACTAATAAGTATCAGTAGTATTTTACTAATACATACTTCTTTTTCGATAGCACTATCGATAATAATTAAAACTGATTTTCAAGGACACAATATTACGGTACTACTGATGGACTAACACTATCGCAACAACACTGATTTTAAAGCTACATTTTAACGAAAGTCCTTGAGAGTACAGTTACGATTCAGCCGATTCCTGTAATTTTTGCATTTTGTGAGAATTCGAAACCAAATTTTGTTTTCTTTTTTTAGGTATTTTTTTGGTGTTGTTGGGGTTGACCTCTCTAAGGGGCATGATCCTTGCCTTTCGTGGGTCTAAGAGTTCAGGCAAAATAGATTCCATGTAGAATTTTGTAAGTCTTGGAACCATGTATTCTTCCCAAAGTTTTTGATCTCTTTCAATTATTTCTACTTTCATGCTTTCATTTGGTCCACACCACACAGCAAATAAACATTGCTGTCGACCGAAAATGTTTAATTGACCCTGGACCTGGTAAAACCATTGATGGTTTTTGTTTACCTCATAATTTCCATTTATGAGCTTCCAAAATGTTATTTTCTTACTTCTCACAGCTTCTTCAAGCGGCGTTTTGAAACAAGATATGGGGCATTTGACCTCCACTATCCTATTTTCATCTATAACTCCGTCGGGAGTAGCTCCTAAGAAAGGATTTTTCTTATCTACAAATAATCCATTCGGTACTATTTTGATGTTTTCTTGCTGCTCTAATTGGCTTAGAGCAGCTTTTTCGTGCATTTTGCCGTGTTTGACAGCCGTTAGATCCGATATATCTCTTTTGTAGAGTAAACTATTCACAATGCTACTCGATGTTGTACTCCTTTTGTTTACTATTTTTCCAAAATTGGAAGCAGTCAACAATTTTCTTCGCATCTCAATCCACTTACTGGAATTACTTTGAAGGACCGTTTCGCGTTCGATTCTCACTAGCTCTTCATCTGATTTTTCTAAGTCTTTTAAAAAAGTGTTTTTAGTCGGTCCATTTCTTCTATAGGCTGATCAGGTTTGTTGCAGTTCTGGCCGTAATTTTCATCTTCTGTTCTTGTTTTTTTTGGGTAAAATACTATCTTTTTTTTCCAACTTTGGCTTTGACTGCTTTAGCTTTCCGTAACTCTAATTTCTAAATTAATTAAATCCACAGCCAAAAGTACCAGAATAAGAGGATATGTTCTTTGTTTGCTGCAGGAAATAATGAAGATCGACAATCCTCCTATCATTTGAGGGAGGAATTTCTGTACATAGATTTTTGTCAGAGAGTCTGAAAAATGACATAAAATGTGTTATATTCAGTATTTTATCAGCATGAAAATTAAAATAATCATATCAAAATTGTCTCTTACTCAACAACGTAACCGTTACAAAGTACGGGCGATTCCGTTCCATTTCGTTGTGTTGATGTGGGACTCCGCCCTTGAGAACATGTATTTATGTGTATATGATGGGAGTCAGTGACTTTATTTGTAAACCTAAAAGAATACGTGATTTGATTTATATTTGTTTATGCTAAATTAATTAACAACACACGCGCACTTCTGCTTTTCGAATTACTGAGTTTAGTAATTATATACTATGTGTAGGGAACTATAAATATTATGATATTACAGATATTAAATAGGTAATTTTTAATATGATTAGGTATAGCATTTTCAGCATTACATTTACACCACGATTTTGAAATAATTATATTTATTTTTGACTGACCCCCGTTTGACGTGTCTATGTGTGTGTTAATTATTACCAATAAATTAATTTTGATTTCATTTGGAATGATTTGAGTATTGTAAGATCTTGTAAGAGTATTAATTTATACACTTTTTTTTCATACCCAGAATCATTATATTCATCACGAATCGAAATTGAATCCGTTTCACGTGAAGTTGCAATTGCGGAGTCTTGAATTTTTTGAGGACATGTGCTTATTTTTATATTTTCAACACTCATGATTTGATTTCCAAACCTGAAAATAATAATATATTAAAAGACAAAGTTGAAGATACAGTACATAAATTAAATATTTCCAAATGTTTTCTTACTCAGCATCATATTCGTAGCTGAATACGGGTGAATCTGTGCCAGTTTGTGTTGGAGATGCGGAGCTCTGAATTTCAAAGTTAGTGACCAAAGGCACATTCTTAAGTTCAGCGAACTGGTCTGGAAATCAATCGAATAAATACAATTTAGTATTAATTTTTACTAAATTCTTTATTTGGAACAAATGATAAATTTACACTTTTTTATAGTTGTGGTAGGTTTTGTATTATTTAATTTACTTACAAGTACTCTGTATTCACTTATTGAACTAACAATCAAAAATAGTTTAAATTATACGAATATAAAATATATGTGAAAAGATCTTACGTATCGCAAACGCCCAATGCTGATGATTCTTCTGTTCCAACACACGCAGAAATGTTGGAATCGTTTTCTACTACTGGGTGTGGATTTTTTTTTACCCTGCATCAAATACGTAATCAATGAAGCAATACAAAATAATAATCATTCATAATTTTATTGATTTTGATATGTGAATCACACTTCATGGCCTACGAGAAAAAAAAAACGATTTTGTTGTGCGGTATCTCCAGGAAGCCTAAGGGTAATCTTAGTCTAAAAGGAGGTATTATGCTTGCTACAGGTATTATCAGAACTCGATATATTTGTAAATTCTGATGATGAAAATCATTGACAGTTATTATTATAATTATATTATATATTATATTATATTTTGATATGATTATTTTGGGTGCTTGAAGCTTGAAATAGCTTAGGTAGTGTGGAGTTCTGTTGTGTTTAGGTACCTAGGTACCTATCTTATTACCTATATTGATAGCGCGCTAACAAAAAGTAGGTAGGCATAATATTACTATGTTCTGAAAGAACTATCTTGATTAAATTTTATTTACCTATAGGTAGGTAGGTATCTACAAAAACTAAATCATTGTGAATTTATCTATAGTTGTGAAATACAAGAAAAAGTAGGTAGCTAAATTATCTAAATATTAGGTATAGTTACCGCCAGAGGTTCAATTATTTCTTGCAATTTGATTTTTCTCTTTTCTTCATCTTCTTATACATCGTTTTGTTTCCCATAATGCACTGCACAAAATTATTATTACTTTCGATAGGTAAAATTATTTGGGAATCAAACACAGCTCTATACCTAAACGATAAGTCGTCGCGGCACGCCGGAGCTGAGTGAATAAGAATTAGCTCGTGAAAGAATAAAGAGTGACAAAGATAGGTATATTATGATGACATCGACAGTAGGTTCGTCGCTCCGCCCTGGAACAGCGCTGCGAAAAAAAAACGTTAGCGTGTGGGAATCCACCAATACGCATTGGGCCAGCGTGGTGAACATGACTCGATCGCGCTTTATGGGTGGGGCTATGTTCACTACAATAATAATGCCGACCTAAAATGTATCAAAATAATTCACTAAGTAGGTACCTACAAACAAACCAAGTTTGAAATTTTCAGTGCAGAAATCTGTTTTGGTAGGGTCAATAAACTCTGAACGAAGTAGGTTGGAAGTAGGTACATAACAAAAGCAGAAAACCACGATACATAAATATGTAGTAAATAAAAAATATAATTAGGTACTCCATGACCTTACTCATATTTTTTCAGTAATCCACATGATGTGTTTGTGTTCAAACGCATAAAATAATTAATTGAACTTTACGTAATTTCAAAGCGCGGAGCGACACGTCCGCTCCCTGGAACAGCTCGAAGCTGTCTAAGGAAAAGTGCGTAAGCGTGATGACTATATATGATTTGCATTTGCGAGACAGAGCACACGCTTGTCGAAAACCTGCTCAGAAAAGTGACGTAAGCGCCAATTAATATATCAGTTATTGCTCAAAAACCTTTCATTTTTTAAATACAATTTTAAGATATATACTAGATTATAAAATTGGCTATCTAATTGTTTAAAAAGCATCTGTCAGCATCTTATATTTTCGGAGAACCAACGAAAAATGTGTTTATGGAGACCTTTTTTTGGCGAGAAAAGTTATCGAGAAAATTTTCACTAATCGTGTTTTCACAGCGAAAATACTTTAGATTAAATCCTGAAGTGTCCAAATAATGTTTAAAAATTTGAATGAATAGGTCATTACTGCGCAATTAGCAACCAAAAAATCCATTTTTGGGAAACGCGAATTCTTAATGGGATAACTTAGCCTTGTTAATAATAATAAAAAATGAAGAGCAAAGGCGTTGTGTCAAGGCAATACCGGGTCCTATAACAGGTTTGTTTACTAAAAAAATATAATTAGTCCGTCAAATAGACTGTCAAAAAATATTAGACACGTATTTTTTCTTTTGTCAATTAAACAAAAATTGATGAAGATATAGCCTGTTAAAGTTCCGCGTGACGTCACTAACCGCTATCAAATGTACCGGCTACTGTCGTCACGAGCCCCCACTCTCAAAGTTTGACAAGGTTTATCTTGTCACTAATTGTTTGGTTGACTAAAGAAAAAATGGCGATTATTAAAAAATATTGGACACGTATTACGTGACGTATTAGTCCGTCAGGTATGACGGACTAATCATAATCAATCAGACCAACAAACAACAAACTAAAAATGTTGTCACCAAAAGTAGGAGACGATTTGCTCGCGATCAAATAAACCGGATAAGAACCTACGCAATAATAACAGATATAAAGATAAAGCCAATTTTAATATTGTCTAAGTACCTCTCTCGGCCTACAAGTATTTTTTTTAATTAACTTTCACTTGTCAAAAAGTTATGCATACAAAATTAGTACTTACCTATTAGATAATTTAATATGCAGATGAGGCTTACTTTACTTTCTAATGCCTTCTTTCATTCACCCATCCATTGGCCATATGACGTCCACTGCTGGACATAGGCCTCCCCTAACGATCTCCAACAATACCGGTTGGTAGCGGCTTGCATCCAGCGCGATCCTGCGGTCTTAATGAGGTCATCCGTCCACCTTGTGGGGGGACGTCCTACGCTGCGCTTGCCGGTGCGTGGTCTCCACTCGAGAACGTTTCGACCTCAAATACCAAAACTTCAAAATATGATTTACCATGGCTAAACTGTTGAAACAACCGGGACCATCGTATCATTCGAGTCACGTTAGCGCTCAGTTGTAAACGCTACTCGCGGTCACCCACCCAAAGACTGACCGTGCTGAACGTTGTTGATCGCATCTAGTCAATCTAATATGATAACTACAAGGATATCACTGAACGTATCGTGTAGACTAGCTTTTACTATGAAACTAGCAACAAAATTTCGAATCCATATTCCTCATACGAACAGCCAGAATGTGGAACGCTTTGCCTGGGTCTGTCTTCCCGCTAAAGTACAACGTTGGGGTCTTAAAATCCCAAGCAAATGACTAGAGTCATAGGTATTAAACGCAAAACCTTATAAGGGCGGGTCTAGTACACCTAGACAAACCACTTTTGTAATACGACTTTTGAAAATTCGCAAAACAAAAATTCGCTTCTCCATACATTTTGCCGTGCGTTGACGAACTTTTCGTATGAAAAAGCTGATTTTTTCTTCCTGATTTTCCTTTGTTAAGTCCTAGAAGAAAAGTTATTTGTCTAGATGTACTAGACCCGCCCTTAAAAGGTTTTGCGTTTAATACCTATGACCCTGTATACTAGGTAAACGTGCTACACCCTAGACCGCATGTCTGCTTAACATCAAGCAGTAAGCCTGATTACAGAGGCGCCATCGTACTTAATATAATTAGCTAAATAGCATAGTTCTGTTTTTTTTTTTCACTTTAGGCATTCGATAGAGAGAACGCTTTTTACGTTGCTATTTTATGCTGGCGCCTCTGTAATCGGGTCTTGTATGTAGTCAAACGCTAACCTATCACTACATCCTTACATAGTATAAAATAAAGTCGCTATTTTTGTCTGTTTGTCTGTATGCTTAAATCTTTAAAACTACGCAACGGATTTTGATGCGGTTTTTTTTAATGGATAGAGTGATTCAAGAGGAAGGTTTATATGTATAATAATCCTGTGCGAAGCCGGGGCGGGTCGTCTAGTAGGTAGTATAAAACAAAGTCGCTTCCCGCTCTGTCTGTCCCTATGTATGCTTATAACTTTAAAACTACGCAACGGATTTTGATGCGTTTTTTTAATAGATAGAGTGAATCAAGGGAAATGTTTAGGTGTGTAATACACTTGAGCGAAGCTGGGGCGGGTCGCTAGTACGAAATAAAAAAACTCGACCATAAATCATTCTACAAAACACCTTCACCACAACATAAGAATAAACAAGAATAAAAACGAATGGCCTTCTTAAATTTATATTCGTCCGTTCGTTTTGGGAAACCGCGCCATAAAAATGGCTAACTTCAAACAATTCATCGTATTGTCAACAAAACATAATAAACTTTTATTGCTACAGTGATAGCTATTGTAAAATAAACACCATTATTTTAACCATGGAACACTTCAACTGATTCATTTTATTTCTCATTCCACCTGCTCGAAAATGATTCATTATATGTCGTACAATCTCAACGTAAAATAAGTCATTATTATCTTAACACAATCTCGAGGGCTATGGCAGGTCAATAATGTTGTATGAAACTCCCTAGGGTGTAAAGAGATTTAAATTTGGAACGTCTAATTCGTTTGAACATTTCTTAACTTTGAACATTTAAGGACATCGTAACGAGATTTTATTTTGTAAAGTTTACAAAATAAATACCATATAAATAAATACATAGAAAGGTGACAAAGAAGAAACATCGATTTTTGTTTGTTTACATATACAATACATTGTTTTATAAAAGGTCAAGTAATACCTACTGAAACTATACATCAGACATGTCATTACGAACAACTTTTACTATTAGGCTAGTCCAAAAATCGCAGATATGTCCGCTGTTTCATACAAAATGTTCATCAACCTTCTAAAAAATTTACCTACTACTGACAGCTGTTGTTTTTTGGCGTATTCCTGGTTAGTCTAAATGTTATTCATAATAATTGTGTTTCGTCACTGGTAACCTACTTAGGTACTTAGATAACCAACAAAAATAATCTATCGAAAACAAAAAAGAGCTCGGATATGACAAAAAGAAAAATTTTGAGTGACTTCGACAAAGAAAATATTAAGACTTATTACTATCAGATTCGTTTTCTTTTAAAAATTTCTCACAGAATAAGCACGAAACCTTCGTGGAAAAGAACAAAAGCTCCTAAAATATCGCCATTAGTCACTCACATACGCAAACACTGATTTGTTTTTATACCGTCCTTATCCGTTTTCACTGGCCATCCACAATTTTCACTGACGAGAAAATTTTGACAGATCACTTTGACGTTTCACTTTTCGCGCGCAATTTCTTAAACTTCAATAAAAAATTAAAAAGGTCGGATTAAAATTTTGACAGCTCCGTCACTTGGCGGGAAAGCTGGAAGGAGGTTTGGCTATTTGTTCGAAACTTTTTACGTTCCGTTATTCACGCGTTTGGTTTTTCGGGCTATTTCAAGAACGTGTCGCGAGGCGTTCGCCCGGTGAAAGACTGAGAGAGACTCAGGTTTCGGTTTGTAAATAGAAAATTGTATTTACGTTTCGTTCTGTTTGTCGGATGCATTTTGCACTTTCTGTTGGTAAGCAGGCCGTGAGGCAGTCTAGCTTGACGGATGACTTATATCGGATGCCGTTCCGTTTGTCCGAAGATGTTAACAGAACAATAAAAACAAATGTTTCTTTTTAACCGACTTCAAAAAAAGCAGTTTTCAATTCGGTAGCTTTTTAGGGTTCCGTACCCAAAGGGTTAAAACGACCCTATTACTAAGACTCCGCTGTCCGTCCGTCAGTCTGTCAGTCTGTCACCAGGCTGTATATCATGAACGGTAATAGCTAGAACGTTGAAATTTTCAATTTTCTGTTGCCGCTATAACAACAAATACTAAAAACAGAATAAAATTAATATTTAAGGGGGCCTCCCATACAAGAAACGTGATGTTTTTGCTCGATATTATGTAAAAACGGCAACACGAAGATGCTTCAAATATTAAGTGGTATATTCCTTCCAAAAATAATTAATAAATTAAATATATTAAGGGGGCTTCCACACGGTGCGGAACCCTTCGTGCGCGAGTCCGACTCACACATGGCCAATTATTGTGTATGTATGTTACACTATGCACCGATTTTTATAATTCTTTTTTTGTTTGGGAATGGGATGATGTAGGGCCCCCTTAGCCCCATTTCAAGCGTCTACCTGTTGCCGTTATTAATATCGAGTAAAAAACGGCAAATTTGTTGAATGGGAGCCCCCTAAATATTTATATTATTCTATTTTTAGTATTTTTTGTTATAGCGGCAACAAAAATACATCATCTGTTATCAATGTTCTAGCGAGTACGGTTCATGAGATACAGCCTGGTGACAGACAGAAGGACGGACGGACGGACAACGAAGTCTTAACAATAAATAAATGATCCCGTTTTTACCTTTTAGGAACCCTAAAAACCAAAAGACATACCATGTTTCAAGTATTAACTAAGTTAATTGACTGCGGTTTCAGAGTTGTCCCGTAGCAATTGTTTTGTTAAATATTTCTTTTTTTATTCAGAATAGGTTTGCGTTTGACCACATACTGCCTGATGTTGAAATAAGCGGTCTAGGTTGTAGCACGCTTACCTAGAAGATACCTATAGATTATAGATATGTAGGTATCACTAGACATAGTATAAAGCAAAACCGCTATTTTGTGTGTCTGTCTGTGTATCCGTAAATCAAATCAAAATTTGTTTATTTGTCAGATATTGTTTTACAATGTAGATGTTAAAGGAACAAAAGTATCTCAAATATTCTACCTTTACAGGTGTACAAATATTAAAAAAAAAATGTATTTGGGTAAAATAATAATGTAGTTTAACATAAATTATACATTTATTTGCCCAAGTGAGTCTTCTAAAAATTCATGAATAGCGTAATAACACTTATCAATAAGGAACTTGTGTAATTTGTGTCTTAAAGAATTATAATTCAGTTCCTTAAAACAATTTGGCAATTTGTTGTATACATTAATGGCCATACAATATGCCATATATCTTTTCGAACATTTGAATAGTCGACGCCACAAACACAAAATTAAGGTACCATGTCGTAAGACTTCTTTGCTAGGAAACAGTGTACTATGCATGGCTCCTCAACTGTATAACAATTTGCCAAAATTCATTATTGACACGAAACACACTCATTTGTTTAAACATAAATTGAAATGTTTCCTGCTGGACAAAGCATACTATACTGTAATTGACTTTTTGAATGACAAATTTTGATGTCGTTTCGATTTTTTGACTAAACAAAAAAAAAAAACATTCTTGCATGCTGACTGTGAAAATAGAGTACGTTATTTGTAAGTTATTTAAGATCACATTAAAATTGTTTAACCTATTTTGCAGGAAATAAATGAATATGAATATGAATACAATAAACATTATTACTATATATACACACCCTCTGTTGCGGTATATCCAACTTATATTTTCGTCGTTGCTGTCCGTCTCTTCCATCAGCGCTACTCGGATTGGTGTCGTCGAACAAATAAGCACAATTCAAATATATAATTATAGTGAAGGCAATGGTAAAATGTTATATTTTTTAAATAATGGCCGTAACGTATCCGCTTATATCTTCCAAAGTAGACAACAGATTGCAATGCGGTTTTCACCATCTTTTAGAATATTTCTTCTGGAAAGTTTATAGCTATAATTCATCCGTAATGGGGAGAAGCCAGGACGCGTAGTTAGTAGGTGTAATATACAGGGTTATTTATAGTCAATTAGCATCCTTTTAAGGGCTTATTCTGAACATCAAAACTAACAACTTTTGTTCTGCGACTTTTGTCAAAACTCAAAAAAAAATCATCTATTCCATACATTTTGTTGAGAGTGAACGATATTTTTATGGAACAACAACTTTTTTTTGGAATTAGTAAAAGTCGCAGAACAAAAGTTGTTAGTTTTGATGTACAGAATAAGCCCCTGAGAGGATGCTAATTTTTGGTAGTTGTATAAATAGACATAACAAAAGCACATTAATTTATCAATTTATTATGTTACTGGCTGGTGCCCGTACTAGTACCTATATAATGATACTGTGCTACAGGTTGGTACCTGTAAGTACCGTACGCCCTCCGTAAGATGTGTAATTTAATGCGACTTTAAATTGATTAGAAATAACCCTGTATAATAGATAGTAGCGTCGAAGTTTCCAATTCATTATGTTCTAGCATAAACCCTAGGTATAGTACCGTTTGAAATTTTAAAAGAACGCTTGTTAAGTACCCATTCAATAAATATTAACCGCTATAGCATTATGTATTGGTAGTAAGTAGATACAGGTTTTACTACTTAACTATGCATTTTCCAATAACCGGAAATACCTACCAAATACCTACAACTTCGCATCAAACGTAAGCTCATAGTGTAGTTTGACTAGATGTTTCTCAGCGATCATCAAAGTTAAGCAATGATCGGTACGGTCAGTATTTGGATGGGTGACCGCCTATTACTTCGCATCACATTTGACTGCCTCGGTGGAACAGTGGTTAGTGACCCTGGCTTCTGGATCAAAGAGGCGTGGGTTCGATCCCCAACCAGGGCAAACATTATTGTGCGATGAACATAGGTGTTTGCTCTGTGTCTGGGTGATATTTAGATACTATCCTTACTATCCTTTACTATATTTATTATTTATTATTTATTATTTATTATTTTATTATAATATTATAAATCCGAAAAGTTTGTTGGTTTGTTGGTTTGTTACTCTATCACGCACCAACGGAGCAACGGATTGACTTGATTTTTGGCATAGACATAGTTTAAAAGGCGGAAGGAGCTTTAGGATACTTTTTATCCCGAAAAATTGCATCGTTCCTGTAGGACAGGACAAAAACCATCGAAAGCGAAACTGTCGCCACTATCACAAAGACGCTAAGTGATTAATTCCTCTATGACGCTAATATGGACTAACGAAACGTCACAGCTAAACGTAATAAGATGACAGGTGACATTGTCTGCAGGTAGCATGGCACGGGGACAAATTGTTTTTCCACCATTATATCCCCTTGAAGAGGAAATAAAGTATGGATTGAAAATGACAACTGACATTAAAATTAGATAAAATGTTATTTTCCCTCTGCATGCTACGAGTACATGTTACTATGACGTTTAATACCAGGCCGTCATTTTGTCTGACAATAAAAATATTTTTAAATCTTCTATCGTTAGAGGTTTAACATGTTTCTTTATTCTACCTTTATGGTACAGAATCATCATACTTTAATATTATCAATCCGAAAAGTTTGTTGGTTTGTTCCTCTTTGACGCAGCAACGGAGCAAAAGATTGACCTGATTTTTGGTATGGATACATATGGTTTAAAAGACAGAAAGTGATAATAGGATACTTTTTTATCTCGAGAAAATTCGTGATTACCATGGGATAGGACAATAACTGTTTCTCAGCAATGGAGCAACGGATTGACTTGATATTTGGGGTGGGCATAGTTTGGAAGACGGAAAGTGACATAGGATACTTTCCATCCCGAAAAAATTGTGGTTCCCGTAGGACTTAACAATATTTTTTTCTCAGCAATGGAGCAACTTGCCTTGGCTTATTTCATGAACATACTCGTAGTTTGAAAGACGAAAAGTGACATAGGCCACTTTTTATCGCAAAAACTTTAACAGTTCCCGTAGGATAGGATAAAAACTAAGTGAGCGGGCTGCGGTAGCAGCCGTCTAAACGCCAGAAATAACCTGTCATGGCAAGTTTAGGACGTTCCTACATTTTTCGCACTCCTTCGCGGCACTCAGCACACAGCGCACACAGCGCTAGCCCAGACTCGGGCTCCATAACGGAGCTTGCGCTCTCGCCACAGTGACGGAGTGTTTCGGAGCACAAGACACATCGTCATCCATCACTCGGGACTAACCAGTACTGAACGTCAGACAGCATTCCAACGCCCTGATCCCAGTGCAGCGGGTCAGTCATAGTAGCCCAGCGCCTGCCTCTTCAACTGCAGAGGGCAGTGAGAACGGCCATCGCGATACCGACACCTCTCTTCCCCTGCAGCCCCACTGTGTCTGCCAACACGTTGACGGCCTAGCGGAAGGTAGGGTAGGTGGCGGCACCTACACCACCAGTTCCATATATCCCACCGCGGCCCCTAATCCTCGGCTGTCATATCAGAGTCCAGGAAGCAGCCTTGCTTTATGAAACTAAGAAAGGTTATTTCCAGCAAGTAACTGGAGATAGAGAGACAAAAAAGAAGCCACCCAGCGCAGCAGGAGGAGCTGGAGTTCATATGCCTGACAGACGGAGCAGCACTAGAGCAAAATCTTAACCGAAAAATTAACATATTTACAGACGGCAGCAAAATTAAAGGGAAAGTTGGGGCGGCATTATCCATTTGGGATGATGCCGCTGAGAACAGTACCCGCAAGCTGAAATTGGCCGATTGGTGCTCCGTGTACCAGGCCAAGTTATTGGCACTTCTTGAGGGTACCGAAAAAGCAACAATCTTTTGTGACTCCAGGTCTGCACTGGAAACGGTAGTTGGCGTATCTTCCCTCCATCCCTTAGCAGTAAATTCAAAGCTAACATAAAGTTACTACACGCACAAAATAAAATAGTGAAACTTTATTGGATTAAAGCGCACGCAGGGATGGAGGGAAATGAGTGAGCGGACCAGCTAGCGAAAGGAAGCAGCACTGCACTCGAAGTGCAGACCTACTCGTATTTACGATAACTGCCCCGTTTCATTCGTCAAGCGAGAAATCCGAAAGGACTCTCTTGACGAGTGGAACCGGCGGTATCAGGATGGACACACAGCGGCGGTAACCAAAACATATTTTCCGGATGCAAGGGCGGCATACAAGATCGTAAGAGAAATACCACCAGTGGGAATCATAACTCAAGTGCTGACGGGGCATGGTGAGTTTTCCCAATACTTACATCGATTTAAGTTGAGGGAAAGCCCATCGTGCATCTGTGAACCCACAAAAGAGGAGACTCCACTGCACATAATCTTGGAATGCCCAGTTTATGGAAAGCAGATATTTGATTTAGAACAATGTATTGTATTGTATTGTAATTAGGAACAAGTAGGTATAACTTTGCTGTACCATTGTAATGTTTATTATTACTGCAAACAGCCAAAAACATTGAAATATAGGTATAGTGTTTATTCATTTGTAATTAAGGCCCCTGATCATGTCAGGGATATTTCGCGATATAATAAAAAAAAATCCTCGGATGCAGCGTCGCAAGAGCGGCACTGCAGCCCGCCTAAGTTGCGACACTCCTCATAAGGCATGCAACCTACCGGCCATCCTCTCAGCTGCTTTAGTTAAAAGCGGCTGAACCTCGAGTGCTAGCCTCTAAGCTTCCTTGGGGGAAAAGACCCAAAGAAGAGGGAGACTTCGAGCGCCGCCTTTTCAGCTGCCTCAGACCTCCCCCGCGACAAGGCAGAAATACACTGAGGGTTGTTTATAAACTCCAACCGTAACTTAACCAACAAAAGCATTCCTCTAAGGTATTTTGATATTTGTCGGTTAGCTTAAGTTTCGCAGCCGAAATAAACATAAGCCAAAATCAAAATATAACGCGGGCGAAGCCGCGGGTAAAAGCTAGTATCTATATAAGTACACACTGATGCTTATGCTTGGATTGTACTTAAATTGATTTTAGTTTCAGTTGTTTTTATTCTAGGTGTGCGAACTTGTTTTTGGTTTTATTTGATTTAGACTATGTAGTTTATTATTACTAAAGAGATTAATGAGTAGCGAGTGGTGAATTAAGGTACCGAGACAAACCGAAAGGTTTTTTGGTGCTGTTATATGTATAAGTATATTGTATATGTATTAGTTTTAAATACAAAAAAAAGTATGTATTTAAAATATGTATATGTAGTATATCAGTCTCTGGCAGCCATATCACAAGCTTTGCTTAGTTTGGGGTCAGAGACCGTGTGTAAGATGTCCCAAATATTTATTTATTTATTTTAAATCAGTCTCTGGCAGCCATATTACAAGCTATGCTTAGTTTGGGGTCAGAGGCCGTGTGTAAGATGTCCCCTAATATTTATTCATTTATTTTAAATCAGTCTCTGGCAGCCATATGACAAGCTATGCTTAGTTTGGGGTCAGAGGCCGTGTGTAAGATGTCCCCTAATATTTATTTATTTATTTTAAATCAGTCTCTGGCAGCCATATGACAAGCTTTGCTTAGTTTGGGGTCAGAGACCGTGTGTAAGATGTCACCTAATGTTTATTTATTATTTATCACACTTAAGCGCTCATATCATAGTTTGACTAGGTGTTTATTAGCGATCACCGAAGTAGTGCTACGTTTGACGCGGCCAGTCTTCGGATGAGGGACCGCGCTGGTGGCAATACAATAATCGGCCAAGTGCGAGTTGGACTCGCGCACGAAGGGGTCCGTACCGTACGGGAGCCCCCCTTAATACATTTTGTTTTAAATTAATCAATTATTGTAGAAGAGAATATTCTGTGAACATTTTAAGCATCTACCGGTTGCCGTAATGATATCGAGAAAAATAGTCGTGTTTTGTATGGGAGCCCCCCTTAAATATTTATTTTAATTTAATTATTTATTTTTTAAATCGATATAAACTAAACATTCTGTGAAAATTGCACCATCTACTTGTTACCGTTATTAATATCGAGCGTCGATTTTTTTGTTATAGCGGCAACAGAAATACGTCATTGTGAAATTTCAACGTTGTAGCTTTCACCGTTCATGAGATACAGCCTGGTGACAGACAGACGGACAGCGGGAGTCTTAGTAATAGGGTCCCGTTTTTACCCTTTGGATACAGAACCCTAAAAATTGAGCATTGAGAAATTGTTGCCGTGGCTCGGGTGACACGTTAAATTGTAGGTTCCGGTTGTTTTAACTGCTGCTTATCTAGCCATGTCAGAGTTTAGGCCTTCAAGTGGTTTAAAAACTCATTGGTCTATTCTAGGTATACGAACTTTTTAAGTAAGTAATCAAAAAAAATTCCTGGCAGTCGGCAAATCAAAATGCGCATGATTTACAGTACATAATCGATTAATAATCTATAATGTATGTTATTTATAATCTTGACATATATTAAGGCTAGGTATCCACTGAAATCGAAACGAAGCATGAACGAAGCTAAGCGAAGCGTTGAGACATCCACTCAAAAATGGCGGTTCTCAATTCGACTGTGTTTTTACAAGCTTTTATTTGACTTGCAATGTATGTACCTCTGTATGTATGTAAGTTCGGGTGGAATCTTGCAAGTTTTTGACCAACTTCCAGGTTTCCGAATTAGCTGAAATTTTGCACGCATATTTATATCGCGTGACAATGCAATAATATGGTACCATGGAGCTGATCTGATGATGGAGTCGGAAGGTGGCCATAGGAACTCCTGTACTAAACAAGATAGACCAAGATTTGAACCCACAACCTCACGATTGTAAAACGGCTGTCACTACCACTAGACCACGGTTTAGGTACAGACGATTTGGTGTGGATTTTAGCAATTTTTAGGGTTCCATACCCAAAGGGAAAAACGGGACCCTATTACTAAGACTTCGATGTCCGTCTGTCCGTCTGTCTGTCTGTCCGTCTGTCCGTCTGTCACCGGGCTGTATCTCATGAACCATGATAGCTAGGCAGCCGAAATTTTCACAGATTGGTTGCCGCTATAACAACATATACTAAAAACAAAATAAAATAAATATTTAAGGGGGGCTCCCATACAACAAACCAGAATTTTTAGACTTTTTTCGCTCTTTATTAATTATGGTACCAGGTAGATGCTTGACATTTTCACAGAATATTTAGTTTTATATTCCCTAATACATAAATAATAAAATTAAAATAAAATAAATATTTAAGGGGGCTCCCATACAGTACGGAACCCTCCGTGCGCGAGTCCGACCCGTACTTGGCCGATTATTCCGTTTATTGATAAGCATAGCTTTAGGTGGACAACATGCCTAACCTCGCCAGCCATATATCGTAGGTATAAGTAGATAATCTGCCATTACGTGTTATCAGAATATTTCTGACTACCTCCGTTCGGTCACGATAATTTTAGACTTATCGTACCTAATGCGATATGTTTTATATAATAAGTAAGAATTTTAGGTCATGTACACTCTACAGGGCTATTTTTAACCTCCGACAAAGAGAGGGGTGTTATAAGTTTAACGTGTCTGTGTATCTGTCTGTGGTATCGTAGCTCCCAAACGGATGAACCGATTTTCATTAATTTTTTTTGTGTCATAGATAATTTTATCCCGAGTGTTCTTAGCCATGTTTTATGAAAATCTGTTCAGCCGTTTTTAGATTATCAGCTCTTTTCTAGTTGAAGTCTGACTACCTTCCATATGTCCTATCGATTCAAAATTTGGTACCTCAATGATATTGAAAGGACATAGAGTTTTTTGTGACGGGGAATTTAGAATTTTTTTCAATTTTACTATTATTGATTATGTACACTATAATACTCTCCATGTTATTCATGAAGAGCTCAATGCGGCGACTTTCAGCCCGGTCAGTCTTCGGAAGGGTGACCGTAGGTGGCATTTGCAACTGAGCGCTGCCACGACTCGGATGACACGTTAAATTTAGGAACTTGGATGTTTTAACCATAATTATAATCATGTCCGAGGTCTTTAGGAATAGCTACTAAAAACTCTTACACCAGCCCGGGTAGCACGGCAAAAGTAGAAAACTATTTTATCCACTTGAAATGTCAGTTGTCATTTTTCCTTTTCGAGGGGATATAATGGTGGAAAGACGATTTGTCCCTTTGCCATGCTTCCCGTGCTGGGCTAGTTACCTGGCCTTCACTACTTAATACCTAAAGTTATTAGTGTTACCGTATGTCAACCTCAAAATAGCCTTATTTTAGAGAGTAATTTGATAAAAGAGTCGTAGGTACTTATTGTATACACTTAATTTTCATTAAAAATATTTAAATTGTAGCCGTAAGTCACATTTTGGGTAAAAAAATCGTATACAGGGTTATCTGCTTCCCCATACTGAACCGAAAGGGGGTGATTAAAAGACCATCATTATAAACATATTTTACTATGGGGCCAACCCGGAATTCGCGAAGAAAAAATCTGCTGTTCCATACAAAATCGCAACTCACAATATGTATAGGTAGGTATGTATACTGAGCGTCACACAAATCGGCGGATGAGAAGTTAGCCGTAGATGACACTTCGCCGTGATTCGCTAATTATTGCGCATGTGTGCACAATGCCGACGCCGCGTGGCGTAGTGGTGAGCACGGGCGTAGAGAGCGCGCGGGAGGCATGTCGTTGGAAGGCGGGTGTGCCCCAGCGCGAGTCTCTCTGGCTCCCGCACATACCTATATTTCAGCTTTTGCGCAGCGTTCTGCATAACTTCCCATCCGCCGATTTGTGTGGCACTTAGTATAACAGCTGATTTAGAAATTATTCTAACTTTTCAAAAATTGGTCTCCAGAGGGTTAGTCCAGGTTTGCACGTAAATTGAAACTACAGCTGTTTCCGTTTGGCTCTATACATTTTTGTACAGATCCACACGCAAACGTAAAAGTTTAAGTAAACTACGTAAAATCTGGACTAAGGGCTTAGTAAGTTGAGTGTGAGTTTTGTCGTAAACGTGACGCACTCTACGGCGAGCGCGTAAGCATGTAATTTGTATGAAGAAATGTACAGCGCCACTAGCGGCGCGTTTTTGAACTGTACTGTCTTCATACAAATTACATGCTTACGCGCTCGCCGTAGAATGAATGAATGAATGAACACTTTATTGTTAACACAAATTACAGAAAAAAACACAGAAAGGACAAAGAGCGCGTCATGTTTACGACAAAACTCGCACTCAGCATACTGGAATATTGACGCACGTCTCTAGTGCGTGATTTTACTCACGATGTTTGTTTTATGTAGAAGTACCCTTAACAAAATAACCCTGTACACATCCTCGCCTAAACTATTATCTTTCCCGATTTAGTACTAAGAATGTGTTTATCGACTGATAAGTAGAGATAAGTAATCAGTAAGTATTCATAAGTATTTCCCGATACTACAGTCCACACCTGTTGTGCTAAAATTATTTGTTTTTCATTTAATTTCTGTGTTAAAATGGGTGACGCTGAAGATGATAACGGGCAGAGGATGTATGTAAGTATTTTTTCAATTTTCTACTAGTTAGGTCTGTTTACCAACCCGCACTGGGCCAGCGTGGTGAATATGACCCAATCACCTTTCGTGGGTAGGCCTACGTTCTGCAGTGGACTATTAAGAAGGCTGGTACAGTACAGTACATTACACCTGTGAGAAGCCGGGGCGGGTCGCTAGTTGACTTATAAATGTTTTGGTTCTTAGATTCACCCGGATATGGGGTTCGGGCCTGAAGGAGGGGTGCACGTCGGGGGTGGAGTCAACTTCCACCCTGGCGTGCACGTCGGCGGTGGAGTCAACTTCCACCCCGGTCACCCTGGCTACCCTGGCCACCCAGGATACGCAGGTAAGGTAACTCACTGACCGATTAAACGAAATGAAAAATGCTACTATGAAATTGCAGAATTCCTCAGCGATAAAAATATTCTCAGCACTGACATAAACCTGACCTGTTTAACTTAAATTTTAATTGTTTACGTATTATACATATAATATTATTAATGTTATCTTCTGTTATTGCCATAATTATTTTGACAACTTTAGCTTTTTTTGACTTTCTTAATTTTATCGGACATTTTTAATTTTCATTGACATTCATAATTTTGTATTTTGACATTGGTAACTTAATTTTTTTATTGTATTTCTAAATTCTTATTTAATTGGTCATTTTTTGTAAAACTTTCGGTCATTACTCTTAGCTATTACTTATTTCACTCATTATTTTTTATATTTGTACGCCACACTTGGCAAGGACATGAGCAACATTATGTAAGAACTCCAACTTGTTTGCTATTTTGTATGAAGTGTACAGCGACCTTAGTTATTAATAGGGCCTATTCTGTGGAAGTGTACTTACCATATTCTGACAAATAAAGTATCTGAATCTGAATCTGAAAGAGGTGTTTAAACTCGACGATATCGCTTTCGTCTGTCCAGATGTTGATTCTCCTAGAAATGCGACCTTTGAAATCGAATTTTTCAATGAATCTCTACGAAACAGGGCTGGACTGAGAGTATAGGCCCCTATTGGGCCCCTGGGCTGCCTGGGGCCCTGGGCTAATGCAACTTAGGGCTATTAAAATATCTTTAACTTAAATTAAAAGAATTGAATGGAGATCCGGTCCTGCTACGAAACTTGGTTTGGTGCACAGGTTTTTATATTAATGGTTTTTTGTCGTTGACCATTTTTGTTTGATTTCCCTCAAAAGAGGAGAAATTTGGTGTCGCGCTTATTATCAGCCGATTTCAAGATCTTTAAGTATCTAAATTCTCAAAAGATTTGCGAGTATGAACCAATTATAGGATTATAAAGATTCAGTTAAAGATAAGTGACGCGAAGTCTGCTGTTCGGATATCTATTCTTATTCTTATTCGATGTGAGGGCGTCCTGCACTGACGTCCCGCATGGGGTGTTTTGTGCATTTCCCCCTCCAGTGTCTACCCGAGCCAGCCCAGCTCCTTAAAATAACGGAGCGTGGCTCTGGGCCGCTGGCATAACTGCTCCAGTGGCTTGGATGGTGTACTAGATAGCGATGAGGACGACGATGTCGATGCTGATGACAAAGCCATAGTAGCGTCATGCAACCCGCAAGCGATTCTAGTTTCTGCCGTGGCCTTGCAATGCCACTCGGAGATCACTAGTAACAAAATTTTGTTACAAGTTCTGATTTACTATATCTCTCCCTTCAGGCCCAGTGGAGCCTGGTTTCGGCGGAAACGTCATAGTTGACGACGGCTATTACGGCGGCGGAGGCGTCAACGTGGCTGACGGTGGCGGCGGCGGCGTCAACGTAGTCGACGGCGATGGCTACTATGGCGGTGGCGTCAACGTCGCGGACGGTGGCGTCAACGTATGTAGATATTACGTCAATTAAATAAATAAAAAAATTAAAAAAAATATTAGGGGACATCTTACACACGGTCTCTGACCCCAAACTAAGCATAGCTTGTGATCAATCAATCAATCAATCAATAACACTTTATTAGACAACCACATTACATAAAGAATACATTACAGGGACAAAACAATGCAATTTAGGTTTCTAACTGGCGGCCTTATCGCTTTAAGCGATTTCTTCCAGGCAACCAAGCTGTTGTATGGCTGTTAGAGACTGATATACTACATATACATATTTTAAATACATACTTATATAGATAGTACCTAAATAACACCCAGACACAGAGCAAACACCTATGTTCATCACACAAATGTTTGCCCTGGGTGGGGATCGAACCCACGCCTCTTTGACCCAGAAGTCAGGGTCACTAACCACTGAGCCACCGAGGCAGTCTTCTGTGAATTAATTTCATACATAAGGTGGTAGCTGTCAGCTTCAACGTAGTCGACGGCGGTGGTTACTACGGCGGTGGCGTCAACGTCTTGGACGGTGGCGGCAACGTATGTACACATTAAGTTTATTAATTCCATACACAAGGTGGTGGCGTCAACGTAGTCGATAGCCGTGGCTACTATGACGGTGTGTCAACGTTGTGGACGGTGGAATCAACGTATGTAGACTATTGACGATACTGACGCTGGGGTTAACGATACGACGGCTATTACGGCAGTGGTGGCACGGTAATGATACCTAATTACCGTGGTGGTGGCGTCAACGTAGTCAACGGCGGTGGCTACTACGGCGGTGGTGGCGTCAACGTCACGGACGGTGGCGTCAACGTCACGGACGGTGGCGTCAACGTATCCATATACAGGGTTATTCCTAATCAATTAGCATCCTTTTAGGGACTTATTCTGTACATCAAAACTAACAACTTTTGTTCTACGACTTTTGTCAAAATGTTGTTCCATAGAAAAATTCGTTCACCCGCAACAAAATGGAACAGTTTTTTTTTTTTTTAGTTTTGACAAATTTCGTAGAACAAATGTTGTTAGTTTTGATGTACAGAAAAGGATGCTAATTGATTAGGATAACCCTGTATATGTCAATGTACATATTACGTCTTATGGAATTAATTCACAAAAAGTCTTCATACCACGTGCTGCTGTTGTAACTTAGGTATCTCATTTACAGGTAGCGGAGGGCTACGGCGGGTACGGAGGCCCGGCGGGGCGGAGCGCCGCGGCCGAGCCCGAAGCGGAGCCCGAGGAGGAGGAGGGGGAGAGCTAAATTATAACTGTGATAGCGAAGAGCTGCGTATTTTATATCTATGTCATTTGTATTAAACTGTGCTGTGCAGATGGCTGTTTTATTTTTATGTGATACTAGCGACCCGCCCCGGCTTCGCACAGTTGTAGTTACACATGTAAACCTTCCTCTTGAAACACTCTATCTATTAAAAAAACGCATCAAAATCCGTTGCGTAGTTATAAAGATATAAGCATACACGGGGACAGACAGCGGGAAGCGACTTTGTTTTATACTATGTAGTGATAGTGATATAAACTGTTCTTTACCTAAAATTTATCACTTCGAATCAGAGCAGTGCAGTTCAGGAGCTCAATTTTCGAAACGTTATACGAAACGTTAATCAATGGTTCCTATAGAATTTGATTTGTATGTGGTATTGTACTGGTTATAATAATATTTAGACTAGTATTTAAATTAGACCTATCATAGTATCAATAAAATTTAGATAAGTAATATTAGAAACCATAAGTAAATTGACATAATTTGTCTTTAATATAGAAGACGGTAGTACCCGTAGTACAGCCCCTGGCTAGTTCGGGAATCAGAGGTTTCATTATTTTATTATGTAGGTAGGCACCTTATTTTATGTCAATAAAAATTTTTGATTGATCGAAACGTTTTTAGTCGCACTCGCACAAGAACAGATTTTAAATTAATTTCAAGAGCCCCTGGTTCGGCCGGTCAAGTCTTTATTTGAAGTTTGTTTTAAACCAAAGGTTATCCCTGACAGATACCGGAGTACGGCGCGCGGCGAGTACCTACGGAGTTACGAAGCCCCGATGGGCCGGAACGCGCCGCCCGTTCTCGTTTTCACGTCCATATACCTACCTACTAAATACATTTGCCTACTAAATATCCCTACTAATATTATAAAATGTGAATGTAAGTTAATTTGTTACCCTTTAACGCAGCAACGGAGCAAGGGATAGACTTTATTTTTGGCATGGTTCAAAGGTTGAAAAGTGACATAGGCTACTTTTTATCCTGAAAAAATAAAAGGATTCCGTGGGATAGCATAAAAAAGCTCGGGCGAATCCGCGGGCAAATGCTAGTATTTTATATAATATATTACACTTACCAGTAATCTATAATGTCGTCGATCTCCATGCAGCCGCTGCGCCGTCCGTGCTCCTCCGCGATGCCCGAGTCGACGTCCTCTTCCGAACTGGACGCACTTTCCGTGTCACTCATTTACACTCAACACTACACTTTGCACTTTTCTGTTTGTGTTCGTTAGTAAAGTTAAACTTTATTATTTTCTGTCCATATTCGTTAATAAAACAAAGTATTTTTTTAGTTTGTTAAATGAGTAGCTGTATTGTGCTTAAAATTATGTGTAGGTAAATACTATTAAAATTTTAGCTACATGAGCAACTATTTTCTGACGTAAATGACTTTTTAAAATTACCTGAATTGTATTAAGATTTAGTGACTAATTTGGAAATTGTCAAGTTTATCAATTTTTATTTCGTGCTATATTGTATAGTGCCCTAATGTAATGTTTACTTTTTGACTTGTAACAAATGGTGTTATGAATAAATGACTATATGACTATACTTTGTGTATTTTCAACCCTCTACCAAAAACGAATATTATAAGTTGGACGTATCTGTGTGTGTATATATTTGTGTGTCTATGGCGTCGTATCTCCCGAATAGATAAATTTTAATATTGAATTTGTTTATTTATCGAAATTTCAATTAATTAGGAGTGTTCTTAGATATCTATGTTTCATAAAAATCGGTTGAAAGTTATCAGTTCTAAAGTTATCAGCTCTTATGTTAGCTGTGGTAGGAATCCTACTGTGTAGGGTTTTTTTTATTTTTCATTTATCTTGTTTATTATTTGAGCTTACAGTTTTTATGAGATAAATTAATATTTGTTTTTACTGATCAGCATCGTGAATAGCTGGGGTGGGGGGAGAGGTCAGTTGACTCTACAGCTTTAACTTCTTTAGCCACCCCTACTTTTATGCATCTGCCAAACCCCCTTTCCCGCTTTTACTAATCTTTGGAATGTCAATGAATTTTATCTAAAGATGTGAAGATTTCTGTCTGAAACGCTTTGATCGTGCTTGGTCCGGGATCTGTAAATACGAGGATAATCTTTGGTAAATTAATACAAAGTTAAATAGCCAATTTGTCAACACATCTGTTAATAAAGCAGATCGATCTGTCAGAGGTTACTGCCAATTGCTAATTATTATTAGCTAATAGCTGGCTATCATTTGGACGTAAGTAAGCACAACGTATTTAAAAATGTTTAAATATAGTTTACCTGTATTACGTATTTAAAAATAGGTTTCCCGAAATGTTTCAATGAAGACCTGTTTTTGTTTTACTATCAGGTTGACTCTCAGCTGTTTGCGGGACGCCGAACTTCGCAAATTATTATATCAATTTTCAATACACAGTTATTATGTATAGCAGCTTCAAAAAAATATATAATGAAAATTGCATACATAGCGCCTTTAAAAATCAAATAGCTGAAGGAGCTACTTTTGCTGAAGTACTTTGGATAGGTGTCATCTAGGTCTCAATTCGATTGGTTGAAGTCTGTACTTACGGTTTGGTTTGTAAATAATTATTTCCAATTATTTATATTAATACTTTGAGTTAAAAACCTAACTGCTGAACCGATCCCTTGCAAAGTGCTACGAAGATGGTGAATTGGTGATGCTAGAAGTCTCTCTGTGAGATCGAATCAGAAATAAGGAATTAGGTACATATAAGAATCCAAAGTTACCGACATATCAGATTAGCAATTTGAAGTAGCAGCGGGCAGTGTACATAGTTTGTTAATCGGATGCTTAAATTAAGTTAAAGGACATTTAATTCAAGCCGAAAAGGAGCAACATATATATGACGTCCACCCACAAGATAGACCGACGACCTAATCATCACTAGATAGTATAAAACAAAGTCGATTCCGCTGTCCCCATGTATGCTTATATCTTTAAAACTACAGAACGGATTTTGCTGCAGTTTTTTTTAATATATAGAGTGATTCAAGAGAAAGGTTTATATGTTTAATAAACCTGTGCGAAGCCGGGGCGGGTCGCTAGTTAAAAAATAAAGTAGGTTCGAGCCGGGTGGCCAGCCCTGGTGTCAGAGTTAATCACTACATAAAGCCCAACTACAGAGGCGCCAGCGTAATTATATTAGCTAAATAGCATAGTCCTGTTTCTTTTTCACTTTAGGCATTCGATAGAGAGAACGCTTTTTACGTTGCTATTTAATTTACGCTGGCGCCTCTGTAATCGGGCTTATAGTAAGTATAAAACAAAGTCGCTTCCCACTCTCTGACCCCATGTATGCTTATATCTTTAAAACTGCGCAACGGATTTTGATGCGGTTTTTTTAATAGATAGAATGATTCAAGAAGAGAGTTTATATGTTTAATACACTTGTGCAAAGCTGAATCGCTAGTAACTAATAATAACGATCTGATTAAAACAGTTGGAAAACGCAAGCCGCTTTCAACCGGTCTTATTGGAGAGCTATAAGCGGGGCCTATGTCCAGCAGTAAATTTCTCACGGCTCTTATCAATGTCTTGTTTAATTTAGTGTGATTCCAAATATACTTAATAGTGGCCCTTGCTCAGGCGATAGCCAAAAAGGATACTCCTGCCGATGCTCTACTTGACAAGTGGGTACTCCAAAAACTCTGCTGACAGTTCTGTTGTTTTGTCCACAGAACAGCAGAACTCTGCAGAACTAGATCTCTTCTGTGATTTTGACAGTCAGTATATGTGACTGTCTCGGTAGCTCAGTGGTTAGTGAACCTGACTTCTGGACCAAAGAGGCGTGGGTTCGATCCCCACTCATAGCAAGGTGCTTGCTCTGTGTCTGGGTGTTATTTAGGTACTATCTATACAATTATGTATTTAAAATATGTATATGTAGTTTATCAGTCTCTGAAAGCCATATCACAAGCTTTGCTTTGTTTGGGGTCGGACACCGTGTGTATAGATGTCCCCTATAACATTTATTTATTTATTTAATTATTTTAGTTCAAGTTTAGGATATATTAATAGCCCTAAGTTGTATTAGCCCAGAGCCCCAGGTAGCCCAGGGGCCCAGTGTATAGGGGGCTCTACTCGTGGTCCAGCCCTGTTTCGTAGAGATTCTTTGAAAAATTCGATTCTTATATAGATCGATATTTATGTATATGACATAGTAATAGTAGCTAGTAAGTACATCATTATGTCACTGGCAAGCGCCCGAGAACCCCTGACATTTGAGAGCTCTCCACCACGCGCCAACAAAATCGAGGGCGGCCACAAAACACCGGCTAGTTGCATTTAATTCGATTTCTGGGACAATCGGTACCTACTTCCTGAGTGCTGATTCTTTGCATTGCTTCTTTAACCGACTTCCAAAAAGGAGGAGGTTCTATGCTCATCTGTATGTATTTTTTTTGTGTATGTACATCGATAATTTCGCCAATTGTGAACCGAATCGAAAAGTTATTTTTTAGTTCGAAAGGGTATACTTTCGAAATGGTCTCAATTAAATTTCACAGAAATCGGTTCAGCCGTTTTTGAAAAATCAACAATAATGTATACAATTATACAATTCGAGCGAAATTTTCAAATTTTGTACACGATGGAAGGCGGTTTTACGTTTTTTTGCGAAAAATAATTATTGTAGCTGCCGTAACAGAGCTCTTTGGATTTTACAGCATAGGTTAGCAGTAAGTAAGCACGTAGGTATAGGCCGGGTGGCTAGCCCTGGTGTCAGAGTTTTTAAGCCGCCTGAAGGCCTCTGACATGGCTAAACGGTTAAAACAACCGGGACCTACAATTTAACGTGTCATCCCAGCCACGGTAACGCTCAGTTGGAAATGCCACCCGCGGTCACCCATCCGAAGACTGACCGTGCTGAACGTTGCTTAACTTCGATGACCGCTAACGAACACCTAGTCAAACTACGCTATGAGCGCTACAGGTTAGCAGTGAATAAGCCGTAATCGTAGTGGCACCCGTCTTTCAGATTTCAAATCCCGGTCCCGTATAAGTGACTTCTTTGGAGTACCTTGGCATGATGTCTAAAAAATATAATTAGTCCGTCAGATAGAATATCAAAAAACATTATAGTTCGGCCGTTCAGAGAATGCGTTCCTGACACGTCATCTTGAAAAAATGTTTTTGGCCGATATCTCGGAAACTATGTAAGTTAAGGGCGAAAAACATTAAGATCATTATTGTAGAAAATACGCATCTTTTGATTCCAGTAAACTTTTTTGTAAAACTTACCGTTTACGATTTATGGTTCATTTAATGAAATTTCATTAAATGGACCTTATAACATTAAATGGTCCATAAATCGTAAACGGTAAGTTTTACAAAAAAGTTTAATGATAACAAAAGATGAATTCAAATTTGTTTTTAACCGACTTCCAAAGAGGAGAATGTTCTATGTTCGTCTATATGTATTTTTTTTGTGTATGTTCATCGATGTTTTCGCCAATTGCAAACCGAATTAAAAAAAAAATAGTTCGAAAGGGTTTAGGTATAGTCCCGAGATGGTCCAATATAAATTTTATCGAAATCGGCTTCGTCATTTCTGAAAAATCAATAATGTAAAAATTGTATACATCGAGCGAACTACCTATCTGAATTTTGCATACGATGGAAGTCGGTTTTGCCATTTGTTACGAAAAATTTTTTTTTTATTCTGCAACTAGCGACCCGCCCCGGCTTCGCACAGGCAGGTGTATTATAAGTACATATAAACCTTTCTCTTGAATCACTCTATCTATTAAAAAAAACTCATCAAAATCCGTTGCATAGTTTTAAAGATTTAAGCATACATAGTGATATAGGGACAGAGAAAGCGACTTTGTTTTTTACATTATGTAGTGATTTCTCTCTCAAAACTAGAAATAAACTGTCATAGATCGTTTCGTTACGTGTACGTGAGAGACAATAGCTAATTGGGCCAAGTACCAAGCGGTGAGTAACGCGTTTCGCAACGTTCCGACAATATTAATATCTCCTGTGATGTTCTATGGCTACAAATACTTTATGTCGTACTGTAAGTCGAAGTCGTGGTGATCTAGTGGTAATGACACCCGCCTTACAATCGTGAGGTCCTGGGTTCAAACCCGGTCCCGTACCAATGAATTCCTTGGAATTTATGTACGGAATTTCACACCACTGACTTTTCGGTAAGGAAAACATCGTGAGACAACCTGTATACGATTATGTCCAAGGAAGAAATTCCGTGGCGTATGTGAATCCACCAACCCGCACTGGGCCAGTGTGGTGGATATGGCCCAATCACCCTTCGTCCTGCAATGGACTATTAAAAAGGCTGGTGGTACAATACAGTACAGTATGTCGTATGTCGGTGAACTGTAATTGCAAAGTAGGAACGTCCATTGACGTAGGTAGATAAATATTTGCCCTGATGCCAGATGCCAGAGCCCCAACTCCGACCACCCACGAGCCCAGGGGTTATGGAATGTAAGTTTGTCAAGTAATTATTTTGAGATAATCCCAATTTGTTAAAAAAAAAATGTGCAATAATTATTTGGCTACTCGTAGGCTTGTCAAACGTTGGTTATCTATCAGCCAGTTTTGGAAAAAAGTTTGTGAAATAGACGGATGCCATTAGAACCACCCTATCAAAATATAATTAATTAGTGTATTTTCAATTTTTCAATATTACTGCGGTATCACAAAGTTAGGTTATATACCTATTTGATCTCATCAAAAACATAAATGTGAAATGGGAGCCAAAGTGTCGCCACCAAAAGAATTGAGATCTAACACGGGGGCCAAGTGTTCTGTAGAAAATCCTAAAGTTTAAGCTATAAGATCATACCTACAACATTCTAAAAAGATTTACTTATGTAATTCAAGCTCTTGATTTGACTTGGCTAGTTTCAGAATAAGTACAGTGCAAATAAGCATTTGTCTGTACGTGTAAACTAGCCAAATCAAATCTTGAGCTTGAATCACATAAGTAAACTTCTTTTAAATATTGTAGGTATATTCTTGTAGCTTAAACTTTAGGATTTTCTACAGAACACGTCTTGGCCCCCGTGTTAGATCTCAATTCTTTTGGTGGCGACACTTTGGCTCCCATTTCACATTTATATTTTTGATGAGATATCATAACTTTTTGTTCAGAAATAATTATTAGTTACATCATGATTATCATAGTACACTTATCTCTGAAAAAGTTATCTAGTATTTATTATTTTACTATCACAAATGGCGTGGTTCATCTATCGAAACTCTCAGTGCCTCGCGACGCTACCGCCATTTATTGGAGTATTGGTCAGGTAAATTTTACAATTACTTTGTTAATAGTACTAATGATCAATAATTTTCAGTTTTTAGATTGTTTCCTTTATTTATGCCCGATAGTCTACCTTGGTGCCAAATATCAAGATTCTAGGTCATCTGGGAGTGGGTTACGGATCTTCTCATTTCTGATTCGATCTCGCTGAGAGGCTCTTATAATTTTGGACTAGCTGACCCGACAAATGTTGTTTTGCCATACAAAAAAATGCGATGTTTTTGATCTATAAGTCAGTGAGTGAATCAGTCAATGAAACACGAGTTTTTAAACGTTAATATATCAATAACTGACTTGTTTAATTTATGAAATTTTGAATTCTTGATAAACTAAAAGTCTTTAGTAAATGTGCCAAATTTCATGTATGTAGGCTAAATAGTTTTTGAGTTGTGAGGGGGTCAAAAGTAGCTCCAAATGGTTCGTGTAATATTACACACGGCCGCTGCGTCGCCAGTTTTCTTTGAACACTTTGGCTGGACACACTGCCGCGTGTCTAAATAGTATTAGAAGTTAGGGTATATATTTGATAAAGCGACAGATTATAAACATGAACACGTGCACCTACCTACATAAAGTGTACCTAGAGCTAAAGTAGTATCTAGTAAATAAAATATAGTACCTATTGATTAAAGGGGGGTCATACAGGCTTTTGATTTTGCAGTAACTATCAGAGGTATCTTTTACTATGGCACCGACTCAAACGCGAAAACAAAAATCAGCTGTTCCACACAAAAAGTTGATTGACTCTCGACAAAACAAATGGAGCACCATAGTGCTTATCATTTGTTCAAATACATTTTTTTAAAATTTAAAAACACTAAAACTGTACCTAATTTTTGGCAGAATAAACCACAACAGTCACTTTTTCACTCAACACTTTGACATTTAACTTTTTTTGTTAATTTTTTTATAGATCGTGCAAAGCGCGGCCCGACGTTAGATTTGTTTCGTCGCGGTTACATACTGCGTGCGTTTTAATCTCTTTGTATGACACGGAACATAAAGATGGGGTGGAGAAGCGTTTTCTTTTAATTTTTTTATGTACTGTTTTACAAATATAATTAATCAATAATAACTAGTAGTCCGCCCCGGACGTGGACCTCGCGCTATTCCCATTTTATATCATAAATACTGCGATTTCAAAAAAATTTAATAATATTGGTATGAAAGTTAGGCGACTTCTTTTTAGAGTTCCGTACCCAAAGGGTAAAAACGGGACCCTATTACTAAGACTCCGCTGTCCGTCTATCTGTTCGTCTGTCAAATGAGTTCTTCAGAATTTATGGACGAATTTTCACACCACTGGCTTTTCGGTGAAGGAAAACATCGTGAGGCAACCTGCATACGTCCGTAGATGAAATTCGATGGCGTATGTGAATCCATCAACCCGCACTGTGCCAGCGTGGTAAATATGGCCCGATCACCCTTTGTGGGTAGGCCTACGTCCTGCAGTGAACTATTAAAAAGACTAGTACAGTAGGTATTCGATACTATCGATAGCATTGCCAATATTCAAAACTATTGCATGATTTTTATTATCGATAGTAAACTGCTGAACTTCGATATTTTCTCTCGATATCTTCGCTGACTAACTGAATTTGACAGACTATCGATAGCGAAACTATCGCCTATCGCAACAACGCTAGTCAAAAGCAACATTTATTTAATGTGTGCTTGCGTTATTGCTTCTTTTTCTGAGATTAATGTTCAAGTGCAACTAATAAGGTTTTGCTTACAAAAAAAGTTTATTAATTATTTATTATCAAAATGTTAAACTGTTTTATTTAACTTCACCCGTCTGTTTTTTGGGTCTAATCTAGTAATTGATATTTGATCCGCTTCCTTTAATTTCGATGAAAATACACAAATGCAGTTTCACATAATTTTGTGCGATTTTATCCTACTTTAAATGACTACTCATTCTTATCCGACTGGCAATAAATAGTACCTCCTTATTCAAAACCTCTGAATAAGGAAAAAAACCCTAATAATTAAAACTCTGACATTTCTGACAACTTGTCAAAACATCAAAATTTTCTCGGATTTCATATAGATGCAACTGCAAAACCTATGAAGATTTTAATGGTTTCTTTTCAACAGAACATTGAAAGTGCTCGTAAAAATGTGATTGTTATTGGTATAATTTGTTTGAATATCGGCACGACCCCACTTTAACTGAGCATCGCGTGCAAATCAACGCGCCTCATTTTGTCGACGGACCAGCTCTCAAACGCTTCTACTATCACTGGGGTCTCCTGCAGTGACCTTTCCAGTTCCTGTGGTATCTACTGCTACAGGGTGGGATCCAGCGGCTCTCCTGTGATGGACGGGCCATCTCTCCGAGACACCACTGGGGCCTTCTGTCACTTATCATACTCCTATTATTTACATTTATTTGTATGGTGTGTTAAGCCTATGCGGAGACAATAAATACGTAATATTCGTATAGTGAGTTGTTATTCGATGACGCAACCTACCGCCGACGCCACCACATATCCACAACTCCGCTGTCCGTCTATCTGTCACCAAGCTGTATCTCATGAACCGTTATAGCTAGAAAGCTGAAAATTTATATTTATTTTCCCATCCAATAAACCTGAATTTTTTAGCCGTTTCTCGCTCGATATTAATAATGGTACTTAACTGGTAAATGCTTGAAATATTCACAGCATATTTAATTGTATATTCACTTTAACAATAAATAATTAAATTAAAATAAATATTTAAGGGGGTTTCGTACAGTACGGAACCGTTCGTGCACGAGTCGTACTCGTACTTGGTCGATTATTTAAACAATTTTAAATGAAATAGATTACATTAGGTGAAATATTTAAAATATAAGTGTCTGCCTAAAATTGCTATTGTTCTGCTACAATGTTTGAATTATGCTACACTGGTCATACTGAATGGAATCTAACACTCACAGAAGTCGCATAATAAAGCATATCGGGCTTCATAGAACAATAAAGTTTGCGACAACTCCTACTCTATCTGAATGCTCCTGCACGGGTAGCATGGCAAAGGGACAAATTGTCTTTCCACCATTATATCCCCTCGAAGCGGAAATAAAGTATAGATTGACAATGACAACTGACATTAAAAGTGGATAAATTGTTTGTTCCCTTTGCCATGCTACCCGTGCTGACGTGAGATGAGTATGAATTAATTCCGAACAGTCGCGGAATCGGTCTAAAGCGAGCTATGAGTTTATTTCATACAAAGTGGCGACACCATGCAATACTGCCCAAACATGAATTATTCTGACATCGACCTGGGCACAGGACCTGGGTAAAGAGTTACAAAAACAACCGCTAAGTGAAGTTTACAGTTTGATAGCACTAGGTGGCGCTAGGCGTCCAAAATTGGCTTGATATCACATTAAATATTGTTACAAATTAAATATCATCATGAAATTTGCCTGAACAATTACAAACAAAATATTATTCTGAATTTTGCGTGAACATGAGCGGTTATTCTTACAATTTTAAATAAAATACTCGAGCGTGCAGTTTTATTACTCCGCAACTCCCGCAGAAAGTGGCGCCGTTTTGCCTCTTTTTACCACCGGTCCTGGGATCTTCGACACCACTAAACAGAAGATGCTCATATTCGAACTTAAAAATTATATATATATAAACTACGTGCATGCTAAATTTCATGGAGATCAGCGAAGCGGTACTTGAGTTATCGTCGAACAAAGAAACATACAAACATACATTTGACAGCTCAAGTGCCGGCTCGTCCCAGTAGACTCAGAGACCTCGCTAAAGCTCGGTCAATTAGTATGTATCTATTAGACGTGCTAAGATTAAGATTAATACATTTTTACGAAAATAATAATTAATAATTATTGCACTTTAATTAATATAGCACTGTTTTGTAAGTAATTTTTTATGTAAAACAATTATTATATTTGTAAAACAACAAATAAAATTAATCAATAATAATTAGTATGTATTAGATTTTATATTAAAATTTTATATTAGACCGCGTGCTAAGATTAAGTTTAATACGTTTTTGCAAAAATAATAATCAATAATTATTGCACTTTAATTAGTATAGCACTGTATTGTAAATAAGTTTTGCTAGCTTAATTTTGGCACGCGAGCCACGCCCACTTCTAATTTTCACCTGTTCTAACCGACTTTAAAAAAGAGGTTCTCAATTCAACTGTATGTTTTTGTTAGTTTGTATGTTAGGACACGATTACTACCTACGCCAATTTTATGAACCGATTGTAATGATTCTTTTTCGTTTGACAAATCATACGTCAGAAAATATGGTCCGATTTAAATTTTATCAAAATCAACAGAGTCGTTTTTGAAAAACTAACAATAGGTAGTCAAAAAATTGTGTACAATACATAGATTCGAGCTTGTAGCTAACTTCACATCCGCCGACTTGTGTGGCGCGGCCTATAACATTACTTACAAAACGCGACTCCACGCGTTTTGTGTCCGCCTTTCAGCCAAATGCGTTCTATTCTTGTGTTGTCTCAGTGCACCTCGACACTTACTAAAATAGGACTAAAGGATATAACCAACTTATTTTTACAATCGAACAGAAACAAACTAATTGACCGAACAACGAAGTGAGAGAAAGTCTCAGTTTTAACTAGACAATTTTGTTTTCGTCTGTCCGGGCGTTGATTCTCCTCTACCGGTCTCATTTTTAGGGTTCCGTGCCCAAAGGGTAAAAACGGGACCCTATTACGAAGACTCTGCTACTAAGTCCGTCCGTCTGTCCGTCTGTCTGTCACCAGGCTGTATCTCATGATCGGTGATAGCTAGAACGTTGAAATTTTCACAGATGATGTGGTTCTGTGGCCGCTATAACAACAAATATGTATTTTAAAAAAACAGAAAAAAAAATAGTTAATATTTTTCTGCTGTTAAATATTCACTTCAAAAATAAATAATTAATTTAGATTACATAAATATTTAAATTCCATTACAAGAAACGTGAATTTGGTGCTCGATAGTTATAACTAATATAAATGCTAAAAATGATAGATGCTTAAAATTTTCACAGAAAATCAAGTTGTATATTCGCTTTAAAAATAAGTAATTAAAATAAAATATGTTAAAGGGGGTACATGGGTTCTATTTATTTCCGGATTTTTGGTAGTTTATTGAATCAGGCGTTACTTTGCGGAAGTTCATCTTCAAATTCTTGTTTTGAATAAATATTTAGTGTATAAATTTCCGCTCTGTCGCTTTCCGGATTTTTGTCATCGAAAATTTTTGATAGGGTGTATTACCCCATCAAAAATTTAAATTTAATTTACATATTATAGTAACATGTAAATGTACGGGAAACTTGCTGCAGCGCTATTGATCAATCGATTTCGATAAGTATGCCAGATGGCCAGATTGCTTAGACCCAAGTTCACCAACGCTTGATTAAGTTAAACGTGTGATTACTGTATTTAAAAAACGATTAAACTCGGGTTTTAGGGCCTAGTTCACCAACAGATGTTTAATTTATCAACCGTTGGTTAAATCTTAAGGGGGCGCCTAATGCCAAAATCAAGCGAAAGGTGTACTTTTAAAGACGTGGTATAAAGGTAACGAACGTTAACATCCATATTAAACAAATACTACAGGAAAGAAAAAAATCTAAAGTAGCAGAATCGCGTAGAATATTGGAAAATAATATGGTTACATTATAAAAAAAATACATTTTATTTCAAATGTTCGAAATTATCAGCGACAACACCACATTATTATTGACAAATTACGTACCCAGGCTAATGTTCTAGCCGAGTAATCAATTAGTTTTTTTATCGCATGCTTAAATTTTGAATAAATAAATAAAATCCCACCTAAAAATATAAACTGGAGCTCGAAGCCAACGTCGTCATAAACTGTGTCATGCGATTTTCGACTCTAAACAAAGCCGCATAGATGATAGCGGGCGATGCAAGAAGCGCGGGTAAAATCTGTTTTTTTTCCTAGCATTAGAAAAATTTATTTAATTTCGCTGTTCAGCAAGCAAAAACCGTTGGTTAAAAACAGTAATCACACGTTTAACTTAAACAATCGTTGGTGAACTCAGGGCTTAGTATCTAAATTCTAACAAGATTTAGGGTGTTCGCTACGTTAAGCGTGCGCGAGGAACCCGCCTCGCGTGTACCTATGTACTTTTTTTTTTTTTTTTTTTTTTAATCTTTATTAATTGTAAAGGGGATGTACAATACCTATGTATATTTTGTCAATTAATTTAATATTATTTTATGATGAAAATTTTAGATAACACTAAACATTCTGTATACAGGGTTATTTCTAATCAATTAGCATCCTTTCTGGGGCTTAGTCTGTACATCAAAACTAACAACTTTTGTTCTGCGACTTGTGTCAAAACTCAAAACAAATTGTTGTTCCATAGAAAAATAAATATCGTTCACCCGCGACAAAATGTATGGAACAGCTGTTTTTTTTGAGTTCTGACAAAAGTCGCAGAATAAAAGCTGTTAGTTTTGATGTACAGAATAAGCCCCTAAAAGGATTCTAATTGATTAGAAATAACCCTGTAAAGTAATCATTATTAGTAAAAATGTGAAATAATGTTGAGCCGGGCGAGCATGTTAATGAATCAATATTATGCAATATTTTTTGTAAAATTAGGTTCTATTAATATCAATAAAGTTGTCTTATCTTATTTTAATGAAAGATGAGTTGGAGCAGCGCTCTCTGGCGCGGATACATGTGATGATTAACCTTTTCGGGTTTGTCCGGAGCGGGCGCCCGCTCCGTGCACCCGCCGCGTGCGCACGCTTAAAATAGCGAACGCCCTTAGATCTCCAACAAGACATAAGATTATAGATCTACAATAAGACCGAAATATAAGAATTAAAATTCTACCCCTTTTTGGTAAGAAATCCTATAGTGGCGCCCTCAACAACTTCTAAAGATAAGTTGGTTTGGATTAGGACCTTTCCTTGACCCCAATTTTCTTCTATTTTCAAAATCTCTATTTTCGCGAATCTAAATTAGTAAGATATTATTTAAATTATTTACGACTGATCTCTACCGTGACAAGTATTATAAGCAAACTTTACACCAAGTTTTGATTTGCAAACTGCACTATTGTTCAGAAACTACAAAGCCGAAAGGGATTACCATCATTTTGAAAACTTACTATGGGACCAAACCAGAAAGTAGGCATGATGACTAAAAATATAATTAGTCCGTCAGATAGATTAAAAAAATGCAATTGGAGTCCCGAACTAAGATTTATTTTTATTGTTTGATTGACAAAAGAAAAAAAAAATACGAGTCCAATATTTTGACGTGACAACGTCTTATAAATTGGTTTGCCGGGTGACACTTCAAGAAACTGCGTTACGCTCCGCTCACACTTTTCTCGAACTACCCCCTACTTAAGATTTAATCAGTTATTGTCAATAATAATTACTAACACCTAATAATTACAAACAACGAGACGAATGAGAGCGAGTGAGAGGCACGTAAGTGCCTCTCATTCGTCTCATTCGTCTCAAAGTCGTTGTCACGTAAAACTTTCGCCCGTATACCGACTTTACAGGCAACCAATTATCAAAGACGGCTGAGCCGATTTCTGTAAAATTTAAATAGGATCATTTCGGGAGTATACCCTTTACAGTTAAAAAAAATTTTCAAATTGGTTCACAACTGGCGAAATGATCGATGAACATACACAAAAAATACATACACACGAACATAGAACCTCCTCCTTTTTAAGTTGGATGACCAGGTAAGCTATAAATAGATTATGGTTCAAAACAGAATCAATTGTTCCTTGAGTAAAATACAGGTACACAACTTCAATGTTTTGATACACCATGTGTACTATGGCCATACCGCTTCATTACCACGCTACGCAGAAGTTTTAGCGGGAACGTAAAATAATCACGAAGCGGCATTATATTATGTATAATTTTATGTTCTCTTTTCTCTAAGATTTAGACTAAGATTATGACTATGTAATGATTAACTTTTCAAGAAAGATGTTTTTTAATAACTGACGGACTAATTGTAATAATGATTTTTTACCCAGTCATTCAGAAATAAATATTCTACTTTAAAATTATGTAGCCCTAATGACGATTTTGCTCTGCTACTGGGCCTTCCAAATATTTTTTGTAATTACTACAACAAAAACAAAGTCGCTTCCCGCTGTCTGTTCCTATGTATGCTTATATCTTTAAATCTGCGCAACGGATTTTGATGCGGTAAGTAAGTAAGTAAGTTCGTATAGGCCGGGTGGCTAGCCCTGTTGTCAGAGTTTTTAGGCCGCCTGAAGGCCTCTGACTTGGCTAAACGGTTAAAACAACCGGGACCTACAATGTAACGTGCCACCCGAGCCACGGTAGCGCTCAGTTGGAAAATGCCACCCTCGGTCACCCATCCAAGTACTGACCGTGCGGAACGTTTTTTTTTCGGTGATCGCTGACAATGACCGATGCGGTTTTTTTAATAGATAGAGTAGTTATTTAAGAGAAAGTTTAATTGTATTGTCATATGTATAATACACCTGTGCAAAGCCGGGGCGGATCGCTAGTATGAAATAAAATACATGTTCAAAAAGGTTTAGCTTATCATTGGTATCCAATTATTACACCAATGTATCACTACCCTATAAATGATGTCACGACGGTCATCCGTCCACTTTGTGGGTGGACGTCCTACGCTGCGCTTGCCAGTACGTGGTCTCCACTCGAGAACTCACGCTCGCGCTCACTCTCGCAGCTGTAAGTGAGCTCCAGTCAGGATTGGATATTGCGCAGCTTGTAGCTAACTTCACATCCGCCAACTTGTGTGGCGGGGCCTATAGAGAGCTATTTATCATTGGCAGCACAAATATTACACCAATGCCACGCTCGGTCGCTCCGCAGTCTCTCTCTCACCACCTTTTAAAAATAATGTCACGCCGCGTTAAAAATAAACGACTTCGCTAATATGTCATCTAATGTTTTCTACCAACGAACGTGGAAGAAACCAGAAGAACTCTCTACAGCAGGGTTTCTATAGAGTTTCTACTTTCGTTTTCTACAATTAAGAGTAAACAAGTCGCTCATCACTCCATACAAACGTCGGTGGGTAATCACACCAGTGTTTGCTGTTGACAATACTTACCAAGCTCACTGCGATTAATTTTAATTATTTTTCGCAAAAAATAGCATGACCGACTTCACCCGTGTACAGAATTCGCGAATATTTCGCACGGATCGATGTTAATTTTTTCACATTATTGTTGATTTATCAAAAATGGCTCAACCGATTTCAGTAAAATTTTGATGGGACCAATTTCGAAGTATTACTCTTTCCAATATAAAAATAAGTATTGAAATCGGACTACTATGAAAAAAGTTATGCGTGGTTACTCATAAAAAAATAAGACGCGTCGAATTGAGTACCTCCTCCGGTTTGGTTCGTCGGCCAAAAAGTACCTATAACTTGAGTTAAAGTTGATGGCAAAACATAGAAAACAATTTTTAATGTATAATGGGTGTACCGGTTGTGGCCATTTGATGTCAAAATTATTGCATTAATGATAATTATAAACAATGTAATACCATAAATATTGTTTGTTTGAATCTAAATGTTTGGAAATGTCTTTAAAAATATTATTTTAACATAAAATTTTCTTATTAATCCTTAAAATTCAAAGCGGCCACAAATGATACTAAGATGGCCACAACCGGTGCGTCTACAGTTATCTTTTTGACGAAATTAGTTGAAATGTCTTTCATTCATATTGGTAACGGTTAATTTTTCTAGAAGTGGGTCTCGGGTTTGTGAACTTGTATAGATAGTATTATTAAATTTGCATAGGTAGGGCAACTTTGGAAACCACTGCTCTACTCTACGGAATGATTCTCTAGACGATGCCGAGGGTCATATTTTACAATATCATTCTACTCATCGTTACGACAAAGTTTTACTGTGGGGCCAACCTCAAACAAAACAGTGGTTGTTCTTGCAAATTCTTTTTTTACGGGGTCAATGTCACTAAGTTTAGAGTCTAGTTTGTAAGATATTTTGTTGTAACAGTGCATTGTGCAATAAACGAATATAAATAAATAAATAAAAATGTAATAACTAATGTAATTTTTTTATCAATATAATTTTTTTATTAATATATTTTTTACTAATATAATTTTTTATTTATATAGTTTTCTAATAATGGAATAACTAATATACTTCACGATTTACTGTGATTTAAATGGAATGCGTTGTGCCCAAATTGACATCGCCAACACGCTTCACTCCGTGCAGTAAGACGGAGAGAGCATTACAAACTACTCTACTTTAGAGTAAATTTGGAACTTCCCATTTGCGAAAGTCCTTCTGTTTTTTTCCGTGTTCGAATGTTTTCTACCTAGTTTTTAGTTCTATGAATTTCAACGCCCTTGAAACACATTCTTTTTTTCATGTTACAGTATGTGCGTATGTAGAGCGCGGCACCGCCTCAAGGAACACTGTGATGTATGTTACAGTATGTGCGTATGTAGAGCGCGGGACCGCCGCAAGGAACACTGTGATGTATGTTACAGTATGTGCGTATGTAGAGCGCGGGACCGCCGCAAGGAACACTGTGATGTATGTTACAGTATGTGCGTATGTAGAGCGCGGGACCGCCGCAAGGAACACTGTGATGTATGTTACAGTATGTGCGTATGTAGAGCGCGGGACCGCCGCAAGGAACACTGTGATGTATGTTACAGTATGTGCGTATGTAGAGCGCGGGACCGCCGCAAGGAACACTGTGATGTATGTTACAGTATGTGCGTATGTAGAGCGCGGGACCGCCGCAAGGAACACTGTGATGTATGTTACAGTATGTGCGTATGTAGAGCGCGGGACCGCCGCAAGGAACACTGTGATGTATGTTACAGTATGTGCGTATGTAGAGCGCGGGACCGCCGCAAGGAACACTGTGATGTATGTTACAGTATGTGCGTATGTAGAGCGCGGGACCGCCTCAAGGAACACTGTGATGTATGTTACAGTATGTGCGTATGTAGAGCGCGGGACCGCCGCAAGGAACACTGTGATGTATGTTACAGTATGTGCGTATGTAGAGCGCGGGACCGCCGCAAGGAACACTGTGATGTATGTTACAGTATGTGCGTATGTAGAGCGCGGGACCGCCGCAAGGAACACTGTGATGTATGTTACAGTATGTGCGTATGTAGAGCGCGGGACCGCCGCAAGGAACACTGTGATGTATGTTACAGTATGTGCGTATGTAGAGCGCGGGACCGCCTCAAGGAACACTGTGATGTATGTTACAGTATGTGCGTATGTAGAGCGCGGGACCGCCGCAAGGAACACTGTGATGTATGTTACAGTATGTGCGTATGTAGAGCGCGGCACCGCCTCAAGGAACACTGTGATGTATGTTACAGTATGTGCGTATGTAGAGCGCGGGACCGCCGCAAGGAACACTGTGATGTATGTTACAGTATGTGCGTATGTAGAGCGCGGGACCGCCTCAAGGAACACTGTGATGTATGTTACAGTATGTGCGTATGTAGAGCGCGGGACCGCCGCAAGGAACACTGTGATGTATGTTACAGTATGTGCGTATGTAGAGCGCGGGACCGCCGCAAGGAACACTGTGATGTATGTTACAGTATGTGCGTATGTAGAGCGCGGGACCGCCTCAAGGAACACTGTGATGTATGTTACAGTATGTGCGTATGTAGAGCGCGGCACCGCCTCAAGGAACACTGTGATGTATGTTACAGTATGTGCGTATGTAGAGCGCGGCACCGCCTCAAGGAACACTGTGATGTATGTTACAGTATGTGCGTATGTAGAGCGCGGGACCGCCGCAAGGAACACTGTGATGTATGTACAGTATGTGCGTATGTAGAGCGCGGCACCGCCTCAAGGAACACTGTGATGTATGTTACAGTATGTGCGTATGTAGAGCGCGGCACCGCCTCAAGGAACACTGTGATGTATGTTACAGTATGTGCGTATGTAGAGCGCGGCACCGCCTCAAGGAACACTGTGATGTATGTTACAGTATGTGCGTATGTAGAGCGCGGGACCGCCGCAAGGAACACTGTGATGTATGTTACAGTATGTGCGTATGTAGAGCGCGGGACCGCCGCAAGGAACACTGTGATGTATGTTACTGTTGCGGACAGATGAGTCCTAAATGACTATGTATGAAGCCTAGGTCTACAGTAGCTTTCGTTTCGATACTTTTACATTATATAAAACTTTAGATGTCGCTTTTCGCCTTTGTACTGGACCTAGTCCAGTACATACCACCCTTGTTTTCTCTAATAACGTTTCATGTAATTCAGTTTCTTAAGTAAAACGACTCTAGGTCGTCAATGTTTGCACCTAGCTATGTGAACGATTAGTGCTAGACTACTTTGAACGTGTAGAAATAGCAGGCTACGATTATGAAAGCCCTAGCGTGTAGACGAACCTAGATTCCTAAGAAACGTTTCAGTACGGAGTGATTATGAACGTACTTGTTAAGAGAAAATATGTAAGTTTTATGTAAAATATATGGTTTAATGTAAAGCGGCCCATTGCACGGTGATTATGTAAGTGTAAATGGTGTAAATATGTGTAAAACTGTGTAAATTGTGATGATTATGTAAATAAATGGATTTGGTTTTGGTCGTTTGTTTTACCCCTGGTATGTCGGCAGGATGAGGGGAGGTTAAGGTATGTTTTGAGGATGGCATACAGGTAACGTGTACGGTGAGGTAATTATGATTAGGATTAGGAAATATGGAAAAACCTAGCGAACCTAGGTACTTAATCGCGACGCGCGCGAGTGAGAGGTTGGTGACTATGGCCCTCTCGCTCGCACGGAGTGCGCGCCCGATTGGGTAATACGCGCCTCTCCCACTGAGGATGAGCCCTGCGGGGAACCAGTGGCGGGGGGTTAGTATAAGTATAGGACGGTCGCGGCCGTTAGCTCACTTGCCATCTTGCCACCTGCACCTCGCCGTACAACGCTTCGTAAGAGGAACCTCCACCTCCGACACATCAGCGGTATAACTGCGTTTCAACAAGCGACCACTATTGAAGGACTTTTTATGGAAAGACGAGTTTGATTTGCACCCCGGTGTAAACTCCTTACTCCTCAACAAATCTTCGAGCCGGATCTGAACCCAAGTGAAGTGGGTTATCCCAGCAGCGCCCACTGAGAATTGAAGAACTCGTGGGACGAAATATTAGTCGGAGGCGCCGGTCCCCACTGAGATTGCGATTTCCACCGCTCTCGTGGGGCGAAGCTAGAAGAAAGTGCCCGTTGAGCTACCTTATAGAAGCGCTCGCGGGACGAAGGTCGCCGAGAGAACTCTGAGCCCATTGAGTTGCATTGAAGGCACTCGTGGGACGAAGATATCGGCGTATAAGCGCCCACTGAGCTCATATAGAAGCGCTCGTGGGACGAATTTCAACGACGTGCGCGCGGGCGTAGCAAGCTCGCGCGTTGAAGTCTTTTGTGGGCAGCAACCGCACGTAGCGACTTTTACGTGCGGTCCGAGCTAGCGGGTGGGTTTCTCGCTTCCCACCCGTGAACGCCCTCGTGAAGAAAGAAGAAAGAAGGTTGGGTGAACCCGAAGATCACCGAACGGTGCGACCGCTCCGTGTTCGACGGGCTTGAGAAGATCACCCAACGGTGCTACGGCTCCGCGTTCAAGGGAACGGTGCTGCGTCTTCGCGCAAATCGGCGGGCAAGTCCGCGGGGACACACCACCGCTTCGAGAAGAGGAACGGCGGGCCGGATACTTCGAGCGCGCCGTGATTAAGAAGAAGGAGCGACGCTCGGAGTGAAGTATTACCCGCGCTGGTAAGAGTGTGAGTGGCGCGGCGCCGGACTGTAGGCACGCTGACGTGGCTGGCATTCCCACCAGTCACCGAGCAACCCGCTGCCCTCACATTCCTCTGCCAGGGGGACCCCACCTTTCCTTTCCTGCACGACCTTCCATCCTCAAGGGAGCGTATCCCGGCCTAAAAACCGGGCCCTCCCGCGAGACTGATAGGGACTGTTAGGGCCGATAGGGAGGTAGGGAATTAGGGCACGTAGGGACGGTTAGGGGCAATCATGCCAACGACACGGAGCAAGAACGTCGACGGGCAAGGACTACGAGTTTACGTCGACTACCCCGCGTCACCGTCTACCGCGCAACCGTCGGCGCCGCCGGACATGCCTACGATGGAGACAGGCATGGATGAGTCCTCGGCGCCGCCACCAAGCACAGTGAGACCGCTTACGATTACGGAGCAGCGGTTAGAGACACAGTCTGTGCGCTCTACAGTTAGCGTTAGCGCTAGGATCCGGCGCGCCGAGATCCAAGCAGAAGAACGCCTAGCTGAGCTCAAGAGGAAAGAGCTACAATTGGAGGCCGACCTTATAAAGAAGCGTTTAGCAGCGGACATCGACATCATGCGTAAAGAATCGGAGCAGGGCAGCGTCTTCGATCGCGCAGAAGATGACGTCGGGAGGCGCGTGAGCGATTGGATCGTGGATCACTCACAAGCACAGGTTCCAGCTGCGATTGCAACGGAGACAGGGGCGCAGCCGCGTACGAGAGCGAGCAGGATAGAACGAGTCGCCACTCACGTTGCAAGTAAGGAGAGACACGCTTCACCGCAGAAGGCGGCCGCGAAAGAAGACCCGATCGACCGACTCGCAGATGCGCTCGATAGAATGACGAGGCATAGTCGGCGATCTAGACCACCAGACTTACCATCGTTTGCTGGAGCACCGGGGGAGTGGCTCTCGTTTAAAGCAGCGATGCGTGAGGCCACTACGGTCTACAATATACCTCCAGCGGAAAATCTCGCGCGGCTGCGCGCATGTCTCAAGGGCGAAGCGAGACAGTGCGTCGC
Organism: Hypomecis atomaria; assembly: GCA_964007245.1. Taxonomy (NCBI): domain Eukaryota; kingdom Metazoa; phylum Arthropoda; class Insecta; order Lepidoptera; family Geometridae; genus Hypomecis; species Hypomecis atomaria. The sequence continues at coordinate 9,621,336 of OZ023310.1, forward strand.
AGCGCTACTGTACACAGCGTCGGAACCTTCGAGCATAATGGCCACGCTGGAGCAGAGGTACGGGCAGCCCGAGATCATCATCGACCAAGCGCTGGAGGAACTCAAGAGACTACCGCGAATAGGAACGACCGCGGCAGATCTAAACAACTTTGCGATCAAACTACAGAATATTGTCACGGTCATCGCGTGCCTAGATGGCAAAGGGTATCTAAAGAATCCGATGTTAACGCGGCATATCACCGAGAAGATGGGTGAACATCATCGGTCAAGATGGTGCGATTTCGCTGAAGAATATGGGAGCGCGAGTGAAGCTGAGGTAGTAACTTTGTCGCGTTTCTTCATGAGAGAAGCGGAGCGCGCAGTTCGTCATTGCTACTCGGCGCCGGCGGCGCCACCATCGAAACCGACTAACAACAGAGAGCAGGGATCGCGGCCCGCGCAACAGTCGTCACGACCTGCGCCTCGACCGGCTAAGGCGCATGTCTATGCAACAACGACCGACACGTCGAGACAAAGCGCTTGCTTTTGTTGTGGGAGCGTCGATCACGCGACCACCAAATGCAAGAAATTGAACAACATGACATCGGACGACCGTTGGCGATGGGCGAAAGAGACGGCGATATGCTTTCTATGCTTAGAGAGCAAGCACAGGAGGTTTAAGTGTAAGGCTAAGAAATGCGGCTTGAACGGGTGCCAGTCGCCCCACCACTCTCTGCTTCACATACCCAAAAAGACACGCGATGACTCGTCAGCAGAGCAAGAGGAAGACTCTGCGATAACCGCCTCAGCGCAGATCAACACCAACCGGCGTGTGCTGTTGAAAGTGTGCCCGATTACGTTAAAAGGACCGACCGGCACCGTTGAAACGTATGGTCTGTTGGATGAGGGCTCCACTGTTAGCCTCATCGATGACGACTTAGCCTCACAGATCGGAGCGCGTGGGCCCGCTCGGCCCCTCAACATCCACGGCGTCACGAACAGCCAGCGGGAGGCAGTGAGCCGTGCAATAGAGATAGGCGTGAGAGGGCGTCGTCAAAACGATTATAACACGATTAAGGCAAGAACAGTGAGACGCCTAGAGCTGGGCGGCCAGTCTGTGCCGCGAGAATTACTAAATCACCCCCACCTCAAGCAGCTGGATAGAGACGACGTGTGCTACGAGAACGTGCGCCCGCGCGTACTCATCGGCGCCGACAATTGGCATCTCATCGTGTCGCGCAAATTACTCACGGGCAAGAAGACACAACCTGCGGCGTCTCTAACCAGATTAGGGTGGGTGGTACATGGTACTACTCCGCACAGAATTGTAACAACTCAGGATGAGCGAGTGTTACACATAACCACGTCGCAAGAGAGAGAGCGAGACGAACTACACGAGCTCGTAAAGGCGCACTTCGAGTTTGATTCGCTTGGTATAACCAACAAGCCGAAGCCAGTCGCCGCGAACGAACGAGCGATAGCCGTATTTAACCGTACTGTAAAGAGGAGAGACGGTTACTACGAAGTCGGGTTGCCGTGGCGTACCGATGATGTCGAGCTTCCCCCGAGCTACGACATGGCGCTACGGAGGCTTCACAGCGTCGAGCGTAAGATGGATAAGTTGCCCGAGTATAAGATCGCATACTCGGGGGAGGTAAACAAACTTATAGAGAAAGGTTACGCGATGGAAAGCGACGCTGATCCAAGCCACCCGAGAACATGGTACTTGCCGCATTTCGCGGTAAAAAACCCAAATAAGCCCGGAAAAATCCGTCTTGTATTCGATGCAGCCGCGCGTTCTAATGGAATATGTATGAACGACGTGCTGTTAGACGGCCCGGACTTACTAAGCAGCCTGAGCGGCATTCTGTATCGTTTCCGTGAAAGACCGGTAGCGATCACAGCTGACATAAGAGAGATGTTCCTGCGAGTGAAAATACGAGAAGAAGACAGAGCGATACAGCACTTCTTATGGCGAGGTGACGATCGAACACAACCACCGCGAACCTACGTAATGAAGTCTATGATTTTTGGCGCACGAAGCTCTCCATTCCTAGCGCATAGCGTGCGTAATAGGAACGCAGAGGAACATAGACACACGCACCCTCTAGCGTACGTACCAATCACACAACATCACTACATGGACGATTGGGTACAGAGCTTCAGCGACGAGGACACGGCCGCCAAGACCATGCGACAAGTAATCGAGGTTCATAAGCAGGCAGGTTTCGAATTAGCAAGTTGGAGTTCGAACCTACCCAGCTTACTAAAAGGCGTCGACTGCGCTACTACGCCGAAGGAGCTCGGCGGCACCGGTGACGAGTACGGTAAAACACTAGGTCTGAAGTGGTTAGCCGCGACAGACGAGCTAGCGTTTAACACCGCGATGCCTAGAGTTCCTGAGGACGTGCGGTTAGGACAACGGACGCCTACCAAGCGCGAAGCGCTCGGTGCGGTAATGTCGATCTTTGACCCGCAAGGTCACCTTTCTCAATACGCGATTACGGCGAAGGCGGTCTTACAGGCTTTATGGCGCCAAGCAGTGGCCTGGGATGACCCTCTACCAGCAGAGGAGGCCGAGAGGTTCGCGACATGGATGCGCGACTTAGAGTATGTGGAGAAAATACGCATTCCGCGCTGTTACACCCCACGCCCGGCCGCGAGCCGACAACTCCACATATTTGTAGACGCGAGCGAACAGGCCTACGCTGCCGTAGCATATTGGAGATTCGCCTACACGGACGGAGATGTGCACCTAGCTCTCATCGCAGGAAAGGCGAGAGTGGCGCCAATGCGGCAACAGAGTATCCCGCGCATGGAGCTACAAGCCAGCCTCATAGGGGCTCGACTGTCGGCCGACATAAAGAAGGAGCACGCGTATACCGGCAGAGCAGTGTATTGGAGCGATTCCAAGACCGCATTGCACTGGATAAGGAACGACTCTGCCCGCTATACACCATATGTCGCGCATCGCTTAGGCGAGATAGCCGAGTTGACCGACTCGCGAGACTGGCGCTGGGTGCCTACAGCACATAATGTAGCGGATGACGCCACCCGCCCAGGTAACACTCAAGTATTAAATACGGACCGATGGTTTACCGGCCCGCCCTTCCTTCGCGAACCCGAGGAGTGCTGGCCGGGGGAGGAGACCGCGGTCGAGACGGACACCGAGGAGTGCTACCATGTAAGGACCGTAAAGGGCGCCGACTTTATAGAAATCGCGCGCTTCTCGCGGTGGGAAAGGCTTATAAGAGCAGCGGGTTACGCCCTACTCTTTATAAGAAAGTGTCGTCGCCAAGAGCGCGAGCTGACGACACAGTTATTAGAAGAAGCGGAACGTTTGGTACTGCGGCAGGTGCAGCGCGATAGCTTCTTAGACGATTTTGTCCGCCTCGAAAAGGGATTATGTATCGAGAGGGAAAGTCGACTGAGACAGTTGGACCCGGTACTACGGTCAGACGGCCTAGTACGCATAAACGGGCGTATCGGCGCTGCCGCCGTGTCAAATGGAGTAAGGGATCCGCCGATTCTAGATGGAAGACACTACGTGACGACGTTGTTAATACGCCACGAACATGAAAGGCAAAATCACGCCGGGCGCGAGACGATAGTTAACAACTTACGACAGCGCTATTGGGTAATAAGATTACGACCCGCGGTGAGAAAAGTTCTAAGTCGCTGTGTCGTCTGTCGCGCGCGAACCGCGCGGCCGACGATCCCGGCTAAAGGTGATTTGCCTGGCGTACGTTTAGAAGCCTTCAAACGACCGTTTTCAAACTGTGGGCTAGACGCGTTTGGACCCTATCACGTAACAGTAGGTCGGCGCCACGAGAAACGGTGGGGCCTGCTGTTCACGTGCCTAGTAACGCGCGCCATACACATCGAAATCCTGCCAAGTCTGAGTACAGATAGCGCGATCATGGCGCTGAGACGTATGGCGGCGCGGCGCGGTTGGCCACGAGTCTATTTTTCCGATAACGGTACGAATTTTCGGGGCGCTGAGGTAGAGCTAGGCAATGCCTACGAAGAATGGCTACCAGCGCTGAAGGAGTACGCATCGTCACGACGTGTAGAATGGAGATTTATCGACCCCGGCGCGCCCAATCAAGGCGGCGCGTGGGAACGCTTAATAAGGTCGGTAAAGAGCGCGCTCGCTATCACGCTAAACGAGCGGGCCCCTAAGGATGAAGTTCTCACGACATTGATGGCAGAAGTGGAGTACACAGTGAACTCGAGGCCACTGACCCATGTGCCCGTAGAAATTGGGGAAAATGAGGCACTCACACCGAATCACTTCTTGTTGGGATCATCAAATGGGATGCCTTACGTGGGTACAAGCGACTTAGCAGATAGACGAGCATGGAGAAGCGCTCAAGCACTCGCAGACTCGTTTTGGAAAAGATGGATAGACGAGTATCTTCCGACACTGGCGCCACGCGGAGAAAGTGGTGTAACTCAGTCGGACCTAAAGGTAGGCGATCTAGTAATGATCGCAGATGGGCTGTTACCTAGGAACTTATGGCCTAGGGGACGCGTTGTAAAAGTAATGCCTGGAAGAGATGGCATTATACGAAGCGCAGAGGTGCAGACGCGCGGCGGGATATTTAGAAGACCTAGACGTAGACTTGTGGTTCTCCCCGTCGACGTTCAAGCTCCACCTAACTCTGAGACCTAGACGAGGACTCATCGTCCTCCTTGCCGACGTTTTAGCTTCGTTAGCACTGCGCTCGGGGGAGACTGTTGCGGACAGATGAGTCCTAAATGACTATGTATGAAGCCTAGGTCTACAGTAGCTTTCGTTTCGATACTTTTACATTATTTAAAACTTTAGATGTCGCTTTTCGCCTTTGTACTGGACCTAGTCCAGTACATACCACCCTTGTTTTCTCTAATAACGTTTCATGTAATTCAGTTTCTTAAGTAAAACGACTCTAGGTCGTCAATGTTTGCACCTAGCTATGTGAACGATTAGTGCTAGACTACTTTGAACGTGTAGAAATAGCAGGCTACGATTATGAAAGCCCTAGCGTGTAGACGAACCTAGATTCCTAAGAAACGTTTCAGTACGGAGTGATTATGAACGTACTTGTTAAGAGAAAATATGTAAGTTTTATGTAAAATATATGGTTTAATGTAAAGCGGCCCATTGCACGGTGATTATGTAAGTGTAAATGGTGTAAATATGTGTAAAACTGTGTAAATTGTGATGATTATGTAAATAAATGGATTTGGTTTTGGTCGTTTGTTTTACCCCTGGTATGTCGGCAGGATGAGGGGAGGTTAAGGTATGTTTTGAGGATGGCATACAGGTAACGTGTACGGTGAGGTAATTATGATTAGGATTAGGAAATATGGAAAAACCTAGCGAACCTAGGTACTTAATCGCGACGCGCGCGAGTGAGAGGTTGGTGACTATGGCCCTCTCGCTCGCACGGAGTGCGCGCCCGATTGGGTAATACGCGCCTCTCCCACTGAGGATGAGCCCTGCGGGGAACCAGTGGCGGGGGGTTAGTATAAGTATAGGACGGTCGCGGCCGTTAGCTCACTTGCCATCTTGCCACCTGCACCTCGCCGTACAACGCTTCGTAAGAGGAACCTCCACCTCCGACACATCAGCGGTATAACTGCGTTTCAACAAGCGACCACTATATTGAAGGACTTTTTATGGAAAGACGAGTTTGATTTGCACCCCGGTGTAAACTCCTTACTCCTCAACAGTTACAGTATGTGCGTATGTAGAGCGCGGGACCGCCTCAAGGAACACTGTGATGTATGTTACAGTATGTGCGTATGTAGAGCGCGGCACCGCCTCAAGGAACACTGTGATGTATGTTACAGTATGTGCGTATGTAGAGCGCGGCACCGCCTCAAGGAACACTGTGATGTATGTTACAGTATGTGCGTATGTAGAGCGCGGCACCGCCTCAAGGAACACTGTGATGTATGTTACAGTATGTGCGTATGTAGAGCGCGGGACCGCCGCAAGGAACACTGTGATGTATGTTACAGTATGTGCGTATGTAGAGCGCGGGACCGCCTCAAGGAACACTGTGATGTATGTTACAGTATGTGCGTATGTAGAGCGCGGGACCGCCTCAAGGAACACTGTGATGTATGTTACAGTATGTGCGTATGTAGAGCGCGGCACCGCCTCAAGGAACACTGTGATGTATGTTACAGTATGTGCGTATGTAGAGCGCGGGACCGCCTCAAGGAACACTGTGATGTATGTTACAGTATGTGCGTATGTAGAGCGCGGGACCGCCGCAAGGAACACTGTGATGTATGTTACAGTATGTGCGTATGTAGAGCGCGGGACCGCCGCAAGGAACACTGTGATGTATGTTACAGTATGTGCGTATGTAGAGCGCGGGACCGCCGCAAGGAACACTGTGATGTATGTTACAGTATGTGCGTATGTAGAGCGCGGCACCGCCGCAAGGAACACTGTGATGTATGTTACAGTATGTGCGTATGTAGAGCGCGGGACCGCCGCAAGGAACACTGTGATGTATGTTACAGTATGTGCGTATGTAGAGCGCGGGACCGCCGCAAGGAACACTGTGATGTATGTTACAGTATGTGCGTATGTAGAGCGCGGGACCGCCGCAAGGAACACTGTGATGTATGTTACAGTATGTGCGTATGTAGAGCGCGGCACCGCCTCAAGGAACACTGTGATGTATGTTACAGTATGTGCGTATGTAGAGCGCGGGACCGCCGCAAGGAACACTGTGATGTATGTTACAGTATGTGCGTATGTAGAGCGCGGGACCGCCGCAAGGAACACTGTGATGTATGTTACAGTATGTGCGTATGTAGAGCGCGGGACCGCCGCAAGGAACACTGTGATGTATGTTACAGTATGTGCGTATGTAGAGCGCGGGACCGCCGTAAGGAACACTGTGATGTATGTTACAGTATGTGCGTATGTAGAGCGCGGGACCGCCTCAAGGAACACTGTGATGTATGTTACAGTATGTGCGTATGTAGAGCGCGGCACCGCCTCAAGGAACACTGTGATGTATGTTACAGTATGTGCGTATGTAGAGCGCGGCACCGCCTCAAGGAACACTGTGATGTATGTTACAGTATGTGCGTATGTAGAGCGCGGCACCGCCTCAAGGAACACTGTGATGTATGTTACAGTATGTGCGTATGTAGAGCGCGGGACCGCCGCAAGGAACACTGTGATGTATGTTACAGTATGTGCGTATGTAGAGCGCGGGACCGCCGCAAGGAACACTGTGATGTATGTTACAGTATGTGCGTATGTAGAGCGCGGGACCGCCGCAAGGAACACTGTGATGTATGTTACAGTATGTGCGTATGTAGAGCGCGGGACCGCCGCAAGGAACACTGTGATGTATGTTACAGTATGTGCGTATGTAGAGCGCGGGACCGCCGCAAGGAACACTGTGATGTATGTTACAGTATGTGCGTATGTAGAGCGCGGGACCGCCGCAAGGAACACTGTGATGTATGTTACAGTATGTGCGTATGTAGAGCGCGGGACCGCCGCAAGGAACACTGTGATGTATGTTACAGTATGTGCGTATGTAGAGCGCGGGACCGCCGCAAGGAACACTGTGATGTATGTTACAGTATGTGCGTATGTAGAGCGCGGGACCGCCGCAAGGAACACTGTGATGTATGTTACAGTATGTGCGTATGTAGAGCGCGGGACCGCCGCAAGGAACACTGTGATGTAAGTTACAGTATGTGCGTATGTAGAGCGCGGGACCGCCGCAAGGAACACTGTGATGTATGTTACAGTATGTGCGTATGTAGAGCGCGGGACCGCCGCAAGGAACACTGTGATGTATGTTACAGTATGTGCGTATGTAGAGCGCGGGACCGCCGCAAGGAACACTGTGATGTATGTTACAGTATGTGCGTATGTAGAGCGCGGGACCGCCGCAAGGAACACTGTGATGTATGTTACAGTATGTGCGTATGTAGAGCGCGGGACCGCCTCAAGGAACACTGTGATGTATGTTACAGTATGTGCGTATGTAGAGCGCGGGACCGCCGCAAGGAACACTGTGATGTATGTTACAGTATGTGCGTATGTAGAGCGCGGCACCGCCGCAAGGAACACTGTGATGTATGTTACAGTATGTGCGTATGTAGAGCGCGGGACCGCCGCAAGGAACACTGTGATGTATGTTACAGTATGTGCGTATGTAGAGCGCGGGACCGCCGCAAGGAACACTGTGATGTATGTTACAGTATGTGCGTATGTAGAGCGCGGCACCGCCGCAAGGAACACTGTGATGTATGTTACAGTATGTGCGTATGTAGAGCGCGGCACCGCCGCAAGGAACACTGTGATGTATGTTACAGTATGTGCGTATGTAGAGCGCGGGACCGCCGCAAGGAACACTGTGATGTATGTTACAGTATGTGCGTATGTAGAGCGCGGCACCGCCTCAAGGAACACTGTGATGTATGTTACAGTATGTGCGTATGTAGAGCGCGGCACCGCCGCAAGGAACACTGTGATGTATGTTACAGTATGTGCGTATGTAGAGCGCGGCACCGCCGCAAGGAACACTGTGATGTATGTTACAGTATGTGCGTATGTAGAGCGCGGGCACCGCCTCAAGGAACACTGTGATGTATGTTACATATGTGCGTATGTATAGGCGCGGGACCGCCGCAAGGAACACTGTGATGTATGTTACAGTATGTGCGTATTGTAGAGCGGGTGACCGCCGCAAGGAACACTGTGATGTATGTTACAGTATGTGCGTATGTAGAGCGCGGGACCGCCGCAAGGAACACTGTGATGTATGTTACAGTATGTGCGTATGTAGAGCGCGGGACCGCCGCAAGGAACACTGTGATGTATGTTACAGTATGTGCGTATGTAGAGCGCGGGACCGCGCAAGGAACACTGTGATGTATGTTACATATGTGCGTATGTAGAGCGCGGCACCGCCTCAAGGAACACTGTGATGTATGTTACAGTATGTGCGTATGTAGAGCGCGGGACCGCCGCAAGGAACACTGTGATGTATGTTACAGTATGTGCGTATGTAGAGCGCGGGACCGCCGCAAGGAACACTGTGATGTATGTTACAGTATGTGCGTATGTAGAGCGCGGCACCGCCTCAAGGAACACTGTGATGTATGTTACAGTATGTGCGTATGTAGAGCGCGGGACCGCCGCAAGGAACACTGTGATGTATGTTACAGTATGTGCGTATGTAGAGCGCGGGACCGCCGCAAGGAACACTGTGATGTATGTTACAGTATGTGCGTATGTAGAGCGCGGGACCGCCGCAAGGAACACTGTGATGTATGTACAGTATGTGCGTATGTAGAGCGCGGGACCGCCGCAAGGAACACTGTGATGTATGTACAGTATGTGCGTATGTAGAGCGCGGGACCGCCGCAAGGAACACTGTGATGTATGTTACAGTATGTGCGTATGTAGAGCGCGGGACCGCCGCAAGGAACACTGTGATGTATGTTACAGTATGTGCGTATGTAGAGCGCGGGACCGCCGCAAGGAACACTGTGATGTATGTTACAGTATGTGCGTATGTAGAGCGCGGGACCGCCGCAAGGAACACTGTGATGTATGTTACAGTATGTGCGTATGTAGAGCGCGGGACCGCCGCAAGGAACACTGTGATGTATGTTACAGTATGTGCGTATGTAGAGCGCGGGACCGCCGCAAGGAACACTGTGATGTATGTTACAGTATGTGCGTATGTAGAGCGCGGCACCGCCTCAAGGAACACTGTGATGTATGTTACAGTATGTGCGTATGTAGAGCGCGGGACCGCCGCAAGGAACACTGTGATGTATGTTACAGTATGTGCGTATGTAGAGCGCGGGACCGCCGCAAGGAACACTGTGATGTATGTTACAGTATGTGCGTATGTAGAGCGCGGGACCGCCGCAAGGAACACTGTGATGTATGTTACAGTATGTGCGTATGTAGAGCGCGGCACCGCCTCAAGGAACACTGTGATGTATGTTACAGTATGTGCGTATGTAGAGCGCGGGACCGCCGCAAGGAACACTGTGATGTATGTTACAGTATGTGCGTATGTAGAGCGCGGGACCGCCGCAAGGAACACTGTGATGTATGTTACAGTATGTGCGTATGTAGAGCGCGGGACCGCCGCAAGGAACACTGTGATGTATGTTACAGTATGTGCGTATGTAGAGCGCGGGACCGCCGCAAGGAACACTGTGATGTATGTTACAGTATGTGCGTATGTAGAGCGCGGGACCGCCGCAAGGAACACTGTGATGTATGTTACAGTATGTGCGTATGTAGAGCGCGGGACCGCCGCAAGGAACACTGTGATGTATGTTACAGTATGTGCGTATGTAGAGCGCGGCACCGCCTCAAGGAACACTGTGATGTATGTTACAGTATGTGCGTATGTAGAGCGCGGGACCGCCGCAAGGAACACTGTGATGTATGTTACAGTATGTGCGTATGTAGAGCGCGGGACCGCCGCAAGGAACACTGTGATGTATGTTACAGTATGTGCGTATGTAGAGCGCGGGACCGCCGCAAGGAACACTGTGATGTATGTTACAGTATGTGCGTATGTAGAGCGCGGCACCGCCTCAAGGAACACTGTGATGTATGTTACAGTATGTGCGTATGTAGAGCGCGGGACCGCCGCAAGGAACACTGTGATGTATGTTACAGTATGTGCGTATGTAGAGCGCGGGACCGCCGCAAGGAACACTGTGATGTATGTTACAGTATGTGCGTATGTAGAGCGCGGGACCGCCGCAAGGAACACTGTGATGTATGTTACAGTATGTGCGTATGTAGAGCGCGGCACCGCCTCAAGGAACACTGTGATGTATGTTACAGTATGTGCGTATGTAGAGCGCGGGACCGCCGCAAGGAACACTGTGATGTATGTTACAGTATGTGCGTATGTAGAGCATGGGACCGCCGCAAGGAACACTGTGATGTATGTTACAGTATGTGCGTATGTAGAGCGCGGGACCGCCGCAAGGAACACTGTGATGTATGTTACAGTATGTGCGTATGTAGAGCGCGGGACCGCCGCAAGGAACACTGTGATGTATGTTACAGTATGTGCGTATGTAGAGCGCGGGACCGCCTCAAGGAACACTGTGATGTATGTTACAGTATGTGCGTATGTAGAGCGCGGCACCGCCGCAAGGAACACTGTGATGTATGTTACAGTATGTGCGTATGTAGAGCGCGGGACCGCCTCAAGGAACACTGTGATGTATGTTACAGTATGTGCGTATGTAGAGCGCGGCACCGCCTCAAGGAACACTGTGATGTATGTTACAGTATGTGCGTATGTAGAGCGCGGCACCGCCTCAAGGAACACTGTGATGTATGTTACAGTATGTGCGTATGTAGAGCGCGGGACCGCCGCAAGGAACACTGTGATGTATGTTACAGTATGTGCGTATGTAGAGCGCGGCACCGCCTCAAGGAACACTGTGATGTATGTTACAGTATGTGCGTATGTAGAGCGCGGGACCGCCGCAAGGAACACTGCGATGTATGTTACAGTATGTGCGTATGTAGAGCGCGGGACCGCCGCAAGGAACACTGTGATGTATGTTACAGTATGTGCGTATGTAGAGCGCGGGACCGCCGCAAGGAACACTGTGATGTATGTTACAGTATGTGCGTATGTAGAGCGCGGGACCGCCTCAAGGAACACTGTGATGTATGTTACAGTATGTGCGTATGTAGAGCGCGGCACCGCCTCAAGGAACACTGTGATGTATGTTACAGTATGTGCGTATGTAGAGCGCGGCACCGCCTCAAGGAACACTGTGATGTATGTTACAGTATGTGCGTATGTAGAGCGCGGGACCGCCGCAAGGAACACTGTGATGTATGTTACAGTATGTGCGTATGTAGAGCGCGGGACCGCCGCAAGGAACACTGTGATGTATGTTACAGTATGTGCGTATGTAGAGCGCGGGACCGCCGCAAGGAACACTGTGATGTATGTTACAGTATGTGCGTATGTAGAGCGCGGGACCGCCGCAAGGAACACTGTGATGTATGTTACAGTATGTGCGTATGTAGAGCGCGGCACCGCCTCAAGGAACACTGTGATGTATGTTACAGTATGTGCGTACAATACATATGCCAGAAAAGCGCAGGTAGATTTTCCCGCCACGGCTCTTTAAATGACATCATCAAAAGGGCGCTTGCCACTATCAACATCCCAGCTATTTTAGAGCCAGCTGGCAGAGCTCGGGATGACAGCAAGCGCCCTGATGGCTTAACATCCCCTGGGAGCGTGGAAGGGCGCTGGTATGGGACGCAACATGCGTCGATACCTTGGCCCCTTCTCGCCTCAGTGGGACAATTCAAAGAGCCGGAGCCGCGGCGGAGGCTGCCGAAGACGCTAAGCGGCGCAAATACGCATCACCGCAAGTGAATATGTGTTTTCGCCGCTTGGCGTCAAAACTTTTGGTCCGTGGGGTCCATCCCTAAAAAATTATTTAAGACAGTTTCGCCGAAACTTGTTGACGCTGCTGGTGACAAGAGGGCTGGCTCATTCCTCGCACAGAGAATTTCTTTAGCCGTTCAGCGTGGGAATGCAGCCAGCGTTCTTGGCTCCCTACCACACGGACACGGTATTTGTTTCGATTTTTAGCCTCTGTTTATTTATTTATTTTATTCTGTATATAGGTAGGTTTCATATTTTTGGCGCATTTGTATATATTAGGTAGTTCAGAATTATATTTCAAAGTTTTTTAAGTTAGAAAAATAAACGATTTACTACTAAATAAAATATCTGTGAACATTTCAAGCATCTACTTGTTACTATTATAAATATCGAGTAAAAAACGGCTAAAAATCAGTTTTGTTGTATGGGATGTCTGCATGGGAGGGGAGCCCCCCTTAAATGTTAATTTTATTCTGTTTTGGGTATTTGTTGTTATAGCGGCAACAGAAATAAATCATCTGTGAAAATTTCAGCTTTCTAGCTATAGCGGTTCATGAGATACAGCTTAGTGACAGACAGACAGACGGACAGCGGAGTCTTAGTAATAGGGTCCCGTTTTTACCCTTTGGGTACGGAACCCTAAAAACCACGAAGCGACGTGAACCACCATCTGGAAAGACGAAAACGAAATCGCCGCGCCTAAAACGGAAATCTTCACTTAATAATAATAATAATAAGCCGTTTATTTCCAATACATACATCATACAAGCTTAGTTATAGAGTCGTAAATAACAAATAATATTTAGTAACAACTATTTAGACATATGAGTTAATTGTTATTTTTTTTCCTCGGGTATTGGAACCCCTGTTAGGGTATAGGCCTTTTTTTTTTTTTAGCCAGGGGAAATCTTTTATAGATACCACCACACCTCGTGGGCAGGCGGGTGGTTATGTGGGAGTCCTGCCGACTGGACAGTATACCCACCAAAACCCCTGGGTGTTCCACCACTGCGCCTGGTGTCGGGGCTACGGGCACGCTTGCGCACTCCTCCGCGGCACCCGACAGCGCTGGCCCAACTCGGGCCCCACCACGGAGCTTTGGCTCCCGCCAGAATGACGATGTGCCGAACACCAGACACATCGTCATCCACCACCTGGGACCAACCAGCACTGGGCGTCAGACAGCACCCGTATCCGACAGCCCTGGTCCCGATGCAACGGGTCAATGAAAGTGGCCCCGCGCCTGCCACTACGGCTGCAGAGGATAGGGAGAACGGCCGTCGCGATACCGACACTCCTCTTCCCCTGCAGCCCCACCGCCTCCGCCAACACGTTGGCGGCACCCGTTAGGGCCGCTGGCAGGACGGTTAGGCAGCGGCCTTCTCGCCGCCCGTCCATCCCGTTGCCGCCCCCGCCTCGATGGGCTCGGCCGCGGCATCGCGACAAGCGCGACACCGCAGTCCACCTCAGTCGGCAAGCCGACCTACTGGCCAGCCTCCGCACGGGCTTGTCTGGGCCCAAGACCCGGAGAGGCCGGCCCCACCTCAGGTTCCTCTTCGTTCACCAGGCTGGGAAGACCTGGCTACTAAGCCCCCCCGCCACGACAAGGCGGGAACCCACTCGGGGGGGAGAGGGTATAGGCCTCCTCCAGCTTGTTCCAAGTGTATCTATCTTTGGCTTTGGTCATCCAATCGTTTCCCGCTGTGTTTAGGATGCGATCTATCCACCTTTTTATTGAACGACCTCTTCTTCTCTTTCCAAATGGTCCTTCCCATCTCGTTGTCTCCGAAGTCCATCTTTTATCTTTGTATCTTGCTAAATGCCCTGCCCATCGCCACTTTAGCTTCAAAACATAATGTAAGGAATCTATTAAATTAGTCTGAAATCTTTATTTCTTTATTTGCACAATGTAGTGTACATAACAACTATAGTACTAATTGTAGGTAGTACAAAACATAGACCCCGTTAGGGCGCTGCAAGAGAACAATACTCTTAACTACTTATTACTAATTTGTGCTAAGTCTAACAATGTATAAATATAGGTGTTTATATTAAACTAGCTGACCCGACAGACTTCGTCCTGTCAAAAAGATTTGTAATGTGGCAGTTTTTGTGCCTACGTATTTTAAAAAATTCTCCTGAACAGAACCGTCACCCTGGTGATAGGGCGTTGTGAATAAAAAATAATTAAATAAAACATATATAAGGATTTAAAAGTAAGTAATCGCTTTATTGTTAATCATGTGAATCATAATTATTATTATTATCATTGTAGTGCTTTGTGGTATACGATGTTTTTTGTTTGATTACCTGGCGCATAGATAAACAAATCTGATGGTTTTCCAACACGGGAACAGGCAACATACAATTGACCATGTGAGAAACATGGGTTTTCTAGATTAATACCACAAACACTTAATGATTGCCCGTGAGTGCTTGTAATTTAATATGAACTTTATACCATAGCAATAAAGCTCAAATTGACTACGTTTTAGTTAGAAATCATTTGTATGGGAAAAAGAAAAGGGCTATTTTTAGGGTTTTCCAGCAATAATTCTAATTTTTCTCGCCGTAAAAACCATCCTTGAACTTCAACGAACATTTTAAAAAAAGATTTGGCCAAATTGGTCCAGGCGTTGTTGAGTTATGCGCTTACCAACACATTTTGCGATTCATTTTTATATTATAAGATTAATTTATTATTATTATTTTTATATTATAAGGTTTTCTAGATTAATACCACAAACACTTAATGATTGCCCGTGAGTGCTTGTAATTTAATATGAACTTTATACCGTAGCAATAAAGCTCAAATTGACTACGTTTTAGTTAGAAATCATTTGTATGGGAAAAAGAAAAGGGCTATTTTTAGGGTTTTTCCAGCAATAATTCTAATTTTTCGTAAAAACCATCCTTGAACTTCAACGAACATTTTAAAAAAAGATTTGGCCAAATTGGTCCAGGCGTTGTTGAGTTATGCGCTTACCAACACATTTTGCGATTCATTTTTATATTATAAGATTAAGATTATTTACAATTTAGTAATAGAGTAGTATAGTAATAGAATCTTCAATTACGCTCAATCAAATAAGTCTTTGTCTTTGAATTTACCACGAATCAATACTAAACTCTCTATTCAAGTGTTTGCCTGTTCTCTTCCAAGTGAGTGGCTCTTCACTTCCTCAGTTAAACTTACGCGTCATCAGAGAAGGAAACATCGGTTGGTTTCAATTTCTTGGACTTACTCATATTACATCATTGATGTTTTCTTAGTATTACCCTACTGTGGAATTAAAGATATTAAAGAAGGATTAATAATGTTTCTAGGGTTCCGTACCCAAAAGGTAAAAACGTGACTCTATTACTAAAACTCCGCTGTCCATCCGTCTGTTTTTCTGTCATCAGGCTGTTTCTCAAGAACAGTTATAGTTGAAATTTTCACAGATGATGTATTTCTGTTGTCGCTATAACAACAATTACTAAAAACAGATTAAAACTAATATCCCCACTCTTATAATAGTTTTCTCCCATACTAAAAAACGTGATTTTTTTGGCGTTATTTGTTAGATATTAATAGCGGCCACAGGTAGACGCTTGGGATGGGGATAAAGGGTCTTACATATGGTACTGAACCCTTCGTGCGTGAGTCTGACTCGCACTTGGTCGATTTTTTAATAGGATTTTTCATACGGCTGATATGACGTACTGTGATGATGATGAATATTCAACAGGCATTTATTTAACATTTCTTGAATGTGAATTGTTTTTGAGTTTATATCAGGGGCCTTAGTTAAATCGTCTATCGTTATTTCAGCTTTAAGAAATCCACTGCTATATGCTGGAGATAGAAGGTGATCACACATGCAGGGTGATCTGCTTGCCTTGTTGCCTTGTACTAAGCCGATGACCATCATTATGGACAATTTTTACTATGGGGCCAACTCTAAATTCGAGAAAAATAATCAGCCAAGTACGAGTCCGACTCGCGCACGGAGGGTTCCGTACTGTACAGGAGCCCCCCTTAAATATTTATTTTATTTTAATTTTATTATTTATTATTAAAGTGAATATACAACTAAATATTCTGTGAAAATTTCAAGCATCTACCTGTTACCATTATTAATATAGAGCGAAAAACGGCATAAAAATCAGATTTGTTGTATGGGAGCCTCCCCTTAATGATTAATTTTATTCTGTTTTTAGTATTTGTTGTTATAGCGGGAACAGAAATACATAATCTGTGAAAATTTCAGCTTTCTAGCTGTAACGGTTCATGAGATACAGCTTGGAGACGGACAGACAGACAGACGGACAGCGGAGTCTTAGTAATAGGGTCCAGTTTTTACCTTTTGGGTACGGAACCCTAAAAAACGATGTCCCATACAAAATTAGAGCTTGGAGTCGGCAAAATGTATGCCACAGCTGATTCTTTTTTTACGAATTTTGGGATGCGAAGATCCTGTAGTCCAAGTTCTTCATCATAAGGATGGTGTAAATTACCTCCTTTTAGCTTATTATATCAGTTCTGTATTACCAAAAAAAATAAGCCGAAAGGAGGTTTTTTTAATCCATCATTACGAACGTAGTGATAGTCAAACAAAAACTACTGTTGATTCCATTTCGTTTGTCGTCGTTACAGCCATATTATAGGACGTCCACTACCGGACATAAGCCTCCCCTATAGATCTTCAATAAGACCGGTTGGTAGCGGCCTACTCGTACATCCAGCGCAATCCTGCGGTCTTAATAAGGTCCTACGCTGCGCTTGCCGGTACGTGGTCTCCACTCGAGAACTTTACGACCCCATCGGTCACCAGTCATCCATGTTTTGGTTCCTGCTCACTGCCATTTTAACTTGCCAATCCGCTAGGCTATGTCGGTAAATTTGGTCCTTCGACGGATCTTCCACTTCTGATTTGATCTCGTAGAGAGACTCTGAGTATAGTTATCTCCATAGCTCGTTAGGATAACTTTGCCAATAAATTTTTTAGCATATTTGCTCGTAAAGTGGTTGTAATTACACCAATTTCAATATCTTAATGTATTTCATTACGCACTTGTGCATTATTGTAATGTAAAACGCACGCCGCCACCGCCTGCAGAACTCTGTGGTCTCGTTTCTCCTACTTTCACTCAAGAGAGTGAGAGACATTACGGCACTTGTGCGGTAATATAATGTAAAACGCACGATGCTTCGACTGATCACGACACGACTTTCACTCAAAGTCAGAGTGGTCTTTTCCAGTGCATGTCTTCTAAGAGTTTAATTAATTTTCTCGGAAATATGTTATAAAACGTCATATGACGTACGTGCTCTTTGAAAATTACAGCCTCTGCTTCCTTATAGCCCTCGTCTACGGCTCGGGCTAACAATATTGCCTCGACTGTAATTTTCAACTTACCGCACTTATATCATAATGTACTATTAGTAATAATCTGATACTAACCCTCTAGTAGCGAGGGAACTGTTCGCAGAACTGAGTACATGTGATAGAAGATAAAGTTGAAGAGGTGCTCGAGATGGCCGATCTAACCCTGGAGTGGCGATACGGACGTCTTTATATACGTCTGTCCGACTCACAGCGCTACTGTCGCTCTACACTGCGTCTAACTCTTGTGAGTACATTGTCAATTACTTCAATTTATTTTTTAGGGTTCTGTACCCAAAGGGTGAAAACGGGACCCTATAACTGAGACTCTGCTCTCCGTCTGTCCGTCTGTCTACAGGCCGTATCTCATGAACCGTTATAGCTGAAATGTTAAAATTTTCACAGATGGTGTATTTCTGTTGCCGCTATAACACCAAATACTTAAAATAGATTAAAATTAGTATTAAAGGGCGGGGGCTCCCCCATTCAAGGAACCTGAATTTTTAGACGTTTTTCGCTCGATATTAATAAAGGTGACAGGTAGATGCTTAAAATTATTCACAGAGTATTAAGTTAAATATGCACTTCAAATACAAATAAATAAAAATAAAATAAATATTTAAGAGGGGCTCCTATACAAGTGACGTGATTTTTATGCTCGATATTAATATCAGCAATTAATTGGTATATTCCTGTGAAAATCACTACATAGTATAAAACAAAGTCGATTCCCGCTGTAATTCCGCATGTATGCTTTTATCTTTAAAACTACGCAACGGATTTTGATGTGGTTTTTTTAATAGATAGAGTGATTCAAGAGAAAGGTTTATATGTATGATAGACCTGTGCGAAGCCGGGCGGGTCGCTAGTAATTAATAAATTAAAATAAAATATATTAATGGGACTTCCATACGGTGCGGAACCCTTCGTGCGTGAGTCCGACTCGCACTTGGCGAATTATTTAACTTGATAACGTCTTATAAATCGAAGAACGCCAGCTGCACGCACAAATGAGTAGGTCTCACGTTACGCCTGAGCCGAGCATGCAAGCGAGAGCGCTGAACAAGCGATAGAGAGGCCAACTATTATTACTATTATTGTTATTAATCATTGTTTTTGATTGTTAGTAATTTTTTAAATGAATCAATTATTAGTTATTATGATTTACAATTTAATACATGAGTTTTTGTTTGACATGTAACTTATAGTTTTGAATATAAATGAGTATAAGTATTATTTATCTTGTATTTTCAGTGCGTGATTCTCGTAGTATAAATTCTTCTTTCTTTCTTTATTTTCTTAATAAGTAACTTTACAGTAAATACCAAAACGTTACTTATTTTACACTTAATTACTTACAGAAAATAGCTTAAAACTATAACATATAAAAATATAGGTAAATAAAAAAATAAGAATAGTGGCCAGACGTGATGATGGAAGGTGGAGTAGATCTTTTACTGAGTGGCTTCCAATAGCAGACAGGCGTTCCGTAGGCAGACCACCAGCCCGATGGGTCGACGACATCAGATCCATCGCGGGACACGCGTGGATGAGATCAGCCCAAGACAGGGAAAACTGGCACAAGGGAGAGGAGGCCTATACCCAGCAGTGGATCGACACAGGCTGATGATGATGACAAGAATAATGTTACTTACTTATCATTAAAATATAATGTGTACCTATATAGTATCATTAAATTTGATTTTTGCACAGGTCTACAGCAACCTACAAGCAGGAGTTATCCACCCCCCACCACCGCTAGCCAGAAGCCCTCACCTACCACCGACGTTAAGAAGATGGCCGCCATGTTGCTGGCAGCACTGCTGGCCCTGGCCGCCAGCATCGCTGCTGCGCCATCCGAACCTTTAGTGCTGGAGGCGCCTCTGCCAGCCTTGCTACAGGTATATTTTACCAATTATCTCATGGATCGTATTTTTTCCAGAATTTTTTATTAAATAGGTATTATACTATTGTATTTTGTCCAAGTCAATAAAAGCACTTACTTTTATTGACTTGGACAAAATACAATAACTACGTAAATAAAATCGGCTAAGTGCGAGTCGGACTCGCGCACGAAGGGTTCCGTACCCCCATTATACGTTAGCCCCATTTCTTTTACCTATTACGACTTCCAAAAAGGAGGAGGTTCTATGTTCGTGTCTATGTATATTTTTTGTGTATGTTCGCCGATAATTTCGCCAATTTTGAACTGAATCGAAAAATTCTTTTTTAGTTCGAAAGGGTATACTCCCGAGATAGTCCCGTTTAAATTTTACAGAAATCGGCTGAGCCATTTTTGAAAAAACCAACAATAATGTAAGCAATTCGAGCGAAATATCCGAATTTTGTATACGATGGTAGGCGGTTTTGCCATTTTTGCGATAAGTGATTATTTAAAATTTGTTTGACCAGTTTGGTGTGAACGGACCGGAAGCATCCCTGACCGCCTACCACCTACCTATCGGAGTGCCCGAGGCGGCCCGCGTCGCCGCCCTGGAGGCTGGACACGGACACGCGCCAGGTACCCAACGAGACATACAGGGTTATTTCTAATCAATTAGCATCCTTTCAGGGGCTTATTCTGTACAACAAAACCAACAACTTTTGTTCTACGACATTTATTAATTCTCAGAAAAAAGTTGTTGTTCCATAGAAAAATATCGTTCACCCGCGACTAAATGTATGGAACAGCCGATTTTTTTATGAGTTTTGACAAATGTCGCAGAACAAAAGTTGTTAGTTTTGATGTACTGAATAAGCCCCTAAAAGGATGCTTATTGATTAGAAATAACCCTGTATAGATCTAAACTTTTATGGTGGACATAAGCGCCACCCTTTTATGGTGGACATAAGCGCCACCCTTTTATGGTGGACGTAAGCGCCACCCTTTTATGGTGGATGTAAGCGCCACCCTTTTATTGTGGACATAAGCGCCACCCTTTTACTGTGGACGTAAGCGCCACCCTTTTACTGTGGACATAAGTGCCACCCTTTTACTGTGGACATAAGCGTCACCCTTTTATGGTGGACAGTACGCGCGTTAGAACCAAGCGTTTCAAATACACATACCTCATACGAACAGCCAGAATGTGGAACGCTTTGCCTGAGTCTGTCTTCCCGCTAATGTACAACGTGAGTGTCTTCAAATCCTGAGTAAAACCATATATTCTGCTTTACATCAGGCAGGATGAAACAAAACGCAAACCTTCACGAAATAAAATAATCGGCCAAGTACGAGTCGGACTCGCGTACGGAGGGTTCCGTACTGTATGGGAGCCCCCGTTAAATATTTATTTTATTATAATTACATTATTTATTATTGAAGTGAATATAAAACTTAATATTCTGTGAAAATTTCTAGCATCTACCTGTTACCATTATTAATATAGAGCGAAAAACGTCTAAAAATTAGATTGGTTGTATGGGAGCCCCCCTTAAGTATTTATTTTATTCTCTTTTTAGTATTTGTTATTATAGCGGCAACAGAAATACATCCTCTGTGAAAGTTTCAGCTGCCTAGCTATCATGGTTCATGAGATACAGCCCGGTGACAGACAGACAGACGGACAGACGGACATCGAAGTCTTAGTAATAGGGTCCCGTTTTTCCCTTTGGGTACGGAACCCTAATAAAAATTAAGAAAAGTTCTTGGCTGCTGTAATGCTAGCTAAAAGCTACGCAAAACTCAATCCTGACTGAAACTCACTTCACAGCTGAGGATTGGGATTCGCGTAGCTGGTAGCTAACTTCATAGGTACTAAGAAGTATGGTTGCCTGGAAGAAATCTTGGTTGCCTGGAAGAAATCGCTTAAAGCGATAAGGCCGCCAATTAGAGACCTGTTGTTTTGTTTTTGTCCTTATAATCTGTTTTTTATGTAGTCATGTCGCCAGCCATCGGTCATGGCATATTTGTCTCGTAGGCATATCATGTTTACGTCTGGACACCCACGGGAAATGGCGTGATCATGAGACCACCGGATGCTGACACAGCGACTCACGACCACCCGATAAGTTAGACTAAGCTCTAGATTTAAATAACATTTTATTTTCGTCATTCTGTAATCGGTCACTGCGTGACACACTAGTCTTTTAAAATTAATTGAATTATAATTAAAATCAGTTTTTAAAAATACAAAAAAACGTTTCCCTAAACAAGTCTATGTACTCGTAATGTGGTTGTCTAATAAAGTGTTGTTGTTTGTTGTATGGTTCCCTTTACTGTTATTTACGTAAAAATGTCATATATATAGTCATATAGTCATTTATTCATAACACCATTTGTAACAAGTCAAAAAGTAAACATTACATTAGGGCACCATACAATATAGCACGAAATAAAAATTGATAAACTTGACAATTTCCAAATTAGTCACTAAATCTTAATACAATTCAGGTAATTTTAAAAAGTCATTTACGTCATAGAATAGTTGCTCATGTAGCCAACATTTTAATTTATTCCTAAACGACTCAGCGGAAGGTGCATCCCGAACTTCTACGGGTTTTCGGTTGTATATAGCGGGCCCACCAATATATACAGACCTCTCCGATTTCGCCAGCTTATGAGAAGGAGTCACCAGTTGGTTTTTCCTAGCATTGCTTCTGATGTAGATGTTTTTATTTTTCTGCGGCTTGGGCACTTCGCTCGCTTCTCCTCGCTTCACTCAAGACCATAAATACCTAAGTTTTGACTGCCTCGGTGGCTCAGTGGTTAGTGACCCTGACTTCTGGGCCAATGAGGCGTGGGTTCGATCCCCACCCAGGGCAAACATTTGTGTGATGAACATAGGTGTTTGCTCTGTGTCTGGGTGTTATTTAGGTACTATCTATATAAGTACATATGTATTCAAAATATGTCTATGTAGTATATCAGTCTCTGGCAGCCATATCACAAGCTTTGCTTAGTTTGGGGTCAGATTAATATTTAAGTCTTTCACTTCGCTGGGGAGTTAACTCAAGAGCTTCCTTGATACGCTCGGGGTCTAATATTATTATATCTGCGTGACACAAAACACTACTTTATTCTCTACTTAGATGATCTACTATTGCTAATAAATAATTATGTATGTGACTCACTATCGAAATCAGAGAGGAAGAATAGTAGATTGTATCATATGGGAGAAAAATAATATTTTTACGGCGAGGGCGCTTTTTTTAAACCAGAGCGAAGTGAGGGATTCTAGAGTAGAATCCTGAACGTAACGATGAGGGATTCAAAGTACGTCGCCCGAGACAAATACATATTTTGCGCCCGAGTGGTACACTTTACTTTTCATCACCTCTATGAGAAAATAAAAGGCGTCTCATATTTTATTGTAATATTATTATTTAATAAATTAATAGTTTATAAAACACCAGTAAAACACGCTTAGTCCATTACGTGGCCTTTCTCACAAGTGCTAACACGACTACGATATTCATTCATGGAATGCCAGTGCCTATCTTCCGGCTTTATCATCAGACCTAGAAACATAATCGTGGTCAAAGTTCATTACAAGACTTTTCTAAAAAAATCCAAAACAGCTATGATACGATTTTCCATCACGAAGTTCCAGTTCATATCTTCCGGCTCCAACATCAGATCAGTTCGACAGTACCATATAATTGTATTGTCATCAGAACTACATACAGCTGCCAATTTTCATTACGCTGCGACCCATGGAAGATGGTTAAATTAGTTGCCTTAGATTCCATTACATGTTAGTTACATACACGTCGACCTAATAAAAGCGTGTTAGTAAAACGTAGAGTAACAACTAAATTGAAATTAAATGATATCTTATAAAACAAATGAAAACTTATTTTTATATTCTTTTCATTTATTTTCTAGGCGCTGAACATTACAAATACTTCCAAATTCAAAAAGTGCGCGGCAAAGATAATTCCGGCGCACTTATAAAGTTTCTTATAACCACACCTTTGGAAAACACCACCTTTGGGCGTAAGTAGTCCTTTTCGAATAGATGTAATGAAAAAGAAATTATTCAATTTTTGGGGTTCCTTACCCAAAGGGAAAAACGGGACCCTATTACTAAGACTTCGATGTCCGTCTGTCCGTCTGTCCATCTGTCCGTCTGTCCGTCTGTCTGTCTGTCTGTCTGTCACCGGGCTGAATCTCATGAACCATGATAGCTAGTAATAAAAGATGCGCCTGATTTCCCTTATTTTGTTAGTGGTCGATCGTGGGCGTATTATAAAGTCTGGTATAGCACCAAATACACTTTTAATCTAATCGTTATCAATACTACAAAAGATACTAATGCGCGCCATTGCTCGTTCCTTTTCTAAATCTGTAGCGTCGCTAGTGTTGTGCCCTCTCTTGGCGCGCGTTAGGGATGTGCCGATACCAATCGACTCGGAGAGTCGATTATGCGGCTAACAGATTCGGCCATCCTGATCACAGTCCACGTCCCCGTGGCACTCTCAGCAACTGGACTCCTGCACTGAACACAGGAGCAACTGAGCCATGGGCAGCAACTGTTCACAAACAACAAACGTTAAACACAGGTCCTCATTCTGAAGAGGTTGTGAACTCAGCCTCAAGCCTCAGCCTCAATGGTAAGTGACATCAGGATACACTTTTCGGTCGATTAACATCATATAACAAGACTGAATGTTTTGCGAATCTCGAGCCACTCAGACGAACCAAATCATTGCAACATCAGGAATGTATTTTGGTTCGTTGTGTCGTGGACTTCTTAACCCTTTCACTGCTGAGGTACTTTTTTTAAGGTGCCTGCTAATTCTAAAACGCACACGCAAGGCGCGGGAAGACGCTACCGCACACGCCTGGTGTGTGTAGTAGCCGCGGGGCGTGAGAATCGAAAACACAGACGTGTGTGTTTTCAGCAGTGAAAGGGTTAAAGTATCTCCCTTTGACTTAAACTTGAATTAAAATTCTAAACGATATCCAATTCCAGGGTTAGAAAATAATGTTATACAGACCCACAGGTGGATGTTACCATACAGTATAGAACAATGTCACCGTATCGCTCCAAGCGTGCATTGTAGTCGTGTGGAGAGCCGTGGTGCAGTGATGCAGTCTCGTCCAGATGTCGCCGCAGTCGGCAACCGCTCTGGAACAGCATCACCGGCTCGGGCGCTGAAGCGGATGCAGCGTCTCTGGACTCGCCAGCTGCAGTTGAGCAGCTGTTGTCGCGCTGCTCGAAGATGTTACGACCAGATGTCTGGTTCCCGCTTTCCAATGTTATTGAAACGGTATCGGAAACAAGATCGTCAATATCGTAGCTGACAGCCTCAATCTGACTGGGAGATTTGGCTACACGTCTTACCATAGCTGGCAGACTGTCTCGTGGCAGAGACATCAGCTACACGTCCCGTCCGATGAAGGACAGACTGTCTCGCGGAGAGACACTTCAGGTACACGTCCCGTCCGATGAAGGACAGACTGTCTCGCGGAGAGACTTCAGGTACACGTCCCGTCCGATGAAGGACAGACTGTCTCGCTGAGAGACTTCAGGTACACGTCCCGTCCGATGAAGGACAGACTGTCTCGCGGAGAGACTTCAGGTACACGTCCCGTCCGATGAAGGACAGACTGTCTCGCGGAGAGACTTCAGGTACACGTCCCGTCCGATGAAGGACAGACTGTCTCGCGGAGAGACTTCAGGTACACGTCCCGTTCGATGAAGAACAGACTGTCTCGCGGAGAGACTTTAGATACACGTCCCGTTCGATGAAGAACAGACTGTCTCGCGGAGAGACTTCAGGTACACGTCCCGTCCGATGAAGGACAGACTGTCTCGCGGAGAGACTTCAGGTACACGTCCCGTTCGATGAAGAACAGACTGTCTCGCGGAGAGACTTCAGGTACACGTCCCGTTCGATGAAGAACAGACTGTCTCGCGGAGAGACTTCAGGTACACGTCCCGTTCGATGAAGAACAGACTGTCTCGCGGAGAGACTTCAGGTACACGTCCCGTTCGATGAAGAACAGACTGTCTCGCGGAGAGACTTCAGGTACACGTCCCGTCCGATGAAGGACAGACTGTCTCGCGGAGAGACTTCAGGTACACGTCCCGTTCGATGAAGAACAGACTGTCTCGCGGAGAGACTTCAGGTACACGTCCCGTTCGATGAAGAACAGACTGTCTCGCGGAGAGACTTCAGGTACACGTCCCGTTCGATGAAGAACAGACTGTCTCGCGGAGAGACTTCAGGTACACGTCCCGTTCGATGAAGAACAGACTGTCTCGCGGAGAGACTTCAGGTACACGTCCCGTCCGATGAAGGACAGACTGTCTCGCGGAGAGACTTCAGGTACACGTCCCGTTCGATGAAGAACAGACTGTCTCGCGGAGAGACTTCAGGTACACGTCCCGTCCGATGAAGGACAGACT
This sequence comes from Hypomecis atomaria, assembly GCA_964007245.1. Classification (NCBI taxonomy): domain Eukaryota; kingdom Metazoa; phylum Arthropoda; class Insecta; order Lepidoptera; family Geometridae; genus Hypomecis; species Hypomecis atomaria. The sequence continues at coordinate 9,647,475 of OZ023310.1, forward strand.
GTCTCGCGGAGAGACTTCAGGTACACGTCCCGTTCGATGAAGAACAGACTGTCTCGCGGAGAGACTTCAGGTACACGTCCCGTCCGATGAAGGACAGACTGTCTCGCGGAGAGACTTCAGGTACACGTCCCGTCCGATGAAGGACAGACTGTCTCGCGGAGAGACTTCAGGTACACGTCCCGTTCGATGAAGAACAGACTGTCTCGCGGAGAGACTTCAGCATCAGGTAATACGCCTCGTGAAGGTCAGGGACTTTCCTACCACAGTTGCCATAACCACTCACCAAGTTACTCACAGAGAGCTAAAATTATCATGACTACTCACCAATGTGTTTATAGAAGGATCACGCTCACAGAGGTTCAAAGAGCCCATACAATTGATCTCGATGCTGTAGATAGGCTTACACTTAATACGATTAAGCATGCTCACCTTAAGCTGTCCAAGTTCGATTCCGATTACAGCCCCACTCATACAGGACAGCGATCATCATTTTGTCTCGAGCTAGGCTCTGCGTATTACAATCAGCCATGACCACCGAAAATAATTCTTCAGTTAGCGTGATCAATGATGATAACCTTAACACATTCTACTAGGCCACAGTCGGTACGATCGACAATGGTCATCATCGACGTTGAGTACCAAACGCACAGGATAGGCAACAATTCGGCAACCGCCTTTGTGGGTAGGCTATGTTCAGCAGTAGGCTAATAAAATTCAGTACAGTAGTAAAGCTATTAGTAATATATGGCAGCTCAAATCCTGATCAGATACGATCACCACTTGCCTTTGTAGGCTTTGTTCATAATCAATGATTACCTCATGCACGAGTCAGCTCCAAGAATTACAATTCACCAACTGTAATCGTGATAATGATGACTGATGACGTACCCATACACCATGCTCCTTACAGGCCCTGACGATAATAACAATGTTTACCTCATGTGATGCTATGCGTCACACACCCATACTGTCGCTGAGGATGATCATGTTGATGGTCTCGCGCTGAATCGGTGCTCTGTCGTATCAATCAATCAGTGTCAATTCTGTCGCAACTGATAACTCGACATAAAATCAATCCTGTTGGAAGGCCACTACATTTTATAGTAACTCACTGGTTTCAATAGTCCATTCCATACTTAACCTTCGCATGTCCTTGCTGATAACTTACGCCTCAATCGTCAGAGGAATATGCCGTCATAGTGTCTCGCATTCGGTGAGGTGGACACCGTCCATCCACTTGATGCTCAAGGTCCATTCGCTTTGGTGGAGTATATTCCTTGGTATTGTTGTCATAACACATTTCTGTACTCCGCTCTCGTCCGTTGGACATGAAAATGATAAACAAAACATTATAATGTTGTCAAAAACCATCATACACTGTTACTGTTCATTTATGAAACATAAATCAAAATTTGAAGACGCCTGTAAAAAATATTACAGCAAATCACTTCGCCCATAACGTGTCCCATTTCATTGTTAACACTGCCACATTGTTTTGTTAGCTTCTAATCTGACTAGTCATAGAACATTCCAAATATTTACATGATATATGTCACCATCCGAAATTCTGACACTAGGACATGTCAGTCAGCCCATTGGGGTCAACATTTTGGCTCGGTCAAATAGTAGTAGTTTTACAGCCCAAAGTGTTTCAGGTTACTCAAGGTACAACAATAACATGATGTCCTTAAGTCGTACACCCTTAAGAGCGTACAGCCTTAAGAGTGTATAGCCTTAACAATGTTTTTTAAACATTTAGATGAAAATGTTGAGACACATGGATTACAAGTAACATACAAAATTACCAATAGACCTGTCCAATAAGTCTATCTCAACAATAGTATGTGCCTTTGCAATTTTACATTTCACTTACCATGTCCACAGATGTACCTTTTTGGATGGGTGACCGACCATGGAATTCCGTCACTAATATTATAGTTGTGTGACACTATGATATTGGCAATACATAAAAATGATATACTTATGTGCAGACAAGTATAAGCCACATTATATTAACTTACTTTTGTAATTTTGTATTTCACGGTCAACATTCAAAATTCTGAACTTTTATGGATGGGTGACCAATAGTGACCATATAATTCAGTCACATCAGAGTAGGCTGAAACTATATAATAAGTCATGCACATGGTAGTTTGTGTGATACACAGTAGCCAAACATAAATTCTCACCCCGGGTAGTAAATGTGTCTTGTCCGGACCAACGTTCCGATGAAATTGCATTTTTTTACTAATGTATTATCTGGACCAACCTTGACATGAAATTGTATTAGAGATGACAGTATAATCATTAGTGCCACTACTCACATTTAACAAGAATTAACAACCACAGGCAGGAATACTTTCAGTCACTGCTTGTTACCAGTCAGCCTTAGCAGGTCATGCCAGTGAAGTGTGCCTTGAGACCTCCGCAGTACAATCATATCTGATTTTCATACTGTGACTGAGTATCATTCCACGTACCTAATATAATTCTTACCATGTTATCTCCACAATGTAGTGCATTATAAATGACACAGCTAGTTTATACTGTCACTGGCTATGTTGGCCAGGCTCCATTCCAGTATTTATTGGTAATAAAACACTTCTACTTACATTATCACGTTGTAGGCTAAGAACGATACATATAATGCAGCATGGATGCAACTTATAGCCCAGTCTATGGCCCTTTATGGTCATTCTGCAAGCTTGGAAACAAACACCCAGTTGACCTTTGATAATGAACTGTGTAGGTCAATGACCCCAGAATATGTCAACAATCTAAAGTTTAGATATGTACAGATATCTCACTGTTTGCACTTTGGTATCACTAATACCTGGTTTGGGGGTCATACTACGTGAGTAATTCAGAATTTACCTGTATTCGATGATATTGCGTCATATTTCAGTACTTACAAGCCACTTTTCGTAATGTGTTCCACTGTGATAACTAATGACGCAGTTAGTCGTAGTTTACGTTTTTCCACACATATTTCACCGTTTTTCACAGTATTTCGGGTTCCACAGCTAGCACACGGCAACATAAGACGAGATAACAGTTTTCACGTAGGTACTTTCTTCACGATTTCAAGGCATTTTTACCCATACGTTTTGAACATTTTGTGCCGGTCTATTCTACGACGCAATTACAACATAGCTTCACATCTTGCGTGTTACGTGAAGTAAATGTTTACTGTTTTCGATGCTTTTTACAGCTGGTACCAACAGTAATAGATGATTTCGTAATAAACAACCGTATATTCACCTAAAACAGAAAGAAAACGCAAGCGCCGAAAGCCGGCCGGTGCTTATTAAATCATTGAATTTGGTTCATTTCACTTCTGAACTAATAAAAGATGCGCCTGATTTCCCTTATTTTGTTAGTGGTCGATCGTGGGCGTATTATAAAGTCTGGTATAGCACCAAATACACTTTTAATCTAATCGTTATCAATACTACAAAAGATACTAATGCGCGCCATTGCTCGTTCCTTTTCTAAATCTGTAGCGTCGCTAGTGTTGTGCCCTCTCTTGGCGCGCGTTAGGGATGTGCCGATACCAATCGACTCGGAGAGTCGATTATGCGGCTAACACTAGGCAGTTGAAATTTTCACAGAAGATGTATTTTGGTTGCCGCTATAACAACCAATACTAAAAACAAAATAAAATAAATATTTAAGGGGGGGCTCCCATACAACAAACCTGAATTTTTAGACGTTTTTCGCTCTATATTAATAATGGTACCAGGTAGATGCTTGAAATTTTCACAAAATATTTAGTTTTATATTCCCTTCAACAACAAATAATAAAATTAAAATTAAATAAATATGGGGGGCTCCCATACAGTACGGAACCCTCCGTGCGCGAGTCCGACTCGTACTTGGCCGATTATTATGAAGTTTAACCTACCAAGTGCTGATAAATAATTAAATGTTGTACTAGGCTCTCATGAATCACACGAGTCACACGAATCGAACGAGTCTAATGAGTCGAGTGGATCGAACGAGTTGGAGACGACGCCAACGGAACCGGACACGACGCCGCAGCCAGAAGGAAAACCTGAAGTCATGATAGTAGGAGGGCTCGCGTCGTACCGGGGAGAACACCCCTTTATGGTAAGGTGTTTTGAAATAAATTTATACCAGGCTCCCATGAATCACAGGAGTTACACAAATTGATTGAATCATCAAACGAGTAGAACGGATTAATTTTTCGTAATCATCTATTAATTTATTTGACTGCCTCGGTGGCTCAGTGGTTAGTGACCCTGACTTCTGTGTCAAAGAGGCGTGGGTTCGATCCCCACCCAGGGCAAACATTTGTGTGATGAACATAGGTGTTTGCTCTGTGTCTGGGTGTTATTTAGGTACTATCTATATAAGTATGTATTTAAAATATGTATATGTAGTATATCAAGTCTCTGGCAGCCATATCACAAGCTATGCTTAGTTTGGGGTCAGAAACCGTGTGTAAAGATGTCCCATAATATTTATATTTATATCTATTTCGTAATCGGCTATTAATTTTGAATTTGATTGAAAATGTGTTTTTTTTTCAGGCGGGTCTGGTCATCTCGCTCACATCCGGGGAGACGTCCATATGTGGCGGCTCCCTCGTGTCGGCCATCAAAGTGCTGACAGCGGCTACTTGCTACTGGGACGGCTACAGCCAGGCGTATGCCATACTGGTGTTACTGGAAGGGTAGGGTTCACATTGGTGTGGCTAGCTCGTGGCAGATACGGCTGCTTGCTACTGGGACGGCTACAGCCAGGCGTATGCCATACTGGTGTGTATTACTGGAAGGGTAGGGTTCACATTGGTGTGGCTAGCTCGTGGCAGATACGGCTGCTTGCTACTGGGACGGCTACAGCCAGGCGTATGCCATACTGGTGTGTATTACTGGAAGGGTAGGGTTCACATTCGTGTGGCTAGCTCGTGGCAGATACGGCTGCTTGCTACTGGGACGGCTACAGCCAGGCGTATACCATACTGGTGTGTATTACTGGAAGGGTAGGGTTCACATTGGTGTGGCTAGCTCGTGGCAGATACGGCTGCTTGCTACTGGGACGGCTACAGCCAGGCGTATGCCATACTGGTGTGTATTACTGGAAGGGTAGGGTTCACATTCGTGTGGTTAGCTCGTGGCAGATACGGCTTTACTTTTATATGTTTTTTAAAAATAAATATTAGGGGACTTCTTACACACGGCTTCTGATCCCAAACTAAGCAAAGCTTGTGATATGGCTGCCAGAGACTGATATACATACTATTATTCATATTTTTAACCGACTTCCAAAAAGGACTGCCAGAGATTGAAATACTACTTATTCATATTTTTTACCGACTTCCAAAAAGGAGGAGGTTCTATGTTCGTCTGTATGTATTTTTTTTGTGTATGTTCATCGATCAAATTGCGTCAATTGTGAACCTAATCGAAAAATATTTTTTTAGTTCGAAAGGGTAAACACCCGAAGTAGAATGGGACCACCCATTTAAATTTTACAGAATTTAATTTTACAGCTGAACCGTTTTTAAAAAAAAAAAAAAACAAATAACATATAAGCAATTCGAGCGAAATATCCGAATTTTGTACAAGAATGACATCGATAATTTTGCCAATTGTAAACCGAATCGAGAAATTATTTTTAGTTCGAAAAGGTATACTCCCGAGATAGTAGAATACATCCATAGTTTATACCGTATCTGTTTCCGTTATTGCTACGTCGATGACTCATGGATCCGTGCAAACTATTCGAATTCTGTACACGGTTGAAGTCAGTTATGCCATTTTTAGCAAAAAATGATGGACTAGTTGACAATTTTTAGGGTAACGTACCCAAAGTGTAAAAACGGGACCCTATTACTAAGACTCAGCGGAGTTTTAGTAATAGGGTCTTGCGCGAGTACTTGGCCTATTTTATTAGCTACTGTACGAAATTTATAGCATAAGGAGTTTTTTAAAATTTTAATTCAACTTTGTGTTTTATTATTCAGGTGGTACTGGGCTCCGTGACGCTATTCTCCGGCGGCACGCGCGTGTCTGCATCCTCGATCAACGTTCACGCCCAATACACGCCTGCTTCTATACACTACAATCTAGCTGTGTTGACTATACCCTACCAATCTACTACCTGTAAGTACCCTACCAGTCGACTTTGGGAACCTTACCAGTCGACTACAGTACCCTACCAGTCAACTACGGTACCCTACCAGTCGACTACAGTACATTACTAATCAACTACAATACCCTACCAGTCGACTATGGTATTGTACCAGTCGTAGTACTTTACCCTACCAGTCGACTATAGTACCGTACCAGTCGACGTCGATTACAGTACCCTACCAGTCGACTACAATACCGTAACAGTCGACTGTAAGTACCCCACTATCCTTAATCATATTACACGCCCGCTTCCAACTGGCTGTGTTGACCAAACCCTACTAAAGAGAGAGAGAAAAGGTGTGAGAGAGTCACGGCTGTCGATGATAATCTTAATGATGATGTTATGATCATGTTGATAGTGATGATGTTGGTGCTTATGATAAAGATGTTGAGAATGATGGTATTAATGATGGTGATGTTATGTTGCAGCGTACGTCAGACCGATCGCGCTAGCGTCTTCCGGGGAGCAGGCGGGTGTGAGAGCCGAGACCATCGGCTACGGAAGTACCTCCGACTGTGAGTATAACTAGTACTTCCGGGGAGCAGGCGGGTGTGAGAGCCGAGACCATCGGCTACGGACGTACCTCCGACTGTGAGTATAACTAGTACTTCCGGGGAGCAGGCGGGTGTGAGAGCCGAGACCATCGGCTACGGACGTACCTCCGACTGTGAGTATAACTAGTACTTCCGGGGAGCAGGCGGGTGTGACAGCCGAGACCATCGGCTACGGAAGTACCTCCGACTGTGAGTATAACTAGTACTTCCGGGGAGCAGGCGGGTGTGAGAGCCGAGACCATCGGCTACGGACGTACCTCCGACTGTGAGTATAACTAGTACTTCCGGGGAGCAGGCGGGTGTGACAGCCGAGACCATAGGCTACGGACGTACCTCCGACTGTGAGTATAACTAGTACTTCCGGGGAGCAGGCGGGTGTGACAGCCGAGACCATAGGCTACGGACGTACCTCCGACTGTGAGTATAACAAGTACTTCCGGGGAGCAGGCGGGTGTGACAGCCGAGACCATAGGCTACGGACGTACCTCCGACTGTGAGTATAACAAGTACTTCTCCGAATAGTAGACCTCGGGAGTCGCGACACATCTCTTTAACTGAATCTTCATAAGCCATGTGCGATTCCTTCACGTGGCTTAAAAACTGACACCAGGGCTAGCCACATGGCCTCTGTTCAGGCGCTAGCCATTCGCTGCGTTGAATAGCTAAAGCCTGACGAGATTTCGGCTAGTACAGCCGCCTCACAACCAATGGTTAGGTTCGTGCGACGCCAGACTAACCCACCAACGCAACCGTGGAACTCCACTACCGTCGCCGTAACGCCTGGCTATACTGTGATAGCAAGCGGAGCTAGGACATGGATTATTCCAACGGTTGTTCGGTCGTTTCGGGAACCTACTCTGTACTCATATGTCCTACCTCCCTAACATTCCCTACGTGTCCCTACTTCCCTAACCTACCATATGAAGTCAATATATACTTGTATATAGATAGGTACGGGATACCTGGACCGTGAGACCTATCGGTACCAGGCGGAGTGGGAAGGAATGAAGGATAGGCACGATTCTCCACTGCCGTGACTCAGACTCAAGCCACGATCACAGAAGGTGACGGTACTAGGTAGCTCTTGCCACAGTGGAAGGAACAGGTAGGTAACCCGCCCGCCCAGCGGAACATCTGCTGGGTACGGCGTTGTCCCCTGCGCTGCAGGCCTCTGAATGGGCTCCGTCTGGATCCTCGAAGGTCCGACGGCCGGTCGCCTAGTTGACCTGACTGCTGGCGGTGGTGGACCCTTGACTCCGAGTGCAGCCGCCCGTAGGAACTCGCCACTGCACTCCTCTTGACTCCAAGTGCAGCCGCCCGTAGGACTCGCCACTGCACTCCCCTTGGTGTGAATCAAACAACCGTTAGATTGCGATTAATTTATTTACATTTTGTAACACTATTTATACACTTTCTCTTACATCTAATTGATCTTAAAGTCCGTCTAATTTGATGACCGTGCATCTTTGTGCGCCGGCCCCGCGCCTAGATGGTTGACGATAAATCTGGGTCGCGACTCTGCAGATTTCGCCGGCTGACGCTATGCCCTTGTACGCGCATGTATGGACGCTATGTTCCAGTATGGACACGCTGTTGCTAAGCATGTCCAGTATGGACATTCTGGGGTCTCTCCGGGACGGTCTTCAATTGGTACAGCTCCAACACCTCTGTCTTTGTTCCACTGGAACCGTTGCTACGGTCCCTCTTGCTGGATGCTGGCGTGGGTGGGATGCTACTGACGTCGAACCCCTGGTTGTCGTGGCTTGTTGGCTGCCCGATCTGCCTGGCTTCTCTTCGTGGTTGCCGAGTGCATCGTCGTACTGTGTCCAATATGCACTGCGCCACCTGTGGACCATAACGGAACGTTAATACAATGACTACAAACACAACTACTGAGGAGACAAAGCTAGTGACGTATGTGTGGTTACTAATTTGCCTCCAATATGTTGTATCTAGATCTGTCTGTAATGTCCGTTCGTTATTTATCAATTTCTCTAAAATCTCTTGAGAATTGTCTATAACTACATCTTTAGTAATATTAAAACTGTTGGAGGCAGAATTATAAGTATGAACTGAAAAATCTACAGGTTTGACATATGATGCTTGAATTTGGACATTAACCAAACGTTGGGCAGCAAGAATGTGAGTAGAAGTTTTAATTATACACTTGTCGGAGATACGGATGACCCCCGCCCCTGCTATCTCTACCTCCTCCCTTTGCCCGTCACATATTATAGAAATTATAAATTTTCCTATGGTAATAAAGAGCCAGGTTTTCTTCATAGACCACCCTTTCCACAGGGTGTTTATTCCAAGCTTAATCGTTCTGGTCGGGCACCTAGTCTCCGTGCGGTTGGTGAAGAGTTGCTCAACATTGCAATTCTCCTTTAATTGCATGTTCTTCACCACTCCAGGAAAACGGATCAAATCTCTCGGATCAAAGAGTTTTGCTATTCCCGACAAGATGAACCGCTTCGTTGGTCTATCATTCTTAGTCACCGTTATGTGGAATCTGACTTTGTCATCTACCGGGAACCATAACACACCTAACGACTTCCTTGCTACATCTAGTGGTATTGTAAGCAACTTATCCACTTCGGGTATATTTTCTAATAACTCTGCGCTGTTTTCTGACCATTTTCGCAGTTTAAATCCTCCTGCTTGCGATAACTGAATCACTTCGTATTGCAATTTCGTAGCCTTTTGAGCATCTTCAAGGCCCGACAATACTTCATCAACGTAACAATCTTTTAACGCCACCTGACTTGCTTCTGGGAACCTTTCTTTTTCGTCAATGGCTAATTGCTGCAACGTTTTTACTGCCAAAAATGGTGCCGAAGCGGTATCATATGTCACCGTTGTCAGCTCATACTCATCGATAAAAATTTTTGGCGATTCTCTCCACAAGATGCGTTGATAACCCATATCTTGTTTATTTATCCTTATGAATCGGTACATTTTCTCTATGTCGGCCATAAAAACAATTCTATGCTTACGCCATCGCAACAGTATGGTTGTTAAATCTTCTTGTAATCTCGGGCCTATAAGCATGTCTTCGTTGAGACTTACATCAGATCTATTTGTTTTACTAGAGGCGTCAAATACTACTCGTAGTTTACTGGTCAATGAATTTTCATTAATGACAGGTTGGTGCGGACAGTAAATTTTACCCTGTTCGTGCTCTGCTCTAGGTACTTTCCTCATGTGACCCATTTCGAGGTATTCACTTGAAAACTCCTGATACTTTTGTTGAAGCGACTTGTTTTTAGCAAATCTTTTTTCTAACTGTATCAGCCTTGCTGCTGCTCTTCTACGTGAGTTCCCGTATTCCACATTTTGGTCTTTAAATGGAAGTCTTACAGTGTAGCTACCATCTTTGTTTCTGACCGTGGTTTCTTGGTAATATTTTTCGTACGCTTCATCTTCATTACTGCTGTGGTTTTTATCTCTAACTTCTTCCAGCTCCCCAAACTTATGAAGCTGCTGTAGCTCAGTGGTTCTAGTTGTCAAGCTAAGCACTTTTATTGCCTTTGTATGCTTTCTACATATCCCTGACAGAACCCAGCCGAACATTGTCTCTTGAGCCACCGTCCCACAGCTGAACTTTCTGCACTTTGTTGTTAATATTTCACCAAACTCTCGAACTCCCAGTATGATATCTATGGGTGCTCTTTTGTAGTACATGGGGTCGGCTAATTGCTCTCCCTTTATTTCTGTAGTGTCCACTGGCGCTATATCTTGTAATGGTACAGCTCCTATGAGTCTCGACATTATCATCATATTTACTTGGACTCTATACTCGCTTTTGAACGCCGGTTGTATCTCCACCTTCACTGAGAATTTTGATGTTTTTGGTTTCTCGTCCGCTAACCCACTTATCTCAGCTTGTATTCTGTTACGCGGGTATGCCAGTAGCTGTGCTACCTGTTCTGTACAGAATGCTGCTTCGGACCCTTGGTCGCATAACGCTCTAAACACATGTGGTGTGCCGTCTGCAGCCTGAATCTGCACCAAGGCAGTTGCTAGTAACGCCACATCTGCGTCTGGTGTTGTCACCACATTAGTCCTGGTTTGTGTCTGCTGCTTGCTTGTTGACGGTACTGGCGACTTCTCTCTGTTTTGATTCGTATGTACAACCTGTCCTGGTCTACCGTCACTTACATGGAGTAATGAGTGATGCCCTTGCTTGTTACACGTAGAACATGCCTTTTTATTTGGGCATGTGGCTTTATTATCATGGGTCAAACAACTCCTGCACTTGCGGTTCTCGTGAACTACTTTGAGGCGATCAATCGGTGCTAGTGCTTGGAATTTCTGACAGACCAATATTGTATGGTTGGTCTTGTTACAATACCAACATCCTTGATCACCTGACTTCACATTCATCGTAGGCGCGTTAGTGCTAAGTGATGGTATCGTACAAATTGTATTTTGTTTCGTATTTCCTGTAGCTTCAAAACACATGAACCTCCTTTCCAGAAACTTCATCATATCCGCTAAAGTCTGTAGCTTGTGCGGATCTGCTAACTGATGTTCATATTTTTCGTTAGTCTCTGAGTCCCACTTTGTAGCAATTATCCTCGTTAATATTGGATCCCACGACGATATATCAATATTATGAGTTTTGATGGCCTCAAGACTTTCGTTCACTGAGTCGTGCAGATCTCTTAAGTTCTGAGCGTTCGGTCTGTCTATCTTCTTAGCGTTTAATATTATATCTATATGTTTTGTTACCACTAATCTCTCATTGTTATATCTATTAGCTAACAATGACCATGCTGTGTGGTAGTGGGCCTCGTTTGCTGTCAGATGGCTAACAAGCTTGGCCGCATCCCCTTTTACATGCGTCTTTAAGTACTGCATTTTCTCTGTTAATGACAGCGTGACGTCCTCATGAATAATTTTCCGGAACAAATCGCTAAACGCGTTCCAAGATTCGTATTTACCGTTGAAGGTTGGTAACTCTATCTTCGGTAAATTCACCCTTCGGCTTGACTGTGCACATGGCACGCTCGACTTGAAACATAACTCTTGTATAACTTCATCAACTTCGAGCTGTAATCCCTCAAACACGTGCTCCTGGACATACTGTTGTTGCTCGATAGTACTGTCTGATAGTAGCGTGAAATGGTGGTCTTCAGCATCTTGCCATTTTCTTTGCAAAGTTGTCAGTAAGTGCTGCAAGTATGTTTGATTCTTGCCCTCTAACAACGCTTCCCTGGCCTGCCGTAACGTCGCTTGAATGCCACGAATCCTAGCCAATTGAGAAGTGATCCTTGGCGCGTCGTCCTTCGCTGTCGTGCCCCCAGATGATCTTCCAGGTTGTGCGTTCTCGCATACAACCTCTTCTTGCACTTTACACGTATCGAGATGTCGCATGATTTCCGTGTATTCGTTGCTGATGTTTTGAAAGTAGTTAGTTTTGTTGTAACTGTGCTCTTTAATGACCTCTTCTTGTAGCAACTTGTTGTGGTTCAAGGATGCTTTTGTGAAGATTTCAATTGCCTGAGCCTTTTTTTTCAATGACATACGCCCCTGTTTTCCTCGATGGCGAATCCTTCTTGATATTTCTGAATAATTTTTGAAATTCCTTGAAATACCCTTCCTGGGACATAAGCATCTCATTGATTCCCTCTATCTCCATCTTGATCTTCTTTCTTCTCTCTTCTTTCTTGCTGCCCCTAATCCCTAGCCCTACTCCTAATCTAAACCCTCACACTTAGTAGCTTTTCTCTCCCTGGATCAGTATTTTTGCACCTTCTCAAGTACCTGGTGATTCCCGCTTGTGGGAGGCCAGGTCCCGAATTGCTACTGTCCGAGGCCGCTAAGTGTTATGTGAGTCCTTCAACGTACAACGAACGTAGCGCTTGTTGATTACGCTAGCCCGAGGTACGTCAAAGTTAGTCTGTCAGTTTCAAGTCATCTACTAAGGGACAAGAGGACCGCGAATTTTACCTACTGGTTCACAATATTTCGAAGGACCAAATGTTACAGGCGCTAGCCATTCACTGCGTTGAATAGCTAAAGCCTGACGAGATTTCGGCTAGTACAGCCGCCTCACAACCAATGGTTAGGTTCGTGCGACGCCTGACTAACCCACCAACGCAACCGTGGAACTCCACTACCGTCGCCGTAACGCCTGGCTATACTGTGATAGCAAGCGGAGCTAGGACATGGATTATTCCAACGGTTGTTCGGTCGTTTCGGGAACCTACTCTGTACTCATATGTCCTACCTCCCTAACATTCCCTACGTGTCCCTACTTCCCTAACCTACCATATGAAGTCAATATATACTTGTATATAGATAGGTACGGGATACCTGGACCGTGAGACCTATCGGTACCAGGCGGAGTGGGAAGGAATGAAGGATAGGCACGATTCTCCACTGCCGTGACTCAGACTCAAGCCACGATCACAGAAGGTGACGGTACTAGGTAGCTCTTGCCACAGTGGAGGGAACAGGTAGGTAACCCGCCCGCCCAGCGGAAACATATGCTGGTTACGGCGTTGTCCCCTGCGCTGCAGGCCTCTGAATGGGCTCCGTCTGGATCCTCGAAGGTCCGACGGCCGGTCGCCTAGTTGACCTGACTGCTGGCGGTGGTGGACCCTTGACTCCGAGTGCAGCCGCCCGTAGGAACTCGCCACTGCACTCCTCTTGACTCCAAGTGCAGCCGCCCGTAGGACTCGCCACTGCACTCCCCTTGGTGTGAATCAAACAACCGTTAGATTGCGATTAATTTATTTACATTTTGTAACACTATTTATACACTTTCTCTTACATCTAATTGATCTTAAAGTCCGTCTAATTTGATGACCGTGCATCTTTGTGCGCCGGCCCCGCGCCTAGATGGTTGACGATAAATCTGGGTCGCGACTCTGCAGATTTCGCCGGCTGACGCTATGCCCTTGTACGCGCATGTATGGACGCTATGTTCCAGTATGGACACGCTGTTGCTAAGCATGTCCAGTATGGACAGCCTCTACGGACTGACACCAGGGCTAGCCACACGGCCTCTACGGACTGACACCAGGGCTAGCCACACGACCTATATGGACTTACTAATTATAAGCCTAAATCTCGACGCACCCTTCACGATTTGGTTCATACCTACTAGAAAAATTTGTAAGGATTTAAATAATAATAAACAATCTTGCCAAAATAAGTATTATCAAAATCAACTTATAAATAGTGCGACAGGAAATTTGCCCCATTTTGAGAAAAATACTGCCCCCCTATACTAAAATCGCTGACGACAAACCAAATTTTAGATAGATAAAACTTGTGTATCAAGTTTCGTCAAGAAACATTTCGTGTCGCGCATCCTAGCCTGGCTGGTCTATACGAACTTACTTTATATCGAAAGTTTCATGTCACGTGTTAAATGTTTCAAATCACCTATCGAACTTTACATGCCTTTTACTAGGTACTCGTACTACAACTAGTCGCAACACACTTGGGTGTTGCGACGGTGAGGAGTATTTGTAAGTGTTGGAACGTGCCGCGGAGGCAGACTGTGAGTGTCATCGGTTGTGGCGTGACGCACGGTCACGTTAATCTATGCAGTATTGCGGTGTGGTGTTGCGACGGTGAGGAGTATTTGTAAGTATTGGAATGTGCCGCGGAGGCAGACTGTGAGTGTCATCGGTTGTGGCGTGACGCACGGTCACGTTAATCTATGCAGTATTGCGGTGTGGTGTTGCGACGGTGAGGAGTATTTGTAAGTATTGGAATGTGCCGCGGAGGCAGACTGTGAGTGTCATCGGTTGTGGCGTGACGCACGGTCACGTTAATCTATGCAGTATTGCGGTGTGGTGTTGCGACGGTGAGGAGTATTTGTAAGTATTGGAATGTGCCGCGGAGGCAGACTGTGAGTGTCATCGGTTGTGGCGTGACGCACGGTCACGTTAATCTATGCAGTATTGCGGTGTGGTGTTGCGACGGTGAGGAGTATTTGTAAGTATTGGAACGTGCCGCGGAGGCAGACTGTGAGTGTCATCGGTTGTGGCGTGACGCACGGTCACGTTAATCTATGCAGTATTGCGACTCGTCCCTGTCCTTGAAATAAGTACCTACAGCCCCGCGTGACCACGCAGTACGTAACACGCGCTAGGACTGCCCGCCTGATAGGTAAATAACACGCTTACTGATTACAAACCCACACGTTCGTTCGTCACTACGGCGCGCTCCTGCGACTGTTGGTGTACCAAGTGTCTACTGAACGAGTGTCCGAGTGTTCGTGTTCCTACCGATGGTATGAAGACTGCATATATCCAATACCGTGGCACGGTGTGTTTGAAACAAGGATCCAATGAAGTATCAGTTAGTAAGAGTGCAATGCGAGTTTCTTGCTGGTTCTTCTCAGCTTTCTAGGGCTTTCCGAACCAGCGAAGATATGTTAGGGTTTCGTATCTGAAGGTTAAAAATCGGATCCTATTAATAAGATCCTATAATATCCTTGGTTGCCTGGAAGAAATCCCTTGAAGCGATAAGGCCGCCAGTTAGAAACCTATAAATTGTATTATTCTGTCCCTGTACTCTGTTTTTTATGTATTGTGGTTGTCATCAAAGTGTTATTGATTGATTGATTGAATAAGACTCCGCTGTCCGTCCGTCCGTCTGACTGTCTGTCACCAGGCTATATCTCATGAACCGTGATTGCTAGATACCTGAAATTTTCACAGATGATATATTATGTTGTTGCCGCTTTAACAACAAAAGATATACTTAAATCATAATAAGATTAACATTTGAGGGGGACCCCCTTTCAACAAACGTATTTTTTGAATTTTTTGTGTAATTTTTTGCTCGATTTCAATAACGACAACACGTTTGAAATGAAGCTAAGGTGGCTCCCATATGGTACCGAACCCTTCTTGCGCAAGTTAACTCGCACTTGGCCAATTTTTTTCTCTTTATAGAGTCCCTCCATTAACTCCCTAGTCTATCCTAATGTCGAGGACCTCGAGAGAGTCCTTCGAGGGTCGTAGGACCCTTTCGAGGTCCTTGCCATTGGACGAGGGAGTTAGCACGATCCATGTCGCTTGATGTTCGATGCATGTCGCGTGTTGCAGCGGCGCCGATCCATGTCGCTTGATGTTCGATGCATGTCGCGTGTTGCAGCGGCGCCGATCCATGTCGCTTGATGTTCGATGCATGTCGCGTGTTGCAGCGGCGCCGATCCATGTCGCTTGATGTTCGATGCATGTCGCGTGTTGCAGCGGTGCCGATCCATATCTCTTGATGTTTGATGCATATCTCGTGTTGCAGCGGCGCCGATCACGACGTCCGCGAGTCTACGTGACGTTTTCGTGAACGTCATCTCCAACGCCGTCTGCCAGCAGTACTACGGCACGCAGGTATACAACATCATAATTATTTTTCGCAAAAAATGACACAACCGACTTCAACCGTGTACAATATTCGATTAGCTCTCTGGAATACGTGCGCCGGCGCCGGCGTTCATCTATTCATATTAATTGAGAACCTCCTCTTTTGATGTCGTTAATAACCACATTTAAGTCATTATGCCGCCTGTAGACTCAAAATATAGGTTAACAACGATTAGTTCGAATCGGAGGAGTTGGTACTTAGCCGAGCAACAGCCTCTGTTTAACCAACTTCCAAAAAGGAAGAGGTTCTTCTACTGTGTGTATATTTTTTGGGATGTGCTCATCGATGTTCATCGATATTTGCGCATATTGTGAACCAATTAAACAAAAGTATTTTTTTATTTTGAAAGGATATACATACGTAATGGTTTCATTTAAATTTTATCAAAATCCACTAGGTCGTTTTTGAAAAATCAACAATAAGTAATGTGGAAATTACTACGTCGATGTCATATTGATCGCTAAATTTGTAATAAAGAGTGTTTCCTTCCCATATTTAAACTATCTTAATGTTAAATTTCATCCAATTTGTTTCATAAGGCTTTGAAATTTTAGGATGAACGGACGATCGGACGGACACAACGAAGTTTAAGGGTTCCTCGTTTTACTACGAAACCCTAATAAGCGGCCGGCGTGTCTATGATTCCATGGACGCCAAAAATTTTTAAAATCTTATATTTTGTCAGATATCATCAGCTGAGATGTGCTCGTCAGGGGCGGACGGACGGAACCCGTGCGGCGGAGACCAGGGCGGGCCGCTCATCCTCTACTCCGCCTCTGGGAACGACATCCTCGTGAGTATACTCCCAGCACCTCACCTAGTTTATAGATGTGGGAATCCACGCCAGCACCTCCTTCCGACTTCCCGAAGCCAGCAGAACAGCTCGCAGCAGCCTAAACCTCCCGCGACCCACGTGCAAGTCAATAAACTGACTCCGGACCCAAGTGGGCCGCTGCAGGGTAAACCTAGCCAAGGGGGGATTGTTGGATGCTGCCAGGCTGCTGATTGTGCGGAGCCCCTGAGCAGAATATGCATCACCTGAATACGTGCCCACATTGTTTGAGCCTATTTACTATACTGTACTGTACCAGCCTTTTTAATAGTCCACTGCAGGACGTATGCCTATCCATGGAGGGTGATTGGACCATATCCGCTGTACGGGTTGGTGGATTCACATACGCCATCGAATTTCTTCAACGGACAAATGCAGGTTGTCTCACGATGTTTGTCTTCACCGAAAAGCCAATGGTGTTAAATTCTGTCGATAAATTTCAAGGAACTCGTTGGCACAGGTTTGAACCCACGACCTCACGATTGTAAGGCGGGTGTCATTACCATTAGACCACCACGGCTTCAAGTTTGCAAAGCCAAGCAGTTCACCTAGTTTACCTAGTCACTGAAATCCACGCCTTTTCCCAAAGTCTCAAAGCCAGCAGAACAGCTCCTTCCAGGCAGTGACTTGCCGCCACCCGACTTGTGCTTACATTTGATATCACAGCATTTTACTGAAGTACTGTTGCTTGAGTTGTTCTACTTTTTACATGCCATGTTTGATTTCGATGAATGTTGGAAATGTATTATGTTGTAATGACGTTATCTTGATTGTGAAAAAATTAGACGTCTAGCTTTATCTAGAACGAAGTTATAGAGGGTTGAAAATGGCTTGAATGGCATCGGGAAAGTAAGCTTACATCTGGTGATTTTTTGCTCGACTTGTTTGCACCCAGACCAGACTATAGTATTAAGCTGGTTACGTCAATAAATGATTCTGATTGTAATGTCTTTATGTACTATCTGTTTCCAGCTGGGTGTGTTCACGTTCGGCTCATCGTCGGGCTGCAGCGCGGGCGCGCCGGCCGGTTACCAGAGCGTCGCCTACCACTACTCATGGATCTGGAACCTTATCTAACTCCTCCCCCCTCCCTACCGCGATACTACAAGCTCCCAGCGCCTCCTTACCACTACTCCTGAATCTAGAACCTCCTCTAACTACTCCAATCTCGATTCTATATGCTCCCAGCGCCTACCTACTCTACTCTTGGATTTGGAACCTTCTCCTAACTGCTTTTCCCTCTTTACAGCGATACGACATACTTCCAGCGCCTTCCTACCACTACTCCTGAATCTGGAACCTCCTCTAACTCCTCCCCCTCTACCGCGATACTACATGCTCCCATCGCCTCCCTACCACTATTCCTGGGTGCTATTTCCTCTAACTGCCCCACCCCCACCGCTGCGCGACACGCTGCTCCGATTTTTTTCTTATTGCTTTTATGATAACTGGTTACTAGTACTAGGTACTTGTGGGTCAAATTAATATCGGCATCAGCTATTCATCTTGTATGTAAAGTTTATTCTATTGGCATGTCCGTTTTAGTATAGGTAATAAATGCATTATCATTTTTATTTAATTTATTTTTACTGCCCACCGCCACTACCTGGTAAGACACGCATGCACTTGCAGACATTAAACAACTGAGTGAATCATTCAAGTCGGCGGATGTGAAGTTAGCTGTAGGCCGAATCATACAAGTCAACGGATGTGAAGTTAGCTATTGGGCCGAATCATACAAGTCAACGCGGATGTGAAGTTAGCTGTAGGCCGAATCATACAAGTCAACGGATGTGAAGTTAGCTATTGGGCCGAAATATACAAGTCAACGGATGTGAAGTTAGCTATTGGGCCAATATAGCTACAAGCTGCGCTATATCCAATCCTGACAGAAACTCGCATAAAACTGCGCATTGATTGGGATTCACGCAACTTGTAGCTAACTTCACATCCGCTGACTTGCATGATTCCACCTAAGCTTTATTAGCTAACTAAAGTTCGGCCGTTCAGAGAATGCGTTTCTGACACGTCATCTTAAAAAAATGTTTTTGGCCGATATCTCGGAATATTTATGGCCCATTTAATGAAATTTCATTAAATGAACCTTAAAACATTAAATGGTCCATAAATCGTAAACGGTAAGTTTTACAAAAAAGTTTAATGGAAACAAAAGATGCGAAATTTTATTTTCTACAATAATGATCTTAATGTTTTTTGCCCTTAAGGACATAGTTTCCGAGATATCGGCCAAAAACATTTTTTCAAGATGACGTGTTAGGAACGCATTCTCTGAACGGCCGAACTATAGCTGCCCGTTTCGGCTTTTCCCAGGATTAACGGCTGTTGTAGCTACAAACCTTCTCGTTGAAACACTCTAAAAGATAGTGAATACCGCGTTAACATCTGTTGTGTAGTTTGGAGGATATACGCGGGCAGACAGACACACAGATATAGTGACTGCTTTATAATATGTGGTGATATAAACAAAGTCTTAGGAGTTCATCGTTTATTAACGAGACCAATTACTACCGTTTGAATTATTACAGTTATTACAGTTACAATTACTACCGTTGATTTGTTATCTGTGATAAACTGGCCCGGCGCGCCGGGCCAGTGCCGGGTAAGCTTGTTGGCCCTTTTCGTAAATCTTCAGGGAGCTGTTTATCACAGATAACAAATAATAGCATGCAAATACCTATGTAATGGACCGGCCACACATTCGCCCTACGGCGAAGTTATCGTCACTGGGGCTCATTCATCTAATTCAAACGGTAGTAATTGGTTGTTCACGATTTGAACTACTACCTGAAGCTGGGCACATACGCTGCGATGATCGCATCTATTCATCAGATCAGTCCAGCGAGGTCCTAATATAGTTACATTGCCGGTAGGTAGTTATTGAGGAATCAAAATGACACCCCTATTTTAATCGAAAAATATTGATTTAACAAAAAAATTATTGGCATCAAAGTTGTAGAAAATCAAATTTTAAACAACTTTTGCTCCCTTAACTTCTGCTGAAAAATTGAAATAACACAAGTTATTGAAGAAATGAAATGGCACAACCGGCTATTTGAAAAAAATATCGATCCTACAAAAAGTTAATGGGAACTAAAGTTGTAGAAAATCAAATTTTAACCATTTTTTGTTCCCATAACTTCTGCTGGAAAATTGTAATAACACAAGTTATTGAAGAAATGAAATGGCACAACCGGCTATTTGAAAAAAATATCGATCCTACAAAAAGTTAATGGGAACTAAAGTTGTAGAAAATCAAATTTCAAACAACTTTTGTTCCCATAACTTCTGCTGGAAAATTGAAATAACACAAGTTATTGAAGAAATGAAATGGCACAACCGGCTATTTGAAAAAAATATCGATCCTACAAAAAGTTAATGGGAACTAAAGTTGTAGAAAATCAAATTTTAACCATTGTTTGTTCCCATAACTTTTGCTGGAAAATTGAAATAACACAAGTTATTGAAGAAATGAAATGGCACAACCGGCTATTTGAAAAAAAAAATCGATCCTTCAAAAAGTTGATGGGAATCAAAGTTGTAGAAAATCAAATTTTAAACAACTTTTGTTCCCATAACTTCTGCTGTAAAATTGAAATAATACAAGTTATTGAAGAAATTAAATGGTACAACCAACTATTTAAAAAATTATCGATCCTGCAAAAAGTTTATGGGAATCAAAGTTGTAGAAAATCAAATTTTAAACAACTTTTATTCATAGACAGACATAGACAGCTTTTTATTGTGACAAAAATACAGAACAAAACACATCACATATAGCACAACATAAATATTAAAACTTAAAAACTATGCAAAAGTAATTCTGTCTATATTTCTGTCACAAACCAGCTCCACCTCAGCGTATGCTGGTTAGGAACCAACCAGCGCTGGTCTTCCGGTGGAGCCGGCAGGTGACGTAACGTGGATTTAAAAAAAAAACAATATTGAGCTAGTCCAAAATAAAATTACTTTTTTTGATTAAACTACAAATTACATTTTTACTTTCGATATTAAAAAACAATTAACTAAGCTACCTACAATATGCATAAATACAATAAGCGAAATACGTGCAAACAAAATTCTAACATTACAATATACGACAATACAAAATTGAAGCAAACAAAAACAGAAGAAAATATTCAAAGGTAAGGGTATTCAAAATCTTATTAACTCTTACGTCTAACATTATTTTATATGTATAATTTCTTGTAAATTAAATTTGAACGAAAAATGCATGGCTCAAATAAGGGATATTAAACAATGTTAAAGCACATTCTAAATCTAACCTATAAAGCACTTGTGTCGTTCTTAAATTGCTCCTCACGCTTTTGATGATCATAAAAGAATTTCTTTAGATTGAGTCTAAAACTGTGAATACTCTGCAGGTTCCGTATTGGAGGAGGCAAATTATTCCAGCATTTGGAAGAAGCATACCTAAAAGAACCTCTGAAGGCAGCAGAACTATGTCGTTGTGTACTAAGCTGCGTTGTACATTGGCGAGGTTTGCGAGCGGTCTTCCAAGACAGTTTTTCATATAAATAAACAGGGTTTTTATACTTAATGACACCAAACATTAGACATGCCAAATGAAGCTTACGGCTTTACTTTAGCTTACGGCTGCTTTTAAAATTTGATTTTCTACAACTTTGATTCCCATCAACTTTTTGTAGGATCGATATTTTTTGAAATAGTTGGTTGTACCATTTCATTTCTTCAATAACTTGTGTTATTTCAATTTTTCAGCAGAAGTTATAGGAACAAAAGTTGTTTAAAATTTGATTTTCTACAACTTTGATGCCAATTTTTTTTTTGTTAAATCAATATTTTTCGATTAAAATAGGGGTGTCATTTTGATTCCTCAATAACTACCTACTGGCAATGCAACTATATTAGGACCTCGCTGGACTGATCTGATGAATAGATGCGATCATCGCAGCGTGTGTGCCCAGCTTCAGGTAGTAGTTCAAATCGTGAACAACCAATTACTACCGTTTGAATTAGATGAATGAGCCCCCAGTGACGAAAACTTCGCCGTAGGGCGCAGATGTGGCCATAGCATAATGCATAGACGGAATAGGTACTGCACAGATATTTAATTAACCATTACCATGCCTACTGTCTACTGTGACTTTTATTGAAATACTTATTTGTTTACTATCTAATACACATATTTATAGCATATTTGTCACAAGAGAAAAGTAAGATGAAATATTTTGGATTAGCATTTTTTTTAAATTTTTATAGAATTTTCGTTGGTTTGATTCTTTTCGTAAATCTTCAGGGAGCTGTTTATCACAGATAACAATTAATAGCATGCAAATACCTATGTTATGCATAGACGGAATAGGTACTGCATAGATATAGATAATTAACCATTACCATGCCTACTGGCTACTGTGACTTTTATTGAAATACTTATTTGTTTACTATCTAATACACATATTTATAGCATATTTGTCACAAGAGAAAAGTAAGATGAAATATTTTGGATTAGCATTTTTTTTAAATTTTTATAGAATTTTCGTTGGTTTGATTCTTTTCGTAAATCTTCAGGGAGCTGTTTATCACAGATAACAATTAATAGCATGCAAATACCTATGTTATGCATAGACGGAATAGGTACTGCATAGATATAGATAACTAGCTTTTACCCGCGGCTTCGCCCGCGTTACATTTTGATTTTGGCTTATGTTTATTTCGGCTGCGAAACTTAAGCTAACCGACAAATATCAAAATACCTTAGAGGAATGCTTTTGTTGGTTAAGTTACGGTTGGAGTTTATAAACAACCCTCAGTTTATTTCTGCCTTGTCGCGGGGGAGGTCTGAGGCAGCTGAAAAGGCGGCGCTCGAAGTCTCCCTCTTCTTTGGGTCTTTTCCCCCAAGGAAGCTTAGAGGCTAGCACTCGAGGTTCAGCCGCTTTTAACTAAAGCAGCTGAGAGGATGGCCGGTAGGTTGCATGCCTTATGAGGAGTGTCGCAACTTAGGCGGGCTGCAGTGCCGCTCTTGCGACGCTGCATCCGAGGATTTTTTTTTTATTATATCGCGAAATGTCCCTGACATGATCAGGGGCCTTAATTACAAATGAATAAACACTATACCTATATTTCAATGTTTTTGGCTGTTTGCAGTAATAATAAACATTACAATGGTACAGCAAAGTTATACCTACTTGTTCCTAATTACAATACAATACAATACATTGTTCTAAATCAAATATCTGCTTTCCATAAACTGGGCATTCCAAGATTATGTGCAGTGGAGTCTCCTCTTTTGTGGGTTCACAGATGCACGATGGGCTTTCCCTCAACTTAAATCGATGTAAGTATTGGGAAAACTCACCATGCCCCGTCAGCACTTGAGTTATGATTCCCACTGGTGGTATTTCTCTTACGATCTTGTATGCCGCCCTTGCATCCGGAAAATATGTTTTGGTTACCGCCGCTGTGTGTCCATCCTGATACCGCCGGTTCCACTCGTCAAGAGAGTCCTTTCGGATTTCTCGCTTGACGAATGAAACGGGGCAGTTATCGTAAATAGGTCTGCACTTCGAGTGCAGTGCTGCTTCCTTTGCTAGCTGGTCCGCTCACTCATTTCCCTCCATCCCCGCGTGCGCTTTAATCCAATAAAGTTTCACTATTTTATTTTGTGCGTGTAGTAACTTTATGTTAGCTTTGAATTTACTGCTAAGGGATGGAGGGAAGATACGCCAACTACCGTTTCCAGTGCAGACCTGGAGTCACAAAAGATTGTTGCTTTTTCGGTACCCTCAAGAAGTGCCAATAACTTGGCCTGGTACACGGAGCACCAATCGGCCAATTTCAGCTTGCGGGTACTGTTCTCAGCGGCATCATCCCAAATGGATAATGCCGCCCCAACTTTCCCTTTAATTTTGCTGCCGTCTGTAAATATGTTAATTTTTCGGTTAAGATTTTGCTCTAGTGCTGCTCCGTCTGTCAGGCATATGAACTCCAGCTCCTCCTGCTGCGCTGGGTGGCTTTTTTTCTGTCTCTCTATCTCCAGTTACTTGCTGGAAATAACCTTTCTTAGTTTCATAAAGCAAGGCTGCTTCCTGGACTCTGATATGACAGCCGAGGATTAGGGGCCGCGGTGGGATATATGGAACTGGTGGTGTAGGTGCCGCCACCTACCCTACCTTCCGCTAGGCCGTCAATGTGTTGGCAGACGCAGTGGGGCTGCAGGGGAAGAGAGGTGTCGGTATCGCGATGGCCGTTCTCACTGCCCTCTGCAGTTGAAGAGGCAGGCGCTGGGCTACTATGACTGACCCGCTGCACTGGGACCAGGGCGTTGGAATGCTGTCTGACGTTCAGTACTGGTTAGTCCCGAGTGGTGGATGACGATGTGTCTTGTGCTCCGAAACACTCCGTCATTGTGGCGAGAGCGCAAGCTCCGTTATGGAGCCCGAGTCTGGGCTAGCGCTGTGTGCGCTGTGTTCTGAGTGCCGCGAAGGAGTGCGAAAAATGTAGGAACGTCCTATGTCAATGGCCTATGTCACTTTTCGTCTTTCAAACTACGAGTATATTCATGCAATAAGCCAAGGCAAGTTGCTCCATTGCTGAGAAAAAAATATTGTTAAGTCCTACGGGAACCACAATTTTTTCGGGATGGAAAGTATCCTATGTCACTTTCCGTCTTCCAAACTATGCCCACCCCAAATATCAAGTCAATCCGTTGCTCCATTGTTGAGAAACAGGTATTGTCCTATCCCATGGTAATCACGAATTTTCTCGAGATAAAAAAGTATCCTATTATCACTTTCTGTCTTTTAAACCATATGTATCCATACCAAAAATCAGGTCAATATTTTGCTCCGTTGCTGCGTCAAAGAGGAACAAACCAACAAACTTTTCGGATTGATAATATTAAAGTACTAGCTTTTACCCGCGGCTTCGCCCGCGTTACATTTTGATTTTGGCTTATGTTTATTTCGGCTGCGAAACTTAAGCTAACCGACAAATATCAAAATACCTTAGAGGAATGCTTTTGTTGGTTAAGTTACGGTTGGAGTTTATAAACAACCCTCAGTTTATTTCTGCCTTGTCGCGGGGGAGGTCTGAGGCAGCTGAAAAGGCGGCGCTCGAAGTCTCCCTCTTCTTTGGGTCTTTTCCCCCAAGGAAGCTTAGAGGCTAGCACTCGAGGTTCAGCCGCTTTTAACTAAAGCAGCTGAGAGGATGGCCGGTAGGTTGCATGCCTTATGAGGAGTGTCGCAACTTAGGCGGGCTGCAGTGCCGCTCTTGCGACGCTGCATCCGAGGATTTTTTTTTTATTATATCGCGAAATGTCCCTGACATGATCAGGGGCCTTAATTACAAATGAATAAACACTATACCTATATTTCAATGTTTTTGGCTGTTTGCAGTAATAATAAACATTACAATGGTACAGTAAAGTTATACCTACTTGTTCCTAATTACAATACAATACAATACATTGTTCTAAATCAAATATCTGCTTTCCATAAACTGGGCATTCCAAGATTATGTGCAGTGGAGTCTCCTCTTTTGTGGGTTCACAGATGCACGATGGGCTTTCCCTCAACTTAAATCGATGTAAGTATTGGGAAAACTCACCATGCCCCGTCAGCACTTGAGTTATGATTCCCACTGGTGGTATTTCTCTTACGATCTTGTATGCCACCCTTGCATCCGGAAAATATGTTTTGGTTACCGCCGCTGTGTGTCCATCCTGATACCGCCGGTTCCACTCGTCAAGAGAGTCCTTTCGGATTTCTCGCTTGACGAATGAAACGGGGCAGTTATCGTAAATAGGTCTGCACTTCGAGTGCAGTGCTGCTTCCTTTGCTAGCTGGTCCGCTCACTCATTTCCCTCCATCCCCGCGTGCGCTTTAATCCAATAAAGTTTCACTATTTTATTTTGTGCGTGTAGTAACTTTATGTTAGCTTTGAATTTACTGCTAAGGGATGGAGGGAAGATACGCCAACTACCGTTTCCAGTGCAGACCTGGAGTCACAAAAGATTGTTGCTTTTTCGGTACCCTCAAGAAGTGCCAATAACTTGGCCTGGTACACGGAGCACCAATCGGCCAATTTCAGCTTGCGGGTACTGTTCTCAGCGGCATCATCCCAAATGGATAATGCCGCCCCAACTTTCCCTTTAATTTTGCTGCCGTCTGTAAATATGTTAATTTTTCGGTTAAGATTTTGCTCTAGTGCTGCTCCGTCTGTCAGGCATATGAACTCCAGCTCCTCCTGCTGCGCTGGGTGGCTTTTTTTCTGTCTCTCTATCTCCAGTTACTTGCTGGAAATAACCTTTCTTAGTTTCATAAAGCAAGGCTGCTTCCTGGACTCTGATATGACAGCCGAGGATTAGGGGCCGCGGTGGGATATATGGAACTGGTGGTGTAGGTGCCGCCACCTACCCTACCTTCCGCTAGGCCGTCAATGTGTTGGCAGACGCAGTGGGGCTGCAGGGGAAGAGAGGTGTCGGTATCGCGATGGCCGTTCTCACTGCCCTCTGCAGTTGAAGAGGCAGGCGCTGGGCTACTATGACTGACCCGCTGCACTGGGACCAGGGCGTTGGAATGCTGTCTGACGTTCAGTACTGGTTAGTCCCGAGTGGTGGATGACGATGTGTCTTGTGCTCCGAAACACTCCGTCATTGTGGCGAGAGCGCAAGCTCCGTTATGGAGCCCGAGTCTGGGCTAGCGCTGTGTGCGCTGTGTTCTGAGTGCCGCGAAGGAGTGCGAAAAATGTAGGAACGTCCTATGTCAATGGCCTATGTCACTTTTCGTCTTTCAAACTACGAGTATATTCATGCAATAAGCCAAGGCAAGTTGCTCCATTGCTGAGAAAAAAATATTGTTAAGTCCTACGGGAACCACAATTTTTTCGGGATGGAAAGTATCCTATGTCACTTTCCGTCTTCCAAACTATGCCCACCCCAAATATCAAGTCAATCCGTTGCTCCATTGTTGAGAAACAGGTATTGTCCTATCCCATGGTAATCACGAATTTTCTCGAGATAAAAAAGTATCCTATTATCACTTTCTGTCTTTTAAACCATATGTATCCATACCAAAAATCAGGTCAATATTTTGCTCCGTTGCTGCGTCAAAGAGGAACAAACCAACAAACTTTTCGGATTGATAATATTAAAGTATGATGATTCTGTACCATAAAGAAACATGTTCAACCTCTAATGATAGAAGATTTAAAAATATTTTTATTGTCAGACAAAATGACGGCCTGGTATTAAACGTCATAGTAACATGTACTCGTAGCATGCAGAGGGAAAATAACATTTTATCTAATTTTAATGTCAGTTGTCATTTTCAATCCATACTTTATTTCCTCTTCAAGGGGATATAATGGTGGAAAAACAATTTGTCCCCGTGCCATGCTACCTGCAGACAATGTCACCTGTCATCTAATTACGTTTGGCTGTGACGTTTCGTTAGTCCATATTAGCGTCATAGAGGAATTAATCACTTAGCGTCTTTGTGATAGTGGCGACAGTTTCGCTTTCGATGGTTTTTGTCCTGTCCTACAGGAACGATGCAATTTTTCGGGATAAAAAGTATCCTAAAGCTCCTTCCGCCTTTTAAACTATGTCTATGCCAAAAATCAAGTCAATCCGTTGCTCCGTTGGTGCGTGATAGAGTAACAAACCAACAAACCAACAAACTTTTCGGATTTATAATATTAGTAAGGATTAACCATTACCATGCCTACTGGCTACTGTGACTTTTATAGCAAAACTTATTTGTTTACTATCCAATACACTTATTTATAGCATATTTGTCACAAGAGAAAAGTAAGATGAAATATATCTGCACACCTGTTTGGCGTCGGCCCTTTTGTAAATATAGCATTGACTCAGAATATGTAATGTTTTATCCATTTAGATAAGTGTAAACATGATAGTAAATATGTCGTCTTATTTGTAAGACGTATCATGGCAAAGGGAAGGACCATTTTTAACCGACTTCCAAAAAGGAGGAGGTTCTATGTTGGTCTGTAGGTATGTATATTTTTGTGTATATTCATCATCATTCCGCCAATTGTGAACCGAATCGAGTAATTCCTTTTTAGATATAAAGAGTATACTCCCGAGGTCCCATTTAAATTTTACAGAAATCGGCTGACCAGTTTTTGAAAAATCAACAATTATGTAAACAATTCGAGCGAATTATTCGAATTTTGTACCCGATGGAAGGCGGTTTGCCATCTTTTTGCGAAAAATCCTTACATAGTATAAAATAAAGTCGCTATTTTTGTGTTTGTTTGTCTGTATGCTTAAATCTTTAAAACTACGCAACGGATTTTGATGCGGTTTTTTTTAATGGATAGAGTGATCGAAGAGGAAGGTTTATATGTATAGTACACCTGTGCGAAGCCGGGGCGGGTCGTCTAGTAATTATATACACTTTTAATGTTAGTTGTCATTATCAAGCCATACTTTATTAACTCTTAGAAGGGATATAATGGTGGAAAGACAATTTGTCCCTTTGCCGTGCTACTCGTGTGGTGGACTTAAGGATGATTTATAGACTATATGCTTCGAGCAAATATCTATAGTCACAATCGTGCAAAAAAAGTGTCCGAGTCAAAACTCTGCCCAAGCTACGTAGTGGGCAGGCTTTTTAGCTAGTCGTAAGGTGATTGCAAGCCGACTACAACGCCGCGCGATGTCAAAGTGCTCGGTTACAAGCACTAATTAGGTGACATAACGTCGAGATTTGAGAAAACGGGTCATTGTGCATTGTTTAATGTAAATATCTAATTCGGTATGTATGACGGCGCTCGGATATTTTATTACTACCTTCACTTATGGACTGTGGCTCTGTAGATATTTGCTCGAAGGCTCTATGTCGTTAGGACCTGGTTGCACGGCCAACAAAATGTTTTATTGTATAAAGTTTTTCTTTAATACGCACACCAGGTTCTTCTTTAGCAAAGTGCAGGTACCTAGTTTCAGAGGTATATAGGTTCATCATCATCATGAACAATTTTTACAATGGAAATCAATGTGAAATCGCAAAAAAAAATCAGACTTATGATAAGACGTAAGGAGCAACCTTTGCTCAGATAAATAAACGTATGTACAGAATAATTATTTTTCACAAAAAATGGCAAAACCGCCTTCCCTCGTGTACAAAATTCGAATATTTCGCTTGAATTGTTTACATTATTATTGATTTATCAAAAACGGCTCAGCCGATTTCTGTAAAATTTAAATGGGACCTTGGGAATATACCCTTTCGAACTAAAAAAAGAATTTTTCGATTCGGTTCACAATTGGCGAAATTATCGATGAACATACATAAAAAAATACACACGAACATAGAACCTCCTCCTTTTTGGAAGTCTGCGTGCTTCATCTTCGATCGCTTTCATCGACGTCGCTTACCATCAGGCGAGTTGGTGGTCAAGCACCGACTTATTCACGAAAAAAATATTATAACGCCATCTTGTGATACAAGCTAACATTTACTTCTAGTCGTAAAATGGTAAGACATGGGTAAAACCATAGAATCCTTACATAGTCCTTACATAGTATAAAATAAAGTCGCTATTTTCGTTTGTTTGTTTGTCTGTATGCTTAAATCTTTAAAACTACGCAACGGATTTTGATGCGGTTATTTTTAATGGATAGAGTGATTCAAGAGGAAGGTTTATATGTATAATACACCTGTGCGAAGCCGGGGCGGGTCGTCTAGTATAAAATAAAGTCGCTATTTTCGTTTGTTTGTTTGTCTGTATGCTTAAATCTTTAAAACTACGCAACGGATTTTGATGCGGTTTTTTTTAATGGATAGAGTGATTCAAGAGGAAGGTTTATATGTATAATACACCTGTGCGAAGCCGGGGCGGGTCGTCTAGTATAAAATAAAGTCGCTATTTTCGTTTGTTTGTTTGTCTGTATGCTTAAATCTTTAAAACTACGCAACGGATTTTGATGCGGTTTTTTTTAATGGATAGAGTGATTCAAGAGGAAGGTTTATATGTATAATACACCTGTGCGAAGCCGGGGCGGGTCGTCTAGTATAAAATAAAGTCGCTATTTTCGTTTGTTTGTTTGTCTGTATGCTTAAATCTTTAAAACTACGCAACGGATTTTGATGCGGTTTTTTTTAATGGATAGAGTGATTCAAGAGGAAGGTTTATATGTATAATACACCTGTGCGAAGCCGGGGCGGGTCGTCTAGTATAAAATAAAGTCGCTATTTTCGTTTGTTTGTTTGTCTGTATGCTTAAATCTTTAAAACTACGCAACGGATTTTGATGCGGTTTTTTTTAATGGATAGAGTGATTCAAGAGGAAGGTTTATATGTATAATACACCTGTGCGAAGCCGGGGCGGGTCGTCTAGTATAAAATAAAGTCGCTATTTTCGTTTGTTTGTTTGTCTGTATGCTTAAATCTTTAAAACTACGCAACGGATTTTGATGCGGTTTTTTTTAATGGATAGAGTGATTCAAGAGGAAGGTTTATATGTATAATACACCTGTGCGAAGCCGGGGCGGGTCGTCTAGTAAGAACTAAAGTAATAGAAACAGTACCTACTAAAATAGCAAGAGATATACATCACTTTGTCCCATTTTAAATAAGAAATTTAAAAGGTGTTAGAAAAAGATGCACATACACCCGAACTTACGTAATTTCGAAGGGTTTCACAAACTAGCATTGAGCTATCTCGGCTGTCCAAATTCAAAAAGGTAAAAGGTAAGTGGGAAGGTAAAATGATCAGAGATACATTCTCACTGGAACTAGAGGGTTCAAATTTCCGGAAAAGACAAATGACCAAGTGTAACCAAATTTTAACCATTTTGACATTCCAACTGGTGATTTTGACGTATGCGACAGACATTGCGATTTTTTTGTTTCACTCGCTCGTGTATGCAGTATAACCAGACATGAATATGACAGTTGTAACGTAGCTTAGTGTAAATTTTTTTTTTTTTTTAAAAAACCTTATAACAATGTAGCGTTATATTAGGCAAGTCAGTTACAATTATTCATGATGCTCATAAGAAATATGCAATCAACTTAATATTCTAAAGCCATTAAAATCATAATAATAATAAAATGTTAAAAAATTAATTAGTTCATGTCAAAATTAATACATTGGGTAAAATTATAATTTCCGTAAAATATAAAATCGAAACATGTCAAAATAAAAAAATAGTAAAGTTCATACACAAAATAAATACTAAAATTCAAACAAAGATTCAGTTAGTCTAATTTTCATGAAGTCATTTAGCTTGTAAAATGCATTATTAATAAAAAATGCTTAAATTTTCATTTTAAAGTCAAGATAAGATAAATTTCTGATGGCAACTGGCAACTTATTATCCATAAATAATTTGTTATATACGCCTTGCTTTTGAACTTTGCCGAGTCTTACTCTGGGCAGAACTAGTCTATCGTTATTTCTTAAATTTCTGTTAAGGGTATCCATTAGTCTGGGATATTTTTTCTCTCTTTCGTTATGAATCTCCAGTAAACTTTTATAAATATATAGAGATATGACTGTCATTATCTTATTTTCTAAAAAATATTTTTTTGCAGACATTCTTTTTTTAAGTCCGTTTATAATTCTTATAGATCGTTTCTGACATTTTAGTACATTCTTGATGTCTACACCATTGCCCCATGTAGTAATGGCATAACTCAATAATGAATGTACATACGCATAGTAAACTGATATAAGAGATTTTCTATCTAAAAGTGGCTTTAATTTAAAAAGGGCATAATTCGCGCTAGATATTTTTTTACAGATTTTATTTATATGCTCTCTGTGACTTATGGTATAATTTAAAGTATACCCAAGGAACACATTTTCCGTTTTAAGGCCTGTATTATTTCCTTTCTTAGCTTCATATTTCATTATGACGCTTTTATCTGCGTTTAAAATTATACCGTTAGTTTCAAACCACTCACGAAGCGCAGTCATTGCTGTCGATATTTTTTTATCAAGATAATCTTTATTTTTATCAGTCAATCCAATGTGTGTATCATCAGCAAATAGATTTACAGTAGCCCAATCGGGTAGACAGCTCGCGAGATCATTTATATAAATGAGAAACAGGAGAGGCCCCAGCACTGAACCTTGTGGAACTCCTATATCAACTGTACCTACTGACGAGTTACGTTCATTTACATTGACAGTCTGCGTTCTGTTAAGGTAAGATTTGATCATTTCCAATTCTTTTCCGTCAAACCCATAGTACTCTAATTTCAATATCAATATGTCGTGACGTAAACAATCAAAAGCTTTGGATAGGTCGCAAAAATACTAGCGCATTTCTGGGACCCATCCAACCCCTCTAATATATAATATACCACTTCTCTAATTGCCATTTCTGTGGACCTATTTCTACGGAAACCGAATTGTTTTGGAGTAAATAAATTATTATTTTCGAAATATTCTATGATCTTCTTTTTTAAAATTGCTTCTATTATTTTTGATATTACAGGCAGTATACAAATCGGCCTGTAGTTACTCAAGTCTGATTTTTTTCCTTTTTTATGTAACGGGATGACACGACCAGCTTTTAAAGAGTCCGGGAAAATACCTTCTTCTATACACGAATTAATGACTATACACAGTAAATTCAATAGGTAGTCGTTTTTGATAATGAGATCTCGCATTGTTTTGGAACTTATGCCGTATATATCCAATGATTTCTTCCCTTTCATTTCTTTCACTGTGCGTCTTAAATCAGCTATACTAACTAAATCCAATTTAAATTTAATTTTCGGTCTATCCATTTTTTGCAAATATTCATTACAATTTTCTTTATTAATGTTTGTATGTCTTGTAAGGTTATGTGCTACGTTCAGAAAAAAGTTATTAAATAAATTAGCTATAATTGCTTCGTCTCGTATAGTCCATTATTCCTAATATAGTCGATAGTCGATAGCAATATCAATATCGATTTATCAATACTTCTATTACTTGTAATTCTTCTGGGGGTAAAACCGATCGACGCTGCTGTCGCCCAGATATTAATTAAGAAAAACAACAAAACTATCAAAAACTTAACGTTTATTAATCATTTTCATCATCTTCAACCTTTGCTGGATCTTGACCAACCGCTCCTTATTCGACAACGCCTTCGTCCTCATTTTCGCTTTGAAATCCACTTTTTTATCCACTTTCTGACCAAATCCTGCCGTTTTCTGACTAAAATCCGCCGCTTTCTGGCCAAACTCCACCGCTTTCAGACCATCTAACGCCATTTGACACACATCTGACTTCTGATTTTCAGTCATTCTCCCTTCTTTATCAATAACATGCCTTAAAGATTTCCGTTTCACCAAATTCACTGAAAAGAACTCTTTATCGCACTTATCACACGTCTGTCTCACTCCTAGCTCAGTTTTTGTACCAATCTCTTCGTAATTCTGTCTATTTTGCATATAAATCTTCATAAACGAAAAACAGAGATCACATAACTGCATTACAGCAAAAGTATCCATTGAAACGTCACTTTTCCTATTAAAAGTACTATTGAAACTATTCGCCATAATATTCGCATTTTCGCCACAGATGTGTGTATTTTTTTGCTGAAAAGTCTCAAATCTGGCCAAACAATTATCACATTTATAAGCTTCATGATGGTTTTTCAGATGTTTGCTATAATTGTGGTATTTCAGGCCACATTTCGGGCAGTATTTGGTCTTGTAAGTTTCTTCGTTGCCATGTTCAGGATGTTGGTTTGTTATATGCTTTTTCAGGCTGTAGTGGTTGCCGGCGATGTATCTGTCGCAGAGGCAACAAAGTGGCGTGGAGAAATGTGGCTTTTTTATTTGTATGTGCGTCGGTTCGTGTTGTAAAAGCTCGAACCTGAAAATATATAATTTACTTAGTAAAACAAATAAATAGATACATATTAGGAGGCATCTTACACATGGTCTCTAATCCTAAACTAAGCAAAGCTAGTCATATGGCTGCCGGAGACTGATACGATATACTCACAGACTACTATAGATACCTACTACGTATGATATACTACATATACATATTTTTTTAAGCCGTGGTGGTCTAGTGATAGTAGAGACCAACCTTACAATCGTGAGATCGTGAGTTCAAATCCCGGTCCCGTACTACTGAATTCTTCGAAATTCATGTACGGAATTTCACACCACTGGCTTTTCGGTGAAGGAAAACATCGTGAGGCAACCTGCATACGTCCGTGGAAGAAATTCGATGGCGTATGTGAATCCACCAACCCGCACTGGGCCAGAATGGTGGATATGGCCCAATCACCCTTTATGGGTAGGCATACGTCCTGCAGTGGACTTTTAAAAAGGCTGGTGCAGTATATAGTACATATTTTTACAGAGTTATCTGCTGTACTACGCCGAAAGGTAGTGATTAAGACCTTCATTATGAACAACTTTTACTATGGGGCCAACACGGAATACCAGAACAAAAAACAGCGGTTCCATACAAAACTCGAAATCGACAAAATGTTTGAAACCAGCTGTTTTTTTCTCGAATTTATTTCGGGTTGGTCTCATAATAAAAGTAATAAATAATAATAATAAAGTAATTGATAATGATGGCCTGAATAGCCTCTGGATAACCCTGTATTAGGGCTGGCCCTGGTGTCAGTTTTAAAGCATCTTGAAGTTACATTATGTTTGGACTTTTTGCATCAGGGAATAGGAATAATAAAACCGGCCAAGTGCGAGTCGGACTCGCGCACGAAGGGTTCCGTACCGTATGGGAGCCCCATTCCTCTTGCCGTTATTAATAGCGAGCAAAAAACTTCTAAAAATCACGTTTGTTGTATGGGAGCCCCCCTTAAATATTTATTTTATTCTGTTTTTAGTATTTGTTGTTATAGCGGCAACAGAAATACATCATCTGTGAAAATTTTAGCTGCCTAGCTATCATGGTTCATGAGATACAGCCCGGTGACAGACAGACAGACAGACGGACATCGAAGTCTTAGTAATAGGGTCCCGTTTTTACCCTTTGGGTACGGAACACTAAAAATATACTATCATCGCATGATCCTACACATACATAGGATTAAATAGTAAATAGTAAGTAAGTTCGTATAGGCCGGGTGGCGAGCCCTGGGGTCAGAGTTTTAAGCCGCCTGAATACCTCTGACATGGCTAAACGGTTAAAACAACCGGGTCCTACAATTTAACGTGTCATCCGAGCCACGGGAGCGCTCAGTTGGAAAATACCACCCGAGGTCATTCATCCAAATACAAATAGGATTCAATTAAATTGTGTACTGTAAGAAAAACTAACTAGTATCGGTAATATATAACGCTGTTAAAATTAAGATAATTTAAACAAAGTAGCGGTACTGTAATATACTAGCTGACCCGCCAAACGTTGTTTTGCCATAACAATATTAATAATTATAAATTAGAAATTTAAAAAACCCCCGACACAAAAATATTTGACAACAAACTTTCAATTGACAACCATTTTGGGCACATTTGTAGAATTTTGGTTCTTCCATCCCCACTTTAACCCACCATAACTCTTAAACGGCTCAATCGATTTTTATAAAACATAGCTAAGAACACTCTCGATTAAGTCTCCTTTCATCCAAAAAAAAAACTAAACTGAAATCGGTTCAGTGGTTCGGGCGCTATGATGCCACAGACAGACAGACAGACACACAGACAAACAGACACGTCAAACTTATAACACCCCTTTTGCGTCGGGGGTTAAAAACTATCACTAATAGAAAAAAAATGCGATTATAAATTGAGATGTAAACTATCCTATCTCTCAAGTTGGGTCTAACTACACACAGTGTACAATATTTGGTTAAAATCGGTCCAGTAATAGGCATGATGACTTAAAAAAGTCCGTCAGATAGACTGTCAAAAAATTTTACACATTTTATTTTTTCTTTTGTCCATTAAACATTAATTGATGAAGATATAGTCCGTCAAAGTTCCGCGTGACGTCACAAGTGTCATACACATGTATAGACTTCTGTAAGAGAAGTGACGTCACGACCCCCACTCCCAAACTTTGACAAGGTTTATCTTTGTCATTTGTAGTTTGATTGACAAAAGAAAAAATACGTGTCCAATATTTTTTGATAATCTAACTCACGGACTAATTATAATTATAATAATGATTTTTTTACCCAGTCATCGTGCCTATTGAAGAGTTCATCGCGGACAAACAACGTGACACGAAATTTTGATATATAAAGAAAAATAATTATACATACCTGTTAAAGAACTGTCTTCCACAATATTTGCAGTAACATACATCAGGTGAAGTCAGAACCTCATAATGTATAGAATTTCCAAGTTTCACTTCAATTTTCTCTTGTACACCATTATTTTCATCCTCAATAATATTTAAAGCTTCCAAATTAATACCGTGACTTCTAAACACTTTAAAAACAGATATTTGATTTTCAAAATTGTCCACTGCGCTCTCACAATTGTTCATTCCGTAACCAAAATTGTTTATTCCATTTGTCATATTCGTATCATGTTCAAATCCTGTTCCGTTTATTAAGTTTCCTCCGCTATAGTCAGCAATAATCTCAAAATTGTTCTCTTCAATATCGTGAATGTTCATTTGGTTCTCAGAATTGTTTATTACCTTGTTATCGCTTGTTTTAATGTTTAAACCGAGGCTCGTAGTATCGTCAGAGTCTGAGACTACCAATGCCTCATCTAAATCGAGTTCTTGACATAACGTATCGATATTCACGTGACATTCGTTTGATATATCTCTAAATAATGTATCTTCTATATCTTCTTCAAACAGTAATCTGTGTCTTATTGATTCTTTATCATCATCTAACGGAGAACTGGCTCTTTCTTTTACAGTAGGGCTAAACGGCTCAACCTTTTCAACAGGAGGAGGACTCATCTCAACAATTATTATATTTGGTGCTCTCTTAACCGTATCTCCGTTTTCTGTACTTTTTATGCCATCGTTATATATTTTACTGTCTTTTTTATGCTTTGCATTGTCATTTATTATTTTGACATCTTTGTTAACAACTTCTCCTATGCCTTGTGAGCTGTTGTATATATTACTGTCATTTTTAGTTGCTCTACTAGTCATATTATCTTTTTTAGATACACTTACAGAATTACGATTATCGCTTTTTTCTTTTTTACCATTTTTATTTAACTTAGTACTAACGAATAAATTAATATCATCGTCACATTTAACAACTAGTTGTTTCTCAACTATGCTTTTGAGTATATCGGGTACTTTTTCCTTTACATTATTGCTATTATTGCTTATATTAGGTTTTATTATGAGTTTATTGTGATATTTCAACATGTGCGAGTCTAAATCTTCATTTGATTCAAAGTGCCTTAGGCATTCTCTGCATTGGTACAGGTTTAGCTTGACTACGGGTACAATCATATGAGTAATGTTGTGTTGAAATAAGGAATATCTGGAAATGAAAAAAGCTAGATTAGATAGATAACTACAACACTAGCTTTCGCGCGCGGCTTCGCCCGCGTGATATTTTAATTTTTGCGCAATCCCATAGGAATATTTTATTTTTGGGATTGATGTAGTCTATGTCACTTTCCATGATTCAAACTGTGACCAAAAATCAAGTCGATCCGTTGCTCTGTTAAAAGAGGAACAAACCAATAAACCAACCAACACACTATCGGATTTATAATATTACTAGCGACCCGCCGCGGCTTCCCACAGGTGTATTATACATATATAATATCACCCTTCCTCTTGAATCACTCTATCTATTAAAAAAACGCATCAAAATCCGTTGCGTAGTTTTAAAGATATAAGCATACTCGTACATAGGGACAGATAGACAGGGAAGCGACTTTGTTTTATACCATGTAGTGATTAGTAAGGAAGTTGTGCCAGGGGCGCAAAGTCACACTAATAATTGATGGAGCTGGGTTGGCATATAGTTTGAAGAACGGATGGCCGAGCTGTAAAATTCTCGAATGGACAAGCACCGGCAAGCGCAGCATAGGACCGCAGGAATCCGCTGGATGCATGCTGCTTTTGATTTGATTTTTCGAGCATATTTAAATTTTAATATAAAATCGGTGTACCAAGTTTTGTTAAGATTCATCGAAAAATGCGACCTAGACGAAAATTGACATTCACACAGTTGTTCCGCCAGGGAATAGAACAGTCTTTCTGCTTTCCTGTTTCTTAAGAGATATAATCTAAAGCTTTTTAAGGTCAGAGTGAATAGGTATCTTCTAGGTCTGCGTGCTTCATCTTCGACCACAACGTCGCTTACCATCAGGCGAGTTGGTGGTCAAGCGCGGACTTATTTGCGACAAAAAAAACAGATAGAAGCAAAATCGTCGACATTAAGCAGAGACCATTTGGTCAATAAAAATTAATTACCTATCACTAAACTCTTCATCACAACTTTCAGCCACTCGTCCACTGCTGGACATAGGCCTTCTCTATGGATCTCCAATAACACCGGTTGAAGTGGCTAGCATCCAACGCAAACTTTACTTGCTTAATGAGATCGCAACGCTACGTAAAAAAAATTACAATTGTTCTTTACTAATTTGACCAAACAAACTGTTATTTCCAAAGCATGTTTTAATTCAATTCAAAGTGGGGGCGATAAGTCCTGCACTGACGTCCCGCATGAGGTGTTTTGTGCATTTCCCCCTCCAGCGTCTACCCGAGCCAGCCCAGCTGCTTAAAATAACAGAGCGTAGCCCTGGGCCGCTGGCATAACTGCTCCAGTAGCTTAGGTGGTGAATGAAATGATGGCGATGTGGATAAGGCTGATGACAATGCAGAAGCATCATGCAATCCGTTAGCTATTCTAGTGTCTTCTGTGGCTTTGCAATGCCACAGAAGCCAAAGCATGTTGGACACTTACCCCAAACTAAGCTCTAGGCTTGTATGTTCGTGAATGTGTACTTGCCTGTATGCAGAAATGAAGTTGGTTTTGCCATTTTTGGTTATTTTATTTAAAAATTAATTACCTATCACTGAATTCTTCATCGCAAAACTCGCACTGCTCCAGACTCTTTTTCCGAAGACTGTGGTAACCATTCAATTCCTTTGCCTGCTTTAACACTATCAGGGCTTCGTCTTCGCTAGACGAGCTGCTGGTGCTGTACCGTTTGAATCTCATTGTGGTGGTAACCTGGAAGTAACAATGATAATAGCATTAATACAGTACTTGTCTATTGCATTCTTCATCTAGTTAGTGAAGAAAAACATAGTAAAATAATGGATATGTTTGATCAATTATATTTTTAATAACAGCAAATATAACTGAGACATTGAATTTTCTAACCTTATGATCTTTACTCTTAGATGAATATTTTTTTAAATTTTAGTTTTTTTTTTATCTTTTGAATAGGCATGATATGATGACTGGGTAAAAAAATCATTATTATAGTTATTAGTCCGTGAGTTAGATTATCAAAAAATATTGGACACGTATTTTTTCTTTTGTTAATCAAACAACAAATGACAAATATAAACCTTGGCAAAGTTTGGGAGTGGGGGTCGTGACGTCACCTCTCTTACAGAAGTCTATACATTTGTATGGCACTTGTGACGTCACGCGGAACTTTGACGGACTATATCTTCATCAATTTTTAGGGTTCCGTACCCAAAGGGAAAAACGGGACCCTATTACTAAGACTTCGATGTCCGTCTGTCTGTCACCGGGCTGTATCTCATGAACCATGATAGCTAGACAGCTGAAATTTTCACAGATGATGTATTTCTGTTGCCGCTATAACAACAAATACTAAACACAAAATAAAATAAATATTTAAGGGGGGCCATACAACAAACCTGAATTTTTAGACGTTTTTCGCTCTATATTAATTATGGTAACAGGTACATGCTTGAAATTTTCACAGAATATTTAGTTTTATATTCACTTCAATAGTAAATAATAAAATTAAAATGAAATAAATATTTAAGGGGTCCTCATACTGTACGGAATCCTCCGAGCGCGAGTCCGACTCGTACTTGGCCGATTATTTTTGTTTAATTGAGAAAAGAAAAAATACTTGCCTAATATTTTTTAATAGTCTATCTGACAGACTAATTATATTTTTTTAGTCATCATTCCTATTGTCGACACTTGTTTCAGTTCACAGATAATAAAATAACAATGGAATTGTAGACTTTTAGCAACAACATGCATTTAAGGGTTAAAGAATACACCCAAAAGTAGAATGTTCCTATTAAATTAAAATAAGAAATATAAATAATTAGCTAACAACGCACTCTCCTGGATAATATGAAAGGCCTGTATGTATCTAGTTTTATTTACTAACTAGTGACCCACCCTGGTTTCGCACAGGTGTATTATACATTTTAACTTTCCTCTAGAATTCCTCTATCTATTAAAAAAACTGCATTAAAATATGTTGCATAGTTTTAAAGATATTAGTAAGATAGAGTAAGCATACATGGGGACAGACAGCGGGAAGCAACTTTGTTTTTTACTATAGTACTTAGTTGTAGATTAGTGATAATAATCAGAATATAGCTAGGGAGTGCAATCTTGCAGCAAATCTTTAGTATAGGTATTTGCAAGATTTAAGAGGTATAATCTCGCAAGATCTCGGTATTTTGCGAGATCTCGCAAATCAACGAATTATTTTTAATTATTAGAAGTATTCTATTGAAACTTGGTAAAGTTATTATTCTAGAGGCGAAATACTTAAATAATTTACATATAAAAAATACTGAATCATTTATTTTTAAAAATTACAGATTATTCTGAAAAAAAAAACTCCTAAGAAAACACAGCATATCTTAGGTGTCGTCTGCCAACTGCCTTCGGATGTTAAGTGCCAAATACCCAGCAGCAGAAAAGGCCCGTTCTTGCCTCTACGCTTGTTGGCACCACTGATGATAGGCATTGATATGCTGACTGCAGGTGCTGCCCTTTTTCCCCGCCTGATTCTAACAGTACTGTACAATCTTGCAAATCTTGCGAGATCACGCGCGATTTTTGGTGCACGATTAATCTTGCGAAATTGGTGCAAGATCTCGGTATTTCGAGATCTCGGAATCCCGATATTGCACTCCCTAGAATATACCACATCACTGGTTTTTCAGTCAAGGAAAACATTGTGAGGCAACCTACATACATCCTCAAAAGAAATTAAATGGTATGTGTGAATCTACCAATTCAAAATGGGCCAGTGTGGTGGATATGGCCCAATCACCTTTGTGGGTAGGCCTACATCCTGCAGTGAACTATTAAAAAGGTTGGTATAGGCCGCGTCACACAAGTTGGCAGAAATTAAGTTAGCAACAAGCTGTGCAATATCTAATCAACACGAGGTTTTGTGAGAGCTTCAGTCAGGGTTGGATATTGCGCAGCTTGTAGCTAACTTCATTTCCACCAACTTGTGTGACGCGGCCTATACATGTACATTTTACAAGTATTCAGACTATAGCCAATTTCTTAGCATAATATATCGTCAAAGTACTTATTATGAACATCCTTTTTGCTTCAAAATAAAAATTGACAAGTGAACAAAAATAATACTTATACATAAATTACTTCACATTCTCTCTAATTACTCTCAACTTAATAAATATTATGTGGTCATCTTAAATAGCTGATGATGTGGCCAAGAATTATTTCCAATAGGTAATTTTTAACTTAGGTTATCTCAGTAGGGGGTCTACACCAAAACATAATAACAACGAAGATTTAGGAAAAATATGAATTCTTTAGGGCGCTTAAGCAATTACGCAGCAAAAATTTGCTAGAAATACATGAATTTGGTTTTAGAACATTTTGCTTCATTCACAATTTTTTGGTGGAATGGTGGAGTTATAAGCATTGTTTTCAGTCTAATATTTACGTAGCTTGTTTGCAATCAATGTAATTTAGAATG
The DNA here is from genome assembly GCA_964007245.1 of Hypomecis atomaria. Classification (NCBI taxonomy): domain Eukaryota; kingdom Metazoa; phylum Arthropoda; class Insecta; order Lepidoptera; family Geometridae; genus Hypomecis; species Hypomecis atomaria. Next base: position 9,689,273 of record OZ023310.1, read on the forward strand.
CCGTGCTTGTTAATGCTCTGATAATAATAATTCAAAGAAAAGTTTGTTTACTTCACGAAAAACCATCAAATCTATGGAAATTTTATGTGAAAAATACTTACATAAATATGGCGAAAGATACTGTAATTAGGACGGAAAATGCATGCGAAATAAATATGTCATAATAAAATTAATTCAGAGATCGGTTAATAAATTACAATAAAATTCTGAAAAACCAACCATAGTGAAAAACAAAACTTTTGACGTTTCTTTCACGTTTTTAAATATTTTTTTTCCTATTGGATTTTGAAACTAGTGCTTGATAAAGGTGTCTGGAAAAATCGATCGATTGTCCAAAAACGTAAAGAAATTGACATGTCTGTAGCTGCTCTTGTACTTTATCTGTGGTAAGATTTGATTTTGTAATGTTGGTATGTCATATTTTAGCGGAAAACTGGCTTTTAGGATTTTGGCGGGACCGTCAAAATTATCAAAATATCGTTTTAGGCACAGAGGTTAAATAAATTAATGATTTCTCAAACTAAACTTGTGATCGTTTTCTTGAATAGGCACTCGTATTTATTTTCACAGAAAATAAATAAGATATACTAGACTCATACCACATACCAATTTTTAAAATCAATGTTTTAATTACGGGGAAAAAGGCTCAATAATTGCATGCATGTAGCGCCATGCTTTTTGACGTGATACTTATAGGTGCGTTCTGAGGTTCGGATAGCCTTCTGATGGCAAAATTAACAGTTAATAACGCCAACAACGATCACATTCAGCGTTCGTGTTGAGAATGAGCGAAAGTGGCATTTTTAACTGTTTTCGTTCGCCGTTCGGATAGCTCAACAACAGTTAAAAATGCCATCGTGAACTGCCACTTTCGACCCACCTTCGGAGGTGGGTTCTTTGTGATCTTTTGAGTTTTAGCGTTCGTTTTGGGTAGTGAGCAAAAGTAGCATTATTGGCGAAATGGGCGAAATTCCCAAACCGAATTCAGTTTACATCAACGGCTCGATGGCATTTTCAGCATTTTGCGAATGCTGAAAATGCCATCCATCCATACAAAAACCATACACATTTGAAATCATTTATTTAAATGTCCTATTAAAAGTATTTACAAAATATGTACAATAATTGGAATTATTGCTTCAATTAAAAAATACATTGCATTCTAGACATACCAGCCAACATTACTTTACGGACCTTTTACAGTGCTCGATTCAAACTTCTTGACGGCTGTGATGTTAGCTACAAGCTGCCCAAAACCCAATTCTGACTAACTGAAGCACACTTTAAAAAAGCCAAAGAAAAAAATTGAGATATAGAAATTAAATTTGAATTTAATAGCTTTGCGAGGATTGGGTTTTGCGTAGCTTGTGGCTAACTTCGCTTTACAGCCGCTAAGAAGTATAATTCGGCCTATAAAAACAATAAATAAGTCTTCCAAAACAGAAAAAAAAAAAACTTTTGCGCTCAAAAAATAAGGTTTATTACCAGTGTAACTCTACCAGTCTTACTACCAGTAGTAAGAGAACGGTAAATGAATTACCGTTGTTACTACTGCAGTTGAAACTTGTTAGAACAGTAAAAATAAACAAAAAACCAAAAGAACTAAAGAAGGTGTTCTCTGTCTTTCAAAACTTCTTTGTAAAAAAAGTGTTGTCATATGAATTTCGGACACAGCGCATTCTATTCAAATGCATTTATTTATCAAATGCACGCAAAATTTCAATATTGCGCACATTTTAAACTGCACGATATTTTCAATGTTGCACTTTTAAAACTGCACCATATTTTCAATATTGCACACTTTTAAAACTGCACGATATTTTCAATATTGCACACTTTTAAAACTGCACGATATTTTCAATATTGCACACTTTTAAAACTGCACGATATTTTTAATATTGCACACTTTTAAAACTGCACGATATTTTCAATATTGCACACTTTTAAAACTGCACGATATTTTCAATATTGCACACTTTTAAAACTGCACGATATTTTCAATATTGCACACTTTTAAAACTGCACGATATTTTCAATATTGCACACTTTTAAAACTGCACGATATTTTCAATATTGCACACATTTTAAACTGCACGATATTTTCAATATTGCACACTTTTAAAACTGCACGATATTTTCAATATTGCACACATTTTAAACTGCACGATATTTTCAATATTGCACACTATTTAAACTGCACGAAATCTGCAATATTGCACATTTTTTGTCATAATTGTACAACATTTCATCGATAGCACAGTTACAGGCCGAATCAAACAAATCGGAGGATGTGAAGTTAGCTGCAAGCTGCGCAATATCCAATCCTGACTGAAGCTCACATAAAGCTGCAAGTTGATTGAAGGTATTCGTTTTGCAAACTGGTTTTTTCGGAACCGTTCCAATGCAGAACCAACACCAAAGTAAGTGAGCAAACTCCTACACTAGTAACACCCGGAACTACACAACACGCCGCTCTAGAACCAACTTTGACGACGTCGATCATTTCTGAAAGTGACTTTTGTAATCTTGATTACTTGAAAATTTGTCATCAAAATATACGGTCGATTAAAAATAAAACTAGCCAATTAGAAGTGGCACTCCAATGCCAGATAAAATGTGACATACTATGTATAACGGAGCATTTCTGTAGAGAGTACGAGATTAGGTGCATTAATGTAAATAATTTTGTACTAGCTTCTTATTATTGCAGAAACACCGTAGAGCACGGTGGCTCTTGCATTTTTGTAAGAAATAATATAAAAAAAGAAGAAGTAAAAAAAATTACCTACTTTGACTAAACTTTCAGTAGAGCAGGTATGCGAAATATCTGCCATAGAATTATTAGACAATAATATAATTGTAGTATGTATATATCGTTCTAATGTTACTAGCACTGCTCTATTTTTTGCTACTTTTGAATGCTTGCTCAACAAACTAGTTGAGTATGATAAAGAATTTGTGTTTTTGGGCGACGTAAATATCGATGCCATTGGGAAGATGAATGGCGAGTTAAGGATGTTAAATGAGCTATTAGCAGTCCACAACTTGTATAACATTGTTGACTTCCCTACAAGAGTATCCGACACAACGTGCACTTGCCTAGACCATGTATATGTCAGCTACGATTCGAGAGCGCTCGCGCGTGCGTCGGCCGTGCGCTGCTACCTGTCCGACCACCACGCAGTGCGTGCTACCGTCCCTTGTGCGGCCGGCTTGGGCCCCGTGCCCTCACGCTTCGTCAGATCATATAGTCAAGCAAACCGAGCTAATTTTGTAACCGCGATTGAAAGTGTGGATTGGTCGGAGCTTGAACTAAAATATGCTAGAAAGGCTCCTGATGAGATGGCAAATGCGATAATTAATGTGATAAAAAATAAAATTGATTGTTGTTTTCCATTTAAAAAACAAAAAACAGCTAATAAATGTATTTATTGGGCTACAGACGAAGTTTTTCGGTTCGACTCTCTTTTGGTAGATATGCGAGACATGCTACTTAAATTTCCGGAAAATGAAGAGCTGAAAAAGAAAATTCAAGATTTTCAGGTTCAATATGCATGTTTACTACAGCGCGTAAGGAGTGAATACTACTGTAACTTAATACATGACTCACCGAATGTTATAAAGTCAATGTGGGATATAGTTAAAACTGAGACAGGAAAATCCCATAGAGCCCTGGACTACACAGAGGTTTTGATGCAACCCGACGGAACTAAGTTCAGTAGTAAGGTAGAGGCTGTAGAGGCGGTAAATTACCATTTTGTAAATTCGGCGTCATCGTGTGGCGTCCCCGCTGCGGATGTCGCTGCGGCTACTCGTGCTCTGTTGACGGTGAGAATGCCTACGGACCGCTCACTCAGATTTAGGCAATTCACACCACAGGAAGTGCTTCGTATTTTGACCCATGGAGTGGCTAAGAAGCAGTCTAAAGATGTTTACGACATCTCAACTTCGTTGTTGCAATCTGTGGCCTCTCATTTAGCGTACATACTCTCCTCACTGTTCAACCGATGCCTTAGCGACGGAGTTTACCCTGCGGTCTTAAAAAATGTAAAGGTTTCTCCTATATATAAAGGCAAAGGCAGTCAGGAAGAGATAAATAGCTATAGACCTGTGTCGATAATTCCGGCAGTCGCTAAAGTATTTGAATACGGTCTTAGCGCACGACTTACCGAGTTCTTGGAAGAGTGTTCTACTTTATCACACAGACAATACGCTTATCGGAAAGGTCACTCAACCACTTCTCTCACTAGGGAGTTGCTTCGGAGAGTTCTAGACGCACGTGAAGGTGGCCAACAAGTCGCCGTGATATTTTGCGACTTGTCCAAGGCCTTTGACGTCGCCGATCACAAAGTCAAAAAATGTCAGATTTTATGTCAGGTCGTTGCCAGGTGGTCGTTGGGGAGGGGGGTAGAGTTAAATCTCAGCCACTAACAACTGTAATCGGAGTGGCGCAGGGATCGTCCCTCTCGAATATAGCTTTCTCCCTCCTTCTCAATGATCTTCCAGAGAACATAAATAACGCGCACGTCCTCATGTACGCGGATGATGTGGCCGCAATAGTAACCGCTCCGACTGTGCAATTACTAGAGAAGAAGCTAAACCAAGTTGCCAGTGAGCTAATTGTTTGGTTTCGGATTAATGGGCTAATCCTAAATATAAGCAAGACTCACTTCATACATTTTGACCTTTCAGGCCACAGACGAAAACCTCTAAGTGTGAAGGTTGGGAGCGCTACAATTGGACAAGTGAAAGACACTGTTTTTCTGGGCTTTCACCTAGACAGCGCTCTCACCTGGGAAAGCCACGTTGATAGTCTGTGCCTAAAGCTGGGCCGCGCATGCTTTGCACTATGGCGACTGGCAGCTATATTGCCAGGTAGCATGGTCAGGAACTGTTACTTTGCATCGGTGCACTCTCTCCTACAGTATGGCGTTGAGTTCTGGGCGCGCTCTGCAGACTGGGAACGAGTGTTCAGAATGCAGAAGAGAGCTGTAAGAGCCATAGAGAGAGTGCCAGAGGATCAGTCAGCACAGCCTATATTCCGGGCCATGAGGATCCTAACCCTGCCCTCGATGGTGATCTTAGAGGCAGCCCTGTACGCTAGAGACCACTTGGGAGAGTACGCATGCCGTGGCGAACAGCGTACGCAACCTCCGCGACGAGCGGGTGTTTTGTGCGTGCTTTGCCACCGGCTCGTAAAGACGTCCAAACAAATACACGTAATGGCGACGGATGTCTACAATCGTCTACCGGACTTCATAAAAGATTCGCCCTCACGGCAGACATTTAAATACAAAGCAAAGAATTGGCTTGTCGAGCAAGCATTCTACAAAGTGCAAGACTTTCTACCTAAGGTAGAATGAATATACTATAGTATTCTGTTTTTGTTGATTTTAATAATGTGAACAATTTAATTTTGTATTTATTGATTGAATTTATGACATTTTATTATTGTTTTGTATGACTATTATTTCATTTAATTGGTGTTTAAAACTATTGTATTTGTTTAATAATGTAACTTTACTTTTTTTTGAAAAATTTTTGACATGTAACTCTATTGTTATCAATAAATGAGTATGAGTATGAGTATGATTGGATATTGCGCAACTTGTAGGTAACTTCACATCCGCCGATTTACAGTGCGACATAAAAGACTTGAAAAGAAATGAGGTCACCACCATCGTTTTGTTAGCATATTTTGCATATGTTTTTCATAATGATACTGTTTTCCTGTTCACAATCCACAAAATAACACAAAACGAGAAAAATGCTAAGATGTTAACAATGATTGACAGCTCTGATTGTGGTTTCAGCAAGAGTGATAATTTAGTTCCCGAATAATTAATTTCTTCTCTTTTGTGTCGCACTGTATATGATTTAGTTTAGTATATACACGAAATTTTATAATTATTACATGTTTGCAAATGATCTACAAAACAATGCCAATTTAATTTTTACTTAATACATATTTTGCACGGACTTAAAAAATAATCAACAACCTTATTTTTTTACTCTATCAACTCTATACACTACGATCAGTTAAATTATATTCTTTATGGGCCTACTAGATTAGTCGTTTCGATATGGCAGTTTTACTAAAGCTCATGGGCCGGATTTATCAACTTCACACGGTTTGGTCGTATACGGAACTTGTATGGAGTATTCGCAACTTCCATAGACAATATAGAGATTCTCCAACAATCTGTCAAAGTTAGTTCAAAGTTCAATTATTCGACAAATGGGTGTCAGAGACACACTTTTGAATAGTCAACAATCGACATAATAGCAAAAACTTAGCAAGAAACTAAATACTTACGATAAATATTAATTGCAGCTAAACAATCAATCATTACTTTAAACTTAATTTTTATCAATTTAATCACAATAATAAATACAAGCAGACACAACAAGGTGCCAGTTGCATGAATGACGAAAACCTACCAGACCCATCTAATTTGGTAGATTTTCGTCAGTCTGTATTAAATATAATGTCAAATTGTAAAAATACAATGTTAAAAATTGATAACAATAATTACAATGTTAATAAAAGAAATTAATGTCATAATTACGTATACGTTCTTAGGCGTTCGAAGTTCAAAGAACACATCCCATGGGCTCTTATTTTCCTCTTCGTACGCCTGGGAACGAAAACGGAACTTTGACACATTGTATGAAAACACTATTTTATCTATGGAAGTTGCGAATGCTCCATACAAGTTCCGTATACGACTACACCGTGCGCAGTCGAAAAATGCGGCCTCTGTTATCTTAGGACAGCGGTGGCCGTCATATAGCGTTCGTAATACAGCGGTGCACAGCATCAATTCGACATCAGTTGTCCATGCTAACAATTAGTGATGTTTCCTGGAGAGTGGTATTTGATACCGTAAAGTAAGCTACTATGACTTATTACGGTCGCTATATGACGGTATCGCTATACTATGAATCCAAAGCGTTAGACTGTCTCATTCATATCAGTAAGTCATGAATGAGATAAAAAACTGAGGGGTGAGGATAGTCCAGGTTTACACCCTGAGCACTTGTACAGGTTTTGCATAGTTTTTACTTAAACTTTCGCGTTCGCGTGTGGCTCCATAAATTTTGGTTAGTTCTTCGTCGTTCGCCAGGGGCGCTATACAAAAATGTATAGAGCCATACGGAAACAACAGAAAAAATATTCAGATTCTAAAATGAACATCAGATAAGCTACGGTCAATCGCCTAGCCTTCGAGCAAATATCTACAGAGCCACAGTCTCAAGTGAAAGTAGTAAAAAAATGTCCGAGCGCCGTCATACATACCGACTTAGATATTTACATTAAATAATTCACAATGACCCGTTCGTGACATCTCGAATCTCGACGTTATGTCACCTAATTAGTGCATGTAACCGAGCACTTTGGCATCGCGCGGCGTTGTAGTCGGCTTGCAATCGCCTCACGACTAACTAAAAAGCCTGCCCTCTACGTAGCTTGGGCTGGGTTTTGGCTCGGACACTTTTTTGCACGATTTTGACTCTAAATGTACATATTAGCTCGAAGCGCCTAGCCTATTTTCTAAGAATCATTGAGGTGTATTCAGCTAACATTTTAATTAAATCATAATAATAGTCTATCAATCACTAGTCCAACGTCTAAAGTTAAATATAGCTTTTACAAAAGTCTGTCAAACAAAGTCCAACGTCTAAAGTCAAAGTCTAATTCATTATTCCTCAGAAATAGGATTAGCTAACCCTTTATTTAATAAAATATCTATGAAACCAAGGCCAAAGTCAAAGTCAAATCAAAGTCCAATTAAAGTCTTTTTCAGTATTCTTGAAAAACATGATTAGCTAACATTTTATTTAATAAAAATCTAAAAACCAAGTCTAAAGTCAAAGTCCAATCTAAGTGTTTTTTAGTATTCTTCTGCCATAATAAGTGTGACCAATGCCGTCCACCCGGTGAACGGCCTGCAGCCTGATCCCTTGCCGTCCTCGCCGGAATATTGTTCCCAGAAATATCCCGTACGCTTGTATTCTCTTAATATATTACCTGAAAATAAAGGAAAAAAAAATCACAAAGAGTTATCATTGTGATATGCATCTCAAAAATCTGAAGCGAACGCGGGATTTGAACCTGCCCCTTCGGATCACTAGCCCGACGCTATACCAACTGAGCTAGTCCGCCTCCTACGCAAGCGCCAAACTTTTGAAGTGCTTATCATTACCACCAATTTATAGCGTTGGCAAAAAAAAAATAAAAAAATAAAAAATATCATGGTTCATGAGATACAGCCCGGTGACAGACGGACATCGAAGTATTAGTAATAGGGTCCCGTTTTTCCCTTTGGGTACGGAACCCTAATAAAAGAGCAAATTCTGAGTGTAGTGTTTTGAACCGACTCCCTTATAAATTAAAGCGCGAAAAATCGCCGAGCGTGGTATTTTGAACAGCCCCCTCCCCCTTTTTTTTATTTACCGACCATATTACAAATTATGGCGCAAAAAAACGGTGGTATTTTGATCCCACCCCCTTTTTTTTAAATTACCAACTGCACTATAAACACTATAAATTGAAGCGAAAAAAAAATACAATTTTTTTAATAAATCAACAATGATGTGAAGAATGCTACGAGTACATCGTTCCGTGCGAAATATTCGCGAATTCTGTACACGGTTGAAGTCGACCATTACATTTTTTGCGAAAAATAATTATTTGCAATTTTTTTGGACTTACCGACTACATTCTGTCTCAGCGCATCATGCAGCTGTCTCGCTCTGGCGGCGTGTATTCCCTCGCTCGCGTAGTGTTTGAGCGCGGAGAGAGCGAGATAGTTGATGTTGATCCAGACTTGCCCGCGCCAATACGGGGGGTCATGTTCCGTGTTCCTTTTCATGTAAAGCGGAGCTGATTTTGATAAGGATCTGTTGGGGAAATATGTATTTATTTTTGGATAGATAAATAAGGCGCGAAAAGTAGTAAGAAAAGAGTACCTAAGATAGTAAAAAATTAATACTTATGATAGTAAAAAAATTAATACTCAAGATGGTAAAAATATAATATCTAAGTTAGTAAAAAATTAATACCTCAGATAGTATAAAATGAATACATAATATAGTAAAAATTCGGCCAAGTACGAGTAGGACTCGCGCACGAAGGATTCCGTACTGTATGGAAGCCCTGGAATATTTATTCGATTTTAATTATTTATTATTGAATTTATTATACAACTAAATATTCTGTGAATATTTCAAGCATCTAAAAACGGTTAAAATTTAGTTTGTTGTTATAGCGGCAACAGAAATACATCATCTGTGCAAATTTCAGCTGCCTAGCTATCACGGTTCATGAGATACAGCCTGGTGACAGACAGACGGACAGCGGAGTCTTAGTAATAGGGTCCCGTTTTCACCCTTTGGGTACGGAACCCTAAAAATGAATAAGTACCTAAGTTAGCAAAAAATGTATATACCTAAGTCCATAGGGTGACCATATTAGGTCAGGCTTGTCCAGGGTGTCCAGTATTTTTCCCAGTTTTTCGCTGTTTGGACTCAAAACCTTCAGCAGCATAGGGAATAGTGATATGTAACCTGAAAAATAACTTTTTAAATTAATTGGGCAATTAACCGGTATTTAATTAATTAAAAGTATTAGGATTACTGAATTCTGCAATTAATTATGATTCATAAACTGAAAAAATAACTAATATTGGCTAATCAAGTTCAGAGATATAAGATTGTAAAGATTTTGTTAGGGATAAAGAGGGGATGCCATAGCATGACATAGTATGGCGAATGTATGACACTTACGGGCAGTGACGTCATAGTCTGCTATAGTGCGCTCTTTGTCTAGCAAGAAGATAAATATGTAATAATAAATAAGTTGTAACCTCTTTATTTCTGAGACGAATTACGAGACCTCAACACAATAAATCCTACTGGGAATTGTTAGTGTGAAGTGTTATTTATTTGATAACTAGGAATTACGAGACCTCAACACAATGAATCCTACTGGGAATTGTTAGTGTGAAGTGTTATTTATTTGATAACTAAGAATTACGAGACCTCAACACAATGAATCCTACTGGGAATTGTTAGTGTGAAGTGTTATTTATTTGATAACTAGGAATTACGAGACCTCAACACAATGAATCCTACTGGGAATTGTTAGTGTGAAGTGTTATTTATTTGATAACTAGGAATTACGAGACCTCAACACAATGAATCCTACTGGGAATTGTTAGTGTGAAGTGTTATTTATTTGATAACTAGGATTTACGAGACCTCAACACAATGAATCCTACTGGGAATTGTTAGTGTGAAGTGTTATTTATTTGATAACTAGGAATTATGAGACCTCAACACAATGAATCCTACTGGGAATTGTTAGTGTGAAGTGTTATTTATTTGATAACTAGGAATTACGAGACCTCAACACAATGAATCCTACTGGGAATTGTTAGTGTGAAGTGTTATTTATTTGATAACTAGGAATTACGAGACCTCAACACAATGAATCCTACTGGGAATTGTTAGTGTGAAGTGTTATTTATTTGATAACTAAGAATTACGAGACCTCAACACAATGAATCCTACTGGGAATTGTTAGTGTGAAGTGTTATTTATTTGATAACTAGCGACCCGCCCCGGCTTCGCACAGGTGTATTATACATATAAGCCTTCCTCTTGAATCACTCTATCTATAAAAATAACCCGCATCAAAATCCGTTGCGTAGTTTTAAAGATATAAGCATACATGGGGACAGACAGCGGGAAGCTACTTTGTTTTACTCGTATACTATGTATTGATTTGTGTTGATATTCACCAAAAGCGGATGTGACGAGACGCGGTTGCGGCGGTGTAGACACCAATCTGACCACTTTGACCTCTTCTGGAGAATGCTTAGACCTCTGCTTTACTAAACGGACTGAATCGCTGTGGAGACCTACAAAAAATACAGCAATTAAGTCATTTAAATTAATCAGTTATTTAAAAAAAATGTGGTGTGGCAGTGTCATAGACACCGCCGTACGTGGATACGTTTACGTAAACAATATGACCTCAAAATGGCGGCGCTTTAATTTTTTAATTTTCATTTGTAAAGGATGTGTTTCCATAATTAATGTAATACGTGAACCATTTATCTGTTAATAAAATAAACTGAAACTGAAGCTGCAACACCAAACTGTATCCCCCGATTTTCTTATCATTCGTGTCACTTGCCTCTCTATATTGCAATTTTAAAGACGTGTTCACGACAAAGCGCTTGAATACGTTCCGATTTGATTAAAGCCAAACATCAAATCGGATCGTATGTAAAGTGGTCATTAAAAATAATCGGCCAAGTACGAGTCGGACTCGCGCACGGAGGGTTCCGTACTGTATGGGAGCCCCCCTTAAATATTTATTTTATTTTAATTTTATTATTTATTTTTGAAGTGAATATAAAACTATATATTCTGTGAAAATTACAAGCATCTACCTGTTATCATTATTAAAATAGAGCGAAAAATGTCTAAAAAATCAGGTTTGTGTTATGGGAGCCCCCCTTAAATATTTATTTTATTTTCTTTTTAGTATTTGTTGTTATAGCGGCAACAGAAATACATCATCTGTGAAAATTTCAGCTGCCTAGCTATCATGGTTTATGAGATACAGCACGGTGACAGACGGACAGACGGACAGACGGACATCGAAGTCTTAGTAATAGGGTCCCGTTTTTACCCTTTGGGTACGGAACCCTAATAAAAACGTAGTATTTCTTACAATAGTCCGACTACTGTTACATTTCGTCTTATCGACGAATAAAACCCTCTTCGTCCGAGAACTGGTACGCATTTCATCATACCTATGAATAATTTTAATAAAACCTAGTATTTCTTACCGTAGTCGGCATATGTCTGCGTGTGGGCCGACCAGTGTAACGCGTTCAATACTTCTTCGTCCGACAACTGGTAGCGCATTTCGTCGTACCTACGAATAAAACAGTAGATTGTATCATAAGGGAGGAAAATAATATTTTTACTTCGCTCTGGATTCAAAAAGCGCCCTGCTTTTTGAATCCAGAGCGAAGTGAGGGATACTAGAATATAATTCTGAACGTAGCAAGGGATTCAAAGTACGTCGCCCGAGCCTTAAATAGCGCAGACAACAAAACACTCAATTTAAGCAATTTCACATGATGTTATAATATCCACATCGATATCGTAAAATCTCATTATAACATCAATAAAACGCGACCAATTAACCTGGCGAGCCTTATGTCAAAATCCTCATACAAGTTGTATACATTTTTGATATTAGGCTGGCTTTTGAAAACAGTTGGGTTATACGTGAAAACTTCGTCGAAACTACTAAACTTACATACACAAAACTCTTTGGTAAGATCTTGTGCCAATGAAATAAAAAAAGAACAGCGCGCGCTCGCTCCTGATTGGCCCTGCGCACGCAGCTGCGCTCTCATTGGTTAGATTTTAATGGCACCAAGTTCACTGTGACAATACACGTACGCGTGAATTTAATGTTTCGCAATATGTTTTTATTTTTAATTTTTATTAGTGAAGATAAAGTAGTGTATGCAACTGCATATAACTCGTTACTATTATGAAACTCGCTGCGCTCGTTTCATAAACTCACACTCGTGTTTTAATACCCGTGTTATATGCAGTTGCATACATTCTGCTTCATTATATGACAGTTGCATAAACTACAATTATAGTAGCTTGTAGCGTTATTCCTTCTGTGAAATGTCCTGACGAAATTTTTCTGTGTGCTCGTCGCTCACAGCACCTAAATACTCAGAGAAAAAATCTAGGTGTTAGTCTAAAAAATTAATCTTGAGTGACAGTTCGCTGAAAACTCTGTGTAGTAGTAACTCATAATACAAAATTTGAAACAATTGTCTAAAAAGATATCCATGCTCGTTTTTCCAGATTATTCATTTTTTGCTTCAAACACTGGACCTTCTATTTACTCCCTGATTTAAGGTCCACCAAGAATACTTTTTTTATCTTCACATTACTTATTTTAAGTTTTTTTTTCTAATAAATACAAAAATCCGTTTCCATTTCGATCCACTGCCTTAGAAAAAATTTCAATAAGGCCTTTATTATGTTTTGGTGGAAGAAGTATTTCAGACGGCTCTACAAAGAAATATGTCACATTTTTCTTTCCAGTGGATAAAGATGCTTATGCCATACTTCTTTATGATAATGTTTTTTTCTCTCTCTACAATCTCATTCACAGAGAAAGCAGCAAAATTTGGTAGAACCCAGATGAAGTCCAAGTAATACTTTCAAATCCCCACAGATTTCGAAAGAATATACAGGGTTATTCCTAATCAATTAGCATCCCTTTAGGGGCTTATTCTGTACATCAAAACTAACAACTTTTGTTCAACGACTTTTATTAATTCTCAAAAAAAAAGATTGTTTTTCCATAGAAAAATATCGTTCACCCTCGACAAAATGTATGGAATAGCTGTTTTTTTTTTTTTGTCTCAAAGAGTTATCTTTGTGATAAGCATTTCAAAAATCTAAAGCGAACGCAGGATTTGAACCTGCCCCTTCGGATCACTAGCCCGACGCTCTACCAACTGAGCCAGCCCGCCTCCTACGCAAGCGTCAAACTTTTGAAGTGCTTATCATTACCACCAACTTATAGCGTTGGCGGCGCCACCTGTGATACCCGTATTAGACAGGTTATCAAGATTCAAGATTCATTTATTTGCTAAACATCTGTACATTTATAGGTCTTATCTTAGGTAATTTATCTCAACATGTTTCTACCCTACAAGAGGGTGTGCAAAAAGTGAGAGGCGATTTGCTCATTAATTAATTACATTCGTTCATTACAATCATAGACATTTATAAGTACATGTTTGGTATCAAATCAAATTAAAATTGTGATGAGGAAAAAATATTAAATGTCAGTGGAACAAATAGAACACATTATTACATAATAGCATTTAGCAGTCAATAAATCTTAATATTCATGTCAAAGCTTATCACACAGGAAGTCATTTATTTTATAATAGCATTTAGCAGTCAATAAATCCTTAAGTTTCTTCTTGAATTGGTTTGTACTTAATTCCCTTATACTCTGGGGTATCTTGTTGTATACTAAGGAGCCCATCCCAAAAATACTATTTCTAAAAAGTTGTGTTTTACTAGGATGGTGCAGCAATTTTAATTTGTCACGACGGTTCCGATTTGATTGTACTGAGATGTTAGGAAATGTTTTGGGATTTGCCCTTACAAATATTGCCAACTCATATATATACATTGATGGGAGAGTGAGTATTCTATGTTTTTTGAAATACGGTTTACAACTATCCCTTGGCTTCAGTCTGAACATGGATCGAATGCAGCGCTTCTGATGTTTGAAAGCCTGGATTTTTTCTGTTGAGTTTCCCCAAAAAATAATGCCATATCTCAAAACCGCTGCAATCAAACCATGATATGCTGTCAAGAGAGCTTCAGTACTAGTTGTAGGAGCCAGTTGATATAGTGCATAGGAAGAGCTACTAATTTTTTTATTTAGTTCTGCGACATGTGCTTTCCAATCCAATTTTTGATCAATAGTTAAGCCAAGAAATTTCGTGTTGGAAACACTCTTTAATTGTTGGCCATCATACATGATATCTATGTTGGTTATATTATTTGGTCTTTGTGAAAAGTGCATTATTTGTGTTTTACTAAGATTAATTTTCAAGTTGTTATTCTGAAGCCAAACAATGATTGAAGCCAAAGCTTTGTTTATGTCATCCTTGTACTTTATTTTATTCTTACAAGCCACAGAGATTGTGCTGTCGTCAGCAAAAAGGGTCATTGGCTGTTCAGTAACTAGTGGAAGGTCGTTAATGTAAATTATAAACAGGAGTGGTCCAAGGACACTTCCCTGTGGTACGCCATACATAGGTGTGCGTATCTTAGAACGAAAGATTTCCTCTTTTTTTGCTTTAGTGTTAACTCTTGATATTTCTGTTACTTGTTTACGGTCACAAAGATATGATTTAATAAGATTAAGTAAAATACCCCTTACACCATACGCTTGAAGCTTACGAAGCAGGATGTCATGACTAACATAATCAAATGCCTGCGTCATATCACAGAATATTGCACAGTTCGGGTTCTTTTTGTCAATATTTGATATGACATTGTTCAAAAAATATCACTCACCTAGAAGTTATTAGAACTTCTGAAGATTGACGAGAGATGGCGCACTGCTAAATCAATGATATGATTTTTATTTAGAGTGCTTTCCACACTAGATTTTGTCTCAAAGAGTTATCTTTGTGATAAGCATTTCAAAAATAACAAAGATAACTCTTTGAGATAAAATCTAGTGTGGAATGCACTCTAAATAAAAATCTAATCATTTTTTTTTTGTGTTTTGACAAGAGTCGTAGAACAAAAGTTGTTAGTTTTGATGTACAGAATAAGCCCCTAAAAGGATGCTAATTGATTAGAAATAACCCTGTATAGTAAAAAACTTTAAAATTAAGATGTTCAATAAACACCTAACTAAATATATAAAACTAAATATATATAAATGGCCTTCTTAGACACGGTCTCTGACACCAAACGAAGCAAAGAAAATTAATAAAATGGATTTAGTTATAATGATGACTTACTTGCTAGAATCCAATTGCAATACGTTTGCTACTCTCGCCATGGCGTCGGCAGCTGCGAACATCCAACAACGAAGGTCTAAATGCCTCTCTATATCAGAAGGGTGAGACGCTCTGAAATAAAAAAAAAATAGTTTCATCACAAGTATTATATTTAATAATCGGCCAAGTACGCGTCGGACTCGCGCATTAAGGGTTCCGTACTGTATGGGAGCCCCCGTTTCATATATATTTAATTTTAATTTAATTATTTACCATTAATTAGTTACCATTATTAATATCGAGCGAAATACATCATCTATGAAAATTTCAGCTTTCTAGCTATTACGGTTTATGAGATACAGCTTGGTGACAGACAGACAGACAGCGGAGTCTTAGTAATAGGGTCCTGTTTTAACCCTTTGAGTACGGAATCCTAAAAACAAACTTTTACTGAACAAGTACTCGCCAAGACAAAAGGAGCCGAAATTTGATGGGGTAGCGTGGTTTCATTACAGAGTTCCTATGACCACCTTCCAGCTCCATCATCAGACCCTGGTTACCATTGAAAGACAACTACTCGTCATGACAATTCCAATGAGTCCAAACTCGATGAGGTTTATCGTTTCATTGCTAAGTTCCTTTGGCCACCTTCCAGCTCCATCATCAGATCAGCACCATGTGTTCATAATAATGCACTGTGACGCGATTTACACATGTATAACATGCGAAATTTCAGCTCAATCGGTAACCGGGAAGTGGATCAAATTTAACTTGCAAGATTTGATTACAGACCGACAGACAGACAACGGGACAGGAAACTAAATAAAAGTTTCTAAAATAGTGTTTTGTCAAAATTAATTAGGCTCATCATCATCATTCACAGCCTTCTTAATCCCACTGCTGAGTATAGGCCTCTCTCTTATAGCACAGCCCGGACACTCCGCGATTTTTCATACAAAATCTGCTGTCTTACGCACACTACACAGTACTTACTCACAGACAACACACATACGCACGGTCGCTACACGTGCATTTGTGTGCGGAACGTCTATGGCTGTCAGCGATCACCACAACGTGACGTCATGCCGCGTGAGTGAGACAGATGCGTACTCAATTTGCAAAAATGAATATAAATCTAGTGCTTAAAAAAGTATAACAATTACTTAATTTAGAAGCAATTTAACAAAAAGTAACCGATCTACTTTATTTGATAGAAAACATCAAGAGGAAGTTTCCGAATAATGTAAAATAAGTTCCTTTTATTTATCCTTAGAGACACATTAAAAAAAATATTTTGTTTTGTATCATTGATATTCAACCATACAAAATACAAGTCTTCCCTACTGTCACAGTCAAGGTATTTTTAATTAGAAAATCTACCGGCGCGCAGAGTACGCGATCGGTCCGTGAAACGCGGGGTGGAAGTGAGGAAGACTCAAACGGGTGGGGGGGTAACGAGTGACCGTTCTATACGTAGTTTTATTATATCTTCTTTGGTCGCGCGTTGATTGGATATTGCGAAGCTTGCAGGTAACTTATACATCCGCCGACTATACCTGGGATAGTCGTCGAGGCCAGAACTGAGGCTTTTCGGGTTCAATTCGTTACTATCTTCAGAGCGTCCGCGCCATCTATAGGACGTGGGTTCTGGACCCCTTTGCGTCGATTGGAACCAGTTCAACCACGCCTGAAACCAACCAAATTTTTTTTTTGTTTTTTTTTTTGCCTTTTAAATTTGTGCTTAACTTCTAGCAAATGTTTATAGAGTCACAATCGTGCAAAAAGTGTCCGAGCCAAAACCCTGCCCAAGCTACGTAGTGGGCAGGCTTTTTAGTTAGTTGTTGTTGTTTAGTCGTAAAGCGATTGCAAGCTGACTACAACGCCGCGTGATGCCAAATTGCTTGGTTACAAGCACTAATTAGGTGACATAACGTCGAGCTTCAAGAAAACGGGTCATTGTGAATTGTTTAATGTAAATATCTAAGTCGGTATGTATGACGGCGCTCGGACATTTATTTACTACTTTTATTTAGGGGTTTATCCTGAGGCTTCTAATATTAGGGTGTAGGGTATAGTAGGGTGTATTCGGTGTGTATTTTAGAATATAGGGTGTGGTAGGATAAATGGTGTGTTAGGGTGTCGGGTATATTAGGCTGCCAGGTATATTAGGGTGTAGGGTGTGGTAGGTGTAGTGTCTTACAACTTACTTGTAATCTAGTATATGTACTTGCGAGAGAGCGTGGCTCGATGTGGCCCATTTCTCTGGAACAGCTCCGGGTAAAGTGCCACCATCCTGCCCAATGTTACCAACAGCATTGGTAGGTTGGCGTGCGCGTTACTTTGTACCACGAACTCTCGAGGCACTCTTATCATTATGACGTCATCGTGACAACAGAGGCTTACGGATTTTAATATATTGTAGGGTGTAGTGTAGGGTGTTTAAGGGTATATTAAAATGTTAGGTATATTAGAATGTGTTTTTTTTATTTAATTCCCTGTTTTCCTCGCATATAGGCAAGGTCTTTGTTTAGTAAAAATATTTTGATTTTCCATACATGTTTTAGATATTTTTATTTTAATAGATATATAACCTGAGTATTTATTTCCATAATTATGTATATTAGAATGTTGGGTGTATTAGGATCTTGGGTATTTTAGGGTTTTGGGTATTTTAGGGTGCCGGGTATATTAGGGTGTCGGGTATTTTATGGTATAGGGTGTATTTGGATGTAGTGTCTCACAACTTACTTGTAATCTAGTATACATGCGAGAGAGCGTGGCTCGATGTGGCCCATTTCTCTGGAACAGCTCCGGGTAAAGTGCCACCATCCTGCCCAATGTTACCAACAGCATTGGTGGGTTGGCGTGCGCGTTACTTTGTACCACGAACTCTCTGGGCACTCTTGCTAACGCTTCGGGGCCTACAACAAAGATATTGTTCAAATAAATAAAATGAATACTTAGTCAAAATGTTGACAAGAAACTGAGATATCACTACATAGTATAACACAGTTCGCTTCGCGCTGTCTGTCCCCATGTATGTTTATATCTTTAAAACTACGCAACGGATTTTGATGCGGGTTTTTTTAATAGATAGAGTGATTTAAGAGGAAGGTTTATATATATATAATACACCTGTGCGAAGCCGGGGCGGGTCGCTAGTAAACTATAAGAAAAAGGCTTCGAGCAAATATCTATAGTCACAATCGTGCAAAAAAAGTGTCCGAGCCAAAACTCTGCCCAAACTACGTAGTGGGCAAGCTTTTTAGTTAGTTGTAGGGCGATTGCAAGCCGACTACAACGCCGCGCGATGCCAAAGTGCTCGGTTACAAACACTAATTAGGTGACATAACGTCAAGATTTGAGAAATTTGTGAATTATTAAATGTAAATATCTATGTATGACGGCGCTCGGACATTTTTACTACTTTCACTTAGGGACTGTGGCTCTGTAGATATTTGCTCGAAAGGAAAAGGTCATTTTTAGGGTTCCGTACCCAAAGGGTAAAAACGGGACCGTTTTACTAAGACTCCGCTGTCCGTCTGTCTGTCTGTCACCGGGCTGTATCTCATGCACCGTTATAGCTAGAAAGCTGAAATTTTCACAGATGATTTATTTCGGTCGCCGCTATAACAACAAATACTAAAAAGAAAATAAAATTAATATCGCTCGATATTAATAATGGTAACAGGTAGATGCTTAAAAATATTCACAGAATGTTTAGTTGTATGTACAATTCAATTATTAAGTAAATTAAATTAAAATAAATATTTAAGGGGGGCTCCCATACAGTACGGAACCCTGCGTGCGCGAGTCCTACTCGTACTTGGGCGATTATTTATTAATTTAATAACTATTAATCTGAGAAACGTGTGTAACAAGGAATATGCAATAACCTTTCTCACTCGTAGCGTAGTTTGACGAGGTGTTTGTCAGCGATCACCGAAATTAAGCAACTTTCCGCACGGTCAGTATTTGGATGAGTGGCCGCCGCGGGTGGCATTTTTAACTGAGCGCTACCGTCGCTCGGATGACACGTTAAATTGTAGTCCCTGTTCTTTTAACCGTTTAGCCAAGTCAGAGGCCTTGCATTCACATTTAACCATAAAAGACACTTCGCCAAATACAAGCTTTGAAAGAAAAAAGGGAGTTCTACAAGGGGATCCTTAGTGTACTGTTATATCTTAGAAGATGGAAACATTGCTCTTCAATCCGTCAGCAAACACTTCTAACTCACAAGGATACTTCCAAACGCCCTTTAAGGGTAGACTTGTGTTCAGCAGTGAACTACCAAATGGGGATACACTACGATACTAGGGCTACTAGGGAATCATAAATTGTGAAGAGTTATTTCTTAACAAGTATATGTTCTCTAGGTATCCATCCAACCCTCTACGTTGATCAGATCTAGCCAGTGTCCTATTAAATCGGTCGATATATCGGAGCTCCATCGAGAGATGGATACATTGCTCTTCCAATGAGATCGAGGCAGGGCGCTGTTATATCAGCGGGAGATGGAAACATTGCTTTTTACCAGCAACCACATTTGACCATCAAAGTACTTCACTAATTGCATGGAATTTACTAGGAGATAATGAGTGTTGAAGAGTTATTTCCTACCTTATTTTAAGAGTTATTTCTTAGGAAGCCTACTAGTACTAGGAGATAATAAGTGTTTGAAAAGTTATTTCTTACCTTATTTTAAGAGTAATTTCTTAGGAATCCTACTAGTACTAGGAGATAATGGGTGTTGAAGTTATTTTTTACCTTATTTTAAAAGTTATTTCTTAGGAAGCCTACTAGTACTAGGAGATAATAAGTGTTGAAGAGTTATTTCTTACCTAATTTTAAAAGCTATTTCTTAGGATTCCTACTAGGAGATAATGAGTGTTGAAGATTTATTTCTTACCAAGTATCTGTTCCCTAGGTATCCAGCCCTCGACGTTGATGAGGTCCAGCCAGTGCCCTATTATATCGATGGCGATGTCGGGGTTCCACCGGGAGATCAGCTGGAGGTGGAAACCTTCGTCCCAGAGGAACCCTCGGGGGAAGAACGATCTGAAAATAGGAGAAAACATATTTTATACTACACCTGCTCGGAAAGTACCTTGATACTTTATCGAACAAATATGCGGGGAGAAAACGCATCTGAGCGGGAGAGAAAAGTGTATGAAAATCCATTTCTTACGTGGTTTTTCTTTTTTAATTTTGGGTAAGACTATGCGCTGGTAACCTAAATATCAAAAGCCAAAAAGTTTTTACAGTGAGTTTTTATCTCCAAGTTCGCAAAATGACACTGGCCACTAGCTGTGTGTTGGTTGGATGGTGTCAAACAATTTGAAAAAAGAACATGTGAAAATTGCAGACGCCATTGGCGCCATTTTCAAGTGTTACATTAAGCTTCACTAACTGCAACAATTTCAATATAAATTTCAATTAGTAAAGATTTGGTTTTTTATTTTCCTCGTAGGTGTAGTATAAAGCACTATGTATCACTCGAGAGAAAGTGCGATGTACTATTTCATCACACCTATTCGAAAAGGACTACTTGGCTCGCTTTTAAGTGCGCCCAAAGGTGGTGTTTTCTATAAGAAACTTTATAAGTGCGCCGGAATTATCTTTGCCGCGCACTTTTTGAATTTGGAACTCATAAGTGCGCCGGAATTATCTTTGCCGCGCACTTTTTGAATTTGGAACTCATAAGTGCGCCGGAATTATCTTTGCCGCGCACTTTTTGAATTTGGAAGTATTTGTAATGTTAGTGTTCTGCGCCAAGAAAATAAATGAAAAGAATGTAAATATAAGTTTTCATTTGTTTTATTAGTATATACTATTTAATTTCAATTTAGTTGTTACTCTACGTTTTATTAACACGCTTTTATTAGGTCGACGTGTATGTAACTAACATGTAATGGAATCTAAGGTAACTAATTTAACCATCTTCCAAAGGTCGTAGCGTAATGAAAATTGGCAGCTGCATATGTAGTTCTGATGACAATGCAATAACATGGTACTATCATACTGATCTGATGATGGAGCCGGAAGATAGGCACTGGCATTCCATGAAGGAATATCGATCGTATCATAGTCGTGTATGCACTTATGAGAAAGGTCACGTAATGGACTAATCGTGTTTTACTAGTGTTTTTTAAACTATTAATTTGTACTGTACTGTACTGTACCAGCCTTGTTTTAATAGTCCACTGCAGGACGTTAGCCTACCCACGAAGGGTGATTGGGCCATATCCACCACACAGGCCCAATGCGGGTTGGTGGATTCACACACGCCATCGAATTTCTTCTACGGACACATGCAGGTTGCCTCACGATGTTTTCCTTCACCGAAAAGCCAGTGGTGTGAAATTCCGCACATAAGTTCCAAAGAAACTCATTGGTACGGGACCGGGATTGAACCCACGACCTCAAGAATGACAGGCCAGCGTTACAACCACTAGACCACCATGGCTTAACTATTAATTTATTAAATAATAATATTACAATAAAATATGAGGCGCCTTTTATTTTTCTCATAGAGGTGATGAAAAGCAGAGTGTACCACTCGCGCGCAAAATATATTTTTGGCTCGGGCGACGTACTTTGAATCCCTCGCTTCGTTCAGGATTCTACTCCCTCCAGAATCCCTCACTTCGCTCTGGATTCAAAAAAGCGCCCTCGCCGTAAAAACATTATTTTGCTCCCTAATGATACTGCTTACTGTTTAGTGGTTACTACTATTGCTTAGAGGTTAGCGACTATTGCTTAGTGGTTAGCGACTATTGCTTAGTGGTTACTACTATTGCTTAGAGGTTAGCGACTATTGCTTAGTGGTTAGCGACTATTGCTTAGTGGTTAGCGACTATTGCTTAGTGGTTAGCGACTATTGCTTAGTGGTTAGCGACTATTGCTTAGTGGTTAGCGACTATTGCTTAGTGGTTAGCGACTATTGCTTAGTGGTTAGCGACTATTGCTTAGTGGTTAGCGACTATTGCTTAGTGGTTAGCGACTATTGCTTGGTGGTTAGCGACTATTGCTTAGTGTTTATCGACTGTTACTTAGTTTGTTTGCTATGTTTAGAGACAATAACTTTTTTCGAGTAAATAAATGAATTTTTGTATGTTTTTGTTTTAGTTTATTACCTGCTAGGCACGGCGGTATAGAGCGGGGCTCTCCAGTAAGGCACGGGTTCCTTGGTGTAGGGGGAGCGCACTCTCCCTGCGCCGTAAAAATATCCGATACCGCCCACCATATTGGACATCGCTGCTTTCGCTATGGCTACGTCTTCTGGTGAGTATCTGGAACATAGATAAATATAATGGGCATGACTGGGTAAAAAATAGTAGTAATAGTAACGAGTGTTTTAATACCTGTGTTATATGCAGTTGCATACACTACTTTATCTACACTTTTTTAATTTGTATTTTAAAAACAAAACGCATTGCGAAACATTAAATTCACGCGTACGTGTATTGTCACAGTGAACTTGCCGCCATTAAAATCTAACCAATGAGAGTGCAGCTACGTGCGCAGGGCCAATCAGGAGCGACCGTGCGCTGTTGTTCTTTATTTATTTCATTGGCACAAGATCTTACCAAAGAGTTTTGTGTATGTAAGTTTAGTAGTTTCGACGAAGTTTTCACGTATAACCCAACTGTTTTCAAAAGCCAGCCTAATATCAAAATTTTATACAACTTGTATGAGGATTTTGACATAAGGCTCGCCAGGTTAATTGGTCGCGTTTTATCGATGTTATAATGAGATTTTACAATATCGATGTGGATATTATAACATCATTTGAAATTGCTTAAATTGAGTGTTTTGTTGTCTGTGCTATAACAGTAGTCATTATAAGTCAAATATTGGAAACATAAGTAGAATGTTACAACATTAGTGTAGATAAATCATTATTACAATTAATCCGTGAGTTAGATTGTATTATCAAATAACATAATTATTTTTTGGCAAAAAATAGCAAAACCGCCTTCCATAGTGTACAAAATTCGAATATTTCGCTAGAATTGTTTACATTATTGTTGATTTTAAAAACGGCTCAGCCAACTTCTGTAAAATTTAAATTGGACCACCTTGGGATATACCCTTTCGAACTGAAAAATAGTTTTTCGATTCGGTTCACAATTGGCGAAATTATCGATAAACATACCTACACAAAAAAAATACATACAGACAAACATAGAACCTCCTCCTTTTTGGAAGTCGGTTAAAAAACTGCGCATCGATTTGAGCGAACTATTCTAAATTTGCACGTGAATTGCAACGATTGAATTAAGTTCCGCCATTTTATGGCAACTTTTACCTTAAATTACAACTCACCCCTTTTCAGTAAGGTTGAATTTCGCTTCGAACTCTTCATCGAACGCTGTCACTCTCTCACTCAGGGCTGCGGTATATTCCTCTTTCATCAGAGGTGACGTAGGTACAGATTCTGTAGAGTACACGATGTCCACCGCGAATGGGGGCGCCACTATCAGTTGTATGGGGATAAAGTTTACTTCTCTCTCCTAAAATATAAAAAAATGTCTTGGTAAATCCAAGTTCAAGATAACGTTAACTAGTCCGCCATCTTGGGCCGTCCGCCATATTGGATTCATAATGACGTCACCTCGCTAAGAGAAGTTTACTTATCTCACCTAAAATTTAAAAAAATGTCTTGAAAAATCCAAGTTCAAAAAACTTTAACTAGTCCACCAAACATTAGCTTGTCCGCCATCTTGGACCGTCCGCCATATTGGATTTCGAATGACGTCACCTCGCTAAGAGCATCGTCAGGCGTCAACTCAGCAAGTCGTCCCAAAGTGGGATGCTTATCCAACTTCAATAGAGATACGAATTTCATTTCTCCTTCAAATGATGCAGCCCTGGTACCCGAGCCTCTCTAATAGATCTGTAGTATACGGTAATCATTCATTTTTTTAAAGTTACTTAAAGTAAAGATACAAACTTCTTCAACTGATGTCGACCTGGTACCTGAGCCTTTATGATGGATGTATAATATCCAGTACCTAGAAAGAAATTTAATTATAATAACCCACCTTGAGGTGCTTTTTACATAATTAAATGTATCATCCGAGCCACAAAAGCGCTCAGTTGGAAATGCCACCCGCGGTCACCCATCCAAAGACTGACCGTGCCGTACGTTGCTTAACTTTGGTGATCGTTGACAAACACCTGTCACATAGATCTGTAGTATGTTACATGTGAAAAAATTTAATAAAAATAATGATACCAACCTCGCTAAGAGCATCGTCAGGCGTCAACACAGCAAGTCGTCCGAAAGTGGGGTGCTTGTCCAGCTTCAACAGCGAAACGAATTTCTCCTTCAACTGATGCAGCCCTGGTGCGTGCGCTTCCGTCATCGATCTGTGGTACACGGTACCTGTGAAAAAAACCACCTTTATTAAATAATAAAAAATGTTTTAATCAAACAAAACAATGTTTACATAATACCTCTTAACTAAGCTAGAATAATTGAACACAAAATTATAATAGTTATCTGTTGCCGAACTAGGCCGAAGCCTGTGTTTCAGCTTACAGCGCAAATTTATTAAACCAATTAGAATTTATGAAATAGTTATGTACCTAATTACATTTTTACTAAAATGAGTCAACAAAAGTAAATAAAAAAATTCAGGGACCATCTCGCACAACTGTAAATTGGAATAAGAATCACGTATAACGGAGAAATCAGGAACAACTTAAACCTTCCCCCCTATAGGTAATAATAGTACTCGCCGTATGTTTTTATACCAGGGACAAACCATCACAAAATACCCGTTTGTACCTTTGCTCTGTTGAGAGCTCAGGTATCTCCAGGAAAACGCTGTAGACCTCTCAGCATTTTGTTTTTAACTTCCTATTATGAGGGTATACCCCATGATGACCTCCCTCCTTCCCAGTAACACCCTCTTCCCCCCTAATATAGCGCTGTAACGCTTCGAACTGCAATTAAAGTTACGTTGTGTGCGGGTATACCCCATGATGACCTCCCTCCTTCCCACTAACACCCTCTTCCCCCCTAATATAGCGCTGTAACGCCTCGAACTGCAGTTAAAGTTACGATGTGTGAGGGTATACCCCATGATGACCTCCCCCTCCCCACTAACACCCCCTTCCCCCCTAATATAGTACTTACCATGTAACACCTCCAACTGCAGTTTAAAGTTCCGATGTGTGGGGGTATACCCCATGATTGCCCCCCTCTCGGCCCACAGTCTCGCGTGTGGATCCGTTCCCAGGGCCTCGTCTAGCGCCGTGTACCATATCAATGTGAACGGCGCATTGGATTTATCCTGGAACAAATAGAATAAAAACATTACAGAAACAGAGGAAAAGTGTGTGAGGCACCGTGTGTAACCATGAGCACCGGGAGCGGGGTGCACCTGCACCCCCCTTTCAGTTTAATAAAGAAAAGTAACATTTCTTAGAGGACGCGATATAATTTTTAGATATCAAGTAGGGCTTGGTGTTAATTTATACCCAGGTTCGCTTATTCGTCATCTTGGAAAAAGGGGTAAATTGCTTTTTATGGTTTATCTGATAAACCACTGGAGTCACAAAAAATTGAAATAGTTTTTGTGGCATATAAAATTCTCTATAACTTTATTTGCATCAGTAAACAAGCTACTACTACACCCCAACGTGGAATATATTTTATCAAGTTAAAAATTTACTGAAGAATTTATTTTGGACATCACGGGATTACGACTTGTTGAGTTATAAAGGAATTTGTTTTCTCAAAAAGTTACTGAACCAAAGTTGTTGAGAACTGGCAACCAAAAATGTTGTCATGAATTTTTTGTGAGAGCAATAGAAGATGATAAAAAAATGCAAGTGGAGTACCTCCGCGCGGAAGGTGTAAAACTTCGCCGCAACAGTGCTTTCATACTCCCTCCATGGTAGCGGTAAACGTTTAACGCAACCTTGTTAGAAATCGCATTACAAGTTTCACTTCTATAAGAGGTCTACGTATGGACAACTTAAAATAGAAGCATCTGTGTTACCAATGATAACTTGTGGCACTGAAAGCGACATTGACAAATTACATTTCGGACACGATGACACCGAAGTGACATTACGGCCACGGCAAGTGACATACCGTGGCGGTAACATTGACGCGGACGGTCCAGTGCGCGCCGCTCGCCGTGGGTTCAGTCTTCACGAAGCTAGTGAGGATCTTATGTGGCGGGTCCACCACCAGCTGCTCGCCGAATGTGGCGCCGTCGTGACGCGACCAGCCGTACTGGGGCAGGTTGTCGCCTTGATCGCACCAATGTCTGTGAATAACAAATTAAATAAGGTATACAGTGCACGATCTAGAGAAAAGCTTTCTCTGAAACCGGCGCGCGAGACTATTAGCCCGGAAGGTACCACAAAAAAATCAAGGAGGTACTTTACTGTAGAAATTAGACGGTGTATCTGAATCCACCAACCCGCACTGGGCCAGGATAGTGAATACGGTCCACTCACGCTCCATGGGTAGGCCTATGTCCAGCAGAGGACTAATAAAAAGGCTGGTACAGTACAGTATAACAATGAGTATGATAAAAATGTCAAAGCGTTCTAAAAGCCAAGTTATACTGACCATGCGGAATGTTGCTTAATTTCGGTGATTGCTGACAATCACCTAGAGAAAGTACGCTATGAATGCTACGGTCAGTATTTGGCTGGATGACCGCGGGTGGCATTTTCCAACTGAGCGCTACCGGGCTCGGATGACACGTTAAATTGTAGGTCCCGGTTGTTTAAACCGTTTAGCCATGTCAGAGGCCTTAAGGCAGCCTAAAAACTTTGACACCAGGGCTAGCCACCCGGCGTATACGAACTTACTTAGCAGAATAATACAACTTGGCAGCTGTGATTTTTTATTTTATTTTATTTACTACATAGAATCAAAAACTTACAGTCACATGCAGACCAAACGTTGTTAGCTACAAGCTGCAGAAAGCCCAAACCTGACTGAAGCTCTCATCACATAACAGCTGAGCAAGATTAGATTATCCGCAGCTTATAGTTAAATATGAGTTCAAAGGTATACCTGATCCCTTTTGGTGCCTGTGGAGCCAGTTCATACCACATCATGCCATACACGGGAGATCGTGGTTCTCGACTCTTCATCCCCATGTACACCCCGGGACGGTATGACCCCCAGAAACGGTCTGACGATGCACCAGTCTCTCGTACTATCTGTAAATCAATTTAACAACATTCCGTATATAGTCATTTCAAATTTAAAACCTCTCATGTGACAAGTTTCTTATAAATTAGATTTTCAAACTATTTGCAAGATTCTTTTAGGAGCTTTCGTTTGCAAAAACTCTTATGTGAATGTCTTAATATTTTACTGACACACGGTGCATTTATAAATTGCCGTATGTCGCAGCCTACTAAGAGCTATTGATCAGTTTTCTTTGTTTTTCTCAAAATGATACTATTTGCACATTTGAAATTTTAAATATGTATATGTAGTATATCAGTCTCTGGCAGCCATATCACAAGCTTTGCTTAGTTTGGGGTCAGATACCGTGTGTAAGATGTCCCCCGATATTTAAATTTGCAATGACGAAATGACATTACTGTACTAGAATTTTAATAAATGAAATAGTATTTTTTTGTGTTAATTATCAACAATAGGTTACAATATTCATACACATATTTAAGTAACACTAAAAAACCTTGCAAAGGTTTGTCATAGTATTAAGTTCTATGCACAACAAATCAATTTCATATCATTATAAGGTGCAAGTAAACAATCGGTAATTTGTGCAACACAGCAGGTAGGGATATTATTTGAGACTCTTTGGTATTAAAATAGCTATCTTATAAATAATATGTAATTACTTTCAAATGATGACAAAATGGTTTTATGATGTAGCAAGACATCATATTGATAATAAGTAGAATTAATAATTATAGTTTGGCCGTTCAGAGAATGCATTCCTGACACGTCATCTTGAAAAAATGTTTTGGACAATATCTCGGAAACTATGTACTTAAGGGCAAAAAACATTACGATCATTATTGTAGAAAATAAAATTTCGCATCTTTTGTTTCCAGTAAACTTTTTTGTAAAACTTACGTTATGTTTACGATTTATGGCCCATTTAATGAAATTTGCTTAAATGGACCTTATAACATTTAAGTACATAGTTTCCGAGAAATCGGCCAAAAACATTTTTTCAAGATGACGTGTCAGGAACGCATTCTCTGAACGGCCGAACTATAGTGCAGACCGAATCATTACAAGTCGGCGGATGTGAAGTTAGCTACAAGCTGCAAAATATCCAATCCTGACTGCTCACATAAGTCTATGTGTTGATTGGGTTTCTCGCAGCTTTTGGCTAACTTCACATCCATAGACTTGTATGATTCGAGTTCTATGATTCTATAAAAAGTTTACTCCTAATAATGTTATTTCTCTTTTTTCTCCATCATAGACATTTTTTTACCAATTAATTTGTAATCACTACATTGTATAAAACAAAGTCGCTTCCCGCTGTCTGTCCCCATGTATGCTTATATCTTTAAAACTACACAACGGGTTTTGATGCAGTTTTTTTAAATAGATAGAGTGATTCAAGAGGAAGGTTTATATGTATAATACACCTGTGCGAAGCCGGGGCGGGTCGCTAGTATGTTTTAAATTGTTAATTGTCTTGTGTTCCTATATATTTAGTATTAAGTACCTACCTGTTATGTATGTAGTATTTTTAGGTGATTTTGTATAAAATATAGTGTAATGGATGTCTTGTAATCTGTAAAGCTATATTTTACTGTAAATTAATTAATTGAATTAAATTGAAAAATTATCAGTGACCAATTTTCAACTTACTTTTTCATCATCAAGTGGGGTATTGACTCGAGTTTCTAGGTATCCTAGGGCGCTCACGTACACAGCTACCACTAAACACAAAATGCCGACGCCAGCTTTCCATTGTGATAGCAAATAAAACGTTTTACTAGCCATGTAGGAAACTTCGCTACCGCCAGAACTGCTACTGGATTCATTTTGACTGTTTTTCAGAATCTTTCGATGTCTGACCATGATAATCTGGAACGTATGTTTTTATTCTAGCTAGTGTTACGAGTAATTGACACGTTTTAATTTATTTTTTTGGATTTATTCGGAAAATCTTATAGCGGCTTTTCCACGGTGTACATTGCAAAAACAAAGTAAATAGTAAAAGTAGTAAAATATCTAAAAAACAAAACGTCAATAAAGTTTTTGACAGCTCTAGTGATGTTAAAGAGTAATCATTCGCTTGAATTTTACTTTCTAGTCGGTTGAAAGTCGATTTACTTTAGGAAAAAAAACAACTTTGAATATTCAATACGGTAGTATCGAGTACGAATGTTATTGTAGAGGGTTATTAAAAAATAGTTGGTCGTTAAGCCTACAGTAATTATTCATTTACAATAGTTGACCACCATTGAAATAAATTACTTGAAAATAAATAAAATAAAAATAGCCTATAATACGTTAATCTTATAAAGTAGAATCCTTATTTATATTTCTCAAATATTAATTTGTCTATCCTGGACACCCTGGACACCTCTAGTAGTTTCCAGTGCTCATATAATGACATAAAAATACTCAAAAGATTACACATAGATCACACAATAATTATTTTGGTTTAGCCGTACTAAAAAAATTATTCGCTACGCGTCGGGGAAGTGTTGTTTGAATTGGTACGGTATAAAAATCATGCTACTAGTTCTTTCAAGCGTTGGAATATGAGTATATGATAAAGGACACGTTCACAAAATGTATGGAAGCTGGTACAATAATAATAATAAAATCTAGCCACAGCATTCGTTATATCTCGAGAAATTACATGTTGTTAGAGTCTATTACATCAGTAAAAAACAAAAAAGAATTCTGTTTTTTTTTTAAATTCGTAAGATTTTTAAATTTGTTTGACAGAACAACTAGACTATTTCTGGCAACTCTGATTAAGCGACCTTGAAATAGCTAAAATAAAAGCAGTTTAATCATTATGACTTAATAACTTTCTTGAAATATCGCTTGCTGGATGCACCAACCTATAATAATTTTAGCAAAATATGTTATAAATATGGAAGAATCAGGTAATACTACAAGCAAAAGATCGATAATCTATAGTAGTCTGTGGAACGATAGAAGCACATTTACAAGGCTAAAATAGAAAAAATGCTAGTTTTATTTCGATTGTCCATAAAATTTGTTTTTATAATGAAAAACAATGGAATTATGAAAAAAATATATATTTGAGAAGCTCATGGAACAATTTTTCAAATAATGTACAAAATAATTTATCTTGGTTAGCTTTTTCTCTGAATAATATAGCATTTGAGGACGTCTCATTTTTGTCTAAAAAATATCGATTACTTTAGTCGATTCTATGAAAATATACTAAACGTCGTCGTCGGGAACAACACTATAATATACACTTGCGTGGCCAATGATGACGTGCGTGGGTACTTACTTGGTACGTAGCACAAAGTACTCTGTGGCATCTCTGTGGTACGTAGTATCCACGACCACGATTACCTAAAACTTCATGGTAGTATCTGTGTTCGTTTGTGTGTGGATAGGAATTACGACTTTACGAGTGAGAATACGATGCTGGATACAAGCCGCTTCCAACCTGATTCTATTTATATCTATAGGATGGACTAAACTCAGCAAACAACATACACATAACACCTGCTATGTATAAAATATGTCTCCAAGGACATTCAGGGAGAAAAGGAATAAGCCGAAAAGGGTCAAAAGGTGATTCGAAACGCCTTGTAGGTTATGAGAGCCTGGTACCTACCCGCGTACGAGTCTCTGATGATTCCACAGAAGAGAGAGAAGGAAATGCTGTTCTGTGGATTATTCAGATCATTTATAATGAACAACTTTTAACTGTGGGGCCAACCTGGAATTGGAGAGAAAAAGCGGCTGTGCCATGACCAAATCGGAATAAACAATAATGCAAGTATACTCCACGCCACACAAGTCGGCGGATGGGAAGTTATGCGCACAACGCTTGAGAATGCTGCGCAAAAGGGTATGCGCGGGAGCCAGAGACTCGCCGCCAACCTTATGCCTCCCGCGCGCTCTCTACGCCCGTGCTCACACCTCCGCCACTTGCGTCGGCATTGTGCACACATGCGCAATTATTAGCGAATTACGACGAAGTTTCATCTACGGCTAATTTCTCATCCGCCGACTTGTGTGGCGCGGACTATTATGAACCTGACTTTTATCTTGAATTCCGGGTTGGCCCCATAGTAAAAGTTGTTCCTAATGATGGTCTAAATCACCGTTAAGACTTAGAACTTACAACCTTTCTAAATAACTCTGTATAAAATTTTGTAAGAAAATTATTTGAAATCATAGTAATTTTATTCACAGTTTAGTTTAATTAGAAAAATGTACTTAAAAAGTACTCGTATTATTGAAAAATACAATTTTTTACTAAAAATTTCCGATAAGTATGTCTTTGATTATTTCCTAATAAATAATAATTACGAATTACCGACCTAAAAGTATCACGCATGACTTCCGTGTAGTACCTATATTCGACGATCTAAGGGCAAACATGTCTAACTATGAAAAACACTATTTTGTGATTTTGATTTTGAATGTTTCGAGTTCCCGTTATCTAAGATATTTTCCTTAGTTCTAAGTGTTATGAATTCTAATGAAATATCACAGAGGGCGCTGTTGGGATCGCAGCAAGCACAGGCGGTGAGCTTACAAATTACAATCAGAGAACCGGTCGCCACCTGTCCGTTTGCTTTGTCGATAGAGCGGTATACTCGCTCCGCCACGACCGCGGCGGTAAAGCAGAGCGCTCCCCCCGCGGCGCCGCGCACCCACCCCTCTCCTCTCACCCCGAGCGAACCCAGTGCGATCGAGCGACGCGATCCGCGCGTACCTGCTCCCAACAAATACGATGCGCCACGCTCCGCGGTTGTTATGAGACGAACGCTTATATTTTCCTCATTTTATCAGTGAAATAATGTAATGAACGTATTAAAGTGATAGCCAAACACGCCGCTGCGCGTCGGAGCCTGTGCACGCCTTGTTTTTTAACCGCCGGCCGGCAGACGCTGCACGCGACAACGCTTCCAAAAAAAAAACTAAAATCTCGATGTCAGTGAGCGTGAGGATCCTGGTGTCCGTGTAGTGTAGTTTTAAAATAGTTAAATGGATAAACGCCGTGCAATGTTCGTATGAGGAAGAAAAGCAACCGAAACATCGTAAGTGTGGAGCGTGTGCTCGGTGTTATTTCTGTTGTGTCAGAGCAGAAATGCGGGGTAACTCGCCCCTGTGCCCGGAGGTTTTAAACGAGTGGGGCGGCTGATCGCTACGGAGGTACGGAGGTCTATCCCTCGTATTCTCACTGTTTTTTTTACACCCATCCCGAGCAGGTCTTATTCGTAACCCCTTTTTTGTACGGCGCATTTTTTGGAGGGATTTGTTTACGAATCGATACGCCTTGTAGGTTATGAGAGCCTGGTACCCGCGTACGAGTCTCTGCTTGCATTTCTGATAATAAACTGGTTTTGGATCTTTTGGTGCTATAAATAATCACTGATTCACACCGACTTCTTCAAACAGAGTCGAAACTAAGCAATTTTAAATTACACGAGCGGCGATTGTAGTTATAAAATGTAATTACAGACGATATAGCCATTGCAAATAAACGAGAAATCAATAATACGCTTCGCAAGGTTTAAAAAAACTAGAACGCAGAGCAGACTGTTTAGGTAACCTCAAAACTTGTTTTGCTAAGTACCTACTGCTGGGTAATGACGAAACTATTATTTGCCACACAGTAACCAGTAATATTATGATGTCTAATTAGACAGACAGCAAGAAATGGAACAATGTTATTACAATGAAGGATGTTCTTGTTCATTCTGAAGAGGATCTCTCTACACCTGTCAATTATCATCGTAAACGAATATAAACAATAAGCCATTGATGCATCCTTTAGAACCAAAAATAAACAATATTAATTCAACGAAATCACATGCAGAAGATCTATATTTTTATGTTAACGTACATAAATTAACTACATCCTCTGCTAGTCAATTTCACATTGATATAAGAATAGCAGATAATACCAGATTGAACCAAGAAAGACCACACAAGATCAGTTTACGCCAGTTTGATGGAGAACAAGATTTCTGATCAATTTAGTCTTTCAATACTAAATCATAATTTAATCAGTTCAATATATTTACAGTAATTCTAAAATCGAATCCCCAAAATATATTGAAAATATCACTAATTATATTTTTTCTGTACTTAACATAAGAGCAGTGTTAGTAAGAGTAGTAATACTGAAGTATTGACATGCTCCGCTTAGAAGGCTAATTCAATAAAACTCGTCCAGAAATCGAAAAGCCAATCAACACAAAGAAAAAACTTAAATACACAGTACAGTTAATAGCTCCAAATTATAGTTCAACCATATATTTGATGACCATACAAACTCATAGTCAGCAATCAGGGTACAAATTATAGTCTGGAAGTACTATTCCATATTGATAAGAAGTTGGATATAGAATGAGATCAGCTAATAACAAACTGGACAACAATGTTGCTAATGTATAATTTACTATTGTACAATTTACGCCGCTCAAAGATAAAATTTACACTACTGAATGATTAAAATAGCAACAAAAACATGTAAAAATATAATGCTTGACTTTTTTTAAACTCTTACAAAAATGAAAGAGAATAATTATTTTTCGCAAAAATAGCAAGACCGACTTCACCCGTGTACAGAATTCGCGAATATTTCGCAAGGGTCGATGTAGCATTTTTCACATTATTGTCGATTTATCAAAAATGGCTCAGCCGTTTTCAATAAAATTTTAATGGGACCAATTTCGAAAAATAATCTATCCAACAAAAAAATAATTATTGAAATCGGACTACTACGAAAAAAGTTATGCGTGGTTATACATAAAAAAATATATATACGCTTCGAATTGAGTACCTCCTCCGGTTTGTTTCGTCGGTCAAAAAATAATCAATCATTATTGTCAGATCTATCGTTTTAATATATATCTATCACAGATTCAATTAGTGAGCTCTACGACCCCAAATCAAAATTTGCGTACCTAAATACGTAATAATTATGGTCATACATAAAAGTCAAACGACGAAAAGAAGAAATAGTGATAAGTAAAGACGAAAACAGTGGAAACTAAGCAGATAAACTAAACACAGGTAGAGACAGTGATCTATTGTCAGACATTGTAAAGGGAAGATTCGTTGAGAATAAAAAGAAAGAAAATGTTATGTCTGAACATGAGTTTATGCTTGTTGGTCAAAATGCTGTCAAATTGAGAAAAAAATCGTACAAAGAGAGATAAGATGATAGAGATATTAGATGATAACTTCAGAAAGTAGATTGTGTAAGAGATGATGACTAGGAGGAGTATGAAAGACATAGAATTTTTGAAATTGTTTGCATGAACATGATAAAGGGTAGATTTGCTGAGAATAAAATGAATGAAAATGAAAATTATCATAGGAGTTTATAAATGCTTGTTGATAGTGATAAATGATGTTAAATTAAGAAATATATCCTTTAAACAGAGATAAGACGATAGAGATATTAGATGATAACCTCATAAAATAAACTACGTAATGGATGATAATTCGTAAGAGTAGAATGAAAGATCTAGAATTTTGGAAATCGTTTGTATGGACTAGCAAAAGGCCAGTATGTATATTTAATATAGTACTAATTAAATATGTAACTACTTAATTGACGAAATAAAGTAAATAAGTGATGGCAAGTCATTGCGAGATATAAATAGATAATTATTTCCTAAAACATTTGCGTTTTAACATAAAACTTAGATTCTTTCCAGTACATCAGTCATACATATTATAGATGGTGAACATAAAGAGATATATCTATATAAGTATTGGACATTAGCCACAAATAACAAGTATAATAAAAGGCGGATGTATAATGATAAGTATTAAGTTGTGTAAAAGTTCAATATGAGATGTGGAATGTAAAGATATGGTTCAAGGCAAGAAACTTTTTATAAAAAAAGATATGGTTTAAAAAGATATGTTTTAAAAGATATGGTTCAAGGCAATCTAGAAATAGAATATGAAGAGACATGTCTGTAATATAATCCTGGAAAAAAGATCCGCGTATAGGAGTCAAAATAAATAAAAAAAACACTGAGGCCTTAGTATTAGTCTGTATGGTAAACGAAACCCTTTATTGTTTGGCTCAATAGTATTTCGTTAGTTTGTTCTCGTTTCCGCCAAAGGTGCCAGTACGAAAATTTAAGGTCTCACACGGCAACTACTGTACTTAGTTATCTCTCAAGAATAAAGCCAAACTAAAGTTAAGTTTATAAGTTTACGTTTATAAGCAATTTTACACCTAAGTTTAAGTTTATAAGCAATCGGAAAAATGAATGACGACCAATCATCTCCAAATTTAGTAAATTGAAGCTGCTTTGCTGAAACTATGGTGTCAGTTTGTTAGATATTGGAAAAAACACAGTGAAAGAGCTTGATTTCAGTTCGTTATTCTCATCCCACCATTCAAATAAAATCACAAAACTGAATAGAATTCTATCGATTCTATTATAAAGTACGTGAATGTAAAATTGACTAGGTAAGCACAAAAGTATATTGAAGATAATGAACGAATAACAGTCGTCAAGGACAATTCAAAACACTAACATCTAAAAGACGAGCACAAAGTTAAAACCAATGTATACAGAACGAAAAACAAAACTGAAATAACATTTGGTAATTTTACAGAACGTAACGTAAGCACTTTAGGGGGATGGAGGGGTCTATTCTTTGCTTATTTTTGATGACATGGGGGGTGAGGGGGTCTATATGGTGATTGCGTCAGCAATAGTTATTTATTTCCTGCTCATGAATCAATAAAAAAAAGCAAAATGCATATAGGTAGAGGTACCAATGATTACGTAAGAATGGGAGGGGGTGAGAGCTTTGCTTACTTATGCTGACAAGGGGGGAGGGGGGGTTAGTAATTGTTATAAATCTGCTTACGTAATACTTGAACGGCCCCGAACACCTAATTAAATAAAGAGGCAAATCACTGAAAACGCTGTGAAATCATCTTTTGATTAACAAATCATATAGAAACGTTTATAAAATGGAAGAACACACGATGACAACATCGACAATTTTGCAAACGTAATTGATCAATTGTAAAAAAGCTTAACTAACTCTAATCATTGAAAGTTAAAAATGATACAGACATTTATTAGCAACAAAAATAAGAGGTACAACACATAAACAACAAAACAAATCATAAAACACAAAAGAACAACAGTATTACACCTAATATCCTTGTCACAAAACTGGTCCCAACTCAGCGTAATGCTGGTTGCGCTTACGACTTACGAGCAACGCTGGTATTCTGTTGGAACTAGCAAGTGACATTACGCCCGAAGTAATGCATGTTATCATATAAGTAAAATTAATTTTCGCCAAAAATAGTATAACCGACTTCAACCGTGTACAGAATTCAAATAGTTCGCACATATCGATATATCATCGATGAAGTAATTTACACTCTATTCTTGAGGTTTCAAAAGCGACTCGGCCGATTTAAATCTTTGAATGAAACCTCTAACTAAAGAATGATCTACCAAACAAAAAAAACATTGCAACAAAATTGCTTCATAATTAACGGAGTCAAAGCATAATTTAAATACAAAAAAATGCAAGTAGAGTACCTCCGCGCGGAAGATTCGAAACTTCGACGCAACAGTGCTTTCATACCCCCTCATTGGTAGCGTTAAACGTTTAACGCAACCTTGTTGGAAGTCGCATTAGGAGTTTCAGTTCAAAAAAACATTCAGTCGAATTGAGAACCTACTTTTTTAAGTTGGTTAAAATTGATACCTACAATTTGATCCTACTTTCTTTTTGGTAACTAGTACGCAGTTCTTACTAAGAAATGAAAGCAATAACAATGATGACAACGTTATGACAGTAAGATCTTTATCTAGAAGAAGTAATGATAAAATTTCACTCAAACTTTTCTCATACAGAATTACGTTCTCTCTCTTATGAGGTCGAAATTTCAAGAAATTGACTGTTACTGATTCCACAATTCTGATAAGTCACAACTTGCACTTTACAGGTAAAAAATCTGAACAGTCGAAAATAAAAAGGAGACATTTGGTCCTATATTTTGGACACGTCATAAGAGTTTTAACTCAAGGTTCAGAACACGCGATAAACGACAGTTCAGAACTGGAGCAAATAAAAACATAGTTTTCTTGTCATAGCCAAATAAAAACCAAATCAATAAATCTGATGATTGATTCCAGTTTGTCCTAATAAAAGGAAACTTTCAACTATGTCACAAATTAAGTACAGTTACTTGATTCGTACGACTGGCATCCACAGAGATACCAGAAGAATAATGTGGTCGAGATACCAGAAGTATAATGTGGTCGAGATACCAGAAGAATAATGTGGTCGATCGAGAAAAGAAAGAAAGAGTTGCAATGATTTGAAATGGCATGAGTTAGAAAGAGACATGAAAACTATCTCGATTCAGTGGCTAATTGCCGTGTTTTTCTCTCAGTAGTGTCAAATTCCAATGCATAATTGACAGTTTTGACAGCTCTGGGTAAGATTTTCCATACATTTTTGTGGTTGAGAATTGCCTCAAGCGACAACAGCGCTAGGTATCTCTCTAGTTGTAATAGCTCTGTGACACAAACCATACGTAAATCAAAGACAGTTTCAAAAAATTTAAAAAACCCTCGACACTAAAATATTTGACAACAAACTTTCAATTGACAACCATTTTGGGCACATTTGTAGAATTTTGGTTCTTCCATCCCCACTAACCCACCATAACTCTTAAACGGTTCAATCGATTTTTATAAAACATAGCTAAGAACACTCTCGATTAAGTCTCCTTTCATCCAAAAAAAACTAAACTGAAATCGGTTCAGTGGTTCGGGCGCTATGATGCCACAGACAGACAGACAGACAAACAGAAACGTAAAACTTATAACACCCCTCTTTTGCGTCGGGGGTTAATAATCTGGCAAAAGCGAGTCAAGCTCGCACACCGAAAGCTCTGTGCTGGCAGCAGATAAAGAAGGATGCAGAGATTCGACCTGTCAAAACATTTTTATTTTATTTTTTTGCAATCATGGAACAAAACATTTTTTCTAAAAATGATATGTGCTTCAAAAATATAGTTATTTTTTGCTGTTTTCATATCACTAGTTAAAATTGAAATTCGACCACCAGAAAAATTACAAAGATTTTTTTATTGTTTTTACCATCTAAATCCCCAACCAATGCTTGTGTGGCCAAATATTTTAAAAAACTTCATTAAAAACGGACTTGTACATGTCGGATCCATAAAAAGGCACCGCATCAGTTATGATTCTGCTTCAATGTGGTAATGATTTATACCACTGACCCAACAATGCTTCAGTCAGTGTGGCGTGGCGTGGGTTTAGCGGGCGAGGAGATAAAGGCGACGTCACGAACAATCAGTTTATTTCACAGAAGATTACGTATGATTACAATTATAGAGAACTTTAAGCGAAGGACATGGCGTTCCGCAGCGTAACGCACGCTGCCAGCATTCTATCAAGAATCACCAGACTTGAACCGTTCTAATCTCAGTTTTCCACAACTTCTTCCGAACAAGCTCTATTTACAACTCCTTCTGACATCTCACATGTCACCTCGCATTTTTCCGCCCATCGGCCGATCATGCGATGTCACTGTCACCTCCTTGGAACTAATCAGCAGCGTTTGTTACAAGCGTTACCCCAGGAATGTTGCCACTTCCATTCCTAGTCCTTCGAAATTATACTAAGTGGCACTATTTAAAAATAAACTTAAATCTATTGTCCCGTTACGGCCATCTTGACATTCGCACGTCCTCGGGCGATTATCATCAGTATCTGTAACAAAAGAGCAATGTGAATGTTTGTTTATCCACCAACCCGCACTGGGCTAGCGTGGCGAGGCGTATGTTCAACATTGGACTATTTAAAAATGTCGGTATAGAATATTCGTTTACCGCTCATCCATTCCTGACATAATGTTACTTTTAGACGTGTTCGAAATGATAACTAACTATGAAGGTAAAGAAGAGATGACTAGACAAGGTTTCTTTACATTAGCATAGGGTCTGAAAAACAGCGCTCATTAGGAATATTATTTGCCAAAACCACCAAATCCCATACCCGAGACCGGACAACACGTCCATTCCTTACATAATGTTACTTTTAATCGTGTTCGAAACGATGACTAGATAAGATAGTAAACAAGAGATGACTAGACAAGGTAAATAATAATCATTAATTGTTTCTTTACATTAGCGTAGGGTAGGAAAATCAACACTCACTAGGACAACTCTTTGCCAATACCACCAAATCGCACACCCAATATTGGACAACAGTGTCCCTCAAACCGCACTCACCACCCAGTAACTGCGAGAATCGGCAACTGCGTCTCTTTGACTCCAGTCCATCGGCATGAGACCGGATAACAGCGTCCCTTCGATCTCCGCAGAGAACCGGACAACTGCATCCCTTCGACTCAGCCTAGATGCAGTTTTCGAACTACCCACCAACAAAAATTAAATGAGTTCAGCTTTTCTTACCCTCGTTTTTATTATTACAGAGAATTTAAGAATCACTTAAAATATTTCCTTGACCTACCTCCGAAAGTAAAATGTTATGATACCGCGCGGTACTAGAAAACACAACACACAACACAACTAAATCAAATTTAGTCAAAAACATGCAGAACTACTATCTAACTAAAATTGGACGAGCTCACCCGGGGTTTTGCCAGACAGCCTCTCGCAGATTGGCAGCTAGTCGAAGGTGACCCTTCCCAGCTTCCCTGGACCCTGGACCCGCTTCTCCGAATAGGCTGGAGCGATATGTTCTGGGTAACAATTAACGAAGCAAGTTCTGTTCTTCTTTTTCTTTCAGTGTAGATTGTATTGTAGCATAGTGGTCTTCTTTGTTATCATTCGCCATTTTCTTTTGTGATATGCTTGATAATATTGCTCTGATTCATAGGCGACAATGATTAATGCAGTCGAAGGATTTTTCTTGTAATTCTGCATCTCCTCAGGATCTAGCCCTTCGATCCCACCTTCTGATGTCGGATCCATAAAAAGGCACCGCATCAGTTATTATTCTGCTTCAATGTGGTAATGATTTATACCACTGACCCAACAATGCTTCAGTCAGTGTGGCGTGGCGTGGGTTTAGCGGGCGAGGAGATAAAGGCGACGTCACGAACAATCAGTTTATTTCACAGAAGATTACGTATGATTACAATTATAGAGAACTTTAAGCGAAGGACATGGCGTTCCGCAGCGTAACGCACGCTGCCAGCATTCTATCAAGAATCACCAGACTTGAACCGTTCTAATCTCAGTTTTCCACAACTTCTTCCGAACAAGCTCTATTTACAACTCCTTCTGACATCTCACATGTCACCTCGCATTTTTCCGCCCATCGGCCGATCATGCGATGTCACTGTCACCTCCTTGGAACTAATCAGCAGCGTTTGTTACAAGCGTTACCCCAGGAATGTTGCCACTTCCATTCCTAGTCCTTCGAAATTATACTAAGTGGCACTATTTAAAAATAAACTTAAATCTATTGTCCCGTTATACATATCAAAACAGTTTAAGAAGCGTCATAAATTACTCATAAGATTTTTAGAAATAAGCTTGGGAGAAAATGAGTGTATCGTATATAACAGGTATTCGTATGTATGAGTTGCCGACGCGACATTCTTCTTTGTGACATTTGCACATAAACCAAAAACCAAAAGTACATAAATATCACGATAAACCATGAAATATAAGTTTCCAAGACCACAGTACGTGCCTTCGACGGTGAAGTAAAAAGTTGTAAATACTAAGCACGATCACTACGTGCTTGCGATCACGCCACGAGTGAAGAGCCTTGACATGGTGCCTATCACTTCAATACCGGAGATTTGATTGACAACCTTCAAACCGTACAAGAAAAGACTGTATTTGAGGTCTTAATAACGAAATTCGCCTTTTTGTCCGACGAACCGGAGGAGGTACTCAATTCGACGCGTACAATACAATACAACAACACTTTACTGACACCAACAAGAAAACATAACAAAATAAACAAAGACAGAAAAGACACAAAAGGCGGTCTTATCGCTAAAAGCGATTTCTTCCAGACAACCTCTCTTGGATGCAAGGAAACGTAAAGACGACAAGGACGGGGTAAACGTAAAAAATATATATTTTATTTTTTTCATAGTAAGTAGTCCGATTTGAGTAATTATTTTTCGTTGAAAAGAGTATACTTCGAAATTGGTCACGTTTAAATTTTGTTAAAATTGGCTGAGCCATTTTTGATAAATCAACAATAATGTGAAAAATGCAACAGCGATCCGTGCGAAATTTCGAGAATTCTGTACACGGGTGAAGTCGGTCATGCCATTTTTTGCAAAAAATAATCATCACTACATAGTATAAAACAAAGTAGCTTCCCGCTGTCCCCATGTATGCTTATATCTTTAAAACTACGCAACGGATTTTGATGCGGTTTTTTTAATAGATAGAATGATTCAAGAGGAAAGTTTATATGTACAATACACCTATACAAAGCCGGGGCGGGTTGCTAGTTATAAATAAAACATCTTAATATACAGAGGGTTCCGATTTGATTTCGGAAGTTAGAATATTTGGATTACTACTGTTGAATCGTTGTCTGTAATGGGTAACGATTGGTTACTCAAGAACAAACCAAATTTTAATGACAAAACCTTTAACAACCTTTTACCTTTTGTAGAATTCCTATCTTACCATCAACTTAGAAGTGGAACTGACTTTGGGCAAACACTAACTTCACTGTCGATTTTCCAAAAATACTATTTGAATAGCTTGCACTAAATGTATAGCAGTTAGAATTATTCGCGATGGTTGAGTGATTATTTATTAAAGATTCGATTGGAAATCCTACTGTAGATAATACATGTTATCTAAAATCCAGTAGAATTCAGTTATCAAAACTAGTTCTCATGAGACTTACATAAGTAAATGGAAAAAACGCTAAATAATATTCGGATTTGACGCCTTGATCGAGCGTATAACATGTATTATTACGTCTATATAAAATCAGCAGAATAGAGAAGCTTATTTGTTTCCATCCATCAGTCATAGAACTTCCACACATTGACATTATTGAACATATTTTTGATTTATAAAGGTTTCTTTTTAATATGGACAATATTGGACATTTGATGTGTATTACTATGAAATTATTGTATTTTTCACATGCCAAGGAATGGCAAAATATATTGGACAAATCCTACAAATAACACCTTGATTGTACTCTATTTTTAACCCCCGACGCAAAAGAGGGGTGTTATAAGTTTGACGTGTCTGTTTGTCTGTGTGTGTGTCTGTCTGTCTGTTTGTCTGTCTGTCTGTGGCATCATAGCGCCCGAACCACTGAACCGATTTCAGTTTAGTTTTTTTTTGGATGAAAGGAGATTTAATCGATAGTGTTCTTAACTATGTTTTATAAAAATCGATTGAGCCGTTTAAGAGTAATGGTGGGTTAAAGTGGGGATGGAAGAACCAAAATTCTACAAATGTACCCAAAATGGTTGTCAATTAAAAGTTTGTTGTCAAATATTTTTGTGTCGGGGGTTTTTTAAATTTTTAATTTATAAGTAATTATTGTGAAATAAATATCATTTATCACAGCCAAATTACTACATAGACCTTCCCCTATGAATCTCCGATAAGATTATCATTTTGGAAGCGGCTCGCATCCAGCATGATAATAAGTTCTTAATGAGGTCCTGATCGATGGCCGTCCTTCTTTCTTTCTCACTCTTTCGTAAAATAAGAAAATAACCTTTCAAGACTAAATAGTTTTACTGAAGTCTATCAATAATGGTTACATAAACTGTCAAATTAGGTATCTGTATCTTAGTCTTACTAGAGTTCGAAGAAAACTTTTACTTAATAATGTTTTTAGTTAGTGTGGTTTAGATATCCATAGTTAATCGATCTATCTATCGGCCGTAGGACGTTCATTGCTGGACATAGGCCTCCCCCATGAATTTCCAACAAGGTTGGTTGGAAACGGCCTACAACAAAAAACAGCACAACCAGCTTCAATCATCACAATATACGTACAAAATTCGAATAATTCGCTCGAATTCTTTGTCGGTTAAAATGTGGTCTTTTAGCTAGTCTTTTTGAGGTGACGAGAGTACGAGCTCAGAAGTCAAAAACTTTATTGATCGAAGCGAAGGTCTACGTTTTAAGAAAAGTTAAAGAGGTCGCGAGGTCAACTGTTCGGATAGCTACAAGAAGTATATATAGTAGTCTGTGACTACAAGTAAATAGGTTCAAAGGATGTTTTATCAATATATCAACATAATTATGTACTTGTACAATAAAACGTAGAGATAATAATACAAGCTACACTACCACTATCGACTGGTACTACAAGATAATGTACTAGCTACATAATCTATGTAAACAATCAAGTAAAAAAAAACAACGGGTTGCACTCCGTGAGTGCCGGCAGAAGTGAAAACTAGAACGCTAAGATAAAATTTTATTGAAATCGGCTGAGCCATTTTTGATAAATCAACAATAATGTGACACATGTAACATCGAACCGTGCGAAATATTCGCAAATTCTGTACACGGGTGAAGTCGGTCGGCTGTTTTTTGCGAAAAATAATTATGTAGCTACGCGTTAGAAACAGAGAATTGTCAATAATACACTACATAATATCATAAGTATAGGCCGAATCGTACTTACTTAAGTCGGCGGATGAAGCTACAAGCTGCGCAATATCCAATCCTAACTGAAGCTCACATAAAGCTGCGCGTTGATTGGGTTTCGCGAAGCCTGTAGCTAACTTCACATCCGCCGACTGGTATGATTTATGCACACAGTAAACTGTAAACACTTTTAATTACCTACCTAAACGAAATGTCGGAAATCATATGCTAATAAGTTCGTATAGGCCACGAAGTAATATTTCTTTC
Source organism: Hypomecis atomaria (assembly GCA_964007245.1). NCBI lineage: Eukaryota > Metazoa > Arthropoda > Insecta > Lepidoptera > Geometridae > Hypomecis > Hypomecis atomaria. Next base: position 9,733,947 of record OZ023310.1, read on the forward strand.
GACATGTCAGAACGAGACAGCGTAATGGCAAAGTATATATCTGTCACTTTTGCACACGTCGAAAAGATTTCTTTTCGTGGTATTTCGTGGTCGCATGCTGGATTAGCTGGTGTCAGACTTTTTAATCCTTCTTTAGGTCCTTACTCCTTATGCCTTCGGAAATCGCGCGACATAATTATTTTTTTATCATTTGCCATTTACAGATAATTTACTCATTTTAAGCTTACGCAAAACCCATTTGGATCTAGGCGTGGCCTCTGACAAGGCTAAAGCGTTAAATTAATCGCCATTTAGATAATATACGAGTACCTAATTAAAAAACCCCCGACACAAAAATATTTGACAACAAACTTTCAATTGACAACCATTTTGGGCACATTTGTAGAATTTTGGTTCTTCCATCCCCACTTTAACCCACCATAACTCTTAAACGGCTCAATCGATTTTTATAAAACATAGCTAAGAACACTCTCGACTAAGTTTCCTTTCATCCGAAAAAAAACTAAACTGAAATCGGTTCAGTGGTTCGGGCGCTATGATGCCACAGACAGACAGACAGACACACAAACAGACACGTCAAACTCAAAAGAGGGGTGTTATACCCCTCTTTTTCGTCGGGGGTTAAAAATCGTAATTTTTTAGTTACACTATTTTCACTTCTGACCCCTAATATTGTCAAAGTGTGGAGTACCGGAAGTCAAAACAAATATCGATTAATTTAAATTAAAGCCAATCGTATAACAACAAACATGCAGATATAAATGCTCAAGTGTGAAATGTTGGTACCTACAATAATATATTAAAACATTTACCTATAGGTAACTATGAAAAATAAGTATAAAATATAAATACTCTATTCTACTTACTACTAAAATCAAGGAAAACGTTTTAAAAATATGTAAGAATACCTAAGTTATAACTCGATAAACTAACTCTATTAGGTACAACTTATTATTAACTAGACGACCCGCCCCGGCTTCGCACAGGTGTATTATACATATAAACCTTCCTCTTGAATCACTCTATCCATTAAAAAAAAACCGCATCAAAATCCGTTGTGTAGTTTTAAAGATTTAAGCATACAGACAAACAGACAAAAATAGCGACTTTATTTCATTTGTGTAAGGATAATATATAAAATTATGAACTACGCACTTGAAACGTATATAAGCTAGCGCGCGAATTTCAAATTTTCTTGGTTTTTTGCCATTTACTGTATGTACTGTACCAGCCTTTTGAATAGTCCACTGCAGAACGTAGGCCTACCCACGAAGGGTGATTGGGCCATATCCACCACGCTAACCCAGTAGCTACGCTAGTGCGGGTTGGTGGATTCACATACGCCATCGAATTTCTTCTACGGACGTATGCAGGTTGCCTCACGATGTTTTCCTTCACCGAAAAGCCAGTGGTGTGGAATTCCGTTAGTACATAAGTTCCAAAGAAACTCTTTTGTACGGGACCGGAATTGAACCCACGACCTCAAGAATGACAGACCAGCGTTACAACCACTAGACCACGACGGCTTTTAAAACTGAACTATAGGTCGATCTTATTATTGTCAAAGTATGGAGTACCGGAAGTCTGATATTTTATCTATTAATAATCATATATTATTATGGTAACAACGGACAGATTTAATTTAATTAAATGCTCAAGTTTTTTTTTAATTAATATTGGTACCTACAATATCTATAACCATGAAAAAGAAGCTTAAAATATAAATACTTACTCTATTCTTACTATTTACATATAAGAAGTTAAATCAATGGGAACCTACAATTTAAAGAAAATCATAATTTTTAGTTACACTATTTTCACTTCTGACCCCTAATTGTCAAAGTATGGAGTATCGGAAGTCAAACACTGTCACAAATACCTATAAGTAGCGTTAAACATGTGTACTTATAATTATTTTTCGCAAAAAACAGCATGACCGACTTCACCCGTGTACAGAATTCGCGAATAATTCGCACGGATCGATGTTACATTTTTCACATTATTGTTGATTTATCAAAAATGGCTCAGCCGATTTCAATAAAATTTTAATGGGACCAATTTCGAAGTATACTCTTTCCAATAAAAAATAATAATTGAAATCGAACTACTACGAAAAAAGTTATGCGTGGTTACACATTAAAAAAAAATATACGCGTCGAATTGAGTACCTACTCCGGTTTGGTTCGTCGGTCAAAAATCAAGGAAAACTTTTTAAAAATATCTAAAATACCTAAGTTATTACTCGATAAACTATGTTTTGTACAATATAGGCACTAGAAACGTAGCGCGCGAATTTCAATTTTTCTTGGTTTTATTTGCCACTAGCGACCCGCCCCGGCTTCGCACAGGCAGGGCATTGAACATATAAACCTTCCTCTTGAATCACTCTATCTAATAAAAAAAACCGCATCAAAATATGTTGCGTAGTTTTAAAGATATAGGGACAGAGAAAGCGACTTTGTTTTATATTCACCCTTCAAATCCCTTCCCTTCAATATCCTTCAATCGCCTAGTGACCTCAATGAGGTCACTATATTACGCATTCGCCTACTGACCTTATTTAATTCGTTTCATTGCATTTTTTTTCGTATAAATTATGTATAATTCGTATAAGTTAAATGTGTGCATCATTTTATGTTTTTTTTTTACGATTTCATCAGAAATTTTGTAAAATAATTGAGAGATTTTATGTAGTACTATGTAGTGATAGTGATGATTTACAACAGAACTATAGACCCACAGAGCTATTACAACTAGAGAGATAGCGCTGTTGTCGCTTGAGGCAATTCTTATCCACAAAAATGTATGGAAAATCTGGCTCAGCGCTGTCAAAACTGTCAAATATGTACTGGAATTTGACACTACTGAGAGAAAAACACGGCAACTAGCCACTCAATCGAGATATTTTTCATGTCTCTTTCTAACTCATGCCATCTTAAATCATTGCATCTCTTTCTTTCCGTTCTCGATCGACCACATTATCCCTCTGGTATCTCTGTGTATACACCGAATCAAACTTCTTGACGATTGTGAAGTTGGCTAGAGGCTGTTCCGTTGATCTGTTGTGATCGAGTACAAACCAACAAACACACATTCGGATCTATATTATTAGTAACTATACCTAGTAAGGATGATCCATCTACTTTATCTACTTTTCGTCATTCATACAAATGGCACCTTGTTGTTTTTACTTGTATTTATTATTAACTAGCAGCGCCCCGCGGTTTTACCCGCGTTGTGCCCGTTCCCGTGGGAATTTCGGGAATTTTTATACAAATAAACCTTCCTCTTGAATCACTCTATCCATTAAAAAAAACCGCATCAAAATCCGTTGCGTAGTTTTAAAGTTTTAAGCATACAGACAAACAAACAAACAAACGAAAATAGCGACTTTATTTTATACTAGCAGCGCCCCGCGGTTTTACCCGCGTTGTGCCCGTTCCCGTGGGAATTTCGGGAATTTTTATACATATAAACCTTTCTCTTGAATCACTCTATCCATTAAAAAAAACCGCATCAAAATCCGTTGCGTAGTTTTAAAGATTTAAGCATACAGACAAACAAACAAACAAACGAAAATAGCGACTTTATTTTATACTATGTAAGGACTAGCGGTCCCGGTGAACTTCATCTCACCATCTGTCAAGTGTCAATGACATTTTGTACATGCCGGAAAATTTTGTATGGGAAAATGTCCATGTTGTTGTTATTTTTCTCGCAAAACCTTCCCTTAACTTCCACAAATATTTCAAGACCAAAATTTGCCAAATCGGTTCAGCCGTTCTCGAGTTTTAGCGAGACTAACAACCACGATTCATTTATATATATATAGAAGAGAAGAAGAGATAGATAGATACTTAGATAGATTATCTAATGTGATTATATGAAACGTGGTCTCGTACTATGGGCCTTATAATAATAAGCTCCAAGTAGCCCAACGAGCTATGGAGAGGGCTATGCTCGGAGTCTCTCTGCGAGATCGAATCAGGAATGAGGAGATTCGCAGAAGAACCAATGTTACCGACATAGCCCAGCGGATTGGCAAGTTGAAATGGCAAAGGGCAGGGCACATAGCGCGGAGGACTGATGACCGATGGGGTCGAAAAGTTATCGAGTGGAGACCACGTACCGGCAAGCGCAGCGTAGGACGGTCCACCCACAAGGTGGACGGATGACCTCATTAAGACCGCAGGATCGCGCTGGATGCAAGCCGCTACCAACCGGTCTTATTGGAGATCCATAGGGGAGGCCTATGTCCAGCAGTGGATGTCCTATGGCTGATGGATGGATGAATGTGATTATTGTGATTTAATTGATGAGAATTAAGTGGTAATGATTGATTGTTTAGCTGTAATTAATATTTATCGTAAGTATTGAGTTTCTTGCTAAGTTTTTACCATTATGTAGATTGTTGTCTATTCAAAAGTGTGTCTCTGACACCCATTTGTCGAATAAATGAACTATGAACTACGAAAAATAATATCGTCCAATTACGATTTGAACTCCCGCTTGAAGAGTTCCGTACTGTATGGGAGCCCCCCTTAAATATCTATTTAATTTTAATTTTATGATTTATTATTGAAGTGAATACACAATGAAGTACTTCAATGTGAATACACAACTAAATATTCTGTGAAAATTTCAAGCTTCTACTTGTTACCTTTATAAATATTGAGTGAAAAACGGCTAAAAAATCAGGTTTTTTGTATGGGAGCCCCCCTTAAATATTTATATTATTCTGTTTTTAGTATTTTTTGTTACAGCGGCAATCGAAATACATCATAATATGTGAAAATTTCAACTCTCTAGCTATTATACGGTTCCTGAGAGACAGCCTGGTGACAGACAGACAGACAGACGAACAGAGGAGTTTTAGTAATAGGGTCCCTTTTTACCCTTTGGGTACGGAACCCTAAAAATGATTGATTGTCAAACATTAGCAAATAAACGTTTAAGTATCCGTTAGCAATAAAGAAGGAGGAAATGTATTCCCGATGCATCCCTTCCGGCGCCATTTTTCTTCTTGAATTTCGTCGCTTGAAAAATTGGTCGAAGATGCATGCTTTCTGTTTATTAACCCCCGACGCAAAAGAGGGGTGTTATAAGTTTGACGTGTCTGTTTGTCTGTGTGTCTGTCTGTCTGTCTGAGGCATCATAGCGCCCCAACCACTGAACCGATTTCAGTTTAGTTTTTTTTGGATGAAAGGAGACTTAATCGAGAGTGTTCTTAGCTATGTTTTATAAAAATCGATTGAGCCGTTTAAAAGTTATGGTGGGTTAAAGTGGGATGGAAGAACTAAAATTCTATTGTGTCGGGGGTTTTTTTAATTTTTAATTTAAGTTTTTATTTTAGGGTCCTGTACCCAAAGGGTAAAAACGGGACTCTATTACTAACACTCCGTTGTCCGTCCGTGTCTGTCTGTGTGATATTTTTTTAAAAATTATTGTTGATTTTTTATAAACGGCTCAGCCGATATCGGTAAAATTTAAATGGGACCACCTCTGAAAACACAAAATTAGAATCGTCAAAACCGTTTTATAATTATTATTGGCGAATATATCGATGAACATAGGAACACAGAAAAAATACATACAGACGAACATAAATAAATAATCGGACAAGTACGAGTCGGACTCGCGTACGAAGGGTTCCGTACTGTATGGGAGCCCCCCTTAAATATTAACTTTATCTTAATTTTATTATTTGTTATTAAAGTGAATATACAACTAAATATTCTGTGAATATTTCAAGCATCCACCTGTTCCTATTATTAATATCGAGCGAAACACGGCTAAAAATTCAGGTTTGTTGTATAGGATCAAACATTAATTTTAATATGTTTTTAGTATTTGTTGCTATAGCGGCAACAGTAATAGGCACATCTTCTGTGAAAATGTCAGCTTTCTAGCTATAACGGTTCATGAGATACAGCCTGGTGACAGACAGACAAACGGACGGACAGCGGAGTCTTAGTAAAAGGGTCCCGTTTTTATCCTTTGGGTACGGAACCCTAAAAAACATTCAGTCGAATTGAGAAGATTGAGAATCCTCCTTTTAGGAAATCGGTAAAAAATGCCGGTATAGGCCGCGCCACACAAGTTGGTAGATGTGAAGTTAGCTGCAAGCTGTGCAATATCCAATCCTGACTGAAGCTCACATAAAGCCGCGCGTTGATTGGATATTGCGCAGCTTGTAGCTAACTTTCGACTGCCTCGTTGGCTCAGTGGTTAGTGACCCCGACTTCTGGATCAAAGAGACGTGGGTTCGATCCCCACCCAGAGCAAGCATTTATGTGATGAACATCGGTGTTTGCTCTGTGTCTGGGTGTTATTTAGGTACTATTTATATAAGTATGTATTTAAAATATGTATGTAGTATATCAGTCTCTGGCAGCCATATTACAAGCTTTGCTTAGTTTGGGGTCAGAGACCGTGTGTAAGATGTCCCCTAGGGTTAGGAGCTTTACGAATATTTATTATTATTTATATTATTTAACTTCACATCCGCCAACTTGTGTGGCGCGGCCTGTACAGTATGTTACCGTCATAAAATAATGTATCGTAATGACCGCGTATTGATAACGCTGATAACGAAGGTTGACTATTATCTGTAATTAATTATTTACAATGACGTCGATTCAGACGCTCTATATTACAAACAAACCCCCATCATCATCATAATCATCATTATTTGTAGCGTTTGTTTTTAGGGTTCCGTACCCAAAGAGTAAAAACAGGACCCTATTACTAAGACTCCGCTGTCCGTCTGTCTGTCACTAGGCTGTATCTCATGAACCGTGATATCTAGAACGTCGAAATTTTCACAAATGACGTAAGTATTTCTGTTGCCGCTGTAACAACAAATAAGGTAGGGCAGGCTGAAAAGGCCCACTTTTTTACAAAATCAAATAAATCTTTATTTTATCATCTCAACACAATAAAAACGTGGTTATGAACCCTTTGTTCTCTTACTAATATTCAAATAAATATATTTTTTAAGTTGTGTAGATAATTTGCATATTTTTTACCTTTCTTAAAAACCCTTCTTTTGGGCCTTACTAAACGTGGCATGTCTAATAAGGCCCTGACAATAATATAATTATTTATCACGAAAATAAGAACTTGAGATTTAAAATTTACAAAAATATGTAAATTGCAATATTTTTCGACTTGGAGAAAAGTGAATCCTAACTGATATCAACAATAGTTCATAAGAAAAAAATATATTTCTGCTAGGTAGCAAAACAACCCGTACTCAGCCCTTTTTAACTTTTTACGGGAATTATTTTGATACAGTATATGTTTTTTTAAAGTTAATGTTATGATTAGGAATTTAATTTCAAGATTTTTCATAAATAAATACTTCCATACTTTGGGCCTTGATAGACAACACTGGGTTAAAAGGCCCAGCTATAGGGTTAGAAGGCCCAAATTATCTTTTCGGGATAAGACATGATATTTGTTGACCTGAAACGAAATATTTTCTAATAAAATACTCATAAAATGAAATTTCGATCATAGAAAAAACAATAAGAGCATAGGCATGTTATGTACCTACCTACTTCATATCAACAAAAAATGAAGATACAAAAATTACGCTTCTTGGAAAAATATATTATTTCAACGACTATTTGAGAAAAACAAGAACAAAATAAAGACATTTTTTTTGTCAAGACCCAATCAAGCCTTGTAAGGCCCAAAAAAGTAATTACTTGGGCCTTCCAAAACGACTTGGGCTTTGAAACCCAAACTAACCATTTTCGTAATAAATTTGATAAAAAAATCACAATCTAAAACTAAATAGTGTTAGCTAATGATTAAATAAACACTTTAAACTAATCATCTGCTTAAAAATCTTGGGAAGACAACAGAAAACTTACTTTTTGTGTCTGAGAAAAATAGCAGATTAGGTGACGACGTGCAAGCTCGGCGAGAAAAGTGGCGACACTGACAAAATGACGGTCGCCAGCGGAACGCTGCAGGCGCATTCTGCGTTCCTATTGGTCAGTTACTCACGTGACTAGAGACCAGTGCGCTATGAATGTATTTAATGTGTTTTTTGAAACTTGGGCCTTACAACACAGCGGGCCTTCTCAGTCGGCCCTACCTTACGTAACGCTCCTAACCCCTAAAAACTGAAAAAAAAATTGAGGGGGGATCCCATACAACAACCTGAATTTTTAACAGTTTTTCGCTCGATATTAATAAAATAAAATTAATATTTAAATAATTTTCCCATACAAGAAACGTGATTTTATTGCTCGATAATGACGGCAACAGGAAGATGCTTGAAATATTCACAGAATATTCCTTTTCCCATACAAAATGTTCCTGCATGTAAAACTTGTCATTAACAGTTGACAGATGGTGAAATGAAGTTCACCGGGTCAGCTAGTAATAAATAAATAAGAGAGAGGAGTGTATACTTGTTTATAGGCCGTATTATACCCTTTGAGGAAATATTACGTGGTAATATAGCTCGATGATTATACCTACCAATCGTATCCAGGTTTGATCCATTACAAAATAGCACATATTATTGCGTAGAACACATGACCGATGAATCCGTAAAGTTCTCGAATGGAGACTACGCACCGGAAAGCGCAGCGTAGGACGTCCACCGACTAGGTGGACCGACGATATAATTAAGACCGCAAAAACGCGCTGAATGCGGGCCGCTTCCAACCGAGCTTATTCGACACCCGTAGAGGAGGCCTATGTCCAGCAGTGGACGACCTACAGCTAATAATGATGATTATGCACAAACCGACAAACACTAAACAATTATATTATACTATGGAGCCAACTACAAAATTGTGAAATTAGAAATCAGCTGTTCCATTGAATTTTTCGAGTTTCGATTATTTATTTATTTATTCGGGTATACAATAGGCATGAGGACTGGGTAAAAAAATCATTATTATAATTAGTTAATAATGGTATATCTCTATATTAATAATGGTAACAGGTAGATGTTTAAAATATTCACAGAATATTTAGTTGTATATTCATTGTAATAATAAATAATAAAATTATGATAAAAAAAAAATTAAAGGGGCAGCCCCCCTTTAAATTTTTTTTTCCTATAAGGTAAGGAACCCTCCGTGCGCGAGTCGGACTCGTACTGGACCGATTATTAGTTAGTCGTAAGACGATTTCAAGCTGATTACAACGCCGTGCGATTTCAAAGTGCTCGGTTAGTCGGTTACAAGCTCTAATTAGGTGACATAACGTCGAGATTCGAGAAAACGGGTCATTGTGAATCCTTACTAATATTATAAATCCGAAAAGTTTGTTGGTTTGTTGGTTTGTTACTCTTTCACGCACCAACGGAGCAACGGATTGACTTGATTTTTGGCGTGGACATAGTTTAAACGGCGGAAGGAGCTTTAGGATACTTTTTATCCCGAAAAATTGCATAGTTCCTGTAGGACAGGACAAAAACCATCGAAAGCGAAACTGTCGCCACTATCACAAAGACGCTAAGTGATTAATTCCTCCATGACGCTAATATGGACTAACGAAACGTCACGGCCAAACGTAATTAGATGACAGGTGACATTGTTTGCAGACTTTTATAAATCACAAGTAGCATGGTAAGGGGACAAATTGTTTTTCCACCATTATATCCCCTTGAAGAGGAAGTAAAGTATGGATTGAAAATGACAACTGACATTAAAATTGGATAAAATGGTGTTTTCCCTCTGCATGCTACATGTTACTATGACGTTTAATACCAGGCCGTCATTTTGTCTGACATTAAAAATATTTTTAAATCTTCTATCATTAGAGGTTTAACATGTTTCTTTATTCTACCTTTATGGTACAGAATCAGCACACTTTAATATTATCAATCCGAAAAGTTTGTTGGTTTGTTCCTCTTTGACGCAGCAACGGAGCAAAAGATTGACCTGATTTTTGGTATGGATACCTATGGTTTAAAAGACAGAAAGTGATAATATGATACTTTTTTATCTCGAGAAAATTCGTGATTCCCATGGGATAGGACAATAACTGTTTCTCAGCTATGGAGCAACGGATTGACTTGATATTTGGGGTGGGCATAGTTTGGAAGACGGAAAGTGACATAAGATACTTTCCATCCCGAAAAAATTGTGGTTCCCGTAGGACTTAACAATATTTTTTTCTCAGCAACGGAGCAACTTGCCTTGGCTTATTGCATGAATATAGTTTGAATGACGAAAAGTGACATAGACCACTTTTTATCGCAAAAACTTTAACAGTTCCCGTAGGAGAGGATAAAACTAAATGAGCGGGCTGCGGTAGCAGCCGTCTAAGCGCCAGAAATAACCTGTCATGGCAAGTTTAGGACGTTCCTACATTTTTCGCACTCCTTCGCGGCACTCAACAGCGCTAGCCGAGACTCGGGCTCCATAACGGAGCTTGCGCTCTCGCCATAATGACGGAGTGTTTCGGAGCACAAGACACATCGTCATCCACCACTCGGGACTAACCAGTACTGAACGTCAGACAGCATTCCAACGCCCTGGTCCCAGTGCAGCGGGTCAGTCATAGTAGCCCAGCGCCTGCCTCTTCAACTGCAGAGGGCAGTGAGAACGGCCATCGCGATACCGACACCTCTCTTCCCCTGCAGCCCCACTGCGTCTGCCAACACGTTGACGGCCTAGCGGAAAGTAGGGTAGGTGGCGGCACCCACACCACCAGTTCCATTTATCCCACCGCGGCCCCTAATCCTCGGCTGTCATATCAGAGTCCAGGAAGCAGCCTTGCTTTATGAAACTAAGAAAGGTTATTCCCAGCAAGTAACTGGAGATAGAGAGACAGAAAAGAAGCCACACCCAGCGCAGCAGGAGGAGCTGGAGTTCATATGCCTGGCAGACGGAGCAGCACTAGAGCAAAATCTTAACCGAGAAATTAACATATTTACAGACGGCAGCAAAATTAAATGGAAAGTTGGGGCGGTATTATCCATTTGGAATGATGCCGCTGAGATCAGTATCCGCAAGCTGAAATTGGCCGATTGGTAATCCGTGTACCAGGCCGAGCTATTGGCACTTCTTGAGGCTACCGAAAAAGCAAAAATCTTTTGTGACTCCAGGTCTGCACTGGAAACGGTAGTTGGCGTATCTTCCCTCCATCCCTTAGCAGTAAATTCAAAGCTAAGAATAAAGTTACTATACGCACAAAATAAAATAGTGAAACTTTATTGGATTAAAGCGCACGCGGGGATGGAGGGAAATGAGAGAGCGGACCAGCTAGCAAAGGAAGCAGCACTGCACTCGAAGTGCAGACCTATTTACGATAACTGCCCCGTTTCATTCGTCAAGCGAGAAATCCGAAAGGACTCTCTTGACGAATGGAACCGGCGGGCGGTATCAGGATGGACACACAGCGGCGGTAACCAAAACATATTTTCCGGATGCAAGGGCGGCATACAAGATCGTAAGAGAAATAGCACCAGTGGGAATCATAACTCAAGTGCTGACGGGGCATGGTGAGTTTTCCCAATACTTACATCGATTTAAGTTAAGGGAAAGCCCATCGTGCATCTGTGAACCCACAAAAGAGGAGACTCCACTGCACATAATCTTAGAATGCCCAGTTTATGGAAAGCAGAGATTTGATTTAGAACAATTGGAATTAATCTAACACGTAAAAACCTTTGAAACAATTTTATCGAATTTTTGCACAAATATTTGTAAAAAAGCAATAATTAGGAACAAGTAGGTATAAACTTTGCTGTACCATTGTAATGTTTATTATAACTGCAAACAGCCAAAAACATTGAAATATAGGTATAGTTTTTATTCATTTGTAATTAAGACCCCTGATCATGTCAGGGATATTTCGCGATATAATAAAAAAAAAAACCTCGGATGCAGCGTCGCAAGAGAGGCACTGCAGCCCGCCTAAGTTGCGACACTCCTCATAAGGCATGCAATGCAACCTACCGGCCATCCTCTCAGCTGCTTTAGTTAAAAGCGGCTGAACCTCGAGTGCCAGCCTCTAAGCTTCCTTGGGGGAAAAGACCCAAAGAAGAGGGAGACTTCAAGCGCCGCCTTTTCAGCTGCCTTAGACCTCCCCCACGACAAGGCGGGAATACACGGGGGTGGGGGGGTTTGTAAATACACTCCAACCGTAACTTAACAAACAAAAGCATTCCTCTAAGATATTTTGATATTTGTCGGTTAGGTTAGGTTTCGCAGCCGACATAAACATAAGCTTAAATCAATATATAACGCGGGCGAAGCCGCGGGTAAAAGCTAGTTATTTAATATAATGCCTGCATGCCTGCAATTGACTGCCTCGGTGGCTCAGTGATTAGTAACCCTGACTTCTAGATCACAGAGGTTTGGGTTCGATTCTCATTCAGGGCAAGCATTTATGTGATGAACATAGGTGTTTTCTCTGTGTCTGGGTGTTATTTAGGTACTATCCATATAAGTATTTAAAAATATGTTGTATGTAATATAGTAAGTATATCAGTCTCTGGCAGCCATATCACTGTGTAAGATGTCCCCTAATATTTATTATTCTTATTGTTCACATACTAATTTATTATCTTAAATTAAAGTTTTTTTACAATATTTATATAAAAGAACAAAATACTATAAAAAAACCTAAGCCTAGAGTGCCGCCGGCAGCGGGGCGGGGCCCAAGCTACCGGTGGTTGGGGCTACAGGCTGAGGAACCTCCTGACAATGCGCGCCGTGTCCAGGATCACTGCCTTTTGAATCTGGCCCTTGACCCAACCGTCTAGCGAGAGCCTCTTGAGGTGATTTATTATTCTTATTTATTATTACTTAGGGACTGTGGCTCTGTAGATATTTGCTAGCGTATTCTGTTTACAATAACGATGTTCACGATGCACCTGCAGCCCCAGAATAGGCACAAAATAGTGGCATTTGGCACGCGCGGCATTCTGCCGGCAAACGGAGCTTTTGGCGGTCAGGGACGTACCAAGGCGAGACTAATATTTCTGGGGCGGTCGTGTATAAAATGTCTAACCAGAGTCAAGATTTTAGTACCAAAAAATTTTTTTAAATAATTATATGTATGTTATTCTGGAGCATATCTTCATTTGGCAAACCATATTTGAAACGTAGTAGGAATAACTTCGCTCGATCGAAAAAAATCCAAAGTCACCTCAATTTTGAACGAAGATCTTATTTCTTGACGAGTTTTTTTAAGTACCATTTTTTAAATTTTGTTTAATGTATTAAGTAGTAGCCAATTGGCAAATCACATAAAATAGTTAAAAAGTTGACTTTGTAATTTTATATGAATTTTTATTGTTAATTTCTCCATACGAAGATGCGCTCCCCTCGTCCCCTCGCGGTCTCACTTCGTTCTGTTAGACTGAGCTTTTTCTTCTTCTTCTTTAAAAAAAACAACTCAGTTACTCGAAATGATGACTTTAATAGTCTAACTTTAAAACACATTAAAACTTTACACTTTCACTAGGCACCTTTCCTAGACCAATAGACTTGGTGGAGAATATTCCGCGCGCGAGATTCCTTTTGGGAGACTTCTTTCTCAGGTCCGGCGGGCAGGAACCAGGTCCGTAGCCTGAGAGGTAGAGTAACCTTCGGAGAACTAACTGGGAGATTTAGATTGAAAATGTGAGTTTATATACGCAAAATATTGCAGAGTCTCCAATATTGGTTGACGTAAATCGGTAGGCAAGTGGGGGCTGCATAGTCAGCAATGTGTTGGTTCTAACAGTTCGCGGAGCGCGTCCAAGTACGATACTCTCTTAAGTAACAACAGTCGTGAGTAACTGCTTTTGAATTCTTTTATTGGACAATATATTTTAACTGCAAGCAACAAATGGCATGTCCGACTTCAACGACGACAATTCGCGAATAGTTCGCACGGATCGATGTAGCATTTTCACATTATTGTTGATTTATCAAAAATGGCTCAGCTGATTGCGATAAAATTTGAATGGGACCAACTTCGAATATATTCATTGCAATATAAAAATAATTATCAAAATCGGACTACTATGTAAAAAGTTATGCGTGGTTACACATACAAAAATATATACGCGTCGAATTGAGTACCTCCTCCGTTTCGTCGGTCAAAAATCGTGATGTATCTGCAGTCCCCGAAGTAGGGGCAAATAGTGGCATTTGGCACGCGCCCGCGGCATTCTACCGGCAAACTGAGCTTTTGGCGGTCAGGGCCGTACTGACTTGAGTCGCCATTGATGTTAGTGATATAGGACTGTTCGTGATCAGGGACGTACTCACTTCAGTGTGTATATACACTAAATATTTCTGACGATTGAAGTGAGTACGTCCATGGTCACCAAAAGCCCTATAATTAATAGCTTATTGAACTTCGATACATAACTCAAGTAAGTGACTTACTTGAAGTCATTGAATTCAGCTCACTTGATGCTAGACTATAGGATAAGATAAAATTGATCAGCAATTACTAGAAAAAAAAAAAAAAAAAAAAAAAAAAAAAAAAAAATTGTAAACCAGATAGAAAATTAACAAAAGAATTTAATTTATGCCAAAAATCCAATATCGAAATCTAAACAAACTATACAACTATACATGCGACCTCATGGAAGTCTCCCCTTATGGGGTGGCAGTCGCTAACTACTGGGCGAAACTTCTATATTTAGCACTCACACTATTAGAACCATTGACACGACGAAGAAGAACAATAAATTCTGCTAATAAATCGCGATGCACCTGCCTGCAGTCCCCGAAATAGCACGAAATAGTGGTATTTGGCACGTGCGGCATGTTGCCGGCAAACTGAGCTTTTGGCGGACAGGGACGTAGCGAGGCAATATTAGCGATGACACTACAATTGACATTAATATTATTATTTTACTAGGAAAATAAATTTATGATGTTATTTCTTTGACTGCAGCTGCTTTGAAGACATGTAGAAATTTTAAAAAAGTACCCAAAAGTACTCGGATAACACGTTGGGTTGTATGTTCCAGTTGTTTTGCCCTGTCAAAGGCCTTCAGGCGGATAAAAACAGCTACAGGGCTAGCCAGCTACACGAACTGACTGACTGACATATAAAGCCCTTTGCACATGAGGCGTAGTCGTATCGTTACGACGCAACGCTTACGAGACGAGTAGTGTTCCACACACGAATCGTCGCGTAGGCGTATCGTTTTGTAAGATCTCAGTTGAAATCATGGCTTTATATTAGCGTTTTATAAAATCAGTTTATTTTATACGATATTTCTGCCTAAGCTTTATCTGTAATATTTTCCCATGAATTTCACTATCACTACATAGTATAAAACAAAGTCGCTTCCCGCGGTCTGTCCACATGTTTGCTTATAATATATCTTGCAAACTACACAACGGATTTTGATGCGGTTTTTTTAATAGATAGAGTGAACCTTCCTCTTAAGGTTTATATGTTTACACTTGTGCAAAGCCGGGGCGGGTCGCTAGTTTACTCAATAAAGCTCGTGTGCGAAGGGGGTAAGTATTCCGTTTGAGTTCCAGAGCCCTGATGCGAGACTGTTTGCAGATGTCGGTGGGGCTTCAGCGGCGCGTGCCTGCGCTGGACGAGGCGGCGGGCGGCGTGCCCCCGGCGTGGAAGACCAACGCCGAGCCCCCGTTCCCCACGTTCGCCCCGCCCGCGGGCTCCCCCGCCGGCCCTGCGTTCGCGGCCTCGCCGGCGCCCTCCACCACCCCAGGTAACACATCTACACTAATTTTCTAGCAGCTTTCAAAAAAGCAAGCCCCAAAGCTTCGAGCAAATATCTTCAGAGACACAGTCCTTAAGTGAAAGTAGTAACAAATGTCTGAGCACCATCATGCTTAATTAGATATATCATAAACAATAAATAATTCACAATTATCCATTTCCTCGATTTTCAATGTTTGTCACCTAATTAGTGCTTGTAACCGAACACTTTCGCATCGCGCGGGGTTGTAGTCGGCTTGCTATCACCTTACGACTGACTAAAAAGCCTGCCCACTATGTAGGTTTAGGATCTGACACTTTTTTCACGATTGTGGCTCTATAGATACTTGCTCGATGCCCCAAAGTCATGCTCATATAGCTAAGGTTGAGCAAGGGCAGAATATGCCCACTCTAAAATCTTCTTTGCCCTAGAAACTTCAAAGTTAACACGAGTACATTCTAGAATTGACTGCCTCGGTGGCTCAGTGGTTCTAACTTCTGGGTCAAAAAGGCGTGGGTTCGATCCTCACTCAGGGCAAATATTTATGTGATGAACGTAAGTGTTTGATAGATTAGAATTAGATTAGAATAGAATTCTTTATTGTTCACACCATAAAATATAAACAAAGAAAGAACAACTTAAAATAACTAGTGGCAACAACAGGCGGCCTTATCACTAAAAATTTCTTTCAGGCAACCTTAGGATGGAGAAAAGTATTTGAAGATAAAAAAATATATGTTTGCTCTGTGTCTGGGTGTTATTTAGGTACTATCTATTTAAGTATGTATTTAAAAATAAGTATAATGTAGTATATCAGTCTCTGGCAGCCATATCACAAGATTTGCTTAGTTTGGGGTCAGAGACCGTGTGTAAGATGTCCCCTAATATTTATATTTTTTTTTCTTATCGCGGTCGTAATTGTAAGATTACAGACATAATTAATATAAAATACTGTTAAAGTTCTAGTTAAGTTCTACTTATTTGTAATCTGTGGTGACGAGCATCTGTCTGATCTGGGTGTCTTTTAGAAAGGCTACTGGTAACACAGACAGATACTCGCCACTGACACTGACAAGAAATCTGGCGGTTGATTATTATTAGATGTGTGTAATAATTGTAAAATGGAAAGTAAAGTGCAAAATATGTTTTAAATCCTTGTTTTAATTCTGAGTTTAGAGGATAAGATAATATAATGTGTTCTAAACAATAATAACTTGTTTGTACTGTGTGCGCAGGCTTCACGGGGCCCCCATACGCGGCGCCCGGGCCGTTCGGGTCCCCGTCCGCGCGGCCGGGCTCCGGCGGCGGGTTCCCGCCCGGCCCGCCGCCGCAGCAGCACTTCCCCGGGCCGGGGTTCGCGCCGCCGGGCAGCCCCTTCCACCCCCACGCGCCGCACCCGCCCATGCCGCCGCACCCGCACATGATGGCGCCACTACCGCCGCCTGTTGACAGGTCAGTTGTGGTCTAAGCTAATCTTCTTTCAAGGCTAAGGAGCTGATCGCGCCGCAGCAGCAGCTATCTAAGCCAAGGTTGATGCTACTGCTACCTTTTTTTTTTTATATAGGTTTCCGTTTGACTACATACTGCCTGATGTTGAGCAGATATGCGGTCTAGGAGGTAGCACGCTTACCTCCGCCTGTTGTCAGGTCAGTTGTGTTTTTTTTTTATTACATCTCGAGATATCCCTGACATGATCAGGGGTCTTAATTACAAATAAATAAAAAATATACCTATGTTTCAATGTTTTTGGCTGTTTGCAGTTATAATGAACTTTACAATGGTACAGCCAAGTTTATACCTACATGTTCCTAATTATTGCTTTTTTAGAAATGTTTGTGCAAAATTCGATAAAATTGTTTCTAAGGTATCTTTCATTATTTCATCTAAATTTTTACGTGTTAGATTAATTCCAATTTTTTGCTCTAAATCAAATCGCTGCTTTCCATAAACAAGGCTCAGTTGTGATCTAAGTTAATCCACTTTCCGTAGTACGAGTACTTGTGGTCGTTTGATGTTTCCAGCACGGTACGATATTTTCGGTGCGTACATGTGAGGTTCACCATTTCATTTGCCCTAATATCGGGGCACTAAAACACGGCATCAGTATCCCCTGCCTGTAGAGCCTACTAAAAGGGGACCAGTGCCCCATCTCTGACCATCCACTCAAACGGGCCCGGGAAGAACGACAGCGTGTGTGGCAACGTTGTCGTAGAGGACCGCACAAGCCTGGTTCTAGCACCAGGCGAGTGGTCGCACAAAGTGCTGGGAGTACCTTTTTTTTTTATTTATTTATCCTTAATATAACATACATAGGTACAATTAAAAGGTACTGCCAAACAGCCAAGCGGTTTGTAGGCAGGATAGCTCCCACATTAGGTACTTAGTAACTATATACAAGCAGACATACATTCCCGTGTTATTATTATGGGTACACGTGGACAATGTAATGTCAGTATCAATTAACCATTAACACATTTTGTTTTTCGGTGCGTTTCTTTTGGAGATTCCGGAGCTCCGAAGAGGGCACAAAGGCTGGCCACCGAGGGGGTTTTAGTGGTTACAACTTGAGCGAATTATATTTTGACTTGCCCCAAACCCTGATACTAGATCCGGCTCTGCCTAAATTGGTCAAAGTTCACTTTTAGAGACGCGATTTATATTTAGACGCATTATTTTGGCTATTCATTTATTTTAACTGACTTTGAAAATTGCTGGCAATTAAAAATATACCTATGTAAGTACTTTTAAGCAAAAACAAGTTTATTGATGGTGTCATAGATATGAAATTGGATTCGATAGTGATAAATAATAATACTTATAAGTAGTAGGTATAGATATGTAATATTTCAACAAAACTTAAAAAACATTTCATAAACTATAATAGGTATAATAAGCCTAAAATTATGAAAACTAACCTAAGATAAGTAATCCTGTTTATATTAAATGTACTTAATAGAACATACCTTTTACATTATACTAATTGTTGAAGCATAGGTACATATAAGTCTAGATTAATTTCTCATGTAAGTGAAATTGTAATTTCTTTTGAGAAATAAAGTTCTTTAACCCGAACCTACCCACAGTAAAAAAAACACTTAGGCTAATAACACTAAATAAATAATTAATAATTTTGCCCTGATACGTGCACTTCAGACGATCTTTACAAGGCCACGGACAAGGCCATTGGAGTGGCCTCTTTTTGGTCAAACAAAATATAAATACAAAACGTTTTATTTATAATATACTATGTATTACACTACATACTATGTTTACTAGCAGCGCCCCGCGGTTTTACCCGCGTTGTGCCCGTTCCCGTGGGAATTTCGGGAATTTTTATACATATAAACCTTCCTCTTGAATCACTCTATCCATTAAAAAAAACCGCATCAAAATCCGTTGCGTAGTTTTAAAGATTTAAGCATACAGACAAACAAACAAACAAACGAAAATAGCGACTTTATTTTATACTAGCAGCGCCCCGCGGTTTTACCCGCGTTGTGCTCGTTCCCGTGGGAATTTCGGGAATTTTTATCCATATAAACCTTCCTCTTGAATCACTCTATCTATTAAAAAAAACCGCATCAAAATCCGTTGCGTAGTTTTAAAGATTTAAGCATACAGACAAACAAACAAACAAACAAACAAACGAAAATAACGACTTTATTTTATACTATGTAAGGACTATGTAAGGATTTTATCTGAAAAAAAAAACGAAACATCGACTCGAAAAGAAGAAGAATAAATTAGTAAATAAATAATTACATATAATTGTTAAACTAGATAGGTAGGTATTTAATTTTGTCTGTGAATTTAATTTAATTCGTCAACCGGCAACTGGTCCAGCATGGTGGCGTCCTAATCGCGCTTTGAGGTTAGGCCTGTGTTCAACAGTGGCCTATTGAAGGCTGATAAGGTACGGTACGGTTATAAGTAATTGTGAAATTAGGTACAATTGACGTCCTCCTGAAAATATCCAGCATTCAAGATAAGCTGCATCATAATTATTTATCGCAAAAAAGGCAAAACCGCCTTCCATCGTGTGCAAAATTCGAATAAGTATTTCGCTCGAATTGTTTAGGTACATTACTGTTGATTTTTAAGAAACGCTTCAGCTGATTTCTGTAAAATTTAAATGGGACCACCTCGGCATAATACCCTTTCGAACTAAAAAATATTTTTTTTGATTCGGTTCACGATTGGCGAAATTATCGATGAACATACACAATAAAAAAAAAACATACAGACAAACATAGAACCTCCTCCTTTTTTGGAAGTCATCAAAATTAGTTCATTCAAGCTTTACGATGCAACAGATATATAAATAAAAATATTTCAGATCATTTTGTTTCTATGCCATCCACCATGGGCTTTGACATCGAAACGTCAAAATTTAAAAAATGGCGATTACTAGGTCTAACTAATTTTGATACTTTTGTGTTGTAAATCCTTGTTTGACATGAAAATCATTTAGGTATTGATTCTGCCTAGACTGAATAATCTTATTTTTTATGAATTGTTAATTATAATTAAAGCTTCGACTTTAATTATAATTAATAATTTAAGCTTGCGGAAATACGTAGCTTGTAGGAAAAATAACTTAAAATTCTTTGTAGTCAGAGAAAAGAACATAGAAAAAACTTTGCAGTGTCCATTACCTACATTTCGTAGAAAATGTATGGACACAGCAAATTCGAATTTATATCAGTTGCAGTATTAGTAGTCACAAAAAAAAACATAATTCAGTTTTCTTTTACGTCCGATAGAGGCGCTATTAAATTTTTCATACATTATGCCATAAAATAATTTAGAACAAACGTTAAGTTAAAACAAATACTAAAGCAGCCTATTAATGGCTGTAGAAAAGATATTTAATCGAATTTCGTGTAAAGAATTTGGAAATTCTCTTTTTGAAAGTACGCCTTCGATAGAACGTAAAACCGAGCGTTTTTTTTAACGCAAATAAGTCCGCGTTTGACCACCCACTCGCCTGATGGTAAGCGACGTTGAATAGTAATTTAACGAACGTTAAATAGTAATTTAACGAGCAGTAGACCTCGTGAAAATTTGTAGTTTTTATCATCATATTTTTTTTTTTTTTTATAATAAGTGACTCTACAGAAAATTCCTCCCTTTAAAGGCTTTAAGTACATATATTATTACATCCCCAATCAAAAATCGTCAATGACTAAAAAGTTCTGAAAATATAATATAGCCTATATTTCAAGTTCCGTCAAGATTCCTTGAAAAAGTCAACCTATATAGGTCGAATTGAACTTATGCGTTAAATTCAAATATTATGACTTTGACTGCCTTGGTGGCTCAGTGGTTAGTGACCCTGACTACTGGGTCAAAGAGGCGTGGGTTCGATCCCCACCCAGAGCAAGTATTTATGTGATGAACATGGTGTTTGCTCTGTGTCTGGGTTATTTAGTTACTATCTATATAAGTATGTATTTAAAAATATGTATATGTAGTATAGGTATATCAGTGTCTGGCAGCCATATCACAAGCTTTGCTTAGTTTGGCTTAGTTTGGTCAGAGGCCGTGTGTACGATGTCCCCTAATATTTATTTATTTATTTATGTATACCAGTGGTAAGAAGTGGGATTTCGAGCAGCTTGTCTAACTTCACACGCCATTAAATTTGATTTGCCGCGAGAAGCAGCAGTCAAACTAGGTATAAGCTGAATAAAACTTCTTAGCGGTGGTGAAGTGAGCTTCGGTCAGGATTGGGTTTCGCGCAGCCAGTAACCAACATCACAGTCGCCAATACCTTTGACCTAGACATGCGGCAGCGTGTCCAGCCAAAGTGTTCAAAGAAAACTGGCGACGCAGCGGCCGTGTGTAATATTACACGAACCATTTGGAGCTACTTTTGACCCCCTCACAACTCAAAAACTATTTAGCCTACATACATGAAATTTGGCACACTTACTAAAGTCTTTTAGCTTATCAAGAATCCAAAATTTCATAAATTTTGCTCAATCAGTTATTGATATATTAACGTTTAAAAACTCGTGTTTCATTTACTGATTCACTCACTGACTTATAGATCAAAAACCTAACCCACTTCCAGATGACCTAGAATCTTGATATTTGGCACCAAGGTAGACTATCGGGCATATATAAAGGAAAAAATCTAAAAACTGAAAATTATTGAAAATTTGCACCAACCCGAAATAGAGACTCTTCGCTCGCAAAAATATTCTACACCTGTACGGAGAACTGTCTCAAAATCGCTTTGAATATAAAATATCAATCCAAAAAAATATTCTAAGCCCGATGGCGGTAAAAATCGCGAAATTATTCCCCAACTGAGCAGAGAGTAAAATGTGGTATTATAAAATAAAATACTCGAGTGTGTGCGGCAAAGCTCGTCGGCGCTGCGCCTGTGTGCGCCCGGGCTATAAAACTCTCTATGTGTGCGCACAAATAAATGTAGGTGAACGGTACGTATATATTCCGAGTAGCGTTGGCAGGTGAAATATTGTTTAATGAATGGATCAATCTTGATAGTTGACTAGTAATCCTGTTTTTTTTTTTAATTTCAAAGTGACACGGAATGAGGCTAATGTACTTGACGCATTGTTTTTTATCGATTTTAAGGCCTTGAATCGAGTTTATGGTAGTGAACTTTGTTTTTTTTTGTGTCACCGTAAAGATATTGCTAATTTATAAAAATGTTAATTGCACAATGTTCTAACTTGTACCCATAAGTACCCAACCCTGAATGAATGCTTATGATTTTGATGGGTACCTGCCTATAATATAAATTATCCCAAAAGCTAACTATTTTTTTTCTCCAAACTTGCTAAAACTATCTCAAGTTTAAGTTAAATTTTAAACTATAAAAGGTAATTAGTTCTTGCAATTTGTTCGTTTTTATAATTTTTGTTAAAGCGTGTTTATAATTTTTGTGGTAAGACCGAGAGTGTTGAGGCCACTGAAGTTAACCAGTAAACACCGATGACATGACTAAACTGTTAAAACAACCGAGACTTACAATTTACCGTTTCATCCTAGCCACGGCAGCGCTCATAATGAATGCCACCCGCGAACACCCACCCATCTAATGACTGATCGTGCCACACGTTGCTTAACTAACTTAAATTCACCCCAAAATCTAAGTTGAAGTTAAGTCAAGTTAAGTTTCGAAATATACATTCCTTCAAAATGCAGCCAATAAAACAAATCGATCTAAAAGCACTAATGATCGAGCTTTCGTCTAATTGAACAAAAAACACGTCAAAATATTCATTAATTCGGATGCTAACTCTACACGCCACCCCGTACTCCATCGTATCTATAGGTACCTATGTATTTGTTGGTACCGCTTCGCCCAGCGTATCTTGATCCGCTGCAGCCCCCGCGGCCGCACGCTAACGGGCAATAAAAGGGCCGGGGGGTGACATTACAGAGGTCTCGGTTCAACGGTCCGCGGTACACGTACATAAGTAAAGATTGTGGAGTGAGACGCCACTCGGTTCGGCCCGACCGGAGTGTCGTCTGCCGCGCGCCCCGATCAAAATCGTTCGAATTTTGAAATGAAATTTTGACGTTTTGGTTTTTAAAATAGAATGGCCTAGCAACAAAAGCGCATATCTAACTTATTTTGATAAGCATGAGTAAATAAAAATTCAAAATTCAAAGTAATATTTAAAATTAATATGTACAATTGTACATATTAAAATGTACCCATGTTAAACGGTTTGAATTTTAATATGAAATTTTGACGTTTTGGTTTTTAAATTTAAGAATGGCCTAGCAACAAAAGCTTACAACTAATTTTTGATCCGCATGAGCTTAAAAATTCAAAAGAATTTTGAAAATTATTACATTAATAATGTACCCAAGTTAAATCGTTCGAATTTTGAAATGAAATTTTGACGTTTTGTTTTTTAAATTTTAGAAAGGCTTGCAATGATACATAATAATATAAGCTGCTAACATACTATTGATAAACATGATCAAACAAAAATTTAAAGTTCGAATGAAAATCAAAAATACAAGATCCAAGACATGCTATTGAAACTTTTTCAGCTATATTTTTTTACTAATTTCAAGTTTTTTAATACATTTTATCAATTTGGTCAAAATATACATTAAGCCACTACGCCAACCAAAATGAAAAAAAAAATCTACAGGTATCGATGTTATTATTTATAAAGTCTCTTCAGTAAATAGATGTTACAAAATATTATGTAATCTACAGTGCAACATAACAGAATTGAAAATAACTGAGGGCGCTACCATCGCTTTGTTAGCATATTTTGTTAAAACAATAAAAAATGAAGAAAATTAACAATCACAGATTGTTTAGGTAGTGGTTACAGCATAAGTGACTTTTCAATTCCCGAATAAATATTTCCTACTTTTTTATGTCGCTCTGTACTGCATATAATTAAAAATGTACATAATGCAATTAAAGATCATTTTATGCATGTAACGAAGTTAATGTAAAAATCCAAACATTTATCAACAAAATTCAACGAATGATTTTGTTAGGTATTACTAAAATAACTTTTCCTTCAAGTTAAAAACCTTATCAGACTGTGACGACACAGATTATAGTAACTACTGTTATTTACTTCTATTTATTCTGTGCAATAACGGAGAACGAAGTGATTCGCTCCCAAAGTGACTCTACCAGACGAAATGTCACATTGGAGTGACATTACGGAGAGCCCAGCTTACCTGTAGCGGCGTCCAAATTGTAGAACTAAGTCAACGTACGGTTGACTTGACTATCAGTTTTGTGAGTGCAATGCAATAGTAGCTCCCTCAGTGAATTGTGAATGTAAGGTGGTATTGTAGACGCGATGAGTGAGGCAGAAGTACGGGGAAAAATGATTCATTTACCTAACGTTGTATTTACTGATAAAACTGAACCTGATACATTGTATTAGTACCTATATACAATTTTTCAGAGAATTAAAAAAAGGAAATAAAATTAAATTGAGTGTTCAGCATTTATTTGTGGACAGTTGAATTACTTACTATTCAATAAAAAAATCATAGACAAGAAAATTCGGAGACTTTTCAAAAAGAAAAAAAGGTTCATGTTAGATACGTAATTTCATTTTATAGTTAGTAAACAAGGTGAACAATACGCATGATTTAATATTGTGAGATTAATGGTAAATAAGACTGATATGACAGATATGACTTGAAATATTCACAAAATAATTCGCCAAGTACGAGTCTGACTCACGCACGGAGGGTTCCGTACTGTACGGGAGTCGGGAGCCCCCTTTAAAAGTGTATTTCATTTAAATTTTATTATTTATTATTGAAGTGAATGTAAAACTAAATATTCTGTGAAAATTTCAAGCATCTACCTGTTACAATTATTAATATAGAGCGAAAAACGTCTAAAAATTCAGGTTTGTTGTATGGGAGCCCCCTTAAATATTTATTTTCTTTTTAGTATTTGTTGTTATAGCGGCAACAGAAATACATCATCTGTGAAAATTTCAGCTGCCTAGCTATCATGGTTCATGAGATACAGCCCGGTGACAGACAGACAGACAGACAGACGGACATCGAAGTCTTAGTAATAAGGTCCCGTTTTTCCCTTTGGGTACGGAACCCTAATTACCAAATCATCCTAACCTAATTATTGACCACAGCTTTGAAGCTCCGACTAATTTTACACTGGTTGACGTCAAAATTAAAAGTTTAAAATTTGAGTAAGAGATCTAAAATTACACAAATTATAACAATAATTATTACAATTGTAGATGCACTAGTTGTGGCCACTTACCCGGATTTGGCCATTTGATGTCAAAATTATAGCATAAAATATAGAATATGAATATATAAAATGCCATTTTTTTTTAAATACGGCAAGTGCCTTTATTAATTACCACTAAATACAAGATATACATAATCTAAAACTACATAAACTACTACTACATAACAAGCAATTGGATCATCCACAGACCCTTGAAGGTCTAAAGATAATACAAAAATATTGTTTGTGTCAAAGTTTTCTTTAAAAACATTATTTTAACCATAGAATAATAACGCCGATAATAATAGAATAATAAGAACGTTATTATTCTATGATTTTAACATTAAAGTTTAATAATTGGCCAAGTACGAGTCGGACTCGTGCACGGAGGGTTCCGTACTGTATGGGAGTCCCCCTTAAATATTTATTTTATTCTCTTTTTAGTATTTGTTGTTGTAGCGGCAACAGAAATACATCATCTGTGAAAATTTCAGCTGCCTAGCTATCATGGTTCATAAGATACAGCCCGGTGACAGACAGACAGACAGACGGACATCGAAGTCTTAGTAATAGGGTCCCGTTTTTCCCTTTGGGTACGGAACCCTAAAAAGGCAATTAAATTGTCTGCACAAAAACTGAAATTGAAAGTTGCTAAAATGCCACTAAGATGACTGCAACCTGTGTATCTCCTATATTATTATAATAAAAAATATAAATAAATAAAATATGATTACTAATTAGGCAGGTATATCCAAAAACCTCCCGTCCAGTCTGTGACAGACAAGTTAACCTACATTTTAAGCTCCTACAACTTACATACTACATTATATCTACAGGGGGTGGGGGCGAGCACGTGGCGGGGGCGCAGAATACACAATAGTGCCCCGAGGGTGAGACCACCTTCTCGCGACGCTGCGCTCTTGGTACTTGAAGGCTTTCGCGGACTTTTTGTTCGTTCGATAGATTGTGGAAGCTAGGTTTTCGTTTTAATTTTATTTGATCGTTACGAGGTGTAGTTGATAATCGGCCATAGGACGTCCACTGCTGGACATAGGCCTCTCGTACAGATAAAGATATGCAATGATTCGCAGGGTTGCACCCATGGAAGCCGCTTCCAATCGGTTTTATTGGCTGATAGTCACATCTTGCTTTGTTTATCCATAATATGGTACAAGGCCACCAACTCTGATGGAAAGCAAAGTTGTAGGCGAAGGTGTAGTAAGTAGACTTAGAATTGGCTCCAATTTTCATACTAGTTTCCTTATTTGGAGCCTCCAAATAACGAAACTAGTATGAAAAACTTATGTTTTTTATAGATTTGTAAAATAACTAATCGCTCCTACTCTGTGATGCTGCGTGAAAATGTTATAATTTTTAATTTTTTGATCTTTTAATATTATTTGTAAAGATTGTTCTATAATAGAAAAACCTATTATCTTTAATCGAACCAGACTGCTAATAAATTCACTAAAATCTATCGTCTTATTTAAATATCTTTAGATTAGATAGCCTCATTCTTAGAATCAACAAAATATACTGTCTATTGTAAAACTCATAAGCAGTCAAATAACTGTCGCATAAGTGTTAAACAAGCAATGTTTACAACAAATTAATTCCAATCAATTAAATAACCTCAAATTAAGCATAATGACGATTTAATAAATACTTATTAGTTTGTGTTTACATTTGCATTGGACATTATGACAACATTAACTGTTTTCTTTTACATAAATTTTCATAAGATTACATGTTGGCCATGAATACATTTCTTGATAATTCGTCTCAACAGTAGGTTTTTTTCTGTTTGAATTAGTTTTTCTTTTATTTTTCAAATTTGGTAATTATTGGTAAAAAAAAATCAAAGCTGATGTTATCTACCGCTCCAATTTTTTTTTCTTATTTTTTATTTAACCTGTACTGTCCCACTGCTGGGCAAAGGTGTCCCCCAATTCCTTCCATTCCTTTCATTTTTTCTTATTATCTAAAAAATATTTTAATTCAATTTTCGCCAATTCCTTTCATTTTTTCCCCAATTCCTTTCATTTTTTCTTATTATCCAAAAAATATTTTAATTCAATTTTCGTAGGCACTACTGAATAAATTGAGATCATACCTACGCTTAACCTCACAAAAGTGATAATACATCAATATGAATAACTTTACTACGGGACCAAACAAAAGTAAAAATAAAAAATTAATTGCTGTACCATACATTTTTAACGAGTCGATTAAGTTTTTGTAAAAAACAACTACGCTTTCAGGGCTTGTCTCATAGTCTCTACAATTGTTCATATTACAGTTCTTAAATTGCTCTTGATAATTATATTGTGTGTATCTTACCATGAATTCAGATTAAAACTAAATTAGTATTGTTTTTGTAAAAAAAAAATTTTTTTAATTACTCAAGTACCAAGACTAGGCGAGCGCGCCCCGAGCGCTCTCCCCTCGTACGGTCGACAGAAACGCTGAGGCCATCGAAAAAATAAAATTTTACGAGCGCTGGTGGTGTCACCTGGCGACTGGTCTAGCTTTCGTGGCGCGGGACAAAACACTAGTCGTACTCGTAGGTCTTAACATAAAATAAGAACAAAGTACTAGAAACGCAAGAGATATCCATCATTTTGTCCCATTTTAAATATGAGTTGCACAATCTGGTCCCACCTGCCCCTTTCTTCTATCGTACGGCTAGACAGACGCGACAAAAGCGCCGCCCTTTTACGGTGGACATCCCGCGCATTAGAACCAAGCGGTTCGAGTCCACATTCCTCATACGAACTGCCAGAATGTGGAACGCTTTGCCTGAGTCTGTCTTCCCGCTAAAGTACAATGTACTCGTAGGTGTCTTCAAATCCCGAGTAAATAGGTATCTTCTAGGTAAGCGTGTTACATCCTAGACCGCATATCTGCTTAACATCAGGCAGTGTGTAGTCAAACGCAAACCTATACGAAAAAAAAAATTAAAAGGTGTTAGAAAAAGATGCACATACACCCGAACTTACGTAATTTTGAAGGGTTTCACAAACTAGCATTGAGCTATCTCGGGTGTCCAAATTCAAATAGGTAAAAAGTAGGAAGGTAAAATGGTCAGAGATTTGAACCTTCTCACCGGAACCAGAGGATTCAAATTTCCGAAAAAACAAATGACCAAATCCAACCTAATTTTAACCATTTTGACATTCCAACTGGTGATTTTGACGTATGCGACAGACACTGCGTTTTTTTTTGTTCCACTCACTCTCGCGTATGCTGTATAACCAGACATGAATAAGATAGCTGTAACGTAGTTTTTATTTGAGTAAAATTTAGCAATAACTTCTATTACTTGGAATTCTTCTGAGGCCAAAACGCTAGTCGTAGGTTTTAGCTTTCAACATACCACGTACCTTGTACTTTATTTTATTAATATTAAGGAAGTTAACAGCTAGGCATGAGTAAATTTACTTAAATATATAAATATAGCCATCTACAAACTTCCACTAGTCGCTGTACATCTCATAGAAATAATACACACAAAAATTTATAGGTAGGTACATTAAGACGAATCAAAAAATGCATCACTTTAACTGCAAATCGGACGTTGAAAATAATTCAATATCGTACACGTTGTTGGTTTTTATGTACAGAATAAGTCCCTAAAAGGATGCTAATTGATTAGTAATAACCCTGTATACTAGGTGCAGGAACCAAAATAAATTTCGTATGAATCTATATCCATTCTTAGTTCTCTTTTAAGCTTTACCAAGGTGGAAACGAAACGTACAAACAAAATCTTCCAAACTTAACTTACTAACCACTTACTTTTTAGCAAAAACTATGATAGTTTTCGTATGGACAAAAACTATCATAGTTTTGGTAATTGATCCCTGCTATGGTAAATATAGTTATTGTTTCTAACAACTTTTACTATGTGACCAATTCTGAAATCGCAAAATAACTACGGGTTAGTTGGCTGATTCTCACGCGTTTAAGTTGTACTTGTTGAGGACTACGAGAGATTTGCCTCTCACAAAAAAAAAATTACAAGCCCTGGGGTGGTGTCACCTGGCACCTGTTCGTAGCGCGAGCCAAAACAGTAGTCTTAGGTCTTAGTTTTCGACATAGAGTATGTACCATAATACATCTTTTTGTTTAATACTACCGCACTACAGATACTAGTAGTTATCGTTCGGCAAGCGCAACGCGTGTAAAAGCCGTGGTGGTCTAGTGGTAGTAACACTCGCCTATAATTTGTGAGGTCGTGGTTTCAAAGCCCGGTCCCGTACGAGTACCAATGAGTTTCTTTAGAACTTATGTACAGAATTTCACACCATTGGCTTTTCGGTGAAGGAAAACATCGTGAGACAACCTACATAGGTAATGTTCGTAAAAAAAACGATGGCGTATGTGAATCCACTAACCCGCACTAGGCCAGCGTGGTGGAGTCGGCCCTATCACCCTTAGTGGGTAGGTCTACGTCCTGCAGTGGACTATTAAAAAAAGGCCGGTACAGTCACATTACAAGCGCAACGTAGGACGTCCACCTACTAGGACGATTTGGAAGAAGAATCTGGATGCAAGCAGATTCCAACAGGTCTTTCGTAGATGGATTGACAGATTATACTTAGTTTTCGTGTGTTTTTGTCAATTCTCTTTCGTAAATAAATGAAAAATATACGACTAGCGTCTATGGCGCGTAGCTCTACTTATGGATATAAATATATGAACCGTTATAGCTAGAAACCTGAAACTTTCACAGATGATGTATTTCTGTTGCAGCTATAACAACAAATACTAAAAACAGAATAAAATTAATATTTAAGGGGGCCTCCCGTAAAACAAACCTGAATTTTTAACCGTTTTTCACTCGATATTAATGATGGTAAAAGGTAGATGCTTGAAATATTTAGTTGTATATTCGATTCAATTATAAAAAATTAAATAAAATTAATATTTAAAGGGGGCTCCCATACAGTAAGGAACCCTTCGTGCGCGATTCTTACTCGTACTTGGCAGATTTTTTTAATCAAAAACATTAGCGCCAGGCGCTCGCTGTGTTTGTGGCTATGACACCCGTTTGCTATGGCACCAAGTTTCTCAACAACTTGCTAGTCCAAAAGTCGAATCTCTCATTTATCATGAAGACAAGTGCACCCATTGATTTTTCATTTGCATCCCGAGAGGGATAGCTTGATGGATCAGCTGTTTAGTGCGATAGAGACGGCTTATTAGGGTTGACTCCCCTCCGTTTTGACACAATTCGTGGTCCATCAATTTTGTAATCGAAGAGATTTGATGGCGAAATATTATTTTTGAAAAATAATAAAAATCGATGATAACTTGTGATATTTTTTATGCTGAACGAATTTGGATAAGATCTATAATAGAGATAGATTTAAAAAAAAATTGCGTTTATTTACATACTACCTAGTACAGTAGTAGGTACCTACTTAGCCTAAGTTTAAAAGAATAAATTATTGTAAAAATAAAACTTTTAAATGATCCTGGATATCATGTAGCAGCAGAGTGTTAGCCAAGACAAGTAAAACGAGCCCAAACACGACGAGTCTATCTTGTTTAGTACAGGAGTTCCTATCGCCACCTTCCGACTCCATCATCATAGCAGCTCCATGGTACCATATTATTGCATTGTCACGCGACATACACATGCGTGCAAAATTTCAGCTCAATTGGAAACCGGGAAGTTGGTTAAATTTAACTTGCAAGATTCCATCCGAACTTATATACCTACATAGGTACAAAAATAAAAGCTAGTAAAAAAAAATTAAGGGTCTCTCCAAAGAGTTCGCAAATTCGTTTTTTAGCGATACCTCGCACAGAAAAAATATAAAGATCTACATATTTGCAAGACCATCTAGCCATAGGTTGTCCACTGCTGGACTTATGCTTTCCCTTATAGAGCTCCAATTGGATCAATTATGTACGAGCAACTTGTAATAACCTCTCTTCTACAGTCTTTAACGGATCATTTTGTCAATCTTGTAGAGCCTGAGTGTGGGGTTAGTTAGTGATTTTGGAAAAAAAGAACTTTGAAATTAAATATTAACCGTGTTTTGAGAATTATATAAACCTTAGTATGACTTTTCTAGTAAACTAAAACTATTTATTATTGTTTTCGTGTAACTCCATACATTTTTGTTAGTTCCTCCTAATTTCCACTAGGGGCGCTTTGCGAAAATGTATGAAGTCACCAAGGATAGTTTCAAAAATTAATACTGTCTAAGGAAGTCACACTGAAACAGCTTTCGTTTACGTATAGACTCACTATTTTTGATTTTCGCAAATATCGTGTGAAATTACATTTTTACACCAATAATTCAAATTTATATTGGTTCTATTAATTACATTGAAATTTAATATACACCATGTTTACTGCGGTGCAATTCTGTTAACCGATCTCGTTACTGAGGTGACATGTTCTTGAATTTCTCTCGTTTTTATGACAGCTTTTTACTGTACTGTACCAGCTTTTTTTGAATAGATTTCTAGTCCTCTGCAGGAACTGTCAGAAAAACGAGAGAGGTGTCACTTCAGTAAAGATATCGTTTAACAAAATTGTCCCGACGTAGCAAGCTAAAAACTTACACTGTTTACAAAATCAAAATAATCGAATATCTAAAGTATCATAACTAAAAAGTCGCACTATAAATACGTACGCCACGCACACACGCAAGCGACATTGTCTTCACGTGCGTACGCAGGTGCGCGCGTGTGTGTGAGTTCATCGACGCACGATTGACAACACGTCTAGGTGATAGTTGAACTTTTTTCAGTACGTATTTTATTTTGATCTATATTAGTTACTAGCTGACCCGGCGAACTTCGTTTCGCGCAATATCTTTATAAATTATAGCCTATGTGTTATTCTGATGTAAAAGCATTATTATTGCAATGTTTCATCTCATTCCGTTCAGTAGCTTTTGCGTGAAAGAGTAACAAACATCCATACATACAAACTTTCGCGTTTACAATATTAGTAGGAAGTAGGATAACAGGTATATTAAGTAGGATCTATGTATAATTCGTACCTACATAATTATATGTTTAACACTATGTTTTAGCTGATAAATGTATCTAAGTATGTAAATAGGTATACATGGTATGATATCTAACAGTATTCCGTCTTCATACAAACTACTTAGCATGTTTTATTTCTGCAAAGAAGGAAAATTAGATGATAAATATTTTCCTTTCGCTTTTCACTTTAATAAATCACAGCAATAGATTGTTCTCAAAAATGTTTAGGCATTGTTTTATTTATAACGCACTAACAAAATAAATCGTACTACATATTTATTTGTAACGAGGTGTAGTATTATTAATTCTTTGTCGAGGTCAACTTAAGACCTCAATTTATGAGGTTAATTAATTTACCTAACCATTTCAAAATTATTCATTCGAGCGCCTGAGTGCATGTCAGATTTAAAAATCAATAAGATAAAAGACGAAATATTAATATGAGAGCTATTTTATAAAGGGAGCTTTTTAAGTTTTTTTTTTTTTAATATGTATAGGCCGAATCATACAAGTTGGCAGGTGTAAAGTACAAGCACAAGCTGCGCAATATCCAATCCCTGGCTGAAGCTCATATAAATCTATGCATTGATTGGATATTGCGCAGCTTGTAGCTAACTTCACATCCACCGACTTGTATGATTTGGCCTATGAAAAGTTTATTCCTAATAAGTTACCGATTTCTCTATTTTCTCCATCATGGACATTTTTTTTAGACTGAATTTGTAATTTTATGTTTTAAATTGTTGTCTTGTGTTCCTATATTTTTGATTGACGTTGATTGGGTTCCTCGCAACTTTTAGCTAACTTCACATCCGCCGACTTGTATCATTCGGCTTACTTAATATATCTTCGAAATCTTCAAAAAACTTTTCGCAACTGCATGCTTCATCTTCGACCACAACGATGTTTAGTATCAGGCGATTGGTTGATTGGTTGGTGGTCAAACGTGGAGTTAGTGGACTGTTTGATCTACTAGCCTTTTTAATAGTCCACTGCGGGACGTAGGCCTACCCACAAATGGTGACTGGGTCATATCCACCACGCTGCCCAAGTGCGGGTTGGTGGATAGCGTAATTATTCGCAATTAAAAATACAGTAGTTCACTACAAATACAACGAACTAAATCAAAAGATAACCCAAAAACCTTATTTTCTGCATCAAACAAAAATAATTCATAATTCACTTACCGCTTTTTCTACCACACACCGTATAGCTACGTCATAATAATAAACTTCGTTTGTGTGCGTGGGATACCTTTGCTTGTGTGCTGTGCTTCGGTTACTATCGCTCCAGTTAGTATCAGCACTTAACAGGTAGACGAGTTACTGGAACGTTGCAATTAGGCGTTTTTATTTTACCCGACTACGCGAAAAGGACGGCGATGTTTTAGTATGATGGTATATACATATAGGACTAGCTTTTACCCTTGGCTTCGCCCGCGTTATAATTTGATTTTGTCATTTGTACAGATTATATCTAAACGGCTCGACCGGTTTCGATCAATCGTTAAATTACTTGTATCATCATATTATCTTTCGAGCAACAAACATAATTTAATTTCAGACTCCTCACAGGTAGGGACACACACACATAGTAAACACACCGATAAAATTAAAAAGATTTAGTATCATCAATAATATAAACTTTTTTAAAAGCATTTAATTCAATTTGTCAAATAACAGTTATGTATATAACAGATTATAGACCTATTTTAGCTACAAAATACGCCATTATCAAAGATTTATATGTTCGATCAAAGTTGAACCTTTGTTCAAATTGTAAAACCAACCATTTAAAATAAATTGTATTTTTCTTTGGTTACTATCAAACAATGATGTTTTACAAAAAGATTTGCTGACTCAAATAACTGCGTTGCTAAGCATGGCGACACATGCATGTATGTATAACCGCCCGAATATCGTTGGTAGGTAATCAAAGAATCGTATCTCTATCCCTGTTACACTAGTTGCTAAGGTGCGGCAAGACGTTGAATAAGACAGAAATAGCAACATTATAAAATTTTGTCGGATAATACCTACTTAGGGTGGCAGCTCATTAGATTGAAAATTTCCCCAAAATGTTACGATTTCTTCTCAATGTCAGTGATACAAACCGATATTTATAATAATCAACATTTTAGTAATACCGAATGAATTTGAGTCATAATAAATAAAATATGATGTGATATATACACATATAAATAAAATTGGAGTGTCTGTGTAATATTGAAATTACCGTTTTTTACTACATGTATATGACTATAATATATCCGGTACATACACCAAAATAACATTTTTTACCATTTTTGTCTGTCTGCCTGTTTGTTCCGGCTAATCTCTAAAATGGCTGAACCTATTTTGACGGGATTTTTATTGGCAGTTAGCTGATGTAATAAGGAGTAACTTAGGCTACGTTTATTTTAGAAAAATCTTTTTATCTTGGACTAACGCGGGTAACATAGCGGGGCGCAGCTAGTTATATATAAAATTATAATAGGTACAATTAATTTATCCGTCCAGTGTTTATTCGTTCTTGATAATCAAAATAATTATCACTATAATAATACTTAATTATCATAAACGTGTCACAATGCGTTAATAATGTACGGCAGGATATTCCGTAAGATAATTCGAAAGCATTGTATGAAGAATCTACAACATATTGTTTTGAAAATTGTAGTGATGTTTTTTTTTTGACCGACGAACCACCGGAGGAGGTACTCAATTCGACGCGTATATTTTTTTATGTGTAACCACGCATAACTTTTTTCATAGTAGTCCGATTTCAATAATTCTTTTTTTATTGGATAGAATATACTTCGAAATTGGTCCCATTTAAATTTAATCAAAATCGGCTGAGCCGTTTTTGGTAATTCAATAATAATGTGGAAAATGCTAAATCGATCCGTGCAAAATTTTCGCGAATTCTGTACACGGGTGAAGTCGGTCATGCTATTTTTTGCGAAAAATAATTATTCTGGAACAGTTGGAGTAAATAATTACAAATGTAACAGGCTATTATAGTTCGGCCGTTTGGAGAATGCGTTCCTGACACGTCATCATGAAAAAATGTTTTTGGCCAATATCTCGGAAACTATGTACTGAAGGGCAAAAAACATTAAGATCATTATTGTAGAAAATAAAATTTCGCATCTTTTGTTTCCAGTAAACTTTTTCGTAAAACTTACCGTTTACGATTTATGGCCCATTTAATGAAATTTCATTAAATTGACCTTAAAACATTAAATGGTCCATAAATCGTAAACGGTAAGTTTTACAAAAAAGTTTAATGGAAACAATAGATGCGAAAATCTCAATAACCTCAAGCACTGGAACCGCTTTCTGAGATAAATAGTTAATGCCATTATTCGTTTCTACATCTTCTTTATGAAAATGTTTCGTGCATATGGTGGTATACTTGGTAGGTATCCGGTCAGTTTCTTTTCTCAATATTCGAATGGCTTTTACCCATTTATCGCGGCGTATTTCGTTTGCGGGTATCCTATAATATCAAAAAAGTAATTATTGATCAGTCGAAATCTCCCATAATTATGGGGAAACAAAATCATGTTGTACCTGCCAGCACCAACTGTAAAATTATTCATTTTTAAAATCATGATATTTTATGTGATAGTTTCAAGTAATTCGAATAGTGTAAAACGTATTTACCTGTGGAAAGAAATTCCAGAATCTTTATGATGAAATTGGGAACGGGATTTGCACGTTTTTACCACACATTTCCCCATTTTATATTTTTAAATAATATTTTGACGCCTCATATGCTCCACCATTTTGTTTACTCGTAACTGCGGCCGGTCGGCGCGCGTCGCCGGCTCCGGCCGGCGGTTGGCTGACGGCGCTGACGCCGTCTTAGACAAGAATTTTCCATTCTAGTGTACATATCTAGCTCAATGCTATCAAAGTTAACTTTTTGTTTAAATAGAGGAAGAAAATAGTTTTCAACTCAAACTAATATACCTATCTTAAAATTATGAAGGCTATAATTATATTATGGCTCTTTTGTACATTATTTATAATTTTACATCCCCTTGACGGATGTTATATAAATGACTTTTTATTCACCTTTTAACTTTAATCATTACATTACGTTATTTTTCATCATTCAATCTTCTCCGCCAGGCATCAAACCTTATACCTATTGGTTCAACCTCAGATGTACTAAAATTGTTTTTTTAATCGGGTGTTATGATATGATAATGTAGTTAAATGTATTTTAATTTAGATTTTGATGTAAATTAAAATTTAATAGATGTCAGACCATACCAAAAGAAAATAATGAGCGGCATGACTTGTCACCAAACCGAATCGATCGATACTTTATTTTGAGAAAGTTTACAATATTTACACATAACTAAGCTATTTTTTGTAATAATTTGACTTATTCATAAGTATATCAAAAGTTTAATCATATACCAATTTTTTTTTTTTTTTTTTTTTTTTTTTTTTTTTTAACTTAAAATTTATTAACCACAGACTCCAGGGTCTGTGCCCTTTGTTAACTAACATTTACAATTATTTGGTTATGCTATACAAAGAGTGTTAGTAGGTACTTAAAATAGCCTAAGTTAGTCAATGCACTGCGTGAATGCCACGAGCAGACCGGCGACCCGCAAGCAGCACCCGATCACGAGTGTGACACATGAGCCAGCCATCATTCTCCTCGACCATATTTGAGGGAGGAGAACGACCCGACACATGATGCCGCCGCAAGAAGGAGCCTTCGATGGCGAGCATGAATGCTTGGGGCATGCACACAATGCTTATTTCTTATAAATTACAAATACACATTTTTTACGTCCTATGCCAATTTTGTTGCTTTCTCCTGGCCCAAAGCCTTCATCACCGCCTCGTTCCGATCTCTCACGGCCATCTGCAGGTTGTATTCCTTGATGGTCTCCGATGACGCAGACGATGCGCGCCGCACGAATCGACTGATGGCATCATTTTCGATGTCGTCGGCGTAATAGATGAAGGTCCCAGTGTGCCGCGATAGTGCAACGACCGCGTGTGAGACGCTCTCGTGTAGTCTCATTTTCGGCTTTGTTTTTATAACGATAACCGACTCGTACGTTAGTCCCTGAGCTTCGTGAATGGTAAGGGTGCGTGATCCTGAGCCTCCCCCATAACCTTGACTTATGAGGGTCTCCTTTTCTTCCTGTGTATGCACTAAGAAAAGGGTGTTAGGGAGGGTTTTGGATATTTGGGCCCCCTTGAACCTTTTCTGCTCCAGAGACCTAATACGAGGGGCTGAGGAATATATACCTGAGTATATTTCCCTCAACGCATACGCGACATCCATTGGATTTCTGTGTGTGCAGAGCAACTCCTGGGTGATATTTGCAACCAGCGTTGGACGATGGTACCTCATCTCGAAGAGATTTTCTCTGTCGATATAAGGCAACTGATTGACGTCTCCAATGAGGACAAGTTCGCTAGCACCAGACAGCCGGGCAGCCATTATTATGGCTCCAAAATGGTTCATTAGAGCTTCGTCCACCAAAAGGCGACCGAAGCTCTCTTTTCCGAAACCATTGACGAGAGATGAAGCCATGGTTCGCACTCTGTATTTTACCAGATCTCCTATTCGGTGCGATAACTTCTCCCTCAGGTCTTTTGCTGCCTCTGTTGTTGTTGTAATGATAGCGTCCCTATCCACATCAAAGTGTCTAATCACCCATGTTGTCTTGCCACATCCTGGTACCCCGTTGACCCATTGTATCTTTGGTACCGCCCAGTTTCCCCAGCCTGCCTCGACGTCTGAGCTCCGTTCGATGGTTTTAGCCATCTCAAGGATTCTATCGTCTAGCATTATCTTGGTGCACTTGGCGGTGACTACAATTGGGTCGTTCGATGGTATCGCGTATTTCGGTCTTCCTATTCGCTCCGTCTCTCTCTCATTCAGCTCCACAAAACCACTTACTGCGCTGTAAGCTGCCATATACTGTCCTTTCATGGTCCCTCTGATGACTTGGGAAGTGACGTTATTGTATATGGCTGCTTCTGCCTCCTCGAGTCTTGATTTTAGTAGACTCTCACTTACCGGACCACCCAGCCTAAAGAACTCCAGGATGTTGTCACAGTTCTTAAGATTGACATTTTTCGTCGCTCTCAATAAGGCTAGGTATTCGATGAAGGCATTTCTCGCGTGGTCTCGTGGCGCTGAGGCCAAGACATAACGGGGCGCATCGACCTGCCCCATTTCGGCTCTCGTTCGGGTTGCCTGAGGTGGTGAAACTACTCTCGAGGTCTCCTTTGTCTGTGGAGGTGGTGTTTTAGGCATGAAACGGAATAAGCCCTGCATTGCGACACTGAAAAGACCCGATAAGGCACCATCGCTGCCGCTTGGACGGAAAACGGATCTCTCCGATGCCGCCATCAACTCTGCTCTTTCAGAACCAGATTGAACGGCTGAATTTGGAATGGGGCGGCCCCAACTGTCTGTTGCATTATCAGGATCGTTACTTGGAGGCTTCAGAAAACTCAGGTTTTCTCCTCTGTCCTCGTACACGATAACCTCATGGTATTCCGAGGCTTTAATGCAACCCAGCCGGTCCGCAGCTTCCGCCTTCGACCGTTCAACCACCATCGCGTCCACGCTTATCACCCGGGGAATGCTGTCCACTTTCATGCTGAGATGTTCAAGCAGTGAACTGGCCTGCGCGAAAGGTGACTGGGCAGACCATTCGACTAGTGCAATCGTTTTGTTTTTCGATCTCACCAGTCGGAATTGGTGGCCACCTGCCTCGCACACTGGCATAGCGTCGTAGGATTTCCGCTTCATTGTTACTTTGGCGGTGCTCCCGTTGAGTAGACATGCTAGTCCAGGTGACAAGCGGACGCGTTTATGGGCCCTGACTTTGCAGAAGCTTATACCGAATCTTTCTCTATTGTTGTCCATGAAGAGAGCCACGCCACGGATTCGAATCCCCGGAATTCCTTTTTCTGCGTTTACTAGAACTTCGTCGATGACTACGCTTTTAGGGAGGAAATCTCGGACGGGGATTGCGCTTTGTGCGACTTCGGTGGACTGTGTGTATGTAGAGTGTATTTGAATGGGGTCAAGTGTTAGAGTAGAGGGTGGTGTGAATTTTTTTTTTTTATCAATTTATTTTTGAGATGCAGCCGTTATTAAGTGTCACCAAACTGACCACTATTTTTTGTCACCGTCCATTTATTTATTGTTTTTTACATAATTAAACAATATATTTATCTGCAACTAACTATAATTTCCAGGTCACCAGACTTTACAGACTGATCTACAATACTAAAACAGCTTTAAAGAAAACACATGTGTAGAAAAAACGTTTTCAATACATATTAGTTTTTCAAAGGCAGATTTTTAATAAAATTTGCCCTTATTTCTAAACAAAACATGAACTCATTCCAGTCGAGTAGAAAATACGTTCAAACGCAGCATTAGCTGATAGCTCCTTATCTCATCTAGAACTACGTCAACAGACTTGCTCCGTCTCCTTCCAACGCACTAATTATACATCGACACGTCTCGCTCAGACGCCGGTACATCCATCCCACTCTCGCACACAGTTTTCAAGGACGTTGTCTCGTTTGCGTACATTAGTGCCATCCCTTTCGCTCTAATGAATTGAATCAACAACGCCGCTTGCTCCCTCTCGATGTTGAATCGAAATAGGAATTTGATTTTCATCTTTTTAATAAGTGTTGGAAAAATGCTGGAAAATGGTAAAACTTGTGTTTTTGTTTACTGCTCGTTACTTTAAACAGAACAAAAAAAAAATAACTTTTCGTGACTTTAACCAAAGAGAATGTGACTGTAACTTGTGATCAAAAATTCTGCTAGGTACCTAACATGGTTCCGTTCCTACCATCTTAGGATATTAGTGGAAAAGTAAAGTTACAGAAATCCACGTTTTAATTTAAATAGGTAATTAATATTGGTTTATTATTTACGCCATTTAATTTAACCTAATTATGACGTCAAGTAATTACTTCCGGTCGCTTGTTCCGGGTTGCGTAGTGACGTGCGATGCGCAATTGCAAACGATTTTAGTCGATTATTAAACTTCTTTGTTAATCGATCGGATGGGAGGGAATGAGATGGATGAATTGGTAGGTTTGATTAATAAGTATTATATTTTTTACTATATATTTTTTTTTATTATTTAACACTTTTAGTGTTGGAGATTTTTGACTCTTTTCCATTATAAATTATATTATCAATAGGCTTACGACGTGCATCATGTGAATTAATTTGTCAAAGATCCAAAACCGCATTATTTTTTACATTTTTCTTCGATGTATTCTTGTGCAGTAATTTTGCGTTGAGAATACATGAGGAAAATGGTTGTAGCTAGTTTAGATACCAAAATAAATTTTATTTGACCACATACCTACTACATATTTTTTGGAGTAAATCCCATTTAGCCAGAAAGTGGCGTCACCTACGAAATATATTATAAAATAATAATATAATAAGTTATGAGGACTGGATCAGAAATAAATGGTTATTTCAATAACCAATATTTGATTGACTAGCTGTATTTCAATGTATGTACCAGATTCTTGAACATTTTAACAGTATTGTACATCCAATGAATCTCTACAATTGGCAAAATTAGAGGATCATTATTTTTCTAAAGAGAACTGTCACTTTGGCTTCAAAAATATGATGGTGGCGTCATTCAAATCTGCAGAGTAAGTTTGTAGCGCACATAGTTTGAAAAGTTCAGCATCGGATGGACCGTTCCACGTTATTGAAGCGTCAAACGAGCGCCATGAAAACTGAGTCGGTAGCTTTCTAAACTTTCTCTAGCAATTGTTTAATATCAATTCTTTGGATACATGTAGGTATTTTATTTGTATGTGTTTAATTCTTTGTTGCATTGCAAAACTGTAACGAAAGTCTTGATGCATACTTGTCTATGACTATACATAGATACTTATACTCAGTGTATCTCTAGACGATGTACATTTTTAACCCCCGACGCAAAAGAGGGGTGTTTTAAGTTTGACGTGTCTGTTTGTCTGTGTGTCTGTCTGTCTGTCTGTCTGTGGCATCATAGCGCCCGAACCACTGAACCGATTTCAGTTTAGTTTTTTTTGGATGAAAGGAGACTTAATCGAGAGTGTTCTTAGCTATGTTTTATAAAAATCGATTGAGCCGTTTAAGAGTTATGGTGGGTTAAAGTGGGGATGGAAGAACCAAAATTCTACAAATGTGCCCAAAATGGTTGTCAATGTGTCGGGGGTTTTTTAAATTTTCAATTTTAACCCGATTATCTATGATATCATTGGTTTGGTGCACATCACTATAACCACATCATGACCAACTTTTACTATTGTACCGACCCTGCAAAACCTTTCACTGTACTGTACCATCCTTTTTTAATAGTCCACTTCAAGACGTAGGCATACCCACGAAGGGTGATGCTATGACCTGTAATTTAAGACAATTACCAATAAATAATGATTATGATTGTGATTGGGTGGCATATCCAGTTATCCACCACGCTGGCCTAGTGTGGATTGGTGGATTCACAAACGCCATCGAATTTCTTCTACGGATGTACGCAGGTTGTGTCACGATATTTTCCTTTACCGAAAAGCCAGTGAATTGTTAGGCCGGCAAAACTTTTTGATAGCACAAAAATCAGCTAAAGTTAATAAACTTTTTCTAGGCTCTTGTCATAATCTCCAAACGATTTTTAATTTGACAAGATGATGGGTGATTTAAATTTACATAGAATACAATGTGCGTAAATGATGTGCATGTTTCGTTATCAGATAGTTAATTATGCATTAAGATAATGGCGGACCACGATAATCTGCTATCTGTCTACAGGAGGTGACTTTAATACTTGTCGGCATTGCGTCAGACTAGTAAGTCTATAACAGACTACATACTACATAATATGTAGAGCTTACATATAATTTACCTAATGTATATCGCCTGATACCTAATTTACTTTACAGTAGGTAAGCTATAGGATTGTACAATCTCTAGTCTACTACAATCAATACTTATGAGTAGATAGACTTTTACCAAAAAAATTGGTCACATCATCGTAGTATGATTTGACTGGAATTATTGGCTGATTCGAGTGAAAGGTCTCGATCTAAATTGAATTTAAATGTACAAAAATGAGTTTGAAGAGCTAGATCGCAATTCTCAAACAATAGCAAAGAGAATAAGGTGAATATTCTCATCGTAAAGTAGTGGAGAAGTTCGTTGTAGGATAAGTATTTCCACCTTTTTGTTAAAGGCTGGCCAATAATTTAGAAGGGATTCGGAAAACGTCTTGGCGGGTCTTCAATTGTAGTTCAGGTTTAAAAAATTACCTTCTTACCACAAAAGATTTAAACACGCTTTGAACACTGTTTAATCGTGTATTTTGTATTGTTAAACTTTGTCTAAAGCGTGCGTAAGTAAAACTTTTGTGGTAAGGCGGTTAAAGTCTTGGACACTCGCACT
This sequence comes from Hypomecis atomaria, assembly GCA_964007245.1. Lineage (NCBI taxonomy): Eukaryota > Metazoa > Arthropoda > Insecta > Lepidoptera > Geometridae > Hypomecis > Hypomecis atomaria. Next base: position 9,776,822 of record OZ023310.1, read on the forward strand.
AGTCGCACTGTGCCTTTGTGCTGTTGAAATGTTCGGGCTCTGGACTCTAAAATTTGGGGTTTCCACGTCTTATCCTGGTTGCCAAATTTTAGAGATAGGAAACCTAAATAATATTGATTGCTGCATCATCATCATCAGCCTGTGTCGACCCACTGCTGGGTATACGCCTCCTCTCTTATGTGCCATTCTTCTCTATCCTGAGCCAATCTCATCCACGCCTGACCAGAGATGGGTCTGATGTCATTGACCCATCGGGCTGGTGGTCGGTCTATAGAATATAGATGATAATAATATACGACCGACTAATCTGAAAATGGTAGTATTAAATTGTGTCACTATATCTAATGTCATCTAGAGTCTGAAAATTCGGTGTCCTTGCACTTAACTCTGTTCGTCCAAAATACTAGATTTCTGTTGAAAAATTATCTTGGGATATATTGAGAAGAGTTATAACACTCAAGCCAATAGATAAGTAGGTATCCACGAGTATACCAATAGAGAGAGCTCAGAGAATAGTATTGCAGGCTGTATTTAGAGTATGTAGAGCATGAAAGACGCCACACAGCCGGTCAACTGTTCTCTAAAAAGAAAGTTCAGCATGTGGCACTATTTCGACGCAACATGTAGACGTTTGACCTTGCCAAGGACCAGCGATAACGAGAGAATGCTCTTTTATTTACGAGTATTATTCACATGTCATGTTATCAACGTCAGAAGCGGGATCGCCACTTGACCGCCTCCAAACGAGATCCGAGTCTATTGTGGCTGTACCGATGTGATTGACCTAAGACAACAACCGGTTTTTACTATTAATCACTCTGACATAATCTAATCGTGTAACATATCCGAACTTGCCGCGCGAACCGACTGCTGGCGACGCTCGGCGAAGTTTCCCGATCTGACAGTTCGTCACTCGTCCGTCACGGCACGGCACACTTCTCTTATGTATTGGATTACATAGGTGCAGTGTACGCGTCGCGCCACTAGCGTTCTCTGTTACCATTCTGCAGTTTCGAATTTGGAAAATTTCAGCGTTATTTTTTCACGATCGATTCGCTGCGTTTGTGATATTTACGCGTTGTCGTGCGGTGGCTGGCTAGTGCAGCGGACGCTATGTAGTCGGTTTCAGGTCGCGATCGTCCTCGATTTTCTCCGGGGCTGCTCGGAGTTTTCCCGACGCACGTGTCCGTCGCTGTTTACGTAGCGCAGTACATTGTGCGATGCTAGCTAAGTACGGAGTCATTGACACGCCGGCATGACACACATTCTGGCTGACGGAACGCTAACACGTCCGCGGTTTTCTTGCTCGTTTTTTGTGACAGTAATTGTAGTTTAATTTATTGTTTCTGCTGTTATCGTGAGTTTTGGAGTGCGTATCGTTCGCGTTATCAGTGTATCTAGCGATAGTGTGACTCAAGGTAGTCGCTGTCTCCTTGGGATCTCGCGGATTGTGAGATTTCCGTGTATTGTTGTCAATCGTGCGACTTTTTGTTTTTGTGAGCCGGTTTTTGCGATTTTTTGCTGGTCGATTGTTTTGGCTAGACTGAGCCGTGATTTGGAGGTTTTAACGATTAACGAGATTATTGCGGATCTTAAACTTGTTATGCATACTTTGTGGTTTTTTGCGATTTATAACTTGTATAACTAGCTTTTAATACATATTTATCCATTTAAAAAATAAAGTGTAAATCTCTATGTATTTGATAGTTTGAACGAACATACTACCTACTTAATCAAACGAGCATACATGTTGACCGGCTAAATTTTAACGCTACTTTCTCCAAAAAAAATCTTAATACTGCAACGCGAACAACATTTTTGTTATACCTATAAATAATAATTAATAACACTTCACCGGCTTTCCATCCCATCACTGTGCGCATCGACGCGTAACAAACGATCGGAGAGTCATAGAAGTGCCAATTTTTAATACGTCACATCACTACGACATTCATTTCATGACGTACAGAAGCGCGAATTTCAAATTTCGAATTGATTTAACCGAAACATGAATTTTCACGGACGCATCTTCGCAGTTATTTATAGATGTTTGATTTGTGTACCGAGACGTCGTAGTTTACCTACATAGCTCAACGTCGCTCGTGGAATGTACATAATGTACATCTTGCACTATGTAGAACGTATGTACAGCGGATATAACAATATAGCGTTGTTGTCAGTGTGTGCGTGCCAGCGTAATGAGCGTTCTATGTGCTAAGAAACAGTAAAAAGTATGGCGCGAACGCACGGAGTGGCAACCTCGCGCGCGTTCCGAGGCCTTGCGGCGCGGTGAAAACAATAGTCTTTTTTAGATATTCATATTTTTCATGAAATATGACAGTCTTATAGTTTTTATTTCAAATATTTAGTTACATTTATTAAACTGCCGTATAATACGAGATACCTACTTAATTACATTTACTGAGAAGCTAATTTATTTTTTGCTTTAGAATGCAAAGATTTATTTCAAAGTTTCCTATTAGAATAAAAAATAGTAATTTAAAAACTAATTAAGTATCCAGTTCTATTAAATATATTTGATTCAATTTAGATAATAATTAAAACTGTAATAAAATGAATTAAACCCTAGGTATAAATTATAATACAAATGAAAAAAGTAATGCAACCGGAACTGCAATTGAAAAAAAAACACCTTACTTCAAACAATATGTACCAACATTCCTTGACGATCAAAAAATCAATATATCAGTGATAAAAAAACAAACAAAGCCAACGAAAATAGCTGGTTGTATAAAAAAAATAGTAACCGATGTTGACCTTTCCAAGCTTGGCTCGTTACTAGCGCGGCCAGCTGACGCGACGTTGCCAGCTCGCCGGCTTCCAAGCAGTATCTACTAGCTTATCGCCTCTAACGCCACAGTGTTAGAACTATAATCGCGTATCAACATTCAGTATATAAGCGCTTAGGACATTCTAAATACGAAGTGAATACACTTCCCGCGCGAAAAATTCGAAATGCTTTTTATCAGTCGTGTTCGTGACGCGCTGGCTGTATAGCACAGTTTTCTCTTGCCAATTTTATGATTTATACCTGAATACTAATGTTTTAATCGATTATCCGGTGGTGTTTGTATCGATTTTGAGCAGTTGTAGTGCTCGAGTGTCTTGGAGTTGTTGACTTGTACGCTAAGGGAATAATTTCAATCGGCAAAGTGCAATGACGCGTGCTAAGTTCTATTTTAAATTATTTACTGAAATGTGAATAACTACAAAATATAAGTGTGATACTTAGCTGGAATCGCTATCTGTAGTAAGTTGGTGAATGCACTAAACATAACAACAGCTTTTGTGAAATCACTGAGATAAGAAAAGTAAACCAAAACGCTTATCGCTGCGAGAGAAATTACGATTAAATAGGGCAGTAAAACATTGTACCGTATTGAAATAGTCGAAAAAAGTGTTTCAATTCGACTAAACTAGTGATGCGCTATTTTACTATTAGTACTATAATAGTGTCGTTACATCCGACTAGCAAAATATCGATACTTTTAACATGTTGAGGAAACTAATTAGGTAAATGATTTATTTTAAAGATATAATAGAAAACATTAACCATCTGTAAAATAAATACCAAATTGGTGAAACTAAATAAACTTTTCGGAAGAAAAAATAACTCGTAATCAAAAATATTAAGTATACCAAAAAGTCCTAGACTAAATATTAGTTACGTTAACAATAATAGTGACTAATAGAACTAATGGTGAAGATTTTAAATAAAAAGAAAAGTTAACCATCCAAATCAAAAATAAATAATAAAGTCTTGAAATAAGCATAATAAATAGTAAAAGTCAAAATAGTGAGGTGAAACAGCAAAAGTGACGTGAACGATTGAATATAGTAGGTATCAGGCAAAATAGTGATACAATAAAAAAAAAGAATAAATCAGAATAGTGACGTGAAACAACAATAGTGACGTGAACGATGTGCCAGTGATTGCAAGAGTGATCGAACTCAGTAACAGTGGAGTATCAGGAGCCATGTGCCGGTGACAAAGTGGCATACATGCCGGTCGCGTTGGGCTCGCTCGGCGGGGAGGGCGAGTACCATCAATACCCGCCGCAGCTCTACCACGAATACGGGCCCCCGCCGGTCTACCATCCACGCCCAGATCACTACTACAGGTAATACAGAAGACGTTAGCGGTCGATAGACTTCTGGCGATTCGAGATCCTGAGCCCTTAGTCCAGGTTTTGCGTAGTTTACTTAAACTTTCGCGTCCGCGTTTGGCTCCATACATTTTAGTCAGTTCCTCCTCGTTTCCACCAGGGGCGCTGTACAGAAATGTATGGAGCCATACGGAGAGAGCTGTAGTTTCAATTTACGTGTAAACCTGGACTAACCCCTCTGGAGCTCTAAAGAGCGCACAAATGCTGGCCACTACACCGAGGCGGTTGCAGTGGATGCTGCAATCGTAGAATAACTCGGCTGCACCCCAAAGCAGACTAGTGTCTTACAAATGTTTTCTTCTCGTAAAATATATCGGTTGAGGTTTAGGAAAGCTATATGGATGAGGGTGTTGAGGTGTCATTCCGTACGTATAAGTAGGACATAAAGGATAAAACTTAATTGTTATGGTCATGGTAACTGTATGGTTATTTAAGAATCCACTAATTACCTAATACCTACTCGCATACCCTTCATTGGGGTGACTGGGCTCTATATACTCGTACACATTTTTAGCCCAGTTGTGAGTGTTGTTGACGTATCAATCAATGAACGACGTTTACTTCGGTGGACGCGACGCGTGACCAAAATGCTGGTATGTATTTATTTGGCTCAACGCATAAGCATTGCCATTCAGCGTGGCAATGCTGCCAGCATGCTGGGCACGCTGCCAACTGGCAGTGGGCTTGAGCATTTGGATTATCTTTAGACCTTCAAGGGTCTGTGGATGATCCAATGCTTATGTAGTAGTAATGTAGGTAGTTTTAGCATATAAGGTAGTACCTATTGTAGTTTGTTGTAGTTAATAAAGGCACTTTTGTCCGATAAAAAAAGATCAATGAATATGTTGACTCAAAGAAACTTTGGACCACAGGCGTATTGATTTTAAGAATATAGGGGCGTATGATTCAGGAGAACTTTGACCAATGGACGTATCCATTACCAGCCATTACATACCAGGTTAAAACTATTGGACACAAAAATTTATTTTGACTTTTATCAATGTAACAAAACATTATTCTAAGCTATCAAAAACTTTTATTCAAAAAGTTCGAACGCTCAAAGTTATAGTTATCCTATTCATAAGTTTCCATAATAATTTCGTTCTAAAATAACTTCTATATTTGTCTTACTTTTCATTTTTTTTAATTTTCGGTTCCCTCGGATATAGGCAAAATCTTTGTATAAAAATATTTTTTGATTTTCCATACATGTTTTAGATATTTTTATTTTAATAGACATTTATCCTGAGTATTTATTTCCATACTTATATACAGGATTATTTCTAATCAAATAGCATCCTTTTAAGGGCTTATTCTGTACATCAAAACTAACAACTTTTGTCCTGCGACTTTTGTCAGAACTTAAAAAAAATCAGCTGTTCCATACATTTTGTCGCGAGTGAACGATATTTTTCTATGGAACAACAAAAATTTTTTTTGAGTTTTGACAAAAGTTGCAGAACAAAAGTTGTTAGTTTTGATGTACAGAATAAGCCCCTAAAAGGATGCTAATTGATTAGAAATAACCCTGTATATCTTAGCCCCCAATTTGCAGAATTTTCAGCCCAGTGTACATACTCAAGATTCAATAGAACCATGCGTTGTCCACTTCAAGCTCCCAAAAGCTCTTCTATTTTCCTCTATCTAACTTAGAAATAATCAAACTTTGTGCCCTAATTATATCCCAGTTATATAAAACATTCCTCTAAATAAATCTAAAAATAGTTCCCAGTCTATCACAGGCATAATCAAATGAAGTCTCACAAATTAACATGGCTTCACCTGACGAGTCTTATTATGCGTGTATTTGTGTAAACGGTTAGATCGTGTTTGGATAACTTAATTGAACTTTACTTCTTTTGTAATCAAGATCATCATCATGATCAGTCTTTATGAACTACAACAAAATACAATATCATGTTCTTAAGCTACTACTACAAGAAAAGCAGGCATGATGACTGGGTAAAGAATTAAATTTAATACTTTATTGAGATAAAAACGCTTTTAAAAACATTTACATTCATCTCACATAAATTAGATCAGAGTAAAAAAAAATACAACTATTAATATTTAAAATCATTACTAGTCCATGAGTAAGAAAAATGTTGTATTCGTATTTTATCCTTTGTCAATAAAAAATATTGGGAGTGGGGTCAAGAAATATACTGAACTTTTGTATATTTCTTGACCACTTTTTTTTTGTGTAGGTATGCACTTCGTTGACATTGAGCCCGAATACAGAGGCGCCATCGTAATTATATTAGCTAAATAGCATAGTTCTGTTTCTTTCTCACTCTAGGCATTCGATAGAGAGAACGCTTTTTACGTTGCTATTAAATTTACGCTGGTGCCTCTGTAATCAGGCTTACTATCTACTCATGGAAGCAAAATGGGTTTTTAGAAACTTACGTTTGAGCAGTTTATCTGTAAATGGCAAAAAACCACGATGGTATAGGTACTTTTATTTCCAATAAGCTGTCAACTGCCAGTGGGCTTAAGCATTTGAATTATCTTTAGACCTTCAAGGGTCTATGGATGATCCATTAATTTTTTTTATTTTATTTAACCTGTACTGTCCCACTGCTGGGCAAAGGTCCATATTAAATATGATAATTAAAAAAATAATTAGTCCTTCAGATAGATTATCAAAAATTATTGGACATTTGTATTCATTCTTTCGTCAAATAAACAGAAATTGATGAAGATACAGCCCTTTAAGTTCTGCGTGATGTGATTTCAACTAATTTCTACTGATGTTCACCTTAGTTTTTATCGACTTCCAAAAAAGAGGAGGTACCTTGTTCGTCTGTGTGTATTTTTTTTGTGTTTGTTCATCGATATTTTCGCCAATTGTGACCAGATTAAAAAAAAATGTTCAAAAGGGTAAACTTCAAGATTAAAGGGTCACATCGATTCGTGCAAATTATTCAAATTCTGTACACGTTGGAATTCAGTGTTGCGATATTTTGCGAAAAATTATTATTAGTATATTAATCAGCTCATTAATATTTATAGAAATAAACGCCGCAGCAAAGTATTTTGATAGACATGATTTATAATCTCATATTTTTTTCTATTCCAGGCGGCACGCGCCATACTTCGGCCAGCCAGACTACAGAGTTTACGAACTCAACAAACGGTTACAACAGAGAACAGAGGTAATTACAATCTTTAGCCATTGGCGTGGTTAAGATTTTCTCATTATGCAGCTGCCTACTTATGACCACCCCAGAGGGGTTAGTCCAGGTTTACACGTAAATTGAAACTATCTACAGTTGTTTCCGTATGGCTCTATACATTTTTGTACAGCGCCCCTGGCGGAAACGAGGAAAAACTAACCAAAATGCCATGCCACACGTGAATGCGAAAGTTTAAGTAAACTACGCAAAACCTGGACTAAGGGCTCAGAATAATGTTTTAACGTATCGACTTTCGAGTTGTTTTGGACATATAAGATTTTTAGGGTGAAAAAAAACAACATTATCATTACTCTATGATGTAGTTATACTCGTCATTATGACCAATTTTTGCTATGGTACCTAACCAAAAAAAAAAAAAAAAACGTTGAACCTCGACAAAATATGGTACAGCTGATTTTTTTCACTGTGTTTTGGAGTTGGTCTCTACAGTAAAAGTTAGCCACAGCAACAAGAACATTGAAAAACTACATCCGATTATTTCTACTATCCTAGTATTGCTAATAAATTCGCAGTCTCCCCGTATAAAATAAATATTATTATCCCAAATATCAAAAGTCCATTGGCGGAAAATGCAAATCCACCACCACACTATTCTCTCGATTATGACAAGTAAACCGAATATAATCGATTTTTGTGAGGAGAAAGTCTGTGGGAAAGTACTTGTGGCGCCATCTACAGTAACCTACTGGCTTATTATACAAAAAAAAAACTAAATTCTACTGCTGCACATATTTCTAACCTCGAAGGGCGATTTGGCCTTATCCACCAAGATGGCCAAGTGCGGGTGGATTCACATGTACCATCGAATTTCTTCTACGGACGTTTGCAATATGCATGTTGCCTCTCGATGTTGTAATTCGCCAAATTCTATTAGTACCGCCATCTGCTGGCGATGATCTGAATGACGTGTAGCAAATTTTTTGTAAATGGTTCATAATTTGTGGTTCCGTTTGTTTGATAATTTTTGAGCTATTAAAAAAGAGAAAAAATGTATGGAAAATTAAAAGTAAGTTTGGTACCTACTGTTGTAAAGAAAACTTAACTTTCTAATGAGAGCTATGAATTGTCAAGAATCATTTTATCATGAAAACTAACGTGGTTTTCACACATTTTAATCTATACTTCTATACTAATATTATAAAGAGGTAAAGTTTGTGGGTTTGTGAGGTTGTAGGGGGTAATCTCTGGATCTACTGAACCGATTTTGAAAATTATTTTACCAATAGCAAGCCACATTCTTTGCGAGTGTCATAGGCTATAAATTAACTCGAAAACACATACGTGATAGTCACGATATTTATAAAATCTGTCTTCTTTAGCCAATCGCACCCGGGCGAAGCCGGGACGGGCAGCTAGTATTTTATATAACGGGAATCAGTGCATTGCGAGACGGCTCCGCGTGCTAGTACTTGCCTCAACTTGAGAAAGATCGCCGAATGCGATCGAAACTATAGTCGTACTATGTAACGATTATGAAAATAAACGTGAGTGCATTCCCTTTATATAAAATATTAAATTTGTCAAGAATCAAATGCTCGCTGAGCGTTTTTCTATACATTGAATTTAATTATTCAAAATAAATATATCTGACCAAACCTTTTATTTTACATCATTTGGTATCTCGTGTTTTACCTAAACAAATTATAAAAATAACTCATTTTAATCACACCTCCATATTAATTTTATCTCTAACCTTAACATCCAAATTAGCAGCTAAAATTTAAATAAATTTCTTTCACCTACCTAAAGTTTTTCTTAGCAGTGGGCAAGGCAGTACAGAGGACTTATGACAGATGGGGTCGAAAAGTTCTCGCATAAAGACTGCGAACCGGCAAGCGCATCGTAAGACGTCCTCTTCACTTCTTGCAAAATCACGGTGGATACAAGCCGCTTATAACAGTTCTTATTGGAGATTCATAGAAGAGGCCCATGTCCAGCAGTTGACGTCCTATGGGTGGAAGGACTTTTTTCTGTTGTCTTTGATGATACATTACATATTATAGATACTAACGCCATCTGTTTTTCAATTCCAGGACTCAGATAATTTATGGTGGGACGCGTTTGCGACGGAATTTTTCGAAGATGACGCCACGTTAACGCTCACATTCTGCTTAGAAGATGGACCTAAAAGATACAGTAAGAATTGTTGCATTTTAATATCATATAACATAATATCCAGAAATATTACGCCCAATTATTCTAATTAAGTTTTGAAATAAATAAGTTTTTAGTCCTGTAACCAATAATTCCTTAAATAAAATGTAGATTGGGGCATTCTATTAGGTATAAAAATACCTGAGTCAGAAGACCGCACTCTTCAATATCCATACTGCCTCGGTGGCTCAGTGGTTAGTGACCCTAGCTTCTGGGTCAAAGAGGTGTGGGTTCGATCCCCACCCAGGGCAAATATTTATGTGATGAACATAAGTGTCTGCTCTGTGTCTGGGTGTTATTTAGTTACTATCTAAATGTATAAGTATGTATTTAAAAATGTATGTAGTATTTCAGTCTCTGGCAGCCATATCACAAGCTTTGCTTAGTTTGGGGTCAGAGACCGTGTGTAAGATGTCCCCTAATATTTATTTATTATTATTATACTTACTATGATAACATCTTGGTTAGTTTTAACAAAAACATTTTTTAAATAATGTATTAGAAATATTGGAATTGATCCACTGATATTTACCACCAGCGAGCGTTATACATCGTCGAGCTATTCCTTTATGATATGAACCTGAACTGAATATTTTCTGGATTCCGCTTTGAAGATGTCAAAATATCACACACGTATAGGCTTCTTCTTGGCTTCTGTGAACAAGTGGCGCGCGGGTTTCACAGCAGGAATATATTCATATGCTAGCGGCGCAAAAGAGGAGATGTGCACAGCTTGTAGCTAACTTTACAGACGTCAAGAAGTTTGATTCGGCCTATGGCAAGAAAATTTCATGACAGCTTTCGCCGAGCAAAAATACGTAGGTACCTACATATATGTATAATGTTCACGAAAGTTTATTTTATCTGCAGGTTAGATATCTGACTTCTTATCATATGGATGTCTGACATATAATACGTAAACAAACGGAAATCACAATAGTATCTTTGTGGCTCCGTAATTATTTACGTAACGAGAACGTACTAACAAAAAAATTACGGTATCACAAGAGAGCGAGAATAGTTTTCACTTACTATGCAAACTCATACTATGACCTTAACAGCTTGCTGGCTGTTCACATTTAAATTTAAAAAAAAAACGTATAGCGCAGATTTTTAATCTCCGTTACCGTAATCATTTTAATTTTTATAAAAATGTAGGTACCTAACTAATAGTTTTTTTAAAATTCCAGCGATAGGAAGGACGCTGATTCCCCGCTACTTCCGTAGCATATACGAGGGCGGCGTGTCAGAACTCTACTACACCATGCGACAGCCAAAGGAGTCGTTTCACAACACTAGCATTACACTCGACTGCGATCACTGCACTATGGTCACGCATCACGGGAAGCCCATGTTCACTAAGGTGAGAGAAATTACATTTTAAAATTTGAAACTTGAAATAGTAGCTTTAGTGTCCGAAATTCCTTATAGGGCCCTTGCCCAGGGCGAATTTTTATAGCGCAACTGACGCGCGTTTCGCAACGCATCGCTACTAACGCGCGCTAGTCGCATTTGCAACGTGCGACAGACGCGATGCAAACGCGCTACAGACGCGATACAGAAGCGCTACAGACGCGATGCAAACGCGCTACAAAAGCGATACAGAAGCGCTACAGACGCGATGCAAACGCGCTACAGACGCGTTACAAAAGCGCTGACGCGATACAAAAGCGCTGACGCGATGAAAACGCGCTACAGACGCGATACAGAAGCGCTACAGACGCGATACAGAAGCGCTACAGACGCGATACAGAAGCGCTACAGACGCGCTACAGCATCGCGACTGTAGGTATCGCGTCTGTACCTATCGATGCAAAAGGTATAGACTTTTTACTGAATCGCGATAGAAGCGCGTTTGCATCGCGTCAGATGAAGTTATTGCGTCTATGAAAAAAAATGACTGTTGTACGTATCGGATATACGAGGGCGGTGTATCAGAACTCTACTACACCATGCGACAGCCAAAGGAGTCGTTTCACAACACTAGCATTACACTCGACTGCGATCACTGCACTATGGTCACGCATCACGGGAAGCCCATGTTCACTAAGGTGAGAGAAATTACATTTTAAAATTTGAAACTTGAAATAGTAGCTTTAGTGTCCGAAATTCCTTATAGGGCCCTTGCCCAGGGCGAATTTTTATAGCGCAACTGACGCGCGTTTCGCAACGCATCGCTACTAACGCGCGCTAGTCGCATTTGCAACGTGCGACAGACGCGATGCAAACGCGCTACAGACGCGATACAGAAGCGCTACAGACGCGATGCAAACGCGCTACAAAAGCGATACAGAAGCGCTACAGACGCGATGCAAACGCGCTACAGACGCGTTACAAAAGCGCTGACGCGATACAAAAGCGCTGACGCGATGAAAACGCGCTACAGACGCGATACAGAAGCGCTACAGACGCGATACAGAAGCGCTACAGACGCGATACAGAAGCGCTACAGACGCGCTACAGCATCGCGACTGTAGGTATCGCGTCTGTACCTATCGATGCAAAAGGTATAGACTTTTTACTGAATCGCGATAGAAGCGCGTTTGCATCGCGTCAGATGAAGTTATTGCGTCTATGAAAAAAAATGACTGTTGTACGTATCGGATATACGAGGGCGGTGTATCAGAACTCTACTACACCATGCGACAGCCAAAGGAGTCGTTTCACAACACTAGCATTACACTCGACTGCGATCACTGCACTATGGTCACGCATCACGGGAAGCCCATGTTCACTAAGGTGAGAGAAAATGCTTTGAACTTCGAGCAAGTATCTATAGAGTGCCAATTGTGCAAAAAAGTGCACGAGCCAAAACCCTGCCCAAGTTACGTAGTGGGCAGGGTTTTTAGTTAGTCACAAGGCGATTGCAAGCGCCGCGCGATGCGAAAGTGCTCGGTTACAAGCACTAATTAGGTGACATAACGTCGAGATTCGAGAAAACGGGTCATCTTATGTAAATATCTAAGTCGGTATGTTTGACGGCGCTCGGACATTTTTTCACTTTTTTTTATCGCTAATAAGTCCGCGCTTGACCACCAACTCGCCTGATGGTAAGCGACGTTGTGGTCGAAGATGAAGCACGCAGACCTAGAAGATACCTATTCACTCTGACCTTGAAAAGCTTTAGATTATATCTCTTAGGAAACAGGAAAGCAGGAAGACTGTTCCATTCCCTGGCGGTACGAATCAGAAATGTTGAGTCATACTTCGTACGTATCGAAGGAAAATCGACAGTGAGTAGTCACTACTTTCATTAAGGGACTGGCTCTGTAGATATATTATTTGCTCGAAGGCTTTGAATTAATTTAAAATGGCTTAATTTTAAGTTACAAAATGATGGTGTTTTTACGACATTTATGGTTAAATATTATAAACTCTTAGTTCGCTACAATACCATGCATGGACGAAAAACATCTGAGGGGTTAATATGAGCATATAAACGGAAACTCACCTACAGCTGTAGTTTTCGTGTTGCTCGATGCTACATTCTATATTGGTACAGCGCCCCTAACGGAAACGAAGAAGAACTAACAACAATGTGTGGAGCAACACGAAACGATAATAGTTTTCGTTTACTATGAAAACTCATGCTAAGGTTTCGGAAATGGAATTGTCACCGAATTATTTAGGAACTGTTATATTTAAACGCACAACAGCCTAAATACATCCGTATCCGTCCGTCGTTCGTGCGTTTATGAAAGCACAAAATTATAACGTACACTAACTAGCTGCCAGCCCCGGCCTCGCCCGGGTAAGAATTCCTAATTTAAAAAAAATAACATAGCCTAGGTACCTATGTCACCCAGGTATAGTGTAGCTTCCCAACAGTGAAAGATTTTTTCGAATCGGTCCAGTAGTTGCGGAGCCTATTCAATCCAAACAAACAATCAAATTCCTCTTTATAACATTGGTATAGATTAGAATAACAGAGTGCTGAGTGCTTTTCTAAAAAATCGACTAAAATAGTTCTAATCGAATGTTGTAGTCACGAATGGACATCACTACACAAATATCAAACTAACTACTTACTTCCGGGCTGAATTCTGATTTAATATGGCGACCGAAAACAGAAAACATAAATACTTCGTGCTTTGACCTAATTTTTTTGTTTTATAATGATTTGCTTAGAGTGATTTCAACTGTTTTCATCACAGAAGAGAGAGTTCTGCTGTTCTGTGGTTTTCATCTACGGTGGGTACATTTCGTTTTCTAATTGTGAGCATAAAGGTTTGTCTTGTTTTAAATAATCATAATAAAATAAAAAACGAAAATGCAAGAAAATGCTTCGTGCTTTACCTACATATCATTTTTTTGTTTTATAATGATTTGCTTAGTGATTTCAACTGTTTTATATAGCCTACGGTAGGTACATTTCGTTTTTTTAACCCCCGACGAAAAAGAGGGGTGTTATAAGTTTGACGTGTCTGTTTGTCTGTGTGTCTGTTTGTCTGTGTGTCTGTCTGTCTGTGGCATCATAGCGCCCGAACCACTGAACCGATTTCAGTTTAGTTTTTTTTTGATGAAAGGAGACTTAATCGAGAGTGTTCTTAGCTTTGTTTTATAAAAATCGATTGAGCCGTTTAAAGTTATGGTGGGTTAAAGTGGGGATGGAAGAACCAAAATTCTACAAATGTGCCCAAAATGGTTGTCAATTGAAAGTTTGTTGTCAAATATTTTTGTGTCGGGGGTTTTTTAATTAGGTATATTATTATTGTTAGCAAATATAGGTTTGTCTTGTTGTAAATTTAATAATCCAACAAAAAATATTTTCATGTAAAATTGGGCCAAGACGAGGTTACAGTTCGCACTGTCAAAACGTTAGGCTCAGGTGTATGTAGCCCTAATCTATTTAAAAAAAAAATGTTTCAACACCTTGGTCCCAGGCCCTGGAGGGTAGCACTCCCTGGGGGTAGGGGATTACGCCCTCCCCCCTTTTTGGAGATAGAAGACGCGCTCCCCTCGTCCCCTTGTCTCACTTGGTTCGCGGAGCTGGTCTACGCACGATACCTACGCTCTTTATTTCGGACCATTCTCACCTTTTCATACAATTACGTATTTCCTATTCCAGGTGTGTACAGAAGGGCGTCTAATCCTGGAGTTCACATTCGACGACCTGATGCGGATCAAGTCGTGGCACATGGCGGTCCGCGCGCACCGCGAGCTGATCCCCCGGGCGGCCGTGCACCCGCCCGACCACGCCTCCCTCGACCAGCTCGCCAAGAACATCACCCGCCAGGGGATCACCAACTCTACGCTTAACTACCTAAGGGTGAGTATCACTTGAATATTTCTCAACAAACCAGACTGTCAGATGTTTCCGTCGATGGATTGATCATGGCACTTACATCTCTACATCCAACTGGCTAAGGGTAATTATTGCATAGGGCTCGCTCGACCAGCTCGCCAAGAACATCACCCGCCAGGGGATCACCAACTCTACGCTTAACTATCTAAGGGCGAGTATCGCTTGCAGCCCGGGTAGCACGGCAAGGGGAGAAAACCATTTTATCCACTCTTAATGTCAGATGTCATTGTCAATCCATACTTTATTTCCTCTTCGAGGGGATATAATGGTGGAAAGACTATTAGTCCCTTTGCCATGCTTCCCGTGCAAGTCATACAATATCTGTGATAGTCTGGTGTCTCGACCAGCTCACCAAGAACATCACCTGACAAGGGTCAGTATTATAGCTAGGTTTGTTAACCAGCTGAAGATTGAAGCAAAGCCCTACCAACTCTATATCCAACAGTTTAAACGCTAAGGACATACATTAACTTGTTATGATGTTATAGAAGTTATTTCTCAAGCGGTGCAGAACTAGATAAGAAAGTTACATTACAGCGTAAGAAGTTTATAACGTAAGAAACTTACTCTCTAAGAAATATACACCCTAAGAATACACCAAACAACGAGTTACAAGCCATACAGTATCTGCAATAGTCAGATGTTATTAATGATGAATTGAGCGAGGCACTTATGGGTTTATATGGTGAGATCAAAGTCCAACTTAGCATTGCATAGTTCCAGCCCGCATTCTATGGCTATTAAAATATTTAATAAACTGCCAAATAATCTAAAATTTATCGAAAAGGAAAACTGTTTTAGAAAAAACTAAAAATGATTCTATTATCCAAATGTTTACACATTAGACGAATTTTTTTAACGATAATCTAAAACATAATAATAAATCGCTCCAATACGAATCAGACGAATAATAAAATTGCCATACCCTTATCAGGGTCATATGTATAACTATACAAAACATGTTAATTAAGAACTTGCAATACATGATTTGACTTTGACTATATTGAACTCTCCAAGGATAAATATTGTTTCATCATTGAGCTGATCCCTACTGTCACCTTAGATATATTCAAGACACTAAATCCAACTGTCTAAGAGTGAATATAGCTTAATTAATATGTCTTACCTGGTGTTACCTGTGGCATCTGGGTCAGTTATGACCTAGAGAAGCTATTCTCAAATATATCAGACTGTCTAAGATCACTCTTAGATAGTTGAATATAGGTGAGAATGTGAATGACCCTTCGTGGGTAGTCCTACGTCTTACAGTAGACTATTAAAAGGCTGACACAGGTGAGAATGGCTTGAAATCAAATGTTATCTGTGATTAACTCTATAACCCTAATATACCTACCTAACAGTCTAAGAATAAATATTGTCCAATTATAACTAAATAAATAAATAAATAAATATCAGGGGACATCTTACACATGGTCTCTGACCCCAAACTAAGCAAAGCTTGTGATATGGCTGCCAGAGACTAATATACTACATATACTCATTTTAAATACATACTTATATAGGTAGTACCTCAATAACACCCAGACACAGAGCAAACACCTATGTTCGTCACATAAATATTTGCCCTGGGTGGGAATCGAACCCACGCCTCTTTGACCCAGAAGTCAGGGTCACTAACCACTGAGCCATGGAGGCAGTCTGCTGCCTAGACCTGCTATGCACCCGTCCGAGTGGGAATGCTTATTGTATAAACCTAACAATACTAATAAAATATGTGTTATTGTCCACAGTTATGCGTGATCCTAGAGCCAATGCAGGAGCTAATGTCCCGACACAAGGCGTACGCGCTCTCGCCGCGAGACTGCCTCAAGACCACGCTCTTCCAGAAGTGGCAGCGCATGGTGGCGCCCCCTGGTGAGTATAAAAACCTTACAATAATGAAAAATTGTAGAAGCTCCCTAAATTAAAAAAAAAAAATAAGACAAATTCAACCTATATTCATGTCTTAAATTTTTCTTTTTCAAATTGGCGTCGTGAACTCGTAGAAACTGCTATCTGTACTGTACCAGCCTTTTTAATAGTCCACTGCAGGACGTAGGCCTACCCACGAAGGGTGATTGTGCCATATCCACCACGCTGGCCCAGTGCGGGTTGGTGGATTCACATACGCCATCGAATTTCTTCTACGGACGTATGCAGGTTGCCTCACGATGTTTTTCTTCACCGAAAAGCCGGTAGTGTGAAACTGCTATCTGACTTATTATAATTATTAATATTTTTTATTGTAAAAATGGTTGATTTGTCAAAGCTCTTTACAGCTTTTGCTAACGTTTCTATTTATTATTGTACAAATGTTTATGAATTAGTATAATTCCAAAATAGTTATTCTATGCATTATGACCACTGCATTTATGTACCTATTCATTATTTATTAGACTTAAAAAGTAGTTATTATATTAAATTATTAATATTAAGTTTCTAGTAGGTTAATAATAACAATTATGTTATCTTATGCAATGACATAACTTAAACCAAGTCACACTAAGTATGTAAGTTCGTAAATGCCGGGTGGCTAGTCAGAGTTTTAGGCCACCTGAAGGCCTCCGACTTGGCTAAATGGTTAAAACAACCGGGACCTACAATTTAACGATGACATTACACTACGCGGAGATTTTTACACTTAAACTACTGATCAAATGTTACATTGATGTCTCAGCAATAAGGACAAACTTGTAAGCTGTCCTAGGCAGAGCTTTATTCAGAGTTATATTTTCAACCTTATGAAAATAACTATACCTAATACCATCTCATTTCTATCGCGCGCCCCCTATCTCTAAAGCCCCTAGAAGCCCGATTACAGAGGCGCCAGCGTAATTATATTAGCTAAATAGCATAGTTCTGTTTCTTTTTCACTTTAGGCATTCGATAGAGAGAACGCTTTTTACGTTGCTATTAAATTTACGCTGGCGCCTCTGTAATCGGGCTTTAGGTCACGTTAATGATATCTACAGTATTCCGACTTCATACAAACGTTCGGAACGCGAATCATACCTACGCGCCTCGAGCGTAGTATGTTCACAAGTATACCAGTCAGTCGCGGCGCGGCCGTAGTGACGAACGAACGTGTGGGTTTGCAACTAGTAAGTGTGCGATTTACGTACTTCTTTTCAATATGGGAAAATGTAAAATAATAGGTATTTAAAATAGTTTTTATGTAGCTAATGATACGTTGGTAATTTATTTATTTTTTGAATAAGTATTTAACTTTTTCCACAGAGTAAAATACCTACTTGGATAAATAAATACATGTAGGTTGCATCGTTATACCTAGGTATACAATACAATACAATATTTTTATTAATAACACCATTGTTACATGTCACATTAATAATATGATTATTTCAATTATATTAGCTATCAATTTTACAATTCATCAATAATAATTGTTACACTACATAAAATAGGATACCTACAATTGGTACCTACATACTACTAGGTAGGTACAATAGGATAGTGTAATAAGTTTAATACACAAAACTAGAAAGAAACTCTAGTAGGTAATGAGTGTAGTATGAAATTAAAATACTGAAGGCGGGCAGCCCTAGCTCGTGGTTCGCTCTTTGAGGCCACGTGACGTCGTAGGTATATATCTCAAGGACAGCGCCGAGTCACTCTACTGTAGATATCATTACCGTGCCTAGGTGGTGGTTCAACCGCGCCCCACCCTAGCGCCGCTACTGTCCCCATATATAAACTTCTGACCTGAGATTCTTTCTTTATTGAAGTGAAAACTTCTTTAGCAGCATTCTTTTTGGGATGGGTAAATGTGAAACTCGCGTCAGGACTCAGGACATGTGACCTGGTCGAAAATTCGCAACACAGAGGGAGCAAGTTTTCATTTCTGCCGGCACTCCCGGAGTGCAATCTGTTGTTTTTTTCTTATTTTAATGCGTCAATTGTCCTTGTTTCAGAGTCTCAACGGCCGGCCAGCAAGCGGCGCAAGCGCAAGGGCAGCGCCGGAGCCAACGCCGCGCCTCCAGCTCCCGCCAAGAAACGATCTCCCGGACCCAACTTCAGCCTCGCTTCACAGGTATATACACTGTCAGACATAGGCCCCTGCAAGGGTACTGTCTCTGCCAACGCCGCGCCTCCCGCGCCCGCTAATTAATAATCGGCCAAGTATGAGTCGGACTCGCGCACGGAGGGTTCCGCACTGTATGGGAACCCCCCTTAAATATTTATTTATTTTAATTTTATTATTTAAGAAAATATATAACTAAATATTCTGTGAAAATTTCAAGCATCAACCTGTTACCATTATTAATATAGAGCGAAAAACGGCTAAAAAATCAGGTTTGTTGTCTGGGAGCCCCCTTAATTATTAATTTTATTATGTTTTTAGTATTTATTGTTTTAGCGGTCACAGAAAAAAATTTCAGCTTTCTAGCTATAACGGGTCATGAGATACAGCCTGGAGACAGACAGACAGATGGACAGCGGAGTCTTAGTAATAGGGTCACGTTTTTATCCTTTGGGTATGGAACCCTAAAAATCAAGTCAAATTCAAAATAGGCTTACATTTAAAAAATAAAAGCTGAAATAAAGGACAAAAGTACCAGGCGCCCAGAACAAAGCAGAGCTTACCTACCTTTTCAATAGTGTAAGTTATGTTGTCATCGTTAGGTCCTGAGTTTCCTCAATGAAGTTAATTTTCTCGCATTATTTGAGAAAAGTACTATACACGCCTCGGCCACAACTAGGTATGGATGGACTCACGTATGTGTGGCTCGGCTCACAACTGGCGCTCGTCCGTCTATGCCTCTGTTGTTAGCCACTGCAGTAATGTACTGACTGCCTCAGTGACTCAGTGGTTAGTGACCCTAACTTCTGGGACCAAGAGGCGTGGGTTCGATCCCCACCCAGGGCAAATATTTATGTGATGAACATAGGTGTTTGCTGTGTCTGGATGTTATTTAGTTACTATCTGTATAAGTATGTATTTAAAAATATGTAGTAGTATATCAGTCTCTGGCAGCCATATCACAAGCTTTGCTTAGTTTGGGGTCAGAGACCGTGTGTAAGATGTCCCCTAATATTTATTACTAAAGCGTTATCCCTCTGGTATCTCTGTGTTGTCCAAGATGTAACTTTACGGAATACTTCACTATGGAAACTAACGTGGTTTTCGTACATTTTAATTAAGTAAAACACAGGTGTTACTCACGTTTGATTTTTACACGTTTTTTTTTTTTCACGTTTTTTTTTTGCTATGCGAGACGAGCCCCCGTGCTAGTACTCCGACCTTGAGAAAGATCGCCAAATGCGATCGAAACTATAGTAGTATCCTACTAAAAATCAAACGTGAGTAACACCTGTGTTTTACTTAATTAAAATTTACGGAATACTCACTGTATCATTCCTTTTCAGGATGTGATGGTGGTAGGCGAGCCGTCACTAATGGGTGGAGAATTCGGCGACGAAGATGAGCGTCTCATCACGCGGCTGGAGAACACGCAGTACGAGGGGGACGGCGACTGGGCCGCGCCGCCGCCCCCCTCCCCCAACAAGTCGCCGCAGCACTGACGCACGGCCCCGCACAACTACTAGACACAGGCCGCCCCACGACACCTGGGACGTTTTGAGGCCATCTGACACTTTGTGAAGCCATTTATCACTTTATAACGCCACCTGGGACTTTGTGAAATCATCTAGGACTTTGCGAAACCATCTAGGCCTTCGTGAAGCCACCTAAGACTTTGTGAAGCCATCTAAGACTTTGTGGAGCCATCTAAGACTTTATAACGCCATCTTTTGGGGCTTTTTGAAACCATCTGAGACGTTGTAATGCCACCTGAGATGGTGTGAAACCATCTGGCACTTTGCGAAACCATCTGAGACTTTCTTTTTCTGGGACTTTCTGAAGCCACTTGAGACTTAATAACGGCACCTGGGGTGGTGTGAAACCATCTGGGACTTTGCAAAACCATCTAAACCTTTGTGAAGCCGTCTGAGACTTTGTGAAGAAAGTTTTAAGCTAGCTGGAAGTTTGTGAAGCCATCTATACCATGGTATAATATAAAGACAAGCGTCTTATCACTCGAATGGAGAACCCGCAGTACGAGAGTGACGGCGGCTGGGCCGCGCCGCCGTCCTCCTCCCCCAATAAGTTGCCGCAGCACTGACGCACGGCCCCGCACAACTACTAGACACAGGCCGCCCGAGGCGTTGTGAAGCCAACATTATGCTAGCTGGGTCAATATGAAACCATCTTTATGCTAGCCGTACTTTTTGAGGTCGTCTAAGACTTTATAAGACGGACTTTGGGACTTTGTGAGACTTTTTGAGGCCATCTGCAATTTTGTGAAACTATATGGGACTTTGCGAAATTATCTGAGACTTTGTGAAACCACTTAATACTTTATAACGCCACCTGGTACTTTTTGAGGACGTCTATGACTTTGTGGAGACATTTAAGACTTTATAACACCATCTGGGATGGTGTGAAGCCACCTGAGACTTTGTGAAACCATCTGAAACGTTTTGAAGCCATCTGAGACTTTGCAATGCCATCTGAGACTTTGCAATGCCATCTGGGACTATCTGTAACTTTCTGGGACTTTGTGCAGCCACCTAAGAATTTGGGAAAACTTTATAACGCCATCTGGGTTGGTGTGAAGCCACGTGGGACTTTGTGAAACCATCTGAGACGTTTTGATGTCATCTGAAACTTTATAACACCATCTGGGACTTAGTGAGGTCATCAAAGACTTTCTCAAGCCTTCTGGGCCTTTCTGTAGCCTTTTGAGACTTCGTGAGATCACCTGGAATTTTGTGAAGCTACCTGAAACTTTGAGAACAATTCAATACGATGATAAATAGCAGACCAATCAGAGACAGTATTATAGTGGGAGTGCGTGAACGGGGCAGGTTAATTTTTCTAAAACCTTTTCGCCTGACGGATGCCCTAAACGGGTGACATAGACTTAACCAGGTTAATTTTTATCTTAGTCTGGAGTGTGGCTGCCCAAAATAATGTAATGTGACAGATATGAGAATACGATGGATATAATGACGGCAACAGCAACCAAACATGAATCCCAGTACTAGATTATGAAACAAAATTGTTATTGAGATTATTAATATTTGTGCAAAGTTGTATCACAACTTGGAACGGAAGATGGCGATAGTGGCACGTTTTCTAACACAGATATAAAGGACATCTGACATTTTGGACCAAAACTCAAAGTAACCGGCGAAAGAAAAAAAGTTATATATTATGGTAGTACATGACCTTCTGAACATTTCTTATTACTACACCAAACTTCTATGTCTGATATTTGAGTAACTATACGAGTTTGAAAATACCATCTTGCAAAAGTAAAATAGCAGATTCGTGGAAAATATTTATATACTCGTATTATGATAGTACATGATCAATTGAACATTTCAAATTACTACACCAAACTTCTATATCTGATATCTGAGTAACTATACGAGTTTGAAAATTCACTCGAATTTTTAAAGTGATGTAGCATTTTAGGCTTCAAACATAGATTTTCGGCGTAATCCTTACATAGTATAAAATAAAGTCGCTATTTTCGTTTGTTTGTCTGTATGCTTAAATCTTTAAAACTCCGCAACGGATTTTGATGCGGTTTTTTTAATGGATAG
The DNA here is from genome assembly GCA_964007245.1 of Hypomecis atomaria. Lineage (NCBI taxonomy): Eukaryota > Metazoa > Arthropoda > Insecta > Lepidoptera > Geometridae > Hypomecis > Hypomecis atomaria. The sequence continues at coordinate 9,799,300 of OZ023310.1, forward strand.
AGTGATTCAAGAGGAAGGTTTAAATGTATAAAAATTCCCGAAATTCCCACGGGAACGGGCACAACGCGGGTAAAACCGCGGGGTGCTGCTAGTAGTAAATATTATGTTCAGTTAGTCATAGAGACTCATCATATAAACATATATTTCTTTGGCCGCCTATTCGACTTCTTGGTCCAAAAATGTATGGAGCATGTCAGTTGTCCTTTCCATAATTTTTTGTGGTTGATAATGGCCTCAAGTGTGAACAGCATTATCAATCTGTTTTATACAGGGTTATCCAGAATTAGTGTACTAAGCCGAAAGGAGGTGGTTTAGACCATAATTATGATATGACCTGGAAATCGAGTAAAAAAAAGACAACTGTTTTATACAATTTGTCGATTCCGAGTAACAGTTTTGTATGGAACAGCTGATTTGTTTTCTCGAATTTTGAGTTGACCCATAGTAAAAGTTGTTCATAATGATGGTCTTAATAAGCTCCTTTCGCCTTAGCATAGGGAAAGCAGATAACCCTATATAGATATCTGTGTTTTCTAATTTCAAATTGTTAATATGTATCATTAAGCACGAGCCACTAACGCTACTATAGGCCGAATCATTCAAGTTGGCGGATGTGAAGTTAGCTACAAGCTGCGCAATATCCAATCCTGAAGCTCACATAAAGCTGCGTGTTGATTGGGTGTCTTCTCGTGTAGCTAACTTCACATCCGCCGACTTGTATGATTCGGCCTATACCAACCAGGAAAATGTTATTATAGTTGTTGCAAACCACGACCGCACATAGAGTTTACTTGTAATATATATTATGTACACATTGCGTTAGTGTGAGTGCGTCGTGGAATGATCAGTTGTACATTGTACACATGTACTCGTATACAAACATGGCTAAATTACAATAGTAAAAGCCGCGTTCGTGATATGTAACAAATGTACAGGGTTATTTCTAATCAATTAGCATCCTTTTAGGGGCTTGTTCTGTATATCAAAACTAACAACTTTTGTTCTGCGACTTTTGTCAAAACTCAAAAAAAAACAGCTGTTCCATACATTTTGTCGCGGGTGGACGATATTTTCCTATGGAACCACTTTTTTTTTTGAGTTTTGACAAAATTCGCAGAACAAAAGTGGTTAGTTTTGATGTACAGAATAATCCCCTAAAAGCATGCTAATTGATTAGGAATAGCCCTGTATAGGTCCAATCAAAATTAATGGTGTCTGTGAACACGATGCCAGTCGTTGCGCAGTAGCAAATTCATACCTCAGCGGGGGTGAGGAGTGGGGTTTGTGCAGCTTGTAGCTAACTTCACTAATACCAAATTTGATTCGACCAATATATAAGATGTTATTTATAATTCCCAGTTTTGTAAAGAGAGTGTGTACAAAGATGGTGGCCAAATTATGCAAAGGCCCCTAGAGTTATAACAGTCTGTAAAAAATATATAGTTCGTCGATTCGCCCAAGTCGACGGAAAACTGACATATACAACGTGTCACAGAAAGGTTGAACAATACTGAAGGGCATGTATGTGTATTCAGTCACGAATCACCTGTATGAATTTTAAACTTCAAAGTTATGTTATTTTTTTTCATTTGAAACATAAATATTTTTTTTTGTATTATTTTGGACAACACTAACAAATAAAAATCGGCCAAGTGCGAGTCGGACTCGCGCACGAAGGGTTCCGTACCGTATAGCCCCATTCCTCTTGCCGTTATTAATAGCGAGCAAAAAAACTCTTAAAAATTACGTTTGTTGTATGAAAGCCCCCCTTAAATATTTACTTTATTCTATTTTTAGTATTTGTTGTTATAGCGGCAACAGAACTACATCATCTGTGAAAATTTCAGCTGCCTAGCTATAACGGTTTATGAGATACAGCCCGGTGACAGACGGTCATCGAAGTCTTAGTAATAGGGTCCCGTTTTTCCCTTTGGGTACGGAACCCTAAATACGGTAGCAGACGCGTCAACAAAGCGCGTCGCCTTTCGGCTTCCATCGGGTTATTTTACGCTAAACTTTAACTTGGAATAACTCTTAAAAACTTGTTGACTATCGTGCTGAGCATCGTTATACCTTTTGGGGTAGGTAATAAATAAGTCTGGGCATGCATGGTTTAAGTATTTTTCAACCTTTCTGTTACACATTGTACTTATAAGATGTTATTTAAACCTAATTCCCAGTTTTGTAAAAAAGAGTGTGTAAAAGATGGCGACCAAATTATGCAAAGGTGGCCCCTAGAGTTATAACTGTCTTGTAAAAAATATAGTTCGTCGATTCGCCCAAGTCGACGAAAAACTGACATATATAGTTCGTCGATTCGCCCAAGTCGACGAAAACTGACATTCATTGTTCGTCGATTCGCCCAAGTCGACGGAAACTGACTTTGTCGGTAGATTTCTGGGCACATGGATTACGTCGTATAAATAAATAAATATAGGCATTTACGGATAAATTATAATAATTTGTTGTTTTATTTTTCGAACCTATAAATGTCCCGTACTTTTGGCCAGTGAAACTTTGAGTAGATAGAAAAAGTATGAAGAAAATATTGACGTGCAAAATATTGAAGTGCAGGTAAAAATTAGTAACACAATTAGCAGCTATATCGCTGGGAGTAATATCAAGACTAGGTAATTTTTTAACGCTGAGTAGATAATATGATAGTAGGTAACTACTGTATAGTTATTGCAAAACACCGCGGCCTGTACATATAATGCTCGTTGTGTATCCCACTAATATTATAAATGCGAAAGTTTGTAGCTATGTTTGGATGTTTGTTATACTTTAGCCCCTGATCGACGTACAAATAAAAATCGTGGTTTTAAAGATTTCTCTGTGATTATACTGTGACGGTAAAACGGTACAACCACAGAGAAACCTTTAAAACCACGGTTTTATTTTGTACGTCGATCAGGGGCTTTTCACGAACAAACGACTGAACCGATTTAGATGAAATTTGGCTACCTCCATAGAGGTAGCTTAGACCTTGCATTAAAACAGGCTACTTTTATCTCGGGCTAACGCGGGTAACGCTGCGGCGCGCAGCTACTGTGTATAATGCGTATGTGTGCCGGGCCGGGATCAGTCGTACTCGCATGCATACAAACATGACTTATACACAACTAGACGACCCGCCCCGGCTTCGCACAGGTGTATTACACATATAAACCTTCCTCTTGAATCACTCTATCCATTAAAAAAAACCGCATCAAAATCCGTTGCGTAGTTTTAAAGATTTAAGCATACAGACAAAAAATAGCGACTTTATTTTATACTATGTAAGGATACATGAAAAGGCTCCGTGCACTCGTGATTTGTTACAAGTATAGTAGTAGTACATATAATTTGAATTGCAGTAAATTGATAGGTAAGTGAGTACTGTAATGGCCTTTTGATAATCTACCTACTGCTGAACACGCGTCATGCGCCACCAAGCTGACCCAGTGCGAATTCGTGAATTCTCGTTCTTGGATGTAGGTACAGTATACAGGTAACCTCACGTCATTTTCTTTCACAGAAAAGCCAGTGGTGTCTAAATCTATGCATACATTTCAAAATAACTCATTGGTACTGGACTGGATTTGATCCCATGTCTCACGCTTGCAAGTCGAGCATTCTCACACCACGACGTCAAATAAATAATATAATCGGCCAAGCACGAGTCGGACTTGCGCTCGGAGGGTTCCGTACTGTATGGGAGCCCCCCTTAAATATGTATTTTATTTTAATTTTATTATTTATTATTGAAGGGAATATAAAACTAAATATACTGTGAAAATTTCAAGCATCTACCTGTTACCATTATTAATATAGAGCGAAAAACGTCTAAAAATTCAGGTTTGTTGTATGGGAGCCCCCCTTAAATATTTATATTATTCTCTTTTTATTTGTTGTTATAGCGGCAACAGAAATACATCATCTGTGAAAATTTCAGCTGCCCAGCTATCATGGTTCATGAGATACAGCCCGGTGACAGACAGACAGACGGACATCGAAGTCTTAGTAATAGGGTCCCGTTTTTCCCTTTGGGTACGGAACCCTAAAAAAGTATTATATAATCTCGGGCCGTTGGGAGTAAACCAAATATTCTGTTTAGTTTTTTCATAAGCGGCAGGATGTACCCACATAGTACACAAGTTCAAGTAAATGATAAAAAACTACTAAATCAATATAAATTATTTATTAATAACAATTTATTTCTAAATACAAAAAGAATATGAGCGACTAAGCTAGGATTTTGCCCTTATTGCGGAGCGCAGTGTACGCGACGAGGATGGAGAGAAGCGTCGCCAGGACTTCGGAGTTCACCCACGGGCCCGAGTAGCCTGGAAGAAGGAATAACATTTAGGGTTCTGTCATCCATCAGCCATAAGAAGTCCACTACTGGACATAGGCTTCCCCTATGGATCTCCAATAAGACAGGTTGGAAGCGGCTGGCATCCAGCGCGATCCTGCGGTCTTAATGAGGTAATCCGTCCACCTTGTGGGTGGACGTCCTACGCTGCGCTTGCCGGTACGTAGTCTTCGAGAACTTTTCGACCCCATCGGTCATCAGTCCTCCGCGCTATGTGCCATTGCCATTTCAACTTGCCAATCCGTTGGGCTATGTCGGTAACCTTGGTTCTTCTAGTCATGCCAGCGGCCCAGAGCCACGCTCCTTAGCTGGGCTGGCTCAGGTAAACGCTGGAGGAGGAAATACACAAAACACCCCATGTGGGACATCAGTGCAGGAATTAGAATTAGCTCTGGTAGGACCACGGTGAACAAATGGTCAAGCATGGGCACGGGTGTAGCTTGGGGACCAGTAACAGTAGCAACCGATCTTGATAAAGGCGCAACAGTTACTAATATCGGCGCCTTTACTTTTGGTAATAATTCAATTTATCAAAATCGTTACAATTATAAATTCGAAAGTGTTTGTTGGTTTATTATTCTTTATGCAGCAACAGTGCAATGGTTCCATGGATGGGTGACCACAGGCATTCACAACTGAGTACTGCCGTGTCCCGAATTTTTTTGTTTTACTGAAACTTTTTTTCCCATTTGTACCCAGTGGAGACGACGGGGAACCAACCTTTAGAACCCAGAGCTAGCTGCCCAGCTTATACAAACTTAATTTTTTCTTTGTAAAGTTGGTTGTTACGATTGCCAAATATTTTTCTTTACATCTTGAATGGTGAAAGTGATACTTACTACCAGGATGGTGGAGTTGGATAGCCAGGAGAGGAGCGACGGCAGCGTTAGGGTCGGAGCGGCGAGCCCTGCGCAGGGACGCCCAACCTTCCTCGTCTAAGATGTGGATCTCGTGGGTGCCAGAGCGAGCCTTGGCTGGCTCCTCGGTCCAGGACACCTGCGGAGGAGGTTTAGTTGCTGTTGAGTTGATTTATACAGGTATTATCATTATGTACTACGGGACTAATCGCTCACAGCTGATTCACATTCCAGTCTACCCGTGACCATGATTGATTCAACTCGGTCGAAACGTCGGGATGATGAGGTATTTATTTATCTCGTACTTTTAGTGCGCGATTAGTCCCGTAGACCGTACATAATAATAAGGGTTATAGGGTTATCCGCTTGCCCTGTACTAAGCCGAAAGGAGGTCATTATGAACAACTAACTATCCGGAAATGGAGAAAAAATAATCAGCAGTTCCATACAAAATTGTAATTTGAAATATAAGTACAATATTTTTTATCAATTTATTTGTTTATAGCAGTACTTGGTGGACGGGCGTTTTCCGCAAGACAGGCTTCTTCGGGCCCTTAATTGCGTGATCTGTTTATAGCAGTGTACACTGATGTGCCTATATCAAGCAGAGTCGAATAAAATTAGTATTTATCTGTCAAGGAATTTTTTTTCCTTCTTTATCCAAAGACTGGACAGTCTATTCTTAAATGTGTTTAAGTCCTTACTGAGATTACATCCTCAGGCAACCTGTTCCAGTTGTAAACCACTCTGTTGCAGAGGATGTTCAGTGTTGCAGAGGTGAATGCTTTCCTTCAAGGTGTACATGTCGTAAATATCCGGAAGATTATAGAAGCCATTGAGAATTTTCAATGATGTCTAAATGCAATCTTGGATCTTCGAGGGTTGTAAGATGAAGAATTAAATGAAACAGTTGATTTTTTCTCAGATTCTGGGTTGGCTCTATAGTAAATGATCATAATGATGATCTGAAACACCTCCTTTCAGCTTAGTACACCAGTTCTGGATAACCCTGTTTGGTGGGTTATTAGGCCCTATTTTAAAGGTGCTATAATTAAAATATTTGCCGTGGATGTATAATACATCCATGGCTTTACAGTCGCTGTGTGCCAGTGTGCCATTTACTCAATGCTAGTTTCATATAGTTAAAAACTACATGAAAACATTGCTTAATTTTTTATAATCAAAAAAGTGGGTAATTCATCTATTAAATTTTAAAGCTAATAGCCTGGGAGGTAAGTGCAAAAAAAACGCAATTTTTTTCTAAAAGCTGAATTTTTGGTATTCATTTGTCATGGCGGTGTACAGCAATACCCTGGATTGCTATGCTGATATGCGTAGCTTTTGGTAGGTATACCCGTTTGAATTTTCAAAAAAAATTAAGAGTATCTTGCATCTACTTCTAAAAGCTGAAAATTGGTGGGTATCCCCACCAAACGCTAAGCATGGCAGGCCCAGCTGACTGAATCCGGGTTATTGCTGGGGGTACAGCATTGACAAATGAATGCCAAAAATTCAGCTTTTAGAAAATATTTGCGTTTTTTTGCACTTACCTCCCGGGCTATAAGAGGTGCCAATTTTGTAGTAAATACAAGATATAAAACAGCCGTAGGTTCTTCCAAAACCGTAGAAAAATGTTTGTAACCTTACCTGGTATTTGTTTTCTCCGATACGGGCGGCGCTGAGCGCCCGGCCGCCTACTTCAGCATATAGAGCGTAGTTTTCAGGCAACGCATTATCACATTTCAGCGTAAATTCAGTAATATAAGCTATTTCAGTCACGACAGTAGCATCTAAACTTGTGAACGAAGATGCTTCAACTTTGGGGTTTTGGCAGCTATCTCCATAGGTACTGCCTACAAGGGCCACAGCGAAGATTGCGACGATGTATTTTGTGACCATTTTGATACAATTTGTGACTAATAACTAAGCTTTTAATTTAGAAAACTTTAAAATGAAATCCCCTTTTCAATCTTGCAAGAACTCCACGTATCGAAAGCGTTCAAAAACTTGAGTTGAAATTACACTCAGTACGGTCCAATGTTTTTTTTTTATAAACATTAACGAAAAACTTTTGACATGGAACTTCGCAAATGTTCAACAAAATATTTAATTTGGTATAAAAATGCTGCTAAACAGCTACATTAATACAATACTTATATCTCTAAAGTCAAGTCTCTAATTAAGAGTCAAATTACACGTATCAGAAACATTGAAATGTTTTAAATAGTGTTTTGAACGCACTTTCGAACGTCAGCAGTGACGTGTGAATAAAATGCCAAATACAAACGAGATGCGTTCACAATTTTCTAGACTTCTACCATCTTATTTTTAATTTACGAATGAATCTAAAAAAAGCTCTAAACAGCTGATTCTGACATTTCTTTGACGAAAACAACTAAACATTTTTCTGTGATTTTACTAAACATTGTTCGAGGTTAGAAAGTTTACGAGACAAGGAAATTAACATCACAAAGTTTATTACAAAAATGACTATAAAACCCCGAGAAAGACCAGCAGAAACTGAAGAGGACCCTGTTGAAAATATGCTTAAGAAAACTGGTTGCATAGAATTGCACTACAAAGTTCAGGTAAGGCAAAACATATATTTTTTAATCAAATTATTATTCATGAACTGGGGGGACAAAACTATATCATTTTTAAATTTTCAGGAGTGCATAGCAACTACTAAAGATTGGAGGAAATGCCAAACCGAAGTAAATGAATTCAGAGATTGTATCAATAAACACAAGCAAGAAGAAACCAACAAATTAAAAATCTAATTCTACAAATTCTCTTTGTAGTTTTAGCGTAGATTATTTATTGTTTGTTATATGCCTAAATAAGGTTTTATTTTAACTACCCATGTAAATAAATAAATTAGTTTTATTGTACATACATAACAGATGATAACAATTTTTTGAAGTAAAACGGCAAATGTCTATTAGCACGACGCCAAATTCCTATTGATTTTTTTTTTTAAATTATTCGCCCACTTTTGGGCAGGCTAAAGCCTTTAAGGCCATACCGCCTAGTCTTACGTATTCTTTGATTCTATATTTTCTTTGACTTTTCTTCTTCTTAGTAAAGCTGTGGTGAGTTTACTAGAAGCTTCGATGGAGTTTTGAAGACAACACGAAAAGACATGTTTTACCACATTCTACTACTTGCCTACACTCATGCTCGTATTTCAGCTATTAATAAATGAAATACCACAACTTTTGCACTATTAATACTGATAGAAACACAAGTTTTAGAAAATAATTCAATGCGGCGACATGATTTTCTCGCGTTCCCGCCAAAAACTCCCAAATTCCTATTGAGAAAAGAACAGGGTGACTAGATTTAGTAGAATTTTGCGATTATAGCAAATTAAACACTCGAATTAAGTAACATGACAATGTTTTAAATCATGAAATAGATAGTAGATTTGACCCATATTTATAAATGATTAGTTTAATAAGTTCTCTATTTTGATAAAAATGTAATTTTCTTGCAAACATTACTAGATTTTTGCTAGGCTAGGCTCGATGAAGCCAAAAATTGCATGTCCCCTAGGACAGACAGTTGCTAGGTAATAAGAAAATTGTACCCACCACCATTCTACACAGTTTGAATAACAAATATTACTTTTATTAAAAAAAATATTAGGGTAGTTCACAGTAACATTTATAGATAAATCTGTGCGGTACCTAATTTTTGATTTAGAAATGTTGCCCACAGCTACTGCATACTGCATTAGATACGGCCGAGAACAAATGTTAGGAAAATATTTATAAAGTTATCTATGCTTAGGAATATTATTTGCAGTCATTTAGGTAATAAATTCGTGCTATACTAGAATACATTTCCTGTGAATTAAAATAGACTTACTTTGGTAAGCATCTAGCAATATTATTAAATTAAAGCTAGGCACACTAGCAAAGAACGAAAAATTAAGACTTTTTGGCGGGAAGTCGAATGAAGCGGGCGTTTTTAATATTCAATTATTCATAAATTTTAATTTTGCAATTCTCTGAGATTTGTGTTGGGTGTTGCGGCGCAACAATAACGTCATGAGCGTTGCTAGTGACGGGGAGGACCCCGTCATTACAGCAGAGAGAAAGAAGAGAAAACTTGCAAAATCCTCAACGAACAATGATGGCTACAAAGTATTTCAGAAGCCCCTCTACAAGAGGCTATTCCCCGAAAATCACAGTGGGGACTGCGTGGTTTACGTTGAATCCACAGAAGAAGAAAAGGTTGGTAATAAAAACCCCATAATATTGACAAATCTTTTCATTGAAAATGTTAAAGGCATTGTAGGTGTCCACCGAATAAATGCTTATAAGGTTGGCGTCACTTTCAAAAAGCCAGCTCCAGCTAACAATTTTTTAAAGATGGATAGCTTCCTGAACAGATATAAGCTGAAAGCTTTCATTCCTGCTTACATGACTGAAGTTATAGGAGTCATCAGGCATATTCCGCTGACAATGTCTAATGAAGAAATTTACAAAAATATTACTTGTGATGCTGATGTTGTCTCAATCAAACGCTTTATGCGAAAAGTAGACGGAAATTTGACTCCTCTTGGAACAGTGGCTGTCACTTTTGCAGCCACCACATTACCTCAGTATGTATACATCAAGCTATTCAGATACCAGGTTCATAAATACTTTCCACCACTCATGCAATGCTACCGTTGCCTCCGATTCAACCACTCAGCTAAGAACTGCAGAGCAGAGCAGATGTGTTCATCCTGTGCAGGACGGCATTCCTACAAGGAATGTGATGTGGAAGAAATAATGTGTGTCAATTGTTCTGGCCCTCACCTTGCCGTGTCGAAAGACTGCCCTGTTAAGCAGAAAAAAATAGAAGAGAAGAAAATTAAACAACAACAAAAAATGTCTTATGCCAATGCGGTAAGTCTGCCACAAATCTCTGATAGAACATCCTTCCCAGCTCTAACACCAAAACCGAGACAAAAAACCTTCCAAGATCTCAATGCCAAAGAAATTGTTGATAACGATGTAATTATAAATGCCCTTGTGAAGTCCGTTGTTGCCCTTGCAAATAGCAAGAATGAACCCATTACAAATAAAAGAATTAAAGAAATTTTGTTGTCAAATTTAATTTAATTTAATTATATGGACACATATATTCGTATAGCACAATTCAATATTCAAAGTTTACATAGTAAAAAAACGCTATTGTTAAAGTTTTTAACTGAACAAAATGTAGATATATGTTTACTAAATGAAACGTGGCTTAAGAAAAACAGTAAAATTCCAAATTTTCCATCCTATAATTTGATTCACAAACTGTCTGTAAACGAACATAATGGGGTAGCTATATTAATTAAACAAAATTTTAAATATGAAGTTGTTCATACCTCATATTACGAATCAATTCAGAACATTTGCATTGCACTTGATACATCATTAGGTAAATTACATGTGTTGTGTATTTATTGTCCCCCAAACAGCGAATTTACTAAATTTAATACTAATAAATTAAAAAAAGTATTCACTGAAACTCCTAAGCCATGTCTCATAATGGGAGATTTCAATGCCCATCACATTTTATTTGGTTGTCTAAAAAATAATAGTAGAGGTAATTCGTTGTACAATCTCATAGATGAGTTTGACTTGTGTGTTTTAAATGATGGTAATCATACTACAATTAAATATCCAAACAAGAATTCTTCAGCAATTGATTTAGCCTTAGTAAGTTGCTCGTTAGCTCCTCTCTGTGAATGGCAAGTCCATGATGATGCAATGGGTAGTTATCATTTTCCGACTCTACTGGATGTAAATGTGAAGCCATCGGTGTATGATGTTCGTCCTGTAGAAGAAAAATATTTGTACAACAAATCAGACTGGTCTAAATTTAAAACTTTATCTGAAACCTGCTTTTCGCAATTAGATTTGGAAAATACAGATCTAGATGAATTATACAATAGTTTTATAAATATCTTGTATCAAATCAGAGATGAATGTATTCCTAAGCAGAAATCTAATCACACTCCAAAAATTCTGAGAAAACCAGCTCCATGGTGGAACACACTATGTGAGGATGCAGTTCAAAAGTCGAAAGAAGCTCTTAAGACATATCATCACTCTCCAACAATTTCCAATTTTATTAATTACAAGCGTCTTGATGCTAAAAAGAAAAAGATATTAATTGAGGAACGGGGAAAATCATGGCATGAATTGTGTACTTCTTTCAACAGAATGACACCAGTTACTAGAATATGGAATTATGTTAAAAAATTTAAAAGGATTAACAGTAATTGTAGTAACAAAACTCTAAATGACGAATGGGTACCAAGTTTTCTAGAAAAATTAGCAGATTCAACATCAACCGATTTTACCACTTTAAATATTTTAGACAGGTCTGACAATAGCGTTTCCTTCTTAAATGAGCCTTATACACTGAATGAGCTTCGCATTTCTTTAGATAGTCGTAGAGATACTACACCAGGTATGGATAACATTCCATATAAACTTATTAAAAATTTACATTCAAATGCTCTGAACATTTTATTGGCAATTTATAACAGACTTTGGAATGCATCAGTTATTCCTGAATCTTGGAAGACTCAATGTGTAATACCAATTTTAAAACCTAATAAGCCTGCAAATAATCCGTCATCGTACAGACCCATATCTTTGTCATCCTGTCTGGGTAAACTTTTTGAAAACATGTTAAAATTACGTTTAGATTATTTTGTTGAAACCAACTCTAAAATACCTAACACTCAATTTGGATTCAGAAAGGGTAAAAGTTGCTCTGAAAGTTTTGTATCATTAATCTCAACATTAAAAAAAGCAAAGCTCAGCCACTCTAATGTAATCTGCGTCTTTCTTGATGTAAAAGGTGCTTTCGATAATGTCAACATTAAGAGCCTTCTTCTAGTTTTGAATGAGTTAGGTCTGCCAACAAAATTATTGAAATGGATATTTAATTTTCTGAATAACAGAACCTTGTATGTTAAATTTAATAATAAGCTACATGGACCAAAATCCGTCAGTAAAGGAACTATGCAAGGAGCTATCTTATCTTCTCTCTTGTATATTCTATATACATCTCAAATTTTAAAGTATGTTAACACATCACATGTTAAAATTTTACAATTTGCTGATGACTTACTTTTATACTCTGAAAGTCAAAATTTAAATATGGCTGTAAATCACTTGAATTCTGCACTGCTGCAGCTACACCATTATTACAACAATGTATTAAAATTAGATATTAGTTCTGATAAAAGTTCTGTTATTGTTTTTAGTAAAGATCCTTTTGCACAATCTTTTGTTAAAATTAAATACAATAATGAAATCATTCCTGTAAGTAATCAACATAAATTTTTAGGAGTAATAATAGATAACAAGTTAAAATTTGAAGAGCATATTAAGTATATCTGCAGCAATGCAATGAAAAGTATTAATGTTTTAAGATGTTTAGCTGGTACTTTTTGGGGCTCTGATCCTAAAACCTTGATCATGCTGTATAAAAGTATAGTAAGAAGTCATTTTGATTATAGTAGTTTAGCTTATATGAATGCAAGTAGCACCTTATTACGAAAACTCGATGTAATACAAAATATGGCTTTAAGAATTATTAGCGGAGCTATGCGTTCCACTCCTATTAATTCTATGGAAATTGAAAACTGTATACCTCCATTAATCCTGAGACGTTTACTTTTGGCTGATAGATTCTGTTTGAAAGAGTTGACTTCCAATAATGTTATAGTGCTGAATAATGTTTTATGTCATCCACAGATATCACAATCAGTTCAAACATCTAGCTTATCAGCCACATCTCTTGTTTCGGGAGTTTTGCCTGAAATCACAACAATAATGTCATTTTTAAAAAATATCAGTAAAAACATTTGTTCTCATGATATCTGGCCAACATATAAATGTCCATATAATGCCTTGATTAATTGCTTAAGTATAGATTGTCATTTAGATGTAATAAATAACAAATTTGATTTTCTAGAATTTATAGAGAATAAACCAGACTTTTATATTTTATATACAGATGGTTCTAAAAGTGATGAAGGGGTTAAAGCCGCATATTATGATCCACAAATGAATAAAACCCACTGTATAAAGTTAGATAATAATTGCAGTGTGTTTACTGCAGAAGCGTATGCAATTTTAACCGCTTTAACATTTGTAAATAACTCTGTAAAAAATGTAAATATACTAATAGTAAGTGATTCTAAAAGTGTTCTGTCTGTTTTGAACAACAGTAATTTCTCATATAAGTTAAATTATATTATATATAGTATTAGAGAACTTATAGAAATGATTAGTAAATCAAAACATGTAGAATTGGTATGGGTTCCTTCACATTGTGGCATCCATGGCAATGAAACAGTAGATTTGGCTACTCGGCAAGAGCATGATCTAGATCACACAGATATATTAAAAGTACCTTTCACAGATTACTATTGTGCAATTAATAAGGATTTACTCAGAATTTGGAAAGAATATTGGCACGTTACAACAGAATATAAGGGAAGGTGGTATGCAGAAATACAGAAAGACTTACCTACTACTCCTTGGTACAACAAATTTGAATATTGTGGCAGAAAGTTTATAACAGTTATAAATCGCCTGAGATTTGGACATTGCTTGGTTCCAGCTCATTTACACAAAATTAATATAGTCCCAGAAGATAACTGTACGTATTGTTCCCGACCGCATGCTGATATAAACCATATAATTTTTCAATGTCCCCAATTCCATTTACAACGATTAATTTTAGCCAGTGACATTAGTGACATAGCAGCTCGTAACTCAATTAGTGTTCCCCGCCGTATTGAGGATTTACTAAAAAGTGAAGTTTTTTACAAACCTATTTATAAGTATATTTTAAATACTGTTGAAAAGATTTAGTTAAGTTTAATTTTTTATTTCTCTTCTGTTTGTAAATTTTTATTATTTAAGACTTCGACTGAAGGACTCTGTATCCATGGTCATGAATAAATTATTTAAAAAAAAAAAAAAAACGAAAAATTAAAACAAAACCAAAATAACTCAATTTTAGGTTATGTTTATTAATTTCAAGACAAAAATGTTTAAAAAGCTAAAATTAAGTCATTTCTCATCATTTTATGTGAATTATACTACCAGAGTCTCCATAGATGTTAGCCTAAAGGAGCAATTCGAAGCGAAACAGTACAAACCTCGGAAACATCCTGGAACCACACGAATCAAAATCGCATCTATCCCTCCAGACATCAGGAAGGCTATAAAGTTGGTTTTGGACGACTCCGACGCCAAATCTCTAGTAAAAGAGAGTGAGAAACTCGATAACTACCTGCACTCCAGATTATTACCACCGGAAGAAAATGATATCGACGCTAAGGCCGCCAAATTTTACAACACGATCTCAAAAAAAGTACTCTCAAAAGTTAACAACAAGCTCACAGAAAAAGAAGCCGAGGAGTGCGATAGGAGGATTAAAAATAAGGTATTCAGTGCCCTAAAAAAGAATGTCTACCGTTGGGGCAGCATCTCATATGACAAACCAACTAGTTTGCAGTATTTAATGATACGGTCAGCTCCTGAATATGCCGTCCTACTCAGGATTCTTGACGAGATTAATAAAGCTCACCCTGACTATAAGCCTCGCAGTTTCTTTGACTTTGGCTCCGGCGTTGGCACTGGGACGTGGGCGGTGAATCACTACTGGAAAGGCGACATATTTGAATACTTTACCGTAGATACCTCACAAACCATGCATGATTTAGCTCGCTTAATACTCTGCAATGGAAAAGACAATGTAGAAATGCCTTTAAAAGGTTACTTCCAACGGCAATTTCTACCAGCATCAACAGATTTAAAGTACAGCATAGTTTTATCAGCATATTCACTATTCGAGCTGCCTGATATGAAGTCCCGACTCGAAACTATACAGAAGCTGTGGAACAAAACCGAAGACTATCTAATAATTGTAGAACAAGGTACGAATGCGGGATTCCAAGTTGTGAACGAAGCAAGGGAGTTTGTCTTAAACTTAGCAGACCGAAACAGTAAGAAGGGCTATGCATTTTCACCATGTCCGAATGATAATGTGTGCCCAAGATATATGGAACACCAAACTCCATGTAATTTCCTTATGAAGTATGAAACTCTGCCGTATACTTCAAAGATGGATATTTCTGCAGAGCTATTCTCATATGTGATATTGAAGAAAGGCTTTCGTCCGAAAGATGATCCACAATGGCCGAGAATAGTTAGGGCTCCCATAGTGCGGTCCGGGCATACGATTTGCCGTGTCTGTACTGCACAAGGCGAACTGAAGGAAATGATATTTTCTAAGGCTAAATTCGATCAAACTACATACAGATGTGCACGGTCTAGCAATTGGGGAGATTTGTTACCTGTCAAATAAAATATGTTATGTAAGATATTTGTTTTATTGTTCTCTGCTGTATATTTTATTCATTTACATTATTTAATTATTGAGTGATGTTTTCACTACATAGTTACAATATTTTAATTTTATTGAGTACATAATACATAGTAAGTAGATACAGTTATTTTAGGCAGCTTGTTGCATTATTATTTTAAGTACATTTTATTTATGTATATGTCTATAACAACTTCTACACAAAAAAAAGAGCGGTTTTATCATTTTTTTCAATTCAATTCAATGACCACTGTTTTTTTTTTTTTTTTTCATTGGATGACCACTGAATTTTTACCAAATTTTGCACACCAAATGCAGTTTGATACAACTTGAGAGATAGAATTGTTTATAACTCAATTTATGATCACATTTGTTCATTAAGCCCGATCACAGAGGCGCCAGCGTAAATTAATAGCAACGTAAAAAGCGTTTCTCTATCGAATGCCTAAAGTGAGAACGAAACAGAACTATGCTATTTAGCTAATATAATTACGATGGCGCCTCTGTAATCGGGCTTATTATACTTTTAAAACGGTCCATGCCGGGGCGAAGCTGGGATGGACAGCTACTACATTATATTTCTCATGTTGTTGATACAGGTTGTTTAAAATAACTAAAACCAAGACGATGCATTCTATGCATCTGTAGTACAATGAGAAGTGAAATGAGAGCGTAAACCATTGCTACTGTAATCATAATCATTATTTATTGGTAATTGTCTTATCTTACAGGTCATACATGATCAATTAAATTACAGAAATTTGTACTTAATTAATAACATTAAACATGAAAGCAAATTATCAATAAATATAATAAAATTAACAATGTCAATTTGAAATTTTCAATGCCAGCATATCGTCAAACTTGTAGAATGCCTGTTCGATAAGCCAGTGTTTCAGTTTTGCCTTAAACGATTCTCTAGACGGTGCATCTCGCACCGCAATCGATTGTACACTCCTGGGGCTAGCACGTGCACGAAAGTGAACTGTGCAGTGGAACAATACATCCCACCTCAAAGGAGAGCTAAAGCTAACTTTAGAACAGGTTTTACTTAAATGTTACTTTTTTTTTGGTACTCCGATTTAGTAACTTGCCTGGGGTCTTTCTTGTGTTTCGATATCAAATGGTGCTTCAAAGTATGAAATAATATTGCTGTATAGTCGCACATATTACATTTAAAACTCCTCTCCCCTGTATGTCTTTTCATATGTTGATTTAAATGATTCTTAAGTGCCGAACTGTAAGGACAAAGGGTACATTTAAATGGCTTTTCGCCAGTATGAGTCTTTATATGTCTGTCTAAATTACTTTTCCCATGCGTTTTGTAATGACAGATATCACATTCAAGCATCTTTCCTGCAAGATGGATTTGTTTGTGTATTATGAACTCTGATTTAACCGTTGTATCAAAGTCGCAGGATGTACATTCGAATAACTTTTTTATTGCAGAGTGTGTGTATGTGTGTTTTTTAAGTTCACTGGCCGTTATAGACTTGAATTCGCACTGATCACAATGATACGGGCGTATACCAGTATGCTTCTTTTTGTGCCGTACTAGACAAGTTCTTGATACAGTACTATAATCACACTCGTCACATTTTTGAGGCTTTTCGCCGGTATGTGTACGTCTGTGGACTTTTATGACGTATGCTTTAACTGCTCTGTAATCGCATAAATCACATTGAAAAGGTTTTTCGCCTGTATGTGTACGTATGTGCACTTTTAGAACGTTCAAAGTGGTTGCTTTATAATCACAAATGTCACATTCAAAGGGTTTCTCACCCGTATGTATTCTTTTATGAACTTTAAATTGGTGCGCATGGGTAGTGGCATACGGACACATATCACACTTATATGGCTTTTCTCCAGTGTGTATCCGTTCATGTACTTTAAGGTCACGTGAAGTCCTTGCTTTGAATCCGCATACATTACATTTATTCTCGAATAAGTGCGTGCGCATGTGACGGTCTAAGTGCGCCTTAATCTGTGATTTGTGATGGCATATATGACACTCATACGGTCTAACGCCTTCGTGTCTCTGGATATGGAGTTTCAAGCTGTGTGACCGAGTGCTGCTGTAACTGCATAGGTGGCATTTGAAAGGTTTTACCTTCTCTTTGACGTCTCTCTGAGTACTGTTTGTACTTTTTGTCGGTATTTTTAGTTCCGTTGCTGTATCAGTAACTATAGGTGCCGTATCGGTAACCATAACGTCTGTATCAGTAACTGTAGAGACTGTGTCGGTGACCATAAGGTTTGTATCAGTAACTGCAGGTGCCGTATCGGTAACCATAACGTCAGTATCAGTAACTGTAGAGACTGTGTCGGTGACCATAAGAATTGTTTCAGTAACTGCAGGTGCCGTATCGGTAACCATAACGTCAGTATCAGTAACTGTAGAGACTGTGTCGGTGACCATAAGGTTTGTATCAGTTACTGCAGGTGCCGTATCGGTAACCATAACGTCAGTATCAGTAACTGTAGAGACTGTGTCGGTGACCATAAGGTTTGTATCAGTATCTGCAGGTGCCGTATCGGTAACCATAACGTCAGTATCAGTAACTGTAGAGACTGTGTCGGGGACCATAAGGTTTGTATCAGTAACTGTAGGAGCGGTATCGGTAACCATAACGTCTGTATCAGTAACTGTAGAGACTGTTTCGGTGACCATAAGGTTTGTATCAGTAACTGTAGGAGCCGCATCGGTAACCATAACATCTGTATCAGTAACTATAGGGATGGTGTCTGTGACCATAAGGTTTGTATCAGTAACTGTAGGTGCCATATCCGTAACCATAATGTCTGTATCAGTAACTGTTGGTTCTTGGGGCTCTATTTTAATTTCAACATTAGGTATGAATAAAGGATCTTCTGCTGCAGTAGCTGTGCAAGTAATGCTACGAATATGGTCTTCTGTTTTCATATTTGTATCAGTAACGATGAGTATTTGTTCTGTTTCACTTACTGTGTCTGTAATAGGTTTATCTTGTGTAGTTATTGTATCACAATCATTAAGTGCATCAATTTCTATTTGAACCATTACATTATTGCGTGTATTCCATTTGTTATCTAAAGAATTCTCATTTGTTGAAGGAGGCGAGCTGCTTTCGTTTGAATCTTTTTCTGTGATATTTTAATGTTGTTTTTTGGCAACAATTCTCTCTAATATGTATGAGCAGCCAGCAGAAGTAATCTTTTTTGAAACAGTGGAACAGCAAGTCCCTTTACTTATTGCTATTAGATAGAATTATGGGTGTATTCTCGGTAGAATAAAAGAGTGTATGATTCAGGAGCGATATATACCACAAAGTCACAATAAACTTAGAATTTGGTTGAATTATTGGATAAACTGAAAAATCGATCATAAACAAACAACAAACAAAACACAGGTTGCTCTTTGCCAATGTGCCAATATTAACAATACCCTTTTCCCTAATTCCCCAAAATTCGAAGTCGAATCCCCAAATCGGACATAAAAATTATTCCGATTCCCCACATAAAGGCATGCCGGTAGCTCATACATACGAATACATGCACACTCATTTTCTTCCAAGTTTGTCTATAAGAATGTCATGTTCATCAGAGTAATTTATGACGCTTCTACGAGTAAAATTATTCATATGTATACAAATTCGTTTATAATTAAGTAAAAATAAGGAGAACCGAAAACAATTTTCAAGCCATATAACTAAGTACGTACGAGTTATGTTTACTTACATAAAGCATTATTTTGCAACAAGGTGCTTATATCTAGATTATGAATTTCATACAGTGCTAGATTATTCTTTTAATATTAATTCAGGTAATATTTATTCATTTCCTCTAACCATTCTCTGTTATTTAATAAAAAGAAACGAGGATGCGTTATTAAATGCTCATAACATCAACATAAAATCCCAGTGAACAGTCATAATTATCAAAATACGTACTACCTATGTCAAGGAAAACCAATATATTAAATTAAAAATATCAAGTAAATTTTTAGGAGTAATAATAGATAACAAGTTAAAATTTGAAGAGCATAATAAGTATATCTGCAGCAATGCAATGAAAAGTGTTAATATTTTAAGATGTTTAGCTGGTACTTTTTGAGGCTCTGATCCTAAAACCTTGATCATGCTGTATAAAAGTATAGTAAGAAGTCATTTTGATTATAGTAGTTTAGCTTATATGAATGCAAGTAGCACCTTATTACGAAAACTTGATGTAATACCAAATATGGCTTGAAGAATTATTAGCGGAGCTATGCGTTCCACCCCTATTAATTCTATGGAAATTGAAAACTGTATACCTCCATTAATCCTGAGACGTTTACTTTTGGCTGATAGATTCTGTTTGAAAGAGTTGACTTCCAATAATGTTATAGTGCTGAATAATGTTTTATGTCATCCACAGATATCACAATCAGTTGAAACATCTAGCTTATCAGCCACATCTCTTGTTTCGGGAGTTTTGCCTGAAATCACAACAAAAATGTCATTTTAATTAAGTAAAACACAGGTGTTACTCACGTCTGATTTTTAGTAGGATACTACTATAGTTTCGATCGCATTTGCGAGCTAGTACTCCGACCTTGAGAAAGATCGCCAAATGCGATCGAAACTATAGTAGTATCCTACTAAAAATCAAACGTGAGTAACACCTGTGTTTTACTTAATTAAAATGTACGAAAACCACGTTAGTTTCCATGGTGAAATAATGTCATTGTTAAAAAATATCAGTAAAGACATTTGTTTACATGATATCTGGCCAACATATAAATGTCCATATAATGCCTTGATTAATTGCTTAAGTATAGATTGTCATTTAGATTTTTTAATAAACAACAAAGATTTTCTAGAATTCATAGAGAGTAAACCAGACTTTTATATTTTACATACAGATGGTTCTAAAATTGATGAAGGGGTTAAAGCAGCATATTATGATCCACAAATGAATAAAACCCACTGTATAAAGTTAGATAATAATTGCAGTGTGTTTACTGCAGAAGCGTATGCAATTTTAACCGCTTTAACATTTGTAAATAACTCTATAAATAATGTACCTATTTATAAGTATATTTTAAATACTGTTGAAAAAATTTTGTTAGTTTAATATTTTTATTTCTCTTCTATGTTTGTAATTTTTTTATTATTTAAGACTTCGACTGAAGGACTCTGTATCAATGGTCATGAATAAATATTAAAAGTGCGTGTCGAGCAGGCTTGCCGATTTGTGGAGAATTCTCCAAATTACGAGGAATTCTACCTCCATCAAAGATTGGAGTGACGATTGATTATATGAGGGGAAAACGCAGGGAAAAATGTAATAAAAAAATTAAAGTGCAATGAATCAAGTCAAGCAAATAAAGATAGGACGCCGCCCTAGAAATATGCATAAAATAATCCGTTTTCTGCTTTGAGCAAATTTTGTAATCTGATATTTAACCATTACAGAAATTCCAATGCGATAGTGTAAGTATGGGTACATACAAATATCTACAGAGCCGCAGTCCCTAAGAGAAAGTAGAAGAAAATATCCAAGCGCGTCGAGATTCGAGAAAACGGGTCATTGTTTCTTAATTAATTAGTTTAAATATCTAAATCTAAGTTGATATGTATCGTCAAACATATCAACTTAGATATATTTACATTACATAATTCATGATGACCCGTTTTCTTGAATCTCTACGTTATTATATTCTTTAATTCAATTTCACGGTTTTTTTGACACTATGAATATATCAGCGACCTTAAAACCCTGTGTAATAGGGCCTATTCTGTGGAATATTATATTTGCATGTTCAACACGGACTAAATGTAGTAAAACATTTTTATATTTAAAAGCAGCGGGGCAATTCTGTCAACCGATTTCGTTACTAAGATGACACGTTCTTGAACTTGTCTCGTTTTTCTGACAGTTTTGAGCAGTCGGAACTGTCAGAAAAACGAGAGAGGTTCAAAAACGTATCACTTCAGTAAAGAGCTCGGCTAACAGAATTGCCCCGCTGTACTGTACCTACTCTGTTCATGCTACTTATGTTCATGGACCGGCCACACATTCGCCCTACGGCGAAGTTATCGTCACTGGGGCTCATTCATCTAATTCAAACGGTAGTAATTGGTTGTTCACGATTTGAACTACTACCTGAAGCTGGGCACATACGCTGCGATGATCTCATCTATTCATCAGATCAGTCCAGCGAGGTCCTAATATAGTTACATTGCCGGTAGGTAGTTATTGAGGAATCAAAATGACACCCCTATTTTAATCGAAAAATATTGTGATTTAACAAAAAAATTATTGTCATCAAAGTTGTAGAAAATCAAATTCTAAACAACTTTTGTTCCTTTAACTTCTGCTGAAAAATTGAAATAACACAAGTTATTGAAGAAATGAAATGGCACAACCGGCTATTTGAAAAAAATATCGATCCTACAAAAAGTTAATGGGAACTAAAGTTGTAGAAAATCAAATTTTAACCATTTTTTGTTTCCATAACTTCTGCTGGAAAATTGAAATAACACAAGTTATTGAAGAAATGAAATGGCACAACCGGCTATTTGAAAAAAATATCGATCCTACAAAAAGTTAATGGGAACTAAAGTTGTAGAAAATCAAATTTTAACCATTTTTTGTTCCCATAACTTCTGCTGGAAAATTGAAATAACACAAGTTATTGAAGAAATGAAATGGCACAACCGGCTATTTGAAAAAAATATCGATCCTACAAAAAGTTAATGAGAACTAAAGTTGTAGAAAATCAAATTTTAACCATTTTTTGTTCCCATAACTTCTGCTGAAAAATTGAAATAACACAAGTTATTGAAGAAACAAAATGGTACAACCAACTATTTAAAAAAAATATCGATCCTTCAAAAAGTTGATGGGAACCAAAGTTGTAGAAAATCAAATTTTAAACAACTTTTGTTCCCATAACTTCTGCTGTAAAATTGAAATAATACAAGTTATTGAAGAAATGAAATGGTACAACCAACTATTTAAAAAATTATCGATCCTGCAAAAAGTTTATGGGAATCAAAGTTGTAGAAAATCAAATTTTAAACAACTTTTATTCCGATAATTTCTGCTGAAAAATTGAAATAACACAAGTTATTGAAGAAACAAAATGGTACAACTAACTATTTAAAAAAAGATCGACCCTACAAAAAGTTGATGGGAACAAAAGTTGTTTAAAATTTGATTTTCTACAACTTTGATTCCCATCAACTTTTTGTAGGATCGATATTTTTTTAAATAGTTGGTTGTACCATTTCATTTCTTCAATAACTTGTGTTATTTCAATTTTTCAGCAGAAGTTATAGGAACAAAAGTTGTTTAAAATTTGATTTTCTACAACTTTGATGCCAATTTTTTTTTGTTAAATCAATATTTTTCGATTAAAATAGGGGTGTCATTTTGATTCCTCAATAACTACCTACTGGCAATGCAACTATATTAGGACCTCGCTGGACTGATCTGATGAATAGATGCGATCATCGCAGCGTGTGTGCCCAGCTTCAGGTAGTAGTTCAAATCGTGAACAACCAATTACTACCGTTTGAATTAGATGAATGAGCCCCCAGTGACGAAAACTTCGCCGTAGGGCGCAGATGTGGCCATAGCATCAGGCAAATAAATATCTTTGACTTTGAAGGTAAGTCACCTAATTCCCTAGCTTGGGCAGGGTTTTGGCTCGACCACTTTTTTGCACGATTGTGACTCCATAAATATTCGCTCGAAGGTTTTCTGTCATAAATACTAGAAGTGAGGAATTTATGGGGCATCGGAAAAATTTTGGTCCCCGATCTAGGGATTTGACTTCTGTTTTTGGGGAATTAGTGCTTTTCTAGTGTTTATCACTGTTGCCCGAATGGGATTATACGTGGAGGGAGAATGACTTAAAAAAAATTAAAATTTCGTTTTTTTTTCGTTAATACATAATAATTTTTTTTCTCTATTTATTTTTTTGGGGGAAGATAGCCATCTGGTAACACTGGTGTTTATGTTTTTTGTGTAGCTGTATGTAGATTTATGTAGATTTAGATCGATTTTCATTTTCGACTAAGTCCAATAATTCAGCCAAGTTTAATTTAATTTTATCGTAACTTCAGTGAGTTGTGTGTCAGAAGAACTAGGTTTCTTGCTCTCTTATGTGCTCCTGTATCATACACTGTTTTATTTTACCGAGAAAAACTACTTACACGCTTATTTCGCTCAAGTAAGAGTTGCAGATCAGTTTCATGAAAGATCACTTCCGCAGGCTGCTGCTCTTAGAGAGAATTGTTGCCAGAAAAAACTCTAAAGAATATCACAGAGATACCTACGAAGAAATGGATTCAGACGAAAGTACCTCGCCTTCAACAAATGAGAATTCTTCACTCAAACGAAATACTCGCAATAATGTAATGGTTCAAATAGAAATTGATGCATCTAATTATTCTGATATAGTAACTACACAAGATAAACCCTTTACAGACATAGTAAGTGAAACAGAACAAATACTCATTGTTACCGATACAAAAACAAAAACAGAAGACCATATTCGCAGCATTACTAGCACAGCAACTGCAGCAGAAGATCCTTTGTTCATACCTGTTGAGATTAAAATAGAACCCCAAGAGGCAACAATTACTGATAATGAAGTAACGGTTACTGATACGGCACCTATAGTTACTGATACAACAACAGAACTTAATACACAGACAAAAAGTACAAAAATTAATCAGGGAGAAGTCAAAGAGAAAGTAAAACCTTTCAAGTGCCACCTTTGCAGTTACAGCAGCGCTCGAGCACACGGCTTGAAACTCCATATCCAGAGACACGAAGGCCTTAGACCATATGAGTGTGATATATGCCATCACAAATCACAGAACAAAGACCACTTAGCCCGTCACATGCACATGCACTTATTCGAGAATATTTGTAATGTATGCGGATTCAAAGCAAGGACATCACGAAACCTTAAAGTACATGAACGGATACACACTGGAGAAAAGCCGCATCAGTGTGATATGTGTCCGTATGCCACAATCCATACGCACCAATTAAAAGTTCATAAAAGAATACACACGGGCGAGAAACCCTTTAAATGTGACATTTGTGATTATAAAACTACGACCTTGGATGCTCTAAAAGTGCACATACGTTCACACACAGGCGAAAAACCTTTCCAATGTGATTTATGCGATTACAGAGCAGTTAAATCGTACATTATAAAAGTCCACAGACTTACACATACAGGAGAAAAACCTCAAAAATGTGACCAGTGTGATTATAGAACTGTATCAAGAACTTGTTTAGTACGGCACATGAAGAAGCATACTGGTATACGCCCATATCATTGTGATAAGTGCGAATTTAAGTCAATAACGGCCAGCGAACTCAGGAGACACTCATACACACACTCTGCTATAAAAGAAATATTCGAATGTACATCATGCGACTTTGAAACAACGGTTAAATCAGAGTTTAAAGTACACAAACAAATCCATCTTGCAGGAAAGATGCTTGAATGTGATATCTGTCATTACAAAACGCATGGGAAAAGTAATTTAGGCAGACATATAAAGACTCACACTGGCGAAAAGCCATTTAAATGTACAGTTTGTCATTACAGTTCGGCGCATAAGAATCATTTAAATCAACATATGAAAAGACATACAGGGGAGAGGAGTTTTAAATGTAATATGTGTGACTATACTGCGATATTATTTCATACTTTAAAGCACCATTTGATATCGAAGCACAATAAAGACCCTAGTGAAGTTTCTAAATTGGAGTACTTACCAAAAATAAAAAAGAAAGTAGGTAACAAAAAAAAAGTAAAACTTATTCTAAATAAAAAATAAGTAAAACCTATTCTAAAGTTAGTTTTAGATCTCCTTGGAGGTGGGATATATTGTTTCACTGCACAGTAGCAATGGTTTATGCTCCCATTTCACTTCTCATTGTACTACAGATGCATAGAACTGGTTTTAGTTATTTTTACCTTCTGCGACTGACATGGACCAGTTTTCACAATCTTACTGACGTAGTTGTCCACCAGACACTATTTTGGGACCTTATTTTGGGAACAAACTCTATTTTAATAATTACTAACTTAATATTTATAACTTTTCTTGTACGTTAGTAAAATGTTAAAATTAAATTATGTGTAGAATATATTGATTTATGCTACTAGAATGAGCCTACAAAATCAGAGACCTGCACTTAAAATTTAAAATAATTAAGATTCTCTTTTTTTTAAAATAAATTTTAAATTTATGTAGTTGATGGCTTGAGGTAGTCAGACTTCTGAAATTGAATCAATGGTTCAATTCGGATCTTCGAAATCACGTTTTTTTCAGTTTTCTTCTCATTGTTCTGAGTTTTGGAAGCAAATCTGGTTACTAATATTATTTAATACTCATAATATTGTAAGCTAGACATTATACTACGTGGCACTATTTAAAAATAAACTAAAGCTATTGTCCTGACATACATTTTCAGTATTTATCGATTTAGTTTTGAGCAATTTAAATTATGAGCAATAAAAAGAGGCTTCGTTGATTCGCCCCGCGGACCGAACAGCTTGCGGGGCGAAACCACGAAAGAGCCAATTTTGCTTTGGGATATGGTATGACACCTGTCATGCCGAAAATTGTTCCTACTTACTCGTACCTATTTCTTAAAATGAATGTCTTTCATTGGTTTTTCATCATTGTTTTGCTTGGTCACATTTCACCCGGGCGAAGCCGGGTTGTCATCATCACTACATAGTATAAAACAAAGTCGCTTTCTGCTGACTGTCTTTTCTTTTATTTAAGTAAAATAATGTTTTTTACCTAAATAATGAATAAATTAAGACACGTGATTAATAATAAGTGGTACAGGTACAGTGCGACATAAAAGACTTGAAAATTAATGAGGTCGCCACTATCGCTTTATTAGCACATTTTGCATTATTTTTTGCACAATGATACTGTTTTCCTGTTCACAATCCACAAAATAACACAAAATGAGTAAAATGCTAGGATGTTAACTATGATTGACAGCTCAGATTGTGGTTCCAGCAAAAGTGATAATTTAGTTCCCGAATAATTAATTTCATATCTTTTGTGTCGCACTATACACCAAATAGGTTCAGGAACATTTTTTATAACTCAAACGTTACACTGTCAATTTGTCATCCATAGATGGCCAGCACCAAACTTAGGTGTACCGTCACCAATATCAAATAAGGGGCTTTCAAGTTTTCTCTGAGAGGTGAGCCGTTGTAAAAAAAATATTTATACTACACCTGCTCGGAAAGTACCTTGATACTTTATCAAATTTACGGTAGAAAGTACGTCATTGCATATCGAACAAATATGCGGGGAGAAAACGCATCTGAGCGGGAGAGAAAAGTGTATGAAAATCCATTTCTTACGTGGTTTTTCTTTTTTAATTTTGGGTAAGACTATGCGCTGGTAACCTAAATATCAAAAGCCAAAAAGTTTTTACAGTGAGTTTTTATCTCCAAGTTCGCAAAATGACACTGGCCACTAGCTGTGTGTTGGATGGTGTCAAACAATTTGAAAAAAGAACATGTGAAAATTGCAGACGCCATTGGCGCCATTTTTAAGTGTTACAACTTCACTAACTGCAACAATTTCAATATAACTTTCAATTAGTAAAGATTTAGTTTTTTATTTTCATCGTAGGTGTAGTATAAAGCACTATGTATCACTCGAGAGAAAGTGCGATTCCCGATCTCGGGTGTTTTAAAGCCCTCGCCTACGGCTCGGGCTTCAAACGAAACCCTCGACGGTAATCGGTCACTTTCTCCTCTCTGTGAACAATGTACTATTCCATGGTTCACCCAGGTACAGGAGGTGGACGGTGGGAAAGAACTGGATTACATCAGTTCAAAACAAAAATGAGCCCTCTGAGCTTTAATTTTGAATTTTTTAAGATTAATTAATTTATTTGACAGAATAGGTAGAGTCTGGCTCTCTAAGGTCTGGCCAACGAAAGCTGTCCAAGAAAAAAGGCGGGAATTACATCACACGGGATTTTAGTTAGTTTTAGTTTATAGAACTACGTGCATGCTAAATTTCATGGAGATCAGCTGAGCGGTACTAGAAAACAAGCTAACAGCTCTTGATTTTTTAAAATTCCCGCCTTTTTTCTTGGACAGCTTTCGTTGGCCAGACTCTAGATTATTTCTGGTAGCCCTGATTAAGTAACCTTCTTAATGATTAGTCTAAAGCATTTAATTTTACCAACTGGACACACTTTGTATCTAAAATTTAAACTACTAAACTTGTTTTCTCTGTCTACGCTTTGTATGCATTTTCTGTTGAGGTTTATGCATTTTCTCATAGATAGTTACTATGGCATTTTCTAGTCCATGGGCTGGAATCTTAAAAGAAAAACACCATAGACAAATGGTAATTTCCATTTTGACTTTCCCAATTATATTCTCTATGTCAATTCAAGGCTGCTCGAGTTGCACAATGTCAAAGTCAATCACAGTCAATCAATCTTTTCCGTTAAAATCAGCAGTTTTTGTGCTATCTTTTTTAATGTTTTATTAAAGTTATTGTGTTAGTTATGTAAAGTGTTCGTGCTTATCGTCTCCACTGAACTGTTACGAAACCACACATTCATTGTGTTTTATGCGTTGGTGTTCATACATTGGTCATTAAGTGTATTTTTGCATCCTGTAAATATTGTGTCGTATGCCGAACTACAACTGCAGCCGAAGCATAATTAGGATACAACGTATTCTGAAATAGTTAAATAGGACTCAAGTGGGTGTTATTTTTAAACTTTCGCGATTTGAACACATTATCATACTAATACAACGGGACTTATCGCCATTGAACTAGCTTATCGCGCAATAAAACTAAAGTTTTATTGCGCGATAAGTCACGTTGTAGTAGTATGATAATGGGTGTCTAATATCAATAATAACTGTGCAAAACTGTAAAACTTTATCTTACGAAAGTTAACTTAAAAATGTCCTTAGAAATTGATGTGAATCCTTACATAGTATAAAATAAAGTCGCTATTTTCGTTTGTTTATTTGTTTGTTTATTTGTTTGTCTGTATGCTTAAATCTTTAAAACTACGCAACGGATTTTGATGCGGTTTTTTTTAATGGATAGAGTGATTCAAGAGGAAGGTTTATATGTATAAAATTCCCGAAATTCCCACGGGAACGGGCACAACGCGGGTAAAACCGCGGGGCGCTGCTAGTATAAAATAAAGTCGCTATTTTCGTTTGTTTGTTTGTCTGTATGCTTAAATCTTTAAAACTACGCAACGGATTTTGATGCGGTTTTTTTTAATGGATAGAATGATTCAAGAGGAAGGTTTATATGTATAATACACCTGTGCGAAGCCGGGGCGGGTCGTCTAGTGATGAATAAACATGAAGTAGCACAATATTTAGTCTTATTTATTAACTTCCTATAGGTACATAGGTTTTAAAAATGGTAAAATAATAATAATATTTTAATTGGACAATTTAATATTATGCATACAGGAATTAATAAATATTTATGAAGCCAAAAAAAATTACTGTAGCCATTTCGGTCGCCATGTTTTAAAAAGTAAATAAATGTCAAACTCAAAATTACCAGTCCGCAATTGGTTGTTCATAGATTCCTGTCTGATACGTAGTATCTATATTAGTCTGTGTTCTAGACACATTGTAAATTATAATAAACTAGTGTGACCAGTTCGTCACACTAGTTTCTTATAATTTTATCAAAATAAGAGATTAATGTGGAATATTCAGGTAAAAATGCAAGTTAACGAACGATAGAAACACACTTTTACTGCTGAACTAGAAAAATTAGTAAGCTGTAGGTATTTCTATTTTTCATACAATTTATTTTTCACATTTATAAAAAAAATTAAGGGATAAAAAAACGTATGTAAGTACCTAAATTAAATATTTTTGAGAAACCCATAACCTTTCAAATGATGTAATCATCATCTTGGTTAGATTTTTGTCTGAATAATAAACCACTTGCGGACGTATCTTTTGTTACTTCTTTTGAAACACAAATTCATGACAAACCCTTTATGTCAGCGTTAGAGTGAAGTAAAAAAAACACAATATTTCGTGAACAAAAATTTGAAATATAAAAACTTATTCAATGCAAATTTTCTAGGGCGAATCCCACGCTTATTTCATTACTTATATAGAAGTTGTAGTTGATAGAACATTATTATCATCATCACCATTTTCAATATTTATTTTCCTCCTTTTTTTAGTTTGAAATATCACTTTGGACTCTATTTCTTTAAAGAAGAAGGAATAACGTGTTTCCTTTTCAGCTGAGAGCCTCAGATGGTATGCCAAGCTGATATTTTAGCCGCGCTGTTTGTTCGACGGATTTTTGACGGAAACAGAACTATTTTGGCGAATCTCAAAAAATCTTGTTGGCAACACTACAAGGATTTACTAGATTTTGAATGTGATCGATTTTCGTTTTCGATTAAATCCAATAATTCAGAAAAGTACCTGTTTAATATTATCGTAACTAGTGAATTGTGGTATCTATCATCCCTGCACACATCACAGAACAGAAGAACTAGGTTTCTTTCTTTCTTATGTGCTCCTGCAATCTTGTGTATCAATCCGAAGTCTTTGATTGTTATATTTTACCGAGAAACACTACACGCTTATTTCTATTTACAAGTGAGAGTTGCAGATCAGTTTCATAAAAGATCACTTCTGCAGGCTGCTGCTCATATCAGAAAGAATTGTTGCCAAAAAAAACATTAAAGAATATCACAGAGATAAGAAGAAATGGATTCAGACGAATGTACCTCGCCTTCTTCAACAAATGAGAATACTCTACGTAACAAACGAAATATCCACAATAATGTAATGGTTAAAATAGAAATTGATGCATCAAATTATTCTGATACAGTAACTACACAAGATAAACCTTTTACAGACACAGTAAGTGAAACAGAACAAATACTCATTGTTACCGATACAAAAACAGAAGATCATATTCGTAGCATTACTGGCACAGCTACTACAGCAGATGATCCTTTATTCATACCTGTTGAGATTAAAATAGAGCCCCAAAAACCAACAGTTACTGATCCAGAATTTACTGTTACTGATACGGCACCTATAGTTACTGATACAGCAACAGAACTTAATAAACCAACAAAAAGTACAAATAGTAACCAGGGAGAAGTCAAAGAGAAGGTAAAACCTTTTAAGTGCCACCTATGCAGTTACAGCAGCGCTCGAGCACATGTCTTGAAAGTCCATATCCAGAGACACGAAGACCTTAGACCGTATGAGTGTGATATATGCCATCACAAATCACGGAACAAAGCCCACTTAGCCCGTCACATGGACACGCACTTATTCAAGATTATGATATGTAATGTATGCGGATTCAATGCAAGGACATCATATAACCTTAAAAGACATGAACGGACACACACTGATGAAAAACCTTTTAAATGTGACATTTGTGATTATAAAGCTAAAACTTCAAAGGCTCTAAAAATTCACATACGTACACACACAGGCGAAGTACCTTTTAATTGTGACATTTGTGATTATAGAGGTAAAAGTTCTGAAGCTCTAAAAATACACATATGTACACACACAGGCGAAAAACCTTTTAAATGTGACATTTGTGAATATAGAGGTAAAACTTTGAGCGCTCTTAAAATGCACAAATTTACACACACAGACGAAAAACCTTTTAAATGTGACATTTGTGATTATAGAGGTAAAAGTATCAACGCTTTAAAAAAGCACATACGTACACACACAGGCGAAAGACCTTTTCAATGTGACATTTGTGATTATAGGGGTAAAAGTAAGGACGCTCTTAGAATGCACATACGTACACATACATGCGACAAACCTTTTAAATGTGACATTTGTGAGTATAGAGGTAAAACTTCGAACGCTCTTAAAATGCATACACTTACACACACAGGTGAAAAACCTTTCCAGTGTGATTTATGCGACTATAGAGCAGTTAAATCAAACCTTGTAAAAGACCACAGACGTACACACACAGGCGAAAAGCCTGAAAAATGTGACCAGTGTGATTATAGAACTATATCAAAAACCTTTTTACGACGGCACAAAAAGAAGCATACTGGTATACGCCCGTATCATTGCGATAAGTGCAAATTTAAGACTGTAACATCCACCAAACTCAGGATACACAGATACACACACTCTGATTTAAAACATTTATTCAAATGTACATCTTGCGACTTTGAAACAACAGTTAGATCAGAGTTTAAAGTTCACAAACAACAAATCCATCTTGCAGGAAAGATACTTGAATGTGATATCTGTCATTACAAAACGCTTTTGAAAAGTAGTATAAGCAGACATATCTCATTTACTCATTTAGGTGAAAAGCCATTTAAATGTACTGTTTGTCATTACAGTACAACACAGAGGACACGTTTAGATCAACATGTTATGAGAAGACATACTACAGGGGAGAGGAGTGTTTAATGTTATATGAGCGACTACATGGTGATATTATTTCATACTTTGAAGCATGAGAAAGACCCCAGCAAAATTTCTATACTGGGAGAAAGTAACAAGTAAAACTTATTCTTAAGTTTAGTTAGTATTAGATCTCCTTTGGGGTGGTATATATTGTTCCACTGTACAGCACAGTAGCAATGATTTACGCTCTCATTTCACTTCTCATTGTAGGTACCTACTACAAATGCATAGAACGCATCATCTTGATTTTAGTTATTTCAATCTGTGGGGCAATTCTGTCAACCGATCCAATCAGTCACCAAAGTGATACGCTCCCCGTCTCGCTTTTCTGACAGTTTTGATAGCTCAAAGCTGTCAAAAAAACGAGAGAAACTCAAGAACGCGTCACCTCAGCAACGAGCTAACAGAATTGCCCCGCAGTACTAATACAATGAGAAATAATTATGTACAATGTGAATGTAAAATATACCTGATAGTAGTATATGTGGTGGTAAAATATATTTTAAAGCCAATAATAAATTTGTTTTGTATTTATTTAATAAGTATACATAATGCAGTAGAATTTAGATATAAAATGCTCAAGGGACCAAACTTTAAAATGTGCTCACAGAACAAAACTTGAACTTATTTTGAAGGTGCCATCGTAAATTTGTATGTTGTTCTATCCTTTTAGATACCGAATTAGCTGAGAAAAACGGCCCAATAAATATGGTCCATATATGGTGCCTATCCATACAAATTTTGACAGGTTTGACATATTAAGTATGCGCTCATTTTCAAAGAACTGGGCCATTTTCGAAACACCTTCGCAGAAGCCACATCTCAAGAATTGATTGATTGATTTGTGATTAATGTTTACTAATGTTTGGCCATCTAGAAAGATGTATCAAAGGTCAATCAAAGCTTCTATCATATTTTTCTTCTTTAGCTTCTATCATTTTTGACTGCCTCGGTGGCGCGGTGGTCAGTGACCCTAACTTCTGGGTCAAAGAGGCGTGGGTTCGATCCCCACCCAGGGCAAATATTTATGTGATGAACGTAAGTGTTTGCTCTGTGTCTGGGTGTTATTTAGTTAATATAAGTATGTATTTAAAATAAGTAAATGTACAACCCGGTCACAATATCTGTGCACCTGACTTCGTGACGTCATATGTATATACATTACCGGACGTCTAGTATACCGTGAGGACGTAAATTATTATCGGGACGTGTATCGGCAACGAAGATGCTAACCGTACTGTCGCACCGGGGAGTGCGTGGAGAGGTGACAGGGGAAGCGGGAGAGGCGCCGCATTCCAGCGAGGTGCACAGATATTCTGACCGGGTTATAGTTATATCAGTCTCTGGCAGCCATATCACAAGCTTTGCTTAGTTTGGGGTCAGAGGCCGTGTGTAAGATGTCCCTAAATATTTATTTATTTGCCATAGAAAATATGATTTCCTCCAGTTCGCCTTGTGCAGTACAGACACGGCAATCTGTATGCCCGGACCGCACTATGGGAGCCCTAACTATTCTCAGCCATTGTGGGTCATCTTTTGGACGAAACCCTTTCTTCACATAATATGAGAATAGCTTGACATATACGGAAGAGTTTCATACTTCATAAGGAAGTTAGGTACATGGAGTTCCATACCTACCTCGGGCTAACATTGTCATTTGGACATGGTGAAAAAGCATAATTATTCTGTTTCGTTGTGACTTCTGTTTCACTGAATACCTAATTTCTATCCTTCTCTCGCACTCTTCAGCTTCTTTTTCTGTGAGCTTGTTGTTAACTTTTGGTAGGTACTTTTTTAGGGTTCTGTACCCAAAGGGTAAAAACGGAACCCTATAAGACTCCGCCGTCCGTCTGTCTTTCACCAGGCTGTATCTCATAAACCTTTCTAGAAAGCTGAAATTTTCACAGATAAAATATTGCTGTTGCCGCTGTAACAACAAATACTAAAAACAGAATAAAATTAATATTTAAGGGGGCTCCCATACAGAACAAAACCCTGCGAGCGCGAGTCCAACTCGTACATGGCAGATTTTTTTAGATCGTGTTGTAGAATTTGGCGGCCTTAGCGTCGATATCATTTTCTTCCGGTGGTAATATCTGGAGTGCAGGTAGTTCTCGAGTTTCTCACTCTCTTTGACTAGAGATTAACGTCGGAGTCGCCCAAAATCAACTTTATAGCCTTCCTAAAGTCTGCAGGAATAGATGCTATTTTGATTCGTGTGGTTCCAGGGCTTGTACTGTTTTGCTTCGAATTGTTCCTCTAGGCTAACATCTATAATGATAAGGAATGGCTGAATTTTACCTTTTTAGATGTTTTTAACATAAAACTAGTAAATCTAACCATAGATTAATTATATTTCTCTATGATCTAACCTAAATAAAAATTGATGTTTATGAATTTTTTTTAAAATAATTTATTCATGACCATGGATACAGAGTCCTTCAGTCGAAGTCTTAAATAATAAAAAATTTACAAACATAGAAGAGAAATAAAAAATTAAACTTAACTAAATCTTTTCAACAGTATTTAAAATATACTTATAAATAGGTTTGTAAAAAACTTCACTTTTTAGTAAATCCTCAATACGGCGGGGAACACTAATTGAGTTACGAGCTGCTATGTCACTAATGTCACTGGCTAAAATTAATCGTTGTAAATGGAATTGGGGACATTGAAAAATTATATGGTTTATATCAGCATGCGGTCGGAAACAATACGTACAGTTATCTTCTGGGACTATATTAATTCTGTGTAAATGAGCTGGAACCAAGCAATGTCCAAATCTCAGGCGATTTATAACTGTTATAAACTTTCTGCCACAATATTCAAATTTGTTGTACCAAGGAGTAGTAGGTAAGTCTTTCTGTATTTCTGCATACCACCTTCCCTTATATTCTGTTGTAACGTGCCAATATTCTTTCCAAATTCTGAGTAAATCCTTATTAATTGCACAATAGTAATCTGTGAAAGGTACTTTTAATATATCTGTGTGATCTAGATCATGCTCTTGCCGAGTAGCCAAATCTACTGTTTCATTGCCATGGATGCCACAATGTGAAGGAACCCATACCAATTCTACATGTTTTGATTTACTAATCATTTCTATAAGTTCTCTAATACTATATATAATATAATTTAACTTATATGAGAAATTACTGTTGTTCAAAACAGACAGAACACTTTTAGAATCACTTACTATTAGTATATTTACATTTTTTACAGAGTTATTTACAAATGTTAAAGCGGTTAAAATTGCATACGCTTCTGCAGTAAACACACTGCAATTATTATCTAACTTTATACAGTGGGTTTTATTCATTTGTGGATCATAATATGCGGCTTTAACCCCTTCATCACTTTTAGAACCATCTGTATATAAAATATAAAAGTCTGGTTTATTCTCTATAAATTCTAGAAAATCAAATTTGTTATTTATTACATCTAAATGACAATCTATACTTAAGCAATTAATCAAGGCATTATATGGACATTTATATGTTGGCCAGATATCATGAGAACAAATGTTTTTACTGATATTTTTTAAAAATGACATTATTGTTGTGATTTCAGGCAAAACTCCCGAAACAAGAGATGTGGCTGATAAGCTAGATGTTTCAACTGATTGTGATATCTGTGGATGACATAAAACATTATTCAGCACTATAACATTATTGGAAGTCAACTCTTTCAAACAGAATCTATCAGCCAAATGTAAACGTCTCAGGATTAATGGAGGTATACAGTTTTCAATTTCCATAGAATTAATAGGAGTGGAACGCATAGCTCCGCTAATAATTCTTAAAGCCATATTTTGTATTACATCGAGTTTTCGTAATAAGGTGCTACTTGCATTCATATAAGCTAAACTACTATAATCAAAATGACTTCTTACTATACTTTTATACAGCATGATCAAGGTTTTAGGATCAGAGCCCCAAAAAGTACCAGCTAAACATCTTAAAACATTAATACTTTTCATTGCATTGCTGCAGATATACTTAATATGCTCTTCAAATTTTAACTTGTTATCTATTATTACTCCTAAAAATTTATGTTGATTACTTACAGGAATGATTTCATTATTGTATTTAATTTTAACAAAAGATTGTGCAAAAGGATCTTTACTAAAAACAATAACAGAACTTTTATCAGAACTAATATCTAATTTTAATACATTGTTGTAATAATGGTGTAGCTGCAGCAGTGCAGAATTCAAGTGATTTACAGCCATATTTAAATTTTGACTTTCAGAGTATAAAAGTAAGTCATCGGCAAATTGTAAAATCTTAACATGTGATGTGTTAACATACTTTAAAATTTGAGATGTATATAGAATATACAAGAGAGAAGATAAGATAGCTCCTTGCATAGTTCCTTTACTGACGGATTTTGGTCCATGTAGCTTATTATTAAATTTAACATACAAGGTTCTGTTATTCAGAAAATTAAATATCCATTTCAATAATTTTGTTGGCAGACCTAACTCATTCAAAACTAGAAGAAGGCTCTTAATGTTGACATTATCGAAAGCACCTTTTACATCAAGAAAGACGCAGATCACATTAGAGTGGCTGAGCTTTGCTTTTTTTTAATGTTGAGATTAATGATACAAAACTTTCAGAGCAACTTTTACCCTTTCTGAATCCAAATTGTGTGTTAGGTATTTTAGAGTTGGTTTCAACAAAATAATCTAAACGTAATTTTAACATGTTTTCAAAAAGTTTACCCAGACAGGATGACAAAGATATGGGTCTGTACGATGACGGATTATTTGCAGGCTTATTAGGTTTTAAAATTGGTATTACACATTGAGTCTTCCAAGATTCAGGAATAACTGATGCATTCCAAAGTCTGTTATAAATTGCCAATAAAATGTTCAGAGCATTTGAATGTAATTTTTTAATAAGTTTATATGGAATGTTATCCATACCTGGTGTAGTATCCCTACGACTATCTAAAGAAATGCGAAGCTCATTCAGTGTATAAGGCTCATTTAAGAAGGAAACGCTATTGTCAGACCTGTCTAAAATATTTAAAGTGGTAAAATCGGTTGATGTTGAATCTGCTAATTTTTCTAGAAAACTTGGTACCCATTCGTCATTTAGAGTTTTGTTACTACAATTACTGTTAATCCTTTTAAATTTTTTAACATAATTCCATATTCTAGTAACTGGTGTCATTCTGTTGAAAGAAGTACACAATTCATGCCATGATTTTCTCCGTTCCTCAATTAATATCTTTTTCTTTTTAGCATCAAGACGCTTGTAATTAATAAAATTGGAAATTGTTGGAGAGTGATGATATGTCTTAAGAGCTTCTTTCGACTTTTGAACTGCATCCTCACATAGTGTGTTCCACCATGGAGCTGGTTTTCTCAGAATTTTTGGAGTGTGATTAGATTTCTGCTTAGGAATACATTCATCTCTGATTTGATACAAGATATTTATAAAACTATTGTATAATTCATCTAGATCTGTATTTTCCAAATCTAATTGCGAAAAGCAGGTTTCAGATAAAGTTTTAAATTTAGACCAGTCTGATTTGTTGTACAAATATTTTTCTTCTACAGGACGAACATCATACACCGATGGCTTCACATTTACATCCAGTAGAGTCGGAAAATGATAACTACCCATTGCATCATCATGGACTTGCCATTCACAGAGAGGAGCTAACGAGCAACTTACTAAGGCTAAATCAATTGCTGAAGAATTCTTGTTTGGATATTTAATTGTAGTATGATTACCATCATTTAAAACACACAAGTCAAACTCATCTATGAGATTGTACAAAGAATTACCTCTACTATTATTTTTTAGACAACCAAATAAAATGTGATGGGCATTGAAATCTCCCATTATGAGACATGGCTTAGGAGTTTCAGTGAATACTTTTTTTAATTTATTAGTATTAAATTTAGTAAATTCGCTGTTTGGGGGACAATAAATACACAACACATGTAATTTACCTAATGATGTATCAAGTGCAATGCAAATGTTCTGAATTGATTCGTAATATGAGGTATGAACAACTTCATATTTAAAATTTTGTTTAATTAATATAGCTACCCCATTATGTTCGTTTACAGACAGTTTGTGAATCAAATTATAGGATGGAAAATTTGGAATTTTACTGTTTTTCTTAAGCCACGTTTCATTTAGTAAACATATATCTACATTTTGTTCAGTTAAAAACTTTAACAATAGCGTTTTTTTACTATGTAAACTTTGAATATTGAATTGTGCTATACGAATATATGTGTCCATATAATGAAATTAAATTAAATTAAATTTGACAACAAAATTTCTTTAATTCTTTTATTTGTAATGGGTTCATTCTTGCTATTTGCAAGGGCAACAACGGACTTCACAAGGGCATTTATAATTACATCGTTATCAACAATTTCTTTGGCATTGAGATCTTGGAAGGTTTTTTGTCTCGGCTTTGGTGTTAGAGCTGGGAAGGATGTTCTATCAGAGATTTGTGGCAGACTTACCGCATTGGCATAAGACATTTTTTGTTGTTGTTTAATTTTCTTCTCTTCTATTTTTTTCTGCTTAACAGGGCAGTCTTTCGACACGGCAAGGTGAGGGCCAGAACAATTGACACACATTATTTCTTCCACATCACATTCCTTGTAGGAGTGCCGTCCTGCACAGGATGAACACATCTGCTCTGCTCTGCAGTTCTTAGCTGAGTGGTTGAATCGGAGGCAACGGTAGCATTGCATGAGTGGTGGAAAGTATTTATGAACCTGGTATCTGAATAGCTTGATGTATACATACTGAGGTAATGTGGTGGCTGCAAAAGTGACAGCCACTGTTCCAAGAGGAGTCAAATTTCCGTCTACTTTTCGCATAAAACGTTTGATTGAGACAACATCAGCATCACAAGTAATATTTTTGTAAATTTCTTCATTAGACATTGTCAGCGGAATATGCCTGATGACTCCTATAACTTCAGTCATGTAAGCAGGAATGAAAGCTTTCAGCTTATATCTGTTCAGGAAGCTATCCATCTTTAAAAAATTGTTAGCTGGAGCTGGCTTTTTGAAAGTGACGCCAACCTTATAAGCATTTATTCGGTGGACACCTACAATGCCTTTAACATTTTCAATGAAAAGATTTGTCAATATTATGGGGTTTTTATTACCAACCTTTTCTTCTTCTGTGGATTCAACGTAAACCACGCAGTCCCCACTGTGATTTTCGGGGAATAGCCTCTTGTAGAGGGGCTTCTGAAATACTTTGTAGCCATCATTGTTCGTTGAGGATTTTGCAAGTTTTCTCTTCTTTCTCTCTGCTGTAATGACGGGGTCCTCCCCGTCACTAGCAACGCTCATGACGTTATTGTTGCGCCGCAACACCCAACACAAATCACAGAGAATTGCAAAATTAAAATTTATGAATAATTGAATATTAAAAACGCCCGCTTCTTTCGACTTCCCGCCAAAAAGACCTTGATGTTTATGTTTTCAGCAGTGCTGCCAACTCCTTTTGACAAAAACGCGCCATCAGTATTGCTCTAAATGACTCGAATTAGATAAGTTAATTTAAATGAATTAGATAAGTAGAAGTAAACTCCACCATGGCTGAGATGATGATGATGATGGCGCCAATAACACCTTAAATGTTACTAGATTTAATTTGTGAAGAGTGTTTGTGGCTTATGACCCGCAACAAGGCTAAAA
Organism: Hypomecis atomaria; assembly: GCA_964007245.1. NCBI lineage: Eukaryota > Metazoa > Arthropoda > Insecta > Lepidoptera > Geometridae > Hypomecis > Hypomecis atomaria. Next base: position 9,839,067 of record OZ023310.1, read on the forward strand.
AATGTATTATGTATGCGTTCTGTGGGCACGGAAGGCCAGCGCAACGCAGTACTTACTTTACAGAAATGGTCACTACTCGTTTATTTATTATAGTAGGACAACGTTATTAATAGAAAGCTAAAAAGACATTCTATGTTTTTTTATTTCGATGTTTTATTAGATAAACCATTTAATTTTTAAGTTATGTTAGAAAGTGTGAGTATAAAAAAATCGAATTTTTGAAAATATTTTTTAATGAGTACACCTAGGTACGTAACAGATATTCAAGAAACACAGATATCGCTTGACGACCGCTGGATCCTTGGTCCAGAAGCAATAACGAACATATGATACTAATTGTAGGTAAATAGAAGAGATGGCTACGACTTCTGATGAGAAGGCTAGGCGGCCCCTTAATTAAATCAGTAAGTAAGTAAGTTCGTATAGGCCGGGTGGCTAGCCCTGGTGTCAGAATTTTTAGGCCGCCTGAAGGCCTCTGACATGGCTAAACGGTTAAAACAACCGGGGCCTACAATTTAACGTGTCATCCGAGCCACGGTAGCGCTCAGTTGGAAAATGCCACCCGCGGTCACCCATCCAAGTACTGACCGTGCGGAACGTTGCTTAATTTCGGAGATCGCTGACAATCACCTAGTCAAACTACGCTACGAGCGCTACATTAAATCAGTAACAAAAGGATTACATTAATTACTTAGGTCGTATATTCTCATAAACATAAAGTTAACCAAAGGTTGGCTAAATATATTCCCCTAACTTAATATATTTTAGCAACGTGGTCCGGAAGTTTATAAATAGTACAGTGACCTTTTTAAGGATAAGTGTGAAAAGACTTTATCCTAAATAAGAAAGAAAGAAAAAAAATTGTTACATAATTTTAACCACCATCATGGAAGGTAGCCGGTAGTAACAGTAGCCCGGGAGGTAAGCGCATAAAAGCAACTACTTTCTAAAAGCTGATATTTTGGTATTAGGTACCTAGTCATTGTGGCACAGACGTGTGTAAATTACAGATTTGACATGCTGTTGTCGAATCGATATTTCGCTATGTATTGTCCACAGTATTGACTTTGTTATAAACTCCCAATAATTAGGAAAATTGCGTGATTGACATCGTTACCTTATTTTATAGTTGTACAATAGATGTAATATCAAAAACTGAATACCTAACTTAGTTCACGTGAAAGTAATAAAACTTTATGTTACCAAGTAATAGGAGAAAATAGGGCATTTTCTATTTTCAAGAAGTTATGGTTCCCCAATTCCGGTGTGTAATTAGGTAATACGATATTTTCGCTATTGCTTTTTCAGTGTAAGGGATATTAGCGATCCAATTAAAAATATTTCTTTGGTTCAATACTTTTGATGCATCTTCAAAATAAATTTTGTTGTTATATTTTCAATATTTAAAGAGTTCCTGCTAAAAAAAACAGCCCCGGTGTTAAGCGCGCTGTCTGTAACTAACGGTTTTATTAAAAAAGGAATTATAAATGCGTATAAAATATAAGGGACCCCCCCTACCCGGGTGGCAAGTAACACGGCATCTCCGTATTTTAAATGTTTTAAAATCATATTCCAATTATTAAGAAGTACAAATGTTGTGACTGAGTGTTTATTTAGACAATAATCATGTAGTGACGTTATAAAGCACCAAAAATTAAAGATAAGTGGTGAAAAAACGAAAAATGCAAAACGGATTTCAAAAGCAGAAAATCAGTTAAAGATTTGTGTCCAGTTCCTACCTCAACGAAGATCCTGATCTCTTCACTACACCACAAACTGTGAGTCTTACACACATAAATATCACGAATAACGAATCAGATTTCAAAAGTCAACAGAATAATTGGTTAATTACACATTTGTTACGACTCAAACATAATAAGATTTTATACGCTAAAGACTGCTTGACAAGTTACCCACTTATGAAAATGACAGACTACTTTTAATGACAACAAAACAAACGGATACTGTTTTATCAACACAGCTGATCATTAATTTTATTAACATACGACCGACGATACGAACCATCATTCATACAAACAGCACTGGATAACTATTACTATTGTGATATCATTGACAGCTACAAGGTGGCGCTACTATACACAAAAACAAAGCGAGTAATTTGATTTTTGACTCGACTGAACTAATATAGGTCTATTTCGACGCCCTCGGCATACAGCCCAGTGGCGCCGCCGTAACTCAAGCGGCTGCGAATCTGACGAATCCCGGATCGAACCTCAGCCACAACAATTATTTTTGACCACATTTGACTATTTGAAATATCTAACTACGCAACAATGATGGACGTCAGCTATACAAATAATATTACTATGCGACCGAAAAGACTATTTACGAAAGGGAATTCTAATGACTCGATCCTAAATGTAACCATACATTCTGCGGACTCCGAACAACATATGAGGAGTCTAGGATACCTAGATTTATCAACAGCCGAAACAAATGGCGACATAATAGAAACTTTAAAACATGAAAATCAGACTTTAGCACAAAAATTACAGAGTGCTGATAACGAAATTGATAGTCTTATGTTGGAAAATAATAAACTACAAAATATTATAGCACAGAAAAATCAACAAATTGCCTCATTAAAAGAAATCTGTAGAAGCCCACGTCATAGTCTACGTAATAACATTCAGAGTACGCGGAAAAAATCTAGAAAACTGATCGCAGATAGTTCGAGATTTTCAACACCCACGGCAGATCAAGATATAGATGATTTAGTACCTTTAAATAATTTGATAAAGGAAAAGTTTATAGACCAATCTCTCATAGGCTATAAATCAACTCCGAATCCCAATCAAAACTTTACAGAATGCGACAAAATAAGGAAAAGCGAAGAAAATAATCGAACAAATGTTGGGCCCAGCGTTATAAGTAAAGAAATCAATATCCAAACCTACATTACCGCCTAGTTTAAAACGAATATGCATCATTGGGGGTAGACAATGCCTGGGTCTTCCTCGAAAACTGTCGGAAACACAAAACGAATATGAAGTTACTGGATTTATCAAGACAGAAGCAAGCACCGAAGAAATATTGAAAACCTGTAACAGCTTAAAATTACAAAACGACGACGTATTAATCCTTTCGGTTGGAGAGCATGATAAAAATCCTACAAAAGTTATAACGGAGCTATCGGCGATGCTTAAACGACTAGAAAACCGGCAAATTATTGTACTTAGTGTTAAGTTCAATCGATATCTCAACGAAAAAATACTCAATAATTCATTAAGCATTATCTGCACCCAGTACCCGTCTTGTAATTTTATAAATTCGACAAAGAATCAACTTAATACTAATAATTGTAATGATAAATTACTAAAAAAAATTGTTGAAATACATAATAGGAAAGCGTTAAATAATGCCAGTTTTAAAAACTCAACCCTGTTAACTACGACAGCGACATGGTATAATTATGGCAGTATGTTGTATCCGGTGATTCCCATAAGCATACCAATGTTTTCTCAAACTAGAAATAATAGATTAAGTACTGGCGTGTCATATAGATGTTTGAAAAGTATACATGTAGAGACAGAAACTAATACTATAGAACTTGAAAGTGTTAGACCTAGGGAAGGATCCAACATTGCACAGCAATTAGAACAGGAACCTGAACCTTGTGCCAGCGAAATCAACAATGAAAATAAAGCTAAGCAGTTTTTTCGTTCCTGACAGATCATTTAGAATATTGCATCAAAATATAGCTGGTCTCAATAGCAAAATAGAAAATCTAGAAATAGCTTTGTCAGAACTGTCACTTCAAAAAAAACTACCGGATTGCTTATGTTTTACAGAATCTAACATCAAAAAAGGGAATGAAGCTTTGGTTAAGGTGAGAGGGTACGAAATGGGATCTAGTTATTGCAGAGACAAGGCTCGCGGAGGGTCATGCATATATATTAGAAAAGGTATAAAATTTAAAGAAATCAGTTATATCAAGAACTACGCCAGTCACGGAATATTTGAATGCTGTGGTGTAGATATTATCAAACAGAACTTGCTACTGGTTTGTGTGTATAGAAGAGGGAAAACCAATGTTGACAAATTTTTGGAATATCTTGAAACTTTATTATTCAAAATGTTGTTTAAGAGTAAAAAATCTATAGTTTTGGTGGGGGATATTAACATCAATACATTAAAAGTAAATTCTGTAGTTAATGACTTCACTGAACTATTAAAAAATTATGATTTGACTCAACACATAACAGAACCTACAAGGCTAAACTCGTGTCTCGATCACATAATAAGCAACACCAAAAATTCTGTTAGTGAAGTGCTAAAACTTGGACTCTCCGATCATGACACTGCTCAGATGATCGCATTGTCGGGTAAAAAACATGTACTTCCTCCTGAGTATTGTTACATCTTTAAAAGAGACTACAGTACAGACAATTTAAATAAATTTTTAGAATGCATAAGTAAGTTGAGTTTCTATGATATTTATCAAACGTCTGATTTAAATATGGCTTTTGACAGTTTTCACGAAGAGTTTAGTTTATTCTATAACCTTTGTTTTCCTATTGTAAGATATAAAACCATCCAAAAGAGGCGAGACCTCAAATGGATAACAAAAGGGCTTCGACGAAGTTGTCAGACAAAAAGGGTTCTTCGCTGTAAATTTTATAAGGAAAAAACAAAACAGAGTAAAAGTAACTATGAGACCTACTCGAAGCTTTTGCGTCGATGTATTTATAAATCACAGCAACTTGTAAATCATGATTTTATTTCTAATTCTCAAAATAAATGTAAAGCAGCGTGGAGATTAATAAATAAAGACACAGAAATTGATATACATGCAAACCTAATTGAAAACCTAAAGATAAATGATACGGTAATTAATAACCCGCAAGAAATGGCTAACGAATTTAATAATTATTTGATTGAACTAACTAATGATCACCAAAAAACATGTAAAAATACAAATAAATTTCGATTGGACAGTAGTATTTTTCTCAATCCTGTCAGCTGTATAGAAGTTCATAACATAATAAAATCTTTAAAAAATACAAACTCTGTCGGCTATGACGATATAAGAACTGATATTCTAAAAAAATGTATCTATTTTATTGTGCCAGTACTTACTTACCTCATAAATCTTTCATTTGAAACTGGAACATTCCCAAACAAACTTAAAAAATCCATTGTTAAACCACTCTATAAAAAAGGAGATAAGAGCGATATGTGTAATTATAGACCCATTACACTGATTCCAATTATGTCCAAAATTTTTGAGAAAGCTATGCTTAGTAGATTGATTGAATTCTGGAACAAATTTGACATAATTAAGGATGAACAATACGGATTTCAAAAGGGAAAATCTACCACTCTAGCGGCTTTCCAACTAGTACATAACATAATTACTAATTTGGACAACAAAAAAGAGGTAGTAGCCGTTTTTTTCGATATGTCTAAAGCGTTTGACTATGTTTCACACCAATTACTTCTCGAAAAAATGGATGACTATGGTGTACGAGGTCCGGCATGGGAGTGGATAAAAACTTATGTATCTGGTAGAGAACAATGTGTAGAAGTTGCAGGACTGACAGAAGAGAATGAGGTATGCCAAAAGCGATCTACATACCAGGTAAACAAATGCGGAATTCCACAGGGTAGTGTGGTTGGGCCGTTGCAATTTGTATCGCTGATAAATGACCTGCCTGACATAACAAACCATAGATGTACATTATTTGCTGATGACGTTTGCGTTTTACTGACAAATGACAAAAATAATACTAACTTTGACATGGAAATTAATAATACTATTGAATTAATTATTGACTGGATGGATAAGAATAATCTTAATGTTAATTTGACTAAGACAAATTATATAGAATTTCTGACGTACGGATCAAAATCCTCCACAAGACAACTGCGATATAAAAAAATACTGCACTGAATAAAGCTAGTAATGTAGTTTTTTTGGGTATTACTTTAGACCAATATATAAACTGGAAAGACCATGTAAAAAATTTATGCACTAGGGTAAATAGGTTTGTACATGTTCTGAATAATCTCCGGAAAACGTCATCACGAGAGACAGTTTTATTAGCATACCATGGCTATGTAAGCTCCGTTTTGCGGTATGGTCTACTTCTTTGGGGTAATTCCACCCACACACAAAAAGTTTTTCTAGCTCAAAAAAAATGTATACGTGCTATTGTAGGGATTCGACCATACGAGTCTTGTAGACCTATTTTTAAAAATCTTGGCATATTAACACTGACATGCATGTATATTTTTGAAATAGCTATATTTGTTCGTAAACACCCAAAATTATTCCGTACAGCTAATGACAAATACCCAAGAAGTACAAAATATGGAAAAAGACTAGTTTTTGAACGCCCTCCTAGACTGACATTGTACCAAAAGAACAGTTATGCTATGTGTATCACCGAGGTATCACCGTGTATAACCAGTTACCAATAGCAATAAAAGAATTGCCATATGGTAAGTTTCGTAAAAAACTTAAGTTGTGGTTAGCAGAAAAGTGTTTTTACAGCTTAACAGAATTTTTTGTAAAACGTAAATAACGATTAATATAATATTAGATCGAGATACTCGTAATTGTACGAATTTAATTCTATATTAGTGTAACTTAACATTCTATAATGGAATATTATGACATTATTGACAATTTTTGATTTATAAATTTGAATATTGTGACATTATTGAACATTTTTTTTTTTGCATATGTTTTCTTTTTTTTTATTATTTTAGTTTATTGGACACTTGATTTGTATATTTCATTATTAAGACATTATTGTATATTTCACATGCCAAGGAATGGCAAAATAGATTGGACAAATACTACAAATAACACCTTGATTGTACTCTATTTTTTGTGAAATAAATATCATTTCATTTCATTTCATTTCAAGGTTCTTTCTATGGGTAACGTGCATTAGGGTAAATTCTGGATGCTTGAGTTATTTATTTACATTCACAATAATAGTAGATTATGTACTAAGAGAGCCAAGTGGTGTCTTACGTCACGGGCGACAGTTGGACCCTGAGCGTAGTATTATTATGTATTCTTTGCCCTGAGCGTAGCGAGGGACACTATAGTTAACTCTCGAGCGAGGGGTTCAAGTTGCCCAAGACAAAGACAAACTTGGTTCTAGAGGTCCATAGTATGGACCTCTACTTTTCATACATGATGCTATAAATAAAACCCAAAGAAAATGAGTAATACTTACGTCATTAATTACATGGGAAAAATTAATAAATAGGTACTCATTAGGCAACTCGGTATTGTTCACAATAAATGAAAACAAATTAGAACTACGAATTTTCATAGAATCGCACACAATTTATAATAAAACAGAGAATGTAAATACTACATGAAAAAAAAATAAGACCATGGCCAGCTCGATTATCATGACCTAGCACGGGCATTGCAAAGCACAGACTTCTAATACGTCTATGTTGCAAAGAGGTTTTATTTTATTAAATCGAACTGATACAAGCACCAAAAAGGTTATAATTTGTGAAGTTGCTGTTTTTTAGTTTTCTGGGGCTGACAACACTGCCTCTGTGAAAATCTAGTGAATAACAGAGTTGTAAAAGCTCTCTGTTGTGATCATTATTTTGATTGAATTTAAGATAATTCAGCAAAATTGTTTGCCTTTCTCATAGCTTCAGAGAATTGTGATATCTATATATCTATCGCTCTGCATCGAAACTAGTCTCCATAATATTATACAGTAAGTAGGTACTCTTTGGAAACTAGCTTGTCCTTGTTTATCGCTGTAATTTATTATACCAGCGAGAGTTGCTGATCTAAAATAATATAATTATCGTTTCAAGACAGAATCTCTTCTGCAGTCTCCTGCCCCATTTGTAAATAGATATATCAAAATTAATAATAGTTGTAAACGAGATCGAATCAAACAATTTGGCGGCGGTGATATTAGGTGGCTAAAATTCAATTGAATTTATTTATTTGCATAGTACCTATACAGAGCATTCTTAAAAGCTAAGTACCTATATACCCTGCCTAGTTAGTAGGGCTAGAATCTGCGGATAACCCAATCCTGACCGAAGCTCAGTTGCACGAAGATTGGGTTATCCAAAGTGTTGCCAACTGCACTATCATCTCTGTAGATCTTTTCAAAAAGTTACCAGATTCCCACATTTTCTCACCCCAAAAAGTTGCCAGAAGTTGCCAAAGCTTTAAATTCATCCAAGGTCTTCAGTTCTGTGTTTTTGGGAATAAATCTTCTGTTTTTGGGTAGATCCCAAGTCAAAAGTATTTATTTGTAGAAATTGTGGTAACAAGGATCTTAGTTTAATTTCTAAAGTACAACACAATTAACCAATACGGCATACGGAAATTAGTGCTATTCTTTATCATAATGTTAAAATGTTTATAAAAACGATAATTACTGTAGACATTTCCTCATTTTGTCTCTATAATTATTACAGAAACAAAACAGGAAAAAAAAATTAGTACCTATGAAATTTCTTAAAGTTAGACTAAGTCCTAATATTTTCTGGTTATTTTAGCTGTTAGTTAACATTCAAATGAAGTTCTCATTACAATAATTACGACATAAATTGATTACTGGTGATCTCAAACGATTAAAATAATATAAACTACGCAGAATCTATGTGTGAAAAAACGACCTACGACAACATACAAAAGCTGAAAAAATTAACAAAGTGTAGATGTAGTCGATATGTTGAAAATAGCTAAAAAAAGTAGCTAGATTTTTTAGCTACAACTTTTTAGAAATTGTAGCTGCCAGGTGTGCAAAAATAGCTAGATCTAGCTATAAAATAGCTAAATTGGCATCAGTGGTTATCCGTAGCGTAGGTAGCTTGTATTTACACACAGGGTTATCCAGATCTGTACTAAGCCGAGTGGAGGTGAATCAGACCATAATAATCATGAACAACTTTTTATATGGGACCAATCTGGAATGTGAGAACCAAATAAATCTGCTGTTTCATACACTTTGTTGATTCCGTAAGTTGCAATTTATAACACGCTTTTATTAGGTTCACCTGTATGTTTGTTTGCTTGTCACCAAAATCTTTGAGCTCGATTTTGACCTATTTTGAGCGATCTGATTTTCTATAAACTTTGCACACTTATCAAAAACCAATATCAATGCATTCATTCGATTCAAATGTCTGATTATTCTGATTACTAGATTCGCCAGGATTCATCAATTTCTTTCCGAATATTTTGTATAGGAGTAAGAACATTCAGTAGCTAGTACCTATTTACAAAAAAGGGAAAACTAAATATACCTACTTAGGTAGTTTAAAATTACTAAAAAACACGCTTTCATAGCATATCAAACTAATACGTGTAAAATAATTTTCAATGTAGGCAGAAAATAATGATGAACGAAAAGTATTAATACTATTGTGAAAAAAGCGCGGGGTGTTTGATTTACGAAAAATTGTGGCACAAAGCGCCCAACGCTTTTTTACAATAGTAAGTACCTCTTAATATTTTTCATTCATAATTTTCTACTAGATTGAAATTTATTTTAAACTTTTTTGTTTTATAGTTTTTATAGACTACATTTATTTATGTAACAGCTGTATTTTTTTCCTCGAATTTAGAGTTGGGCCCCGTAGTAAAAGTTGCTTGTAATGATGATCTTAATCACCTTTCTTTGGCTTACTAGTACAGATTAAGCAGATAACCGTGTATAACACTTGTCTTGTCAATTGTATCGTAGCTTTATTTTATACTTATTGTCAATGTCAATGCAGTTATAGTCAAAGAATTAAATTATATATAAGTATCCAAAACACTATTACATCTATTGATAATTAAGAGAGTTATTGACCTAAGTCAACAACTCCCTAGTCAAACAAGTGCACACACTCCACAAAGTGCATTCCGCCAAAATGTGCCCATTATGCTCTTTATGCGATTTATTGTTCGTTCTATGTGTTAATAGATTATACTGTGATTGTTTCAGAGGTGAACAGTATAAGATTCCAAAAAACAATTGTCTTCCAATTAATACAGTCGAATATCGTACAAATTATCCATGTTTGATGGCAGTACCATAAATTACACAATCATTGGCGAAATTGAAAATCCCCTTCACAGAAGCCACAAACCAAGAATTTAATTGCTGTCTGCTGCTCTTTAAAAATAATGTTTGCCATAAAAAACATCAAAGAAATTAAAGAAGAAATTGATTCAGTGCAAAGCAACCCACCTTCTCCAACAAATGAGAACTTTTTAAATAATGATCATAACACATGCAATGATGAAGAGATTGAAATAGAAATTGACACACCTAATAACTATACCAATACAGTAATAACAGAAGATATTAAACCTACTTATACAGACACAAAAAGTAAAAGAGAACAAATTCTCATCGTAACAGACACAAAAACGAAAACAGAAGACCATATTCGTAGCTTTCCTAGCACAGCTACTGTAGCAGATGATAATTTATTCATATCTAATGTTGAAATTAAATTAGAGCCCCAAGAACCAACAATTACTGATACAGAACTTACTATTACTGATACGGCACCTATAGTTACTGATACAGCAACAGAACTTAATAAACCGACAAAAAGTACAAACATTAATCAGGAAGAAGTCAAAGAGAAGGTAAAACCTTTCAAGTGCCACCTATGCAGTTACAGCAGCGCTCGAGCACACGGCTTGAAAGTCCATATGCATAAACACGAAGACCTTAGACCGTATGAGTGTGATATATGCCATCACAAATCACGGAACAAAGCCCACTTAGCACGTCACATGAACAAGCACTTATTCAAGATTATATGTAATATATGCGGATTCAAAGCAAGGTCATCACATAACCTTAAAGTACATGAACGGATACACACTGTAGAAAAGCCGCAACAGTGTAATATGTGTCCGTATGCCGCAACCCATGCGCACCAATTAAAACTTCATAAAAGAATACATACGGATGAGAAACCATTTAAATGTGACATTTGTGATTATAAAGCTAAAACTTTCAACGCTCTTAAAATGCACATACGTACACACACAGGCGAAAAACCTTTCCAATGTGATTTATGCGATTATAGAGCAGTTAAAGCATGCATTATAAAAGACCACAGACGTATGCATACTGGCGAAAAGCCTGAAAAATGTGACCAGTGTGATTATAGAACAATTTCAAGAAGCCGTTTACTACGGCACAAAAAGAAGCATACTGGTATACGCCCGTATCATTGTGACAAGTGCGAATTTAAGTCTATCATGGCCAGCGAACTTAAAAGACACTCAAACACACACTCTGCAATAGCAAAAATATTCGAATGTACATCCTGCAACTTTGAAACAACGGTTAAATCAGAGTTTAAAGTACACAAACAAATACATCTTGCAGGAAAGATGCTTGAATGTGATATCTGTCATTACAAAACGCTTGGAAAAAGTAATTTAGACAGACATATAAAGACTCACACTGGCGAAAAGCCATTTAAATGTACCGTTTGTCACTACAGTTCAGTACGTAAGAGTTGTTTAAATCAACATATGAAAAAAAGACATACAGGGGAGAGGAGTTTGTAATGTAATATGTGCGACAATACGGCGATATCATTTCATACTTTGAAGCACTATTTGACATCGAAGCACAAGAAAGACCCTCAGAAAGACCCCAGTTAAGTTTCTAAATTAGAGTAGGTACTTGGAGTACCTACCAAAAAAAAAGTAACATAAAAGTAAAACTTATTTTTAAGGTTTAGATCTCATTTGAGGTGGGATGTATTGTTCCACTGCAGAGTAGCAATGGTATACGCTCCCATTTAACTTCTCATTGTACTACAGATGCATAGTTTTTTTTTAACAACCTGTATCAACAACATGAGAAATAATTATAATATACTAGGAATGTACAATTTGAAAGTAAAATTTATCTGATAATAGTTATGTAGTGGTGAAATATATTTTTATGCCAATAATATTGTTGTTTAGTATTTTGTGTAATGCAGTTAAATTTGGATATACAATGCTCAAGGGACCAAACGAAAGAAGATAAAATAATAATAACAAACTTAAAATGTGCTAACAGAACAACACTGGCCTATTTTGAAGGCGCCATCGTTTTAATAGCTAATTAACTAAATAATAAAAAATAAATAAATAAATCATTTATTGACTTCTTCTTTTCGAGTTAGCGATGCGATCATAAAATGTTTATTTGGCAACATGCTGTTCGACCAGTAGGAGGCCACGGATACTGCGGCGGTGATTATTGACTAAAACATAATCCTTACAAATATTATAAATCCGAAAAGTTTGTTGGTTTGTTGGTTTGTTACTATATCACGCGCCAACGGAGCAACGGATTGACTTGGTTTTTGGCATAGATATAGTATAAAAGGCGGAAGGAGCTTTAGGATACTTTTTATCCCGAAAAATTTCATAGTTCCTGTAGGACAGGACAAAAACCCTCGAAAGCGAAACTGTCGCCACTATCACAAAGACGCTAAGTGATTAATTCCTCTATGACGCTAATATGGACTAACGAAACGTCACAGCCAAACGTAATTAGATGACAGGTGACATTGTCTGCAGACTTTTATAAATCACAAGTAGCGTGGCAAGGCGACAAATTGTTTTTCTACCATTATATCCCCTTGAAGAGGAAATAAAGTATGGATTGAAAATGACAACTGACATTAAAATTGGATAAAATGTTATTTTCCCTCTGCATGCTACATGTTACTATGACGTTTAATACCAGGCCGTCATTTTGTCTGACATTAAAAATATTTTTAAATATTCTATCATTAGAGGTTCAACATGTTTTTTTATTCTACCTTTATGGTACAGAATCATCATACTTTAATATTGTCAATCCGAAAAGTTTGTTGGTTTGTTCCTATTTGACGCAGCAACGGAGCAAAAGATTGACCTGATTTTTGGTATGGATACCTATGGTTTAATAGACAGAAAGTGATAATAGGATACTTTTTATATCTCGAGAAAATTCGTGATTCCCATGGGATAGGACAATAACTGTTTCTCAGCAATGGAGCAACGGATCGACTTGATATTTGGGGTGGGCATAGTTTGGAAGACGGAAAGTGACATGGGATACTTTCCATCCCGAAAAAATTGTGGTTCCCGTAGGACTTAACGATAAATTTTTCTCAGCAACGGAGCAACTTGCCTTGGCATATTGCATGAATATAGTTTGAAAGACGAAAAGTGACATAGGCCACTTTTTATCGCAAAAACTTTAACAGTTCCCGTAGGATAGGACAAAAACTAAGTGAGTGGGCTGCGGTAGCAGCCGTCTAAGCGCCAGAAATAACCTGTCATGGCAAGTTTAGGACGTTCCCACATATTTCGCACTCCTTCGCGGCACTCAACAGCACTAGCCCAGACTCGGGCTCCATAACGGAGCTTGCGCTCTCGCCATAGTGACGGAGTGTTTCGGAGCACAAGACACATCGTCATCCACCACTCGGGACTAACCAGTACTGAACGTCAGACAGCATTCCAACGCCCTGGTCCCAGTGCAGTGGGTCAGTCATAGTAGCCCAGCGCCTGCCTCTTCAACTGCAGAGGGCAGTGAGAACGGCAATCGCGATACCGACACCTCTCTTCCCCTGCAGCCCCACTGCGTCTGCCAACACGTTGACGGCCTAGCGGAAGGTAGGGTAGGTGGCGGCACCCACACCACCAGTTCCATATATCCCACCGCGGCCCCTTATCCTCGGCTGTCATATCAGAGTCCAAGAAGCAGCCTTGCTTTATGAAACTAAGAAAGGTTATTCCCAGCAAGTAACTGGAGATAGAGAGACAGAAAAGAAGCCACACCCAGCGCAGCAGGAGGAGCTGGAGTTCATATGCCTGGCAGACGGAGCAGCACTAGAGCAAAATCTTAACCGAGAAATTAACATATTTACAGACGGCAGTAAAATTAAAGGGAAAGTTGGGGCGGCATTATCCATTTGGGATGATGCCGCTGAGATCAGTACCCGCAAGCTGAAATTGGCCGATTGGTGCTCTGTGTAACAGGTCGAGTTATTGGCACTTCTTGAGGCTACCGAAAAAGCAAAAATCTTTTGTGACTCCAGGTCTGCACTGGAAACGGTAAGTAGTTGGCGTATCTTCCCTCCATCCCTTAGCAGTAAATTCAAAGCTAACATAAAGTTACTACACGCACAAAATAAAATAGTGAAACTTTATTGGATTAAAGCGCACGCGGGGATGGAGGGAAATGAGAGAGCGGACCAGCTAGCAAAGGAAGCAGCACTGCACTCGAAGTGCAGACCTATTTAGGATAACTGCCCCGTTTCATTCGTCAAGCGAGAAATCCGAAAGGACTCTCTTGACTAGTGGAACCGGCGGTATCAGGATGGACACACAGCGGCGGTAACCAAAACATATTTTCCGGATGCAAGGGCGGCATACAAGATCGTAAGAGAAATAGCACCAGTGGGAATCATAACTCAAGTGCTGACGGGGCATGGTGAGTTTTCCCAATACTTACATCGATTTAAGTTGAGGGAAAGCCCATCGTGCATCTGTGAACCCACAAAATAGGAGACTCCACTGCACATAATCTTGGAATGCCCAGTTTATGGAAAGCAGAGATTTGATTTAGAACAAAAAATTGGAATTAATCTAACACGAAAAAACCTTAGAAACAATTTTATCGAATTTTTGCACAAGTATTTGTAAAAAAGCAATACTTAATTAGGAACAAGTAGGTATAAACTATGCTGTACCATTGTAATGTTTATTATAACTGCAAACAGCCAAAAACATTGAAATATAGGTATACTTAGTTTTTATTCATTTGTAATTAAGACCCCTGATCATGTCAGGGATATTTCGCGATATAATAAAAAAAACTCCTCGGATGCAGCGTCGCAAGAGCGGCACTGCAGCCCGCCTAAGTTGCGACACTCCTCATAAGGCATGCAACCTACCGGCCATCCTCTCAGCTGCTTTAGTTAAAAGCGGCTGAAACTCGAGTGCCAGCCTCTAAGCTTCCTTGGGGGAAAAGACCCAAAGAAGAGGGAGACTTCGAGCGCCGCCTTTTCAGCTGCCTCAGACCTCCCCCACGACAAGGCGGAAATACACGGGGGGGTTGTATATACACTCCAACCGTAACTTAACCAACAAAAGCATTCCTCTAAGGTATTTTGATATTTGTCAGTTAGGTTAGGTTTCGCAGCCGACATAAACATAAGCCAAAATCAAAATACAACGCGGGCGAAGCCGCGGGTAAAAGCTAGTAGATAATAATTCATAAATGTGTTGATTTACTTAAGCATCTTATCAAAAATTCAACAGTAGTTTTTGGCGCGAAATGTTGTCTGACTATTACGCCTAGGCCATGCGTAGTAGTCAGGCATAAAAAACGTATACGCAGATAGAGACAAAAGATATTAGTTTCGTCCTGTTCACACTTTAATACTTGCACATCTCGCCCTCTCTTACTTTTGGAATTATTATTATTGAACGCCCTGTCTAGTTAATACTAGACTATGCCTGGGAGTTACGCGCAAAAAAAGCAACTACTTTTTAAAAGCAGATTTTTTGGTATTAGTCATTTTGGTATTTAGTGCTTTCTCTTGTTTTTTTTTTATGGAAGCCTGCTGTATTTAGTCTGAGTATTTAGTTCATTTAGATTTCCGGGGATGACAACACTGCCTCTGTGACAGTTTGTGAGTGAATAAATCATTATTTTGATTGAATTTATTAAAATAATTCAGCAGAATTGTCTGCATTTTTCATAGCTTCAGTGAATTGTGATATCTATCGCTCTGCATCGAAAATAGCTTGTCCTTGTTTATCGCTGTAATATATACCAGTGAGAGTTGCTGACCTAAATAAATATAAATAGGTATCGTTTCAAGACAGAATCTCTTCTGCAGTCTCCTGCCCCATTTGTAAATACATTAAAATTAATAATAGTTGTAAACAAGACCGAATCAAGCAACTTGGCGGCTTGGATGTTAGCTACAAGCTGCGGATAAGAATTTTTCAATGCCTTGAAGAATACCGCCTGGGACCACTGATGTGTGCTGCATGTTAGAGCCAGCACCACCATCTCCAACACCACCTCGTATTTCTTCCATCTTGAAGAAATAATTGCGTCACGTCACGTCTACCACACGCGTTCTATATTCTCGACAATATAAGAACGCAACCCAGCGCTCATGCTACCATGTTGGCAGTAGGCCCAAATCTTGTAGACGCAAGGATAAATAAAATATAATAATTTAAATAGAAAATATGGATGGTATATTTTCTTGATTCGTACAACACAACACATTGTGAGAAAAAAACAAACGAAACAAAAGACTGCCTAAAAGATTGACATGAATCTATCAGAGCATTTAACCTCTTTCAACAATAACCCAATCCTGACCGAATCTCAGACAGTTGCGCGAAGATTAGGTTATCCGTAGCTTGTATTTACATACAGGGTGAATATCCAGATGTACTAAGCGGAATGGAGGCGATTCAGACCACAATAATGAACAACGTTTTATTTGGGACCAATCCAGACTTCGAGAACCAAAAAATCTGCTGTTTCATACGCTTTGTTGATTCCGTTAGTTGCAATTTATAACACACTTTTATTAGTTTCACCTGTATGTTTGTTTGCTTGTAACCAAAATCTTTGAGCTCGATTTTGACCTATTATGAGCGATCAGATTTTCTTTACACTTTGCACACTTAGCAAAGACCAATATCAATGCATTTAATCGATTCAAATATCTGATTATCCTGATTAGATTCACCAGGATTCACCTATTACTTTCCGAATCCTTTGTACAAGAGTAAGAACATTTGTTAGCTATCTACAAAAAAGTGAAAACTAAATATAGGTAGTTTGAAAATACTAAAAAACATCATATCAAACGAATAAATGTAAAATAATTTTCAACATAGGCAGAAAATAATAATGAATAAAAAATATTAATACTATTGTATAAATATGCTATGAAAGTGTGTTTTTTAGTTTTTTAATCGATATTTATTTATGGAACAGCTTTATTTTTTCCTCGAATTTTGAGTTGACCCCATATTAAAAGTTGTTTATAATGATGATCGTAATCACCTCTCTTTGCTTAGTACCTACTTATTTAGCAGATAACCGTGTATAACATGAACCACTAGTGTATCATCATCCACGGCCTTCTTTATCCAACTGCTGGGTAAACTCCTCTCTCTTTCTGTGCCATCTGGCTCGACCCTGTGCCAATCGTGTCCAGGTTCGACTGGCGATTTCGACTATATCTTCAACCCATCTTGCAGTCAGACGACCAAAGCTCTGCTTACCTTGCCTCGGCCACCATACTGTTACAGCCTTAATCCACCTGTCGTCACTTCGCCTCGCTATGTTTCCTGCCCAGCTCCACTTCATTTTCATGACTATGGTTCCAACGTCTCGAACTTTAGGTCTTCGTCAGATTTCCGTATTTCGAACTCGATTTTAATGCCAAGCATGGACCTCTCCATGGCTCTCTGTATATTGTATCATAGCTTTGTTTTATACTTATTTATTCAAGTCAATGTCAATATAGTTATAGTCAAAGAATTGTATTATATGTATATAATTATCCAAAAAACTATTACATCTATTCTAGAGTTGACTCAGGTCAATAACTCCCTAGTCAACAAGCCTCCACAAAGTCCATTCCGCTAAAATGTGTCTATTATGCTCTTTATGCGATTTAGTTCGTCCTATGTGCTAATAGATTATACTGTGTTTGTTTCAGAGGTGAACAGTATAAGAGCCCAAAAAACAATTGTCTTCCAATTAATACAATCGAATACCATACAAATTATCCATGTTTGATGGTAGTGCCATAAATTACACAAGACATTGGCGAAATTGAAAAACCCCCTCACAGAAGCCACAAACCAAGAATTTAATTGCTGTCTGCTGCTCTTTAGAAGAATGTTTGCCATTAAAAACATCAAAGAAATTAAAGAAGAAATTGATTCAGCAGAAAGCAACCCACCTTCTCCAACCAATGAGAACTTATTAAATAATGAACATAACACGTCCAATGATGTAATGATTGAAATAGAAATCGACGCACCTAGTTATACAAATACAGTAACAACAGACGATATTAAACCTATTTTTACAGACACAAAAATTAAAAGAGAACCAATTTTCATTGTTACTGATTCAAAAACGATAACAGAAGACCATATTCGTAGCATTACTTGCACAGCTACTGCAGCAGATGTTCCTTTATTCATACCTAATGTTGCGATTAAAATAGAGCCCCAAGAAGCAACAGTTACTGATACAGAACTTACTGTTACTGATACGGCACCTATAGTTACTGATACAGCAACAGAACTTAATAAACCGATAAAAAGTACAAATAGTAACCAGGGAGAAGTCAAAGAAAAGGTAAAACCTTTCAAGTGCCACCTATGCAGTTACAGCAGCGCTCGGTCACACGGCTTGAAAGTCCATATCCAGAGCCACGAAGGCCTTAGACCGTATGAGTGTGATATATGCCATTACAAATCACAGCACAAAGCTCAGTTAGCCCGTCACATGCGCAAGCACGTATTCAAGAATATATGTAATGTATGCGGATTCAAAGCAAGGTCATCATGTAACCTTAAAATACATGAACGGATACACACTGGCGAAAAGCCGCATCAATGTGATAAGTGTCCGTATGCTGCAACCCATGCGTACAAATTAAAACTTCATAAAAAAATACATACAGATGAAAAACCCTTTAAATGTGATATTTGTGATTATAAAGCTAGAACTTTGAGCACTCTGAAAATGCACATACGTAGACACACAGGCGAAAAACCTTACCAATGTGATTTATGCGATTATAGAGCAGTTAAAGCATGCACTATAAGAGACCACAGACGTATACATACAGGCGAAATGCCTGAAAAATGTGACCAGTGTGATTATAGAACTATATCAAGAAGCCGTTTACTATGGCACAAAAAGAAGCATACTGGTATGCGCCCAGATCATTGTGATGAGCTCGAATTTAAGTCTATAACTTCCAGTGAACTCAGGAAACACTCATACACACACTCTGCTATAAAAGAATTATTCAAATGTACATCCTGCGACTTTGAGACAACAGTTAAATCAGAGTTTGAAGTACACAAACAAATCCATCTTGCAGAAAAGATGCTTGAATGTGATATCTGTCATTACAAAACGTTTGGGAAAAGTAATTTAGTCCGACATATAAAGACTCACACTGGCGAAAAGCCATTTAAATGTACCGTGTGTCATTACAGTTCATCACGTAAGAATTGTTTAGATCAACATATGAAAAGACACACAGGGGAGAGGAATTTTAAATGTAATATGTGCGACAATACGGCGATATCATTTTATACTTTGAAGCACCATTTGATAACGAAGCACAAGAAAGACCCTAGTGAAGTTTTTAAATTGGACTACTTAACAAAAAATAAAAATAAAACTTATTCAAAAGTTAGTTTTAGATCTACTTTGAGGTGGGATAAATTGCCAACCATTTAACTTTCCAATGTACTACAGATGAATAGAATGTGTCATCTTGGTTTTATAGGCCGACCGCCTAACGCGCGTATCGCCTGCGCGGAAGAAGGGAGCGGGGGGAGACGTTACGCAGAGCGGAGCGCAACTCCGCGTAAAATCCTTTTTAACCCCCGACGCAAAAGAGGGGTGTTATAAGTTTGACGTGTCTGTTTGTCTGTCTGTGGCATCATAGCGCCCGAACCACTGAACCGATTTCAGTTTAGTTTTTTTTGGATGAAAGGAGACAATCGAGAGTGTTCTTAGCTATGTTTTATAAAAATCGATTGAGCCGTTTAAGAGTTATGGTGGGTTAAAGTGGGGATGGAAGAACCAAAATTCTACAAATGTGCCCAAATAGTTGTCAATGTGTCGGGCGTTTTTTAAAATTTTAATTTATAATCATCAAATAAGTCCCACGGAAAATTAGTAGAACTAGTTTAAACCTTAGAAGATCGAATTTTGATAGATCGGCCATGCGATTGTGCTGCTGCATCTGCGAGACTTCTTTCGTGAAATGGGCTCTACTCCTGTCACCCACCCAGTTACATCTCCCCCCCGCTCCCTTTTTACCGCGCAGGCGCGCGTTAAGCGGTCGGTCTATAGTTATTTTTAATGAACTGTATCAATAACATGAAAAATAATTATCTAGACACGCGGCAGCGTGTCCAGCCAAAGTGTTCTACAGAAAACTGGCGACGCAGCGGCCGTGTGTAATATTACACGAACCATTTGGTATCTAGACACGCCGCAGCGTGTCCAGCCAAAGTGTTCTACAGAAAACTGGCGACGCAGCGGCCGTGTGTAATATTACACGAACCATTTGGTATCTAGACACGCCGCAGCGTGTCCAGCCAAAGTGTTCTACAGAAAACTGGCGACGCAGCGGCCGTGTGTAATATTACACGAACCATTTGGTATCTAGACACGCCGCAGCGTGTCCAGCCAAAGTGTTCTACAGAAAACTGGCGACGCAGCGGCCGTGTGTAATATTACACGAACCATTTGGAGCTACTTTTGACCCCCTCACAACTCAAAAACTATTTAGCCTACATACATGAAATTTGGCACATTTACTAAAGTCTTTTAGCTTATCAAGAATCCAAAATTTCATAAATTTTGCTCAGTCAGTTATTGATGTAATAACGTTTAAAAACTCGTGTTTCATTGACTGATTCACTGACTCACTGACTTATAGATCAAAAACCTAACCCACTTCCAGATGACCTAGAATCTTGAAATTTGGCAGCAAGGTAGACTATCGGGCGTCAAAAAAAAGGAAAAAATCTAAAAACTGAAAATTATTGACAATTAGTACTATTAACAAAGTAATTGTAAAATTTACCTAACCAATACTCTAAGATTTTCGATAGATGAACCATGCCATTTGTGATAGTAATATAATAAATACTAGATAACTTTTTCAGAGATAAGTGTACTATGATAATCATGATGTAACTAATAATTATTTCTGAACAAAAAGTTATGATATCTCATCAAAAACATAAATGTGAAATGGGAGCCAAAGTGTCGCCACCAAAAGAATTGAGATCTAACACGGGGGCCAAGTGTTCTGTAGAAAATCCTAAAGTTTAAGCTACAAGATCATACCTACAACATTCTAAAGGGATTTACTTATGTAATTCAAGCTCGTGATTCGACTTGGCTAGTTTAAGAATAAGTACAGTGCAAATAAGCATTCGTCTGTACGTGTAAACTTTAGTAAATGTGCCAAATTTCATGTATGTAGGCTAAATAGTTTTTGAGTTGTGAGGGGGTCAAAAGTAGCTCCAAATGGTTCGTGTAATATTACACACGGCCGCTGCGTCGCCAGTTTTCTGTAGAACACTTTGGCTGGACACGCTGCGGCGTGTCTAGATACCAAATGGTTCGTGTAATATTACACACGGCCGCTGCGTCGCCAGTTTTCTGTAGAACACTTTGGCTGGACACGCTGCCGCGCGTCTAGATACCAAATGGTTCGTGTAATATTACACACGGCCGCTGCGTCGCCAGTTTTCTGTAGAACACTTTGGCTGGACACGCTGCCGCGTGTCTAGATACCAAATGGTTCGTGTAATATTACACACGGCCGCTGCGTCGCCAGTTTTCTGTAGAACACTTTGGCTGGACACGCTGCCGCGTGTCTAGATTACGTAAATGATATTAATTAATAATTATAAAATAAAAAAGCAAAACACTTTCAATAAATTGTATTATTGACTGTACAATGTCTACATTCTACACCTTATTTATTCTACCTTATTTTAACTAAATAACCTTACTACGTAGTATTACTACATCTTTTTGACTGTCAACATAGATTTACTATACTTGTTGCAAATCACGAGTGCACGTGGCTTTTAGGGAACGTCCCTATTACGCGACTATTTTTGGTGTGATAACATCATATAAATCGATGAACGCCGGCTGCCCGCACCAGAAAGTGTCACGTTCCGCCTGAGCCGAGCGTGCGAGAGCGTGGAACCAGCGATAGAGAGGCACGATCGTCCTAAGCGTTCGGCTTGTTTCAGTTGTTGATTCAACAATGTTTTCATATGACGTTATCACGTCAAATTATCGTCTGTAAACCGACTTTACAGATGACCAATTTTTTTTACAACTTTTGAGCCTGGCGGTGACCACTCATGGTATGAAAAAAGCGCAAAAAATTACTGAGCGTGGTATGTTTGTGTTGTCACGCAAACCTATTCAGAATTTTAAAAAAATGTTATGGTGAAGCCGTGGTGTGGTAGTGACACCCGCCTCACAATCGTGGGTTCAAATCCCGGACCTGTACCAATGCATTCTTTGGAATTTATGTACGGAATCTAACACCACTGGCTATTCGGTGAAGGAAACCATAGTGAGGCAACCTGCATACGTCCGTAGAAGAAATGTGATGGCGTATGTGAATACATCAACCCGCACTGGGCCAGCGTGGGATATGGCCCAATCGCCCCTCATGGGTAGGCTTACGTCCTGCAGTGGAATATTTAAAAGGCTATTACAGTTACAATGGTATGTTCAAGAGAACAGTAAAAGAATGTGAATATGAGGCATTGATGGACGATTGTGTAAATGTGGGCCAAGGTGACGCTGAAGCAAACATTACTTCATTCGATCAACACCTAGTTGTGGCTTGTACAGTAATTTTCTCAAATAATACATTGAAATTAGTAGGTATTTAGTAGTAGGTACCTCGTTACTTTTCAAAATCCGACTTAGCCCAGCTGATTGGCAAGTTGAAGTGGCAGTGGGCAGGACATATAGTTCGGAGACTGATGACCGATGGAGTCGAAAAGTTTCTCGAGTGGATACCAGGAACCGGCAAGAGCGCAGCGTAGGACGTCTTCCTACGAGGTGAACAGATGATCTCAACAAGACCGCAGGATCGCGCTGGATGCAAGCCGCTACCAACCGGTCTTATTGGAGATCCATAGGGGAGGCCTATGTCCAGCAGTGGACGTCCTATGGCTGGTGGAAGCGGATATGAACGACTTCACACCGCTGTAATTGGGTGAATAAGCGAACATGAATAACAAAAAATCCATCATCAGAGCCCTTAATCCAGGTTTTGCGTAATTTTCTTAAATTTTCGCGTTCGCGTGTGGCTCCATACATTTTAGTTAGTTCTTCCTCGTTTCCGCCAGGGGCGCTGTACAAAAATGTATGGAGCCATACGTAAACAGCTGTTGTATCAATTTACGTATCAACCTGGACTTATCCCTCAGTACGCTGAGTGTGAGTTTTGTCGTAAACATGACGCGCTCTACGGCGAGCGCGTAAGCATGTAATTTGTATGAAGGAATGTACAGCGCCTCTAGCGGCGCGTTTTTGAACTGTACTGTCTTCATACAAATTACATGCTTACGCGCTCGCCGCGTCATGTTTACGACAAAACTCACACTCAGCTTACAGGTTCGCTTCAGTAAATAGAAACAATAAATATAAGTACTTCAAATATATCTGCTACATTCTTATATTGCAACATTTGAACTACTCTGTAGAGTATGTGCAAAAAGAGAACCGTCGTGGCGTTACGGTGAACTAACAATAAGATTTTATTCAGCAGCCAAGGTACCGACTATACTTGGTAGACGCGAGTACTGATGAAAACCGAATTGGTGTCTACCAAGTATCAAACACTTTTAGTTGTACTAGCAATGACAGAGTGTTGAACGTATTAAAATTAGTAAAATGGCACACGGGCGACCTCACCTAAGTCGCTTCTCTTTTTGCACAAATTCTAGAAACTATTCATTATCAAAAAAATCCGGGCTGCCATAATTATCTCCATTTTGAAATGGCTATACGTGTGGATTTTTTTACGAGCCCAAAATTGTCGTATCATCCGTCAGCCATAAGAAGTCCACTGCTGGACATAGGCCTCCCCTATGGATCTCCAATAAGACCGGTTGGAAGCGGCATTGCATCCAGCATGATCCTGCGGTCTTAATGAGGTCATCCGTCCACCTTGTGGGTGGACGTCCTACGCTGCGCTTGCCGGTACGTGGTCCCCACTCGAGAAATTTTGGAATACGGCAAACTTAACCCTTTCACTGCTGAGGTACTTTTTTTAAGGTGCCTGCTAATTCTAAAACGCACACGCAAGGCGCGGGAAGACGCTACCGCACACGCCTGGTGTGTGTAGTAGCCGCGGGGCGTGAGAATCGAAAACACAGACGTGTGTGTTTTCAGCAGTGAAAGGGTTAAAATAATATGATTGCCGTAATTGGGATTGCCGTATACGGCAACGAAAAGTCCGACGTATGCAGTGTTTTTATTGATACGGCAAATACGGTAGACAAATACTGCAATTTCAGACTGTCGTAGTATCTACTGAGGGGGTCCTTTCCTCTCATCTAATTCTAAAATCTAATGGGCTCAACTACGACATTTTGAAAGCGGAGATACGGCAGCCCAAACTTTGTGGATATGCCGTATTTTCCAGAAGTGCAACTCAAAATGCCGTATCAATAATAACACCGCTTCTAAAAAAACAAAACTCTTCTAAAAGTACTCATTCCGCCGTCTTCAAATCTTTATCGTCACCAAGCTTCTGCTTCTCAAATAATAGCCTTAATTTCTCTGTAGCAGTCATTGGCAGTCGATCGTTCCTTCCAAACTGTTCATTCGGCAGTTCCGTCATGTTTAGTTCGGGGTTTTTGAACGTGAACGGCGTCCACGGGCCTTGCACGGACGGGTATTCTGTGTATTGGTATTTACGGAGTCGTTTGCTGGAGATGTCGCCTGGAAAAGAAGGTTGACAATATTTTAGTGCAGTAGAAACAGCTGCTGCGTCGTCTATGGTAAAACTCGTCGCCGTACAGTATTTTAAGAGAGAGAACAGTGTAACAGATTAATTAAACGGCTTGTTCTCAAAAAGACAGATTATCAAATGGGTAGATTCTCAAAAAGACAGAAGTACCTACACTTAAGCAAAAAAGGAAAACAAACTTTTATTTACAAATATTTACATTGGTTCACTAATGTTTCAATAACCAATTATTTGGCAAAAATTTAGCTACTCGGAATTTTAATTCGATTCCAGATTTGACAATAGCTACTGTCATTTTTGAGTTTTTGACAGTACATACTGTCAAAAATGACAGTAGCTGGAATCGAATTAAAATTCCGAGTATAGACAGAATATATCATATCGAATGATATTTTGTTTTTTGTACATGTTTCATTTCATACATTGTTATCTTTATAAATTTAACACAAACCATGAGATAAATAAGTTGTCAAGTGCGTGTCGCGACAACGTGAATGATAGGTTTCCGTAGATGGTGACGATGATTATGATGTTGATCAAAACCAATTTTTATGATGTCAATAGATAGTTCAGTGCTAGAAAGCATTTCGATTTTCCTTCATAACTCAAAAAGTTATTATTCCACAATCCATCCATCCATCCATCCATCAGCCATAGGACGTCCACTGCTGGACATATGCCTCCCCCATGAATCTCCAATAAGACCGGTTGGTAGCGACTTGCATCCAGCGTGATCCTGCGGTCTTAATGAGGTCATCCGTCCACCTTGTGGGTGGACGTCCTACGCTGCGCTTGCCGGTACGTGGTCTCCACTCGAGAACTTTTCGACCCCATCGGTCATCAGTCCTCCGCGCTATGTGCCCTGCCCACTGCCATTTCATTCCACAATGCTCAAACAATTTTCAGATAAATTTTGTAATAAGATCTAAAAACTCAGAAAGTTTGAATATTCTATCAAATATACTTTATAAATGGGGGGACACTCAAGTCAACATGTATGGGAGCTACCCCTCAAATAGATAATATTGAAAATTTTAAGAATCTAAAATTGAGATCTGTATAAAAACTACCGTATTATCAAATTTCATTCAATTTGATTCATAAATGTGGAAGTTATAAGGGTTCCTTGTTTTACTACAGAACTCTAATAAAACGAGGCATTTTTTATTTATTTAGTAAGAAACATTACCTTGTTGTGTTCGCAGTACTTCAATCCATTTGGTGACTTCATCATGAGTTTTCTGGTGCATGCTCATCCAAACTCTGTCGCCATTTACTAGAATAATAATAAATATTCATTTAATCATTCATTCAGCTTTTGGTATTATACATACACTTAGCGGCGTCATTTCTATACATTACAATTTTCAACGGACTATAATAATAAATGAAATAAAGTTACAATGACTGCCTCGGTGGCTCAGTGGTTAGTGACCCTGACTTTTGGGACAAAGAGGCGTGGGTTCAATCCCCACCCAGGACAAACATTTGTGTGATGAACATAGGTGTTTGCTCTGTGTCTGGGTGTAATTTAGGTACTATCTATATAAGTATGTATTTAAAAATATGTATATGTAGTATATCAGTCTCTTACAGCCATATCACAAGCTATGCTTAGTTTGGGGTGAGAGACCGTGTGTAAGATGTCCCCTAATATTTATTTATTAATTTTATTTAAGAATTTTTGCAGCTGTAATGGGCCTTGTATAAAAGTGCGTGCTTTCCTGTTTCCTAAGAGATATAATCTAAAGCTTTTTAAGGTCAGATTGGATAGGTATGCGAGCTTCATCTTCGACCACAACGTCGCTTACCATCAGGCGAGTAGGTGGTCAAACACAGACTGATTTGCATTTAAAAAAAAAAGTTGCCTTTATTGTTACGTAATATGTAATAGTATTATTAGTACCCTTATTTCTATTCCTTTTTAAATATTAGTATTCCTTATAAAATAGTAGACATATGCAGGTTGCCTCACGATGTTTTCCTTCACTGAAAAGCCAGAAGTGTGAAATTCCGTACATCAATTCCAAGGTATTTATTGGTACAGGACTGGGAATTGAACCCACGACCACACAATTATAAGGCGGGTGTCATTACCACTTGGACCACCATGGCTCCCAGCTGATTGATTCCGTGGAAATTGTTATACACCACCATGATAATGTAATACCAAAAATAAAAATAAAATTCAGCTTTAAGAAAGTAATTGAATTTTTTTGCTTTAAGTACTTACAATATTCGCCAACCACAACAGGGCTCCGGTGCCGTCTCGGTTTTAGATACACCACCACGCCGGGGTTTTCCTTAGCAAAATCAACTAGATCTTGTTCTATGAAGTCCCTGTAAATAACCATAAAAGATCTTAGTCAGATGTTCCCTCAATTACTCGATGGTCAAAGATGGACAAAGCGAAGCAAAGATCTTTGTTTTAACTCGGTGATTTTGCTTCTGTGTCAGGATGTTGGTTTTCATCTACGGGTTGCATTGTTCAACGAAACTCGAAACATGGTACACTGCTGTCATATGTATATTTATGGAATTTATTGCCGTCGGCAATTTTTTATTGTGGCGACATTTCCCTACAAAAGGGGGGCAATTTTCTTTCGCGTTATTCATCAGCTGATTTTCATATTTGGCAAGATTGTTTAGTAACTAAATCCTAACAATATTAGCGCGTGTGAACAAAATCGGTCCAGAATGGGTCGAGATATGGCTTATGAAGATTCAGTTATAGAGATGTATCGTGAGTTCTACTGTTCGGACAACTACTAGTGATCATCTATCCCTCCATCAGCCATAGGAAGTCCACTGCTGGACATAGGCCTCCCATAGATCTCCACTAAGACCGGTTGGTAGCGGCTTGCATCCAGCGCGATCCTGCGGTCTTAATGAGGTCATCCGTACACCTTGTGGGTGGACGTCCTACGCTGCGCTTGCCATTGCGTGGTCTCCACTCGAGAACTTTTCGACCCCATCAGTCATCAGTCCACCGCGCTATGTGCCCTGCCCATTGCCACTTCAACTTGCCAATCCGCTGGGCTATGTCGGTAACTACTAATGATATGAACTAATAGTAAAGACGGTATAGTCTTTATTCCCGATAAATGATATATCAGAATGACCCATTAAGTTTTCTGTGAAGAAAGATATCTTTATGTAACTAACCTGATACCTCGACTGCCTCCATGAGTTTTGCAGAATTTCAGAACTATTCTCTGCAATTGGCACACGTATCTCCCGACACCGTTCTGTAATGGTGCTCGGACAAATGCCGGCGGTAGAAATAGGTTTTTCGCCGACATCTTCAGTAAATATTGTAGGAATTTTTAAAATAAGATTTGCAATATTTTGGTTACGTTTTGAGGTTATGTTGATCTAAGTTGACAGCTGTGACCGAATTCGATATTGTCAAAGTCAGTGTGTATGACAGTGATAAAAGATGATTAAAATCAATTTTTTTTTAGTGTTGATAGGACAATAAAACCTTTCTAGATGCAGCAAAATATTGTGATCTAATGATACTAGGAGTCAGTAGGTGAGACCACACTAGCACGCTGGCACAGCCCGGACACTCCGCGATTTTTCATACAAAATCTGCTGTCTTACGCACACTACACAACTACTTACTCACAGACAACACACATACGCACGGTCGCTACACGTGCATTTGTGTGCGGCACGTTTATGGCTGTCAGCGATCACTACAACGTGACGACATGCCGCGTGAGTGAGACAGTTGCGTACTCAATTTGCAAAAATGAATACAAATCTAGTGCTTAGAAAGTATAACAATTACTTAATTTGGAAGCATTTTAACGAAAAGTAACCGATCTACTTCATTTTAAAGAAATTATAAAGAGGAAGTTACCAAATAATGTAAATAAGTTCCTATTATTTATCCTTAGGGGAACATTAAAATTTCTTGTTTTGTTACGTATCATTGATATTCAACCACACACAGTACAAGTCTTCCCTATTGTCACAGTCTAGGTAGTTTATATTAGAAAATCCACCGGCTTGTGCAGCCCGCGCGCAGATAGAGAGTTCTGTCCGTGTACGCGGGGTGGAAGTGAGGAAGACTCAAACGGGTGGTGGGTAACGAGTGGCCGTTCTATACGTAGTATTATTGTATATTCTTTGACGCTGGATAACAGTCGTTTCCAAACAGTTTATTATCAAATCTTTATAGCTGTGTCAAGCAGTAGATATTTCGCGGCCACAGAGATTCCATTGCTTTCGGCTGCCTAAAGGTCGCATTTTTCGATGTATCTCGAAGAAACTTGGTACACAGGTTCTTTATTATAATTTTTTTTTGGTCATTGTTTATTTTTGATGTACGTATAATATAATTGCTGTACGTCCATTAGGTACTGACAAAATAGATATAGACGTCAATTGTGGCTCTGCTGCGGAGCATACTCTCCAGCAGAGCCACTCCGAACTTGTATTCAGGAAAGATAATTGCGACTGTTTTATGATGGATACTCTTGTACGATTAGTACTTAATGCAAAAACAGTACTATAAAACTTAATGTAACAACAGTACTATAATGAAAGTTTACACAAATTCGGAGTGGCTCTGCTGGAGAGTATGCTCCGCAGCAGAGTCACAATAATAATTGATGTCTATTTTGTCAGTACCTAATGGACATACAGCAATTATATTATACGTACAACATGTACGTCTAATGTACATCATTTTAAGGTAATATTGATTTTTTTCTAGATGGTGGCGCTGCCGAAGAGGATGACACCAATTTTTACCTATAGTGGGATTAGTAAGTTTTATTTTTTAATTTTAACTGTTGATACCAATAATCTACTTGTAACATCTTTGTACTGACACAGTTTAAAGCAATAAAAATTTACTTTACTTTACTTTACTTTAAATTCGAATAGCAAAAAAGTATGAAGTTAGATTGGGCAACCCTCACCTTATCATGAACATTGAACACGTACAATACGTAATAAGTAACAACAATAAACGGAATCAAATTGGAATCGTGTAACTTCGTTTTTGAAAATTTTTAATCGTTTGCATTCGTTTTTAATGTTTTATTATTTGTTTATAGTATTTTATTGATTAGCATTCAAAACATTTCTCTTCAAAATAGCTGTTTTTCATCTTGCTTTCCCGCCAAAGTGAACGCGTTATCACTGTGGATAACGTTTGTTAACAAATAAACTCTTTTAGTTGTGAAAAATATCTCTAAAGCTAGGTTTAAAATCGTTATGAATGCAAGGAACAAACGGAATGACACTACATCAGGTAAAATTACTGTTTTTTGAAATAAACTAAGAATAGTAACTTTCCATGAAAATGTGCTATGGTCTAAACTTTGCTTATATTGTAGATGGTAACCAACCAAAGCGTGTTAAAAAAGAGTGCTCTTACGGAGAAAAATGTTATAGAAGGAACCCAGCTCACTTCAGGGAGTTCTGTCATCCACATTGTAAGTACCTTCAAGCAAATGTCTATAGAGCCACAATCGTCCAAAAAAAGTGTCTGAGCCAAAACTCTGCCGAAGCTATGTAGTGGGTAGGCTTTTTAGTTAGTCGTAAGGCGATTGCAAGCTGATTACAATGCGGCGCGATGCCAAAGTGCTCGGTTTCAAGCACTAACTTGGTGACATAACATCGAGATTAGAGAAAACTGGTCATTGTGATTTATTTAATGTAAATATCTAAGTTGGTATGTATGTTTGGACATTTTTTACTATTTTCACATAGGGACTGTGAATGCACAAAACACCCATGCGGCGTCAGTGCAGGACTTATCGCACCCACTTCGAATTAGACTTATGGTTACTAGAATTAATTTAATTTGTGATGGAAGGGGAAAAGTATGCTACATATAAAAGTTAAAGATAAGTGAAGACTGACTGAAATCCAAAAGGCCATAGGTGTTGCAGATGTAACTCAAAAAGATTAAAATGGTGTTGGATTGGCCACACACTGTGAACAACACATAACTTGGTCTGTGTATGACTCTATACTAAACACTAGGTATTATTGGGATTCATAGAGTATCACTGGGTATAACTGTTTAGCATTACTGATATAATTCAAGTCAAAATACAAAACAACCTAATACCTATTTAAGGAATAGATATTAAGGAAAATGTATTGTAATACAATATTAATGAACAAAGGCTATATTATTTTATTTTAAATTGTAATTTGCCTACATATTTCAGTAGAAGCAATCCTCGACACATACTCAGGAACTGGTCCATACAACATTCCGGATAAATACAGCATGGACCAAGTCACCATCGAGGAGCAACTGGATGTGATTGTGGAGAAGCAACTCTACACTCCTTGGGTTAAGGATAGGAGTTCCGGAAACCCGGGAGAAAGAAATATTGGAAGTAGTGATGGAGCAACTTCTAGGTAAGAAGAAAAAGCCAAATACAAATACTAAAATAACCGGCTAAGTGCGAGTCAGACTCGCGCACGAAGGGTTCCGTACCATATGAAATCCCCCTTAATATATTTTATTTGATTTTAATTATTTATTTTTGAAAGGAATATACAACTGAATAATCTGTAAATATTTCTAGATTTTTCCTGTTGCCGTTATTAATATCGAGCAAAAAAATCTGTGATTGTTTGAAGCATCTACCTATCACCATTATTAATATCGAGCGAAAAACGGCAAAAAATCAGGTTTGTTGGATCCTCCATGTTTTTTTTTCTGATTTTAGTATTTGTTGTTATAGCGCCAATAGAACGTATATGTAGGTATACATCATTTGTGAAAATTCAACATTCTAGCTATCACGGTTCATGAGATACAGCCTGATGTCAGACAGACGGACCGCGGGGCCTTAGTAATAGGGTCCCGTTTTGACCCTCTGGATACAGAACCCTAAAAATACCTTTTTACAAACATTTTTAACCCCCGACGAAAAAGAGGGGTGTTATAAGTTTGACGTGTCTGTTTGTCTGTGTGTCTGTCTGTCTGTCTGTCTGTGGCATCATAGCGCCCGAACCACTGAACCGATTTCAGTTTAGTTTTTTTTTGAATGAAAGGAGACTTAATCAAGAGTGTTCTTAGCTATGTTTTATAAAAATCGATTGAGCCGTTTAAGAGTTATGGTGGGTTAAAGTGGGGATGGAAGAACCAAAATTCTACAAATGTGCCCAAAATGGTTGTCAATTGAAAGTTTGTTGTCAAATATTTTTGTGTCGGGGGTTTTTTAATTAGGTAGGTATATTGTATTCTAAAATATTCTCAAAAATACCGTTCTCCGCAAAAAGTACAGTACAGTATATAATGCTGATAGTCGAAAAATGTAAGTCAATAAATACCGAAAAACTATTCAAAATAAGTATTCTAGTCACACTACATACGACCTAGCTCGAAATCTGGATCCATCAAAAGCATGTCGGCTATAGTCGGACTGCTTAAGAGGAAGGATGGTCTGTAATTTTCCATACAAACGTATTACGCTGTTTTATTCCTGGAAAATACTTTTAGAGCCTCAATTTTTTGTCATAAAATTAAATTTAGCTGTTTAGACTACTCTGTCTTTTCTTTTTCTTGATAAATTAATTATCAGGCAAAATATGACCCTTCAAAATCACAAAAAAATTCACCATTATTACTGACGTCTTTAGAGACCTACCAGAAGAGACTAAATAATATCTAACGAAATATAAAATGACAGAATCATGAACACATGTTTTTTTTAAATTTTGACATAAAAAACACTTGATTGATCTTGTTTTTGAAGAAGAAAACAGCGTAATACGAAACGTTGTCTCGCCATGTTTTTTGTAGGTATAAATCGCTCTGAGCTGCAATTGTCCCTATCGCACGATGCGGGGGTAGGGTCGAGGTGAGGGAGGTTCAAACCTATACGTACACAAGCACTAGGGATGTAGTAATAGTCGATATTTTTGTCGATGCTCTAGTGATGTCCATCGATATCGATGTTTATTAAAAAGATTAGTTATTTTTCAAGTCCTGTGATTTGACCGTTGTATGTTTGTTACTTTTGAAGAAAAGATTTTATGTATGGAATATAGGCGTTTAGTTGCTGCGACATATTGCAGCGATTATACAGAATATCGTGCTGTATCCGCAGACATCTAAATGAGTTAGGCGCAGAATAACCAATTCTCTTAATGCCCAACTAATCTGGGAATGCTCAATTCTACGAAAGCATAATTCTATGAATGCCCAGACGCAGATGACACTTCGCCGTAATTCGCTAATTATTGCGCATGTGCGCACAATGCCGACGCCGCGTGGCGTAGTGGTAAGCACGGGCGTGCGCGCGGGAGACATGAGGTTGGCGGGCGGTTGTGTCCGTGCAGCGTCTTGTCTCTCTGGCTCCTGCACATACCTATAAGTATTTTGCCTATTGCGCAGCGTTCTGCGCCTAACTTTCCATCCGCTGACTTGTGTGGCGCGAATTATACGTGAGATTCATTCGAGAAAACAGCCCCATTGGCTATCCGTTCATTGAACTATGTGCCTTGCCCTTTGTCATTTTAACTTGGCTATCCGCTGAGTTTTGCTGAAAAGTGTGTAGTAATTTGTGGATGTTCTATCCTGTATTTATATGGTGTGTGCTACCCACTGCTGCTTTAATTTGCTAATAGTTTCAACTTTTTTAAACTTATTCAAAGTAGAACCTAAGTATGACAAGCAGTTCTCCAAACAGTAAGCATTGCATCTGTTTAATTGAATTCTTAATTATTTTTTATACTACTGGACTACTCGCGCAATGAATATACGGGAATAGTTACAATATAAAAGGCAAGAAGTTTTATATGTCCAGATATACAGGGTTATCCAGAACTGGTGTACTAAGCCGAAAGGAGGTGATTCGGACTATTATTATGAACAACTTTTAATATATGTGGCCAAACCGAAATTCGAGAAAAAAACCAATCGTGTCAAACATTTTTTCGAGTCCAAGTTGCAGTTTTGTATGGAACAGCTGATTTTTAGTTCACGAAATCCGCAGCTGGACCCATGTTCATATATTCATATAATTTTATTGGTATCAAAATACAAGATACAAGTCAATCCAAATCAATTACAATTGTAGTTATAATTATAATATCCTTAAAATTTCAGCTTAGCTAAAGCAAAGCATAATTATCTTAAAATTACAATAACATAAAATAGCTGTAGTTAAATTAATTAAATTATATATTTAAATAAATGATTAAATATTAAATTGTAAAAACAAAACGATAATCATTCAATATAAATCTGAACAATGCTACAATATCAAAACTTAAAATGACAAAAATTGCATAGTTAATAAATTAACAAATATGAATTTGTAACAAAATATAGTAAACATAGTAAACTTTGTTCATAATAACGAACGTGTAGGTAGGTACACCTCTGAAACCTCCTTCACTTTGTAAAACACGACCTTGTAAACAGGTATCGTGTATGCACCAGTAGACGTCACGTGACAGAAATGATGATGATGAATTGAGAAACCTTTCATTTTGACTGACCTACAAAAAGAAGGGGATTTGCAATTCGTGTATGATAAGATAAGATAAGATATATTTATTGGCCTTATAACTACAAACGTTACACTAGGCAAGTCAAATTTACAATTGTATCACAAATAATCACAATGCATAAAATTCAAAAATAATAATAAAAACAAAACTTAAGTAATACAATATCAATTAGGTAGAAACAACTATTATAAAATTAGCAAAATTTAAAACTGTTAGGTAATTCAAGGGCTTAAAAATAGGTACTAATTACTTCACATATTCGATTTTTCCGAGCCGATTCTCAAGTTTATTTTTACAAGTTTATGTTTAACTTGCAATGTATGTATGTAAATAATATATTTTTTTGGGTTAAACCATGCAACGCAATTTTGAAGCAGATATTGAAGCTATCTGTTATTTATTACGTACCTAAATCACTTGAAAGATTTTATACCCCTAAAATTGTGTAATATTCGAAAATTTATAGGTTGAATTAATTTTAAAGTTTAGATTCTTCTTTTTGGACTATTTAATTTAAATAAAAGCTTGTTTTTAATAAGATTTTACACTTTGTTTATTGTCTGTTGAAGAGTTATGTGCGTATTTTCCTTAAAAAAATATTTATTTCCTTAAAAAAATATATAAGTTTTTTCAAAAAATATTATTCGAAAGAAAATTAAAATCAATATACCTACTTCGCCTATATGTGTAAAAAAAGATAATGTAGCTTTCTAATTCGATTAAAAATATTCAGTATAAAGGTTTTCGTTTGCTATGCGCTATCCCAAAAAACCGGAGCTTATGTACCTACCATATTTTGCTACAATTCAAAAGAATACACCAGCCGTCCGCCTGAGCTAGGAGCGCGGGCGGGCGCGGGAAGGGCGCGGGCGGTGTTGTTGCGCAGCACACACACAAATACAATTGCATCACACCACACATAGAAGCTCCCTGGCTTGGGCGCATCGCGACAGCAATAGTTTAGCCAAATACCTACTTCTCAAATTCCTTGGCGCTCAGCTTTCCTCTTAACTCAGTAGTCGCCTGCGCGGGTTCAGGGGCGCGGGGGTAAACGGCAAAAGGGACAGATGTTGCAGCTCGATGGAATGTTTTAGATATAGCACGATTAACTAGTTCGTGATCGACATATTTACGTGAGAAATATAGCTCACAATTTACAGATATAATTTAGTATATACTAGACGACCCGCACCGGCTTCGCACAGGTGTATTATACATATAAACCTTCCTCTTGAATCACTCTATCCATAAAAAAAAAACCGCATCAAAATCCGTTGCGTAGTTTTAAAGATTTAAGCATACAGACAAACAAACAGACAAAAATAGCGACTTTATTTTATACTATGTAAGGAAGCTGTTACGATTCGTTAATAAATCATATAGAGAGACGTACATCATCAGAGATGTGTGTCACATGTAGAGAAACAGACTCAGTCAGACTCTAGTATCTTATTGTAATCCCTTTGCACCCCGGCAAAGAGACATCACCGGGGACCCGCCGCCGGCACCTGTCTCAGTCCCCCTCTGTACCGCGCAGGCCAGGACTCCTTTAAACGGTCTGACTATAAATGTTATGATGACTTTCGAATATAGTTCTTTATATTATGGCCGAAATACGTAATTAAATGTTTGTATTAATTTTCAGCACAAGAAACAATCAGCCGACAACTTCAAATGTAAAGACAACAACAACAACAAATCTACAAGAAAGTGAAGAAAATAAGCCACTTCGAGGAATCCTTAAAAATGTAACAAGAACATTTACTTTTTCTTCCCCTGTAAGCACTGTAGGGGAGCAAAATTTGGCATCCCTTCAGGGCTCGCAGAATCCGTTACAGACCCCTCAGAGGTCACAAAATACCAAAACTCGTAAAAGGCCACGGAGTCCTGAGCTAGAAGACCAGAATTTGACTACAACCGGTCAAGGGTTAAGGGATTCGGTGGCTCCTGATGGGTCTCCTATGACACCTCAGATGCTAAAATATTCGAAAAATATTCAGTTACGAAATTCATCGAACCCTAAGAGATTTAAAAAATCGACCTCTCCTGAGGGGCGGAATTTATTGACCACTCAGGAGACGCAAAATACCTCACCGACCCCTCAGGGGAAACAAACTCGTCGGGGTTTACGGAATTCTGCGACGGCACAGAATTTACAAGAAAAAACATTGACTACAATCACTCAAGAGTTAAGCAATCTGGCTCCTGAAGTATCGGAAAATTCTATGACACCTCAGATGCTCAAATATGCGAAAATTATTCAGGCACGAAATTCATCGAGCCCTAAGAAGTCGAAAAAATCGATATCCCCTCAGAGGGTACCAGATTGTTCGACGTCCCAAGAAACGCAGAATTTATCCCCGATCCCTGAGGGGTCGAAATCTCATCAGGAGTCACAGAATTTATCGACTCTACAGAAATTACAGAAGAAAAAATGGACTAATACTACTCTAGGGCTAAGTGATTCTGTGACCACGGACGGGTTGCGAATTCCTATGACACCTGAAATGCTACGATTGTCGAAAAATATTCAGTCACGAAATTCGTCGATCTCTAAGAAGTCGAAAAAATCTATATCCCCTCAGGGAGTACCAAATTTGTCAACGTCCCAGGAATCGCAGGATTCGTCGCCGCTCCCTCAGGGGTCAATATCTAATCAGGGGCCACGGAATTTGTCAACTCCACAAAAAAATGTGGTACAGGAACAGAATTTGACTACAAATACTCAAGAACTATGTGATTCTGTGACCCCTGAAGGTTCGCAAAAGCCCATGACACCTGAAATGCTGCGATTGTCGAAAAATATTCAGTCACGAAATTCGTCGATCTCTAAGAAGTCGAAAAAATCTATATCCCCTCAGGGAGTACCAAATTTGTCGACGTCCCAGGAATCGCAGGATTTGTCGCCGCCCCCTCAGGGATCAAAAACTCGTCAGGGGTCACGGAATTTGTCAACTCCACAAAAAAATGTGACACAGGAACAGAATTTGACTCCACAAAAAAATGTGGTACAGGAACAGAATTTAACTTCAAATACTCGAGAACTACTTGATTCTGTGATCCCTGAGGTTTCGCAAAAGCCTATGACGCCTGACATGCTACATTACTTGAAAATTATTGAGTCACAAAATTCATCGAGCTCTAAAAAGTCGAAAAAATCGATATCCCCTCAGGGGCTACCGTATTTGCCGAAGTCCCAGGGATCGCAGAATTCGTCGCCGACCCCTCAGGGATCAAACGTTCTTCAGGGGTCGCGAAATTCATCGAGCTCTAAGAAGTCAAAAAAATCTACAGTCACTCAGGGGTTGTCGAATTTGTCGGCTTCTCAGGGGTCGCAGAATTAGTCTTCAACCCCTCAGGGATCGGAAACTTGTCAGGGGTCACGGAATTCACCGGCTCCACATAAGTTACAGGAACAGAATTTGGCTACAAATACTAGTCTTGAGGGGTCGCATGGTCCTATGACGCCTGACATGCTACATTACCTAAACATTATTCAGTCACGAAAATCATCGAGCCCTAAGAAGTCGAAAAAACCGATATCCCCTCAGAGAATACTCGATTTGCCGACGTCACAGGAATCGCAGGATTCATCGCCTACCCCTGAGGAATCAAAAACTCGTCAGGGGTCACGGAATTCACCGACTCAACAGAAACTACGGAAAAAAAGATCAACGAAAACTACTCAAGAGCTAAGTGATTCTGTGACCCTTGAGGGCTCGCAAACTCCTATGACGCCTGACATGCTATATTACTCGAAAAAGATACAGTCACGAAATTCATCAAGTTCTAAGAAGTCGAAAAAATCGATATCCCCTGAGGGACTACCGGATTTGCCGACTACATCCCCTCAAGTGCTGTCGAATTTGTCGGCCCCTCAGGGGTCGCAAATTTCGTCGACCCCTCAGGGGTCTCAAACCACTCTTTACCCCGTATTCAACATATCACCCACTAAACAGGTCCCAAAAGAACAACCGAACCCTCAAGGGGTTAGAACTTTAAGAAATGAAGAAGAATCGAGAAGCACTAGTACAGTGGATGGTCAAAGCTCATCAAGACAAAATAGTAAGTATTTTTCGTTATTCAGCAGTACAGGCCTAATTAGTTTTTATGCGTTTTCAATGTCATATTGCTTTGATCATGTCTTACAAACTACCTTAGAGTTTTGATGCTCTTTTTCATTTTAAACCGACTTTAAAAAAAGAGGTTGTCAATTCGTTCGTACGTTTTTTGATTACCCCGCCAACTATGAATCGATTTTGATGATTCTTTTTTGATTGATAAATCGTACTTCAGAGGTGGTCCTATTTAAATTTTATCGAAATCGGCTCAGCTGTTTTTGAATAATGAACAATAATGTGAAAATTACTACATCGATGACACATAATTCATAAAAATACACGGTTAAAGTCAGTTATGCCATGTTTGTAAAATAATGTAAAATAATTATGTTAAAATTGTTATATTTTCAGGTTCAGACTACCGTCCCATAGTGCCGCCCACTCGTCGCGTGGAAGCCTTCCTAAACGTAGTAGCACCAAAAGGCAAGATGGCCGCCAAACACGCAGCCAGCGCGCCCTTCCACCTGTTCTATACAACTATCACTGCGGCCAGGGAGACGCATACTCAGCCATATTCTATCACTTTTCAAGGTAATCTGTTGTGTACATAATATACCAACCAACAACCATATTCTATCATTCTGCCATATTCTATCACTCACCCATATCAGTTCTCAAGGTACATAATTTGCTTATACTCGGTTTTACTAATTAGTCTTTAGTTGCCGGATGTATTGCTC
The DNA here is from genome assembly GCA_964007245.1 of Hypomecis atomaria. NCBI lineage: Eukaryota > Metazoa > Arthropoda > Insecta > Lepidoptera > Geometridae > Hypomecis > Hypomecis atomaria. Next base: position 9,878,167 of record OZ023310.1, read on the forward strand.
TAAATACTTCTGCGTTAAATGATCAAACTCAGTGGTCATCACCACCACCATCACCCATCATCATTAGCAACACCACCCATCACCATCATCATCTAACATCATTCATAATCATCAGCCAATATCATCACCATCTAACAACATTCATAATCATGATCTATCATCAAAATCATCATCATTTACCATCATCCATCGTGTCATCATCACACCAGCCGCAGGAAGTCTATGACTGAACATAGATATTCCCATAGTGCCACCTACTACACCATAATCCACCATCGCCCATCATCGTCCGCTATCATCCGCCGTCATACGCAATCATCCGTCATTACCCGCCATCATCGACCATCATTGACCATCATGGACCATCATCCACTAGCATTCAACATCACCCACCATCATCGACCATCATTCGCCATCATCTACCATTTTTTATGGCCACCATCTTCAGCGCGCCCTTCCACCTGTTCTATACAACTATCGCTGCGGCCAGGGAGACGCATACTCAGCCATATTCTATCACTTTTCAAGGTAATCATTCATTGCAGTACAGGGCAGGTGCCTATTTATTGCCTATATCCTTCGAGCAAATATCTACAGAGCCACAATCCCTAAGTGAAAGTAGTAAAAACATGTACGAGCGCCGCACTACATACCCACTTAGATATTATATATATCGGCGCGTCCGCCAGACTGGCCCGATAATCTTCTTCATCCATTGAGGGATCGTTATAAATAAATAGGCAGCGAGTTATCAGAATTAATTGTATTCTCCTTGGATAATTTAAGTAATTACAGTCACACGTTTTATATCTCAATTATTTCAACCTCAAATCTATTCCCGCCGTTTTCTACATTTTTTTTCCAATATTAAACTAATGACAATCATATTCCATCTCAACTGTCAACCGACCATCAATATTGCTATGGCGCCTTTTTACAGCGACGTGCGGTACGCGAGCAAAGAGTTCCGTCTACCGCCGAGAGCAACCTCTTTATAATCAATCTTTGCAAGGAGTTCCGCTCGCCCATTGCACGTGCTGTTTACAATGCTCCGGCGCCTTCATATACATTAAATAATTCACAATGACCTGTTTTCTCGAATCTCGACGTTATGTCACCTAATAAGTGCTTGTAACCGAGCACTTTGACATCGCGCAGAGTTGTAGTCGTCTTGCAAACACCTTACGACTAACTAAAAAGCCTGCCCACTACGTACTCGCTTGGGTAAGGTTTTGGCTCCGACACATTTTTTGCGCGATTGTGACTATATAGATACTTAATCGATGCCTATGACCTAAAAAATGAATGTTTTCGAATCAACATTTCAAGATTTCTGCAGTCCTTCAAGAAATTGGCAAGTGTCAGTGGTACCAAAGGAAAAGAGGTCAGTTTTCAAAATTCGATAAAAATGATCTCGGTAGTTAAGCTGAAAACAAACTATCGGGCGCGGCTGACGGTCGCGACTTAGCAGTGTGCACAGTCTTAAAACATCCGACGCGCCAGATCGCTCTCGGACGTCCGAACCTCAGAAAAATTACAAGTAATAGAAGTAATGCTAAATTTTACTCAAATAAAAACTACGTTACAGCTGTCTTATTCATATCTTTTATAAATGTTACATTATATGTACTCTCACTCACAGAAACACACACACGTGGGCATGACCTCATGTCTCACACATACATACATACATTACACTCTCACTCACATTTTACTCAAAGAGAGGCTCATTCTATACTATACTCGCAATAGTTTATGTAAGTTGAAAATTCAATTCATTTATTTTTCTTTTAGTTTGTTAAAAAAAATTAAACTTTTTCAAAACAATTGTTAAAACCTATAGTAAATAGTAAGCACTTAATTATGGCATTACCCTGTAGGGAGGTTGCTGTACGCTGAAACACAGGCGCTAGCCTAGTTCGGCAACAGTATATTTTGTATATTTTGTTATGCTAGATCATAATTAAAATTGTTGGGGTCCTACTCGGGATCTCCAAAACAAACGACGAATCAAAGTGGACTGTATATATTTTTCATAGGTGATCGGCGAGTACAGGTACAGCAGTTTCAGCGTCTCGATACAATTCAAACTGGATTATAATTAGCGCAAACAATGCGGGTAATTAAGTACAATAATGAAGTGTGAAAAGCAAAACAATACGAACAATAGTGAGCGAACAATAAAACAATTAACCTTATCTATACTTAATCTAATTACACCGTGACAATTAGCACGCGCCGTCAGGAGTGCGCTAATTGTCCTTACGCAATCTACTTCCGGTCTTACTTCCGCCGGAAGGAGATATCACGTTAGAGCGGGATACCTCTATTTTTAAAGCTAGGCAGTGATTGGCGGACATAAGGTCACGCCACCTTTTCGATTGATCACGCCACTATTGCATCATCCTTAAACTATTACTTAATCTAGGTCATAGTGCATACTCGTACATAATCTGTGTCACTATGACGCGTTAATAGAAAAGTAACATAAATTCGATTTCTATGGACTGACGGTCCTTTACATATGTTTACATACATTTACATAGGTATTAACTCAATAATCAAACTAATTTTATAACTACCTATGCATCGTGGACTGTTTGTCCGTAACAAAAATTGTATTTATAATTTGTAAACTATAGAGAAATAAAGATTTATTTATTTATGTTACACAGGATACCCGAGAGTGAGTGGAACAAAAAAAACACAAAGTCTGTCGCATACGTCAAAAATAGCAGTTGGAATGTCAAAATGGTTAAAATTTGGTTAGATTTGGTTATTTGTTTTTTCGGAAATTTAAACCCTCTAGTACCAGTAAGAAGGTTCAAATTTCTAATCATTTTACCTTTTTAATTTTTACCTTTTTGAATTTGGACAGCCGAGATAGCTCAATGCTAGTTTGTGAAACCCTTCAAAATTACGTAAGTTCGGGTGTATGTGCATCTTTTTCTAACACCTTTTAAATATCATATTTAAAATGGGACAAAATGATGGATATCTCTTGCTGTTTTAGTAATGTTTCTAGTACTTTCTTCTTATTCTATGGTCCGAACGCTCAAGGTAATCCCAAAGTGACGTCCGCGACTGATGTCCGATAGTTTGCATGGCTCAGTGGACATTCATTATCTAGATACCTACACGTCGCGTCAAGTAAAAAGAACGCTGGAGCTTCAAGCTGCGCACAAGGGAATTTAACTCCTATTGCACACGTAATCCTTACTAATATTATAAATCCGAAAAGTTTGTTGGTTTGTTGGTTTGTTACTCTATCACGCGCCAACGGAGCAACGGATTGACTTGGTTTTTGGCATAGATATAGTATAAAAGGCGGAAGGAGCTTTAGGATACTTTTTATCCCGAAAAGTTTCATAGTTCCTGTAGGACAGGACAAAAACCCTCGAAAGCGAAACTGTCGCCACTATCACAAAGACGCTAAGTGATTAATTCCTCTATGACGCTAATATGGACTAACGAAACGTCACAGCCAAACGTAATTATTAGATGACAGGTGACATTGTCTGCAGACTTTTATAAATCACAAGTAGCGTGGCAAGGCGACAAATTGTTTTTCTACCATTATATCCCCTTGAAGAGGAAATAAAGTATGGATTGAAAATGACAACTGACATTAAAATTGGATAAAATGTTATTTTCCCTCTGCATGCTACATGTTACTATGACGTTTAATACCAGGCCGTCATTTTGTCTGACATTAAAAATATTTTTAAATATTCTATCATTAGAGGTTCAACATGTTTTTTTATTCTACCTTTATGGTACAGAATCATCATACTTTAATATTATCAATCCGAAAAGTTTGTTGGTTTGTTCCTCTTTGACGCAGCAACGGAGCAAAAGATTGACCTGATTTTTGGTATGGATACCTATGGTTTAATAGACAGAAAGTGATAATAGGATACTTTTTATATCTCGAGAAAATTCGTGATTCCCATGGGATAGGACAATAACTGTTTCTCATCAATGGAGCAACGGATTGACTTGATATTTGGGGTGGGCATAGTTTGGAAGACGGAAAGTGACATGGGATACTTTCCATCCCGAAAAAATTGTGGTTCCCGTAGGACTTAACGATAAATTTTTCTCAGCAACGGAGCAACTTGCCTTGGCATATTGCATGAATATAGTTTGAAAGACGAAAAGTGACATAGGCCACTTTTTATCGCAAAAACTTTAACAGTTCCCGTAGGATAGGATAAAAACTAAGTGGGCTGCGGTAGCAGCCGTCTAAGCGCCAGAAATAACCTGTCATGGCAAGTTTAGGACGTTCCCACATATTTCGCACTCCTTCGCGGCACTCAACAGCACTAGCCCAGACTCGGGCTCCATAACGGAGCTTGCGCTCTCGCCATAGTGACGGAGTGTTTCGGAGCACAAGACACATCGTCATCCACCACTCGGGACTAACCAGTACTGAACGTCAGACAGCATTCCAACGCCCTGGTCCCAGTGCAGTGGGTCAGTCATAGTAGCCCAGCGCCTGCCTCTTCAACTGCAGAGGGCAGTGAGAACGGCAATCGCGATACCGACACCTCTCTTCCCCTGCAGCCCCACTGCGTCTGCCAACACGTTGACGGCCTAGCGGAAGGTAGGGTAGGTGGCGGCACCCACACCACCAGTTCCATATATCCCACCGCGGCCCCTTATCCTCGGCTGTCATATCAGAGTCCAAGAAGCAGCCTTGCTTTATGAAACTAAGAAAGGTTATTCCCAGCAAGTAACTGGAGATAGAGAGACAGAAAAGAAGCCACACCCAGCGCAGCAGGAGGAGCTGGAGTTCATATGCCTGGCAGACAGAGCAGCACTAGAGCAAAATCTTAACCGAGAAATTAACATATTTACAGACGGCAGTAAAATTAAAGGGAAAGTTGGGGCGGCATTATCCATTTGGGATGATGCCGCTGAGATCAGTACCCGCAAGCTGAAATTGGCCGATTGGTGCTCTGTGTAACAGGTCGAGTTATTGGCACTTCTTGAGGCTACCGAAAAAGCAAAAATCTTTTGTGACTCCAGGTCTGCACTGGAAACGGTAAGTAGTTGGCGTATCTTCCCTCCATCCCTTAGCAGTAAATTCAAAGCTAACATAAAGTTACTACACGCACAAAATAAAATAGTGAAACTTTATTGGATTAAAGCGCACGCGGGGATGGAGGGAAATGAGAGAGCGGACCAGCTAGCAAAGGAAGCAGCACTGCACTCGAAGTGCAGACCTATTTAGGATAACTGCCCCGTTTCATTCGTCAAGCGAGAAATCCGAAAGGACTCTCTTGACTAGTGGAACCGGCGGTATCAGGATGGACACACAGCGGCGGTAACCAAAACATATTTTCCGGATGCAAGGGCGGCATACAAGATCGTAAGAGAAATAGCACCAGTGGGAATCATAACTCAAGTGCTGACGGGGCATGGTGAGTTTTCCCAATACTTACATCGATTTAAGTTGAGGGAAAGCCCATCGTGCATCTGTGAACCCACAAAATAGGAGACTCCACTGCACATAATCTTGGAATGCCCAGTTTATGGAAAGCAGAGATTTGATTTAGAACAAAAAATTGGAATTAATCTAACACGAAAAAACCTTAGAAACAATTTTATCGAATTTTTGCACAAGTATTTGTAAAAAAGCAATACTTAATTAGGAACAAGTAGGTATAAACTATGCTGTACCATTGTAATGTTTATTATAACTGCAAACAGCCAAAAACATTGAAATATAGGTATACTTAGTTTTTATTCATTTGTAATTAAGACCCCTGATCATGTCAGGGATATTTCGCGATATAATAAAAAAAACTCCTCGGATGCAGCGTCGCCAGAGCGGCACTGCAGCCCGCCTAAGTTGCGACACTCCTCATAAGGCATGCAACCTACCGGCCATCCTCTCAGCTGCTTTAGTTAAAAGCGGCTGAAACTCGAGTGCCAGCCTCTAAGCTTCCTTGGGGGAAAAGACCCAAAGAAGAGGGAGACTTCGAGCGCCGCCTTTTCAGCTGCCTCAGACCTCCCCCACGACAAGGCGGAAATACACGGGGGGGTTGTATATACACTCCAACCGTAACTTAATGGCGTGGCCACATTATCGCCCTACGGCGAATCTTCGTCACTGGGGGCTCATTCACTAATTCAAACGGTAGTAATTGGTTGTTCACGATTTGAACTACTACCTGAAGCTGGGCACACACGCTGCGATGATCGCATCTATTCATCAGATCAGTCCAGCGAGGTCCTAATATAGTTGCATTGCCAGTAGGTAGTTATTGAGGAATCAAAATGAAACCCTTATTTTAATCGAAAAATATTGATTTAACAACAAAAATATTGGCATCAATGTTGTAGAAAATCAAATTTTAAACAACTTTTGTTCCCATAACTTCTGCTGAAAAATTGAAATAACACAAGTTATTGAAGAAATGAAATGGCACAACCGGCTATTTGAAATAAATATCGATCCTACAAAAAGTTAATGTGAACTAAAGTTGTAGAAAATCAAATTTCAAACAACTTTTGTTCCCATAACTTCTGCTGGAAAATTGAAATAACACAAGTTATTGAAGAAATGAAATGGCACAACCGGCTATTTGAAATAAATATCGATCCTACAAAAAGTTAATGGGAACTAAAGTTGTAGAAAATCAAATTTCAAACAACTTTTGTTCCCATAACTTCTGCTGGAAAATTGAAATAACACAAGTTATTGAAGAAATGAAATGGCACAACCGGCTATTTGAAATAAATATCGATCCTACAAAAAGTTAATGGGAACTAAAGTTGTAGAAAATCAAATTTCAAACAACTTTTGTTCCCATAACTTCTGCTGGAAAATTGAAATAACACAAGTTATTGAAGAAATGAAATGGCACAACCGGCTATTTGAAAAAAATATCGATCCTACAAAAAGTTAAAGGGAACTAAAGTTGTAGAAAATCAAATTTCAAACAACTTTTGTTCCCATAACTTCTGCTGAAAAATTGAAATAACACAAGTTATTGAAGAAACAAAATGGTACAACCAACTATTTAAAAAATTTATCGATCCTTCAAAAAGTTGATGGGAATCAAAGTTGTAGAAAATCAAATTTTAAACAACTTTTGTTCCCATAACTTCTGCTGTAAACTTGAAATAATACAAGTTATTGAAGAAATGAAATGGTACAACCAACTATTTAAAAAATTATCGATCCTGCAAAAAGTTTATAGGAACCAAAGTTGTAGAAAATCAAATTTTAAACAACTTTTATTCCGATAATTTCTGCTGAAAAATTGAAATAACACAAGTTATTGAAGAAACAAAATGGTACAACTAACTATTTAAAAAAAGATCGACCCTACAAAAAGTTGATGGGAACAAAAGTTGTTTGAAATTTGATTTTCTACAACTTTGATTCCCATCAACTTTTTGTAGGATCGATATTTTTTTAAATAGTTGGTTGTACCATTTCATTTCTTCAATAACTTGTGTTATTTCAATTTTTCAGCAGAAGTTATAGGAACAAAAGTTGTTTAAAATTTGATTTTCTACAACTTTGATGCCAATTTTTTTTTGTTAAATCAATATTTTTCGATTAAAATAGGGGTGTCATTTTGATTCCTCAATAACTACCTACTGGCAATGCAACTATATTAGGACCTCGCTGGACTGATCTGATGAATAGATGCGATCATCGCAGCGTGTGTGCCCAGCTTCAGGTAGTAGTTCAAATCGTGAACAACCAACTACCGTTTGAATTAGATGAATGAGCCCCCAGTGACGAAAACTTCGCCGTAGGGCGATAATGTGGCCACGCCATAACCAACAAAAGCATTCCTCTAAGGTATTTTGATATTTGTCAGTTAGGTTAGGTTTCGCAGCCGACATAAACATAAGCCAAAATCAAAATACAACGCGGGCGAAGCCGCGGGTAAAAGCTAGTATGAAATAAATCTTGCTGCAGTTAAAGCTGCGTACTATGAAAATTAACTCCTATTTACTGTGCAATAGGAGTTAAATTCCCTTGTGCGCAGCTTGAAGCTCCAGCGTTCTTTTTACTTGACGCGACGTGTATCAGTCGCGTCCGTCAGCCGCGTCCGATAGTTTGTTTCCAGCATAAGACTTCGAGTATGGTCATAAAATGTTGCTTATAACAATCAATACGTATTTTGTTGTAGAAATCCTGGACAGCAGTTTAGGAGAATTGAAATGCTCTCTGCAAATAAACTTCATGGTGGAGCTGGGCTGGCTCCTAGCTCAGTACTATTTCGCTGGATATAGGTATGTACAAGGTATACAGGGTTATTTCTAATCAATTAGCATCCTTTTAGGGGCTTATTCTGTACATCAAAACTAACAATTTCTGTGAATGAATGAATGTGACTGTGGCGCCACTCAGCAGACCATGGAACATCTACTACAATGCCCAGTGTCCTAACACCTGCACACAAAAAGATCTCTACGAGGCCAACACCGCCGCAGTATCCGTGGCCTCCTACTGGTCGAACAGCATATAGCCAAATATAATTTTTTTGATCGAATTGCTAATGCGAATTTAGTCAAAACTCAAAAAAAAATTGTTATTCCATAAGATAATATCGTTCACCCGCGACAAAATGTATGGAACAGCTGATTTTTTTTGAGTTTTGACAAAAGTTGCAGAACAAAAGTTGTTAGTTTTGATGTACAGAATAAGCCCCTATTAGGATGCCAATTGATTAGAAATAACCCTGTATACAGGGTTATAACTGTATACAGGGAAATAACCCTGTATACAGGGTTATTTGCTGGTCCTGTACTAAACTGAAAAGGGTAGCTAAAAGAGATAATGCAAAAATATATCGACCTTAGGCCATGACCTTGAACAGAGCCTTTAGTACCTATAGGTTTTGCGGAGTTTACTTAAACTATCGCGTTAACGTGTGGCTCCATACATTGTGGTTAGTTCTTCCTCGTTTCCGCCAGGGGCGCTGTACAAATAATATACCTAATTAAAAAACCCCCGACACAAAAATATTTGACAACAAACTTTCAATTGACAACCATTTTGGGCACATTTGTACAATTTTGGTTCTTCCATCCCCACTTTAACCCACCATAACTCTTAAACGGCTCAATCGAATTTTTATAGAACATAGCTAAGAACACTCTCGATTAAGTCTCCTTTTATCCAAAAAAAACTAAACTGAAATCGGTTCAGTGGTTCGGGCGCTATGATGCCACACCCCTCTTTTTCGTCGGGGGTTAAAAAGTATAGAGACACGGAAACTAGGTACTGTGGTTTCAATTTACGTGTAAACCTGTAAACACTCAGCATTCAATTATTTGATTCATACGTTCTCTGTAAATATTTTTCTGACTTATAAAGAACTTTTAAATTATTATTTTTTCAAATGGAACGGTTTATTATTATGTTTCCTAAATACATATAAACAGTATTCTTTGTCGATATCTTTTAGATCAGTGGTTCCCAAAGATGTCTGTGCTACGACCCATCTGATACAAGTTTACATACTCGAGACCCACCTTTGGGAAAAACTGTTACCAATATGATTAAAGAACTTTTCAATATAATATTTTTTTATTTATTTGTTTATTGCTCGCCTAGCAGTGTATACTGATGTGCCTATATCAAGCAGAATCGAATAAAATTAGTATTTATCTGTCAAGGATTTTTTTTTCTTCTTTATCCAAAGGTTCAGTCTGTTCTTAAATGTGTTTATAGTCCTTGAGGTTATATCCTCAAGCAACCTATTCCAATTGTAAACAACTCTGTTGCAGAGGATGTGGTGTGCAGTGTTGGTTTGTGATGGTGTGGGCTGTATATAATAAAGTTTCAATACAATTTTTAATTACTTAAATAACTACACCAAAAAAGATATTTCATTGGGAATGGTTGGATTGTTTTCTCAGTTTTTCCATTACTGTTTTGACACCAAATTCAACTGGAGTTTCTTCAGTGAGTTTGATAAGTCCAATTTGGTTGGTGTGTCGTTATATAGGCAGGGCCCACTCAATATTCGATCGCGAAGTCGCGAACCACCAGTAGGTCCACCACCACTAGACCCACAGTTTGGGAAACCTTGTTTTAGATTATTTGACAATTTATCAAATATTTTGATAGCCATAGAATTTTTTACTCCTCCTCCTCCTTCAGTCGATTTCCTCTTGTCTGAGGGTAGTGACCACCACCTTCCACCAATTTCTCCCGGATGATTTCCTTCCACTCTTTCCGGTCCTCGGCGACATGCAGCGCGTCGTACACTGAGGAGTCCAAAGTGGTGCGGATCTGGTCGGACCAACGCATCGGACTGCGGCCTCGAAGACGTTTCCCTCTACCTTGCCAGTAACCATTAGCTTCTCTAGGTTATCACCGTCTTTTCTAGCAATATGGCCAAAGTATTCAAGGACGCGTTTATGGCATATAGTTGATAGTCTAGCCTTGACCTTGAGCTGTTTCAATATTGATGCGTTGGTACGAGTATTTTTTACTAGAACTATGCATACGTAGCTGAGTTATACTTTGGTTCCACGAGTTTAAGTCTGTATTGCGATCTAATTTTTTTTAATAGGCGAGCAGTGTAAACTGATGTGGCTTCATCAAGCAGAGTCTAATAATTATTTTTATCTACACTAATGTTGTAACATTCTACTTATGTTTCCAATACTTGACTTATAATGACTACTGTTATAGCGCAGACAACAAAACACTCAATTTAAGCAATTTCACATGATGTTATAATATCCACATCGATATCGTAAAATCTCATTATAACATCGCGCGCTCGCTCCTGATTGGCCCTGCGCGCGGAGCTGCGCTCTCATTGGTTAGATTTTAATGGCGCCAAGTTCACTGTGACAATACACGCACGCGTGAATTTAATGTTTCGCAATATGTTTTTTTATATTTTTATTAGTGAAGATAAAGTAGTGTATGCAACTGCATATAACACGGGTATTAAAACACTCGTTACTATTATGAAACTCGCCCTTCATTATATGACAGTTGCATAAACTACTATTATATGTTCCAGTGCCAAAAAGCTGACAATATTGTATGGTGAAGACAGCCCGGACCTGCAAACAATAAGCCAAAAGAAACCGAATGTAGACGCGCACAGGGTTCGCATGGCCTCTCCGTTTGGCACGCACCACACGTGAGACACTTTACATTTAATCAAAGGACAAACTTTTTGAACGGAATAGCTTATTTTTTTAGCGATTTCAAGATCGGTCTCATAGTAAAGTTTGGTCATAATGATGAGACAATGATATCATAATCATAGAATACAGGAGTACCCAGAACTAGTGCAACTGACCCCACTAAAAAAAGTAAGTTCGCATAGGCCGGGTGGCTAGCCCTGGTGTCAGAGTTTTTAGGCCGCCTGAAGGCCCTGACTGACTGACCCCACTTAGAAACCTCTTTGTTCACCTTTATTTTTTTTCTTTTTAGGGTTCCGTACCCAAAGGGTAAAAACGGGACCCTATTACTAAGACTTCGCTGTCCGTCTGTCACCAGGCTGTATCTCATGAACCGTTATAGCTAGAAAGCTGAAATTTTCACAAGTGATGTATTTCTGTTGCCGCTAGAACAACAAATACTTAAAACAGAATAAAATTAATAATTAAGGGGGGGCTCCCATACAACAAACCTGATTTTTGCCGTTTTTCGCTCTATATTAATAATGGTAACAGGTAGGTGCTTGAAATTTTCACAGAATATTTAGTTGTATGTTCTATTGTATAGAGTTAATATAAAAATAAAAATTAAAGAGGGTCTCCTATACAGTACGGAATCCTCCGTCCGCGAGTCCGACTCGTACTTGGCCGATTATTTTTCAACTACCCCCTACAGAAATTAAATGTAATTAATTTCTGTAGGGGTTATGAACAAATGTTTTTTTTCCAGTAAAATGATGATATTATGCTACGAAGACGGATCCCTGCGGGTCGTGATATCTACAGCCAATTTGTATATCGACGATTGGGAGAACAGAGTGCAAGGGTGAGTTCTACTTTTGAGGGTTCCGTACCCAAAGGGTAAAAACGGGACCCAATTACTAAGACTTCGATGTCCGTCTGTCTGTCCGTCTCCAGGCTGTATCTCATGAACCGTTATAGCTAGAAAGCTGAAATTTTCACAGATGATGTATTTCTGCTGCCGCTATAACAACAAATACTAAAACCAGAATAAAATAAATATTTAAGGGGGGCTCCCATACAACAAACCTGATTTTTTTTTGCCGTTTTTCGGTCTATTTTAATAATGGTGACAGGTAGATGCTTGAAATTTTCACAGAATATTTAGTTGTATATTCACTTTTATAATAAATAATGAAATTAAAATAAAATAAATATTTAAGGGGGGCTCCTATACAGTACGGAACCCTCCGTACGCGAATCGGACTCGTACTGGGCCGATTATTTAATAATTAGAACTAAATACAAGAAAACGCATAAATTATTTATACAGGACAGCTGACGCCGACATCAATTTGACCCACTAGTAACCAAGTAATCGCAAGACAAACCTGTTTAAATCTATACATATAAATACAATTGGAGTGTCTGTTTGTAATATTGAAATAACCGTTTTTTACTACATGTACCTCTATATGAATATATATAAATAAATAAATAAATAAATATTACAGGACATCTTACACACTATCTCTGACCCCAAACTAAGCAAAGCTTGTGATATGGCTGCCAGAGACTGATATACTACATATACATATTTTAAATACAAACTTATATAGATAATACCTAAATAACACCCAGACACAGAGCAAACACCTATGTCCATCACACAACACGGTACATCTACAATTTTTGTCTGTCTGTCTGTTTGTTCCGGCTAGTCTCTGAAATGGCTGGATTGATTTTGAATGGATTTTTATTAGCAGGTAGCTGATGTAATAAGGAGTAACTTTGGCTACGTTTATTTCAGAAAAAATCTTTTTATCTCGGGATAACGCGGGTAACACCGCGGAGCGCAGCTAGTATAAATAAATGAATATTAGGGGACATCTTACACACGACTTCTGGTCTCAAACTAAGCAAAGCTTGTGATATGGCTGCCAGAGACTGATAACTACATATACTCATTTTTAAATACATACTTAAATAGATAGTACCTAAATAACACCCAGACACAGAGCAAACACCTATGTTCATCACATAAATACTTGCCCTGGGTGGGGATCGAACCCACGCCACCATGACCCAGAAGTTAGGGTCACTAACCACTGAGGCAGTCATATGATATTCTCATATTCATATAATAACGTAAAAAAATTGGTTTGAACCGTGTACGCTATGAGCGGGATGATTCTGCAACGGGATCTCAGACTATATCATATTGTCATGAACATAATTGTGTTTCAAAGAGTTATTTTTGTGATAAACAATTCAAAAAAATCTAGTAAATGTAGGATTTAACGCCCGATTACAGAGGCGCCAGCGTAAATTTAATAGCAACGTAAAAAAGCGTTCTCTCTATGGAATGCCTAAGGTGAACAAGAAACAGAACTATGCTATTTAGCTAATATAATAACGATGGCGCCTCTGTAATCGGGCTTGTTTTTTTTAAATATCAGTTAGCTAGTAAAATTAATAAAAATATTAATATATTTTTCAGCCTATGGTTTAGTCCCAAATGCCCCGAGCTGCCGGCTACAGCGATGCCTCACGACGGGGATTCCCCCACAATGTTCAAAAAGTCCCTCCTCCGGTACCTCAACGACTATCATTTGCCGGCACTTACGCCGTACATTGAAAGGGTGAAAAGATGCGACTTTTCGGATATAAAGTAAGTAATGAAAAAAAAAACACTTTTATCACCCCAGCCATACCATCCCAGCCCTACCATCCTAACCCTACCATCCAACCCCTACCATCCAACCCATACCATCCAACCCCAACCATCCAACTCCTACCATCCAACCCCTACCATCCAACCCCTACCATCCAACCCCTACCATCCAACCCCTACCATCCCACCCTTGTCACCCCACCTCTACCTTGCCATCCCTGCCATCCCATTCTTATCATCCCACCACTAATCACCCCACCCCTACCATACCATCCTTAACATCCAACCCTTATCATCCAACCCCAACCATACCACCCCTACCAAATATGGCGATTTAAGGCAATTGTAAGGCGCCAAAATGTCAAAATAAAACCTATCCACCTCTACATATTATCCGATTTGAGGGATTTTTAAATGTAAATAATCAGCACTTCAATCGCTAGGATTATACGTCTTAAATCATATTCTTTCGCAAATCTTTGGCTGAAAAGTATAATCATAATGAGGCCCCCTTAAATAACCCAAAAAAAAATCTAAATATTGGACGCTCGTCGGTTTTATTTTTTTAGATTTTTTTTGGGTTATTTAAGGGGGTTCTCAAAAGAGGTGAAAAGAGTTTTCTCCCGGAACGTAAATTTTATCTAAAATGTTCCGCGAATTTTCTACAGAAAACGCGAAAACACTGGTCGATTCAGAATCCTCTTAATTTTTCTAATTTAGTTAACGTATTGTTGCAGCGTGTTTTTGGTAGCTTCCGTACCGGGCGGCCATTTCGATATGGATTGGGGACTCACCAGGATGGGATCACTGCTGAGGCAACACTGCAACATTCCCGCCGCAGGTGAGAATCTACCACCCCACTCATACCACCCACTCGTACCACCAACTCAATATCACCCACACATACCACCCATGAATACCACCCCATCATACCACCCACTTATACCATCCCACTCGAATCACCCTACTTGTACCACTAGTGGTGTGGTGTAAGTGGGTGGGACGAGTGGTACGCTAGAGCTGGTACGAACCAGCCCACTTGTACCACGTACTCGTACCAGCCCACTCGTACCGCCCCACTTATAGTTCACACTAGTTCATTTCGTCATGGATTGGAGACCAACCAGGATGGGATCACTGCTGACACAACACTGCAACATTCCCGCCGCAGGTGAGAACCTACCACCCTACTTCTTCTTCTTTTCGAGTCGATTTTGCGTGTTAAAAGTTTTATATTCCGGCTTTTACCCAAAAATTGGCCACCTCGATGGCGTTATCTGTTGCCTCATTTAGGTCCACCCTACTCATACCACCCCATTCGTACCACCCCACTCGTACCACCCCACTCGTTCCACCCCACTCGTACCACCCACTCATACCGCCCACTCATATCACCCACTCATATCACCCACTCTACCACCCACTGGTACTACCTACTCATACCACGTACCACCCCACATTCGTAGCCGGGCTAAGCCAAGACAGGCAGCTTGTATTATTGTATTAAAGATATGTTTTTGACGTGATAACGTCTTATAAATCGATGAACGCCGGCTGAATGCACGAAAATCGTCACGTTCCGCCTGAGTCGAGCGCGGAACAAACCATAGAGAGGCACGATCGGCCTAAGCGTTCGGCTTGTTTCAGTTGTTGATTCAACAATGTTTTCCTATGACGTTATCACGTCAAATTATTGTCCGTAAACCGACTTTACAGACAACCAATGTTTTATTTACAGAATCTAAGCAATGGCCGCTGATAGCTCAAGCCTCAAGTTTAGGAAGTTACGGGAAAGATCCTAGTGTAAGTCATTTTATTTTATATTTATACCGATATCGGAAGGAGTTTCTCAATTTGTATTTTTATGGTTCCGTAGTAAAACGAGAAACCCTTATAATTTCGTTGTGTCCGTCCGTCCGTCCGTCCTCATGTTACAAAGCCTCATAAATTCCACATTTATGAACCGAATTGCATGAAATTTCACAATTATTCTCGTGTTAGTTTATGAATGGATCTCAATTTTAAAATATTAAAATTGTCAAAATTGTGTATTTAAGAGTTAGCTCCCATAGATGTAAAATGGGGATGAAAATTTTTAGTTTCAGCCCCACCCACTCATGTGCATTATCGTTAAATAGGGTTTTTATAATGAATATCAAGTTTCCTAAACTATATTTTAGTCACGTGTTCCATTTGTGAGATATAGGTCTCCAAAGTTAAAAAAAGCGTGCCGATTGTTCACTTTGCACTTTATTGCACAAAATCACAGTACACACGACACAAGTGGTTCGCACAACACTTCACACTGGCACTGATATTCACACAACTAGTCACTTCACTATCACTGGTACCGCACTTGAACACGAAATGTTTTCGCTCCGGTATAAAACGCGATAACTGCCACGAACGAAAACCATCGCCCTATTTATTTCGGAATAAGGGTTCTCTTGAAATCTGTAGAATATTCGGTGCCATTGTGATTGACAAAGTAAACAAGTGTAAAGTTCGAGAATCCCTATTGTCCTCAATTATTACGAAAACACCAAAAAAATCACACAATAGGCGGACACAAAGACCGATGCCGCCTGAGTCATAAAACCATAAATCTCGTGATTAGGTGTAAACAACTCGCCGTCGTACCGCGCGCGGCGCGGCGGCCTACTGCGTAACACTATCAACACTTGTAACCCACGTTAGTAAATTAATTATGAATTAATAGCGGATTGGTAAGTTGAAATGGCAGTGGGCAGGGTACATAGCACGGAGGACTGATGACCGATGGGGTCGTAAAGTTCTCGATTGGAGACCACGTACGGCATGCGCAGCGTAGGACGTCCACCCACAAGGTGGACGGATGACCTCATTAAGACCGCAGGATCGTGCTGGATGCAAGCCGCTACCAACCGGTCTCATTGGAGATCTATAGGCGAGGCCTTTGTCCAGCAGTGGACGTTCTGTGGCTGAAAAGAAGAAGAAGCTTTTAATGACAAAATGTGTTTTTTGCCAGGTGTGGCTGACGAGTGACTTCCAGCATAACTTTTGCAAGTTAAAGGAACAACCGCAAACGCTGTTTTCTCCTCCCCCGCTCAAACTCATATACCCTTCGTTAGGTAAGTCAAATGATATGGTCGTCTTTTTGACGTGATAACGTCTTTTAAATTAATAAACGCCGGCTGCACGCACGAAAAAGTGTCACGTTCCGCGTGAGCCAAGCATGCAAGCGAGAGCGCGGAACAAGCGATAGAGAGGCACGATCGGCCTAAACGCTCGGCTTGTTTCAGTTGTTGATTCAACAATGTTTCTTATGACGGTATCACGTACAACCCGGTCACAATATCTGTGCACCGACTTCGTGACGTCATATCGAATTATCGGGACGTATATACATTACCGGACGTCTAGTATACCGTCCGGACGTAAATTATTATCGGGACGTGTATCGGCAACGAAGATGCTAACCGTACTGTCGCACCGGGGAGTGCGCGGAGAGGTGACAAGGGAAGCGGGAGAGGCGCCGCATTCCAGCGAGGTGCACAGATATTCTGACCGGGTTATAATACTATCGTACGTAAACCGATGTAAGCCGTGGTGTTCTAGTGGTAGTGACACCCGCCCAACAATAGTGAGGTCGTGGGTTCAAACCCCGGTCCCGTACCAATGAGTTCCTTGGAATTTACGTACGAAATTTCACACCACTGGCTTTTCGGTGAAGGAAAACATC
The DNA here is from genome assembly GCA_964007245.1 of Hypomecis atomaria. Taxonomy (NCBI): domain Eukaryota; kingdom Metazoa; phylum Arthropoda; class Insecta; order Lepidoptera; family Geometridae; genus Hypomecis; species Hypomecis atomaria. Next base: position 9,895,683 of record OZ023310.1, read on the forward strand.
GTGAGGCAACCTGCATACGTCCGTAGAAGAAATTCGATGGCGCATGTGAATCCACCAACCCGCACTGGGCCAGCGTAGTGGAAATGGCCCAATCACCCTTCGTGGGTAGGCCTACGTCGTGCGGTGGACTATTAAAAAGGCTGGTACAGTACAAACCGATTTTACAGACAACCATTGTTTTATTTTATTTGTTTCTTGGTACTTTTATGTTCTACAATGTAGAACATATATGTAACATAATGTAGAATCTACATGGTGTTGCCTTGCAAAATAGTAGTTTATGCAACTGTCATATAATGAAGGATATTGAAACACGAGTGTGAGTTTATGAAACGAGCGCAGCGAGTTTTATAATAGTAACGAGTGTTTTAATACCCGTGTTATATGCAGTTGCATACACTACTTTATCTTCACTAATAAAAATAAAAAAAAAAACATATTGCGAAACATTAAATTCACGCGTACGTGTATTGTCACAGTGAACTTGGCGCCATTAAAATCTAACCAATGAGAGCGCAGCTGTGCGCGCAGGGCCAATCAGGAGCGAGCGCGCGATGTTATAATGAGATTTTACGATATCGATGTGGATATTATAACATCATGTGAAATTGCTTAAATTGAGTGTTTTGTTGTCTGCGCTATAACAGTAGTCATTATAAGTCAAGTATTGGAAACATAAGTAGAATGTTACAACATTAGTGTAGATAAATATTATTACATGAAAATCCATGGACTTTGTAAAACAGTCTGTAAACAGGGTAATCAAGGACTGGTGTGCGAAGCTGAAAGGAGGTGATTCAGACCATCATTATGAATAACTTTTACTATGGGGTAACTCAAAATTCGAGAAAAAATTCTGCTGTTTTATACAGTTGCCTGCACCTGCGAAATACGGATAATCAATAAACGTTATTGTGTAAACAAGATAAAAAGTTCTGGAAGCTCTATTGTTATTCTATACAAAAACACCAAAAAAAAAAGACAATAAGTACACAAAGACCGATCCGCGGCCGCAGCTTATATCATAGTTGCCGCATACCTACACGTAAACACCGTGTGCGCGCGCCTACCGCGTCACACTATTTATACTATTACTATTTATATTCCAGAAAATGTGCGCGGTTCCCACGACGACTTACTCGGAGGCGGGTGTTTACCGTACGGTGCTAATGTACACAGCAAGCAACCCTGGCTCAATAACTTCTTATAGTAAGTATTATAAAATATAAATATTATTTTATTCCCTTGGTCTACAATGTAGTATTATCTCTCCCACAGCCAGAGGCGAGCGACCAGTACTAACCGCACCATGCCGCATATAAAATGATACTATTTTATTCCCTCTTAGAGTATATAAAAGTAACTTTAGTTATTTATTCTCTAAGTCCCTTGGTCTATAATGTAGTAATTTATTTCCTTAGGCTATAATATAGTATTTTATTCCTTTGGTCTACAACGTAGTATTATCTCCCCCACAGCCAGAGGCGAGCGACCTGTACTAACCGAGCCATGCCGCAAATAAAAATAAATGATACGATTTTATTCCCTTAGCTTAGAGTTTATATATAAGTAACTTTAGTTATTTATTCTCTAAGTCCCTTAGTCTATAATGTAGTAATTTATTTCCTTAGGCTATAATATAGTATTTTATTCCCTTGGTCTACAATGTAGTATTATCTCCCCCACAGCCAGAGGCGAGCGACCTGTACTAACCGAGCCATGCCGCATATAAAAATAAATTATACTATTTTATTCCCATATAAGTAACTTTAGTTATTTATTCTCCAAGTCCCTTAGTCTATAATGTAGTAATTTATTTCCTTAGGCCATAATATAGTATTTTATTCCCTTGGTCTACAATGTAGTATAATCTCCCCTACAGCCTGAGGCGAGCGACCAGTACTAACCGCACCATGCCGCATATAAAATGATACTATTTTATTCCCTTAGCTTAGAGTATTTATAAGTAAAACTTTAGTTATTTATTCTCTAAGTCTCTTAGTCTATAATGTAGTAATTTATTTCCTTAGGCTATAATATAGTAGTTTATTCCCTTGGTCTATAAAGTAGTATTATCTCCCCCACAGCCAGTGGCGCGCGACCAGTACTAACCGGAACCGCGCTATGCCCCATATAAAATCCTACACCAGGACTTCGCCGGATAATAGTTACGCTGCATATTTTCTACTCACGTCTGCAAATTGCAGTAAGGTAAATATCATTACACAACGTAATAACTCTTTTCATACCATCTGCTCGAAAATGTTCAAATAAATATAGTACAATCTCAAAGTAAAATATAACATTTTTATCCTAACATAATCTCGATGGATATGGCAGGGCAATAATCTTGTATGATAGTCCCTAGGGAGTAAAGTGATTTAAATTTGGAACGTCATAATTTGTATGAAAAGTTCTTAACTTAGAACATTTAAGGACATCGTAGAGAGGTTTTATTTTGTAAAATCGAATAAAACCTCTTTACATTGCACGCCATTGTTATAATTAGTCTGTGAACAAAAAATGTTGGACACGTATTTTTTCTTTTGTCAATCAAACGATAAATGAGGGCTCGTGACGTCACTTCTCTGACAAAAGTCCATACATATGTAGTTTACTCGTGACGTCACTTCTCTGACAAAAGTCCATACATATGTAGTTTACTCGTGACGTCACTTCTCTGACAAAAGTCCATACATACGTAGTCTACTCGTGACGTCACGCGCAACTTTAACGGGCGATGTCTACATCAATGTTTGTTTAATTGACAAAAGAATAAATACGTGTATATTTTATCCTATAATAAAGGGACTAAACTCACGTGTAACGATTGTGAGGCAAGTTCGGAGCCGTTTCGTAATGCACTCTTTTCGACGGCTCCGCGTGCTAGCACTCGCCAACTTGAGAAAGTTCGCCGAACGCGACCGAAACTGTAGTCGTTATGACTATTCTTACACATGAGTTTAGTCCCGTTGTATCTATTTATCTATATCTTATCCGTATCTATCTTCTTCTTCTCCTTTCTTCTATCTATTATATGAAAATGAATCGTGGTTGTTAGTCTCGCTAAAACTCGAGAACGGCTGGACCGATTGGGCTAATTTTGGTCTTGAAATATCCGTGGAAGCTAAGGGAAGGTTTAAACGGTGAGAAAATATAAAAATATAGTGAGTAAAATAATAAAGACATTCATTGAATTTTCCCATACAAAATGTTCCTGCATGTAAAAGTTGTCATTGACAGTTGACAGATGGTGAGATGAAGTTCACCGGGGCAGCTAGTCTATACATATAAAAATGAATCATGGTTGTTAGTCTCGCTAAAACTCGAGAACGGCTGAACCGATTTGGCTAATTTTGGTCTTGAAATATTTGTGGAAGTTAAGGGAAGGTTTAAACGCTGAGAAAATTTATAAAACTTGCGAGAAAAATAGTAAAAACATGGGTTTAATTTTCGCATACAAAATGTTCCTGCAAGTAAAAATTGTCATGGACTGTTGATGATAGATGGTGAGATGAAGTTCACCGGGTCAGCTAGTATAGTATAAAATGAGTGAAAACCACGTTAGTTTCCATAGTAAAATACGTGTATAATATTTCTTTTTAGGGTTCCGTACCCAAAGGGAAAAACGGGACCCTATTACTAAGACTTCGATGTCCGTCTGTCTGTCTGTCCGTCTGTCACCGGGCTGTATCTCATGAACCATGATAGCTAGGTAGCTGAAATTTTCACAGACGATGTATTTTGGTTGCCGCTATAACAACAAATACTAAAAACAAAATAAAATAAATATTTAAGGGGGGGCTCCCATATAACAAACCTGAATTTTTAGACGTTTTTCGCTCTATATTAATAATGGTACCATGTAGATGCTTGAAATTTTCACAGAATATTAAGTTTTATATTCGCTTCAATAGTAAATAATAAAATTAAAATAAAATAAAAATTTAAAGGGGGCTCCCATACAGTACGGAACCCTCCGTGCGCGAGTCCGACTCGTACTTGGCCGATTATTTAATCTGACGGATTAATTATATTTTTTTACTTTTATTATAAATATATTATTATTTAATATTTCCAGGCCGCGTGGGGTTCCGTCAACAAAGGCAACGCGGCATTGAGGATAATGAGCTACGAAGCCGGAGTGCTGTTCCTACCCACTTTCGTTGTAAGTCTCACTTTTTCACACTTTTTTAGGGTTCCGTAGTAAAACGAGGAACCCTTACAACTTCTTTGTGTCCGTCCACCCGTCCGCATTATAACTTCCACATTGATCAACCAAATTGCATGAAGTTTGATATTATGATAGTTTAAGTATAGATCTCAATTTTAATTACTTAAAAAATTAAGTACCAACATTAGGTACAATAAAAAAATAAAAGTAAAAAAATAACTTCGCTTTTAACACACACATATATATTATATTAACCTACCTATACATTGTCTGCATATTTATTTATATATATCACGTTGGTGCGGAGTCCTTGTGTTTACACTTGCTATTTAATCTAGCACTAATATAGCATGTATTTTCTCTAATAAGTGAATTTTATGTAATTCTTTGAGAGAATAAATATCTTAAACCAGAAAAATCGAACCTGTGCATTTAAGGGGTAGCTCCCATACATGTAAAAAGGGGATGAATTTTTTTTTAACTCCATCTTCTCATTTGGGGCTTAGTAGGGTTTCTAAAATTAATGTAAGGTTTCCTAAACGATTTCTATTTTCTAAAGTATGCAAGTTAGTATCCTTATACTTTTTGAGTTTATACACCAAATTGAAAACTATCTCTCAAAATTATTTTGATCACTGTGAGATTATAACTTTTAGACTTATAAAAGAAAATTTATTTATTTAATTTGCTATAGCTCACAAGGTCATTGACCTCAGAAACATATTTCTTAGCCAAATATGTTTTTCTAGCAGTTGTTCACCTACCATCTAATGACATCATACAAAGAGATTTTTATCATGATCATAATCATCGTCACCATCTATGGAAGCCTATCATACGCGTGTCGAGACACGCACTTGACAACTTATTACCAACTAGCGACCCGCCCCGGCTTCGCACAGGTGTATTATACATATAAACCTTCCTCTTGAATCACTCAAAAAAAACCTCATCAAAGTCCGTTGTGTAGTTTTAAAGATATAAGCATACATGGGGACAGACAGCGGGAAGCGACTTTGTTTTATACTAAATAAATAAATAAATGAATGTTAGGGGACATCTTACACACGGTCACTGACCCCAAACTAAGCAAAGCTTGTGATATGACAGAGACCACACAGAGCCAGAGACTGATATACTACTTATACATATTTTTAAATACATACATATATAGATAGTACCTAAATAACACCCAGACACAGAACAAACACCTATGTTCATCACACAAATGTTTGCCCTGGGTGGGGATCGAACCCACGCCTCCTTGACTCAGAAGTCAGGGTCACTAACCACTGAGCCACCGAGGCAGTCGGAAGTTACTATGTAGTGAAGTGACCTGTACTGGAGCAGCATTCCCGGGCGCCAAGGTGTCTATCATCGTCATTATCAGCTTTTAATAACTCTGCTGGGCATAGACCTCCCTTTGTTTATGCCTTTCACCTCTATCCCTTGCCAATTCAAGCATTTGATGCCCACTGCACTGCACTGCTGCTTTAATGCACGTACCAACCCGCACTGGGTCAGCGTGGTGGATATGGCCCAATCACCCTTCGTGGGTAGGCCTACGTCCTGCAGTGGACTATTAAAAAGGCTGCTACAGTACAGTACAGATGCCCACTGGTCGCTTAATGTCGATCCATCTCATTCTTGGTCTACCGGATTTCGCGTTAACGATGTCTATTTTCAAAAAATGAGGCTCCAAGATAAGAAATTAAAAAAATGAGGCTTCGCGGCAGCCGTGGTGGTCTAGTGGTAGTGACACCCGCCTTGCAATCGTGAGGTCGTGGGTTCAAACCCGGACCCGACCAATGAGTTCTTCGGAATTTACGTACGAAATTTAACACCACTGGCTTTTCGGTGAAGGAAAACATCGTGAGGCAACCTGCATACGTCCGTAGAAGAAATTAGATGGCGTGTGTGAATCCGCCAACCCACACTGGGCCAGCGTGGTGGATATGGCCCAATCACTTTTCTTGGGTAGCCCTACGTCCTGCAGTGGAATATTAAAAGGCTGATACAGTACAGTGCAGAGGCTTAGCGGTAATAATTATAAATTAAAAATTTAAAAAACCCCCGACACATTGACAACCATTTTGGGCACATTTGTAGAATTTTGGTTCTTCCATCCCCACTTTAACCCACCATAAATCTTAAACGGCTCAATCGATTTTTATAAAACATAGCTAAGAACACTCTCGATTAAGTCTCCTTTCATCCAAAAAAAACTAAACTGAAATCGGTTCAGTGGTTCGGGCGCTATGATGCCACAGACAGACAGACAGACAGACAGACACACAGACAGACACACAGACAGACACATAGACAAACAGACACGTCAAACTTATAACACCCCTCTTTTGCGTCGGGGGTTAAAAAGGTCAGAGATTAAAAATTACTGAGAGTGTATTGGTAGATACAAGCAAGATATCCGTATGGAACCCTATACATTTTCCGGGATGACAGAATGTCATTTAAGTTAATATCTTTGAAGGCGAAACGTCCCCATTTTTTAAAGTATTTGCCATTAATTACAATCAATTTCTCCGGTAAATATTTACGTAATTATGTATCTAATTTGTATTTCCTTTATTTCAGATAAACAAAGATCTGTTCCCCCTACACCCGAAGTCGAAAAATAGACTAGTGCTGCCGTACGACGTGCCTCCCGTCAAATATACACCTGATATGTCGCCCTGGGTCTCCGATTATTTAATGTGATAAATAAAAATGTAATAAATAAAAAAAAAATGGTTGTCTGTAAGTAATACAGGCGATAATATTACGTGATAACGTCATATGAAAACATTGTTGAATCAACAACTGAAACAAGCCGAACGCTTAGACGGATCGTGCCTCTCTATCACTTGTTTCTCGCTTGCACGCTCGGCTCACGCGGAACGTGACAATGAGTCTTGCTTTTTCGTGTGTGCAGCCGGCTTCATCGATTGTGCTATAGGAACATGTCATGGTTATGGGATAAAAAATAGTCTAGTTCCATCCAGTCCAGTGTCCAGTTCTTTTTGCGTTCACGGGGCCCCACGCCCTTACCTATACTTCCGCCAAATTCGATGTGAAATGTTTACCAACAAAGCGTTGCCTAGCAACCACTGACAGCAGGTAGGGTTATCACTTCAAGACAGTGTTACAGATATCAGAATTTCTATAGTTTGTCATATAAATTGTCCAAACTTTTCATAATTTCAACGTATTATTAGGGTACGGAACCCTAATTAGTAAAATGGCACACGGGCGACCTCACCTACGACGCTTCTCTTGTTGCACAAACTATGCTTTTTTGACGCGATCTTGCTGTGATCATGTCTTACAAATTTTTCACCTTAGGGCATTTCTACTCTTTCATTATTCTAAGATCTCTGTAAATTAAATATCCAAGAAATGTATGCGCCGAATCAAACAACTTGGCGGGTGTGAAGTTAGCTACAAGCTGCGCAAAACTCAATCCTCGTGCAGCTGTTCAGCTGTTATAGTTCGGCCGTTCAGAGAATGCGTTTCTGACACGTCATCTTGAAAAAATGTTTTTGGCCGATATCTCGGAAACTATGTACCTACTTAAGGGCAAAAAACATTAAGATCATTATTGTAGAAAATAAAATTTCACATCTTTTGTTTCCAATAAACTTTTTTGTAAAATTAATAGTTTCCGAGATATCGGCCAAAAACATTTTTTCAAGATGACGTGTCAGGAACGCATTCTCTGAACGGCCGAACTATAAGTGAGTTTCAGTCAGGATTGGGTTTCACGCAGTCTATATTGATAGTCCAGACTTGAAGTTACGTTTTAAAGAATATACTTACTTATTATTATTTTACTATACTTACTGATATTTTATAAATAATTGTGTTACCTAGTACTTACTTAAAAAGTTGTTTGTTCGGCCGTTCAGAGAATGCGTTCCTGACACGTCATCTTGAAAAAATGTTTTTGGCCGAAATCTCGGAAACTATGAACTTAAGAGCAAAAAACATTAAGATCATTATTGTAGAAAATAAAATTTCGCATCATTTGTTTCCATTAAACTTTTTTGTAAAACTTACCGTTTACGATTTATGGACTATTTAATGAAATTTCATTAAATGGACCTTAAAACATTAAATGGTCCATAAATCGTAAACGGTAAGTTTTACAAAAAAGTTTACTGGAAACAAAAGATGCGAAATTTTATTTTCTACAATAATGATCTTAATGTTTTTTGCCCTTAAGTACATAGTTTCCGAGATATCAGCCAAAAACATCAGGAACGCATTCTCTGAACGGCCGAACTTTAGTACTTAAAAAGTTGTTAGTATTTTATAAAAATGAAAGAAAAAATATTAAGTACATATTTTTATAAATTCACTGTTGTTTTATTTTAGCCATTCGGTTGACTTCCAAAGACTTATAAATAATCTGGAGATAACCCAACGTGCTATAGAGAGAGCTATGCACGGAGTATCTCTGCGAGATCGAATCAGCATCATTTCAGGATCTACCTGGAAGCGAATGACCTACTCAGTGACCGTCAGTACGGCTTCCGCCGAAACCGGTCTACTGGGGACCTTCTGGCGTACGCCACACACATCTGGACTGAGGTCATCGAGAAACACGGAGAGGCGCTGGCTGTCTCCTTGGATATCTCCAAAGCATTTGACAGGGTCTGGCATGAGAGTCTTATTGGCAAGCTTCCTTCTTACGGCCTACCTGCTGATTTCTGCGCTTGGATATATGATTTCTTGAGGAATCGGTCGATACGAGTAGTTGTAGATGGCTATTCGTCTGACCAAATGGCTATCAATGCCGGTGTTCCTCAGGGGTCAGTGCTCTCTGCGACGCTCTTCCTATTGCATATTAACGACTTGCTAAAGCCCGGTATTTTTGGGTACGCAGACGACAGTACAGTCGTGGAGAGCTACACATCCGATGCAAGAATCACAGATCGAGTCACACAGAGAGACTATGGTCGAGCGGCTCAACTTGAGTCTGGAGGCGGTTTCTGACTGGGGTGATGCTAACCTGGTCAAGTTTAATGCCATGAAAAATCAAGGCTGTTTGTTTTCGGCCAAAAAGAGGCCCTTCCAATTGTCTCCTGCTTTCCGTGGTGTGTCCGTTCCGGTAACTGACAGCCTGGAACTATTAGGCGTTACGCTATCACCGACTCTCAACTTTGGCTCTTATATAGAGTCAAAAGCCCAATTAGCCTCAAAAAAACTCGGTGTTCTCTCTAAGGTGAGACGGCATTTCACACCTGAGCAACTGCTTAGTCTTTATAAAGCGCAAGTCAGGTCCTGCATGGAATACTGCTGTCACCTTTGGGATGGCTCTGCCAAGTACCAGCTGGAGGCTTTAGAGTCCATTGAAAGGCGAGCCAGGAGGCTTATAGGCAACGAAACTTTGACTGAGTCGAAGCTGCAGAGTCTTGAGCATCGAAGTAGTGTGGCGTGTCTATCAGCCTTCTATCGGATACACTTCGGTGAGTGCGCCCAGGAGTTGCACAATCTGGTCCCTCCTGCCCCTTTCTTCTATCATACGGCTAGACAGACGCGACCAAAGCGCCACCCTTTTATGGTGGACATCCCGCGCATTAGAACCAAGCGGTTCGAGTCCACATTCCTCATACGAACTGCCAGAATGTGGAACGCTTTGCCTGAGTCTGTCTTCCCGCTAAAGTACAATGTAGGTGTCTTTAAATCCCGAGTAAATAGGTATCTTCTAGGTAAGCGTGTTACATCCTAGACCGCATATCTGCTTAACATCAGGCAGTGTGTAGTCAAACGCAAACCTATACGAAATAAAATAAAAAAATCTGATTCACGATGAGATCCGCAGACGAACCAAAGTTACCAACTTAGCCCTGTGTGTTAGCAAGTTGAAATATATTTTTTTTAATTTTGTATTAATTACGTATTGACAAAAAAACACGACATTTTTAATTGACCTACTTCTATAATTTATGATATTTACATTGTACATTGATATTTTTTTTTTCTGACATTATTTAATTTTGTATTCAATTGCCTCTCTACAGCATTTAATCTAATTGTTGAAGTAGATAGCTATTTATTTTAATCATTGTTTAAATTAGTTGCGATTACGTATTGTGAAAGGACCAGATATATTTTGCGGTACTTTATATTAAATAACTTGACCGTTACTGGAAGCTTTTATAATGAGAGTGCGTATCCCTTTCCGTCGAACAGCTAACGTTTTCAGTCCCTTTAAGCGTTGTAACCGGAAGCCTCCAGGTGGCGCCCTTGTAGCGATTGAGCGCCATTTTATTTTCTAGGAAAAATAGCGTGCCTCTTGGCCTCATTGCGTTAATTTTTGTAATTTCCACCAGGCAGAAATTAAAAGTAAAGCTTCCAGTAAGGTAAGTATTTTAATAAACGGGCTCGGCGCTGAATGGGTTAAATAGCCCATAAATCGTAAACGGTAAGTTTTACAAAAAGTTCACTGATAACAAAAGATGCGAAATTTTATTCTCTACAATAATGATTCTAACAATTTTGAATAAATCGTAAATGGTAAGTTTTACAAAAAAGTTTAAAGAGACAAAAGATGCTAAATTTTATTATCTACAACTTCGTGACTTTTGCCCTAAAAAGCATAGTTTCCAAGATATCGGCCAAAAACGTTCTTACAAGATGGCGCTTGAAGCTCCACCTCGATCTGTCAGCATTTTGTGATTTTATGCTCAGTAAGTGATCCTAAACCTTACTAAAAAATAACTGTACGAAAAGTATGGCACAAGTGTTACTCACGCTCTATTTTAGTAGGTAACTGCTACTAGATATAGTTTCGATCGCACTTGGCGATCTTTTTTAATGGAGTATTAGCACGTGGGCTCGTCGCTTCCATAATCGAAAAAAATACGTACGCGTCTAATATTTTTTGATAAATGATCTAATTATAATAATGATTTATTTTATACTTAAGCGCCACACATAAGACTAATGGAAAGTTATGCGCACCGCTGCGCAAAAACCGAAGTATAGGTATGCGAGGGAGCCACAGAGACTCGCGACATGCCTCCCGCGCACTCCCTACGCCCGTGCTCACCACTACGCCACGCGGCGTCGGCATTGTGCACACATGCGCAATAATTAGCGAATCACGGCGAAGTGTCATCTGCGGCTAACTTCTCATCCGCCGACTGGTGTGGCGCTTAGTATACCCAGTCATTATGCTTGTTAGGTACATCGTAAATCGTAAGACGTCTACCGACTAGGACACCGACGATTGTCGGTCTACCTAGATTCTTCATTGAGATTCAAACGAATTAGGTACCATACCTACATCAGTTACCTATATAATAATTCTATCACACAAATTAATTATCAGAAACAAATTAACAAATATAATACGATGTAATTATGAATGCAGTAACGCGCTGGTTGCAAGCCGCTCCCAACCGGGCTTATTGAAAATCCTTAGAGGAGGCCAATGTCCAGCAGTGGACGTCCTTGTAAGATACTGCGGTCTTGATGAGGTAATAATTATTTTTCGCAAAAAATGGCAAAACTGCCTTCCATCGTGTGCAAAATTCGGATATTTCGCTCGAATTGCTTACATTATTGTTGGTTTTTCAAAAACGGCTCAGCCGATTTTTGTAAAATTTAAATGGGACCACCTCGGGGGTATACCCTTTCGAACTAAAAAAGATTTTTTCGGTTCGGGTCGCAATTGGCGCACTATCGATGAACACACGAAAAAAAACATACAGACGAACATAGAACCTCCTCCTCTTTGGAAGGCGCTTAATATTTAATATTTTGGCGTTATATTTTGGGGCAATTCAGTCGAGTAGACTCGACGTTTATCATGCAAAAACGTTGCTTACGAACTATATTTAAGCTAGATAGCACCGATACTCTCCGCGATGTTTTTAAAACTAATAACTTCCCTACCCTTACCGGTATTTATATTTATGAAACATGTGTTTTTGTTAAAAATAAATAATCAAATGTATTTCAGTGACATAAAGTCGAACCGCGCTGATGTTAAACGGTCCAGACACAAATACGACATCTGTATACCTCAATTTAACAACAGCATGTTTTCAAATAGCGCTTATGCCATGGCTTCAAAGTTTACAATTGTTTACCATTTCATATAAAGATATTAGAAGGCAATAGTTTAAAAAGACTCTGAAGTCTTGGCTAATCTCAAAGGTATTTTACTCAACCAAAGAATACTTTGAAAATCACAAAGTAATTGCCTTTGGCTTACCTAATTTATAAATTAATAATACCTACCCTTATTTGCCATTTTGCTTGAGATAATTTGATGCATTAGGTAATTAACTTTTATTTTTTAAGTGCATTATTGTACGCTCGAAATGGGCAGGCTGTTGGAACTTTTATATCTCTTATAACATCTTATTGTATGTACACAGCAACGCATTAAAGTTTATTTCTATTTCTATTTCTAATAATATATGTACAGGGTTATCCAGAACTGGTGTACCTACTATGCCGAAAAGAGGTGATTCAGACCATCATTATGATTTTATTTTACCATGTGGCTAAACAGAAATTCGGGAAAAAAAGATCAGCTGTTTCCATACTTTTTGTCGATTCCGAGTTGCAGATGGAACAGCAATTTATTTTACTCATATTTTGTTTTGGCTCCATCTCAGAAGAAATACAAGTACCTAATAGAAGTGTTAGGTTTTAAGTATTTTAATGGTATTTGTTTTTTAAAAATAACTATTTAATTTGACTCTGATATTAATCGATTATTTATTTTGATTTGGAGACTTTGATTTGACTACCTAGCGGTTGAAGGACTACCCGACTTAAAATTGGAAGGGGAAAAAGCATGGCCGTAGAGGAGCGAAAGAAAGTCGGCAGTCTGTTCGGTGAAGCGGTGCGATGTGCACCTCCAGTGTTTACACTGTTACTCTGCCCAAATTCATATAAGTTATCTATAAGTGAGATATGGTTTATAAGTGACGTTTAAAGGAAGTACGAAGTGAAACAATAAACCAATGATTTCAAGGATATGGAGTTTTTCTTATAATCAGAAGTGCCAAGACCTACGTGCCACATGCGGATCATGGTCAACGCGGAGTACCCGAGCCTGAGTATACTCCGTCTGCAGAGCTAACTGTGAGTTTGTTCCTTTATGATATCTACGAAGTCAAGAGCTCTTTTATGCCTAGCAAACTACATAATCATCGACAGCTGGCTGTAGGCAAAGGTCCCATACCTTTGTCTATCGGCGCTTAATAAAAGTGAAGGCAAAATAGCATTATATAATAGCGTATTTGACATAACTGTCAGAAATAAATTCATACAATTACAGTATTAAGTAGCGGGTACTTTAAAATGTTAAGTGCACCTTCAAAAATACATCTTGGACCCTTTAGCTGGCTCTTGCAAATTTTGCAGATGGTTAAATAAATGTAAATTTAATTTATAAATACTCAGTCGGAACAAGTTTTTAAAATAACAAGATCTATCACCTGTAAAAAAATGTACGCAGTAATCTATTGCGGTATTTTATGTTTGTACAAATTTGATTCATGGGTAATTATCATTAAAATTAAACTAAAAAAAAAAACAAAGAACGTTAAAGTTCCAATCTACCTGCAAGTATTAGATATGTGACAAAATCAACTAAGATTATATTTTATTTTTGAATCTGTGAATTTTAGTGCAAAATTGATAGATTAAATAATAATACAACTACCTTACTGTGCTGGAACTAATTCAACCTTTTATTTCCGAAATGGAACATCGGGTAAGGAAAAATCGTCTCATAATTGTAGTTGTTCAACAGACTTCTTCAGAGTGTTCATATTTGCCAATTAATATTGATTCTTTGTCCCCTTTGAGATTTCGCGTAATTTAGATTGACAGTATAAGATGAATATATGCGTTCCAATTTTCTAATTATAGATCTAAGATTTTATTTGAATAATTTCATTTCATACAATTTATATGGGTACCTACATTGACAAATAGCGTATGATAGCATACAATCGTAACCGATATTGCTCACAGTGGTATATGAGAGAAAATAATTATTTCTAGTTACCTACAAATTCGTAATAAAAATAGTAATTTACGTATTAAAGATACATATTCCATTTTAATTTTAGTAGACTTGATAACTTAAAATTGAAAATGTGTGTATGTTTTACTATTTATTGATATTGATGAAAGAATGGGGAAATAACGCTTATACATAATCATATCTTTATCAGATAAATAATTGCTATTGATAATTTATTGTAGTTGGAGTGTACTGTACAGCTTTTTAATAGTCCTATGCTGAACGACGGGCTTTAAGACGAAAAGTGATTAAAAAATATATAAATATTGATTATATCAAAATCGGATTAGAAAAGACAAGATCCGTGGAAGAGATAAAGCTACCAAATATGGCTCTATACGTTGACTAATTGCAGTGGACGTCATAAGGCTTTGATAATGTAAATTTTTATTCATGGAACCGTTTAATTACAATGAAAAAAGTGGACTTGCATTCAGTTTTGTTTACCTCAACATTCTAATGGTTAAGACCAAAACTTTGATCGGACACACTTGAATCTATTTTACCGTTAATTGAGTTTACTCACTGCAAATAAACAAGTTGCAAATACTTGATTTTGCAATCATCTTGGTATCCACAGTCCAGTGTTATACAACCTCAGCAGACTTATAAAATGACTTCGCATAATTATGGCTTATTCACTTTGGCCTTTGTTTAATTAAACTCCAAAACAGGGTGAGTTTTCTTGAGAAATCATTGAGAAAAGAAATGTGTGTTTGACAACAGCAAAAAAAGAGCTTTCATTCACAACAGTATGCCAAAATGTATAAACTGTTATTCATTGCTACCTACTCGGATAATTCAAATTCGAAAAATAATACTAATGAATGATTTAGTGGTTTAAAAATTTAAAAGTTTGAAATAAATAAGTACCTATAATTGTATTACAGAAACATAAAACAAATAACTGTAAGCAGAATCATTAGCATTGGGATAAATTAGTGTATTTTATTACAATAACGACAAAATACATTATGTTGGGAAAAATATGTAATGAAATTATATTTTATAGATAGCACCATAATCAATGTAAATCATGACGTGACATATACCATGAGTAGTAGTCAAAGGGAACACTTTTTTCTAACTATACCTAGCTGTGAAATTCTAATAAGTATCGGGGATCAGTTTATAAGATAAGAGGAAAACCTAAATCTTCGTCAAAATAAACGGGTACCTAATCAATCAATCAATTCTTGATTTGTGACTTCTGGGGTACCTAATGAGTGTGAAGCCTTGAATAATGTTGTCAAACTGAAGAAAATTTGATCACCTACCTACATTTGTGAAAGTAAACATAAAGTAACATTATACACACTAGTGAGTCGATTTAAGGTCCATGTACACCAGATACAAAACTATAATTGGACAAGATTGTTTTGCTAAAAGCTCATATAGCTATAAATTGGAAAATACAAATATTACAGGATTCACAAGATAGAAAAGATCATAGGCAGCAAATGCTTCAGCAACTTTGCCGCGAGTTATGATAGATAATTGTATTTATTGCATAATAGCAATGATTACAAGTCTAAATTAATGAATGATACACACCTATGCCGTGAAAAAAAAAAAAGGAAATTCAATGCGTACCTACGTTAGGAAGGCTATGCAAGTTTTATGAAATAAACATTCGACAACTGACATTATCACAGTAATGTTTAACTTTGTTCATATTCGTTACTGTTATTTTCTCACTTGATTATGGAAAAACATTATATTAAATTGATACACATACATTTAAGGGTCACAATTCATATTTAATGAGTTTGTTTCCAAACATTGCAAGAATATACTAGCATTCACACTTGTTCGTACAGATTTTGACTAGTTTTGTTTGATTGGCATGGAAAATCGCAAACTATGATTATCGGGTCGTCTCATTTGGTTCAAGGTAATTTTATTTAATATAAAATATCAATATGTTCATATTATGTGTATAGAAGCTATATAATATGGATCAGATTTAAAAAAAACACCGTTTAGTTATAAAAATAAGTACAAAATTTATAAAAGAAATTAATCATGTTTATAACTATAACTAAACGTATCTAATCTGGGTGAAATTGTTGTAATAACGTTGGAGCAGTGTCACCCTATTGATAAGTATTGATCATAATGTTCAGTACGACGTTGTCCCTCATGGCGTTGTTATTTGATGAGTGATACAATTAATAAATATTGCACTTGCTTGAAAGATAACTTTACCTACCTAAAGTGTCTCTGCAGGTTTAATATTTAAAAAAAAAAGGTAAATATTTGATTCAGGGGAATACAATGGAGATTTAAATTAAATTAAACAGTTAAATGAACCATTAATGTGATGATTCGAATGTTCAAATAAGTAATAGTCCTCTAAATTAAAAAAAGGAAGGGATGCAATACTTGAATTGACTGCACGTCGATACTTCAGGCTACAGATGAGTATTCTGTGAGAATTGCTTCACAGCCTACACATAATAACTTATCTTTAAGATAAAGATACCAATATTTTAGATATGGCAGTTTCAAATATTCCAGTAACATTATTGGAATATTGCCAGTATTTTATGAAATATTTATAGAATATAAGTAACAAACAAGTTACAAGAAATAACTAGACATTCTTATACTAGTCAGTGTCAATGGATTCACGAAAAATTTGTGAAAATGTTTTCAGTTGAATAAACAAAATTTAATTCATCAAATAAAATCGATGAATTTGCAAAACATTGTTTTGTCTGTATATAATAACATCGTGTAAATTATTTTCATGGTAATTATTGATGTTGCCATGATTTGAATATTAATGTGAACTTCACATGTCATAATATTAAAGGAAAGCAAATTTATGCTGCTTACTGTGTCAGTGCAACAAAATAAATAGTCTTTGTTCTTCAAAACATACACACCTAATCAATGTGTAAATTATGGTAGCTACACAAAGATTTAAACTTCCACAGTGACTGGATAGATATCTTCATGTTTTGCAACGTAAAATTGAGTACCTAACAGTAATCCATACTAAAGTTGGCACTTTATAATGTTGCAGTGAATTTATAAAGCGCATTAATTGAGTAAATAGGTAATCGAAGGAAATTTAGAGCAGTGACTTAATTATATGAAATGCAAAAATAGAACTGGTTTGTATTTCGGTTGTAATTAACAACTATGATTAGCGTCATAATTTGAATATCATTTTGAATTTCATAATGTAATGGCATTACAGTATCTCATGGAACAAAATGCAGTTATAATGGTATGTTAATTTTGTTCACAGATATTCCTGATACGAGAATGGAACAGGCTCGTATCACACATATAGTTTCATATTCGTAATTCAAGAATGGAATAGGCTTGCAATATGAATAGTTTTCTACCGTATGAATGGAATAGGCATACAGTTTATAAAAAAAAAAAAAAAAAAATGGGTCTGCGGAAACGGAATGGCTTACGCAGCAATGGATAAATAAATAATAATTTTATTCAAGTATAACAGACTCAACATTTAAAAAAAACATGTTATCAGCGACAATAGCGGCTGGGTGACACGGCGCGGCCGGGCGATATAGTTCTTCTGTGCGGGCAGCTGGAACGGGTAAAACGGTTTTGGGCGCGGCTGAAACAATACAGTGCCGCCAGGCGATAGCGTGTGACTAAGGGACACGACGCGGTTGGGCATCTGGAGCAGTTGGCGCCTGGAGCAAGCTGGACGCCTGAATCAAGCTTGGTGCTTGGAGCAGCTGGACGGTGCCTGGAGCAGCTGAGTGGTGCCTGGAGCAGCTGGGCGCCTCGAGCAGCGGAGCGCCACCAACAAGCTGGGCGCCTACAACAAGATGGGTGCCTCCAACAAGCTGGGCGCCTACAACAAGATGGGTGCCTCCAACAAGCTGGGCGCCTCCAACAAGCTGGGCACCTCCAACAAGATGTAGCAGCTGAGTGCCTGTAGCAACTGGGCGCCTGTGACAGCTGGCGCCTGTGGCAGCTGGCGCCTGTGGCAGCTGGCGCCTGTGGCAGCTGGCGCCTGTGGCAGCTGGCGCCTGTGGCAGCTGGCGCCTGTGGCAGCTGGCGCCTGTGGCAGCTGGCGCCTGTGGCAGCTGGCGCCTGTGGCAGCTGGCGCCTGTGGCAGCTGGCGCCTGTGGCAGCTGGCGCCTGTGGCAGCTGGCGCCTGTGGCAGCTGGCGCCTGTGGCAGCTGGCGCCTGTGGCAGCTGGCGCCTGTGGCAGCTGGCGACTGTGGCAGCTGGGCGCCTGAGGCAGCTGTGCGTCGATGGCCGGCGGTCATCGGGGTGCCAAAGCGCCACAGCGACAATGTGGCGCTGGGGGCTCCAAACAACATCCGAATGTCGCACGGTGACTCACCTCACCGTAGACGGCATTTGGTCTCGACTTGCCTGTCCTGCGACCAGCAAATCACGCGCCGAAACATACAAAAAGTGATTCCAAAAGTGATACCAAAAGTGATACCAAAAGTAATACCAAAAGTGATACCAAAAGTGATACCAAAAAGTGATACAAAACGTGATAAAAAGAGTGATACAAAAGTGATGAAATTAGCGAAAGCAATTTTACTAAAAACATTTAAAAATACATACTTAAAGATCTATATTTTATAAGAACGAAATTGCTTTGCATTGCGAATTGATTTCAGCCATATGAATGGAATTGGAATACGGCTAGTAAGAAAAATATATGTATGTTTGTTGCGATAAAGGAATGGAATACGGAGCAACACAATTGATTTATTTATAAATAATTTGATTGATTCGCAATGTAGAAGTAACCAAATACAGTGTATTGATAAAATATAAGTTTTTCAAATATAACTTGTATAAAAATGTTATATTTTCACTGTTACATCGATCGATTAATTATAAAATCTATATTATAAGAATGGAATTACTTTGTATTGCAAATCGATTTCTAACAAATGAATGAAATTTAAATACGGCGAGTAAGAAAAAGAAATGTTTGCCGCGATAAAGGAATGGAAAACGCAGCAACATAATTGATTTTACCTATAAATTATTTTCAAAGATATTCGATTTGCAATGTAAAAGTAACTAAAAACACTGTATGGATGTAAGTTTTTCAATATGATTTGACAGTTTCTGTATATAAGTTTGATGTTTTTCACCATTTAAAGTAGACTAAACTCATTGTCATGGTTTTGTTTTCATCAGTTGCATCTTTCTTTCGCTTTTGACTGGCCATGTGTTAGGTTCTCCTGGCAACGTGCATGAGGACATGCACGGGGTCAGGACGGACGAGTGTTAGGTTTTAAGTATTTTAATGGTATTTGTTTTTTAAAAATAACTATTTAATTTGACTCTGATATTAATCGATTATTTATTTTGATTTGGAGACTTTGATTTGACTACCTAGCGGTTGAAGGACTACCCGACTTAAAATTGGAAGGGGAAAAAGCATGGCCGTAGAGGAGCGAAAGAAAGTCGGCAGTCTGTTCGGTGAAGCGGTGCGATGTGCACCTCCAGTGTTTACACTGTTACTCTGCCCAAATTCATATAAGTTATCTATAAGTGAGATATGGTTTATAAGTGACGTTTAAAGGAAGTACGAAGTGAAACAATAAACCAATGATTTCAAGGATATGGAGTTTTTCTTATAGAAGTATTGCTAAATTTTACTCAAATAAAAACTACGTTACAGCTGTCTTATTCATATCTGGTTATTCAGCATACGCGAGAGTGAGTGGAACAAAAAAAAACGCAATGTCTGTCGCATACGTCAAAATCACCAGTTGGAATGTCAAAATGGTTAAAATTTGGTTAGATTTTTGGGAAATTTGAACCCTCTAGTTCCAGTAAAAAGATTCAATGATAATTTTACCTTCCTACTTTTTACCTTTTTGAATTTGGACACCCGAGATAACTCAATGCTAGTTTGTGAAACCCTTCGAAATTACTTAAGTTCGGGTGTATCTTTATCTAACACTTTTTAAATTTCATATTTAAAATGGGACAAAGTTATGTATATCTCTTGCTATTTTGTGTAGCTTTATCTAACACCTGTCAAATTTCATATTTAAAATGGGACAAAGTTATGTAAATCTTTTGCATTTTCTTAAGTTCGGGTGTATCTTTATCTAACACCTTTTAAATTTCATATTTAAAATGGGACAAAGTTATGTATATCTCTTGCTATTTTAGTACTGTTTCTAGTACTTTGTTCTTATTCTATGGGCTCCATAGTAAAAGTTGTTCTTAATTATGGATTAATCACCCTCTTTTGGCTTGGTACAGGGTAATCAGATACCTTTGTATATCCATAAGTCATAAGTAAGTCATAAGTCATTTATTGGTAAAATGTCAATTTACACGTCAAATAATATACATTCATTACAATGATGTAATAGATTAACAATCGCACAAAAAAAAAAGTACAAATAATTGAATTTCAATAATAATTGCTAAATTAAATAATACAATGTCAGTCGAACCAAAAACAAGTTAATTAAAAGAATACAAATGTCATAAATAAAGAGCTGCGAATTAATACAAATTAGTTATGTCAAGCGTTTATAAAATTCATCGTACCTATAGAAAGATTGCTCGACAAGCCAATTTTTAATTTATTTTTAAAGGACAGTAGGCTTATCGCGGACCTTATTTCCGGCGTTAAGTTATTGTACACGGTCGGAGCCATGACATGAGTTTACTTAGATGACTTCTCGAGGGAGTGGGGGACGGCCTGCAGCTTGTGCTTGTCCCGGGTGGGGTATCTGTGCGCGGAGCCCCGCTCTGGATACGCAGCCAGGTTCGTTCTGGCATACACCGCCACTTGATAAATCAGGATGCCGGTCAGTGTCAGGATTCGTAATTTCTTGAAATATGGGCGAGCCGGAGTGTCCTATGCTACGCGGGCGATGCACCGCACCGCACGTTTTTGCATAATATCCTTTGGGTGGCATTAGACATAACTTTCTGTATAGCTAGTTTAGCTAAGCTAGCAGGCTGAAATGATGATGAAAAATTCAATGGCCTTTACGTCAAATCAACTTCGTGATTTTTGTGTCAAAATAATTATTTATCTACTCGTAAACTGCTATATCGAACTATATCTAATTATGCTGAACCGGTAATGATGCGGTTCGTCGCGGATTGCCAATGCGTTATATGTGCCATATATATGCAGCGGCCTGTGACTTGACCGCATTGCTTGTTTGTCTGTCTTGTGTTGTGCCTGTGCTGTTAACATGCGGGTGAGTACGACCGCATCATATTTGGTTTAGCATTTTTTAAATAAGTGGACTGTATTTTTAAAGTGTGCTTCATACAAAATATACTCTCACAATATGTGCAAGGACATTTCGTGTATCTAAAGCGGATAAATATAATTAAAAAAAAACCGAAAAAGTTTCCTATTTTTACCTAATATTTGTATTTTCCCATAAAATATTTCAGGTGTAAGAAGAAATTGCAAAATTACTTGGGCAGTTATACTTACCACAGATTACTCTTGTGTAGATTCCGTACTAAAAATTATGTATTTCAGGTATTTCTCTCTCATCGAATTACTTACTTGTTAATATTATTCTATTAGAAAGCTATTGGGTCTGAGTAATTTATATTTGTAACATGATGAAGTCATTGTTAATAGATTTTCTAAGAAAAACAATAATTTTAAAGCAAACAATTTGGTTAGCTGAAGACAATTGCATACGAATGGAATGATCTACTCGTCATATCAGTATTTGTATCGAGCTATGAAGCAGTCGTTAACGTTAATATTTTATTATTCTCTATTAAAATGTTATTTTCTCTGATAACGTTGATGTAGGTAACTCAGTTTGTAAATATATTATGACGTGTTAACTTTTAAACCAAAAATGAAATTAAATTTATTCTCATTGTATTTATCTATTGGCGACTTTTAAAGATTTTCTTTAGGGCCGACTTTCTTTTTGTATACACTTTTATTTTATTGCGATATCTGAGAGGTAGACCTGTGACACTCTCCTATGCATATTAAAAAAGTATTACCTATTTCGGTTTTTATGAATACCTGTTGTTCAAAACTTGTTACAGTGAAATATGATTGTTTTTCCAGTTGATCTGTTTTTGGTGTTTTCTGGTGGTGGTGGTGAGGGCCCAGAATGACTACTACGCGCCTCAGACGTTTCGACAACAAGTGAGTTTTTTCAATAATACATTTTAGTTAAAAACACAAAAAACATGCTCGAATTATAGTAGGTATAGTCATCGGTCCTTGATAAGTCTCTATCATCCATCCAGCCATCAGCCATATGACGTCCACTGCTGGACCTAGGCCTCCCCTATGGATCTCCAATAAGACCGGTTGGAAGCGGCTTGCATCCAGCGTGATCCTGCGGTCTTTATGCAATCATCTGTCCGCCTTGTAGGTGGACGTCCTACGCTGCGCTTGCCGGTACGTGGTCTCCACTCGAGAACTTTTCGACCCCATCGGTCATCAATTCTTCGAGCTTTGTCATCTGCCCACTGCCATTTCAAACAATGTCGTTAACTTTGGTTATTCTACGGGTCTCATTCCTGATTCGATCTCGCAGAGAGACTCCGAGCACAGCCCTCTCTATAGCTCGTTGGGCTACTTGGAGTTTCTTAATAAGGCCCATAGTGAGAGATCACGTTTCTTTGCCATAAGGCATCACTGGCAACACACACTGGTCGAAAACTTTCGACTTGAGGCAATGAGGTATGTTGGACGAGATTCTTGATAGGTCTATAAAGTTTAAATGAAATCTGACCGTTTAAAGCAGGTCGAAATCAAGTTCGGTTACAAACAAACATACAGATGAAACTAGTCAAAGCATGTTAAAAAGACAGCTAGAGCTTTTCTGTCAGCATCTCAGCTACCCCCAGCTGCGCACTTTTCGCGCTATTTTTCAGCCAATTTCGATAATATTTGAAAAAAAAAAACTGTTTATAGCCTGACCGTTTAAATTAGCGGGGACCCGCCACCCGCACCTGTCTCAGTTCCCTTTCTGGTCTACCCCCGCGCCCCTGTACCGCGCAGGCGAGGGCTCAGTTAAACGGTCAGACTATAGTATCTAAATCGTAACGATTTGCGAGTATGAATTAAATCAGTTCAGAGAGATGTGTCGAAAGGTCTACTTGACGGAGAACTACTAGGTTGTTATTGACACGTTAAATTGTAGGTTTTTTTACGAGGGGGAAATCTTTGAAAGATGCCTGATTGCTTTGGGGTGCAGTCGGGCTATGTGGGGGATTGTACCCACTAAAACCCCCTCGGTGGCAACCCTTTGTGCCCTCTTAGGAGCTCCGGGATTTCCAAAAGGAACGCACCGGTGCTTCCAGCACTTTGTGTGTAGGCGAGTAGGCCTGGTTGTAGAACCAGGCTTGTGCGGTCCTCTACGACAGCGTTGCCACACACGCTGTCGTCCTCCTCAAGCCCGTTTGAGTGGATGGCCAGAGCCCCAACTCTGACCATCCACGGGCCCAGGGGCCCTCTTTTAGTAGGCTCTTACTACAGGCAGGGGATACCGATGCCGTATTCTAGTGCCCCGGCATCAGGGCAACCCCCACAAATTGTAGGTCCCGGTTGTTTTAACCGTTTAGGCATGTCAGAGGCCTTCAGGTGGCCTAAAAACTCTGACACCAGGGCTAGCCACCCGGCCTATACGAACTTAATTGCTTTCTTACTATACCTAGATAGGTGTTGTACTATAGGTACGTAGTACTTTCTCGATTCATTTTATTTTGGTCGAAACCTGTAACTTAGTGAGGTAGGTAACACGTATTTATAGTCTGAATCATACAAGTCGGCGGATGTTAAGTTAGCTACAAGCTGCGCAATATCCAATCCTGACTGAAGCTCAGAATAAAATATTAAAAAAAAAAAATAGCATGACCGACTTCAGCCGTGAACAGAATTCGCGAATATTTCGCACGGATCGATATAGTATTTTTCACATTATTGTTGTTTTATCAAAAATGGCTCCGCTGATTTCGATGAAATTTAAATGAGACCAATTTCGAAGTATACTCTTTCCAATATTTTTTTTTATCGAAATTATGAAAAAAGTTATAGATAAAAATAATCTTAATTAAATTAAAAATTTAAAAAACCCCCGACACTTGACAACCATTTTGGGCACATTTGTAGAATTTTGGTTCTTCCACCCACCATAACTCTTAAACGGCTCAATCGATTTTTATAAAACAGTTCAGTGGTTCAGGCGCTATGATGCCACAGACAGACAGACAGACACACAGACAAACAGACACGTCAAACTTATAACACCCCTCTTTTGCGTCGGGGGTTAAAAATATACGCGTCGAATTGAGTACCTCCTCCGTTTCGTCGGTCAAAAAACCTGCGCGTTGATTGGATATTGCGCAGCTTGTAGCTATCTTCACATCCGCCGACTTGTATGATTTGGCCTATACCTACGAGTATATATCTACCTAGTAACTATACCTACCTAATACATAAGTGATTAAGTGATACCAATTAATGAGTTCGCATGGTCCACCGCTCGCGCCACTCTACTGACTATCAGGGCAGGCGGCGAACTATTTTTTAATTGATAATTGGCATATTACGTATTGTACATTAGCCTAGCCTAGGTGCATGACTTGAATAGGTATCTACTTTTTTTAACGGGCAAGTGCCTTAATTAACTAAAAAGAAATACATTAACACACTTTGGCTACTATCTAATACTTCCTACTAATGTTTTAAACGCGAAAGTTTGTGAGTATGTATGGGTGTTTGTTACTCTTTCACCCACAAACGGCTAAACCCATTTGGCCAATGCTTTGTATGTAAGTAGTAGTAGTGTAATTTTATGCACTTTTGCTCAGTTGAAAAAAAGAGTGAATAGGTATCTTCTAGGTCTACATATCTACTCCATCTTCGTACGTAACCAACGTTCTCAACTGGTTGCCTATAGAATAAAAAAAAACAAAAAAACTGGTTGCCTATATGGAGTTTTTCCCCTATATCGGCACTAGTTACACTGAAAGAGTATTTTTTACTGACTTCCAAAACGGAAGGACTATATTCGTCTGTATGTATTTTTTATGTATGTTGATCGATATATTCGCCAGAAAAAAACTTTTTAATTTTGTAGACGTGGTCCCATTTAAATGTTATCGAAATCAGCTGTGTCGTTTTTGATAAATCAACTATAATGTACATGGGTGTCACATCGATTCGTGCAAAGTATTCGAATTCTGTACATGGTGGAAGTCGGTGGTGCCATTATTTTGCGAAAAATAATTATTACTTAGCGAGTCGTTACAACAGTCAGTAACATCAAACAACGACGCTACGAGTATGCTCACATCGATATGAATAATTATTTTTTTGCAAATAATATACCTAATTAAAAAACCCCCGACACAAAAATATTTGACAACAAACTTTCAATTGACAACTATTTTGGGCACATTTGTAGAATTTTGGTTCTTCCATCCCCACTTTAACCCACCATAACTCTTAAACGGCTCAATCGATTTTTATAAAACATAGCTAAGAACACTCTCGATTAAGTCTCCTTTCATCCAAAAAAAACTAAACTGAAATCGGTTCAGTGGTTCGGGCGCTATGATGCCACAGACAGACAGACAGACAGACACACAGACAAACAGATACGTCAAACTTATAACACCCCTCTTTTTCGTCGGGGGTTAAAAATAGCATGACCGATTTCACGCAGTACAGAAATCGCGAATGTTTCATTTTGAACGATCTTGCATTTTTCACATTATTGTTGTCACAAAATTTAAATTTGACCAATTTCGAAGTATACTCTTTCAAATACAAAAGGAATTATCGAAATCGGACTACGATGTAAAAAGTTATGCGTGGTTATACATAAAAAAATATACGCGTTAAATTGAGTAGGTACCTTCTTCGTTTCGTCGGTCAATAAATAGATAAATTTAACAAGTTTAATTTATGCTTGTCCAGGGTTCTGTGGGCGGTCCAGCCCTGTTCCAACCCATGGACCGTCCTTGGGGAACCTGGGGAGCCAACAACAAAGTAAGCAGCCAAAATATGACGTTTAACCTGAACCTATCTTAGTACAACTTAGGTTTCTTGAAATCTCGAGTCAATAGGTGTCTTCTAGGCTATCTAGGTACCATGTAAGCGTACCATAGACCGCATAACGCTTAACATCAGGTAGTATGTATTCAAACGTAAACCACATTAAATAAATAAAAAAAAAATGCAAGTGGAGTCCATCCGCACGGAAGAAGTCAAACATCGACGCAACAGTGCTTTCAAATCCCCTCCATGGTAGTGTTAAACGTTTAACGCAACCTTGTTGGAAGTCGCATTACAAGTTTCATTTCAAAAAGCTCATCTCTAAAGTTGACCAGGGGCCTTATTGTGTAAGCGCTCTGACGTTCGGCTTCGCTTTATCTCCTGCTCGCGCCAGGTAATCGGGCCACGAGAGTAAGCGGGAGGAAAAGACAAACGTCAGAACGCAATACTGATCTAATCTCGAATCTCGACCTTTTATGTCTCAACCTCTACCTCTTGCTATGAAAATAATCGCCACTCTTCTCTATCTCGGGCAAAGAGAAATAGCTACAATGAATTTTCTTTCTTTCAGGTAGAAGGCTTCCAACGTGGGCTGTTCACGCCGGCGGGACGGGACGGGACGCCGCAGAGCACCAGCCAGAGCTGGACTCCCACCGACTCCAAGGAGCCTTGGAAAGGTAGGCAGGACGGGTCTCACTATGCTGGAGTATTTCAGCTAGAAGGTTTCCAGCGCGGGCTGTTCACGCCAGTGGAATGAGACGGAACGCCGCAGAGCACCAGCCAGAGCTGGACTCCCATTAACTCCAAGGAGCCTTTGAAAGGTAGGCTGGACAGGCTTACTATACTGATGTATTTCAGCTAGAAGGCTTCCAGCGCGGGCTGTTCTCGCCGACGGGACGCCGACCACCAGCCAGAGATGGACTCCTACTGACTCCTATCTTTGCCGATCTTTGTGACTGAGTCTAATGTGGGGGCAACGGCAATAGGTCCATAGTTTGATATTTAACCCCGTCTCTAAGGAGGCTGGAATGATTTACAGACTGGTGGGGACTTTCCTCCAGTTTATCAGCCTTTTATCGGATGCATTTCGGAGAGTGCGCCCAGGAGTTGCACAATCTAGTCCCACCTGTCCCTTTCTTCCATCGTACGGCTAGACAGACGCGACCAAAGCGCCTCCCTTTTATGATGGACATTCCGCGCGTTAGAACCAAGCATTTCGAATCCTCATTCCTCATAAGAACAGCCAGAATGTGGAATGCATTGCCTGGGTCTGTCTTCCCGCTAAAGTACAACGTGGGTGTCTTCAAACTTCCCGAGTAAATAGGTATCTACTTGGTAAGCGTGCTACAATCCTATACCGCACATCTGCTTAACATCAGGCAGTACGTAGTCAAACGCAAACCTATACGGAATTCAAAAAAAAGTCTCTAAATCACGCCAACTCTACGAGGCTGTCTCGCTGCTCGATAACGATCAAGATTCTAATTTTTGAAAATTGAATTTTAGAATCCTTCGCTTGCCCGGTCATCAAAATTGAGCACGCAGTTAAAAAGCAACTTTGCACTCTTGTGTAACAAATAACTATTTCCAAAACAAATAATTAAAACTGTACCAGGTATTGGCCAAAGCTCGATATATTTTTGCATTATCTCTTTTGAAGATAAACTTCCGTAAAGTAACAGCTGATTCAATCAACTATCTTTGGAAATCTCACTGTTATCAAATCTTTAACAAGTTACCGTAAATGAAGAAAAAAGTAACACTTTTAAAGTAACACACACGTAAAGTACACTTTAAAAATCTTAAAAGGAAAAAACTTTTACTCAGTAAAAGAATACATTGAAGCCACCAGTTACAACCCGGTCACAATATCTGTGCACCTGACTTCGTGACGTCATATCGAATTATCGGGACGTATATACATTACCGGAAGTCTAGTATACCGTCCGGACGTAAATTATTATCGGGACGTGTATCGGCAACGAAGATGCTAACCGTACTGTCGCATCGGGGAGTGCGCGGAGAGGTGACAGGGGAAGCGGGAGAGGCGCCGCGCCGCATTCCAGCGAGGTGCACAGATATTCTGACCGGGTTGTATATAGGTATAGGCCACAAAAAAACGACGTGACGCTTCTCTCTAATATTAGATTACGACACCCTGTATCCACAGTATTAAGTTAGTTCAGTAGACACATTTAATTTTATCTACCATTTTTGTTAATAATCGGCCAAGTACGAGTAGGACTCGCGTACGCAGGGTTCCGTACTGTATGGGAGCCCCCCTAAAATATTTATTTTAATTTAATTATTTGTTATTGAATTGTATATACAACTAAACATTCTGTGAATATTTCAAGCATCTATCTGTTACCATTATTAATATCGAGCGATAAACGGATAAAAATTCAGGTTTGTTGTATGGTGTATGTTGTAAAATTAATATTTAAGGCCCCCCCCACCCCTTAAATACCCGTTTTTACCCTTTGGGTACGGAACCCTAAAAAGCGCCATAGCGCTAAAACATTTGCAATGCCCGAAAAGGGCGACTAAGTTTGTAAGTGCATTTTTTTTTATATAAGACCTTTGTAACACTTAGGCTCGGTTGCACCATATTGGTAGTTATAGTTAAGATTATTGTCAAATTTAACAATAACAATAACGCTGACTTAAACAGTGACTGCGAAATGTGTTGCACCAGCGTATTCCTTGGAATAGTTAAAGTTATCAGGACTATACAATTCTGACAGACAATTAACGTTAACAATAACATTAACCAGTGAGTCGTGGGCGGTTACGGTTACAGTTAAAGTTATGACGTCATCTTACAAATTGTCTAATGGTGCAACACATTTTTTTCCCTTGCCATTACTTTAACATGTTTGTCATTGCTAAAGTAAAATGGTGCAACCAAGCCTTAGTGGCAGGCAAATAAATGAATATGAAAATCTTTCTCTTTGCAGCTCCCCTCCAAACGAACGTGAAGCCTGAGCCGTGGCGACAGCCGAACGGTGTCAACAAGGAGCAGCAGGCATCCATCCTGCACCACAAGCAAGCGCTAACTTCAGGTCAGTACCTACCATCACTTTTGATTGACTTCTGACAGACATCTTCAGATAAAATAATTATCTTTCGCAAAAAATGCTAAAACCGCCTTCTATCTTGTACAAAATTCGAATATTTCGCTCGAATTGTTTACATTATTGTTGATTTATCAAAAACGGCTCAGCCGATTTCTTTAAAATTTAAATGGGACCACCTTTGGAGTATACCCTTTTGAACCAAACAATAATTTTTCGATTCGATTCACAATTGGCGAAATTATCGACGAAGATACATCGAGCTATATTAATATTTCCTCAAAGCGAAGATACACAAAACAAAACAGTGCTTTCATACCCCTACATGGTAGCGTTAAACGTTTAACGCAACCTTGTTGGAAGTCGCATTACAAGTTTCACTTCAATAATAATCATTGGTGGGACGGTTTTGTTGTTTGTTATTGTCAGGAAAAGGTTCTTATGACAGAAAGAAATACGACAATTGCGTGGAAATTATAAAAACATTATTTTTCAATACAAAATATTCCTACTATTAAAAGTGGCTGTATCTGGTCGCTCGCGGCGGTGGCGCTAAACGCTATCGAAATTACTGTGACAGATAAAGGTGATATTATTATGTTGACTGCCTCGGTGGCTCAGTGGTTAGTGACCCTGACTTCTGGATCAAAGAGGCGTGGGTTCGATCACCACCCAGGGCAAGCATTTATGTGATGAACATAGGTGTTTGCTCTGTGTCTGGGTGTTATTTAGGTACTATCTATATAACTATGTATTTAAAAATATGTAGTATATCAGTGTCTGGCAGCCATATCACAAGCTTTGCTTAGTCTGGGGTCAGAGACCGTGTGTAAGATGTCCCCTAATAATTTTATTTATTAACAGGGTCAGCATGGCAAAGGGATAAAACCATTTTATCAACTTTTAATGTCAGTTGTCATTGTCAATCCATACTTCCTCTTCGAGGGGATATAACGGTGGAAAGACCATTTGTCCCTTTACCATGCTACTCGTGCAGTTTATGTTAAATATAAAGCAAAATGACGTAATAAAATAACTAATTCTGTAACAATAAGTAATAATTTATTTTTTCACTTGAAAAACTGATGTTCCGATACGCATTAATAAAATATTCTAATAATGACATACTTACAAATATACATTAACAGTTAAAATCACATTTAAACAATCTAAATATGTTTGATTCTCGGCAACAAACAAAATATTTGGGGGTTTATGTCCTCTCGCCTGCATAGCTAAATTAATACAAGGCAAGACAAGAGGAAACCAACTTTCACAAATTGCCTGTATTAACGCCAGTTGTTTATGATATCTAGTTACAATTATACAGCAAGACCTTTTATTCAGTGCACAAATTTTTATCGCGCAATAGATATCATTAATATAACATATTTCGCTCATAAAAGATCAACTTTTTTTTCATCATTTTTTTGTCAAACTATCCCAAAAATAATTAAATTGCATGCACCTTACACTCCAGCCAGACAATAACTACTACCTACCTAAAACGTATAGCTAGCTCTCTCAAGGTCAGTGCTACCGGTCAATGGCCCCGCACCGTAGGTAAATAGTCGGCGCGGCGTACAACTCGCCCCCCTCGGTTCTTAGTAGGTACAATACCTACGTCGCGCGACGCAGCCGTTTATCTGTATACATACTTTCTCTTGAAGTTATTTCAATATGTTTGTACTAAAGTGAGTGAAAGTAAAGTAGAGGTTTAATTGTTTGTTTATTATACTTTCCGTATGCAAAGTTTGTGCACTGGAAATAAAATCACCCTGTATAGTAATGTAATGTAACGTTATACATTATACACTACTTATAAAACATTTATAAACATTAAAAATAGAAGTGGCCCTAGAGGACTTCCTTAAAACACCACAACTGAATATCGTAGAAATGATGGGAAAATAATAATTCTTTTTGACTTATTGATACGAAAAGAAAGGCTTCGCTTTTCCTCCCGCTCACTCTCGTGTCGTGAGTAACTGGCGCGAGCAGGAGAAAAAGCGAAGCCGAACGTCAGAGCGCTTACACAATAAGGCCTCAGGTCTTTGTATCAAATGTATTAAATCGCTTCTCAGAAGACTTTTACCTTTATTTTAAAATCTGTACTTCAGTACGCTCAGTACTGCTACGTATTATCCGATCTACCGCTAAAATCGTCAAATTTTTATTAAATAAAGACATAAATTCCTTCAGACGCTTTAATGGATTTTGGTCCAAAACTTTAAGCATAACCTCATCAGTTAATAAAGAATGGAATCCAATTGTAATAGACTCGACGTTTGGACAATTCGAAAGTATAAACAACAATTGTTTGACGCTTAATTCATGGTTCAACAGAGATAATTCCTTCAATTTAAAAAGGGGTGATATCTTTACATTTTCACTAAATTCGTCACGTGACTGCTTTCGGTCCCCCGCAAATGTTAAAGTTTCCAAATTTGGGCACATGTCGTATAAATACATTAATGCTTTCAAGTCCATTCCATCGTCGTCGATGGACAAACGTACAAGACTGCATCCTATAAATTTAAGCACATCACCAACATTATGTATGTAAAAATGGAACTTTTTTAAAGTTAATGTATGTAATTGTGTTAGCTGCGTTAGAGGTGTAAGATCTATTTTTCCTGAGATGAGATAAATATCTTCTATCAGAGGACATAAGTGTACCATCATTTGCAATGTTTCTGTTCTTAGAAAATGTTCTTTATTGAAATATTTTAATTTGAACTGTTTCTCTGAATTTTCTGATCTCCCGATGTGCATTAAAGCTTTTGTTATTAAATCACCATAATAATCAGTTTTGATATTTAAGAATTCAAGTTCTTCACAGTTTAATATAAGTTCCTCAACTTCATTCAACGACGCATCATACAGTGTGATTCTTTTTATATTAGTCAGTTTTGTGACTGTATGTATGTTAATTCTTCGTGAATATGACAAATTTAATTCTTCTAAATGATAACAGTTTTCAATCAAACAATTCAAAATATTGTCAGTGTCAGTGTTACATAAATATGTGAATTTTTTTAGACCGTGCAATTTTTCTAAGAATTTGACAACGTCGTTCTCTTTGACATCGTTGATTTCTAAGTCTGTGAGTCCAGTCAAAAGATGCGTGTTTGAAAGCGAAAGTATGTCATTTAATAATACAGTTCCATATAATGAAAGAGTGGTTAGTTTTTCGGTACAAATAAATATTTCAATACATCTTCTGATAGCGTTGACATGGTTATCATAAAAACGATATTTATTAGTTATTGGCCAAAATCTTTCTAACACGTTCAGTGCTTTATCTAGTACCCGATCATAATACATTTTGGGTACGTTACAAACCAAATGTTGTCGAATTGATTCAATATGTGCAGCAACCAAGTTCTCATTGTCATCAGATTCTGTGGCATTTACTCGTAGTAGTTTATCTATGTGTATTATTATGTAGTCTTCTATTTTGGATTGCGCCAAGTTTTCTAGTGTTTGTGGCTGTCTCACCCAGATGCGACGATCCATTTTACCTGCAACAACATTAACATTTTTGAGTAGAATGTAATATATACCTACAAATGTTTTCCATCCATCCATCCATCAGCCATAGGACGTCCACTGCTGGACATAGGCCTCCCCTATGGATCTCCAATAAGACCGGTTGGTAGCGGCTTGCATCCAGCGTGATCCTGCGGTCTTAATGAGGTCATCCGTCCACCTTGTGGGTGGACGTCCTACGCTGCGCTTGCCGGTACGTGGTCTCCACTCGAGAAATTTTCGACCCCATCGGTCATTAGTCATCCGCGCTATGTGCCCTGCCCATTACCAATTTAACTTGCCAATCCGCTGGGCTATGTCGGTAACTTTGGTTCTTCTACGAATCTCCTCATTCCTGATTCGATCTCGCAGAGAGACTCCGAGCATAGCCCTCTCCATAGCTCGTTGGGCTACTTGGAGCTTACTAATAAGGCCCATAGTAAGAGACCACAAAATGTTTCACTTGGTGCAAAATCTCCAACGCAATGTTATATAGGTACCTACTGCAATTTATTTTGTTATGGTTGTGTTTCGGATTTATTTTATTACTAGTTTTTGCCACAGGCTTCGCCCGCGTGTTATTTTGACTTTTGTGCTCTATCCCTTAGGAATATTTTTTTCTTCTTTCAAACTGTGTCCATTTCAAAAATCTATTCAATCTGTTGCTCCGTTGCTGCGTTAAAGAGGAACAGACCAACAAAATACACTTTCGAATTTGTAATATTTGTTAGGATTTAATATTCTGAAATCTTCTGAAAATGAAAAAACAGAACTCTTATAGGGTCACACAATGTTGTCCTTCTTGTCCGTGTCTTAAGAGCAAGACAAATTATCTCGTGAACGCGTGGAGGTCTCGAGTTGAAATTATAACCATAAACCTATGCAGATCTATGGACTCTTGCAGTTGTGAAAAAATCGTGACTACAGCCTTAAAAAAAGAGAGAATGAGAGCGTAAATAGAGTCATGTAGCAAAAAAACCGCATATTTCGACACTCACACGGGAACCAAAACCTACAAGGTACTTTCTGTTGTCCTAGAACTATAAAGTTTGGAGAACAAGGAGCAGTGTTTCAGGGTACACATACTACTCTGTGTAAAAAGTATCGGGAATATGTCAATACAAAGACCCGTGTAAAAGAGGTCGTTCTAATTTTTTTACTGCATGTTGGTAGCACTGTACTGATTTAGCGCGCAAAGTTTGAGCGGGATCTGTCATTTAATTTGTTTTAAACTACACTTTTTGTTGGTCATAGTTTTGAGTTCTCGGCGATTTTTACAATGGAAAATATTGTTGAACAAAGAGTGTGCCTTAAATTTTGTGTTCCGAATCATATTTCATGTGGTGAATCACTAAAAATGTTGCGAAATACCTACGGCGAATCGTGTATATCGAAAACAAGGGCTTATGAATGGTATAAGGCTTTTAAAGAAGGCCGAAAGGTAGTAGTAGACTTGCCTCGTTCTGGTAGACCTTCAACCGCTACGACCAAAGAAAACATCGACAGAATCAAGAAGCTAGTGCTCGAAAATCGACGTATGAGTCTGAGAGAGTTGGCTAGTGAGGTGAACATATCTTTTAAGTCCGTCCACAACATTCTCATTGACATTTTAGGCATGAAACGCGTCGCCGCTCGACTAGTTCCAAAAGAGCTCAATTTTGTTCAAAAAGCGCAGCGAAAGCATGTCGCTGAAGACATGGTTTCCCGAGCTTCTACGGATCCGACCTTTATGAAACGTATAATAACTGGCGACGAGACATGGGTTTATGACTTCGACATGCAAACAAGCCAACAGTCTTCAGAATGGCGTCTCGAAAACGATGCGAAACCCAAAAAACCGCGGCAAAGTCGCTCCAAAATCAAGGTGATGCTGACAGTTTTTTTTGACTACCGTGGTGTGGTTCACTCCGAATACCTTCCAGAGGGAGAAACAGTGAATAAAGAATATTTTTTAGGCGTCAGGAAGCGTTTGCGTGAGAGTATCCGCCGAAAACGTCCAGATTTGTGGCAACACAACTCATGGATGCTGCACCATGATAATGCACCATCACACACAGCCATTATAGTGAAAGAGTTTTTAGCGAAAAATTCAACAAAAGTTCTCGACCAAGCACCGTATTCAACTGATATGGCTCCGTCTGACTTTTTTTTACTTTTTTCCGCGTGTGCCGGCAGAAGTGAAATCCCGTCTTACGAATTTTCGATCAGCTTATGTTCTGACGCGAGTTTAACACTTTTTACCCATCCCAAAAAGTGCACAACGCTGCTAAAAAAGTTCTCACTTCAAAAATACATCACCAATAGTCACACATTGACAACACAACTATCGATTGAATTATCAAATCATTTTACCAAATTTATGGATCGATGAATGTTTTTTAAACAAGTTTTAGCAATGATTCCAGTTATTTTATCTAAAGTACTATTTTATCAGACGATAAGATAGCGTGCCTAAATGTTTTTTTTTTGTTTTGTTTTGCCAATGCAATCAATGAAACGTTTTGTCATTTTCTTTTTTAACCGACTTCCAAAAAGGAGGAGGTTCTATGTTCGTGTGTATGTATTTTTTTGTGTATGTTCATCAATTTCGCCAATTGTGAACCGAATCGAAAAATTCTTTTTTATTTTGAAAGAGTATACTCCCGAGGTGGTCCCATTTAAATTTTACAGAAATCGGCTGAGCTGTTTTTGAGAAAACCATCAATAATGTAAGCAATTCAAGCAAAATATCCGAATTTTGTACACGATGAACATCGATAATTTTTCCCCGAAATTTTTTTTTTTAGTTCGAAAGGCTATACTTCCAAAGTGATCCCATTTAAATTTTATAAAAATCAGCTAAGCCGTTTTTGATAAATCAACAATAATGTTAACAATTCAAGCGAAATGTTCGAATTTTGTACACGATGGAAGGCGGTTTTGCCAATTTTTGCGAAAAATAATTACTTATATCGAATATGATGCAGCTCCTAGCGGAGCTAGCCTATTTACTTTCTGGAGCCTACTACTTCTTATTCTTATTTGGATGAATGCTAATCTTGATCAAAAATATCCTGCAGCTTGTTAAGCCAACGCGACGTATTAGCCCGGGATATAAGAGCAAAAAGTACAAGTACTTTATAAAAGCTGAGTTTTTTTGGTATTCTGTTATCGTGGTGTTGTACAACAATAATCCGGAGTCAGTCAGCTGGGGTTTTTAGCGTTTAGTGAAAAAAAATTGGTTTAGTCTGGAAATTAATGGGTAAAAAAAAATAATTGAAAAAAAGTTTGACGACAGTCAATTACGTGAAACATGTATT
Source organism: Hypomecis atomaria (assembly GCA_964007245.1). Classification (NCBI taxonomy): domain Eukaryota; kingdom Metazoa; phylum Arthropoda; class Insecta; order Lepidoptera; family Geometridae; genus Hypomecis; species Hypomecis atomaria. The sequence goes on from OZ023310.1 coordinate 9,931,810, forward strand.
GTAACAGGGCCTGTCAGTGGGGCTTTAAGTGGTGGCTACTTTAAAGCTTGGTTGACAGTTTGACAGGCCCAGCCCGGGTAGCACGGCAAAGGGAGAAAACCATTTTATCCACTTTTAATGTCAGTTGTCATTGTCAATCCATAATTTATTTCCTCTTCGAGGGGATATAATGGTGGAAACACAATTTGTCCCTTTGCCATGCTTCCCGGGCTGTTACATGTGTCAGGTAATTGACTGAACTTCTTCAACACCAAAAGCAACTGAATTATTCACTAACCATTTAAGGAAGTTAAGGACTAGCAAAATCATCCATCCATCCATCAGCCATAGGACGTCCACTGCTGGACATAGACCTCCCCTATAGATTTCTAATAAGACCGGTCGGTAGAGGCTTGCATCCAGCGCGATCCTGCGGTCCTAATAAGGTCATCCGTCCACTTTGTGGGTGGACGTCCTACGCTGCGCTTGCCGGTGCGTGGCCTCCACTCGAGAACCTTTCGACCCTATTGGCCATCAGTCCGCCAGTGCCCTCTATGTGCCCTGCCCATTGCCACTTCAACTTGCCAATCAGCTGGGCTATGTCGGTAACTTTGGTTCTTTTACGTATTTCCTCATTCCTGATTCGATCCCGCAGAGAGACTCGGAGCATAGCCCTCTCCATAGCTCGTTGTGCTACTTGGAGCTTATTAATAAGGCCCATAGTTAGCCCATACTAGCAAAATGATGAGTAGGAATCTATTTTCGAGCAAATATCTACAGAGCGTGTAGTGTCTAAGTGAAACTACTTAGTTAAAAAAATGTTGTTACTCTTTCACGCAAGAACAACTGAACGGATTGAGATGAAACTTTGCAATTTTATAGCTTATATATCAGAATAGCACATAGGATATAAATTATAATAATATTGTGTAAATTTTCAATATTATAACAATAAGTGTTAAGTCAGTAGGAAAAAAATCTGCCATTTGCGAGCTGTTCCAGCGTGCGCTCCAAGAAATGTCAAAAAAGAACTATTGAATCGAACAAATGTCAAATCGAGTTTTTTTTGTTTTTTTTTTTATTTTTATTTTCCACCTCCTTTATGGGTAGTATTTAAATGCAAATCAAAAAATATCCTTTTTCTATGCAATAAGATTCCAAATTCCCATCAAAATTACTGATTGCACAGCATAATATTCAACTCAAAATATCACTTAACACACTACAATTTATTTTCGCAGCGTACAGCGATTTTTCCTAAAGCAAAAGCTTTTTCATCAATGCACAGCTAATAATCTTAATGCACATTATACCTGTTAAAGGCGATTCGCTTCTGGCACTTCGCCGGCCGCTGCCGCGGCACGCTCGCTTCGCTCGCTCGGCTCGTGCGTTGTTTTGTCATGTTCTAACATAACCTAACCTATTTTTTGTATCACACCTAATCTAATTTCTTCACTAATTTACATATTGATGTAAAATTTCGAATTATCTGTAGTTTGAGTTTTGTTAAACATTTAGTTTATTTGTAGTGAAGTAAGTTATTTGATGTAAAAAAGAATATAAATGATGAGTATGTATTGATAGGCGATTATTTATTTGATATGCAATTTATATTATCCCCTCCTTTATTTAGGGTGGTAAGGTAGGGCCTCGAAATATCATGCGGGCGAAGCCGCGGGCAAAAGCTAGTAACTTTATAAAAGCTGAATTTGCAGCTAACTGATTTCGGGATATTGTCATACACCACCATGACAATACGCCAAGTACGAGTCGGACTCGCGCACGGAGGGTTCCGTACTATATGGGAGCCCCCCTTAAATATTTATTTTATTTTAATTTTATTATTGAAGGGAATATAAAACTAAATATTCTGTGAAAATTTCAAGCATCTATACTCTGACCGTTTAACTGAGTCCTCGCCTGCGCGGTACAGAGGCGCGGGGGTAGACGACAAAGGGGACTGAGACAGGTGCGAGCGGCGGGGAGTCCCCGCCTGCGCGGTACAGAGGCGCGGGGGTAGACGACAAAAGGGACTGAGACAGGTGCGAGCGGCGGGGAGACGACAAAGGGGACTGAGACAGGTGCGAGCGGCGGGGACTCCCCTCAGTCCCCTTTGTCGTCTACCCCCGCGCCTCTGTACCGCGCAGGCGAGGACTCAGTTAAACGGTCAGACTATACCTGGTACCATTATTAATATAGAGCGAAAAACGTCTAAAAATTCAGGTTTGTTGTATGGGAGCCCCCCTTAAATATTTATTTTACTCGTACTTGGCCGATTTTTTTTCAGTTTCGGCAAAAGTTGCAGAAAAAAACTTGTTAGTTTTCATGTACAGAATAAGTCCCCAAAAGTATGCTAATTGATTAGAAATTACCCTGTATAATAGGTCCTATTTTATTGTTATTTAAGTGACAGAATGAAATGTATTTGACAAATTTATTGAATTAATAAATTGTATTTTACTTTCATACATATGTCTAGCATAATACAATAGTACATATTATCATACCCTATCTTGGGGTTTTGCAAATCGTATTTAAGCTTAATTATAATCATACAAAGTAAAATCATCAATTATTTATCTTAATTCTAAGTTTCGCGAGCTTGAAAAGTTTTCTTTTCTAGGTAATCGTGTATTGTGTTGTAACCTTTTTGAATCAGCTGCTTTTTGAGTTTATTGTGGATCTTCTTAATAGTGGTCTCTTCTCTTAGGTCTTTCGGCAGGTAGTTAAATATTGTGTATTGTAATATTGTGTTGTGTGCAGGTAATTAACTAGTGTGGGCCCCAGTGTACACCGATTGTTTAAATATGACCTAATTTAAGTTTCAGTAAACTGTATTGTGATTTAATTAGGTGTAAGTTTTTTAGTACTAAGGTTTTTTGAATAAATATTTTTATTATTATTATTTTTATTTCGTTTTCACATCTCGAAGTATTTAAGATACTTCGGTAAAATTATGATGAGATCACGGGCCTAGGCCAAGTGAGTCTCATGTTCTGTAACAGGTTGGAAGTTTGAATCTTCCTGTAAGAATTTTCGGACAATGCGACATGTGTTCAGAATTGCGGCCTTTTGCATCGTCATGAATGTGTTTTCTGGTATATTTATGATTTTAAGGGATTGAAGCAGGTGTTTAGGAATCACTCCTGTACTGGATAGCACCAGTGGCACGATGTATACTTTATTCATCTTCCAAATTCTTATTACCTCTTCTTTAAGTTCAGTGTACTTGTTAATTTTTTCTGTTATAGTTTTATGTAGATTGTGGGTGTTCGGTACGGCAATGTCAATAAAATATACTGTTTGGTTTTGTTTGTCAATCAAGGTAATATCAGGTCTATTGTAGTGAATGGTTTTATCAGTTAATATTGCTCTGTCAAAGTACATTTTGTGGCTGGTGTTCTCCAGTACAGGTTTCGGTGAGTATTGATAGTACGGCGTAGGTTTTTTTGGTATGAGTTTATGGTTGATAGCTAATTTTTGATGTATTATGTGTGCTATTTGATTATGTCGGTGTGTATAGTCTGTCTGTGAGAGGTTGGGACAGGCGCTGGTAATGTGTTGTATTGTTTCAGAATGGCGGTTACATTTTCATTATTATTATTCTTATTTGAATGTATTCTGGTCCTCTTCTGATTATTTCGAGCTAAGGTTCGGGTGCCACGTTTTGATTTTGTCTGCGAGCGTTAGTATTAAATGTGAATAAAGTAAGATGTTCTTCACGTTTGTTGCTGCATCTAGTAAATTCTGTTTTGGTCAAGATCCGTTGAAAAATACGACATGGAGATGAAAACCAACATCAAAACAGACGAAAGCAAAATTGCCTTGTAAAACGGAGATCATCGCTAAAGCTCGACCAATTCATTATGTGAACTGAAATCAGCTTCAACAACATTCTACTACTTCCAATTCTTTACAACTGCGGATCATACGATCTATACTCATCGTCAATTTCCCCTTCCAAATTGTCAATCTTTTCAGAGAGCGCATTGGATTACCATCTAAAACTTTCAAAAGAATATCATCGTTTAAATAAATCGCGTACTTTACAACAATGTATTCTACATTTGGACAATTCGAAAGAAGAAATATTAACTCTTCTTGCGTAGGCGGTTCTCCACTTAATGTTAATTGCTTCAGTTTAGTCCATGGAAACACCTTTATTCGTTCGTTTAGAAAACTATGTGTTGTCATTTCACTAGAACTTTTTAAATAGTTCTGATGTTCTAGATATAAAGTTTCCAAATTTGGGCACTTTTCGTTAATACTAAACAAAGCGTTTAAATCAATTTCATATCCGCTAAGCCACAATACAACGATATTCTCAGATAATACATCTTTTAAATCATCAAATTGAAATGAAATATTGTGCAGTTTTAATTTACGCAAGTGATGAAAACCTACCAGAGATCTAAAATAGCCTTTCGGATGTTCACAAAGAGAAAGATACATCTTCTCAATCGAAGGACACATTTTTACAATTAATTTCAAATTTACCAATGAACTGCAGGAAGCATAGTGGAAAGTTTTCAATTGAAACTTTCTTCCATCATAGTTTCTCGAGTTTACTATATCACCTAAAGCTTCGGCAATCACGTCGTTGTCATTCTTGTCATTATTAATACTAATGTGCTCTATATTATTACAGAATAAAAGAAGGGTCTCAATCCCCTTCTTAGACACAGACGTATTGTAAAGTGTAACTTTTTTCAGATTAGGCAGTTGTGTCAAATTGTCCATGCATTTGTCCGTCAATTTTCTCGAATGAGACAAGTTTATCTCTTCTACCAATTTGCAGTTATCCGCTAAGGATTTTAGTTCATATTTTGTGCAGTTATCATATCTAAAAGATTTGAGATTGTGTAATTCTTTGAGCAGCAGAGTGACACCATCTTCAAAATCATCAATTTCCAAATTTGTGATATTCGCAAGCATATATGGTTTGGTCGTCGCTGTTTTATACATTTGTGTAAGGATAGGATGCGATTGATTTATCTTTAGTTTGGTTATGTTTGTAGAGTATAATAACTTTATAATTTTTTCGATTACTCTAGACAATGTTTTATTGCTGTCGGAGAAAGATACCATTTCAGTTCGGTTCATTAGTTGTGTTAGCGCTTTTATAGTTTCCATTACGAATTCGTCATGAAATATCTTGGACACTTTTTTATGTATTCGTCTACTGATATCTTCAATCTGTCTTGTGATGAAATCTTCGTCTTCATCTGGCATATGCATTAGCTTTTCTGCTTGTATTGCCATCCATTCCCCTATTTTGGGTATCACCAAACTTTCTAGAGTTTTCGGCTGTTGCAATAAGAATCGACGCATGTTTGCTGTTGACCTGTAAGATGATAAGATTTAAATTGATATTTATCTGGGCACGTTGCTGATTGGCAGTGGGCTTGAGCATTTAGATTATCTTTAGACCTTCAAAGGTTTGTAGGTGATCCAATTAGGTACTTTTTGATCAAGTGTAACCGAAGATCTCTGTTTCAGACACGGCGACTATGTTTTCTTTTATTCAGATGTTATTTTCGTCTACAAGTCGCATTTTTCAACGTATCTCAATAAAACTTCGTACACATTTTTTGTTTCGTTGGTTTTTTAGGGTTCCGTACCCAAAGGGTAAAAATGGGACCCTATTACTAAGACCCCGATGTCCGTCTGTCCGTCTGTCTGTCTGTCACCGGGCTGTATCTCATGAACCGTGATAGCTAGAAAGCTGAAATTTTCACAGATGATGTATTTCTGTTGCCGCTATAACAACAAATACTAAAAACTGAATAAAGTAAACATTTAAGCGGTGCTCCCATACAACAAACGTGATTTTTAGGAATTTTTTTCTCGCTATTAATAATTAGGCTAAGGGGGCTCCAACACGGTACGGAACCCTTCGTGCGCGAGTCCAACTCGCACTTGGCCGATTTTAATAGAGATAGGGTATTTCTCTCGAAAAAGAAGGAAATGTTGTGTCGCGTTATCTAACAGGCGATTGCGATAATAGTTAGCAAAATCGTTCAGAGTGTAAATTAAATAGGTCCCCAGGGGGCCTTATTTTGAATTTTGAAGGCCTGGGACCGTATACGGAATTTTGACAGATTTTATGAAAGCTTGATGCTTTTATGTAGTACATTCTCAGCGCATTGAAAGCATCCAACGTGCTTTTACAAGACATTTTCGCCAAAAATTCTTAGTCGAATTTTTAGACGTTTACCGCTTCGTGACAGGTAGATGCTTAAAATATTCACAAAATATTTAGTTAAAAATATGAAAAAAAAAACTAACACAAATATTTAAGGGGGGCTCCCATTCAAATAACGTATTTTTTGCTCGATATTAAAAACAGTAACGGAAGACGGTATATTCCTTTCAGAAATTATTTTTAATTTAAAAAAAATATATATTTCGGGGCGATTTCATACGGTTCGGAACCCTTCGTGGACGACTCTGACTCGCACTTGGCCAATTATATATGATAGATATAGATATACAAAATAAAAAAAAACCTTACTTACCACTTATCTTTGTAAAGTAAAACACACAATGTACCAATCTAATTATCTATAAATATACACGAAGCTTCACGCCAAGTAGGTAAGTATATGAGCATAATAAGTATTTCTAAATAGTAATATTTTGAATTTTTAATTTGAATATACTGTAGGTAGTGTAAATAAAAATAAAGTATAACAGTGCCAAGGTTGATTGCAAATTAACTTATTGGTTGATCTAATTCTGGCAAGTGATAAGATAAGTAGTCGTTATCAATTAACTCTACAGAGTTATTTGCTTAACCTGTACCAAGCCAAAAAGTGACTAGGACTTTTTTTTTATTTCGTATAGGTTTGCGTTTGACTACACACTGCAGACTGATTACGAACAACTTTTACAATGGAGCCAACCCATAGATCGAGAAAATAAAAATCGGCCAAGTGCGAGTTGAACTCACGCACAAAGGGTTCTGTACTGTACGGAAGCCCCCCTAATATATTTTCTGTGAATATTGCAAGCATCTTCTTGTTGACTTTATTAGTATCGAGCAAAAAACACGTTTGTTGTATGGGATGTATGGCCACTCTCTTTAAATGTTTATTTTAATTTAATAATTAATTTTTAAAATACATATTTAACCAAATATTCGGTGAATATTTTAAGCATCTACCTGTTAACGTTATTAATACAGAGCGAAAAAAGACTAAAAATTCAGGTTTGTTGTATGGGACCCCCCCTTAAATATTCACATTTTGCTGTTTTGTGTGTTGTTATAGCGGCAACAGAAATACGTAGTCTGTGAAAATTTCAACGTCCTAACTATTACAGTTCATGAGATACAGCCCAGTGACAGACGGACAGCGGAATCTTAGTAATAGGGTCCCGTTTTTACCCTTTGGGTACGGAACCCTAAAAACAGCTGTTCTATACAAAACTGCAACTCGAAATCGACAAAATGTATAATATGTACCATTCGAGTAGCAGCTGAGTTTTTCTCCCATATTCCGGTTTAGCCCAAAAGTAAATTTTGTTCAAAATGAGGGTCGGAATTGCCTCCTTTCGGGTTAGTACACACGTTATGGATAACCCTGTATAATGCTTAATCAGTATGTACAAACAAGCCAAGTACCTAGACACTGAGGTTAGTTATTATTTTTGAACGAAAATGAATTTTATGTAAAATTGTATACAGAGTTATTTCTAATCAATTACAATCCTTTTAGGGGCTTATTTTGTACATCAAAACTAACAGCTTTTGTTCTGCGACTTTGTCAAAACTCAATAAAATAATCGGCCAAGTACCAGTCGGACTTGCGCACGGAGGGTTCCGTACTGTATGGGAGCCCCCCTTAAATAGTTATTTTATTTTAACTTTATTATTTATTATTGAAGTGAATGTAAAACTAAATATTATGTGAAAATTTCAAATTTCGAAGTCTTAGTAATAGGGTCCCGTTTTTCCCTTTGGGTACGGCTACGGAACCCTAAAAACAGCTGTTTCATACATTTTGTCGCGGGTGAACGATGTTTTTTCTATAGAACAACCATATTTTTTTTGAGTAATATTAAAAAAGTCGTGGAACAAAAGTTGTTAGTTTTGATGTACAGACTAAGCCCCTAAGACGATGCTAATTGATTAGGAATAACCCTGTATTGAAACTTGGCTTAAAATGATGTAAAAATGCTAAATTTATCTAACTGTGCGGTCTTACGAGCGTTTAGTAAGGAAAAAAGTAGAAGGAGAAGGGTGCTTACTAATTTTTATTCACAAGCAAATTAAAGTGAAGGAACGAAAGTTAATTGATGAATGATTGGAGTCGTTATATTGTACGGCATGTATTTGATGACATCATTTTGCACGGGCAGAAAAGCACGGCCCGTATTTCATGTACCATGCCACCAATTATCAGGCTATACAATACGTGTCGTACAATACTGGCCGGACATTATCACCTCGTGAAACCAACGTGTGATTCACTGAAGGAAGGTCATCATAGGTCAAGGTTCTTCAGTTAAATAAGGTACCTATTAGACACAGTGTGCAAATGGTTTGGAGCCAATAATTGTTTGCTCAAATCATCAAAAACAAAATGCTTAAAATTTTAATTAGGTACCTTAAATGAAACCGGCGAGTAGTGATGTTTCATAAATATGTACTTATCACAAAACAATAGACCCGTTTTGATATTTGTCTTCGCGACGTAACTAGTGATGTAACCATGCGACTTGGTACTCGATACTCACGATTAATCGATTCAAGTTTGCTTGAGTATTTAATCGATTTGAATATGAATTGTAAAAGTAAACTTTCTTTCATTTAATTTTGTTTAAAATAACATTTACTCAATCAGAAAAAAAACGAGAAAAAGTGAATCTGCAGTCAATCATTTTCTTCAGATGATGATCCAAAATTGTCAGTTGAGCTATACACGTAATTAAAATTATTTAATTTTCAATTATGTTGTCAATATTGTCGTTTTCATAATTAAAATGGGACAAAGTGATGTATTCTCTCGCTATTTTAATACGGTTTCTATTACTTGTCATTGATTCTGAGAGCCATTCTATAGAAATCAATGTAGCCATTATTCACGGCTTTGATCTCCAAGCTTATAATTTTAAATAAAGATCACAACGCAACTGGTGAAATACAGTAATTAATTGATATAAACACTAGTATTTAAAGTATATCTGAATCGATAAATTTTTTTCCTTAACCGATTATTAATAGTCTGTAGACAATATGAAAAAATCGTTATGTACAGCACTTAGCCGAGTGGGCGGTACCCGTCAATGAAAAATGTAATTACCATCAGAACACTTCGATCGGTAAATCGGCCTTTTATTTTGTGAAATAAACTAAAGGCAGTGAAATCAATTGAGTAAATGATAGGCTGTAAAGGTGATAACTATCAGACGGTTCACTAGAAAGAACGTTCACTCTAGTGAATGTTTCATTTTTAGGGTTCCGTACCCAAAGGGTGAAAACGGGACCCTATTACTAAGACTCCGCTGCCCGTCTGTCTCTCTGTCTCCAAGCCGTATCTCATGAACCGTTATATTTAGCTAGAAAGCTGAAATTTAATGGGGGCTCCCATACAGTACAGAGCCCTCCGTACGCGAGTTCGACTCGTACTTGGCCGATTATTCTTTCATTCCATGTTCACACGGCTAAACTAGAATGACATAAAAAAGAACATTCACCTGTTCTTTTGTTTGAACATGTCGAATGAAGTCGTGCGCCTTGGAATCAGTTTAATTTGTTTTTTAAAGTTCTTCAAAAACAGCAGCGGATTTTGATCATTCCACTTGAAAACCATGTTGCTGCGACAGGGGACGTGACCAAAAAGAATATAACCGCTACGCGACGTGACGTCCGCGCCTCAGGGCTCGAAACGAAATGACAGAATTTGAGTGAAGTGAACGTTCTCTTTTGTGTTCAGACCGTTCATTTTTCGTTCATGCAGAATGGGAGTGAATGATGTCGAATGCCAATAATGTAAGATCGTTTAATTAATGAATTCATTCGGAAATCAGTTTTCACTTTGTGTTCAGACATTTCATTTTAAGTGAAAAGTGCCGAATGAAAGGCGAAAATGAACCAACAATGAACCGTCTGATATCACCTTAACGGGCGCCAATCCAGTGTTGACCACCCAAAAAACTAAAAAAACAGCTGCTCCTCAAAAAAAAAAAAAAAAACTGAATTGCATTCATCATCATCATTTGGTTTCAATGGCTAATAATTATTTTTTGAATTGCATTAATTTTTTAACAGCCAGATAGTAAGAAAAGAAAGCAAAAAATATATGTTTGATAAATTAATTGATTGTTTAATAAATTTTAATATGAATTAAAAACTATGAAATGATTTTAATTTTATAGTGCATCCCACACTAGGTTTATCTCAAAGAGTTACTTTTTATGATACGAGTAAACATTTCAAAAATTCGTCGCGGATGCAGGATTCGAACCTTGCGTCTTCGGATCACTAGCCCGACGCTCTAAACCACTGAGCTAACCCGCTATACTGGACTCGCGACGAATTCTGTGAAGTGTTTATCATTTTTAACCAACTTATAGCGTTGGCGGCGCCACCTGTAATACTTGTATTAGACAGGTTATCACTCAATTGAAGTTATAAGAACTTCTGTATTGACGAGAGATGGCGCACTGCTAATCAATGAAATGATTTTAATTTTATAGTGCATCCCACACTAGGTTTATCTCAAAGAGTTACTTTTTATGATAAACATTTCAAAAATTCGTCGCGGATGCAGGATTCGAACCTTGCGTCTTCGGATCACTAGCCCGACGCTCTAAACCACTGAGCTAACCCGCTATACTGGATCCGCGACAAATTTTTGAAATGTTTATCATAAAAAGTAACTCTTTGAATAAAAAACTACCTCACAAATAATGCTCGACCACTTCCAATTCTTTACAATAGCGGATCATTCGATCTATACTCATCGTCAAATTTCCATTCCAAGTTGTCAATCTTTTCAAACAACGCATTGGGTTTAAATATAGAATTTTCAAAAGAATTTCATCTGTTAAATAAATTACTAACTCTAATGTAATGTATTTTATATTTGGGCAATTTGAAAGAAGAAATATTAACTCTTCTTCCGCAGGGCGATCTCCGCCGTCCTCCGTCAATGTTTTCAGTTTATTCCACGGAAACACGTTTATACGTTCGCTTAGCAAAACTCGTGATGTTGTTTGTATAGAACTATTGTAATAGTTATTATAACCGAATCATACAAGTCGGCGGATGTGAAGTTAACTACAAGCTGCGCAATATCCAATCCTGACTGAAGCTCACATAAAGCTGCGCGTTGATTGGACATTGCGCAGTTTGTAGCTAACTTCACATCCGCCGACTTGTACGAGTATGATTCGGTCTATGCATATTATAGTCTGACTGCTTAACTTATTCCCCCTAAAGACTAAAGAAGTGTAATCAGATCAGTTGGAAGGGGTTTGTATCCAGCGAGTTCCTGACGTCTTGACGTAAATGAGAGTTTTGAACCATTAGAATTATTTCTATCGTTCGTAGAAGATCACATGCTATCCCATTTGCACAAGCATAGATTTTCAATGCTCTCTCTCGTTCCTTCTCGGTCGCATGACCATTTATTTATCGTATACGTTCAGTCGTTCTAATTATTCAGTAATAGAGCGCTTGAATGTCTGTTGACCTCTGTGGACATCCTACGCTGCGCTGCATTAAGCGATACGTTCAAAAATAAACATTAAAGAAATAAGTTTCATGTAGAAAACAAGCCATTTTCTTACTTACCTTTTAATAAACTAACGCACAAAATATCTACATTTATTTACACTAAGATTCACCAAAACTAAGTAGTTATAAATATTTCTGATTAATGTTTTTGAATACAGATTTTATTGATATCAATCAATATATTATTGTAAATAAAAAAGTAACATAGATCCAAGGACTATCGCGAATTGCTAAATGATAAGATAGTGGTTACCAGCGTTGCGTTTTGGGTTTTCCCATTTTTTATGCATATTCCCCGCGTACAATAAATCCCCTCAACAATCCCCACTAGAGGTAGAATTCCCCGCAATTTGGGGAATTCTCCACAAATCGGAACCCTGATGGTTATACTTGAAAGGGTTCTTATCGTAAGCAAATCTGTACTGAACAGGTACCTACTTAGATGCAATGTAACCTAACGAGTAAAGTCCGTTCTTCCTTACTGAAACAAAAAGCCGGACAAATGCGTCGCCACAATCGCATATTCACACAAAAATACTGAAATAACGATCCTTTGTCACTTTCCGTCTTTGAAACTACCTATATCCAAGTCAAAAATCAAGTCAATCCGTTGTTCCGTTGCTGCCTGAATGAGGAACAAAACAATAAACCAACAAACATTTCGGATTTATAATATTGATAAGGATTACCACCTCTACCACAACCAGCCTTTTTAACAGTCCGCTGCAGGACGTAGGCCTACCCACGAAGGGTGATTGGGCCATATCCACCACACTATAGCTTAGATTTATTGAAATTAACCCATCACCCGAATAGGTATGCAGTGCCCGACAGGGTCCATCCTGGACTTTGTACCTAAACTTTGTTACCAACATCTTGTACTGTACAGTACGACGTAAAAGACTTGAAAATAAATAACGTCGCCACTATCGCTTTCTAAGCATATTTTGCATTATTTTTTGCGTAATGATACTTTTCCTGTTCACAATCCACAAAATAACACGAAATAACGAGAAAAATGCTATTATAATAACTATGATTGACAGCTCAGATTGTGGTTCCAGCAAAAGTGATAATTTAGCACCCGAATAATCAATTTCATCTCTTTTGTATCGCACTGTGAGAAAGCATAAGTGAAATTAAACAAATTAGTTCCAACTTTTTATTACAGAGGGCGCGTTCCGATACGAGTATGCATCTGACAATGGTCTAGCGGCCGGCGAGCAAATCGAACCAGACGGCTCCCGAGTCGGAGCCTACCAGTACAAGGACCCCAGTGGACAACTGGTCAAACTGAAGTACCGCGCGGGAAAGAATGGGTTCCAGGTAAAATGTGCTTTAAATCTAGGTGTATAAGATCTAGCAGCGATGAGCGAATCAACCTTACTGTTCTCGTGACCAAGACAGCTTCTAGATGAGATGTTCTCCTGGTACTATTGAGAGAGCTAGATACTAATATTTCGAAGAGGAATTTCAGAGGTTCGGAAGAGAAATTTTGGAGTTTTGGCCGTATGATGATCTCATGTAAACAAATATAAATTAAAAATTAAATTAAATTGCGTTTATTGAATTAAAACGTAGGGTTAGTTAGAAGAGAGTTTTTTATACGAGGGGGAAATCTCGGGCCTGCTTGAGCGGATGGCCAGAGCCCCAACTCTGTCCATCCACGAGCCCAGGGGTCCCCTTTTAGTAGGCTCTTACTACAGGCAGGGGATACCATGCCGTTCTAGTGCCCCGGCATCAGGGCCTAGAAGACGCCTAGCAAAACTCAGGCAACGAGCGAGCAAAGTGAGATAAGACTCTTATACAAGATGTATTCGGGAAAGGACAGTTTCCAGATAAAATGTGCTATAAATCTAGATAAATATAGTCTAGAACAAATCGAGCCAGATGGCTCCCGAGTCGGAGCCACTACCAGTTTATGGACCCCAGTGGACAACTGGTTAAACTGAAGTAATAGACTAACTGAAGAACAATAGGTGTTTGCTCTGTATCTGGGTGTTATTTAGTTACTATCTATATAAGTACAGTAGGCGCGCGAGTTGAATGCAGAGCTTAGGAATGCGAATGTCTCCCCCCGCTATCCGCACGCCCAACCCGCCCAGGCGCGTGAGGTGGGGCGTGCGGATAGCGGGGGGAGATGCTCCCGCTCTTTACCTCAGACCCCGACTGCATTCAACTCGCGCGCTATCTGTATGTATTTAAAATATGTATATGTAGTATATCAGTCTCTGGCAGCCATATCACAAGCTATGCTTAGTTTGGGGTCAGAGACCGTGTGTAAAGTGTCCTAAATATTTATTTATTTATTAATCTTACAGATTCTAGAAGGGAGCCATCTGCCGAAAAGCCCTGAGCCTGTAGCGCCGCAAACTCAAGGTAACAAATAAATTTAGATTAATAACCGACCAAGTACGAGTCGGACTCGCGCACGGAGGGTTCCGTACTGTATGGGAGCCCCCCTTAAATATTTATTTTATTTTGTTTTTAGTATTTGTTGTTATAGCGGCAACCGAAATGCATCATGTGTGAAAATTTCAGCTGCCTAGCTATCATGGTTCACGAGATACAGCCCGGTGACAGACAGACAGACGGACAGACGGACAGACGGACAGACGGACAGACGGACATCGAAGTCTTAGTAATAGAGTCCCGTTTTTCCCTTTGGGTACGGAACCATAAAAAGGGAAATGGAAAATGTAAAAAAATGTGTCTTTCTTAGATTAATGATTGTTATTTGTTGTCATTACAATAATTAATAATTGTTTTTCGCAAAAAATGGCAAAACTGCCTTTCACTGTGTACAAAATTCGAATATTTCGCTCGAATTGCTTACATTATTGTTAATTTTTTCAAAAACGGCTCAGCCGATTTCTGTAAAATGTAAATGGGATCATCTCGAGAGTATACCCTTTCGAAATAAAAATAATTTTTCGATTCGGTTCACAATTGGGGAAATCATCGATGAACATACAAAAAAAAATACGTCACACGAACATAGAACCTCCTCCTTTTTGGAAGTCGGTTAAAAATAGTCATAATCGTCGTCATCATAAGCCATCATAACGAACTTATTTTGGAAGGTATATACAGGGTTATTTCTAATCAATCAGCATCCTTTTAGGTAGGTACTTATTCTGTACATCAAAACTAACAACTTTTGTTCTGCGACTTCAGTCAAAACTCAAAATTTTGTTGTTCCATAGAAAAATATCGTTCACCAGCTACAAAATGTATGGAACAGCTGAATTTTTTTTCGAGTTCTGACAATAGTCGCAGAACAAAAGTTGTTAGTTTTGATGTACAGAATAAGCCCCTGAAAGGATGCTACTTGATTAGAAATAACCCTGTATAAGGTGGCCGGTGGCGGAGCTGGAGTCGAAACGGTCGCTAGACAAATATGTCTGAATGGGTCTTAATCCGATCGATACATAGTATTATTTTAATGACGAAATGAAACATTTGAAAATTATATGTTCTCCTATTGCAGGAAAAATGTATAATTATAATTAAGTAAAGCACAGGTGTTACTCACGCTTAATTTTAGTAGAAAACTGCTACTACGAGTAGGTATAGTTTCGATCGCATTTGGCGATCTTTCTCAAGGTTGGAGTACTAGCACGCGGGCTCGTCTCGCATAGCACTCACTAAGAAACTATACTTGTAGTAGCAGTTTTCTACTAAAATTAGGCGTGAGTAACACCTGTGCTTTACTTAATTAAAATGTGCAAACACCACGCTAGTTTCCATAGTGAAATGTATACTTAGTTAGTTTTTGAAAACGAAGTAACATTTTTGTTTGTTTCACAGACAACCACTACCAATCTGCGTACGCGCAACAGAGACAACAGTATGACTTGCAACAGCAATACAACCAGCAACGACCCGAACCCAACCAGAACTGGAACGAACAAGTACTGTACAGCCTTTTTAATAGCTCACTGCAGGACGTAGGCCTACCCACGAAGGGTGATTGGGCCATATCCACCACGCTGGCCCAGTGCGGGTTGGTGGATTCACACACGCCATCGAATTCCTTCTACGGACGTATACAGGTTGCCTCACAATGTTTTCCTTCACCGAAAAGCCAATGGTGTTAAATTCCGTACATAAGTTCCAAGGAATTCATTGGTACGGGAAGCACCGGTTGTGGTCACTGCGCTGGTTTTGGCCATTTAATGTCATAATTATTGCGTAAATAGATTATAAACAATGTAACACCATACTCGTAAATATTGTTTGTATGAATATCAAAGTATACAAATGTTTTAAAAATACTATCTTGCAGGGGCATAGCTACCGCCGTATCTACCGTATCCCCCGTGGCCAGGGGGCCCCGTATAATTGAATTAGATAAATCTTTACTCTTCATAAGGGCCCCCAAATACATTTTTATACGGGGCCCCGCCAAGGCACGCTACACCTCTGATATCTTGGTGCCCCGTGCCATCCGCCCTTGAAATCTGCTATCCGCAAAGAGGAACTTTGGATGTAACGTCAAAATATTCGGCCAAGTGCTAGTCGGATTCGCGCACGAAGGGTTCCGTACCGTATGGTAACCATAAAAAAACATGTTTCTTGTATGTATAGTATGTAGCCCTTCAATACTTATTTTAATTTAATTATTTATTTTACAAGTAAATGTTTAACTAAATATTCTGTAAAAATTTTAAGCATATACATGTCACCGTTATAACGAGCGAAATAAGTCTTAAAATTCAGGTATGTTGTACGGGAGCCCCCCTTAATTTTTTTTTCTGTTTTTAGTATTTCGTACTATAGCGGCAACAGAAATACATCATCTGTGAAAATATCAACGTTCTAGCTATCACCGTTCCTGAGATGCAACCTGGTGACAGACAGACAGACGGACAACGGAGTCTTAGTAATAAAGTCCAGTTTTTACCCCTTGGGTACGGAACTCTAAAACACACACATGCTGAAGACTTTTTTTTCCAGGGCCAGGGCCAGGAGGGTCAGAGAGGGGCGGGAGGGCAGTATTTCACACAGAGCACCAACTGGCGGCCACAGGGAGCGATGGACGATGGACAGGTATGATAAATATAATATACCTAATTAAAAAACCCCCGACACAAAAATATTTAACAACAAACTTTCAATTGACAACCATTTTGGGCACATTTGTAGAATTTTGGTTCTTCCATCCCCACTTTAACCCACCATAACTCTTAAACGGCTCAATCGATTTTTATGAAACATAGCTAAGAACACTCTCGATTAAGTCTCCTTTCATCCAAAAAAAACTAAACTGAAATCGGTTCAGTGGTTCGGGCGCTATGATGCCACAGACAGACAGACACACAGACAAACAGACACGTCAAACTTATAACACCCCTCTTTTGCGTCGGGGGTTAAAAACGAACAGTATTTTTTTGTCGGTACAAAACAATCGTCAAAAAGTTGACAAAAGTCGCAGAACAAAAGTTGTTAGTTTTGATGTACAGAAAAAGCCTCTAAAATCACTCTAATTGATTACGAATAACCCTGTATAGCCTAATAGAAAACCTCTTTCTTTTTTGAAATCGGTTAAGATTTTTTTTAACGCAAATAAGTGCGCATTTGTCCACCAACTCGGCTGATGGTTAAGATAAATAATAAGTTTATTAATTAAAAAAAATTATAACACACGGCTAGCTTTGATTGTACCATGATTGTACTTTAAGTAATAGATTAATCAAAATAAAAATAAATAATATTAAAAATAAAAATTAAAATAATAATGAAAAAATAAAAAATAAAAATTATAATAATTCGTAAACAGGAACTAGAGTTATACAGAGTCATAGATATTAAACGCAAAACCTTTTAAGGGCGGGTCAATCTGGTACATCTTGACAAACAACTGTTGTACTACGACTTTTGAAAATTTAATTTGCAAAAAAAATCGCTTCTCCGTACGTTTGCGCGTTGACGAATTTTTTGTATTAAAAATCTGATTTTTTCTTCGTTATTTTCCAACAGTCCTAGAACAAAAGTTGTTTGTCTACTAGATGTACTAGACCCGCCCTTAAAAAGGTTTTGCGTTTAATACCTATGACCATAGAATAATAACGCCATTATTCTATGCCTATGACCATGGGCGTATATGAGGGGGGGTCCGAGGGGTCCCCCCCCTTGGCCTATACATTTTCAAATATTTTTATAAGTATACACTGAGTAAAATAACGAATTCCAAATATCATCTCTGAAAATGTGACAAAAATTGGAGAATGAACCTTTCTTAGTCTGGTACATCCGCTTTGTTGCATTCCAACCCTAATTTTATAGCCATGATCTTTTGTTTTCAACGGGTCGACGGTCAACATGTGCAACAGATTTAATGCAAAAAAGAGAACTTTTACAATTTTAAGTGACAAAAGAAACCCATTTTACGACTAGCTTTCGCGTGTTAATTGGCTTTTTGTGCCATCCCAAAATATTTTTTTGGGATAGTAAAAGTAGCCTACGACACTCTGACCTTCAAAGTAGGTAAGTAACAGACGTACAATGCTTTCGGATTTACAAAATGAAATAGTAAAGATTCCTAGCAGTTTTGTCACAAAAAAGTTTATTTTTTAAAATAGATCGTTAGAAAGTGTTTTAGAACCAAAAATGACTTCAAAAAGGGAAAACACCTTTTAAGAACCGTCTTTGTTTAAAACCCACATTGATTCACAAATGTCAGAAGTACCTAGCTACTATTTTATTGGTCCAGCTTTTATGCTCATAATTAGGCACATGCCCAGGTACACCAAAATAAACCTATCACGCCTGTTTTTTCGGATGTTTATGTGTTCCTATTTTAGTTTAAGTCACCCTAGCGAACGAGCAAAAATCACGTGATAAAATTAAATAATTATAAGTATAAATAAAATAGAATTCATAAGAAATAGCAAGAGCTTCAATTTGCAAGACCTAATAATCTACTTACTAGAGTTTTTGACCGACGAAACGGAGGAGGTACTTAATTCGACGCGTAGGTATTTGTTGTTTTGTTTTTTTTTTATGTATAACCACGCATAACTTTTTAGGTAGCGGTCTGATTTTAATAATGACTCTATTTTTATTTGAAAGTGTATTCTTCGAAATTGGTCCCATTTAAATTTAATCGAAATCGGCTGAGTCATTTTTGATAAATCAGCAATAATGTGAAAAATGTTACATCGATCCTAGCGAAATATCGCGAATTCTGTACACGGGTGAAGTCGGTCTTGCTATTTTATGCAAAAAATAATTATATAAAACATTATTTTGACTGACAAGACAAATATAATGATAAACCCCTAGAGTAGGTACTACTAGAACAACAGTAACTTTCTCACTGGCAATTTAGTTATGCTAAATAATTATGTTTTTCTATTAATATAAATATTTCTTAATATAAATATTTATTCTTCCACATCGACGGTCTTTTCAAGTTTTGTGGTATAAGTATAACACAGACTTAAAGACAAAAAGCTATAAAATGGCACAAATGTAAATAAAGTTTTTTTCATCAAAGAGAAAATTATAATTATAACTAATTTTGGCAGATCAAGTATACTTTGGCACCGCATCGGCGGGACATCTTTCGAGAATTGGATTCTAATAAGATTCGAATCAGTTCGGTACATATAAACATACCTCCCACCATACCATATTTTTTTACAACCCTCTTAATCCTCTTTTTCGGACATTCGAAAAAAAATTTTGGACCCCCCCCCCCCCCTTGTAAGAGCGTACTATGACCGTCCTATAATACGTCCGTGCCTATGACGCTGTATATAGGTACTTTACCTATTTACTTCATAATGTAATTTTTAAATGTTTTTTTTTTCTATTTTGCAGTATCGAGAAAACGAAGTGGAGAACAAAGGGCCCCACAGTTTCGGAGAGGGGTACGCGTTTGCCTTCAAAGGATAATTTAGTCAAAAACGATAATTTTAACGTCTTTAGATATTATTTTACTTTGTAGTTGTCTATATTTAACCTGGTTAAGTATTGATGTAATAATAAAAAGTATGCCTGTAATTAATGATTTTATTTATCCAAAACATGTGAAAACATTCGAATAATTGAAATAAGTACATAATTATGTACTGTACTGTACCAGCCCTTTTAATATTCCACTGCAAGACGTACCTAGGCCTACCCACGAAGGGTATTTGAGCCATATCCATCACGCTGGCCCAGTGCGGGTTGGTGTATTCACATACGCCATCGAATCTCTTCTACGGACGTATGCAGGTTGCCTCACGATTTTTTCCTTCACCGAAAAGCCAGTGGTGTGAAATTCCGTAAATAAATTCCGAAGAACTCATTTGTACGGGACCGGGATTTGAACCCACGACCTCACGATTGTAAGGCGGGTGTCATTACCACTAGACCACCACGGCTTTTTACATTTACTTTTTTTAAAGACACAATTAAACCTAACAATAAAATGTCCTTGACAATACAAAATTTGTAGTGAATACTTGATTTTTTTCAGGAGTTTTACTTTACTTATCCACCAACTTTTTTTTTTTTTTTTGTGGCATAACTATTCAGAAAGAAGATCTTGCAAAATGGGATCTGACTGTGTACAATAACTCAAAAACTCTTTTAAAATATGGTAAACTAGATTTTGCCTGCGGCTTTGCCCGCATGATATTTCGAGGCCCTACCTTACCACCCTTAATAAAGGAGGCGGGAAATAAAAAAACAAAAAAAAAAAACGATTTGACATTTGTTTGATTTGACAGTTCTTTTTTTGACATTTCTTGGAGCGCACGCTAGAATAGCTCGCAGATGGCAGAATGTTTCCTACTTACTTAACACTTATTGTTATATTATGGAAAACTTACGCAATTTCATCATATTTTATAGCCTATGTGTTATTCTGATATATAAGCTAGGTATATAATTGCAATCAAGTTCAAGAGAGTTTCATCTCAATCCGTTCAGTAGTTTTTGCGTGAAAGATTAACAAACATCCATACATCCATCCATCCTTACAAACTTTCACGTTTATAATATTAGTAGGATAAGTGCGCAGAGTAAAACAACCGCTCTAAATACGTAATTTGAATGTATTTCAAATTGTCTAATTTCATTTTTGTGTAAGGCCAACCATCACGCTGCCTTATTTTACAAGCAATGTTAAAAGATAATAAGATCCTAAAGTATAAAATTCCTTTAAATGAAGATTTTGAAAGAAAATAATAGGAAAATCATTTTCCAAAACAAATAAAGCAAATAATTGATTACAGTACAAGGTAATGACCTAAGCTCGATATATTTTTGCATTATCTCTTTTAATCGAATAGTGTACAAAGTTAAGGCCCAAGCTTCATGCATTTTGCAATTCTTTACTTTAGGTACCTCTCTTTTATTAATTTAAAATCCACCAACCCGCACTGGGCCAGCGTGGTGGATATGGCCCAATCACCCTTCGTGGTTAGGCCTACATCCTGCAGTGGACTATTAAAACTTCTGGTACATTAATTTAAAATCATCCTCTGCAAAAAGTTAGTAAGTAGTCATTAATAATGTTACGAGATGGGTTCTTGGATAATCAGTTAAAACGCCGATTGTTCACTTTGCACTTTATTGCACAAAATCACAGTACACACGACACAACTGGTTCGCACAGACACGTCACACTGGCACTGAAATTCACACAACTAGTCACTTCACAATCACTGGTACCGCACTTGAACACGAGATGTTTTCACTCCGGTATAAAACGCGATAACTGCCACGAACGAAAACCATCGCCCTATTTATATCGGAATAAGGATTCTCTAGAAATCTGTAGAATATTCGGTGCCATTGTGACTGACAAAGTAAACAAGTGTAAAGTTCGAGAAACCCTATTGTTCTTAATTATTACGAAAACACCACAAAAAAATCTGACAAACAACAAACAATAGACGCGACACAAAGGCCGGTGCCGCCTGAGTCATAAAACCATAAATCTCGCGATTAGGTGTAGATAAACAACTAGCCGTCGTACCGCGCGCTGCTTACTGCGTAACACCACCTCCTCCCAAGACATGCTCGTCCCGAGCATCGTTGCATCCGTGATATCGCGCCAATCGATCCACGTGAACTATTTTGGGGGCACCTCGAGATCCTTTCTGTATGCGGAACGTCACGTCGTTGATCTTGGTCACCACTCGGTACGGTCCATCCCATTTGGCTTGTAGCTTTGGAGACTTCCCTTTGCTGCGTATGGGATTGTGCAGCCATACCATCGAGCCTTCCTCGAACCCAGGATTGTTAGCCCTTCTGTCGTATCGAGTCTTCATTCTTTCAGATGCTTGCTGGCCATGCTCTCTAATGTGCTCATAGATGTCGTTCATCTTGTTCCGGAGGTCACTGGCGTACTCAGTTATGGGTTGTGGAGAATCCGGTGGAATGCCAGTTATTAAGTCGGCTGGTAGCCGTAATTCACGTCCAAAATTGGCAAAAGCGGGAGTGACATTTGTGCTCTCATGAACAGCACTTCGGTATGACAACAAAAATGGCTGGATATGCTTGTCCCAATCCCGTTGTTTGCTACCGACTACTTTTGCCAGGTACCTCTCCAGAGTTTGGTTGAATCGCTCCACCATTCCATCTGATTGCGGGTGGTAAGACGTTGTCCTTGTTTTGTGTGCACCCATTAACCGGCACGTCTCTTGAAACAGCTGAGATTCAAAATTTCTTCCTTGGTCACTGTGGATTTCCAATGGTACTCCAAATCGACAGAATACTTCATGCACCAATTTGTCTGCTATCGTCGATGCTTCTTGGTTCAGAATTGCGAAGACTTCCGGCCACTTGGTGAAGTAATCCATGACGACAAGGAAGTACTTGTTGCCACTTTCACTCACAGGAAATGGTCCGGCCACATCCAGTGCGATTCGCTCCCATGGTGCTCCAACATTATACAGCTTTAATGCTCCTCTGCTGCGGGTATGCGGACCTTTCACTGATGCACAGCTCGTACATTTCCGTACCCAGTCTTCTACGTCATCTCTGCAGTTGATCCAGTAAAACCTTTCTCGAATTTTCAAGAGTGTCCGTTTCACACCCAGATGTCCTCCCGAAAACCCTTCGTGGTACAGCTTCAAAACTTCAGGTACTTTTGCTCTGGGTACAACAATTTGAAGATGGCATTGGTTGCCTCGAGCGTTTTCCCATTTTCGGCAAAGAACTCCCTCTTGAAGCACCAGACTATCCCATTGCGCCCAATAGCTTTTTGTCGTGACACTCATTGAAGCAATAGCACTCCAGTCGGGCTTAGAGGCATCTGATTCCATCCATTCAAGAATCGGCTTGATGTCGGCGTCTTCTTCTTGTGCAACCTGAAGGGTTTCTTTCCATTCATCGCCGATGTCAGCTTTGAGCATTCTGACGGGCACTGAATCTTTCGACTCATGTCTTGAGCAATGCTTGCAGTCTTCTGAGCATGGCCTTCTTGACAGTGCGTCCGCGTTGCCATGAGATTTTCCACTGCGATGCTCCGTGGTGAAGTCAAACTCTTGTAGTTGCTCAATCCATCTTGCCACTTGGCCTTCGGGATCCTTAAACTGTAGTAGCCACTTAAGAGCAGCGTGGTCGGTCCTCAGATGGAATTTTCGCCCGAGCAGGTACTTGCTAAAATGTCGCAATGTCTTCACCACTGCAAGTAGCTCTTTTCTGGTCACACAGTAGTTCCTTTCCGGCTTGGACAGGGATTTGCTGAAATACGCAATCACCACTTCTTGGTCTCCTTTCCTTTGGGACAGTACTCCTCCAATGCCGGTGTTGCTGGCGTCAGTGTCCACGACGAACTCGTTCTCTGTGTCCGGGAAGCCAAGAATAGGCGTATTACAGAGTCGCTTCTTTAGCTCTTGAAAAGCTGCGTCGCAATTTTCATCCCAGAGGAAGGGTCGTTTTTCCTCTGTCAGTCTATGCAACGGCTTGGCTATGTCAGCAAAGTTCTTCACAAATCGCCTGTAGTAGGAGCATAAACCCAAGAATGCTCTAACTTCCGTCTTGTCTTTTGGCACAGGCCAATCCTTGACAGCACTGACTTTTTACCTGGATCCGTCTGTACGCCAGCTTCGGAAACCACATGTCCCAGGAAATTCACTTGCCTCTTGAAGAAGGAACATTTCTTCGGACTCAGCTTGAGATTGGCTGCGCGAATCTTAGTCAATACTCGTTCCAGGTTTTGCAGATGGTCTTCGAAGGTTTTTCCCACAATTATGATGTCGTCCAAATAGACTAGGCATGCATCTCCAATCAGTCCCGCGAGCACTAACTCCATTAGTCTTTCGAACGTAGCGGGCGCGTTGCATAATCCAAACGGCATCACGTTGAATTGCCACAGGCCTTTTCCCGTCGAAAATGCGGTCTTCTCTTTATCTTTAGGATCTATTTCCACTTGCCAGTATCCGCTCTTCAAGTCCAGCGTAGTGAACCACTTCATACCTGTCAGTGTATCTAACGTGTCATCAATCCTCGGCAAAGGATAGCTGTCTTTCTTCGTTACGTCGTTGAGTCGTCGATAATCAACGCAGAACCGCATGCTGCCATCCTTCTTTTTCACTAGAACCACTGGCGAGCACCACGGACTGGATGAAGGTTCTATCACACCATTGCGTGCCATGTCTTCGATCATTGACTCAACTTCTTTTTCTCGAGCCACTGGTATCCTTCTTGGCCGCTGTCGAATCGGTGACACGCTTCCTGTATTTATTGTGTGCTTCACTAATCCAGTCTTCCCGTTGACAGCATCATCGAGAGCAAATATGTCGGTGTAGCGCTGCAGCATCTTCTTTGCCATCAGAAGTTCTCTTTCGGTCAGGTCTTTACGGGAGTCTTCCAATAGCGTTGACACTGTGTAACTCCCAGCACAGTTGTATTTCTCCTTCGGTTGTTCTTGGCATCTGCGCATCCAGTCTACTTCTTCACAAGTACCAATTGGGGTTCCTCCTTTGATGAGTTGTTCCTCGTTACTTGTGTTGAGAACACGCACCACAGCGGTATTAGTAGTCCTCACCAGAGTTCGGGCCAATAACCATGGTTGATCACCTTCCGACTGTTCTATTAGCACACATCGTCGTTGATGTCCCAACTTCGGCGGTAATCTAATTGCCACAACTGTTTCCGATCTAGGTGGAAGGATTGTTCTCTGCAGACAATAAACCTTTCCTGATATGGCGCCTTCCATGAAGATTTCTTCCCTTCCACACTTCAAGATTCCTTGGTTGACGTCAATCTCACAATGATGATCTCGCATGAAGTCAAGACCCAGAATGCAATCGTCGACTATCTCAGCCACGATGACCTTGTGTCGAAAAGTTTTCTCACCCAGCTTTAACTCCACCAGCTTCTCTCCTCGGACGGATATGTGCTGACCGGTCGCTGTCAGAAGTTGAACTGTTTTGCAGCTTTCGAAGTTCGGAAGAAAGCGCTTAGCCAGTCGGGAACTGATGACAGTGCGAGAAGCTCCTGTATCCAATGTCAGCTTGCAAGAAGTTCCATTGATGGCACCATTGATGATCAGGCTGTTCCCATCGTGAGCTTGTGAGATCAAAATCTTTGGGGCCTTTTTAAGACCGGCCAGCACCCGCCCCTTGGTCCTGGCGCTTACTCGTTTCCCTGCTGCTGTGTGGTCTCACGGTGCGGCTGTACCTCCCGTTCCTCTAATAGTCGATCCTCTCTTGTTCGACGTGGCTTTGGGCAATTCCGCCATAAATGGCCTCTCTCGTCGCAGTTGTAGCATCTTGGGCCAAACCTTGTACGAAGTGATGCTTCCTTTACTTCCCTCATATGTTGGATATCCTTCACTGGATTTCGTACAGCCTCGACTTCTAAGGCTTGAGCCAAAGCTTCCTTCAGTGTTTTATGATGCCCGAGTTTCACTGCAGTTCTTACTTCGAAGTCTGCTATCCCGTTAGAAAATGCTTCCACTAGATGCTCGTCGTTGGGTAACGGTGCTGACTGATAAGCCTTCCGGAACAGTTTCTCCACTTCGACAGCCCACTGCTGAAGACTTTCGTTGCGACGTTGCATCCTGTTCTTTAACTGCGCTCTGTACACACGCTCCAGGTGCTCATCACCATAGCGACTCTCCAACATTTCCATTAATTTATCGTAGGTCACTTCCTTGCCCACGGCATCAAGGATACTCAGGGCTTCGTCGCGAAGGCTCATGATGAGGGCGTTCTTGTCTTGGTCCTTGTTCCATCCATTAGTCTGAACGGCAGCGTCAAATTGAATTTTGTAGGCTGACCATGATGATGTCCCGTCGAAAGGCGTCACTTTAAGCTTCTGTGAAGCTAGCGAGAAGATTGTTGGTGCAACGGTTCCGCCTCCAGACTTGATAACGTTCAAGGTCCTCCTCACATCGGCGATTTGTGTTTCCGCTTCGACAATACGGGATTCGTGCTCCTTTACGCTGGTATCAAGCTGCTTGACCGTGTCCTTGACCTCTTTTATTTCTTTGCCCAAAGTCGTCTGCAAGCTTGAAAGCAGTTCTTCTTTTTGACGAGCCTGTTCTTCTCTGTTGCGGTCCAATTTTTCTTCGAGCTGGCGAGTCTGTTCTTCCTTGTTGCGATCCAATTTTTCTTCCAGCTGGCGAATATGGTTCTCGTTGTTACGGGCCAGTTCTTCTTTGTTGCGATCAAACATCGACTGCAACATCGACATCATTGCAGCCATGTCAATTGCCGCAGGGGCAGCTGGTGTCGCAGCAGGTGCAGCTGGTGTCGCAGCAGGTGCTTCCGAGTTCCTGGAGTCGTCGTTGGTTGCTTCGGACTCGCTGGCTTCCATTAACAGCGAATTATTTCCGAAGCGTCGCTGGTCAACCTCCTCCTGGCGGCGCTCCTGCTCCTCTAGTCGGCGCGCTTCCTCCTGTCGGCGCTGACTCCGTGTACGGGGCGTCTCGTCGTCGTACGGAGTAATCGGCATTTTCAATTATCCACCCTTCTGACACCAAATGTTACGAGATGGGTTCTTGGATAATCAGTTAAAACGCCGATTGTTCACTTTGCACTTTATTGCACAAAATCACAGTACACACGACACAACTGGTTCGCACAGACACGTCACACTGGCACTGAAATTCACACAACTAGTCACTTCACAATCACTGGTACCGCACTTGAACACGAGATGTTTTCACTCCGGTATAAAACGCGATAACTGCCACGAACGAAAACCATCGCCCTATTTATATCGGAATAAGGGTTCTCTAGAAATCTGTAGAATATTCGGTGCCATTGTGACTGACAAAGTAAACAAGTGTAAAGTTCGAGAAACCCTATTGTTCTTAATTATTACGAAAACACCACAAAAAAATCTGACAAACAACAAACAATAGACGCGACACAAAGGCCGGTGCCGCCTGAGTCATAAAACCATAAATCTCGCGATTAGGTGTAGATAAACAACTAGCCGTCGTACCGCGCGCTGCTTACTGCGTAACAATAAGTACCATAGTACAAGTAGTAGTAAATGTAGTAGTAAGTAGTTTGAAGTCTTCGTTCTGGTCCAAGCTATAATTTCTCCTTTGCTCGCTATTGAAAGTTCAATAATCCATAGTACCTACTTACTTATAAACGGTATAAACCTAAGTATATACCTACAGTAAAAATATTCTTAATCCATGAAAAATTAGCTCGTCTTTTACGACAAAGACTATTATCACAGAGCTGACCTTCGCCCTACGATTCAAGAATACCTATAGAATATAAATAAATATTATAATTCCGACTCGGTCCGATAATGGTTCACATTGGAGTGAAATGAGACGTCTGCCGCAGAACGACCAAAGAGCCAAGTAATTGAGACGACATAGACTAAAATGTAGAAGAGACAGTCAATTTCAGGGGATCGTTTTTTGAACTTTGCATGCCTAGGAAGCCATATACCTACGTAACTTATACAGATTGTATGCAGAATCGCTATGATGTCTATGGAAATTACGAGTACTCCATACAGTTCCACGACCAAGCCGTGCGTAGTTCAAAAAACGATCCTCAGGAGCCCTATTTTTAGTGGTTTTTTTTTTTTAATTTAAATTAATGATCCACAGACTCCAGGGTCTGTGCCCTTTGTTAACTAAGTTACAATTTATAGAATGTGACTGTACAATACAGATGGGTTAGTTTAAAATCTTAGTCTAAGTTAGTAGTTTCAGTGCATTGCGTAAATGCCGCGAGCAAACCGGCGACCCGCACGCAGCATTTTTAGGGTTCCGTACCCAAAGGGAAAAACGGGACCCTATTACTAAGACTTCGATGTCCGTCTGTCTGTCTGTCACCGGGCTGTATCTCATGAACCATGATAACTAGGCAGCTGAAATTTTCACAGATGATATATTTCTATTGCCGCTATAACAACAAATACTAAGTATTCTTCGATATAATCTTGATATTAGGTAACTTTAGCTGCTCTAAATTCATTTTAACCATCTGTTCTTATCTAATAGTTATTCTGTGTCCAGTTATCCTTAGATACCATTCACGTTTTGAGCGAGGAATGTTATAATGAAATAGCGATGGTTGAATGAAATACTGGGGCGCGCGTGACTGCCGCTTGGCTGACGTGGAGATCATACATGTCATAATCTACACTTCTACACTATATTTATCACTAGTTTCTGCCCGCGGCTTCGCCCGCATGATATTTCGAGGCCCTACCTTACCACCCTTAATAAAGGAAGTGTAAAAAAAAAACTATTTGACATTTGTTCAATTTGACAGTTCTTTTTTGACATTTCTTGGAGCGCACGCTAGAATAGCTCGCAGATGGCAGAATTTTTCCTACTTACTTAACACTTATTGTTGTAATATGGAAAATTAATATAATTTATAACCTATGTGTTATTCTGATATATAAGCTATATAATTGCAAAGTTTCATCTCAATCCGTTCAGTAGTTTTTGCGTGAAAGAGTAACAAACATCCATCCATCCTTACAAACTTTCACGTTTATAATATTAGTACCTAGGATATTTTAAAGAGGAAAAATTTGTATTTGTGTGTGTGTGTGTGTGTATGTTTGTAATGAATAAACTCGAAAACTACGGTGCCGATTTCAAAAAATATAATATTTTATTAGACCAGAATATTTCAATATTTATCTGTATCTGTACCTACCTACTATGTAATTAGACTAGAATATTTGAACAACAATTATACTAAGGTACTGGTACAGATAGTACTATTATGATGCTGCATTTATTAACTACAACAAAATACAATACTAGGTACTTCATAAGCTAAAACTATATACATTACTACTACATAAAAAAGCAATTGGATCATCCAAGGTCTGAAGATGATGCATTTGTTTGGTTAAATAAATGATATTCATGAATAGGATTTTGTCTATCTTTATAAATAAATAAATATTAGGGGACATCTTACACACGGTCTCTGACCCCAAACTAAGCAAAGCTTGTGATATGGCTGCCAGAGACTGATATATGATTATATTTGGGTATATGATTCTGAACACTATTTACAGCGTCTATAGCGTAGTTTCCCTTCGAGAGTAGGCCTATGATTGGCAGTGATATTCTCAACCCAATTCTCAATTCAGCAATTTAAGACTAATTATAAAATAAAGTAAAAGCCTCCAAGTATTTTACCAAATACTTTAAAGGCAAAAGCCAGAACCACTAGCAGCCAAAAAGCCAAAAGAAATAATAAAATCGGCCAAGTGTGAGTCGGACTCGCGCACGAAGGGTTCCGTACCGTATGGGGACCCAATTCCTCTTGCCGTTATCAATAGCGAGCAAAAAACTCCTAAAATTCAGGTTTGTTGTATGGGAGCCCCCCTTTAATAAGTATTTATTTTATTCTGTTTTCAGTATTTGTTGTTATAGCGGCAACAGAAATAGGTACATCATATGTGAAAATTGCAGCCGCCTAGCTATCATGGTTCATGAGATACAGCCCGGTGACAGACAGACGGACAGACGGACATCGAAGTCTTAGTAATAGGGACCTGTTTTTACCTTTGGGTACGGAACCCTAAAAAAGGCCGCCATCTTTTCTCCGCCTTTCAAAGCGTCGAACCGTAGACCGTCGAACGTTCTAATCTAATTCCGGTAACCTATTTATTTGACAATTTATACGCATTTCACCCGCCATTGCTCTGCCAATGTCTATTGTATACAATACACAGACACAAAGATCGTCTTTTATAAAAGACGATCTTTGTGTCTGTGTGGCGCAAAATGTTCATCTTAATCAGAGATTTTAACGACTATGAAGTGGTGGTAGCTACGTATCTTATTAATTCGGACTTCTTACTTTTTCAAAACTTTTTTTACTTTACTTATTTTTTTGTAAATGCCCATTTGACTTATATTACGGGATCAACTGCGGAATTCTTAAAAAAAATGAGCTCACAAAAAGTTTATCTAGTCTAGAAAAATACGAGTATATAGTACCTACTAAAAACAGCTATTTTTTTGCAATTTTGGCTCCATAGTAAAAGCTGTTCGTAGAAAAAAGTTGAAGCAAAAGTTTTTTGTAAGATGAGTACCTAAGAGTAGGTATATCTTTCTAAAAATATTCGTACTTTTCAAGGCAACACTTGTATAAACCAGTAACAATTAAACAAAAGTTTATTTAATTTAATATTTTTAACAGAAAAGATCGAGGGAACCTAGGTATTTTTGCAAGTTTATTTTTCTTTCTAGAAGTCTAATATTAGTCACAGGAAATGGTTATCAATTGGCAAAAAGAATTCGATAATATTGACTCCACATATTTACATACCTTTTCGATATTCGACTATCGATAACTATTGATATTTTTCATCGATCGATCGTTATACCTTTTCGATATTCGACTATCGATAACTATTGATATTTTTCATCGATCGATCGTTTAAGCTAGGCGCCAACTGTTGAATTCCCAGTAGGTACCAGGCACGCAGCGCCGGCGAGAGATGTGACTTTATTAAATAGCTGACGTGCGCAGCATTCCATATCGCCGAGGTGACTAGGGGTTCAGAAGTTGTAGGAAAGTTTACGGAACCTATTTACGCGTAGACTTATAGTACTAAAAGAAGAAGTAGTTGGTATTTCATATATTTTCTTGTTCATCTATCGATAATTCGACTGGATATTCGACTATCAATAATATCGACTTTTTATAGATATGAGACTATCAATATTCGACTATCGATAAAATAGACTGTCGACTTTCAACTATCGATATTCTACTATCGATTGTTACCGCTACTGGGCACCAACTGTTGAATTCCCGGTACCAGCTTCGCCCACATGACTTCAAGGCTAGCCCGGCCTTGCAACGACTGGCCGACCCCCGATGCCATCATGGGATGATTTTTCATGTGTTCGGCCAAGTAGTTCAGCTGGGCCGGGCTAGCTTTGGAACGCCGTGGCGTTTCCTCCGGCATCGGCTTCGTGCTCGTGCTTGCTTGCATCTTATTGAGAAGGGAACAAAAATTATAATTTAAAACACAAGAAATAGAACTTGGCACAATGACTTATCAGTAACCTTTTTCACCAAACTTTAGAACATTTTCATAACTAGCGAAGAAATTATTGGAAAATAAGTAAATTAATACAGTTAAATTACAAAATTCACCTTGTTTATCGAATATTGAAAAATGAAGTAGGTAAGCAAAACTCAATCGTTCTATAGATGTATTGTATGTTTCCGACGATAACATGCCTCAAACGCGCCAAATTACACAAGGAATTTTGACAGTTCATAACATTACGTCAACGTAGTAACGAATTTGATTTTGAATTACAGAATACCATTCCTTGACAATTCTATGTTACGTCGCGTTCCTTAACACGGAAAACGATAGGGAATAAGGCCCCAGGCACGCAGCGTCGGCGAGAGCTGTGACTTTATTATATACTCGTAGCTGACGTGCGCAGCATTCCAAATCTCGGAGGGTGACTAGAAGAGCAGGAATTTTAGAAAATTTTATTTTTTCTGTTTAACAGAAACAATAAACAAACAACATAAATATTATTGTAGAAATGTTGACGAATCTAACCTATCTTCGATATTGTTCGACTATCGCGAAAATCAAATTTCGATAATCTACTATCGATAGGTAACGCTACTGGTGCCGACTGTTGAATTCCCGGTACCAGGCACGCAGAGCCGGCAAGAGATGTGACTTTATTAAATAGCTGACGTGCGCAGCATTCCATATCGCCAAGGTGACTAGGAGTTCAGGAGTTGTAGGAGAATTAATTGAACCTATAATTTGAATTTTCAGGACCGCCAGACCTTACTTATTGTAATTTTTTTTTCGCCAAAAATAGTATAAAATCGACTTCAACCGACAAGCACGAATCCTTGTATCATCGATGAAGTATTTTTTACATTAGTGTTGATTTTTCAAAATCGACTCGGTAAATTTAGAAAAAAATTGAAGGGACTATCTCTGAAGTATGATCTACCAAACAAAGAAATAATCATGAAAATCGGTTAATAATTAGTGGAGTAATAGCGTAACATACATACAAAGAAAAACAGTCCAGTTGTGAACCTCTTTTTTAGGGTTCCGTACCCAAAGGGTAAAAACCGGACCCTTTTACTAAAACTCCGATGTCCGTCTATCACCAGCCGGGCTAGGATGCGCCCCACGAAATATTTCTTTCGACGTGTCAGAACGAGCCAGAGTTATGGCGCTGTATATATCTGTCACTTTTTCACAAGTCGAAAAGTGTTCTTTTCGTGGTTTTTTGTGGTCGCATGCTTGGCCTACAGGCTGTATCTCATGAACCGTTATAGCTACACAGTTAGAATTTTCACTGATAGTGTTCTGTTGCTGCTATAACAACAAATACTAAAAACAGAATAAAATAAATAATTAGGGGGGATCCCATACAACCAACCTGAATTTATAGCCGTTTTTCGCTCGATATTAATAACGGTAACAGGTAGACGCTTGAAATATTCACAGAATATTTAATTATTTATCCACTTTAACAATGAATAATACATTAAAATAAAATATAATATTTAAGGGGGGCTCCCATACAGTACGGAACCCATCGTGCGCGAGTTCGACTCGTACTTGGCCGAATATTTGAAGTAGCTTATAAATTTACGTTAAAAGTTTACATTTAGTCGAAAGTTAATGATGGTATACTAGCACTAGGGTTGCTACATGTACTGATGTATACAGGGTGGAGAGCTGACACCGATAGGTATTAATTTGACCTACAAGTAGTAGATAGGTACTACTAGCCTTCGAGCAAATATCTATAAAGTCACAATCGTGCAAGAGTCCGAGCCAAAACTCTGCCCAAGGTTTGTATTGGCTAGGCTTTTTAGTTAGTCGTAAGGCCTTACGACTACAAAGCCGCGCAATGCCAAAGTGCTCGGTTATAAGCACTGTGACGGTGACATAACGTCGAGATTCGAGAAAACCGGACATTGTGAATTATTTAATGTAAATATAGACGTCGTCGGTATGTATGGCGGCGCTCAACATTTTTTTACACTACTTTCACTGAGAGACTGTGTCTCTGTAGATATTTGCTCGAAGGTAAAACAAATAAATAAATAAATATTAGGGGACATCTTACACACGGTCTCTGACCCCAAACTAAGCAAAGCTTGTGATATGGCTGCCAGACACTGATATACTACATATTTTTAAATATAATACATACTTATATGGATAGTAACTAAATAACACCCAGATACAGAGCAAACACCTATGTTCATCACATAAATGTTTGCCCTGGTTGGGGATCGCACCCACGCCTCTTTGATCCAGAATTCAGGGTCACTAACGACTGAGCCACCGAGGCAGTCGAGGTACTAGCTTTATTTATTATATTCAAAATATTTCGACAGCTTTAAAACAGAAGACCAAATATGCGATTCCATTTAATGTTGGCGTCGGCTCTCCATCCTGTATACGAACATTCTAGATATACATAAGTTGGGCATCTGTAAGCTGGAAGTTCCGAGGGCAGAGAATTAGTCCAATAGCAGTCTGGCACGTCCCGGATACTTACTCCCATTGTTTCTTCTCACAATGGCTGCGTAAGCCGACAACTAGACGACTGAACTAATGGAGGCTCCTGGTTTCTCTCGCTTTCACTCAAGATCTATCCCCATTTTACTACGTCCCTTTTTTTACTACAGGACAAGTAGGAGGACGCCACATTACCACCCCTACACTGTCGATTTTCCTTCGATACGTACGAGTACGAAGCGGTTTGACTCAACATTTCTGATTCGTACAATCCTTTGTTCAGACATAATTATTAGTTACATCATGATTATCATAGTACACTTATCTCTGAAAAAGTTATCTGGTATTTATTATATTACTATCATAAATGGCACGGTTCAACTATCGAAAATCTCAGTGCCTCGCGACGCTACCGCCATTTATTGTAGTATTGGTTAGGTAAATTTTACAATTACTTTGTTAATAGTACTAATTATCAATAATTTTCAGTTTTTAGATTTTTTCCTTTATATATGCCCGATAGTCTACCTAGGTGCCAAATATCAAGATTCTAGGTCATCTGGAAGTGGGTTAGGTTTTTGAGAACAATCTTCCTGCTTTCCTGTTTCCTAAGAGATATAATCTAAAGCTTTTCAAGGTCAGTGTGAGTAGGTATCTTCTAGGTCTGCGTGCTTCATCTTCGACCACAACGTCGCTTACCATTAGGCGAGTTGGTGGTAAGCGAGGACTTATTCGTGATAAAAAAAGACTTAGCTAAGATTATACTAAGATATTATATTTTATTACTATACTAAGATTACAAAATTATAAAAAGAATATACCTACGAGAACGATCTAACTCAGCTTCGGCTTCTCTTTCGACTCTCGTTTCTTCGGAAATATTGTCCATAAATTCAGAAAATTCTATGTAAATATCTAATTTCATCAAAATCACTACACACTACATAGTTTAAAACAAAGTCGCTTCCCTGTCTGTCTGTCCCTATGTATGCTTAGATTTTTAAAACTACGCAACGGATTTTGATGCGGTTTTTTTAATAAATGGAGTGATTTAAGAGGAAGGTTTATATGTATGCCTAATACACCTGTGCGAAGCCGGGGCGGGTCGCTAGTGTAATATAAATAAACAAAGGAAAATTACTCCTTCAAAGTAAACACTGAGACTGACTAGAGACTAAACCAGAAATCTAAATAGGAAATTATTCCCAAATCATTGGGGCAGGTTACGAGATACACACTGATATAATAACAATATAATTATTGAAGTGATAATGTATTATAAATCGATGAACGCCGGCTGCACTCACGAAAAATTGTCACGTTCTGTCTGAGCCGAGCGTGCAAGCGAGAGCGCGGAACCAGCGATAGAGAGGCACGATCGGGCTAACCGTTCGGCTTGTTTCAGTTGTTAATTCAACAATGTTTTCTTAAGACGTAATCACGTAAAAGTATCGTCCGTAAACTGACTTTACAACATATTTACTCGTAAAGTGGCTGTAATTACATCAATTTCAATATCGTAATATATTTCATTACGCACTTGTGCTTTATTGTAATGTAAAACGCACGCCGCCACCGACTGCAGAACTCTGTGGTCTCGTTTCTCCCACTTTCACTCAAGAGAGTGAGAGACATTACGGCACTTGTGCGTTATTGTAATGTAAAACGCACGATGCTTCGACTGATGCACGACTTTCACTCAAAGTCAGAGTTTTATTAATTTCCTCGCAAATATGTTAATTAAGCAGTCAGGTAAGGCATAACTGGCTGCGTCTTAAGGTAAAGGCTAGCATTAGTGATTTTATTTCAAAGATCAAAGTGAATAGATTAGTAATATATCTGTATATTACTAATCTGTGTTGCGGACAGCGGCTATCTTTGTCGTGCTATCTCTCTCTACCACTTAGCGCGGCCTTTGGGAGCGTGCGAGAGGATAGAGGTGGCGTGGAGTAGGACTTTGGCATTAATATGAAAGATTAAACTTAGAAATGAGTCTTGAAATCTCAGACCAAATAATAAAATCAAGACAGAATGTTCTGAACAAACAATTGAAGTCGGCAAAATTACGCCTCGCCGTGTACAGACACAATTACACACATACAACGAAACTACGCCTTGGCTCGTCAGTCTAACTATGGCGGCGCAACACCAACGCACTCACCACATGTATAAATGAACAAACCTCGCTTGTCTGTTCACGACGTTCTGTCGTGATTTTTTTATTTGCTCTGAGCTTGAGTATCTTTGACATTTTTTTATATATTTCTATTTTTGTGCTAGTAAGGATCGTGAAGGTACTCTGCAAAATGCAATGAACCTAGTAACCAACCTACTAATTGGACTTCCCTTTTATGTACTAACTACTCTTTTTAACTTCTCTTTTTAAGAACAAGATTTTATAAATAAATATACAAACATTAAAAGTCTACTCCATGGTTTTGTTCCGCCATAGCTGTCACCACTACACAGGTCCGCACTCTGCGCCGCCCGCACTAAAGCCATCCCTCCACTGAGGAAGCGAGGCGAAAGCTACACGAAGCTTGTGCTTGACGGTGCACTTTAATCTGTAATACAATACAAGAACACTTTACTGACATCACAAGAAATAAAACGTAATAGAAAAAGGAAAAACGTACAATGTGCTTAATTTTGAAGGCTTAACTACTTACTAACTCTATGAATCCGAAAAGTTTTTATTGTTTGTTTAAAAAACGCAGTCGAGCATTCTTTCATTCTCATTCTTCATACATTCTCATTCTTTTAAATATACTATCTAGCCATGAGTTAGTAAATAATTTGAATCAAACTTAAATTGCTAGGTATAATTTACTGAGAATGTGTCCATCAACACTTTTCTTATTGTCTTTATTAAGGCGAAGACACTAAGTTGTTGCGTTCTTAATACTCGGCACTAGCACTATAACACTTTGAATCATAAAGTGTGTTTGCTAGTTTGTTTGTTGCTCTTTCATGCAACAGAAAGAAGGGTCAATATATTTTTAACATGTATTGTACTTCGTTTGAAGGTCGTAGATTGTTATGGTACTAGTTTTAAGCTTCCTACGGGTTAAATAAAAACAAAATTTTGCGTGGGTGAAGCCGTGGGCTAAAGCTAGTGTATTTAAAATTATCCTCCTAAGACCCTTAGTACAAAATTATGTACATAATAAATTTCACCGCCCCAGCTTAAGACAACATTGCATTGTGATAAACGCCCACTGTGCATTTTTTGCACTAAACGTTTAGATGCTCTTTGTTCAATAAAGCTCAAGCCCTAGTACAAAATATAAAGCAATTTTATCACCTGGGCCTGACAGCAGCTATTTAATATTACAATACAATGGGTGTTAAGCACTTCGAAAGCCGAAAAAATCTAGGTCTCAGGAGGTAATTATAAAAATGTAACTGTTTAAAAATACAAGCTTTTGAGATCCTGGATATCATGTAGCTCTGCTAGCCAAGACAAGTAAAATGAGCCCAAACACGACGGATCTATCTTGTTTAGTACAGGAGTACCTATGGCCACCTTCCGACTCCATCATCAGATCATGGTACCATATTATTATATTGTCACGCGATATAAATATGCGCGCAAAATTTCAGCTCAATCGGAAACTGGAAAGTTGGTCAAATTTAACTTGAGTTAAATTAAGTTCTTAAGTTCGGGTGGAATCTTACCCGAACTTAAATACATACCTAGGTACATCACAGTCATATTTATTGATAATATTGTTTTACAAGTCAACATTACATAGGTAAATAATTCTATGAGTTAAGTACAATATTTGTAAATAAGAAAATCATCCATTGCAAGTTAAATAAAAGTTTGTAATAGTTTCCTTACTCTCCCAGTTTGTTGTTTAAGTATCTATGCAGTGGAGCACCAGCCTTACGCTAGTTGTATAGACACTCAAATCTCGAGTCCTCAGCTAATCAATCTCCAGCCAAAATGAACTAATGCTGCTTGCTGACGTCATAACGGTCGTTATTCGCGAATTCGCAAGTTTGCATACCAAAACATTCCATATTACACGTTTACTAAATTTATGTAAAATTTTAAATTTAAAATGCGAATTCTGGTTTGGCCATATAGTAAAAGATGTTTATAACGACGATCTAAATCACTCTTATTCGGCGTAGTGCACCCTTTGTGAATGACCCTTCAGTATTATATTGACGTAGCGGACGCGTAGAGAGCTACACAGAGTGGTGTAGCAGTCGCGTAACAAATACACTAGCGTCGTAGATACAGTATAGTTTAATTAATGTAACATTGTAGCTGTTACTTTCAGAACCACCTTAATATGTGTAAAAAATAAATGTTTAAAATACAAAAACAAAAAAAAAAAACATTAAATGGCATTGCCACAATAAGAATGAATGACAGATATAATATAGATTGACGTAGCAGAGACGTAGTAACAATCAATGTAGCTACAGAGTGTAGTGTAGCAGTCGCGTAGCATATACACTGGCGTTGTAGATGTAGTAGGTATAGATCAACGTAGCAGAGGTGTAGTAACAATGTAGCTGTGTAGGGCAGTATAGCAGTGACGTAGCAACGTAGATATAGTATAAATTGACGTAGCAGAAGCGTAGTAACAATATAGCTACGTAGAGCAATGTAGCAGTGGCGTAGAAAATACAGTAGCGTCGTAGATACAGTATAGATTGACGTAGCAGAAGCGTAGTAACAGTATAGCTACGTAGAGCAGTGTAGCAGTCGCGTAGCAAATACACTGCCGTCATAGATGTAGTATAGATCAACGTAGCAGAGGTGTAGTAACAATGTAGCTACGTATAGCAGTGTAGCAGTCGCGTAGCAAATACAGTAGCGTCGTAGATATAGTAAAGATTGACGTAGCAGAAGCGTAGTAACAATATAGCTACGTAGAGCAGTGTAGCAGTCGCGTAACAAATACACTGGCGTCATAGATGTAGTATAGATTGACGTAGCAGAAGCGTAGTAACAATATAGCTACGTAGAGCAATGTAGCAGTGGCGTAGCAAATACAGTAGCGTCGTAGATACAGTATAGATTGACGTAGCCGAAGCGTAGTAACAATATAGCTACGTAGAGCAGTGTAGCAGTCGCGTAGCAAATGCACTGGCGTCATAGATGTAGTATAGATCAACGTAGCAGAGGCGTAGTAACAATATAGCTACGTAGAGCAGTGTAGCAGTCGCATAGCAAATAGACTAGCGTCGTTGATATAGTATAGATTGATGCAGCGGAGGCGTACACGTAGTAGCAATGTTGTAGCGCTTATAGCGTAGCTTAACTAGTTATCTGTGAATGATCACCAAAGTTCAGCACGGCCAGTCTTCGGATGGGTGGCATTCACAACTGAGCGCTATCGTGGCTCGGTTGACACGTTAAATTTTAAACCCTAGTTTTACTAACCGATTAGCCATGTCAGAGGTTTTCGGCAGACTTAAAAACTCTGACACTACCTGGCACAACATGATTTTTTGGGAATTTTTTGCTCGCTATTAATAACGGCAAGAGGAATGGGGTGGTGCCCACCAACACGGTACGGAACCATTTGTGTGTGAGTCTGACTCGCACATAATGTTTTGCAAATGTAATACAATTTCACTGCCTAACTTTTTTTTAAAGCTTTTTATCTTTACGATTCACAAAAACAATATAGGTACATTTAATTTAACAATTATTTACAGCTCATAACTCTGTGTACATTAATTGTTAAGTAGGTACTTTTGCGAATTTACAAAAGTCCTAGAACAAAAGTTGTTTGTCTAGATGTACTAGACCCGCCCTTAAAAGGTTTTGCGTTTAATACCTATGACCCTGTACAGTATTATCTACCAAAAATACCCACTATAAATAGAATAAAAGTTACTTTTTATAGGTAATTCATAGTTTATTATCACTAAACTACAGTAGATATTAAATATTTTATCACTTGCCCATATGTTGGGACCAAAGACGAACTGTGTTAGACGTGGAGCAAGTATGTAATGGAGAAGCTACTAGCTTATAGGGAGTGAGAAAAAAGATGTGCCATACATACTTACACAGCTATATACACGTTGTTATGGTTTTATCTTATTCAGACTTTAGATAATAGTAAAAAAAAATTGGTTGCCTGTAAAGTCGGTATACGGGCGAAAGTTTTACGTGACAACGACTTTATGTCTGTCTCTCTCGCTCTTAGGCGGGCTAACCATGCCCGAGTGGAAGGGACGCGTGCCTCTCACTCGCTCTCATTGTGAGCGCATAACGTGAGCAGTTTCTTGAAGTGTCACCCGGCAAACCAATTTATAAGACGTTGTCACGTCAAAACCTGCATAATACTAATAGAAGTGATAGAAAATTGATAATAGTTCATAAATATGTTGATTTACTTAAGCATCTCATCAAAAATTCTGCAGTAGTTTTTGGCGCGCAATTTATTTCTGACTACAAAGGTCTAGGCCGTGCGACGTAGTCAGACAAAAAAAAGTATACGCAAACAGAGACAAAAGTTATTAGTTTCGTCCTGTTCACACTTTCATACTTGCACATCTCGCTTTCTCTTACTTTTGTAATTATTATTATTTAGCGTCCTGTCTAGTTATACTTCACTATGGTATTAGAGGATAAAATAATATGTAGGAGTTTTTAACCGATTCTAGCAGAGGAAGGACGAGGTTCTCAATTCATCTGTATGTTTTTAAACGGTTTTATTTAGCTTACCCCGTTTGTTTTCTTGGGTCAAAGGGGTTTGAACATGTGTGGCAGATCCAACCGCCGCTATTTTGATTTTTTTTCAAAGTTTCCGCGCACGATTTAAGTTGTATATATGAGTAGGGGACACTTATACACACAATGAATATTACGTAGGTACTATGGTACCCTAAAGTGTAACTTTCTCGAGATATTTGTATGTAAAGATCGCTGTACGAGGACTTTGCGATTTTAACATCCGAATAATCTCGAGAACGTGCTGTTCAAAATTTTGAAAATAAAAATATTCATAAAAAATATTCACTTTGATTTAATTACTCTAATAAATCATCAAAACCTACAAAAATCTTAATGCGAAGACTGAAAAGATATTTAAAAGGCACAAAATTATTATTAAAAAATATAAATCTCTAAATTGAAGAATATTTTGACTTAAGTAACATTAAATCAAATCACTCGTATTATTCTATGTAATTATTGTTATTCTATTTATTATCTTTGGTTTAATTCTTGTAAATAAGTAGGTAAATAATAAATCCTTCATTTAGTAACAGCTAGACGACCCGCCCCGGCTTCGCACAGGTGTCTTATACATATAAATCTTCCTCTTGAATCACAAAAAAAGCATCAAAATCCGTTGCGTAGTTTTAAAGATATAAGCATCCATAGGGACAGACAGACAGGGAAGCGACTTTGTTTAATACTATGTAGTGATAAATACAGTCAAAACACATAAACCTACAAAAACAAACCCAAATTCAATAAATATAACCGTTTAGCCATGTCAGAGGCCTTCAGGCGGCCTAAAAGCTCTGACACCAGGGCTAGCCACCCGGCTTATACGAACTTACTTTTTTAATAAATATAACAATTTTCAAAACCGTCAAAAAGCCGCAAAACTTATCTGCCACACCACAAAAAGTATTAAATCCCACTTAAAAGTGCAAACGAGACAACACCACAATTTCCCACAAGTTCGAAAGAGACAACTCCACAAATTAAGGACCTCCGTCGGCCGTGTAGTATAAAGCCGTAACCGTAAAATGTAATGAAACGCTTTTACGATATGTTGTAATAAAAGTTTTAGTGCTCGAGCTGGCTTTAAAATATGGAGGAGCTGAGATTGGAAATTTGAGTAAAAAGCTTACTTTGCTATTTTTATGTATAAAAGAAAAATCACACAGCGCAGTAAGAAACGTTCAAGTATTACGTAAGCAGATTTATTACAATTATTTACCCCTCCTCCCCCCTTGTTAGCAAAAGTAAGCAAAGCTCTTACACCCCCCTCCCATTCTAACGTAAACATTGGTACCTGTATGCATTTTTCTTTTTTTTTATTGATTCAGGACCAGCAGATTTAATTCTATAAATAAGAAAATAGATTTAGGATAGTGGACTTTAACACACATACGTATGCGTAAAAAAACAAATAACCATTGCTGACGTAATCACCATCTAGACCCCCCTGCCCCCAAGGTCATCAAAAATAAGCAAAGGATAACCCCAATATAGTGCTTACGTAATACTAGAACGGTAAAGGCCGAACCAAACTTCTAAGCGGTTGTGAAGTTAGCTAAAAGCTGCGACAAACCCAATCATCCTCGCGCAGCTGTTATAGTCCGGGAGGTAAGCGCATTTTAAAGCCTGACTGACAGGCCTTGATACTTGTTTCAAGTAATTTTCTGTGGTTAAACTTGTAACGTTACGGAGATCCCCCGGCTAGCTCTACCTATGACCTCCGCACGTACAGTACCTTTCTGGGGACTGGGTAGCTGTACTCGTAATAAAAATTATGTTGATTTAGTGATACATTTAATACGATATATAAAACACTTGTGCTGCTGAGGAAAAGCTCTTCTGCCCGCCGAAGAGGGTAATGAAAATTGTCGATAGAGGGAAATGAGAACGTATACTTTGTCCTGGGTCTGTTCTTACTACTCCCAATCCAGAGGACGGTTGCAATCTTTCCTTAGGCGTTCAATGACGGCGAGTAGGCCTGTATTTGGGCCACCAACTTGCGAGTGGGCCTGTATTTGGGCCATCAACTGGTGAGACTTCAACAACACTGTCACAAATAATATTGGGTTTTCCACCTTGATATAATATTGTGGTTTTCCACCTTTTCAACCAAACCTCAGAACCTTTCTCAACGAAGCTCAAGTTCAAGTCCCCCTTTTCCATCTTTTTCTTCGTTCCCTGACAGTTTAATCAATTGTTTGAATTAGGTCCATTAAAAATAATAACAAATAAGTTTGATGAGTCATGAAAAATGAATGAAGATGATACGTAACACTACAAACTTTTTTTAGTTATTTTTCTACCAGAACAAGAATTTTCAATTTTAAAAAGTAGTCGCAAGATATATATTTTTTTAAATTCAAACGGGTATACCCATCAAACGCTAAGCATTCCAGCTGACTGACTCCGGGTCATTATTGTACACCACCATGAAAACGTAATACCAAAAATTCAGCTTTTAGAAAGTAGTTGCAATTTTTTGCGCTTACCTCCCGGGCTATTATGTGAGCTACAGTCCGGATTGGGTTTCGCGCAACTGGTCATCCGCCAAGAACTTGATTCGGCCAATATCTTACCTATGGGGTGTATATCTCTAGATAATCATACCCAACTTTTACTTCAGGGAAAATCCTGAAATTACGAAAAAAACACTATTCTACTGGAGGTCTACTGTTTGGAGAACTACTAGTATATAGAACCTGTGTACCTTGTATCGTCAAGATTCGTTGAAAGTAGAGGAGAACCAATATACGGACACACGAAAGCAAAATAATCGAGTTGAAACGAAGATTCTCTTACTTCTTTCGGTCAGGTAACTATTATTAAATATTATAGTTCGGCCGTTCAGAGAATGCGTTCCTGACACGTCATCTTGAAAAAATGTTTTTCACCGATATGTTTTAAGGTCCTTTTAATGAAATTTCATTAAATGGTCCATAAATCGTAAACGGTAAGTTTTACAAAAAAGTTTGGTATGGACAAAAGATGCGAAATTTTTTTTTCT
Source organism: Hypomecis atomaria (assembly GCA_964007245.1). NCBI lineage: Eukaryota > Metazoa > Arthropoda > Insecta > Lepidoptera > Geometridae > Hypomecis > Hypomecis atomaria. The sequence continues at coordinate 9,975,181 of OZ023310.1, forward strand.
ACAATAATGATCTTAATTTTTTTTGCCCTTAAGTACATAGTTTCCGAGATATCGGCCAAAAACATTTTTTCAAGATGACGTGTCAGGAACGCATTCTCTCAACGGCCGAACTATAGAGTTTTTTTTAACCTATACTATCCTACTCCTGGGCAAAGGTCTCCCCCATTTCCTTCCATGAATCGCGGTCCTCGCAACCTCTTGCCAATATTAGAGTTAACTAAAAAAATAGTTGTCTGTTCATGGACGATAATTTTAAGTGATAACGTCTCATAAGAAAATATGGGTACAGACTCGTGGTTACACCGCTTTGTTACACCAGTGTGACTACGAGTAAACTTTTTTACTCGTGGTTACACTACTCTAAAAGGATCGCGCTTGACCAAACAATATATTAGGTAGGTAGTGATGTGCCTGATAGTTGAAAATCTTTTTAAGGTCAAGATGTTATGCTGTCGCAAACTGTTTAGTAATGTCATGGTAAATAAAATGTATCCACTAACATTGTAGTATAGAGTTTTTAGTGTTTTAGGTTCTTTTCAAAGAAAACCAAGTGAAACAACAAATGGTAAAAATAATTAAAAAAATTCGGATGGAAACCGCAAAAGATCCATCTAGATTTTGAACTAGCAATCTCCAAAGCTATCAAAATAATTTTCCTAAACATCGAAATAAAAAAATGCCACTAGTTACTTCACAAATAGTTTGTGGCGAAAAACAAAATTTATAGGCATAAAGACAAAACTTCATCGCCGAATAGTAGGTTTGTGCACTGCTCTTTCACAATGCGCTCTTTTAAACTACAATAAAATTAACGCTTTCATAACGTTCGTTAAAATCACGACGCTGTGCCATTATCGGCGTATGTTTCAATATGTATCTGCATTATTTAGCTACACACACATAAGCGATTCATTTAAAAAACGATGAAGCGGGGGAGAGACGACTCGGCGATCCGCAGCTGATTGGCGATCCCTTACGCAGTGCGCGGTTACGTAGTAAAGTTTTTATTTTTTTGCACAAAGGTGTCTTTTTAATGTCAATTTTATTAAAAAAATAATATATAATATTTTTTGTTTTGTTTTTAATAATTAAAATATATATGTTACTCAAACATTAATACAAAAAGAATTAAATGTATTCCTATTATAGTTACTTTTCTATAGAATTTATGATAATGACGAAAATGGCCGGCGCACAGGTGGATACGGGTTATTCATATTTTGCAATATTATTTTTGTTACTTAAAAAATGACATAATTTTTTTATTGCTGAGTAGGGATCGGAAATTCTTAGAATTTAGTTAAACACGTAGTATGTACTAGCAAAGAAAATATAGTGTGGTACTAGTATATATTCTGAGCAATATACATTTAGTCTCTGGGTTTACAAGGTCATCTTATAATGGTACAGATTTGTTTTATTTCCCCACACTAGCAGTGTTACCACGAGTCCTACGTTTTATTAGTTTACTTGTGGTTACACCACTCGGTGTAACCACGAGTAAAAAAGTTTACTCGTAGTCACACTGGTGTAACAAAGCGGTGTAACCACGAGTCTGGACCCGAAAATATTAGTAAATCAACAATTGAAACAAGCCGACCACTTAGGCCGATCGCGCGTCTCTATTGCTTGTTCCGCGCTCTCGCTTGCACGCACGGCTTAGGCGGAACGTGACTCTTTTTAGTGCGTACAGCTTTCATCGATTCATAAGACGTTATCACGTCAATAAAACTACAAAAATACCACATCCGCCATCTTCCCGAATTCCGCCAACGCGCACTTTCCGCGTTAACTTATCGAAGACCTGTGGCTTTCAACGCTCAAAAAAACTATTTTAAACCTTCACAACACGCAATAAGTCTCATTTTCCCTTACCTTGAAACGTAGCCCAAGAAACAGCTAATAAACAAGCTGAAATCAACCGAAATGACGCGAGAATTAGGTGTGAAATCGTTCGACATTCATCTTAAGGCTTGATAAGACTTGACCAGATTGTTAAGACCTCCCCAACCTCTATAAATTGTACTTATATAAAAATGGGACAGTCAAAGTGTCTGTGTGATAAAATATTTAAATGGATGTTACTGATAAGTATTTTTTTGTTAAATTTGCCATTGGAAATGTTTCTTAGTGACTAAATTAATTAATACTGAAGGATTTTTTTCATACAAAAAGCTAAAAATTATACAGGGTTATCCAGAAGTTCCAGAACTGATGTACTTAGCCGAAAGAAGGTGATTCAAATCATCATTATGGACAACTGTTAATAGTAACCTCTCTATCTCTATCTATATAGTCTATTCTCTCAAGAAAACATAAAAAGCTGTTTCAAACACACAATATTTTTTTCTAAATTGTAATCGTATTTGGCCATATTTATATTAGTAATTTAATTGATTTTTGTGACGCTGTTGATTACACTAAATAAACAAAAAAATACATATTTTCGATTCCAAGATGCTGTTTTGGAACAGCTGATTATTTTTCTCCGATTTTGGGTTGGCCCCATAGTAAAAGTTATTCATATTGATGGCCTTTTGGCTTAGTACAGAGTAAGCAGATAATCCTGTATAGAAATACAGGATTATCATTATATTATAAGCAGATAATCCTGTATAGAAATACAGGATTATCTGCTGTATAGAAATACAGGATTATCTGCTGGATAAAAAGTATTCTCATCCAGAGACTTTAATAATATAAGCCCTTTATTCAGATTTACAAAATTACATATACAATATAACTCAAATTTTATCTTTATACAAATTTAAATCTTAATAATCTAACATTTTTTAACTGTTGGCAAAGGCCTCCTCCAACCTTTTCCATTCGTGTCTATTTTCTGCCACTCGGATCCACGTGATTCACCTTTTATGAGGTTTACCTCTCTTCCTTTTTCCCTCTCTAGGGTACCATTGCGTGACATTTTACTCCATTTGTCTTGTCCTCTAATCATGTGCCCCGCCCATTGCCATTTGAGTCTTCTAATTTTAGATGTTATATCCATAACCTTTGTTTTATTCCTAATGACCCGGTTTCTCATTCTATCTGACTTCTTTATATTGAGCGTACTCCTTTCCATTGCATGTTGACAAGTTGCCAGTTTGTTCGTCATACTTTGTGTAAGACCCCACGTCTGACTACCATACATAAGGACTGGTAATATGCAAGTATTGAAGAGCCTCCTTCCTTTTTGCATTTATATGAAGCTCTTTATCTTTCATAGCCTCTTTCAGACTCCAGTATCGCCTCCAGCCGCTGGTGATTCTTCTTTCAACTTCCTTGGGCACAGAATCGTTTTGTGCTATGACCTGTCCCAGATAGATGTATTCATCTGAGTATTTGATTTGATCTTTTCCTAGATTTATTGTGACTTTCTTGCCATTTGTCATTACTTTTGTTTTTTCTGGATTCAGTTTTAGCCCCATCCTCCATCCTGAGACTTTAATACTTTTCAAAAATGATCATCTTTTTATTAGACTTACCGTCTTACCACAAAAGATTTAAACAGCTTTAGACAATGTTTAACAGTACAAAATGCACGGTTAAACAGTGTTTAAAGTCTTTTGTGGGAAGGCGGTTAGTTTTCGTGTTTTTAGTTTAGCGTTTTCGCCAGTGGCGCTTTACAAAATTGTGGAGCACCGTGGTTTTAATATACATATTTATCCATGGTTCTACTAAGAAAACTTATAATTTAGAACATCAAATGATCGATGTAGTATTTGAAACATACGCGTTTAGTTTAGGAACTCTTAGCCTGGGATTGTTTTTAAGTACAAATATAATGAAGGGCGTAGTTTAGGGACACGAGCACGAGTAGGTAGTGTCCACCCTAAAAACTTGTTTATCCACCCTATAAGAATAAGAAGAATAAGAATACATATATTTATTTACCATAATAATATTTTACAGAATCATGCGCAAAAGATAAAAATAACTCAAAATTGAAATCAGAAGGTAGGAAGAAGAGGAAGTCAGGAAGGCTCAGTGTAGATAGGTACGCTGTTGACAATTTTGGTTGGTTGGTATAAACTTAAAAATCAATACATTTTTCTGAGAGGGCAGAAGTAGACCGCTGCCTTCTGAAGGGAAAATCTCCAGCTACAATACATTAATTTGCACAATCTTTTAGATATAGCAGGTACCTTCTAGATAGCGTGCTACATCCTAGACCGCGTGTTTGCTTAAGAGTAAACAAGTCGCTCATCATACAAACGTCGGTGGGTAATCACACCAGTGTTCGCTGATGAATATCTAAAACTAACATTATATCAATTTGTCTCTACAAAATCTACGCTTCTTGGCAAGAAAATCTACGCTTCTTGTTCTTGCTAATAAAACTGAAACTAATATAAATTAAAAATTTAAAAAACCCCCGACACATTGACAACCATTTTGGGCACATTTGTAGAATTTTGGTTCTTCCATCCCCACTTTAACCCACCATAACTCTTAAACGGCTCAATCGATTTTTGTAAAATATAGCTAAGAATTCATTCAAAAAAAACTGAAATCGGTTCAGTGGTTCGGGCGCTATGATGCCACAGACAGACAAACAGACACGTCAAACTTATAACACCCCTCTTTTCGCGTCGGGGGTTAAAAAGATCTCCACTCGTATGATAGGTATAAGCCTTGGAACATTTGAATTTTGACTCAAAATTTTGGGAAACAGGATGCAAAAAAACACAGAAGAATTAAACTCTATCTTTTATGAAAAAAGCGGCCTAGTTATTTATTCGTTAATTGAAATAACTTTTATTTAAATAAATCCATTAAACAGTTTTGTCATACTTTAGGCAAAAACCTTCTGCGCATTTAGTACGCAGCCGTGTTAGTTAATAATTATAGGTATTTTAAAACAAATAAAACCAAAATTATATCGCAAATGCACACGCACTATATCAACTGTTTATCATCGAATCTGTCTCTTCTTCAGACAATACAGCTGAGATACTCGTATGATTTTTTTAAGCTACGCCAAATCTGAGTTCGTGCCGTCAACTAGTTTCATCTTAAGATGATCATGCAAAGTGTGGTAAAATGCGAACTTTTATTTTTTTTTATTTTTTTTATTTAACCTGTACTGTCCCACTACTTTATCTAAGATAAAAAAATAATTTCTTTTGCTTACTTCACACCATCAGTAAGTAAAGGAAAACCTTTTAAGAAAGAACATCAAAAAGTTTTGCTCACTACGCTCGCGCTATAGGTACTTACGCATAATTTGTTTGCAGTTGATGAAATTCTTAATCTATTAATCAGACGATTCCAATAGCCGGAAATAATAGGTACGTCTACGGAATAAGGAAGTATTTGAATTTTTAATTTCAACAGGTGTTTTAAAAAGGGTTCTTTATAAGAGGCGTGCTTGAAAGCCAAATATGCTTTGAACACGCCTTATAAGGAACCCTTGTTAACCCCCGACAAAGAGAGGGATGTTTTAAGTTTAACGTGTCTGTGTGTCTGTGTATCTGTCTGTGGTATCGTAGCTCCCATTCGGATGAACCGATTTTCGTTTAGTTTTTTTGTGTCGTAGATAATTTTATCCCGAGTGTTCTTAGTGTTTCATGAAAATTTGTTCAGCCGTTTGAAGATCATCAGCTCTTTTTAGTTGATGAGGGGATCTGACTACTTTCCATATGTCCTATCGATTCGAAATTTGGTACCGTGTTACTTTAATGATATTGAAAAGACATAGAGTTTATTTTGTGTCGGGGAGTTTTTAAGTTTTTTAATTTTACTATTAGTAAAACATCTGTTGAAAATAAAAGTAATCTAAATTTTTTAAATTCAAAAATAAATTATAATAAAACGCAAGCAAATCCTGTAGAAAAACCCTATACCAAATCAAACCACGATAAAGGCACATATAAAAGCGGCGTCCTCCCCCCTCCACGTTTCAAGTTACATTGGTCACCCGCGTCTGCTGGCTTTACGGAGCCCACGGCCAGTCGGTCTTCAGGTCTCGCGGCGGCTACACGTCTTTCAGTTCACATTTTAGTATAATTTAGAAAATGAGGCAGAGAGGTGCTTTGGAAGCCGTTATTTAGGGTAAGTTTTTTTAATAATTTTTGTTACTACTACTTAGCTGAAGTTCAGTTAAGATAAAACATAATATTTGGATAGGTGAGTAACAAGATTCTTTCGAGTATTTTTAAGACGCTTTAGTACTTATTCTGATATTCAGGGTGGAGAATTTAACAAATTGAAGATTGTAAAAATCAGTACAGTCGTTGTTGAGTTATTATGGTAACTGAGACGACTAAAATAACTTAAATTGCTATAGGTTTAGGGTTTTAGGGTTCCGTGACAGAACTGTAAAAACGGAACCTTTTTAGTAAGACTCCGATGTTCCTTCCGTCGTAACTCGTAACGTATTGCAAACTGTGATAGTTATTATAGTTCGGCCGTTTAGAGAATGCGTTCCTGACACGTCATCTTGAAAAAATGTTTTTGGCTGATATCTCAGAAACTATGTACTTAAGGGCAAAAAACATCAAAATCATTATTGTAGAAAATAAAATTTCGCATCTTTTGTTTCCAGTAAACTTTTTTGTAAAACTTACCGTTTACGATTTATGGCCCGTTTAATGAAATTTCATTAAATGGACCTTAAAACATTAAATGGTCCATAAATCGTAGACGGTAAGTTTTACAAAAAAGTTTACTGGAAACAAAAGATGCGAAATTTTATTTTCTACAATAATGATTTTGATGTTTTTTGCCCTTAAGTACATAGATTCCGAGATATCGGCCAAAAACATTTTTTCAAGATGACGTGTCAGGAAAGCATTCTCTGAACGGGCGAACTATAGTTCAATGGATTAGTTCATTGAAATTTTGACGCAGTAGGTAGGTATAGTTTCTGTTTCAATTACGCCAATCATATAAAATAATTGTAAGCTCAACATCGGTACATTATTTTTATTTTAGGTCTGCTTTTTAGGGTTCCGTACCCAAAGGGTTAAAACAGGACCCTATTACTAAGACTCCGCTGTCCGTCCGTCTGTCCGTTTGTCTGTCTGTCTCTCTGTCACCAGGCTATATCTAATGAACCGTGATAGCTAGACAGCTGAAATTTTCACAAATGATGTATTTCTGTTGTCGCTATAATAACAAATACTAAAAATAAAACAAATATTTAAGGGGGCTCCCATACAACAAACGTAATTTTTTGCCGGTTATTGCTCCATATTAATAACGGCAACAGGTAGACGCTTGAAATGGGGCTAAGGGGGTTCCCATGGGGAACGGAACCCTTCGTGCGCGAGTCCAACTCGCACTTGACCAATTATTATACTGTAGTTTTGGATTAGGTTGGCTTATTAAATAAAGAATGAAACGTTAATTGTTTTTAGATTAAAACAACATTAACCTACTCAAATAATATTATTCAGTGAAGTAAAAAATCGGCCAAGGGCGAGTCGGACTCGCGCACGAAGGGTTCCGTACCGTGTTGTAGCCCCCTTAGCCCTATTCCTCTTGTCGTTTTTAATGGCGAGCAAAAAATATCCTGAAATAAAAACGTTTGATGTATTAGGAGCCCCCCTTAAACATTTTTTTTTGTTTTTAGTATTTGTTTCATAGCGGCAACAAAAATTTGTCATAATATGTGAAAATTTCAGCTGTCTAGCTATCACGGTTCATGAGATACAGCCTGGAGACGGACAGATTGACGGATGCACAGACGGACAGCGGAGTCTTAGTAATAGGGTCCTGTTTTTACTCTTTGGGTACTGAACCCTAAAAATGGTTCTTGGGGCTATTTATGCGTTTTTTGCTTAGTTTTACAAAAAACATTAAAATCAATCTTATTTTAACGTACGGAACTTTTGGTCCATGGGTTTCACTCACGCTTGATCGGTTTTGTGTATTTGTAAGTAGTATTTTTTAATATTATAGATTTTTCTTCTATGTACAAACGAGTTTCGTGCTTCGAGCAAATATATATAGAGTCACAATCGTGCAAAAGTGTCCGAGTGAAAACCTTGCCCAAGCTACGTAGTGGGAAGGCTTTTTAGTTAGTCGTACCTAAGGCGATTGCAAGCCGACTATAACGCCGCGCGATTCCGAAGTGCATGCTTTCAAGCACTAATTAGGTGACATAACGTCGAGATTCGAGGAAACGTACCTTTCAATGTGAATTATTTAATGTAGATATCTAAGTCGGTATGTATGACGGACATTTTTTTTACTACTTGCACTTAGGGACTGTGGTTCTGTAGATATTTACTCGAAGGTTTCGTGGAAAGTCGTTTTGCGAATGAAGATATTCTGACGTCGTAAATTTGATGCCAAGTGGTCTTGATATCTTAAACGATTTTTTGCTCGTGTAGAGTATGATATCATAGAAGAGATATTGTGGAGATGTTAAAAATTATTCTTTTAGTTGGTGTTCTTTCTTTTTAACCGAAGAAACGGAGGAGTTGATTCGTATATTACTTTTTATGAAATCGCAGTTTTTTACAAATGTAATCCGTTTAGTTTATTGAATCAGACGATAATTATACCCGCAATACCCGCATCGCTTTTTTACCCTTTGGGTACGGAACCCTAAAACCGTACAGAGAACTACTCCTTTTTGAAATTCGGCTAAAAATACGAGAAAACTTTTCCTTTTTAGACAGTTGGAAGCAATATAGGTCAAGTTTAGAAGGACCTGTTGCTCTCTATGTTTTCGGTTCAGTTAATCTGGCGCTGAAAAATAGCACCAAAAGAGATCTTTCGCCGTGGGCCTAGAATTTGTATACTGTACTAACTGTATCAGTCTTTTAATAGTCCACTGCAGGACGTAGGCGTACCCACGAAGGATGATTGGGCCATATCCACCACGCTGGTCCAGTGCGGGTTGGTGGATTCACATACGCCATGGATTTTTTGGTGGTGCTAAATTCCGTACTTAAATCCCAGAGAACGGGACCAGGGTTTAAACCGGGAAGTTGGTCTTTAACTTATTTGCCGGGGCGCCAAGGGTTTAAAATAACCCACTAGAGTCTGTTTCTCGATCTCACTATATTCTCCCTTAACATCAAATTACAACAGCTTATATACTAAATTATATCTACACATTGTGATTTATCTAAGTCACGTAAAACATCTTAATCACGAACTAGTTAATCACGCTATACTTATCTAAAATATTCCATCGAGCTGCAACACTTACATTCCACCCGAACTTACTAGGTACATTGCAGGTTAAATAAAAGCTTGTAATACAAAGACAAAGATAAAAGGACTTAACAGATAAAGATTTAACAAAAGTTTTACCTTGGTAGAGAACTTCCATTGATTTCTCTTGGGGGCGGGATAAAGAAAGATTGAATAGCGACCGTGTCCGATTTACATCTTTAAGGATTTTACAGTTATTAAGATAAAATTGAGACGATGCAGCCGTCATGGATTTTTCAGTATTAGTGTGTATGTAGATATACAGAATGGAGAGAGCCGAACCAGTAATTATAAAAGCAATGACAATAAAACAAAATTTTTCAAACAAATTAAATAACAAATAAAGGAAGTAATTAGGCATCATATTTTGACTCATTTATAAAAATTAATTAATAAATATTACGGGACATCTTACACACCGTCTCTGACCCCAAACTAAGCAAAGCTTGTATTTATGCTCAGGATGTTTAAGAAAATTGTACACAACTAAGGCCCGAGTTCACCAACGCTTGATTAAGTTAAACGTGCGATTACTGTATTTAAACAATGCTTACACTCGGGTTTTAGACTCGAGTTCACCGACAGATGTTTAATTTATTAACCGTTGCTTAAATTTGAGACGGCTTGTTAACGAAATTGTGCTGTCCACCAAGCAAAAACCGTTGTTTAGAAACAGTAATCACACGTTTAACTTAAACAAGCGTTGGTGACCTCGGGTCTAAGTAAGTAAATAACTCTATTTATTAAATTCTAAATACGTCGAAGGCTTCCAAATCAGGAGACCAAATAAATGATTTTATTTTAAAGTACCTTTGTTACCAGGGCGAAATCTGCGAAATATTCCTGACTGCTTTGGGGTGCAGTCGGGTTATGTGGGATTGTACCCACTAAAACCCCCTCGGTGGCCAGCCTTTGTGCCCTCTTGGGAGCTCCGGGATCTCCAAAAGGAACGCACCGGTGCTCCCAGCACTTTGTGTGACTACTCGCCTGGTTGTAGAACCAGGCTTGTGCGGTCCTCTACGACAGCGTTGCCACACACGCTGCCGTCCTCCTCGAGCCCGCTTGAATGGATGGCCAGAGCCCCAACTCTGACCACCCCTTTTAGTAGGCTCTTACTACAGGCAGGGGATACCGATGTCATATTCTAGTGCCCCAGCATCAGGGCAAATTTGATAGTTTATAGCTGACTTGGTGAACTACCTATCACTTTCATCTCACTAATTCGGTTGATTTTAGTTTGGATGGCGTCGCCACCAATGGTTGGAAAATTGTGTATGGGAAAATTAAATCGACGTTTTCATTGTTTTCTTCGCAATTTTCTTAATTTTTTGCATGACTTCAAAATTTCGATTTTTTATTTATTTTACAGAATTAATATATTGCAGATACTGGTTTCAGTCCACGAATTATCAGTCCGCGCGGAAGAAGTGAAACTTCAACGCAACAGTGCTTTCAAACCCCCTCCATGGTAGCGTTAAACGTTTAACGCAACCTTGTCGCAGTAGAAGTTTCACTTCAAAAACATTGTGTTTGAAGGCAGTGAACTTGTGCAAAGACCCTCCCCACAATTCAAACGTAAAACGATTAAAATTGAATTCCAAACTCAAATAAAACCCAGATAAACTGAAATTAATTTAAAGTATGGAAACGACCGGAAGCGGCTCCATATTGTGCCGCGTCTCGTTAGCGCCCTCATTTCCGGCCGCCATCTTGCATTGTTGGGGGCGCTTTTGTCGTTTTGAAATTTTTAATTGGTCTTTAGATATTTAAGACGGTATTTGGAGAAAATGTCTTCAATTTATCGGTAGCATCTAAAGGTGTGTTCTGACTGATTTTTTGGTGTTAAAAGTGTTGTTTTAAAATATTTTAATAAATTCTTAATTCTTATTTTCAAAAGTATGATGTACCTATGTACGTACTGTTCATTTATATTCGTAATGATCAAAAACAAAAGCAAAAACCTTATACTCGTAGTTTTCCATAGGAAATAGTTTCCAAAAACATTGGTTCCTAACACCCAGTTTGGCAGCTAGAGCCTCCAAAAACTTATTGTACTTTTACATGAAATGAAGAAATAATTTTTAATGTTACATTTTTTTTTTAATATAGCACTTTTATTAATCCAACATGACTTTTACATGAATTTCATCAAAAAAAAATGCCAATCAGATAATGAATTTCAATAAATATAAATTTTGAATTTAGTTTGTATTAAGTCTAAAAACATATCATGAGATCATTTGCGAAATCAATATAAAAATTAGTTGTTACATTCAAAAATTCATTATTTCTCGAGACTAAATGTAGGTAACCCGTAGATTTTTTAATGTATTTATTGTAATATATTTATTCATTTAAATAAATCCAAAAAAATGGTTGTCTGTAAAGTCTTGGATGATAATTTTACGATTCATTGTTGAATCAACAAATGAAACAAGCTGAACGCTGAGGCCGATCGTGCCTTTCTATCGCGTATTCCGCGCTCTCGCTTGCGCGCTCGCCTCAGGCGGAATGGGACACTTTTTCGTGCGTGCAACCGGCGTTCATCGTGTTATCTTTAAGATGTAAGGTGCGTTCGTTTTGGGCTCGATGGCATTTTTAGCATTTGCAAAATTAGCGTTGATGTAAACCGTCCGGTTTGGGAATTTCGCCCATTTTGCTTATAATCCTACTTTTGCTCACTACCCAAAACGAACGCTAAAACGTCAAACTCAAACGATCACAAAGAACCCACCTCCGCAGATGGGTCAAAAGTGGCAGTTCACGATGGCATTTTTAACTGTTTTTGACCTATCTGAACGGTGAACGAAAACAGTTAAAAATGCCACTTTTGCTCACACATTCTCAGAACGTACGCTGAATGTAATCGTTGTTGGCGTTTTTAACTGTTAATTTTGCCATCAGTAGGATATCCGAACGCACCTAATATCACGTCAATCGGTCCCGCTGGAACCAAGCCTTTAAGATATTTGAGAAGGTATTTGAAGAGATTTACTTGATTTGTGGGAGCGATTATTTAGATTATATTTCCGTGGTTTCAGATTAAATTTAAGTGCTGTTTAAATTCTCCGAATCAAGTATTTTAGGCTGTAATTATTTAAATTATAGAGAACAAGACATATAAAAGCCGAATTCAACTTAATGGTGTTTGCAAACACGAGGCAACTGTTGGGCATTAGCAATTTTTGCCATGTTATTATGGAAACTAACGTGGTTTTGGTTTTGCTTGAACGATTCTCTAGACCTATTATTTCTATTCTATTCTGTGCTAGTACCTATATTTATTAATGTACTTTTTCTGCCCACTCGGCGAATACGAGAACGCTGATATTCCATTCCGCGCCATTTGTTCTAATCTAGTAATTGAGCTAGATTAGGTTCCCTAGTTCAATGTTGCACAATGTTTCTATAAGAATAGTTTTGTTTGTGACCCGTATATATACAGACAGAGTCAGAGGTATTCAGCGCAAAACCTTTTAAGGGCGGGTCTAGTACATCTAGACAAACAACTTTTGAAAATTCTCAAAAAAAATTCGCTTCTCCACACATTTTGCCGCGCGTTGACGAAGTTTTTAACCCCCGACGCAAAAGAGGGGTGTTATAAGTTTGACGTGTCTGTTTGTCTGTCTGTCTGTATGTGGCATCATAGCGCCCGAACCACTGAACCGATTTCAGTTTAGTTTTTTTTGGATGAAAGGAGACTTAGTCGAGAGTGTTCTTAGCTATGTTTTATAAAAATCGATTGAGCCGTTTAAGAGTTATGGTGGGTTAAAGTCCCCACTTTAACACTAAACCACATTTGTAGAACCAAAATTCTACAAATGTGCCCAAAATGGTTGTCAAATAAAAGATAAGATATATTATCAGTATTTTTTATTTTGTCGGGGGTTTTTAAAATTTTAAATTTAAGTTTCATTGTATGAAAAAGCTGATTTATTCTTCGTGATTTTCCAAAATTCCTAGAACAAAAGTTGTTTGTCTAGATGTACCAGACCCGCCCTCAAAAAGTTTTGCGTTTAATATACCTATGATCCTGTATGAATAATATCTAATTATTTTTACCGATTTAAGAAAAGGTGGTTCTCAATTCGACTGTATGTTGTATGTTTTTGTATGTAAGTTATGTTACGCGATAGCTCCACCAACTAGGAATCGATTTTGATGACTTTTTGTTTGTTTGTTAGGTTATACTTTAGATGATCTACATCTAAAATTATTATACTTAATATCTCTGTAAATTTTATCGCAATGGGCTAAGTCGATTTTGAAAAATCAACAATAATGTAAAAATTTACGTCAATGTGATACTTACATCTATACGGAAGAACTATTCGAATTCTGTGCACAGGCAGTAAGGCAGTCTATGGATTGAAGTTATTTATTATTTCTATCTGTCCAACAGAACAGCATCAAAATGGGCGCAGCATCGGACGGGTACTACGGCTGGCGCGCCAAGATCGCAGCATGCCGCGAGTCCAGGAAGCTGGTGCTCATCATCGTCGCCATTGCCCTTCTTCTGGACAACATGCTGCTCACCACCGTCGGTAAGAGATTTTAATGCCCCCGTGACACGGTTATGATATTTAACAGTATTCCGTCTTCATACAAACGGTCGGAACGAGCTCCGAGTTTGGTATGCTCTCGGTATGTTAGTCGCCGTTCTGCTCGTGGCATTCACGCAATGTACCGACTAAATAACTTAAGCTAAGATTTAACTATAATATAATAACTCTCTTTGTACAGTAAAATAAAATAGAAATTGTTTAGTTAACAAAAGGCACAGACCCTGGAGTCTGTGGTTACTAAATTTTCAATAAAAAGGAACCCTATAACCATAAAAAACCCAAAAAAATGTATATTTATTGAAGGCTTCCTTTTTCGTTCACAACGAATTTCTTTTTGTAATAAATATAATAATTTTACATCTTAATAGATAGAAACTAGAGAGACTCAAGTAGGTAATGTGTAAGTAGATGAAATAAAAATACTGAAGGCGGGCAGCCCTATCGCGTGATAGACAAACACAAGTAGGTAAAGAGTAGTAGATGAAATTAAAATACTGAAGGCAGGCAACCCTAGCGCGTGATAGAGAAACACAAGTAGGTAAAGAGTAGTTGAAATTAAAATACTGAAGGCGGGCAGCCCTATCGCGTGATAGACAAACACAAGTAGGTAAAGAGTAGTAGATGAAATTAAAATACTGAAGGCAGGCAACCCTAGCGCGTGATAGAGAAACACAAGTAGGTAAAGAGTAGTTGAAATTAAAATACTGAAGGCGGGCAGCCCTATCGCGTGATAGAGAAACACAAGTAGGTAAAGAGTAGTAGATGAAATTAAAATACTGAAGGCGGGCAGCCCTATCGCGTGACAGAGAAACACAAGTAGGTAAAGAGTAGTAGATGAAATTAAAATACTGAAGGCGGGCAGCCCTATCGCGTGATAGAGAAACACAAGTAGGTAAAGAGTAGTAGATGAAATTAAAATACTGAAGGCGGGCAGCCCTATCGCGTGATAGAGAAACACAAGTAGGTAAAGAGTAGTAGATGAAATTAAAATACTGAAGGCGGGCAGCCCTATCGCGTGATAGAGAAACACAAGTAGGTAAAGAGTAGTAGATGAAATTAAAAAACTGAAGGCGGGCAGCCCTATCGCGTGATAGACAAACACAAGTAGGTAAAGAGTAGTAGATGAAATTAAAATACTGAAGGCGGGCAGCCCTATCGCGTGATAGAGAAACTCAAGTAGGTAAAGAGTAGTAGATGAAATTAAAATACTGAAGGCGGGCAGCCCTATCGCGTGATAGAGAAACACAAGTAGGTAAAGAGTAAGTAGTAGATGAAATTAAAAAACTGAAGGCGGGCAGCCCTATCGCGTGATAGACAAACACAAGTAGGTAAAGAGTAGTAGATGAAATTAAAATACTGAAGGCGGGCAGCCCTATCGCGTGATAGAGAAACTCAAGTAGGTAAAGAGTAGTAGATGAAATTAAAATACTGAAGGCGGGCAGCCCTATCGCGTGATAGAGAAACACAAGTAGGTAAAGAGTAGTAGATGAAATGAAAATACTGAAGGCGGGCAGCCCTATCGCGTGATAGAGAAACACAAGTAGGTAAAGAGTAGTAGATGAAATGAAAATACTGAAGGCGGGCAGCCCTATCGCGTGATAGAGAAACACAAGTAGGTAAAGAGTAGTAGATGAAATGAAAATACTGAAGGCGGGCAGCCCTATCGCGTGATAGAGAAACACAAGTAGGTAAAGAGTAGTAGATGAAATTAAAATACTGAAGGCGGGCAGCCCTATCGCGTGATAGACAAACACAAGTAGGTAAAGAGTAGTAGATGAAATTAAAATACTGAAGGCGGGCAGCCCTATCGCGTGATAGAGAAACACAAGTAGGTAAAGAGTGGTAGATGAAATTAAAATACTGAAGGCGGGCAGCCCTAGCGCGGGATACGTTCTGCGTGGCCACGTGGCGCTGTAGATATATATGTCAAGGAGAGGAGTCACAATACTGTTAGATATCATTACAGTGGCCATGATATCATAGAGGCCTGACCTGATAACCTGACGGAAAACTAGCATAGCATCTGCGCGAGGATTGAGCAGCTTGTAGCTAACTTCACACCCGCAATGAAGTTTGATTGCTATAGTAGTTTTGGATATAATAGTAGTTATCGTGTTTGTAGTACTGCAGCTACCTTTTTGATGGATCAGTTAAATACCGGCTCGAAGCCTTGGGTTCGATTGAACATCGTGCCGTGCTATTATTGTTTTTTTTACGCGAGTAAGTTCGCGCTTGACCACCATCTCGCTTGATGGCGACGTTGTGGTCGAAGATGAAGCACGCAGACCTAGAAGATACGTATTCACTCTGACCTTGAAAAGCTTTAAATTAAATCTCTAAGGAAACAGCAGGAATACTGTTCCATTCCCTGGCAATACGAATCAGAAATGTTGAGTCAAACTGCTTCGTACGTGTCGAAGGAAAATCGATAGTGTAGGGGTGGTAATGTGGCGTCCTCCTACTTGTCCTGTAGTAAAAAGGGATGGTAAGATAAGGCCATGCAGCTCAGATACACACTCTCCGAAATGAATCCTATAGAAAACAGGGATAGTAAGCTTCCAAACTGAAAAGCCTGGAGCACAGGCGTAAAGTAGCGTGTTTGGTAATTTTCTGTAGGCTCCATTTCGGCGAGTATGCGCTCGAACTCCACGACCTGATTCCTTCATCTCCTTTTCACAACAGAACAAGACGGAAGTCACATAAATACCATCCCTACATAGTCGACGTACCACCTGCTCGTACTAAGCGATTCGCGTCTTATTTCATAATGCGGACCGCGAGGGATTGGAATGCCCTGCCACCGTCTTTGTTTCCTGACAATTACAATCTGGATATCTCCTCAAGAGTGAATAGGTATCTTCTAGCTACATACACCATCTTCGGCTACAACTTCACTTTCTATCAGGCGAGTTGGTGTCCAAATGTAGCCCTATTATGCATTAAAAAACCTGTACCAGCCTTTTTAATAGTCCACTGCAGGACGTAGACCTACCCACGACGGGTGATTGGGCCATATCCACCACGCTGGCCCAGTGCGTGTTGGTGGATTCACTCACGCCATCGAATTCCTTCTACAGACATATGCAGGTAACCTCATGCACGATGTTTTCCTTCATTGAAAAGCCAGTCGTATGAAAATCCGTACATAAGTTAAAATAAATCTCATTGGTACCGGGATTTGAACCCACAACCTCAAGACTTACAGGTCAGCGTTACAACCACTATACAACTATGGCTTTTTTAAACCGTGTTTTTGGTTTATGACAGCCTCGGTAGCCCAGTTGTTAGTGACCCTAACTTCTGGGTCAAAGAGGCGTGGGTTCGATCCCCACCCAGGGCAAACATTTGTGTGATGAACATAGGTGTTTGCTCTGTGTCTGGGTGTTATTTAGGTATTATCTATATAAGTATGTATTTAAAATATGTATATGTAGTATATTAGTCTCTGGCGGCCATATCACAAGCTATGCTAAGTTTGGGGTCAGAGGCCGTGTGTAAGATGTCACCAAAATATTTATTTATTTATTTATTCACAGCATGTATTCAGTCCTACAATCAAATACCACATAGTTACATGGAATATTGCACACATACAGATATAAAATTATAAAAAAACACATCCAGGTATTCCTGTTTTACGAGATCCATCCAGACTGTCAGTAAAGTATTCCTGCTCCATCTTCAGTCCTATTCAGTATTTCAGCGTGTGAATGAATCCCCGTTTTATCGGGAGAAAGGATCGGAAACCACAACTCAGGGTATAATTCACTTCGGTTACCGGAGATCTGGACACACCTGCGCGGTTGTAGCTGCAAATACTCTTTTTAGCAAGAATGCCTGCCACAGAGACAAGTAAATCTAAACTCTACTTAGGTATTAGGTATATTAGTACATATCTCATGTTTTATTACGCGATAAATCCCATATTAACATAGAAAGATAATAAACTCTACTTGTTTGTGACTGTCGTGCACGCATTCTGGACTTCAAACTCTTTGTGTTGATAACTCAATTCGACAGTTTTAAAGCTAGTGTGAAGCTCGAACTTGGCCATACAAAAACAAAGAGTTGTTATCTACGTAGGTACCTCTAAATGTTATCCGATTTGAGTGTTTTTTAATGAAAACACTCAAATCGGATGTACTAGACCCGCCCTTAATAGGTTTTGCGTTTAATACCTATGACCCTGTAAATTATGTATGTCGGGGACTGAGACTGATTGTGTAAAGCACCCGCCATCGCTATTTGTGGGCCATCCATCGGTACCGCTCGCCTGCGGTCTTCAGTTGTCCATCTCACCAAATAAACACTCTGTACTACTGCGACGGGTGGTTTTATTGACCTAGTATCACTTGGTAATCAATTTAACGAGAATTTTCGAGGATGAAAACGGATTTTAAAGCCAATGGATTGGCACCGGAGCAGTCCGCCTTGCGTGCGGAATGGCATGACGTTTCTCGCCCATCTGTCCAATCATTTCATTCCGACACAAGCATGCAGTGTTGCCACGTGCGACCCCATTCGGGTGATACCCACTTTAAAATCATCACTGTTGCTTTTAACTAAAACCAACTATGCTGTCTCGCTCCGTCGTGTATATGTAAAGTCAGGGAAGGAGTAGCTCCTCTTGCAGTCGCTCCCCTCGCTCCAGTGTATCCCCGTAGGTACATACCTCTCGGTCCCAATCTCTCGAGTGGCTCATCTACAATTCATTAGTCTATGGCCGCGGCCATTTTACTCGCTGACGGGGGGTTTTGTGGGACTTGAGATTTTCTTTTCAGGGTTTTTGTTATTAAGAGAATAATACCACTATCATTATCGTATCAGGTGTAGAAAGTCCACAGCTGGACATAGGCTACTGCTATGTAACCCTAACTTTTTTGTTAATCCTTCACCAGTAACGGTTGCCTGGAAGAAATTGCTTTTTAGCGATAAGGCCGCCGATTGTAACACGAGCTATAAGTTCTTAGTTTAAGTTTTCCTAGTTTATGTAAGTTTTGGTGTGGCAATAAAGAATTTATCTATCTACCTATCTAATTACATCAAAATACAACTTGAAGGGTCACCCTTCGTGGGTAGGCCTACGTCCTGCAGTGGACTATTAAAAAAAATGCTGGTACAATAGTAGGTACAACTTTAAGGGATTTTTAACATTGTTTTAAATTTCACAACACTACTTTATCAAAACAAAGATGAACTCTCGCAAATTAATACATTTTTTTTATCACGAATAAGTCCGCGCTTGACCACCAACTCGCCTGATGGTAAGCGACGTTGTGGTCAAAGATGAAGCACGCAGACCTAAAAGATACCTATTCACTCTGATCTTGAAAAGCTTTAGATTATATCTCTTAGGAAACAGGAAAGCAGGAAGACTGTTCCATTCCCTGGCGGTACGAATCAGAAATGTTGAGTCAAACCGCTTCGTACGTATCGAAGGAAAATCGACAGTGTAGGGAGGGGTGGTATAGTCTTTTTCAAATAGCTAGTTACTTATGACACTTCCGAAATGTTAGCTGTCAAACATACATTGAAAATTGTAGTGATGTACCGCACCTATATTCGATTTGTAATTACCGATTACTATCGATTTTACGTACTTATCGAAGTTATCGACCAATATACCTTAAAGTGTTTTGTGAATTTATCTACAAGTCAGTAGGACTTACTTAGACGATAGGTTTAGAGGAATCAAAAAGAAATAAAAAAGTGACAGGTAAAAAAGATTTATTTGGGAAATAATGTCCTCGCCACTTCGTCATCGGAGCTATCATCATTATCATCATTTGAAGAATCTTCCAGATTTATAATCATTTGATTATCCATTATATTGTCTATGTGAACATCGGAGGTAAATGGAAACTAAGTTTTTCATACATTTTTGTATCGAATACGCACTACATATTTTATAACTTTTGTACTAGGGGTACAGATTAACGATAACCCTTGCTTAAATCAAGTCGATTAATATGTTTTGTTTTCGATATTCTTCGATTTCAACAATAGTCGATTTCCCAGCCCTCTTATCATGACGTCACGATCGGCAATAGCACGTAACATAACAGTTTAACGAATTTAATATGTTATTAAATTGAAAAGTGAACGCGAAAATGTATACGCGAATCAATAACCTTTATTCTATTTCTTGCGTCCTTTGTCGTTTATTTTAGTAGTTTTTCTTGTAAGTTTGCTTAATGTTTTCACTGATAAATAGAAATATTCAACTATTGGTGTGACGTCACATGACGTATTTACGTGATAATTTACGTTCTATGGACCTGTCATAAGTGACTTGCCATTTGAAAAAGACTATAATGTGGCGTCCTTCTACTTGTCCTTTTGTAAAAATTACAGGCAATACAACACTGGCAGAAGAACACATACTCATTTACGACTTAACATGCCTATAATGTGAGATTGGAATTATTTAGGAAAAACTGCGTTTACATGGCACCTCTCATTTATAACTCCTTACCAAATGGAATTGTAGACTTGCCTTATTATAAATTTTGTAGAGAGTTGAAAAAGTGTTTAGCGAGCAATAGTTTTTATTCATTGAAAGAGTTTTTGGACAACGCATCTTGCCGCCTACATATTTATCATAAGAAATATTAAAAATGAATTTTTTTTGTCGTTTTGGAAATTGTCGTTGTATTGTAAATTGTAGAATTGAACAAATGTGTATATTTGCATACCTTGTATTAGGTTGTTATTGGCAGTTAATGTTATATTTAAGACCTTTATTGTTACCCATTAACTTGCAAATAAAGAATTGAATTGAATTTAAAAAGGTAATGATAGTAGACGGTCGTACAGCTCAGATGCACACTCTCTGAACCCTACACCTCACAGAACTGGTACACCACCCTTCCTGGATAATTCTGATATAAAAAAATAAGATAAAATCTATATTATGTCAAAATCACATCTAAAACGCGTAAGCTTTACAAACTCAATTTCTAGATGTGAGATCCAATTACCAACAAGTCTATCAAAATACACGCCGCGCCGGGTGCAGGCGCCAGTCAACTTTGAACGAAATATGATTTTCAGATAGGACTAGTGATGGGACGGTATCGATAGAAATTGTCGATATTACAGAATAACTAACAATTAGCAAATAATTACTTGTAAGTATTTACAAAAATTGCCGTTGAATCCATGGTAGTCTAGTGGTTGTAACGCTGGCCTGTCATTCTTGAGGTCGTGGGTTCAATCCCGGTCCCGTACCAATGAGTTTCTTTGGAACTTACTTCACTGGCTACACATCACTGGCTTTTCGGTGAAGGAAAACATCGTGAGGCAACCTGCATACGTCCGTGGAAGAAATATAGATGGCGTAT
This sequence comes from Hypomecis atomaria, assembly GCA_964007245.1. Taxonomy (NCBI): domain Eukaryota; kingdom Metazoa; phylum Arthropoda; class Insecta; order Lepidoptera; family Geometridae; genus Hypomecis; species Hypomecis atomaria. The sequence continues at coordinate 9,996,260 of OZ023310.1, forward strand.
GTGAATCCAGCAACCCGCACTGGGCCAGCGTGGTGGATATGGCCCAATCACCCTTCGTGGGTAGGCCTACGTCCTGCAGTGGAATATTAAAAAGGCTGGTACAGTACAGTACAAAAATTGCAATTTACCTACAAAATTCGAATAGTTCGCTCGAATCGATGAATGCGATGATTTTAGATTATTGTTGTTTTTTTCAAAAAACAACCCGATTTCGATGAAATTTATATTCGTGTGGTACCCATTCCAATAAAAAAAGAAATCATCAAAGTTATACTCTGTAAAAAATTAAGCATCTACGTATACTTAAAAAAATGTAGGTATACCTATAAGGTTTGACTTATCCTCCTCCTTTCTGTCGGTTAAAAAATACAGCACGGGTGAGTTTTAATAATTTCAATTTCATTTTTTTTTACACATAATTAATTTAATAAAAATACAGTACCAGTGTAAATTTAATCCTAGTACTATAAAAACATTACATAATGCTTGTTCTGAAAACAATAATTAATGAAATAAATACATTTCAATCAATGAACAATTTTGTACGGATTATCGGCATCAACTGTTCAACAAATCCTATCATTTTATTATTTCAGCCTTGTAATTTCATAAATTAATACAATTAAATAAGTACTAGAAAGCGCTCGTAGCGTAGTTTGACTAGGGGATTGTCAGCGATCACCGAAATTAAGCAACGTTCCGCACGGTCAGTATTTGGATGCCAATCCGTTGGGCTTGTTGTTTGTTTGGCAAGTTGAAATGGAAATGGGCAGGGCACATAGCGCGGAGGACTGATGACCGATGGGGTCGAAAAGTTCTCGAGTGGAGACCACGTACCGGCAAGCGCAGCGTAGGACGTCCACCCACAAGGTGGACGGATGACCTCATTAAGACCGCAGGATCGCGCTGGATGCAAGCCGCTTCCAACCAGTCTTATTGGAGATCCATAGGGGAGGCCTATGTCCAGCAGTGGACTTCTTATGGCTGATGGATGGATGGATGGAGTATTTGGATGGGTGACTGCGGGTGGCATTTTCCAACTGAGCGCTACCGTGGCTCGGATGACACGTTACATTGTAGGTCCCGATTGTTTTAACCGTTAAGCCATGTCAGAGGCCTAAAAACTCTGACACCAGGGCTAGCCACCCGGCCTATACGAACACACACAGTACTAGATATTTTTAGAGCTCGAAATCGACTCGTCAATTTTTTTTTTATATGAAGCGAGATTGTATAAAATATCGAAAAATAAAATGATGTTTATCGATAAGCGTCGACCTTCTCGCCCATCCCTAGTCAAAGCGGCGTCTTTGATGAGGCGGCTAAGTGAATTTCACTTTGATCTCGGCGGCGGGAATTGCCCGCTTCCGAGTGCTGAAAGCTGTAATGACTTCTACCCTCTTTTTAAGTTTAAGGTTCTGGAAGGATTGGGGGTGGAACATTCTTTGAATTCTTTTTACTTTTTAAAGTGACCGTTAAAGAAGATTGTCTAATAATTATTTTTAGCAAAAAGCATGACCGACTTCACCCGTGTACAGAATTCGCGAATATTTCGCACGGAACGATGTAGCATTTTTCACATTATTGTTGATTTATCAAAAATGGCTCAGCCGATTTTGATAAAATTTAAATGGGACCAATTTCGAAGTATACTGTTTCCAATAAAAAAAGAATTATTGAAATCGGATCGGATACATAAAAAAATTATACGCGTCGAAATGAGTACCTCTTCCGCTTCGTTCGTCGATCAAAAAGTAGTTAGATTTTGCGACTTTGCGTATTGTTGACTGGGAGAGAGAAAGTCTCAGTTTTGATTTGACTTTGACTTGACGATTTTGCTTTCGTCTGAACGGATGTTGATTTTCTACAGGTTGCATTTTTCAACGAAACCTTATACACAGGCTTAATAGTTTTTTGCTTTTTTGTCGTCAGCGATTTTGATTGACCACCCTCAGAAAGTATTATTCCAGTTTGTCCCCCGGATGTCAGAATGGAAGAAAAAATTATTGTCTGTCCCCCGGTTAATGATCGGGGGACAGACCGGCATTATTTCACCCCTAAAGTAAGTTCGTATAGGCCGGGTGGCTAGCCCTGGTGTCAGAGTTTTTAGGCCACCTAAAGGCCTCTGACATGGCTAAACGGTTAAATAAACCGGGGCCTACAATTTAACGTGTCATCCGAGCCACGGTAGCGCTCAGTTGGAAAATGCCACCCGCGGTCACCCATCCAAGTACTGACCGTGCGGAACGTTGCTTAATTTCGGTGATCGCTGACAATCACCTAGTCAAACTACGCTGCGAGCGCTACGCTATTTCACCCCTTATCAGTCCAGTCTGACACCCCGACCAAATAAATGATGGGCCAAGTACGAGTCGGACTCGCGCACGGAGGGTTCCGTATTTTATGGAAGCCCCTCTTAAATATTTATTTTAATTTCATTATTTATTATTGAAGTGAATATACAACTAAATGTTTTGTGAAAATTTTAAGCATCTACTACCATTAATAATATAGAGCGAAAAACGGCTAAAAATCAGGTTTGTTGTATGGGAGCCGCCCTTAATTATTAATATTATTCTGTTTTTAGTATTATATTTCTTGTTATAGCGGCAACAGAAATACATCATCTGTGAAAATTTCAGCTTTGTAGCTACAATGGTTCATGAGATACAGCCTGGAGACGAACAGACGGACAGCGTAGTCTTAGTAATAGGGTCCTGTTTTTACCCTTTGGGTACGGAACCCTAAAAAAGGCGTTTTTTAATTATTGTTGTTTTCTATTATCAATCTATAGCTGTACCAGGGCTCCATACACTGTGGGCACTAGACGAAATGAGCTGTCACGCGCAGTCGACTGCGTTGAGAGCTTGAAGCACTCTTCACGAGATTGCGGGGCGACACCATTTTAATCGATTTTTTTCATAGATATAAAGCCTTACTAATATTTCTAGTAGTTTTTCGAACTGAAAACCTCGCCTTGCATCTATTTACCTAGCTGTGTAGCTAATTTTAGAAATATGTAGGTTCCTATTAGGTTTAACCGGGAGCTTCGCGCTCGTAATATTTTAGTTTCTGGTTTCTCCCATAGAATCCTCTTATTTTTCCGGGATAAAAAGTAGACCATTTGGTCTTACTCTAAAAGGTCTGAAAGGCATTTGCCTTTTAACAATATGCACGTCAAAAATCAAGTTAATTCATTTATCTATTGTTGCGTAAAACAGTAACAAACAAACAATAACACTTTCAGATGCATTACACCGGTCTACTGTGGTTTTGTTGCCCTGGATGTAAAAGTGGTTTCGAATAGCTCTGTACCTATCATTCACGATTTTCACGAAACTATGGATGGTTTTGGAAGATTGGCTCTATTTTTTTAAATTTTCATTTTAATTTTTTGTAGTCAGTGCAAATGTGAAAAAACATATCAAGTAGGTATATACTTTTATATGTATTTTTGATTTACAAGAGATATGTTTTTATGCTTAATTAATATGTATAAAAAAAGAAAAGAAGAAATAAATCATAAATTTTATTTCAAACTTCAGAAAAACGCCTTTTGGTAGTTTATTACTATATTTTCGTAGGGGGAAATCTCTTTTTAGAGACCAGCCATAATCTGCCACCATATGACGGTCTCATCTACCCTGAATACCTTGATACGTTTCTTTCATATTTTGGATGCGCTCTCTGTTCCACACTATAATTAGCACAGATTTTCAGGAAATCTATTCACCTGCCTGAATGAAACTGATAAGGAAATCAAACTTTACCAATCCTTACATAGTATAAAATAAAGTCGCTATTTTCGTTTGTTTGTTTGTTTGTTTGTCTGTATGCTTAAATCTTTAAAACTACGCAACGGATTTTGATGCGGTTTTTTTTAATGGATAGAGTGATTCAAGAAGAAGGTTTATATGTAATAAAAATTCAAAAATAAAAATTCCCGAAATTCCCACGGGAACGGGCACAACGCGGGTAAAACCGCGGGGCGCTGCTAGTATAACATAAGCCAAAATCATGAAAACCAGTGCCCATGCAGTATTTTAATGAATACTGCATGGGCAATAATGTAAGGATAATTATTCAGAAACTGTGGACTCGAAAACATAAATCCGCAGACATATCCAGGGCAACACAAAAAAAAAATTTTGTTGACCTGTGTTATATTTGTAAGGATACAAAAAACCCAGTAAATTTCCACGTCCACGTTGCTTATTCGTTCGAGACTGCCCGCATAAAATCACTGGTCCGGAGAGATGGTCGGAAGTAGATAGCCGTGTTGCGAATATTCGCAATATATGCCGTATATTCGTAATATTCGCTGTATATTCGTAGCTGGGCTCGGCCGCTCCATTAATTATGACCTGTCACATTTGGACGTTCAATTCTGTGGACGTAATAAGGGCCTAGAGGGCGGTGGCGATGCTTTAGTGAAAACGTCTTTAGCAGCGTTGTGCACTTTTTGGGATGGGTAAAAAAATGTTAACTCGTGTCAGGACACACCTAATCGAATATTAGTAAGATGGAAGGAGAGTAGACCGCTGCCGCGGCGTAGGAGAGGAAGTAATATCCCCCTCTGTTTCTTCCGTGCTGCGAAAATGTATGTCTAATGATAGCTTCTACGCCGATTTCGGCTACGGCGACCATTTTCCGTATCTGGGTTACTGATGGGTCCTCACATGGCTGATGTACCCAATTTTAGCGGTGAATGTCCTAGACAGCGACTACATGTGAGGACTCCATTTATGTAGTTGTATGTAATGTTGGACGGCGGTTTGTTTTTGAGATGTTCTATTTTCAGGTCTAAATCACGCCTCCTTTGGTCCTCAAATGCGTACACGTTGGTATGTACTAGTTGTATCCATGACGTACGGTCGACAGCCTGAGATTCCCAGAGAGGGTTCGATACCACACCCCTTCATTTGCCTGTTCTGGACATCTTTAAATCTGAGAAACCGGCCCCCGCTTTTTCGCTTCCCTTTTTAAATTTCTGAGTAGAATATGCGTTTTGCATTCGGAACACGTGCCCACACCATCTCAGCTGCTGCTTCATCAAGTACGCTTCCACTCCGCACACATTCGCACGCCTGAGAACATCTGTGTTCCTGACGCAGTCAGACCACTTGACACCACCACATGTCTACTCCTGCTGCTTTGTTTAAGTGGCACAGGGCGCTGGACGATCTAGACTACAAGTAATGAAAACTAAACTAGATAAAGCACCGATAATATCCCGGCTTAAATTGTCTCAATGACCAAGCCGCGCACATTAATTTAGAGTAAATGTATTTCACCGGGCCACCAAGATACAGGCATAGCCTAGTTTGGGGCCCACTGGCACTGCGCTATATCAGCAAATGTTTATGATATATTTTAACAGTATTACCTAACTAATTTACAAAATAACCTACCTAGTGGTTTAACATTTTCTCAGTTTTTTCACTGTGATATTCTCATGTTGCCCGCCAGTGCCGATAATCCCGGAGTTCCTGTACGACATCCGTCACCCGGACGCGCCCCTGTCGATGTCACTGGACGAGCTGCCGACCACCACCCCCGCGCCCACGCCCTACTGCCCCTGCCTGGAGAAGAATAATACACTCGTTGTCGAAAATGTTACACATAGTAAGTACATCGTCCGTTTTAGGTGTACATTATTATATTATTTGATTTGATGATAATTTCTTAGTTAAGGGCACATTCACACGGGATCGTCATTGACAATTCGTAAAAAAACACGATACTTCATGACGGATGGACGTTCACATTGCATACGAAATCGTGTTTTTCCACGATTCGTCAAAAAGACGAATTGATGTTCACATTTGTTTCGTGATTGAGTTAAGTCTTAGTTGAACCAAACCTGGATAAGAGAGAGTTGAAGGGACCGCCTTCTCATTCTCGCTTATAGAGGTTTTTCACTTATCCAGGTTTCTCACTTATCCAGTTTCGGAAGTGGCTACTCTCTCTTATAGAGGTTAAAAAATACATCTAATTTGTATGTAGGTATTCTAGGTAAGTATCTACATGCGTGAAGAATGATAAATAAGTTTATAAATAGTATATAGTATTTACTAATTATTTGGGTTATGTTGATTAGAATTGAACATAGATTATATTTTGTTTTATTCAGTTTAAGACACATTTACATATTGGGAAAATGAAAAAATCTTCTTTTTAAAATATTTCCATGCCCTTTAGAGCACTGAGACTTTATAGGGATCGTATATCTATTGATTTTATAATTTTATAAAAGTAATTCTCATAAGTCAAATTCATTGCGTATTTAATTTTTCCTAAAGATTTATTTATTAACACCGAACCTTTCTCCTCAATTGATACTTATCAACTGGAGTACATTTTACCAATAAGATAGTGTAAACGTACGTGTAGCTATTCCAAAAGAATGTAATGCAGAAATAATGTTAGGTAGATTAAAGAAGACCACAAAATAATTTTATATAGAACACTATTTCAACAAACAGGATAGTTTAGACGCACGTGTGGCCATTCCAAAAAAAATGCGAGATAAAAACAATGTTACTTATTTCCACAAAATACAAAAAAAATGTTTGAACACGATCCGAAAGCAACGGTAATTAGTTCCACGAAATTTAAGAATGGATCATAAAGTGCAGATGTTTCATTACCCTCAACTCTCGCTTATAGAGGTTCAGACAAGTAGTACTCTCAGTTATAGAGGTCCATGAGGGAAAAACGACTCTCTCTTATAGAGGTTTTTGTCTCTCACTTATCTATAGAGGTATTTGAGGGGTAAAATGACGGGACCTGGCAATTACTCTCACTTATAGAATTTTCTCACTTACCCAGTTCTCAGTTAGCCAGGTTTGACTGTATTATTTGATTTGATGATAATTTCTTAGTTAAGGGCACATTCACACGGGATCGTCATTGACAATTCGTAAAAAAACACGATACTTCATGACGGATGGACGTTCACATTGCATACGAAATCGTGTTTTTCCACGATTCGTCAAAAACACGAATTGATGTTCACATTTGTTTCGTGATTGAGTTAAGTCTTAGTTGAACGTTGGCGCAGGCAATCCGTCACAAAATATTCACGATTCGTGTTTTTAACGTACGTGATTTTTAAAAGACGATACAGAAGAAATGACGTTCCTGTCACTTTTCACGATTCGTGAAGCGTGTGAACATGGATATTTAAAAAGCATTGCTATCGTAAAAAAAAGACGAATCGTGAAAAAGTACCATTCGTCAAAAAACACGAATGGTCCTCGTGTGAATGGGCTCTTACTCGTAGTGTTTTATCGTTAAGAGAGCTTTAAAGACAATTATTTTTAACATGTGACGAAAATATAGTATGTACCTACTGTTTTTGAGCATAGATTGTTGGGTATCTCGTGGTGTGGGATCTCAGCGTTTACTTGATTGTGGCATCATACTTATATATCGACAGGAATTGATTAATTTACGAGTATGCCCATAAAAAGGAATATTTTGGAAAGGACATAATCGAAATAGTTTTAGAAAATTTAATTGTGCGAACCAGTTGTGTCGTGTGTACTGTGATTTTGTGCAATAAAGTGCAAAGTGAACAATCGGCGTTTTAACTGATTATCCAAGAACCCATCTCGTAACAATACTAATAAAATAATATGAATACAATCAAGTACGCCCCCACGTCGCGCGCTCTAACATTATTGAATAAAATCGCCAAAGAGATTGATATTTTTGGATGTAGTCTGGCAAATTTCACAGAAGTGGCACTGAAAACATGCGAAAAACCATAATGTCAAATATTTTAGTTAATGTTTTTGTTTCTCAGTTTGATTATTAGGTAATGATTGTACTTTTTATATTTGTGTCTCATATTTCACATGTTTGCTAAGGGCAGCATCAACTTGGTGTTAACTGTAATGTTGCTGTAACCTTTGATGAATAAATAAATAAAAAAAAAATATGAACATAACCGATAAACGCGTAGTGTTTACAGAAACAAAATAATTGTGTCTGAAACATTATTTTTTGTTTCAGAAACACGTGGATATTATTTCTGATACAGAGTTCATAAACAAATGTTGCTTAGTGAATACATGGCTTTATGCCTTGAATTACCTGCTACGCAACCCAGTTTTTAGGGTTCCGTAGCCAAAGGGAAAAACGGGACCCTATTACTAAGACTTCGATGTCCGTCTGTCCGTCTGTCACCGGGCTGTATCTCATGAACCATGATAGCTAGGCAGCTGAAATTTTCACAGATGATGTATTTCTGGTGCCGCTATAACAACAAATACTAAAACGAGAATAAAATAAATATTTAAGGGGGGCTCCCATACAGTACGGAACCCTCCGTGCGCGAGTCCGACTCGTGCTTGATCGATTATTTTTGTGACTGAAAATGCAACATTAATATTATTTTTACTGTAATTATGAATAATATGTTCTCATACCCAGGCAACATCACGGCCGAAAAAGAAGCCCGCCACCAGGAGTTGATCCACGAGACCGTCGCCGTCGGTATCATGTTCGCGAGCAAGGCCCTGGTCCAACTACTGGCCAACCCCTTCGTAGGACCTCTCACACATAAGTAAGAACTACAAATATGCCGTTGGCACATGTTTGTTAGCAAGACGCTGGTCCAACTGGTGGCCAACCCCTTCGTAGAACCTCTAACACATAAATAAGAACTACTATGAAACTATTATGCAAATATAAGGACAATTCCTAAAAGAAAAGGAATGAAATGAAATGAAATAATTTATTGTCATAATAGTTACACTGATAACAAATAATTAACTATTCGCATCGATGTTCCTATCCATGGACTCGTCCAACATGATATCATAATAAAATAAAACAAAACATAGCAATTAATAACATCAAATAAAATTAATAATGAAATAAAAAATAAATAAAACCATGCTCAAAAACCTATTTTGTGTCTCCGTCAGAAAGCGACAAATATAATCTACCCGCAAATTGTCTACTGCACTAAAAACGTCGCGTCGATCAGCTGTACTGTTAAGTCATACCTAAACAAAGTAGATAACAATGTTTTCAAAGTAATATTTGTAATTTTTAATCTTGAATTAATAATCTTCTCTTTTTAATGAAAGAAGGATCCTATGCTTCTAAAGAACGGGTAGGGGAGGACCCGTTGTTGTTGTGTAAAAATAAGAACTGTATCACAGTCCTTATTTTTGCAGCCCTCATACAAAAAAGTACTTATAACCTTGGATCTTTCTTCAGTTAGCATAAATATATAGACCATTTCTTGTAACTGTATTAATATTATTTGAATCACTTTTCAAATATAAGTATATTTCAATGAGTTTTCATTGTGTTTTACAGGATCGGATACAGTGTGCCCATGTTTACTGGATTCATTCTGATGTTCCTCTCGACTTTGAGTAAGTCATTGATAGTATGAATACCTTAACTAAGTCGAAATTTCTGTTTAATGCATTTTCTTTCATCTTAATCTTTAACTTCAAAAGAAATATGCAAATTTTTTCGTTTTAGTCGTTTTATTTATACTGTGTGATTTAAGTAGATAGTAGTGTTATTTAAGTCATCATTCATTCAAAACTTTGTTTGAGTTATGCTCTTAGAAGCACTTTTTTATATTTTTTCGTCTGCCAATGTTATTGCTTCTTAAAATTTCCATTTTACATTAGGATTTTCGATACTTCTAAAAGAAAGTAAAAATCTACCTGTATGTTTTTTTCAGTATTCGCGTTCGGTCGGTCTTACAGCGTCCTATTCATTGCCCGCGCTCTGCAAGGCATAGGATCCTCCTGCTCGTCTGTCTCCGGCATGGGCATGCTCGCTGAACGGTACCCTGATGATAAGGTGAGGATACAAGATAGCAAGTTACAAGGGATACTTACATACATAGATGCTATACTATGCTCGCTATGCTCGCTGAACGGTACTGAAACTAGCGACGTTCGACCAAAGAATATATAACAATACTACGTTCGACCTACTTTTATTAATATAACTGTGTGTGTACCTTCTATCACGAAAGTTTCAGCGCCAGCGTCTCCGTCTGCCTTACACTAGACCAGCGAGGCAATTCTGTCAACCGATCTCGTTACTAAGGTGACACCTAAGGGTGACACGTTCTTGAACCTGTCTCGTTTTTCTGACAGTTTTGAGCTGTCTGAACTGTCAGAAAAACGAGAGAGGTTCAAGAACGTATCACTTTCGTAAAGAGATCGGCTAACAGAATTGCCCCACAGGTCACTCGTCACGAACGAGGTAACGCGTTGCACATAGTTCTGGGAGACCTGGCTTTCGGCTTACTCATAAGGAAGTCTTTCGGATGCCACATTTATTTACGAGTTCAAAATTTAAAACCTGATAATATGTTCGAGTTGCTCTTCAGTTTTGGAGATTCTTTTTCATTTACGCTCTTCGGTCACCTGATTCTGTTGTCGGTTTTTTTAATTTGTCTCCATTTGTTTGATTAGGAACGAGGTAACGCGATGGGTATAGCCCTGGGAGGCCTGGCCCTGGGCGTGCTCATCGGTCCACCGTTCGGGGGCCTCATGTACGAGTTCGTCGGGAAGACTGCGCCGTTTTTGATGCTTTCCGCTTTGGCTCTGGGAGACGGATGTGAGTTCCTAGTTTATCTGCCAGAACTACTACTAATCCAAAAATCTGAACGTCTAATGAATACAATGCAGGACTAAAATGCTGGTGTTTATTTGGGTGACTACAATCGTTGACGTACAGTTTAGTAATCTAGTAAATAATTAATCAAGTAGCTTTATAGGGCAAGTGCCTTTATTAACTACCACTAAATACAAGACTTACATAGTCTAAAACAACATAAACTACTACTACCTAAATAACAAGCAATTGGATCATCCACAGACCCTTGAAAGTCTAAAAATAATCCAAATGCTCAAGCCCACTGCCAGCGTGTTCAGCATGCTGCAATGCTGCCAGCATGCTGGCCACGCTGAATGGCAATGCTTTTGCAATTGGCTCAACTCCAAACGGCTCAAATATGTAACCACTACCGAGGTTAGCATATTTGCGCCGCTTGTGCTGCTCCGCCGAATTGGCCGCAGCTCCAGCCCTACTCTGAGTCTCAGAAAGATGTGACGGCGTCAAAGAATCGACGCAAGTCGCGTCCCATAATAAGGGTCGTCCACACTTCCATGGGACCAGAGTCATACCGGCCTTCATTCAGGCCTTTTCCCATCACCACGCGCGAGCCCACTCAATCGAGTGGTGTAGTAAGTATAGTCTTCGCTAAGTGCTGTAGTTAATAAGAGCACTTGCCCGTTAAACATCCATAAATAGCTTACGTCACAAAGGCACTAATTAACATAGGAGAGTCTACAAAAGGAAACATCGTCATAAATTTAATTGTTTTCTTCACAGTGCTCCAGTTAATGATTTTGCAACCGGGCGTGGTCCGGCAGGAGTCGGAACCGCCCTCGCTGAAAGCGCTCGTCTCGGACCCTTACATTCTGATTGCTGCTGGTAAGTGTTGAAAAATTTTCAACAACTTTTTGGGATTCAACCTGAAATCATATAAAATCTTTTGTTCACTTTTCTTCCTTTTTAGGGTTCCGTACCCAAAGGGTGAAATTTTCACAGATGTATTTCTGTTGTCGCTATAACAACAAATACTAAGAACAGAAAAAAAATTCAGATAATTTATATTTCATACAACAAACCTGATTTTTAACCATTTTTCGTTCGATATTAATAATGGTAACAGGTAGATGCTTGAAATATTCACAGAATGTTTAGTTGTATATACATTTAATATAATTAATTAATAATAAATAATTAAAATGAAATAAATATTAGGGGGGCTCGCATTCAGTACGGAACTCTTCATGTGCGAGTCCTACTCGTACTTGGCCGATTTTTTTTACTTTAAGGAACAATCAATTTCAGGGTTAAATCTATACTGAAAATTGATCATGATCATGAGTATAATGATATCCTAAAAATATTTTCTGTGTTTACAACAGAACCACACATTTACTACTTTTTTATTTCCCAGCCTACATAAAAAAATACATTTATTTACACATAAAACTTAAGCTAACCTTCAGTGTTCTGATTTCACACTACTCAGAAGAGTTACATACAATAGAAGTAATGCTAAATTTTACTCAAATAAAAACTACGTTACAGCTTCTTATTCATATCTGGTTATACAGCATAAGCGAGAGCGAGTGGAACAAAAAAAAACGCAATGTCTGTCGCATACGTCAAAATCACCAGTTGGATTGTCAAAATTGTTAAAATTTGGTTATACTTGGTCAATTGATTTTTTCGAAAATTTGAACCCTCTAGTTCCAGTAAGAAGGTTCAAATATCTAATCATTTTACCTTCCTACTTTTTACCTTTTTGAATTTGGACAGCCGAGATAGCTCAATGCTAGTTTGTGAAACCCTTCGAAAATTTCGTAAGTTCGGGTGAATGTGCATCTTTTTCTAACACCTTTCAAATTTATTGCATATTTAAAATGGGACAAAGTGATGTATTCTCTCTCTCTCTCTCTCTCTCTTGCTATTTTAGTACTGTTTCTATTACTTTCGTTTTTTTTTCTATGTCACACTACAGTGATCTGTGTCGTGAAATCCAGGCTCTTTTCACATATTCTACTTCTCTTGTATCTTTCTTTTTAGAAGCGTCTTTACATCTTTTCTTCTTGTGTACTTCATTCATAATACTATGGTCTATTTTTTCTCAGGTGCCATAACATTCGCAAACGTGGGTATCGCCATGCTGGAACCAAGTCTGCCCATCTGGATGGCCGACACCATGGAGGCTCACCGCTGGCAGCAAGGCGTTGCTTTTCTACCTGCCAGTATCTGCTACTTGATTGGTCAGTCTTTAACATTATTATCATCATTGATATCTACATTAACATCACCACAATCATTATCGCTATCCCGTCCTATCCGGATGGCTGCCACCATTGAGCCTCACCGCTGGCAGCAAGGCGTTGCCTTCCTACCCGCTAGCATTTGCTATCTGATTGGTAATCCTTTTCATCAACATCAGTGTCATCATTATTATCGACATCGGTATCATCCACCATCAGAGATTTTATCATTATTGCGTCATCATAATCATCAGTCCCGAGGCAAATGAATGGCTTGGATTTTGTTATTGTCATAATGATATTAAAATTCGAATTTTACAATCAACAAAACTTCAACTTAATTTACTTACCTATGCAAAAATATGAACCTACTTATTATTAAAACACACACATTAAGACTATAAGAAAAATATAGCCGTGGTAGTGCTAGTGACACCTAACAATCGTGAGGTGGATTCAAATTCCGGTTCCGCTCCAATAAGTTCTTTGGAATATATGTACGGACTAGATTTTGCCCGCGGCTTCGCCCGCATGATATTTCGAGGCCCTACCTTACCAACCTTAATAAAGGAGTTGGAAAAAAAAAAAAAAAAAAAAAAAAAAACAATTTGACATTTGTTTGATTCGACAGTTCTTTTTTGACATTTCTTGGAGCGCACGCTGGAATAGCTCGCAGATGGCAGAATTTTTCCTACTTACTTAACACTTAGGTATTGTTATAATATCAAAAATTTACGCAATATCATTATAATTTATATCCTATATGTTATTCTGATATATAAGCTATATAATTGGAAAGTTTCATCTCAATTCGTTCAGTAGTTTTTGCGTGAAAGAGTAACAAACATCCATTCATCCATCCATCCTTACAAACTTTCACGTTTATAATGTTAGTAGGATTTTCACACCACTGGCTTTTTGGTAAAAGAAAACATCGAGAGGAACCTGCTTAAGTCCGTAGAAGAAATTTGATGGCGTGTGTGAATCTACCGACCCGCACTCGGCCAGTTTGGTGGATATGGCCCAACCACCCTTCATGGGCCTATGTTCTGCAGTCTATTAAAAAGGCTAGCACAGTACAGTTATCATTATTGCTATAATTTTTGTTAACATACTCGTAATCATTGACATCATCATCATCATCTACCCACCGGGATAGCCGATACCATGAAAGCTTATAGATATTACCTTCATCATCAACTTCATCATCCTTCCTTTATATCGATTCCTTTTGTGTTAATTATCACTTTACTGTTTTTGTCAATAAATTAATTTAGAATTAGAATTTTTGACCGACGAACTGAACCGGAGGAGGTACTCAATTCGACGCGTATATTTTTTTTATGTACAACGCATAACTTTTTTCATAGTAGTCTGATTTCAATTTTTTTTTTATTGGAAAGAGTATACTTCGAATTTGGTCCCATTAAAATTTTATTGAAATCGGCGGAGCCATTTTTGATAAATCAACAATAATGTAAAAATGCTACACCGATCCGTGCGAAATATTCGCGAATTTTGTACACGGGTGAAGGCGGTCATGCTGTTTTTTGCAAAAAGTAATTATGAATTTGGATTGTCATCATTGATGTCATCTTTATCATCATCATTCACATAGTTATCATCATCTCTATTTCCAAAGGCCTCCAAAACGGAGTTTCAAAACTTTTATCATTTTACAAAATACACTCTGAATGTCTTGTAAATTGGTGTACGTTTCAGGAACCAACTTGTTCGGACCGCTCGGCCACAAGATGGGTCGCTGGCTCGCCGCCTGCTCCGGCCTGCTCATCATCGGCCTCTGTCTCATTCTGGTCAGTTACAATACTTGCAGTTTGTCTCACTCGGCGTTTACTCTCAGCCGTACCATATTATTACTAACATCCTTCGATTTTGATCTTATTAGGATATAAATATTGAATAATCTTACTTGAAATCTGCTGATAAATAGCGCAAAATCAAATTTCCCCCCTACTTTAAAAAAACTGCCCCCCAAATTAAAAATCAACGACGGCAAAAAAGTTCCATTCATATACAACGTGTAACAAACGGAAAGGTTGAAAAATATTTAAACCACGCATGCCCAGACATATTTGAAACTTACTCCAAAAGGAATAATCCTCATTATGATAGTTTACGAGTTATACCAAGTTAAAGTTTTGCGTAAAATAACCCGATGACAACCCTAAGAATGCCGCACGCTCCGTGCGAAGTTCGGCCGGCGGCTCAAAGGAAGCCGAAAGGTGAAGCATTGAAGACGAGCCGTTTCATTTCACATTATTTGTTCGAAGCGTCCATGGTTGTGGTCATTCATGTGGATTCTTCTACACCCAAAATTAACTTCTTTTATTCCCACTTCTTCAGATCCCCATGGCTCGTAAGCTGGAACACCTTATCATCCCCAACGCTGGCCTCGGCTTCGCCATCGGCATGGTGGACTCCTCCATGATGCCTGAGCTGGGCTTCCTGGTGGATATCCGACATGCCGCGGTTTATGGATCAGTCTATGCCATTGGGGACACGGCCTTTTGTCTTGGATACGCTGTCGGTAAGTGACATCATAATAGTGATGCAAAAAAAGAGGATAAAACACATAAAGATCATGGTTGCTTGCTACGCAGTCTAAATCAAACTGTCTGACAACCCTAACAGACGAAGCTGCACTGAAAAGTTGAGGTGGAGAAGACTGTGAAGAGTCACGCTCATTTACATAGGAGTACTTACTCCATCCGGACTAGATAGATAGATAGATAAATTCTTTATTGTCTCACCAAAACAGCAAATTAAAACAAGGGGTTGCACTCCGGGAGTGCCGGCAGAAGTGAAAACTTGAACATTAATGTTGTGCATTTTTGAATGGTTAGGGAATAATTTCGCACAAATTGCTTTATTTATTAAAAAGTACTATCATTTATGTGGTAAAATACAATATCACATAGGTACTCGCGCAAGCACCCTGCGATACTTAGACGATACAGCAGGAGCAGGCATACATTTTCGCCGCGCGGTTGAAAGAGAGGGAGTTATTACTTCCTCTCCTACGCCGCGCCGGCGGTCTACTCTCTGTCTTACAAATTTTCGATCAGGTCGCGTGAGCTTAACATTTTTTACCCATCCCAAAAAGTGCACAAAGCCGCTAAAGAAGTATTCACTTCAAAAAATGCTTGGAGACTTTCCGACAATGTTTAGTCCGAACTTTTCAATCGGCGCAAAATATTTAACTCAATGCTCTAACACCTTTTAAATTTCATAATTAATTTAATTTAATTTCATTACGGACCCTAAACTCTAACAAACTTAAAAAAATCATGATATCTTTCTTAAAGGGCATGGACTATCAGAACACTGAACGTTTTATCTCTGTTAGGTGACATGTATTTCCTTTTCGGCTTATTTGTTCTTAACTATTTCTGGTTTAATTTAACATTTCAATCTCCTAACTATGTTTATCATAGTTTTAAATGATAGTTTCTACGATGATTTAAAAAAATGTACCATTGTAATTTAATTCAATTTAGAATTACCTATGCAAGATTGTATATGAATTTAATAATTACTTATGTATAATTTAACAATAGAATATTGTTAACCACCTGTTTGATCTAAGTAATTTATGTATAAATTTTGGGAGAAGCCACCGGTTTCCGAAACACAGTTTCTAACTAGTTCAGAATTGGTTGATTCAATCAATTGCATGTAAATCTTATGAACGAATAAACATTTTTGATTGTTTTTTTTTTAATTATTATAAGGTCCATAATGCTAGGTGCTGCGTTTTTCGGCGGCTTGATAAACAGCGTTGGCTTTGAGTGGATGTTGTGATAATTGCGATGGTCAACTTCTGCAATGTTTAGTCAAACTTTGTATTAGTTTGGATGATGCATAACATTTCGCTTGCGCGATTTAGGCTACGGCGTCTATGGTTGGCGGGTTTCGGCATGCACGACATGTGATTGGCTGACGGTAGGCGTGATTCTTTGTCGGCAGGATAGATGTCGCTGTATATTGCGAAGTTACGACTCGCAACCAACACACTAACTTACTTCATTATAATATCAAGGTTTAAATATCCAAGGCCTTTGTTCTCCGGAGTTCTAATGAACCGGTTATTGTCATCCTTATTTTTATACCAAATAGGGATCATATTCCCAGAGCCTGCCTTCTCCAGAGCCCTGATGAACAGCATCGGCTTCGAGTGGATGTTGGTGATAATTGCGATGGTCAACTTTTGCAATGTTTAGTCAAACTTTGTATTAGTTTGGATGACTCATAACATTTCGTTTGCGCGATTCAGACTACGGCGTCTATGGTTGGCGGGTTTCGGCATGCACGACATGTGATTGGCTGACGGTAGGCGTGATTCTTTGTAGGTAAGATAGATGTCGCTGTATATTGCGATGTTGGTTCCTACCTACATGCTAACTTATTACATTATATCTAGGTTTATGTCCCCAAGGCCTGTGTTCTCCGGAGTTTTAACGAGTTATTTATTGACGTCCTTATTGTATCCTAAACAAAGTTCAAATTCCTAGGTCCTGCGTTCTCCGGAGCTCTGATGAACAGCATTGGCTTCGAGTGGATGTTGGTGATCATCGCGATGCTCAACTTCGCGTACGCGCCATTCTTGCTGCTGCTTCGATCACCGCCCGCAACTAATGAGAAACAGGTAAATAAATAATAATCATAATAATTTGGGGGCACGGTAATGACATCTGTATTAGGTATAAATAATTAAAGTGTATTTTTTGTAGCGCTCGTAGCGTAGTTTGACTAGGTGATTGTCAGCGATCACCGAAATTAAGCAACGTTCCGCACGGTCAGTACTTGGATGGGTGACCGCGGGTGGCATTTTCCAACTGAGCGCTACCGTGGCTCGGATGACACGTTAAATTGTAGGCCCCGGTTGTTTTAACCGTTTAGCCATGTCAGAGGCCTTCAGGCGGCCTAAAAACTCTGACACCAGGGCTAGCCACCCGGCCTAAACGAACTTACTTACTTACTTTGTGTTCCACGAGAATTTACGAAAACTAGTTTAGTATCTAAGCAAATAGCCAATGTTGCCAACATGGGGAATTCATTGCCATTTAGACTACTCAAAAGACGCTGCGGCGCCAAAAAAATCTTGATTTGATTGATTGGAATCTTATTGGTTACAATTTAAGCTACTACATGAAGCTCGACTGGGGGATGCGTTGAAAAAAAAACGGCCGCGTACAAGAGTTTTGTTAGAGAATTCTTACTAAGCACCAAGCAATCGAGCAGCAGATATCTCATGAAATGCTACGATAATAGTACATTATGATATAAGTGCGGTAAGTTGAAAATTACAGCCGAGGCTATATTGCAAGCCCGAGCCGTAGGCGAGGACTACATATAAGGAAGCAGAGGCTGTAATTTTCAAAGCGCACGTATGTCATACGACGTTTTATAACATATTTGCGAGGAAATTAATAAAACTCTGACTTTGAGTGAAAGTCGTGCATCAGTCGAAGCATCGTGCGTTTTACATTACATTACCGCACAAGTGCGTAATGTCTCTCACTCTCTTGAGTGAAAGTAGGAGAAACGAGACCACAGAGTTCTGCAGTCGGTGGCGGCGTGCGTTTTACATTACAATAATGCACGAGTGCGTAATGAAATATATTAAGATATTGAAATTGGTGTAATTACAGCCACTATACGAGCAAATATGTTTTAAAACTATTTACTTTTACTTTCTATAGCAATTTTAAACGTTTATTTTCTTTCAGAGCCTAATAATCAGCGAAAAGTCATCAGTTCGCTACGTGAGCTACCAAAACGAGGAAGAAGAATAAATGCCCGCTAAACAACGCCACCATCTTGGAAGCCCGCCATATTGTCTTTAACTTTTAAACTTTGACTTGGAAGTGGTAACGTATTTGCCAAATGAGGTTCGCTTAGTAAAAAGTGCTGTATCGTGCCAGAATTAGATAAAAATATATTTATTCATATTATACTCTAACTTAGTGTGACCAAAGTGTGTGTATACAATAATCATTTTATCGAATTATATTTATACTGTAGTTATTGCCCTCGAAAGGTATTTTCTCTGCATATCTTATAGAATTATCATCTTTTGAAAAAAATCTACTTTTCTGACCAAGATAATACAACAGTTTGTATTCAACGTATTTTCGATGCTCTCTTCGTAGTTTTACTATACATGATCTTTAATATAAAATGTATAAAATTGCCGTATAGTCAGGGTGTATTCAAAACTTTTAAAAGTACCAAAAACATATTTATCTATCATATATACTTAAACTATATATATTAAACGAAATAAGAACATAACGTTAAATTTACTAAGTAGCTTACCATATAATTATAATATAAATGCGTTATAATTTATTTTAAATCATTTTATATGATACGAGTATATATTATGATATTCATATTATAAAGTATACAAAATGGCTTTTGCGGAACCTAACAATAATTTGTGATATATATTTTGCAAATGTGACTTTGACAATACGAAATATTTTATTATATGAAAAACATTTGCATTAGGACAATAAACTTTTTTGTATGTTTCGGATTTTCGAAGACAATAATTTTCTAGTCACTGTTACAAACGCACTTTTGAAAATCGTATTCTATTGAATTGGCTAAAGGACCAAAGAGTTAGAATTTTGAATATTGTTTTTATTAAACGATAAAGTGTTTTGCAATAATAGTTATAATTTATTACATTAACATTATACGTAGTTTAATTTATTATAAGTAGGTATGTTGTTAATTTTAGTGTTGTGTTTACTGTATTATTAACGTTATTTGTTTTATAGTATATTTCTAATTTTAAAAGTCACAATTTCAGCGCGCTGTACGTTGCGCAAAAATATAAAACTATTATATGTATAATTTTAATTGTTGCCATATAACTAGTCCATTTTACGTAGAACATAGATTTAATATAAATAGATATAATACAAAATATCATCAAAAGAGCTGTTGGTATGTTTTATGTAATCTATCAACAATGAATGATTATTTTTTAAAATGCATGAACATTGCTAGTGTATATGTATAGTTGTAGGAAATTAGTTGTAAGAAAACGAATTTGGTATCTCTAAAACAAAATTCATTTATACATAAAATCCATAAAATTCATTTAAAAAAAACAGTAGTTCTTTGATAAATGGTAAAATAATTAAATAATTTGTTTATTTTATATAATTTTGTATATGTTTTAATTCATATATATTTTGGGTATGCATTCTCATATTATACAAATGTATAATAATTGATAACACGTATATTTCAGTTTTTTCCGAAGTAGGTATATCTTCAGTACCTACCCATTTATTATTATTTAGGTCTTTTTGTTTGTCAATTATTGATTTTCCATTATTAAATCAGCTTTACACAATCTTAATATTTCTATTTATATATTTTCCACATGCAGCACAATGTTTATATGGTTGTTATAAATATTCACATTTTTAACGTAGAAATAAAAAAATATATGTATACGCATCTACATAAGCATGAGCTCTTCAAACTTGCATGCTATTTGTATATTTCACTAAAAGTAGTCAATAGATGTTTTCACGTAGAAATAATATATTATTATAACATCATATATGAATTATAGTGGATATAAAATTTCTTCGATGGTGTTCCTGCTTTAAAAATGTTACACAGACATAAATTATGTCATTTATGACACAATTATTTCGTAAAACAAGTCATTAAATACATTTTCCAGCTTAATCATTTCAAAATTAATTCCTGTTTTATTTGCTGCGGTTATTTTACATTACATACATTCCCATGATTCAGAGGGTTACATTTGTTTATAAACACAAAATACTCATTTATTTGTAAACCGCACTTATAATAAATATAGCTGTATATTTTTATATAGTCGCACCAATAAACGATACTATTCTTGTATGGCTGCTTGAATAGTATCAAATAAATCGTAGAAAGTGATATCCACGTAATTCACTTAACTAATATATTTATCTCTTATTAAAACTTCAATCAATTTGTTTTGCCATTATACGAGTATCTATGCTATATGTAATTATGTGTGTCTCTACATTATTTTGGCTATAAATATAATATTGCAATAAAATAGACTATCAAGAATTCAATATTTATTTTATATTCTGTGTATTCGTATAAAACAAAGAAAATATATTAATAAGAAACTGCTTGCGTACATTAAAACCCAAAAATGTATAGTCACATAATCTTCCAATGATAGTAAATAATGAATACTATTATGACGTTATAATAACACACCACACTTCATATTAAGTAGACACTTTCTTTATATATTTAAGAGTATATATTATTATAAATGTAGTGACATTTACATGCCATTAATGTAGTTAGTATGTAGTTTATTACAGTAAATTATAATCATTCATAGTTGATATATAAACTTATTTTGTTCTGAACATATCAGTAAAAATAATGTTATAAACACAATAGCTGGGATGGGTCCTCAAATAAAATGTATTTTATTTTTAAGTGTTATAATCTATGCATATATAAGTTGTTAACGCAGTGTGTTGTATTTCGTTGTTATTTTCTTTTGGTGTAGTAAATATTATATAGGTAGTTATATCTTTGCAAATGGCAAAAATTTAACCTAAATTGGATGTTATGTTTCTTATTCATTGCGGTACTACACAATTTATAATATTATTTAATTGTTATTTAAGTTATAAGACAGAGATATATAAGCTATATATACACAATCGTTTTGTCACATTATTTTATTTTAAGAGTAAGACGTGCCAATATAAATATATCAGTATCTAATACCTTTATTGTATAAAAACTATTATTATTATTTTGAGCCTGTATTGTCCCACAGCTGGGCAAAGGCCTCCCTTCCTTCCTTCCAGACTGCGCGATCTACTGCGTTGGTGGCCCAGTGTTTGTCGCGCGAGCTCAGTTCGTCGCGCCACCTGCGTCTGGGTCGACCCAAAGGTCGTTTGGATTTTGGATTCCAGTCGGTGGTGGTGACCTTTGCCCAGCGGTCGTCCGGCATGCGACAGACGTGTCCCGCTGTGATTATGTATAAAAACTATACAATATATTATTTACTACATCATTTTGAAAGTATACTTGTAAGTGTATAAGTTATTTAAATTGAAGTATCGAGATTTTTATCGAAATCACACAACTACTACTAAACCTATTTTATGTAAATAATATTTTTAGTAATATAAAAAACGAGCAAAAAGCTGAAGTGTATTCTAGTAATAAATCGATGAAATTGTAAAATAAAGCATGTATTTCTTCTAAATATAAGATATATTTATTATATATTTACATAATTAATATACGATAGTAGTGGGTTTTAATATTGCAGACATGTTACGCCAATATCTTGAATATTAAATGTGATAGCTATCTAGTGATATTTTAAATTTTGATGCTTTTAGAGTCGTAGTGTTTTACAGTATTTGAGCGTAAGACGTGTGCTTCAGTATTCTAATTTCTAAATGTTTGGATTTCTTTTTCATGATCGAAAATCATTTTAAAAACTTACTTGATAAAGACTTCAAAATCTTCGAATAGTTATTTGATCGATTTATCTATCATTAATCCTTTTTATGAATATCCGATCACGCAAAGTAATAGGTTTTTTTTTTTTTTACCTGTCCCGGCGCATAGGCCGGGCCCGCGAGCTATCCCTACTTTTAAATATGCAGGGTTTATCATCTTTTATAATAATTCTAAATAAAAAATTTCAGAGGATTTTTTTTTATTAATTTTTTTTTTTTTATTTTTTAGCAAAGTAGTAGGTATATCGCCTGCCATTTTCTTAACACATACTTGATGAAATATCATTGTTAGAAAAACAAACCAATTCAATTCAAATTGATTTTACTCAGACATATTATATGTTCTTAAATTCGTCAAATACCATAATATATTTTACATTTAATATAAATATGTAAGTTGATTTTTCATCATTTGTTATATAATAAAGGTGAGAAAATTTTATATGATTTTCGATAATGAGTAAGTACGAAATCCTAAAATGGTTTAGTAAGAACTATTTTACAACTATCGTAATAATCTTAGAATAAAAAATACTGTACTATATTTTAATAATATTCTTTTTTATTGTGTTAAGCAGATCAACTAGCTTGAATGACTTAAATTTTTAATTTAAATAATAAAATAAGTGCCTCTTTCATTTTGTGAAATCAAAAATTACCGTTAGGTACATACCTTTAAAATTATTTTGTTTAATTTATAATTTAATGTTATACAATACATTAATGTTCTTTGATAAATATGTTAGGGACATATTTATTTTTAATACTTCCTATCATAATCCGGTAAATTATTTCAGAAACAAATATTTTCGCTAAACCTAATATTTTTCATTTACTTATTTATATTTTTTATATCATGACACCATTATAATTCCAAGTTCTTTAAACATATTTCAATCATAAGTACCTATTTTTTTCTCAGTTACATTCTTATTTTTTTTAAACTAAGTATTACTTAATATATATTAAATATCTATCCTAAAACATATTTGTTATATAAGTGAGTACTTTTGTTACAATTATTAAATACTTACCCATATTATGTTCAAGAACTATATTATTTATGATTGCGTATATTAAAATTTGTATGTGTAATGAAATTTGAAGTGTTGTTTTAATAAAATGTGGGTATATGAACTAATTTATAGTTTTATTTTGTGATGTAGGTAGTTGACCAATCGACTATCATTTTGTTACTTCAACGCCCTATAATAAAATTATTATGTGACCTCTTAAACTAGAAGGATAACCACTGAGATCTTCTAAACTAAATAACAGAATGCAACGTGGTTTTCAATATCTTTTAAAATATTTTTAACCCCCGACGCAAAAGAGGGGTGTTATAAGTTTGACGTGTCTGTTTGTCTGTCTGTCTGTCTGTGGCATCATAGCGCCCGAACCACTGAACCGATTTCAGTTTAGTTTTTTTTGGATGAAAGGAGACTTAATCGAGAGTGTTCTTAGCTATGTTTTATAAAAATCGATTGAGCCGTTTAAGAGTTATGGTGGGTTAAAGTGGGGATGGAAGAACCAAAATTCTACAAATGTGTCCAAAATGGTTGTCAATGTGTCGGGGGTTTTTTAAATTTTTAATTTGTATTAGTTTTATTATTATTCATTATTTATAATTTATAAATTCATTTTTTTATTTATAAATTTCATTATTATTTAAATTATTATTAATAATGAAATATAATTTATTAATTTATATTAGTTATTTAGCTATAATTCATTCGCCGGGCTAAGCTGGGACAGGCACCTAGTGAAGACTTCTAATTTTCAGGTTAGTTTTAGTTGATGCACTTGTGTACATAGGCTGACCACTATTTTTACAAGCTTTTATTTAACTTGCAATGGATGTTAAGGACGATGTATTATGTATGTATGTATGTAAGTTTGGGTGGAATTTTACAAGTTAATTTTGACCAACTTCTCGGTTTCCGATTGAGCTGAAGTTTTACACACAAATGGGTATCGCGTGACAATGCATTAATATGGTGCCATGGAGCTGATCTGATGATGGAGTCGGAAGGTGACCATAGGAACTCCTGTGCTAAGCAAGATAGACCCGTCGTGTTTGGGCCCGTTTTACTTGTCTTGGCTAGCACTCTGCTGCTACATGGATTCCAGGATCTCAAAAGCGTTTATTTTTTTAAAGTTATATTTTTATAGTAATTTATTATCAATTTACCAATTACTTTATATATGTAGAAGTAGTTTATGGAATTTTAGCCCATGTATGTATGAATGTGGAACGCTTTGCCTGGGTCTGTCTTCCCGCTAAAGTACAATGTGGGCGTCTTCAAATCCCGAGTAAATAGGTATCTTCTAGGTAAGCGTGCTACAACCTAGACCGCTTATCTGCTTAACATCAGGCAGTACGTGGTCAAACGCAAAAAAAAAAAAACAAAAAAAAAAAAAAAAATTAGTAGTGTTGTGTTTCGTTATAGATAATAAAGGTAATTGCATTATTTAAAAAAAAATTGGTTATGACAAATAACAAGGAATTTTGCGCATTGACCGTGGTAATATTATCTTACACACTAAAATCTTGTCTAGGATCAATAAACAAACAACTTTTGCTTTGCCGAAGATAGCTAAAAATATGCAGTAGCTACTAATACTTAATATCGACCATTGCGATATTTTTTTGTTATCTAAAACACAGGTTTTATCGGAACTAATCAATAATTATCAACAGTTATCTATTAGTCACTGATAAAAGACCGTGTAAAATATTCAGTTTGAGTTTTGTCCTGAAACTAATAATATATTTTAATTTTTTTTTTGTGTATAAGTTGACAGGTGGCCTGCATTCTTTTTTGTGCATTAGTGTATAGTGTGTATTTTTTTTTAATACAAGGGTATACTTTTTGTAAACGATTATTTAAAGTTAAGTGTAGTGAAAAAAAAAACACTATTTTAAAATATCCATTTTATAATATACTAGACGACCCGCCCCGGCTTCGCACAGGTGTATTATACATATAAACCTTCCTCTTGAATCACTCTATGCATTAAAAAAAACCGCATCAAAATCCGTTGCGTAGTTTTAAAGATTTAAGCATACAGACAAACAAACAGACAAAAATAGCGACTTTATTTTATACTATGTAAGGATACGAGTAGGTAAATAATGAAACTTTTAAATACTTATAATACCTACTCTAGAATATCATTATACTCATCATCAAATCAACCAACTTTCACTATGGGCCAACCACTAGCAAAATACAGCTATAGGATCACTGTATGGAACAACTGATTTGTTAGATTTCAGGTTAGTCCCATAGTGATAATTATTTATGATCACTATAATATTGTAGAGTGTTTTGTTTGTTTAGATTGTCTATATTTTTATGTGGTAGTGTTATGTAGACGACCTAGATTTATTACAAAGTACTTTTAATATTGCCTGTTTCAATCAAGTGTCAGTTTCTATGTAAGTGTGAAGTGATTCATTACATAGCGTCGGATAAGAAATTCAGATTGTCATGGTAAGTTTTTACTTTTAGTTACTATACCAGTCTTTTTAACAGTCCACTGCAGGACGTAGGCCCCTTACCCTTACCCTTTGTGGGGAGGGTGATTGGGAAATATCCACCACGCTGGCCCAGTGCGGATTCACATTCGCCATCGAATTTCTTCTACGGACGTATGCAGGTTGCCTCACGATGTTTTCCTTCACCGAATAGCCAGTGGTGTGAAATTCCGTACATAAATTCTAAGAACTCATTGGTACGGGACCGGGATTTGAACCCACGACCTTACGATTGTAAGGCGGGTTTCACTACCACTACAGCCTACATTTTAGTTATCTGTCTGTCGTGGGTTCAAATCCCGGTCCCGTAACAATGTGTTCTTCAGTATTTATTTATGGAATTTCACACCACTGGCCTTTCGGTGAATCAAAACATTGTAAGGCAAATTGCATACGTCCGTAGAAGAAATTTGACGGCGTATGGCCGATGGGCCTATAAAGTTCTCGAATGGAAACAAAGACATAGAGACTTAGACATTGGTATGTTTAAACATAAATTGAAGGGCTTGCTAGCCAAAAAATGTTATTATGAAATATGGGAATTTTTAAGTGACAAAAATATTTTAAATACAGATTAATTCTGACAACAATATTTTTCTGACATTGTATGGCTTTATTGGTATATTATTTCTCTCTGGCGTTTTTGGATTTATATTTGACATTTTGATATTTGACATTTTAGACTAAATTTGACATTTTTATGAATTGTATTACTTAAAAAAATTATCAATTTTGTTTTTGATATTTGTACGCCACGACGGCAAAAACATGCGTTCTAAACTCTTGAAAGATCTGTATGCAACTTTGTACGTTGTTTGCATTACCATGTTTTTTGACAAATAAATAATCTTGAATATTGAATCGACTGTCTCCTTAGGAGTATAATTAAGACCGACGATATTATTAAGACCGCAGGAACGCGCTGGATGCAGACCGCTTCCGGACGGGCTTATTGGAAATTCATAGGCCTATGTCCAGCTGTGGAAGTCCTACGGCTGATAATGATGATGATGAATGCAGCACACTTTCACTGATTGAGCGTAGCGTTTAGCTCTACTTTGGGTGGCAATATTTTTGTATTACTTGAGTCAAGTTGTTAATTTGTTATTATGTTTGTATGGATGCTGCCCTCCGATTTCCCAAAGACCTATGTTCAGAATCTTGAAAAAACTTGGCACACAAGTTCTATAAATTTTTAATCACCAAAATCATCTTGGAAAAATAATTTAATGTCAATGATCGAGATAAATGAAGTTACTCCAGAATGTGGAACGCTTTGTCTGGGTCTGTCTTCCCGCTAAAGTACCTACAAGTCTTCAAATCCAGAGTAAATAGGTATCTTCTAGGTAAGCGTGCTACAACCTAGACCGCACGTCTGCTCAACATCAGAATAAAAACAAAATGCTAGCCCGCGGCTTTGCCCGCGTCATATTTTAATTTTTGTGCTATCCCTTAGAAAGTTTTTTATTTTTCCGGGATAAGAAAAAGCCTATCCATGACAAAAAAATCGATCTCTTGCAGTGTTGCTGCGTGAAAGAGTAACAAACCAACAAACATACTTTCTGAATATATATACTAGTAACGATTAGATAAGTTTAATGCGAGTTACGAGTTTACACACCACTGGCTTTTCGATGAAGGAAAACATCCTGAGGCAACCTGCATACGTCCGTAGAAGACATTCGATGGCGTATGTGAATCCAGCAACCCGCACTGAGCCAGCGTGGTGGATACGGCCCAAACACCCTTCGTGGGTAGGCCTACGTCCTGCAGTGGACTATTAAAATAGCTGGTACACTATACGAGTTACGAGCTTATGAAGGATGCGCTAAAAATAGCATTTTTAGTCAACTTCACTACAATTTTAGTGTAAAGTAAGATACATTGAAATATCAAGTGTCATAGCAATAATTTTCTTTTAGCATTACAATTGATAGCAACAGCGACACGTAATGGAGTCCACTATCAATCGATAAGGATAATAATTATAAAATTGATGGAACACAGCAGATTATTGAAGTTTCTGATACCTGATACACAGTAAGTACTTATTAATTTTTTACAATATTTTATTTGTTATTTTGATCCATTTATTTACAGAGAAAAACAAAAAAAAAACCTTAAATAACACTTTCTGCTATGACTAAACTAATACTAAAACTTAAACTAAAAAAAAACACAAAACAAAATAAAACCTCGTCTAAAAGCCCCTCGGCAGAAGGTAACGTGGCCAGAATGCTGGCAGCATTGCCTCGCTGAATAGCAATACTCAGCTTTGTTATTTTGATTAATATTATATAATAATATATGCCTATATACAATATAAATATAATCTTTATTTCAGACAAAACTTAGTCCATATTACAGCAGTAATTTGTATTAGATATTATCATCTTAAGATACCTAGTTAAACATTATTCCAATGTCCCTTTATAGGGAAATCCGGCTTACTAATACTTAATTATGTTTATCTACACTTATGTTGTAACATTCTACTTATGTTTCCAATACTTGACTTATAATGACTACTGTTATAGCGCAGACAACAAAACACTCAATTTAAGCAATTTCACATGATGTTATAATATCCACATCGATATCGTAAAATCTCATTATAACATCGCGCGCTCGCTCCTGATTGGCCCTGCGCGCGCAGCTGCGCTCTCATTGGTTAGATTTTAATGGCGCCAAGTTCACTGAGACAATACACGTACGCGTGAATTTAATGTTTCGCAATATGTTTATTTTTTTATTTTTTTTATTAGTGAAGATAAAGTAGTGTATGCAACTGCATATAACACGGGTATTAAAACACTCGTTACTATTATGAAACTCGCTGCGCTCGTTTCATAAACTCACACTCGTGTTTTAATACCCTTCATTATATGACAGTTGCATAAACTACTATTAGGATACTGTTAGGTACTGCTGCCACGCATTCTTGACAGCAGGGAGTACACTTTTTCTTCATGATGGCATGAAACCGTCGGTTCGAGCTTGGGTAAACATCCCTGATGCGCTACAATAACGTGGCAGCCCCAACGGCATCCTAAAGCCATTATTATACTGTACTCTAAGCGCACTGTGTGCTTTTGTGGTGTATAATACCCACAGGTTGCTCGTATAAAAAGACTGACAAAATGCCTTAATTTTTTTTTAAACGCAAATAAGTCCGCGTTGACCACCAACTCGCTTGATGGTAAGCGACGTTGTGGTCGAAGATGAAGCACGCAGACCTAGAAAATACCTATTCACTCTGACCTTGAAAAGCTTTAGATTATATCTCTTAGGAACAAGGAAAGCAGGAAGATTGTTCCATTCCCTGGCGGTACGAATCAGAAATGTTGAGTCAAACCGCTTCGTACGTATCGAAGGAAAATCGACAGTGTAGGGGTGGTAATGTGGCGTCCTCCTACTTGTCCTGTAGTAAAAAGGGGATGGTAGGATAAGGTCGTGCAGCTCAGATGCACACTCTCCGAAATGAATCCTTTAAAAAATGGACAGACTCGCAACCCTACGGCGGTGCTCCAGGCTATGAAGTTTTTTTGAAACTATCTTTTGATCTATAAGCCGAACAACACGCCGGTCCACCGATTTCAAGGCCTCGAGCTGATACTTAGCCGAGCCATCCCAAAGATGGCAGCAGTATTCCAGACACGAACGGATCTGTGCTTGATACAGAGTAAGCAACTGAAAAGATGTCAATGGAATAAATCTTTTTAAATTAATTTCTAATCCGATTCAACATCCAAATCATGAATTTGAAGAGATTGAAATTAAATAAAGTTATTTTAACATCATGATCATGATATTGTATGTGCATGTTCAAGAAGCACCCTGTACAGCCTAATGGGCCTTTCAATCTTTGTGTAGTTGATTAAAAATCAGGAATTAACCACAAGGAACGATCTGTTGTCCGGTAAAAATAAAATCGGCCAAGTGCGAGTCGGGCTTGCGCACGAAGGGTTCCGTACCGTATGGAAGCCCCTTTCCTCTTGCCGTTATTTATAACGAGCAAAAAAAATCCTAAAAATCACGTTTGTTGTATGGGAGCCCCCTTAAATATTTATTTTATTCTGTTTTTAGTATTTGTTGTTATAGCGGCAACAGAAATACATCATCTGTGAAAATTTCAGCTGTCTAGCTATCATGGTTCATGAGATACAGCCCGGTGATAGACAGACAGACAGACAGACAGACGGACAGACGGACATCGAAGTCTTAGTAATAGGGTCCCGTTGTTACCCTTTGGGTAACCCTAAAAACGGCCGTGAACAAGCGCTGGAAAGTTACATAGGACATATTATACGTCTAGCAAAAAAAAAGATGGCGTATGACGCGAATTTATCAGCTGAATAGGTATCTTATAAATCTGCGTGCTTCATATTTGACCACAACGTCGCTTATCAACATGCGCTTATTTGCGTTAAAAAAAACTGGCTAATGAACTAGCGTGTTAGCATTAGATATGGCCCAATTGCCTATCAATGGTAGACCTATGTTCAGCAGTGGCTTATCATCCCTGATCATCCTTCAATGCAACTTTTCACTTTTGGTGCCAATGTTTACGGACATGAAAGAAGAGCTTTGGAAAGTTTGAAAATTAAACATATCCTTTAATCATTACAGAATCAAAATGGCGGAACCTGTTAAAATCAAATTCGAGGATCAAAACCCTGAAAATGTTGAAGCTGAAGTACCAGGAGCCCAGACGATACGCGAAGCTGAATTCGCTGCTGACGCTGACGAAAATCTGAACAATAATGGCGAATCTTCGTCAAAAACCGAAGACGTGACCAATGTAAGTAACGAAGGCTTAGAAGTTGCCACTAACGAGGATTTCTCCACTGAACCTGTCATAGTTGTGACAAAACAAGAAGCTACATTTACAAAAGGTGACCTAAAACTTCAAAAAGTGACTGTAACAGAAGATATCTCTATCAAATACCAGCATTTGTTCAAAAAGCAAACGTTGCCTGGTAAAACTGTGGTAACGCAAGTGCAAAAGTTTGAATATAAATATTAGAAAGGTGTTATTAAAACTGAATGATTTGTAATTGTTTTATTTCAATTTTTACGTAGACCTTTTATTTTCTATATTAGATAAGATTAGGTTGATATTTGAACGGGGGAAAAGTATATAACTTGTACAATATAACTTTACAGTGTAGGCAAATATTGTGTAGAAATCTGCATACATTCAGAAAAAAAATCAATGACGTCATACAGGTTAGCAAGCTCTTCGGGGCATGTATGTTCTGCAGTATTTTTTATTTGAGCCTGATTAAGACATTGTTAACCCTGGAAAGATAATCTGCGTAAAAAATACGCATGCGCCATTGAAATATTGCTCTCTCTTTCTTATTTGCGCGAATCGGGCGCTGAGCTTTTAAGTAATCTCAGTCGTCGCATGGAGCTTGCGTGTGGCGTCTGTGTCGCTGAGGTAAGTGCCACCATTTTTGAAATATAACGGCAGCGGAGTCAAAATTACGCATGATTATCTTTTGTAATAAAACATAGTAATAAACCATACTTTTAGGCTAATATAATAAAACATATCTCAAATATTTAGAATGTAAGTTAAAATTACCAATTATAAGTAAAAAAATATATATTTGTGCCCAAAGAATAATAGTTCCTACGTTTTGTTAATTTTTAAGTAAAATAAACGAATGTATATTAATATAATCTTGTTTATATTATTTATTAATACATAGAAAAACCAATCAAAGAGGCTTTTTTTAGTATTAGTATGAAAAATAGTAGTTTATAGCCTGTTAAAACTCATGCGTCGATTATACGCATAATTATCTTTAACGCACACTCAAATATGATTATCTTTCTAGGGTTAATAAAAGTTCAAGAACACAATAAAATATGACCAGTGTTCCCCTCTGGTCAAATGAGAAATGGTCTAGAGTCTAAAGCATAATATAAATGTCGTATGATAAAGTTCCATAGAAGATGACTATGATGAAATATCGATGAAAAGTTTTTAATATTTTGCAATAAAACGAATAGAAACGTTAGTTGAACAAAAGAAAAATATGAATAAGAAAGTCAATAGTCAATCGTTTATTGCAACATATGTTACGTTTAGGTACATGCAGGTCTTAAATAACATATTCAGTCTGAGTTACACATATGACCCTATTAGGGTATACCAATATTGTGCGGAGCGATTTATTTCAGTTTGCTGTTTTTTGTTCGTCCAAGAGATAGTAATGTAGTTTTTCGGTTTCACGATATTTTCTACATAGTAGTCTAAGACTCAAGGTTAGGTATAACGTTGAGTTTTTGAATACCTTGGACCGGAAACCATACCCTCTTGGTTTTTGAGATATAGACAATTTTATAAATATAGACAAAAATAAATGCTACCTGCTACACTCTAGTTTACACCGTGACTTTCAATTTAGTCTTTTAGAAGGTCTCCAACCGGGCTAGTATATGCACCACGAAATAATTTTATTCTTTCGACGTGTCAGCAGGAGACAAGAGGTATGGTGAAGTACTTGACTGTCCCGATGACTCAGTGGTTAGTGACCCTAACTTCTGGGTCAAAGAGGCGTGGGTTCGATCCCCACCCAGGGCAAGTATTTATGTGATGAACATGGGTGTTTGCTCTGTGTCTGGGTGTTATTTAGTTACTATCTACATATATGTATTTAAAAATATGTATATGTAGTATATCAGTCTCTGGCAGCCATATCACAAGATTTGCTTATTTTGGGGTCAGAGACCGTGTGTAAGATGTCCCCAAATATTTATTTATTTATTCATATACACGACAAGAGTTTTTTCGTGATCGTACAGGAGGGAGGCCTATGTTTATCAGAGGATGTCCTATGGCTGAGAGCACAGACGCTAACTCTCCAGATAGAACATACTTTTCAATGAAGTGAGAACATACTCTGTCGTAATAACTACCCAAAATGATATTATCTCATTCAGTTTCATTAAATATTTTGATGATAATAATTATATGGATGAGACAGCCTCAAAGCAAAAGATTGGCGCAAGAGAGATAGATAGATAGATATTCTTTATTGTTAACAATTATTTATCGCAAAAAAATAGCATGACCGACTTCACCCGTGTACAGAATTCGCAAATATTTCGCACATTTTTTTGTTTATTTATCAAAAATGGCGCAGTTGATTTCAATAAAATTTTAATGGGACCAATTTCGAAGTATACTCTTTCCAATATAAAAGAATTATTGAAATCGGACTACTACGAAAAAGGTTATGCGTAGTTATACATAAAATATATATTTATACGCGTCGAATTGAGTACCTCCTCCGGTTTGGTTCGTCGGTCAAAAAGAGCACAAATAACACAGATAACAAAAACATTTTTTTTTTTTTTTTTTTTATTTGAATGTTACACTCCACAGACTCCAGGGTCTGTGCTTTTTAAGATTAACATTTTTTTTAAATGATTTGAACAATATTGCTTATAACTAAAGGCTTTACAAGAGGACACTAAAATGAATCTAAATCTAATTTTCTTTAAATACGATTTTAAACTACGATTAAATTAATTATTTATTTACATTTTTTTTTTTAAAAAAAAAAAAAAAAAAAAAAAAAAAAAAACATTTAAACTATAGAGTGTAACAAGAGGCGTTATCGCTAAAAGCGATCTCTGCCAGGCAACCTTTGAATGGAATAGGAATATAGAACAAGTAAAGACGAAGCGGACGGAAGAGAAGAGTCTTACTCGTATAACCCTAATTAACCTACCAGCGATGATGATGTTGATGATAATGCTGATTTCAGGAAGACTCAGCCATTGGAAGACCCGCCCCACCAGAAGATGGTAACGAGATGATCCCCCGGCACGACCGCCGTCATGTATTTAGCGGGAAGAGGAATGGCATCCATGGGGAACCCGTCATGTTAGGTGAGTTATCTTTGTATTACACATAGCCTATATGACTGTAGAGTGTTTAAGGAGACCATGTAACGGAAAGCGAAGCGCACAAAGTCCAAGTCAAGGTAGACAAAAGACTTGTGTGTAAAACCGCAGGAACGAAGATCTCGAGTACTCATCGACATAGTGGACAGGCGTCCCAAATAAAATTTTTTCAGCAAGGGTCTTGTTCTCGCTCCGGCAAAATCTCCTATTGATGAAAGATCAATAGATGCACAACTTTAAACCGCAAGAACGCGCGAAATGCAAGCTACAATACTTCAAATTTAAAATGTAAATAATTCAAAAATTTCAGATAAACTTGATAAGTCCAAAACGAGGATACCGGTGTCAAAGTTCAGACAAACCGTCGAGAAGGTGAAAGAAGAAACAAAGGCAGCGAAAAAAGAACATGAGGTAAGTAGAGTTTGCCTTCAACCTACTCTGGGGTTAGCCGGATTTATATAGGATTCTAAATCGCCTCCGTGGTTTCCTGGGGAACCCACCAAAGCTCTCCGCACTTTACTTAGGTAGAGACAATGTAGCCACACACCTTTTGAATAGCTGGCAATAGCCCCAATTTCTGCCATCTACGAGCTCAGGGGTCTTCTTTTAGTGCAGTCTTACTACAGGCGAGAGATTTTGATGCCGTCTGTACCTAGTTGATATTCCTGTATGTAACCTTTCGTATCATCTGTTTAATATTTGTGTTTGACTGTTCTTACCTGATAGAAAACTGTTTTCTAATACTATGCTTCCGTCTGATTTATTTCCCTTAGCAATCTATTTATTTTTTCTTCTTCACTCAGTTCGCACATTTTTATCATTTCAGTCACATATACCAGTACGAAGATCATCTATTCCAAAACCTACAAAAGAGAAAAAAGTCCCACCCCCTGCAGTGAAAAAAGAAATAACTATCACGAAAAGTATCATCAAAAATGATTCATCTGAACCAGTTATTACCAAAACTGTTATAACTAAAGAAATAACAGAACCTACTAGCACCACGACACACACAGAGACTATAATTACAAAAACAGAATCTAAATCAGAAATTATTGAACCAGAAGATGAATTTGATAAAATTTATGCTGAAATAGTTACTGATACACCAACAGAAGCCATTCTAGAAGATAGTTTATTAAACCCAAAAGTTGAAGACCAAGAAAAGCTAGAAAGTAAATTCGAAGAGATAATACATGACTACGCCGAACATAAAGTGGAGCCTATAGATGTAGAAGTAGTCAAAAGATCGAAATTGCCACTTTTAAAACGTAAAAGCCAACAAGACATTGTATTAAGTGCTCAAGCTGAAAGAACAAGTAAGATAATAGCTGCTAGAGATAAGCTAAGACTTAGACACAGTAAAAATATGGATGAAAACTTTGAAGAAGCTCTAGATAATGAACTTCGTAAAGCTGAAGCTAATTTAACAAAAGACACCCCTAATAGTAAAGATAATAAAGAAGCAGATTCTACTGGTATATCACCTACAAAAATTGATACAGAAATAGAAACGGAACATGGAATTATAACTTCTCCTAATTCTAAAACGGAAATAACGAGACAGTTAACGAAAACTATATCTACTTCTTCGGGACACGAGCAAGAAAATGTAGCTACTTCAAGTGTTATA
Organism: Hypomecis atomaria; assembly: GCA_964007245.1. NCBI lineage: Eukaryota > Metazoa > Arthropoda > Insecta > Lepidoptera > Geometridae > Hypomecis > Hypomecis atomaria. The sequence continues at coordinate 10,031,756 of OZ023310.1, forward strand.
GAAACTACTACTATTGAAAAAGTTTCTACTAACGAAAAAAGTGAAAAGAAAGAACACAAGCAACACTTCATTACAGAAGAAAATATTATAAAAGGTTCTATACAAATTGGCATTCCAGTGTTAGATTCCTTTGTACATGAGATTTCTGAAACTAATGAAACTACTAAAACAACAGATGTTAAAAAGGTACTTTCATACAAATCTACAAATGAAGAATTATTTGTAACAAATACCTCTTCCGGATCGAAAAATGAATTTACTATATCCGAAGTCAAACAAGACACAAATGAAGATGTCAAAAGTACTGATAGCTCTTTAGAACGCCAAACCTCTAAAACTAGAGATAGCAAGTTTGAATCGATAAATTCTAATAACGTTGATTTTGTGAATGATAGATCTTTTAAATCTATGGATACAAACAAAGATACAAAATACTATAAAGAATCAGAGAAAAAAGTATTAGAGCGAACTATAAATGACAATGTACAGTTAAGAAATAAAGTTGAGATAATGATTAATAAAATTGACTCCAAAGAAGTAATAGAGACTGAAGGAAATCAGAGAGAATCTATTAATGAACTTAGAAAGAAAAAATCGGTACTTTCAAAAATTGCCATGTTTGAGGTAAGTGAAAAAGATACCTTGATTGAATGCCATTTTTGTACTGTTGTAAAACAATAAAATATTTTCTTATAAAACGACATAATTCGGTATCTAGATTCTTAAGTATTTATAGACTTTAAAAAAGATTTCAAACAATTAAGAAGTCTGTAGTATTCAAAAATGGTAATCGTTCTAACTAACTGTATTCTGTCTTTTCTTAAAAGTTACTTATATTATGTTAAAAATATCCTTTTATTATGTTCTAAAAATCCTTCTGAAGTATCTATTCTTTCTGTTTTCTATCAGGTAAGATTCAAATAAAATGTTAATATAACTTTATACAAAATACTTTTTCAAAATTATTGGGTATACGGCAGTTTATGAAAATCTGTATGTCCAGGAACATTGAATAAATTAGCCTTAAACAGTTTTCAGTTGGTTTAGCAAAAATAAAATTAAAAACTCTTTCATTTTAGAAGAAACCTGAAGAAACAATGCCGATTCGTCCACCAAAGAAAGAAATCAGAGCCCCAAAAATAATATCAAAAGATACAAATAAAGTAGGACACGTTCATGTTCACACGCCTTTGATCGTCGATGAAGTATTCAAACCCTTCAACTCTGATATAACACCTAGAGACGTAGACAATAAGGACGATATTCCTTCACAAAGTGACGAAGTTACTACAATTATAAGGGCTGAACGAGTAACAGTTGAGAGCCCCAATACTGTGCATTATGCTGCTGAAAATAAGGTTCAAATTGAAAATAAAACTGAGCAAACCGTATCAGAATTGATACCCTCTCAGACTAATATGGAAACCGTTCAGAAAAAAGCAATCAAAGTGATTTCTACTCAAGCTGATGAAGACTCTGAATATATAGTACAGAAAGTTGAAACTGCAACAGTAACTGACGTGCTACCTGCAAAAGAATCAAACATTACTAACGATTTTGCGTCACCTAAACCAAATGTAGATAAATTTGAATTTAAAGACGTTAAACCAAAAGTATATCCTGCAAAATTGAGACTTTCAAGAGAAGTAAGTAAAACAAACGATATAGGATCGCCTACATCTAATATAGACAAACTTGAATTTAATGACCCTAGACACAAAGCTTTAAGTCCTACACGATTAAGTATGACTAAAGAACTGTTATCACCGGTCATAATACCTGGATTTAAGCCTGTCAGTGAATTGCTGAGAAGTTTTGAATCTAAACAAGATACTAGTAAAACGTTTACCAGAAGAAGCGTTAGCAAAGTTGAAAACAATACAGTAATTGGCAAAACAGTAAGAAATTCTGTTACTGATGTCACAGTGACTAACAATGTATTAGATAAAGCAATAAAGCATACTATAAATGAGACACAAGTTAAAACTATCCTTGATGAGACACCAGATAAACCTCCTGAAATTCCCACATCTAATCCATTTGAAAGTCGAGCTATACACACCCAAATTTCAAACACAGACTCTTACGATAATGAAGTTTATGATGATTTTGAAATAATAAATGATTATAAAAGCTTAGACGATGTATTTTCACGAGATACTGAGCAGATTAAACTTAAATTGAGACAAGAGGATGATTTTAAGCGAGCAAAATCACTTGCAGAGCTAGACCTAGGTGATGCAGTGAAAGGAAAAGTGAATAATATTATTTTGAGAATGAAATCGGTTGACAAAATGGAAGTGGAGAGAAAGGAAGCTATAGTAAAGAAAGAGATGCCACGAAAGAGGTCGGTTTCGGAGAAAATTGCTTTGTTTGAGGTAAGTTCCGTAACACCAACTAGGTTATCCAGAACAGGTGTACTAAGCTGAAAGGAGGTGATTTACAATATCATTATAAACATTTTTTACCGGGGGACCAAACCAGAACTCAAGAAAAAAATCTCCTGTTTCATACATTTTCTCTAATTCCGGCTTGGCCCCATAGTAAAAGTTGTTCATGGTCTTGATCACCCCCTTTCGGGTTACAGAATACATAATTTTTTATTTGCAACAAAAATAAGAGGTACATTACATAACGACAAAACAAATGATAAAACACAAAAAACAACAGTATTTTAACTAGTATTTCTGTCACTAAACTGGTCCCAACTGGTTAGTACAGGGCAAGCAGATAATTAGCCACAAGCTGCGCGAAACCTAATCCTGAATTCCCGACTGAATCTCACTTTAAAACAACTATGCGAGGATCTGGTTTCCCGCAGCTTGTAGCTAACTTCACAGCCGCCAAGTAGTTGATTCGGCCCATACTATAATAGATCCAACCGTTTATTTTCTTTTTTGACAGCACCAATATCACCAATCGCTGTGCGCCACCATAGCCATAGAATGTAAATTTTTAAAAAACGTTTGTTATTTCATGTAATTTATAAAAAAACTACTGCACTTATGGACTCAATTTGTCAAAGATGATTATTATACGGGATCGAGGAGCAAACTTAGGCAGTTGTCATATTTTTAAAACCTCGCATTTAAAAGTTAACTTTTGCGTAACATGACGCAGTTACGTTCTATTGGTGCTGTCAAAAAGAAAATAAACGGTTGGATCTATTATAGATACTAATTAGAGCTGTGATTACCTAATTTAAAGTCAATATTGAAATAAGTCCCTAATAAATATTTATCGTCCTATGACCCTAATTTTGCCACATGTCTTCTGCGTCACATTTGTTGCATTTAAGTTAGATTGCACTTTATCAGTGCCCCCTTTACTACGGTAGTGATGTTGTTAAATACATATTCCGTCTTCATACAAACGGTCGGAACGCGAATCATACCTTTTTACGAGGGGGAAATCTTCTAAAGATGCCCTAACTGCATTGGGGTGCAGAAGGGTTATGTGGGATTGTACTGTCTTCCCGCTAAAGTACAATGTAGGTGTCTTCAAATCCCGAGTGAATAGGTATCTTCTAGGTAAGCGTATTACATCCTAGACCGCATATCTGCTTAACATCAGGTAGTGTGTAGTCAAACGCAAACCTTTTTATTTTTAAAATTGGCAAAAGTGCCTTTATTAACTACAACAAAACTACACTACTAATACGCAAAAAGCATTGGATCATCCTCAGACCTTTGAAGGTCTAAAGATAATCCAAATGCTCGCACCCACTGCCAGTTGGCAGCGTGCCCAGCATGCTGGCTGCATTGCCACGCTGAATGGCAATGCTTATGCGTTGAGCCAAATAAACACCAGCATTTTGGTCACGCGTCGCGTCCACCAGACGCCCAGAAAGACTTTTGAAAATGATATGAGCTCCCGGCCCCCACGGACCCAATGTCTCAACTCCAAATGGCTCAAATATGTAACCACTACCGAGGTTAGCATATTTGCGCCGCTTGTGCTGCTCCGCCGAATAAACGCAAACCTAATCGAAATTAAAAAAAAAAAAAAAAAAACTGAAACCCCCTCGGTGGCCAGCCTTTGTGCCTTCTTGGGAGCTCCGGGATCTCCAAAGGAGCACACCGGTGCTCCCAGCACTTCACACGACTACTCGCCTGGTGATTAAACCAGGCTTGTACCGTCCTTTACGACAGCGTTGCCACACACGCTGCCGTCCTCCTCGGGCCCGCTTGAGTGGATGGCCAGAGCCCTAACTCTGTCCACCCACGAGCCCAGGGGTCCCCTTTTAGTAGCTCTTACAGGCAGGGGATACCGATGCCGTATTCTAGTGCCCCGGCATCAGGCCGGGAATCATCCTACACGCTTCGGAGTTAGGTAGGTATACACTCGGTACGCAACAGTCGCAAGGACGCGCCGTGGGGGTGAACGAACGTGTGGGTTTGTAATCAGTAACCGTGGTTATATCTTCTTTGCCGTGGTGGTCTAGTGGTAGTGACACCCGCCTTACAATCGTGAGGTCGTGGGTTCAAATCCCGGTCCCGTACCAATGAGTTTTTCGGAATTAATGTACGGAATTTAACACCACTGGCTTTTCGGTGAAGGAAAACATCGTGAAGCAAACTGCATACGTCCGTAGAAGAAATTCGATGGTGTAGGTATGTGAATCTACCAACACGCACTGGGCCAGTTTGGTGGATATGGTCCAATCACCCTTCGCATGGGCCTACGTCCTGCAGTAGCCTATTAAGCGGCCATCCAATCTACAATTTATTAAACTGACTTTTCTCCATAAAACCTTGAAGTTGTCTTATAAAAAAATTAAACAATATTCTCAAAACTATACGGTAGGGGATTCAAAACTCAAAACATAATTGAAAAATCTTCGCTCGATAGAAATTAAATGCGAAAATACCGCTTTTTAAAACAAATTCATGATTTCTAAGAAAGTTTATTGCATTTTTGGGCACTTTTCTACACGTTTACAATATTTTTTTTGAAACTGTTATTTATGCACATGAATTATAGCTTTAATTCCATAAAATTCAGGAAAAAGTGGTAATACCAATTTTTAATACCCATTTAATGTTGATTTTTGAATGCAAAAATCGGGCGAAACCGGGGGCGTATTGGTCTTCATCTGCTCATATGAAAAATTACGCTGATACTATGGCGCCTTAAAGAGGCTGATACAATACAGCACAAGCGTGCGATTTTCCTGCCAGGGGGGCAGCCGTAGCGCTTGTTACGCACTGCGTGCGTGGCCACGCGGGGCTGTAGGGACTTATTTGAAGGACAGGGAAGAGTCACAATAGTGTTAGATACTACTACCGTACCTTACAATTGTTAAATACATATTATTATCTTGTTTTTCGTATATTTAGTAAATCGTTAGTAACTTATTTGTAAGTTATTAGGAATGGTGTCGTTAGTTTTGTGCAACTTCTTACGTGGTTCGGTGAGATTATTTCTTACGTATATTGTTAGACAAAATTTAAAAAAAATAAAAATCGGCCAAGTGCGAGTCGGACTCGCGCACGAAGGGTTCCGTACCGTATGGAAGCCCCATACCTCTTGCCGTTAAAAAAGTCCTAAAAATTACGTTTGTTGTATGGGAAATAATTATTTATTTTATTCTGGTTTTAGTATTTGTTGTTATAGCGGCAACAGAAATACATCATCTGTGAAAATTTCAGCTGCCTAGCTATCACGGTTCATGAGATACAGCCCGGTGACAGACAGACGGACATCGAAGTCTTAGTAATATGGTCCCGTTTTTACCCTTTGGATACGGAAACCTAAAAAACTAAAAAATGCTCAAATTAATCTTATAAAAAATCTCGATCGCGGTAGCTAAAGTACTGCGCAGGAATTAAACATGTCGATTTGGTGGGATGTCGATATTGTTACAATAACAGTAAGTTTTTTTTATTTGAATATCGAGGTAAATGGACGATAAACCCGGAAAAGCAATTGTCTTACAAAATGGATGGTATGATTGGAGAGTCCTCTCCGAATGTTTCCTAATAACGAGTCATCACGAGTAATTTTGAATCATCAAAATTATTAATAACAAGCTGATTTTTTGTGTGCAGCTTAGTAAATGTTTGTACAATCAAATGGCTACATAGTCCTACAAATTTAGTGGTATGTTTTTCCAGTCCCACGCTTAAAAGTTGTTTATACCTGCGCAGTAATTTAGCTACCTCAATCGCGATTTTTTTACAAGACTAATCTGGGCGTCTCGTCTAACATAACCTGCTCACGAAGGTTCAGCCTGTTATTAATCACTTTAAGATCATAGGAGAGGGCTGCTGGACTATTATTACAATTAGTCCGTGAGTTAGATTATCCAAAAATATTGGACACGTATTTTTTCTTTTTTCATTCAAACAACAAATGGCAAAGATAATCCTTGTCAAAGTTCAGGAGTGGGGGTCGTAACGTCATCTCTTTCACAGAAGTCTATACATTTGTATGGTACTTGTGACGTCACGCGGAACTTTAACAGGCTAAATCTTTAGATTTTTTGTTTAATTGACAAAAGAAAAAATACGTGTCTAATATTTTTTGTTAGTCTATCTGACGGACTAATTATAATTTTTTAGTCATAATGCCCATTCAGACCATAATTGTGAACAATTTTTACTATGGGTCCAACCCGGATATCGGAACGATTTAGTTTTACTATGGGTCCAACCCGGATATCGGAACGATTTAGTTTTACTATGGGTCCAACCCGGATATCGGAACGATTTAGTTTTACTATGGGTCCAACCCGGATATCGGAACGATTTAGTTTTACTATGGGTCCAACCCGGATATCGGAACGATTTAGTTTTACTATGGGTCCAACCCGGATATCGGAACGATTTAGTTTTTACTCACGACGAGATGCGGCGTAGCTGCTATATTGTAGCCATGGTAACTTTTCGAAATCACCAAAAACGGTTTTTTGGTTCATCCATCATCTATCCATCAGCCATAGGACGTCCACAGCTGGACATAGGCCTCCCCTATAAATCTCCAATAAGACCGGTTGGAAGCGGCTTGCATCCACCGTGATCCTGCGGTCTTAATGAGGTCATCCGTCCACCTTGTAGGTGGACGTCCTACGCTGCGCTTGCCGGTGCGTGGTCTCCACTCGAGAACTTTTCGACCCTATCGGTCATCAGTCCTCCGCGCTATGTGCCCTGCCCATTGCCACTTCAACTTGCCAATCCGCTGGGCTACGTCGGTAACTTTGGTTCTTCTACGTATCTCCTCATTCCTGATTCGATCTCGCAGAGAGACTCCGAGCATAGCCCTCTCCATAGCTCGTTGGGTTACTTGGAGCTTACTAATAAGGCCCATAGTTAGAGACCACGTTTTTCGGTTACGTAGTCGGAATCAAGTTTTAGTTACAATACCTAAGGGCTCCATAGACGATGTGTCCAAATTTCATATTTTCGGATCATGATAGATATCTTTTGACATTGGTTGTAAAATATGGCGGCCTTGGGCAAGATTCAACAGCCTGCTGGCGGCAAATACGTAAATCCGCCACTGTGGTCGTCAAAGCGCTTTTCGCTATTAAACATACCTACCTATGTCTTATATGTCGTAATTTCATCACCAGTGCCGCTTAAATAAATAATGCTTAATAAATAAATAAAAACATTTATTAGGTATTATAAAAAGTGGAGGTACTTACAAATAATAATCTTAAAAATAAGTTGCGGTGGAATGTCGCAAAAGTACCTCTAAAATATTTGGACCTTACCTACACTAGGTCTCGTAAGAGCCTGTATAGCAGGGAACAATTTTTTATTGGTCCTTTGACCGCTAAAGTAACCTAAAGTAAGTCTAATACGACTACCTCGGTGGCTCAGTGGTTAATGACCCTGACTTCTGGGCCAAAGAGGCGTGGGTTCGATCCCCACCCAGGACAAATATTTATGTGATGAACATAAGTGTTTGCTCTGTGTCTGGGTGTTATTTAGTTACTATTTACATAAGTATGTATTTAAAAATAAGTATATGTAGTATATCAGTCTCTGGCAGCCATATCACAAGCTATGCTTAGTTTGGGGTCAGAGGCCGTGTGTAAGATGTCCCCAAAATATTTATTATTCACATTTTATATTTATTTATTTCTTGCGGCGGCGTCGTGTGTCGGGTCGTTCTTCTCCCTCAAATATGGTCGAGGAGAGCGATGGCTGGCACATGCGTCACACTCGTGATCGGGTGCTGCATGCGGGTCGCCGGTTTGCTCGCGGCATTCACGCAGTGCACTGAAACTACCAGCTTAGACTAAGATTTAAACTAACCCATCTCTATTGTACAGTCGCATTCTTTCAATTGTAACTTAGTTAACAAAGGGCAAAGACCCTGGAGTCTGTAGATCATTAAATTTAAATTAAAAAAAAAACATACTAATGTCTTTTACGTCTTAATTTCATCGCCAATGCTGCTTAATGCAATGGACGCATTCCATTTGGAAGGATCGTTAGTGGGGACCCGGAAACTGCTACGATACTTACGTAACGGTCTACGTGATAACTAGTTTATTACTAAACTATTTTAGTATTAAGTCCGCACTTCACTTCCGATTGAAGTGCCCGTAGACCGCTTCTTTTGACTCGCGCACTCAATTCATTTTTTTTTTCAATTCAATTCATTCTTATTCATAAAAAACTTAGTAACATGACAGTGTTTAATACTAAATCGTTACTAATCTACATTTAATTAACTTAATTGAATTTGCCTTCTTCAATTATTGATATATGAGATCATTTAAACAACAGCTTAAAAAATTGACTAAGAACTAATATTATAGCTAACGAATATAACAATGCATTTGGTACACAGCATTAAAAAATACGCAACCAAAAACATACCTATGTAATAATAGTGTGTTTCTCACTGTGAAAATGCTCAATGTTACGTAGAATTTAAATTAAGAATCTCAATTAAAATAGCAAATACCTATCAAATAAATAAGTCCTATTGACTAAGTCAAAAAAAAACATGGGATTAATCATTATAATTTTATTAACAAACTGATTTTTTATCGTGAAAATTTGAATTGGTCGATTTTTTCAAGACCTAGATATCCGTTACCTGACACAGGTTTTATTAATTACTTAATTATGTAGTTTTTTAATATTTTTATTCATAGATATAGTTTTATTAGTATTGTTTTTAAACCAAAAAAACTCCATTTACGTGGAAAAGCTAAAAATTTCAAATAATTCAAGTGCTTTTATAAATAAATTAATAGAATCGATGGATTACAGCAAATTAATTACTTCGAGCCATATTTTTATCGAAGAAAACTGCTAAATCCCTACCCCCTTTACGATTGTGTATTGTTTCTCGATAAGCAAATATGACTCTTATGCGATGGACTTACGGACTACAGCGCTCAGCTCGTCTCTACACAACTCCACTGCGATTATTTGGAATGCGGACAGTTATAACACCTAGATGTACGCAACGTCATCTATTTTTACCCGATGCTGCGCAAAAGAGGGTAATGTTCTTATTGTCAAACGTATTTTATAGATTTTGTTCGTACACAACGACGATATATTTAAACATTTAAAACTTCATCTCTCTCGCGCAATTTCACGTTTGTTCGCCGCTTGGCGTCGAAACTCTTGGTCCGTGTCTAAGAAAATTCTTTAAGACCGTTTCGCCAAAACTTGTAGACGCTGCTGGTGACAAGAGAGCTGGCTCATTCCTCGCACAGAGAATCTCTTTAGCCGTTCAGCGTGGGAATGCAGCCAGCGTTCTTGGCACCCTACCACACGGACACAGTATTTGTTACGATTTTTAGCCTCTGTTTATTTATTTATTTTAATTTGTATATAGGTAGGTTTCATATTTTTGGTTCATTTGTATATATTAGGTACCTAGTTTAGAATTATATTTCAATGTTTTTTAGGTTATAAAAATAAACTAAAAGTATTTCACGTTAGATAAATAAATTACGGTTTAGTATTTTTTTTTTGGATTTTTACGTGAATTTCCAAAAACTAATCAATCTTGCATATGTGCGAGTGAGACAGCTGAAGCCGAAAGACTGTAATATTTTTATTTCTTTTTACAAGCTTTTATTTAACTTGCAATGTATATAATTATGTAAGTACCTAAGTAAGTATAAATTTGACCAACTTTTTTGAACTGAAATTTTGCGCGCATATGTATATCGCGTGACAATGCAATAATATGGTACCATGGAGCTGATCTGATGATGGAGTCGGAAGGTGGCCATAGGAACTCCTGTACTAAACAAGATAGACCCGTCGTGTTTGGGCTCGTTTTACTTGTCTTGGCTAGCACTCTGCTGCTACATGATACCCAGGATCTCAAAAGCTTGTATTTAAAAACTCATATTTTTATAATATTTTATTCCAGGGCAAACTAACCCCTTCTAAAAGCGAAACCCCCCTCCCCCTACGCATTTTCAAATCCGAACCAACTGAATTTAGAACAGAACAAAAGAGGTTCCAAAGCACAGAATCTAAGCACAATCGAACAGAAAAACAAAACGTCACAGAAGTACGAAAGAGTGAAGAAGAAGATAGGAGTATGGAAAACGATCAAGAAGTAATACAGAAGAAGATAGAAGAGTTGAATGGGGCTAGGATTAAATATGGAACAGTTGATGTGCCTGAGATAGAACTCAGCAATGGTATGAAAATGCCTGTGTTAGCTATTGGTACAGCTTTGGTAAGTAATCTTTTGACTTTACTTTTTATATACCTTTAGGCCCCGAGTTCACCAACGCTTGTTTAAGTTAAACTTGTGATTACTGTATTTAACCAACGGTTTTTGCTTGCTGAACAGCAAAATTTCGTTAAAAATCTGTTTAAAATTTAACCGGTAGATAAATTAATCATCTGTTGTGAACTAACTAGGGTCTAAAACCCGAGTTTAAAAACAGTAATCACACGTTTTACTTAATCAAGCGTTGGTGAACTTTGGTCGAAACAGTTTGGTACTACAGGGTTATCCAGAGTTATGTACAAACCCGAAAGGAGGTAAGTAAGGCCATCATCTTTCTGAACAACTTTTACTATGGCGTCAAACCGGAATAGGAAAAAAAACAGCAGTCTTATACATCTTATCGATTCCGGGTTGTTGATTCCACAGATGATTTATTTTTCTCGAATTCCGGGTTTGTCCCGTTATAAAAAGTAAATCATAATGATAGTCTGCTACTGGAGCTGGACATAGGCCTCCCTCCCCTATGAATCTCCAATAAGACCGGTTGGAAGCGACTTGTATCCAGCGTGACCCTGCGTTTAAGCCCAGCTGATTGGCAAGTTAAAGTGGCAGTGGACAGGGCACATAACTTGATGGACTGATAGCCGATGGGGTCGAAAAGTTCTGTAGTGAAGACTTCATACTCGTATCTACAAGCGCAGCGTTTGACGTCCACCTACGAGGTGGACAGATGATTTCATCAACACCGCAGGATTACGCTGGATGAACCCTGTATAACTTAGTTTTAGTTTAGTTTAAGTTTTGATTTGTGTTGATTTTAGTTAATGTATCTCTTTGTTTGTTTATTCATGACTACAATCCAATGTCTTCGACCTATAGGTTGACTGGTAGATAATCCTATTTAGCGTTAAGTCCTCCTTTTGTACAAATGATGTGCAATAAAGTGTTAAATAAAATAAAATAATAACTTTACAAACAACGCAATCTACGTTCCAGCTGGACCCGCGCCTGATTCACCACATCATATCGGCAGCCATCGACCTCGGCTACCGCGCGATAGACACGGCATACATATACGGCAACGAGAAAGAAGTCGGACAAGCCATCAGGGCGAAGATAGCCGATGGAACTGTTAAACGGTAAGATAAATTGAATTATTTATTTTTAATTATAGCCTATGTATTATTTTGATGTATACCTAAGCATTACTATTGCAAAGTTTCATCTCAATCCGGTCAGTAGTTTTTGCGTGAAAAAGGAACAAACATCCATATCATTACCGTGTCCATACATACAAACTTTCGCGTTTATAATATTACTAGTAGGAAGTAGGATAGTACGGTGATTATGACATTAATTCTAGTCCATCAGCACTCCAAACAACAAGCAAATATTAAAAGCAATTTAGATAAGAACGGTCATCGACCTCGAGTACTACTTTATAGATATACCTAGACAATCTTAGGGCCAAGCGTTTAGAACCTACGTTCTTTTATCTTTTGTCTTTTAAGAGGATTCTGAATCGACCAGTGTTTTTGTGTTTTCAACAGAACATCGAGAGAATTCGCGAAACATTTTTATGAAGTTTACGTTCCAGAAGAAAAATCTTTTCACTCCTTAAACTGTAGGTTCAAACTAAAAACTGTATAGATGTCGACAAAACTGTATATCTACAGATAATACTGTAGAGTTGGCTTTTCCGCCTCAATGTCATAATTATCCAAATCTTTATCAATCTAAGATCATCGATTTATACTTTATTCTATACCTAAGCTGATAAAAGATAAACACTTTAACTAATTCGTCGTGAATGTCGTAATTATCCGAGTGTGTCCTAGGTTAATTGGTAAAGCACTGGGATGCAAACCTGCGTATGCAGGTTCAAATCCTATGAATATGAAGCGTTCATGAACAATTTTGGAATTATCTTAAAAATAAAATCTCTCGTCAATATTCAGAAGTTCTTATAACTTTAATTGAGTGATAACCTGTCTAATACGAGTATCACAGGTGGCGCCGCCAACGCTATAAGTTGGTTAAAATGATAAACACTGCACAAATTCGACGCAAAGTCAGGACTGCGAATTAGCTAAGTTGGGAGAGCGTCGGGCTAGTGATCCGAAGACGCAGGTTCGAGTCCTGCATCCGCGACGAATCTTTGAAATATTTATTACAAATATAACTCTTTGAGTTAAACCTAGTGTGATGCACTGTTAAATTAAAATCATTTATTTTTTTCTTAACAATAACTATTTTTCAATAAAATTTTCAGAGAAGATCTATTCATCATCTCCAAGTTGTGGAGTAACTGCCACCGCACAGACCTGGTGGAGCCGGCTTGCAGAGCATCCTTAGAAGCCATGGGTCTGGACTACTTTGACCTCTACCTCATTCACAACCCCATGTCTTTCAAGGTAAATTCATCATCAATATAATTCCGTTAAGTATTCTCTGGTAGACACATATAGGCCTCAAAAATCGAATTATTTTTCTCTTTCCAAATCGATGGCCTCAAATCTTTGTTTTAAATACCCAATTATTTAGTGTATACAGGGTTATTTCTAATCAATTAGCATCCTTTTATTATTATTATTCCTTTTATTCACATTAACTCACAAGCAAAGCTTGGTCCTTTGGTAGGCATCAGTGGAGCCGAAGCCAACACTGAGAGGCCCTTTTCAATCACTTATTATAAAACATACAAAATGTTGTGTACAAAAAGTAGAATGAAACTATTGCTAGATGTGACTTACAGGATATCGGGTTATTGTGATGTAGTGATCGATGACTTAAAAATATGGTCTATGGAATGAGGTACGGCACCCGCCAAATAATGCCTCATTTCAAATATCCAGGCGGGTGGTGACTTGCCATCCACTAAATGGGCCCCCCGTAATAGCTACCGTATATTGGTGGCCGTACCGTTATTATTATTATAAATTAAATTATTATTATTCTTATTCTGCTTATTCTGTACATCAAAACTAACAACATTTGTTCTGCGACTTTTTTCAGAACTCAAAAAAAACAGCTGTTCCATACATTTTGTAGCGGGTGAACGATATTTTTATGGAACAACAAAATTAGTTATTAGACAAAAGTCGTAAAACAAAAGTTGTTAGAATTGAGTACCTCCTCCGGTTTGGTTCGTCGGTCAAAAATATAATTAATCCGTCAGATAGACTATCAATAATTATTTTTTTCCAAAAAATAGCAAGACCGACTTCACCCGTGTACAGAATTCGCGAATATTTCGCACTGATTGATGTAGCATTTTTCACATTATTGTTGATTTATACAAAATTACTCAGCCGATTTTGATAGAATTTAAATGGGACCAATTTCTAAGTATACTCTTTCTAATAAAGTAACCTACCCTCATAATATAAAAATAATTATCAAAATCGGACTAGGTACTATATAAAAAGTTATGAGTAGTTATACATAAAACAAATGTATAGACTTCTGTAAGAGAGGTGATGTCACGACCCCCAAACTTTTACACGGTTTATCATTGTCATTTGTTAAATACGTGTCTAATATTTTTTGATAATCTAACCGACGGACTTAATTATAATAATTATTTTTTTACACTCACCATGCCTATTAGGAAGTTAAACGCACCTTTCATAAGCCCGTAGATAGGCCTTTTATCTATCTATCTGAAAAGAGATAATGCAAAATGGGCTCAGACTACTCGTAGGTACAGTAGCTCAAAAAATCCGTTAAACTATGATAAATAAATGCGCAGAGTAAAACAACCGCATCAAATGCTTAATTTATGAGTAATTTCACATTTTCCGATTTGATTTTTGTTCACTCATTGAATTACTGTCATTTTGGTCACATCCTTAATACCCGAATACACGAAATTACTTTTAATGGACACTGTTATTGTAAAAAATAACGGAAAAATCATTTTCCGAAAGAAACAAAGCAAATTATGAAATACTGTACCCTTTAGTGGCCCAATTTCTATGCTTATTTGCAATATCTCCTTTATTGGTGTTTAACAATTTTGTATTCCAGGAAGGCGGAGCTCCTATCCCAAAGATAGCGACTGTGATCCAGTACTCCGAGTATGACTACTTGGACGCCTGGTACGGAATGGAACAGCTGGTGTCTAAGGTTGGTTTTCTTTTTAACCGACTTCTAAAAAGGAGGTCTTATATTCGTCTGTACCTATGTATTTTTTTTTGTGTTTACTGTACTGTACGAGTACCAGCCTTTTTAATAGTCCACTGCAGAATGGCCTATCCAAGAAGGGTGATTAGGCCATATCCACCATGCTATGGCCCAGTGCGGGTTGGTGGATTCACACACGCCATCGAATTTCTTCTACGGACGTATGCAGGTTGCCTCACGATGTTTTCCTTCACCGAAAAACCAGTGGTGTGAAATTCCATACATAATTTCCAAGGAATTCATTGGTACGGGATCGGGATTTGAACCCACGACCTCACGATTGTAAGGCGGGTGTCATTACCACTAGACCACCACGACTTTTTTGTGTATGTTCATCGATATTTTCGCCAACTGTGAACCGTTTTTTATTTTATTTTGAAAATGGCAAAAAATTATAGTTTTATTATTTTCGAGTAAACTGACTTTAGGTACAGCTTACAGTCGTGCAGGCATGGATCTGGCTAGCAAACGCAACACGGCAACAATTTCGTCTCTAAGTGAGAAAATATAATTTTAGAGCTTCACCATAACTTTGTCTCGATTTAACACGTCGATAGAAATTATGTCATGATATGTCCCTATGCTAACTCGGCAACCCTCAAAAAATGATATGGGCACGGTCACCTAAAGTTTGGATACATGAATTTCGAATCGAATCATTACAAAAATCGTGTCACCAACACGGTCGGATTTAGAGGTGTGGGGGCCCCGGAACAACAAAAGAACAAAAGGCCCCTTCAATTCTTTTCATGGTCTCCCAGGTATGGCCCATATTAGCAACAAAACTATAAACTCACACCACACAAATCATACAATACTGTTTTAGAGTCAACGGACAGTCAATAAACACGTTCATTATAAACCATGCACACAGGGAATCCGGTGAAAAAGGGTCCGTTGTCCAGTGAAACAAATTGCTGTGAACAGGCGCTCTTCCCAGCGCGGAGCCGGCTTCGTTAAATCGCACTATTCATCGGATACATACTTAACATGATTTTATCTATGTACTTTCTTTAAAGTGAACAATTTTTTTAATGTAGATAGATTTTTTTCCGAAATCTATTGTAGAGGCCCCAGGCAGTTGTCCCTGTTGCCCCCCCTCAAATATAGCCCTTGTTACGAAGATCTATAATTTCTGTAACATTATGTTTTGCGTATTTCAGGGTCTGGCCCGAGCTGTGGGCGTGAGCAACTTCAACTCGGTTCAACTGCAGCGTGTCTTGGACAAGGGACGAGTCAAGCCTGTCGTCAACCAGGTGATAAAATACCTACTGACAAACTCATAACCTAAAAAAATGGCAAGTGGAGCCCTCCGCGCGGGAGAAGTGAAACTACAACGCAATAGTGCTTTCACACCCCCTCCATCATAGCGTTAAACGTTTAACGCAACCTTGTTGGAATAAGATAAGCTAAGATAACGTTTATTGTTCCAAATTGTGTACATAAGTCGCATTACAAGTTTCACTTCAAAAACAAATTACTGCTTACTTAAAACACATTACTGATCCAAACTTCTTGGCGATTGTGAAGTTAGCCACAAGTTGCGCAAAACCCAAACCTGACTGAAGTTCACTTAACAACTGCGCGAGGATTGAGTTTTGTGTGCTAATCATGTCCGAGTTCGACTCGCAGTTTTCGCTATGTCGTCCACCCATCTTGCTGCCGGACAAGGCTCCACTTGCTTTGCTTCGGCCACCACTCTGGCACCGCCCTACTCCTCCTGTCGTCACTTCGCCTGGCCACGTGTCCTGCCCAACTCCACCTTAAGTTTCATGACAGCGGATCCCACGCCGTAAACTTTGGTTCTCCGTAGAATTTTCGTGTTTCGGATTCGGTGTCTTGGTGATTGATACCGAGCATGGAGCTCTTCATGACTTTTTGAGACAGTCATGTTGATTAAGTTGTATCTTTTTCCAGGTGGAATGCCACCCGTACCTCTCGCAGCAGCGTTTAGACCTGTTCTGCAGCGAGCGCAACGTTATCCTCAGCTGCTTTGGATCCCTTGGTTCTAAGGGAACTCCTCTCGAGTACAAGAACGGGCAGCCTGCTGTCATTGATGATGCCCTGGTACAAGTAATGGCTTCTGGCTTGGGGATCACTCCAGCACAGTTACTTATCAGGTAATAGGATGTCCACTGGTAAGGTACTCCAATGGGACTGTAAGATTCTCGAAAGGAGACCCTAAACTGGCAAGCGTAGCGCAAGACTTCCGCCAGCAAGGTGGACCGACGATTACAAGTACTAGGGTAGCAGAAAGTTGTAGGCACGCTAAAATTACTTCGAATCCCTCAGCTCTAAAAGAACTCCTCTCGAGTATAAGAACGGGCAGCCAGCTGTCATTGATGATGCCCTGGTACAAGTCATGGCTTCAGGGTTGGGGATCACTCCAGCACAGTTACTCAGGTATGAATCTTTATAATAACAGTCATAAGACGTACAGTGTAGGATATGGTAGATATAGTCCGCGCCATACAAGTTGGCTGATGGGAAGTTATGCGCAGAACGCTGCGCAAAAGCCGGAATACAGGTATGCGCGGGAGCCAGAGGCATTCGCGCCGGAGCACACCCGTCCACCAAACTCATGCCTCCCGCACGCTCCCTACGCCTGTGCTCACCACTACGCCACGCAGCGTCGGCACTGTGCACTGTGCAATAATTAGCGAATTACGGCGAAATGTCATCTGCGGCTAACTTCCCATCCACCGATTTGTGTAGCGCGGCCTATACTTACTTCTTAAATAATCCAAAAAGACTAGGGTTGAAGCGGTTTGAATTGCGCGTGCCGACGATGGAGTCCAATAAGAACGTAAGATTCACGAAGAGAGACCATGGAGCGGCAAGCGCAGTGCAAGACATTCCCCAACAAGATATACAGACGATTACAAGTACTAGGGTAGCAGAAAGTTGTAGGTAGACTAAAATATCCGGCCTCAAAATCAAATATTCAGCTTCAGCCCCCATATGGGCCACGTTTTGCTACTCCAATGTCCGACTCCTAGTGAGCGAAGCGGTTCCGGGAAAAGTTCTCAATCCTCCCACCACATTGATGTTTCATGTTTTTTTTTTTTATTCAGAATAGGTTTGCGTTTGACCACATGCTGCCTGATGTTGAGCAGATAAGTGGTCTAGGTTGTAGCACGCTTACCTAGAAGATATCTACCTATTTACTAGGGATTTGAAGACGCCCACGTTGTACATTAGAAATCTGATATCTATGCGCAGAAATCAGCAGGCAGGCCGTAAGATGGAAGCTTGCCAATTAGGCTCTCATGCCAGACCCTGTCAAAAGCTTTGGAGATGTCCAAGGAGACAGCCAGCGTCTCTCCGTGCTTTTCGATGACCTCACTCCAGATGTGTGTGGCGTACGCCAGAAGGTCCCCAGTAGACCGGTTTCGGCGAAAGCCGTTATGATGGTCATGTTAAAACTATCGGACGTGTGTTCCTGCATAGCCCACGAATATTTAATTTGACACGATTTATTAATAATTATATTTTTATAATTTATTCCAGCTACCAGCTAGAAAACAACCACAGCGTGATAGTGAAGGCATCGTCTGCTAAACATCTTCACGACAACCTCCTCGCTGCCGCCGTGACTCTTACTACCGGTCAAGTGGACGCTTTACATGCTCTCAACCGAAACAAACGCATGTTCACTTTCAAAGGGTAAGTAATAGACAATACAGCTATGTAATAGACACTATTGAAGGCATCGTCCGCTAAACATCTTCACGACAACCTTCTCGCAGCCAACGTCACTCTCACCACCGGTCAAGTGGACGCCTTACATGCTCTCAACCGAAACAAACGCATGTTCACTTTCAAAGGGTATGTAATAGACACTATAGCTGTGTTATAGACTCTAGTGAAAGCTAAACATCTGCTCGATAACCAAGGATAAGTGTTTTCAGTCAACGTGACTTTCACCACCGGACATGTGGACGCGCTACATGCTCTCAACCGAAACAAACGCATGTTCAAAGGGTATACGATAGACACTAGTGAATATAGTGTGTGAATAGACATTTCAATTACAGTTGGTATTTCTGACATCTTATTTTTTTAATATTGTATTTTGAATTTTATGTAATGTACCAAATTATTAATTTATTGTAAAATTATGCCTAATAATTCTGTTGAGTATATAATGAATAATAATTGTTATTTTGACAATTCGTAAGGTGTTGCTCATAGTATATTATTGTATACCAATGTATGTAATTATCCTTACTGAAAATAAATGAATCTATCTATCTACTTAAGATCATTTATTTGTAAAAACATGGTAATAGTGTACAACATACCAAGTCGTCAAGTGAAGTCAAGTGAAGGCGTCGGTGTGATACTCACCACCGGTTTACATGCTCTCGGCAGAAACATACGCATGGTCACTTTCAAAGGGTGTGTAAAGACACTAGTGAAGGCATTGTCCTCTAAACATCTGCACTCACTCTCACACACACACACACTCACACTCACCACCGGGCAGGTGGACTCGCTAAATGCTCTCAACAAGAACAAACACATGTTCACTATCAAAGATATGTAAAAGACACTATGGCTATGTAATAGACATTAGTGAAGGCATCATCCGCTAAACATCTCTCAACTGAAACAAACACGTCATGTTCACTTTCAAAGGGTAAAGGGTATGTAAATAGACACTACAGCTATATACCTAATAGACACTAGTGAAAGCATCGCCCGCTAAATATCTGCACGCCAACCAAAGACAGGTGGAAGCTTTACATGCTCTCAACCAAAACAAACGCATGTTCACTTTCAAAGGATATGTAATAGACACTCTAGTGAAGTCCTCCTCCGCGAGACCTCTGTGCAACAAGCTGCTTTTCAGTTTTATTCAGTAAGTCCAAAATGTATGAAGGTAATTTGAAAGAAGAATATGCAAAGCAGACCACTGTATTGCTACTATGCGCGAGCGCAGTGAGCACAAATTTTTTTTCGCCATGCTATTTGTCTTGCCTACTGCCATTTCTACATGCCAACCCACTACGGCTACGTCGGTAAATTTGTTAAATATGTATACTGATAGAAAATACCTATTCATTTTAGGCTTATTGACCATAGACTGACTCTTTATTGATCATAACTTTTTTTGTTCCAGAATGGGCGACACACATAAGAACTACCCCTTCAACATTGCCTTTTAGGCTGACCATAGATAAGCGTTTGACCGCAGCTGCAAACCACAAAAACTCTATGATATACAGGGTTATTTCCAATCAATTAGCATCCATTTAACGGTTTATTCTGTACATCAAAACTAACAACTTTTATTCTACGAAAAGTTGCTGTTCCATAGAAAAATATCGTTCACCCGCGACAAAATATACGGAGCAGCTGATTTTTTTTTTAGTTTTGACAAACGTTGTTAGTTTTGATGTACAGAATAAGCGCCTAAAAGGATGCTAATTGATTAGAAATAACCCTATATAGACCTTATCTAATTACCCTGTACTAAGCCAAAATAATGATTAAGACCATCATTATGAATTACTTTTACTATGGGGCCAACCCAAAATTAGAGAAAATAAATCAGCTGTTCCTTATAAAACTGCAACTCAATATCGACAAAATGCATGATACCTACAGCTGACTTTTTTCTGGAATTCCGGGTTGGCCCCATAGTAAAAGTTGTTTTACTGACCCATATGCCTCCTAGATCCGGAGGCGGAACTTAAGTACTATTTTTAGAGGTTGTAAATATTTTACAGTATATTTATTTATTCAGTGGTAGGTATATTGTACAATACGTCATATCAATTATAAATAACTAGCAGCGCCCCGCGGTTTTACCCGCGTTGTGCCCGTTCCCGTGGGAATTTCGGAAATTTTTATACATATAAACCTTCCTCTTGAATCACTCTATCCATTAAAACAAACCGCATCAAAATCCGTTGCGTAGTTTTAAAGATTTAAGCATACAGACAAACAAACAAACAAACAAACGAAAATAGCGACTTTATTTTATACTATTTTATACTATGTAAGGACTATGTAAGGATGGCCGATTATTTATATTTGATTTAAAGGGGGCTCCCACACAGTACGGAACTGTGTGGCAGCCCCCTTTTAAAATTTATTTCATTTTAATTAATTATTGAAGTAAGCATACAATTAAATATTCTGTCAATATTTCAAGCGTCTACCTGTTAACGTTATTAATTTCGAGTGAAAAACGGCTAAAAATTCAGGTTTGTTGTATGGGAGCCTCCCTTAAACATTTATTTTATTTTGCTTTTATTATTTGTTGTTATAGCGGCAACAGAAATACATCATCTGTGAAAATTTCAACTGTAGCTACCACGGGTCATGAGATACAGCCTGGTGACAGACAGACGGACGGACAGCGGAGTCTTAGTAATAGGGTCCCGTTTTTGCCCTTAGGGTACGGAACCCTAAAAAAATAAGCTTGATTCGGCCATACTTATATAATAAATATTTATCGAAGCTTTAGCCTCACCACAGAATCCTAGGATTTTTTAGTTATTTATTAATTATTATAATAAACTTTATAGTGTTAAGATTATATTATAATTTACATTTTTATAATTTATGTTATGTTCGAGATTATTAAGTAATGATTAGTATTATTTTTGTAAGACTTTAAATATGCTACGATATATTTTAATATTGTCAATTTTATTTTGAATTTGAATTTTTGATGTTAGTAGGTATTTTGATATCTGCTATAGGTCGAATCATATACAGTGTTATATCTAATCAATTAGCATCCTTTCAGGGTCTTATTCTGTACATCAAAACTAACAATTTTAGTTCTACGACTTTTGACAAAACTCAAAAATAAAAAATCTGCTGTTCCATACATTTGGTGCGGGTGAACGATATTTTTCTATGACAGAACAACTTTTTTTGAGAATTAATAAAAAGTCGTAGAACAAAAGTTGTTGGTTTTGAATCAAAACAACTTTTGATGTACAGAATATAAGCCCCTGAAAAGATGCTAATTGATTGAAAATAACCCTGTATAAACAAGTCGGCGGATTTAAAGTTAGCTAATAGCCCGAGATCCTATGCCAGATAAAATAACAAATGAAGGATATGTTTTCATATAAATTAGTGAAACATTCTTAAATTTCAAATACTTGCGGCCACATTTCGCAAATATATTGTCTTATTAATATAATAGGGATGTTTACTGGGTATAACAATCATTATTATAACTAGTCCGTCAGTTAGATTATTGAAAAATATTGGATACGTATTTTTTCTTTTGTCAATCAAACAATTAGTGACAAAGATAAACCTTGTCAAAGTTTGAGACTGGTGACGGCACTAGCCGGTACATTTGATAGCGGTTAGTGACGTCACGCGGAACTTTAATGGACTGTATCTTCATCAATGTTAAATTTTCAAAAGGAAAAATACGTGTCTAATATTTTTTGACAATCCATTTGACGGACTGATTATATTTTTTTTAGTAAAGAAGCCTATTACGTAAAAAATTGGTTTGAACTGTGTACGCTATGAGAGGGCTTAGCAAGAACATTCTTGCGGTGGGATCTCGGACTATAAGTACCTACAAGGTGCGCAATATCCAACTCTGACTGATTAAGCTCAAAAAGCTGCGCATTAATTGAATATTGCGCAGCTTGTAGCTTACTTCACATCCGCCAACTTGTAAGATTCGACTTATACTAGTTACTCTATAAATTAATTAAAGTAAATAATTATATTAAACCAAGGAACAAGCGATGTGAGTTGAGAGTAATTTTTGATAAATAAATGATGAATTGAATCAGATCTTTGTTTGTTGTTAGGTGATAACAAAACCCCAACGCTTATGATTCTTACCGTAGTTAACAAAAAAACTGAACTTTGAAATGGCTGAACCAATTTTGACTAAACAAGTCTATTATAACAACACTCCCGACTAGCTTTTCATCTGTCAAACAAAATTAATACAGTTCATCCGTTCGTTCGGCATTTAAAACAATCATCGGCCAAGTACGATTCGGACTCGCGCACGGAGGGTTCCGTACTGTATGGGACCCTTAAATATTTATTTTACTTAAATTTTATTATTTATTATTGAAGTGAATATAAAACTAAATATTCTGTGAAAATTTCAAGCATCTACCTGTTACCATTATTAACATAGAGCGAAAAACGTCTAAAAATTCAGGTTTGTTGTATGGGAGCCCCCCTTAAATATTTGTTTTATTTTGTTTTTAGTATTTGTTGTTATAGCGGCAACAGAAATACATCATCTATGAAAATTTCAGCTGCCTAGCTATCATGGTTCATGAGATACAGCCCGGTGATAGACGGACAGACGGACATCGAAGTCTTAGTAATAGGGTCCCGTTTTTCCCTTTGGGTACGGAACCCTAAAAACATGCCATGTCGGTGGTTTGGAAGCTACGATACCACTTCGAAAACACACACACACACGCCCGCACGCACGCACGCATAGGTAATAGGCGATTTCTTTTTAGGGTTCCGTACCCAAAGGGTAAAAACGGGACGGACTCCGCTGTCCGTCTGTCTGTCTGTCACCAGGCTGTATCTCATGAACTGTTATAGCTAGAAAGCTGAAAATTTATATTTAAGGGGGGCTCCCATACAACAAACCTGAATTTTTAGCCGTTTCTCGCTCGATATTAATAATGGTAACTGGTAAATGCTTGAAATATTCACAGCATATTTAGTTGTATATTCACAATTAAATTAGAATGAAATAAATATTTAAGGGAGTCTCGTACAGTACGGAACCGTTCGTGCGCGAGTCGTACTCGTATTTGGCCGATTAACTTAATTAATTAACTTGATTAAATAATCACTCACTTTTTAGCCCAGCGGAATCTGCCCCACCAGGGGTGTCGCGCGATTTTAAATTAAATTGGTGGTGCCATGAAGTGCAAATTTTACTGCAAAATTTTAATCATTATAGCGCCCCACCGAAAGATTAGATAAGCGAAGACATTAAAATTGTAAATATAAGCCTAATCATCTCAAGTCGAAAAATTACAGCTCGTATTTAAGAATATAATTATCTAGATATGTAGTAGGTGAAGAGAGACCATCGTAAAATCGTGCACTTTTCACAAGAAATGAAGATTTTTGCCAATCACAACACGCGTGTTGGTCATATATTACATTTTGACCAACAAAAACTATGACAAAGACAAAAAATAATAAGTTCCACTCTTTAATTCCTAGCAAATTATGTGCCTGTGCTGTGTTGTGATCTCGCTTACGCTTAGTATTATTATTCACTTAGCAAATCTATGAATGATGAAATACTACGCAAGCCATAAATAAAGTTAAGTGTTTCATCATTCATTTCTTTGATTCAGACTTCAGTCATATTATAAACACTGATGCCAACACATTTTATAGCTACATCTAGCTATTTTTACACACCTGGCAGCTACAATTTCTAAAAAAAATTACTACGTTTTTTTAGCTATTTTTCAACAAATCGACTTCATCTTCTTTAAGAGTTACTTTTTATGATAAACATTTCAAAAATTCGTCGCGGATGCAGGATTCGAACCTTGCGTCTTCGGATCACTAGCCCGACGCTCTGGACCACTGAGTTAACCCGCTATACTGATTTTTGAAATGTTTATCATAAAAAGTAACTCTTTGAGATAAACCTAGTGTGGGATGCACTATAAAATTAAAATCATTTCATTTTCTTTGTTAATTTTTTCTACTTTTGTCTGTTGTCGTAGATCGCTTATTCCCACATGGATTCTGCGTAGTTATTATTTTAACCGTTTTGAGTTGGCTAGTCATCAATTTGTGTCGTAACTAGTGCAGTGAGATATTTGTTTTAATTTTAATTAACTAAAGTAACCAGAAAATATTAGGACTCAGTCTAACTTTAAGCATATTTAACATTTTTTTCCTGTTTTGTTTCTGTAATAGAGTCTGGCCAACGAATGCTGTCCAAGAAAAAAGGCGTTTTATAATTACTAGACGACCCGCCCCGGCTTCGCACAGGTGTATTATACATATAAACCTTCCTCTTGAATCACTCTACCATTAAAAAAACCGCATCAAAATCCGTTGCGTAGTTTTAAAGATTTAAGCATACAGACAAACAAACAGACAAAAATAGCGACTTTATTTTATCCTATGTAAGGATAATTTAGCATGCACGTAGTTCTATAAACTACATGCATGCTAAATTTCATGGAGATCAGCTGAGCGGTACTAGAAAACAAGCTAACAGCTCTTGATTTTTTAAAATTCCCGCCTTTTTTCTTGGACAGCTTTCGTTGGCCAGACTCTAATTACAGAGATAAAATGCGGAAATGTCTATAAAAATGATAATACATAATTCTCGTTTTTATAATCATAACATCTGATTAGGAATAGCACTAGTTTTTTATGCTGTATTGGCGGATTGTGTTGTACTTTAGAAATTAAATTAAGATCCTTGTAACCACAATTTCTACGAATCCATACTTTTGACTTTGATTTTGGGTCTACTCAAAAAACAGAAGATTTATTCCCAAAAACACAGAACTGAGTTAGAGCTTAGATAAATTTTAAGCTTTTGGGATGAGAAAATGTGGGAATCTGGCAACTTCTTATACAAGATCTAGCTACAGACGATAGTGCAGTTGTCAACACTGATTATAAATAATTATTCTTCTATGGTGTGTGGTCGACTGTTATAAAGCAATGGTCTCAATCAATTACAAATTGTAAACTTAGAAAACTGAATAAAATTCGAGGGATTGTGCTTCCTTTTTAAAAATACTGGGTAAGTTTTATTATTTTTATATTTTATTTAGTTATTACATAAAACTATGGTATAGACTATAGATCTTTCGGTCCACTAGTACACAGGACTTAATTGTAGCTAACTAGTATGTACCTAGGAATAGAATATTTTGTATTTTGTAGTAAACGCGACTAAGGCCTAGTTTCGGAAAAGATAATAATATAAACGAGATATGTTTTTACTTTATTATTCAGGCTTCACATTGATACTTAAAATATATAACTTACTAGCTGTCCGTCCCGGCTTCGCCCGGGTACAATTATAATCGGCCAAGTACGAGCCGGACTCGCGCACGGAGGGTTCCGTACTGTATGGGAGCCCCCCTTAAATATTTATTTTATTTTAATTTTATTATTTATTATTGAAGTGAATATAAAATTAAATTTTCTGTGACAATTTCAAGCATCTACCTGTTACCATTATTATATAGAGCGAAAAACGTCTAAAAAATCAGGTTTGTTGTATGGGAGCCCCCCTTAAATATTTATTTTCTGTTCTTTTTAGTATTGTTGTTATAACGGCAACCGAAATACATCATCTGTGAAAATTTCAGCTGCCTAGCTATCATGGTTCATGAGATACAGCCCGGTGACAGACAGACGGACAGACGACTTCGAAGTCTTAGTAATAGGGTCCCGTTTTTCCCTTTGGGTACGGAACCCTAAAAAAAAGCCAAATAGTAAGGATCCGTCTTTTTTTTTTTTTTTTTAATATAATATAGCTTATGTTCATCGGGGATAGTGTAGCTTTCTGACAGTGAAAGATTTTATCAAATCGGTTCAGTAGTTTCTATTAGTTATTAGTTAGCCTATTCGATGCAAACAAACAATCAAATCTTTCCTCATTATAGTATTGGTATAGATAAAATAGAACTAAGCTCAATGCGTAAGCTAAAACCTTTTGAAGGAAGCCGCATGCAATTACTACTTCTTACAAAACAGTATGAACAATGATCACTTAAAAATCGGCCAAGAACGTGTAGGACTCGCGCACGAAGGGTTCCGTACTATATGGGGGCCCCTCAAATATTTATTTTATGTATTTTAATTTAATTATTTAAAATTGAATCGAATATACGACTTAATATTATGTGAATATTTAATATTTCAACTACTTGTTGCATCTACTTGTTACCATTATTAATATCGAGCGAAAAACAGTTAAAAATTCAGGTTTGTTGTATGGGAGCCCCCCTTAATTATTTATTTTATTCTGGTTTTAGTATTTGTTGTTATAGCGGCAACATCATACATCAACATCACAAATACATCATCTGTGAAAATTTCAACTGCCTAGCTATCATGGTTCATGAGATACAGCCCGGTGACAGACAGACAGACGGACATCGAAGTCTCAGTAATAGGTTCCCGTTTTTACCCTTTGGGTACGGAACCCTAAAAATTAAAAATTTGTGCCGTGAGAAGAGTTAGAGAGAGCGGAGTAGTTGATCATATCGGTCATGACAGAGTTCAATTTAATTTTACATTTCATTAATGAATTTCCGAAAATATCGAACTGGTTGTAGGTAATTCTGAAATTTATAAATGAGGGGCACAGGAGAATTGGCACCTACAGCTCTACATATGGGGCAAATGGAGTCATTGGGTTATACCTAAAGGGAATTAGAAGTTTTTTTTTAATGCAAATAAGTCCGCGTTTGACCACCTTCTCGCCTGATGGTAAGCGACGTTGTGGTCGAAGATGAAGCACGCAGACCTAGAAGATACCTCTTCACTCTGACCTTGAAAAGCTTTAGATTATATCTCTTAGGAAAGAGGAAAGCAGGTAGACTGTTCCATTCCCTGATGGTACAAATCAGAAATGTTGAGTCAAACCGCTTCGTACGTATCGAAGGAATATCGACAGTGTAGGGGTGGTAATGTGGCGTCCTTCTACTTGTCCTGTAGTAAAAAGGGGATGGTAGGATAAGGTCGTGCAGCTCGGATGCACACTGTCCGAAATGAATCCTATAAAAAATGGACAGACTCGCAACTCTACGGCGATGTCGTTTATTGGACAATCAATTATGTTATGAACGTATTGCAAAGGTACCTATCCATAGAATTAGAACTAAAGTACCTATGTATCCATTGTTGTGCATACAGGTAACAATCGTACAATAGGTAGATAGATGAATTCTTTATTGTACTCACCAAAACTATAGACAAGGAAAACAATTTTAATGGAACGTATAGCTAGTGTAACAACCGGCGACCTTATCGCTAAAAAGCATTTTCTTCCAGGCAACCGTTACAATTATTAAAAAAAAACCCGCCAGCAAAAAATATTTGAAATATATTTTTATTGAGCTATTAGAGTTTAGTTTGAGCTACTTTATAACTTTCGTACCTACGAGTAGTTAAATGAAAGAATGAGGTATAAATTATCCTTACATAGTATAAAATAAAGTCGCTATTTTTGTCTGTTTGTTTGTCTGTATGCTTAAATCTTTAAAACTACGCAACGGATTTTGATGTGGTTTTTTTTAATGGATAGAGTGATTCAAGAGGAAGGTTTATATGTATAATACACCTGTGCGAAGCCGGGGCGGGTCGTCTGCACACAAATCTGCGGGACACAAATCTGCAATTTTCCCGCTAATAAAAACGTTTCAAATCAATTACATAATTAACTATTCCTTACTTTTATAATTTACCCTACTAAGTAAGTAAGTTCGTATAGGCCGGGTGGCTAGCCCTAGTGTCAGAGTTTTTAGACCGCCTGAAGGCCTCTGACATGGCTAAGCTTTTAAAACAACCGGGACCTACAATTTAACGTGTCATCCCAGCCACGGTAGCGCTCAGTTGGAGAATGCCACCCGCGGTCACCCATCCAAATACCGACCGTGCGGAACGTTGCTACTTTGCTACTACTCTTTGGGTTTGATTTATTATTTTTCTGATCGAGCGAGCATAAGGCAGCAAAACGTCTCAACATGGAAGCAGCTTGCATCCATCGGTCTCTATCGTTGGTCTAACAAGTCGGTGGACGTCTTGCGCTACGCTTGCCGGTACGTGGTCTCCATTCGAGAACTTTTTCAATACGCCCGATTGGAAGCAGCTTAGCTAGTTAAGCGAACGCTTCCAATTTCAAATTCAACGTTCATTTTCTTGTCAAAATAGGTAGAGTTTGTGCAAAAAGAGAACCGTCGTGGCGTTACGGTGAACTAACAATAAGATTTTAATCAGCAGCCAAGGTATCGACTTTACCTACTTGGTAGACGCGAGTACTGCGAATTTACAATGGAAATTAACGTGGTTTTCACACATTTTAAATGATATACAACGGGACTCACTCACGTGTACGGATAGTCTTAAACCACGACTTCGCGTTCGGCGACCTTTCTCAAGTTGGCGAGTGCTAGCACGCGGAGCCGTCTCGCAATGCACTGAGAATTGATTACTGCGAATTGTTGTCTACCAAGTATCAAACACTTTTAGTTGCACTAGCAATGACAGCAGTGTTTTCAACGTAACAAAATTAGTAAAATGGCACACGGGCGACCTCACCTACGACGCTTCTCTTTTTGCACAAACTCTACACGATTCTAACATAGTGATCTACATAATTGAGTAAATTATATGTAGATTAATTAACGTACCTGTATGTACCAGCCTTTTTAATAGTCTACTGCAGGACGTAGGCCTACCAGGTGATTGGGCCATATCCACAACGCTGGCCCAGTGCGGGTTGGTGGATTAATTAACGACTTAGCATTAAACACTCATATACGTTACTTAGTTTTATATGAAAAAAATTGTATTTAAAAAAAATTGTATTGTTCTAGGAACGCCCTACTGCACAGGAACAACATAGGTACGTCACTGCAGCACATATTCCTATGTGGAGTTTCCAGCACATCATTAGGTGAAGTGTCATTTCTCTGCTTAAAAAGGGTAAATAAAAATGGTGAACTACTTCATATACGCTAAAGATTTTTCGGGTTCGACGCATAACACAAAGTTTTACCACACAAACGGTTTGAAATCCTTAGATCAATTCAAAAAGCATGTAGATAACATGACCAAAGAACTGGCGAGTGCGGAAGACCTTCCCACAGAGTCGAAGATAATCTACTTGCACTGGGGAACTCGATGTTACGAAGTCGATGAGCACACAACTGTGGAAACGTACAAACAAATGAAAGGTGATATGGGTACTGAACCGATTACAATAATCCATTGGATTCAGCAAAATAACGATATCTGCAATTACAACAATAAAATAAAGTTGCTGTACATCATCACAGATGGAGAAATCGGAAGCAGCAATGCAGCTAAATGTATAGAATCCAACGAGAATATGCACTATGAAACTGTCGTGTTTCATGCATTCAATGAGAATCTAAATGAAATCGACCTTTCAGTAGCAGCATCATTTTTCAAGAAACGTTGCATGGTCTACAGAAATTACGAACTTTTTGACGACATTGATATTGCTGACGAGTATGACTACGGGAGACTCAACGTCGATAACTTCGAATCAGAAAAAGAACATCTAAAGTCTTATATTAAGCTTAAGTTTATCACAAAATTCAAACATGATATTCAAGCGTTGGAAGAGATAGATAAATTGAAGGAGCTGCGAAATCGGCTAATTTATGAGTTGTCATCGAGAAAGGAGATGAACGAAGTTAACTTGGAGACGAAGAACAGGGAAGTGTTTTTGAGCGAATTTGTTCGCACGAACTGGTATAGGAATCTGAAAGCCCCGATACACGGTAAGGAAGCAGACATTGAATCTTCCATCTCAACTTTGATAAATTTCATTGTCAATGAGAAAAAATCTTACGCATTTAACGCATTGAAGTTTGACAGGACATTTAACAGCTTAGTTGAAAAGGAGCCCATTTGTGATACTCATGTTAATTTCACTGCTGAACAAGAAATCGAATTCCCTAACATCACGAATAACGAGGAAGGAATCCCTGTAATAATCCTAACAGAATTCAGTTTGCTAGACAAAATTATCTTTAACACCACAAAACTACCGAGTGCAGTATCCTCTCCCAGTTTTAATAAGTTTCATAAGGCGATGCAGTGTCCGTTGTTTTTGCTCAACGATCCAGATATAAGTGAATCGATCGGCTACTTCTACACTCTGAATGCTTACAAACTGCTGTTAGAAAAGACTACAAAAACAGAACCACGAACTCTAAAACCGTTCCATGACGGTGTTGTACTCACTGACACCGAAGAGTTCGACAAATATAATGATTACATTGTGTCGGCGACGTATTTTAATTTCAAAAAAGTTCATTACAATATTGGTTTGTTTTATTTTGTGCTGTGGAAAATTTGTGAGAACAAAGACTGGATGGATAGAAATGTCGTTGAGCAATTCAAGCAATATGCGTTGCGGCGGATCAGTAAGACGGTTTGCAAAATTGGGCTGTCATCGCTGCCACTAAGTCCTCCGATGAAAACATCGCTGCCAACTGCGCTGTGGTATTGTCTGGAATTGTCTTCTGTAATTTTCAAAGATGATGCTCAACATTTCATGCAGGAACGTCTAAGAATGTACTATCGCGTGGCGGACGCCATGGTCGAGATTTTAACGTATCTTAATTACGATCTGGACTCAGAGTTTATTGGAAAACGTGTAGATATGATAAGTCACGTGAATATACTGAAAAGAATACCAGAATATGAACTAAAAGTATTTCATTTGCTGGAAGGAATCTTCAAGAAGGAAGAACACTTTCTTGTTAGCGTTATCGAAAACCGAAATAATCTGCACAAACTCAATTACCTTAAATTGAACCACAAAGACATGTTGAGAGACGAAGTTATTGATGAAAAAGTTCATTTAAATGATTTCGTACACATGATGTATCATGTACGTGATATGAACTTTATTAAGGCCAATAAGCACATGTATGAAATATGTGACAAAACATTCCGTCCTTTCTTTGCTATTGCCCGAAATAAATCGTTTTACACGGAACTGGCTAAGATTACTAAAAAGGTTGTAATCAGTAACGATGGCGACAAACGTAAAATTGAAATTTCCTACAAGCCAATTGATGAGTTAAATTTTGATAAAATACTGTCTTTGTATAATCTGTTTATTAAATGCGTGATTAAATATAAGAAATATCCAACTCTGGCAGAATACGTATGGTATATTGCCTGCATGAAGGCATGTAATTATACACACGGTTATACGATTACAATTTTTCAACCCAACATCTGTTTATGCGCTCAGTATGTTTATTCGCGGTATCAGAACATAATATCAAATGTCAGTGTCAAAGAGTTCATCAAAGTATGCAAAACTTATGTCAATCGATCTGAACGTATAAAAGCAGAAGAAGTGATAAAATTCAATAATGACGAAGAAATAAATCAATTTATTTCAAGTGAAGAAGCCAAAGTTAACATGAAGAAAAATAATTAGACAAGAACGATTTGCCTGCAGAATCACCTTCTGTATAGCGTCAAGAGCTCTAAGTTAATTTTGTTTTTAAGAAATTTGTGTGAAAAACTTTTAATAACATAACTTAAATTCTGTTTATAATTTATTTTAATTCAAAAAACATTTCCCCAAACGAAATTTGCGGAAAAAAATTTAACGCGGTATGTGGATAGCGACAAAACGTAACATGACGCGTTAAATAACGTGTCTATACAATCATGGGCTCTATTTTTAGGGTTCCGTACCCAAAGGGAAAAACGGGACCCTATTACTAAGACTTCGATGTCCGTTTGTCCGTCTGTCTGTCTGTCTGTCACCGGGCTGTATCTCATGAACCATGATAGCTAGGCAGCTGAAAATTTCACAGATGATATATTTCTGTTGCCGCTATAACAACAAATACTAAAAACAAAATAAAATAAATATTTAAGGGGGGCTTCCACACAACAAACCTGATTTTTAGACGTTTTTCAATCTAAATTAATAATGGTAACAGGTACATGCTTGAAATTTTCACAGAATATTTAGTTTTATATTCACTTCAATAGTAAAATTAAAATAAAATAAATATTTAAGGGGCTCCCATACAGTACGGAACCCTCCGTGCGCGAGTCCGACTCGTACTTGGCCGATTATTTAAACTCTGTATAGGTACCAATCAAAGACTAATGACAATGCATTTATGCATTGTCATTAGTCATTTTTTCATTTACTAAAAAGTGAAAAATAAATCTGATCTCTCAAAGTAGGGCAAAATCGAGCTCAGAGGGGTTGGTTACAAGCAAACAAGCAAGCAAACATACATGTGAAACCACGGACGTATATATAGCTCTTGCAAGGGGGGGGTCCAACTTTTGTTTTCGACTGTCCAAAAAAAAGGAGTATGATTGTTAAAAAAAAATGGAATGGAAAGTGGGAGGTATGTTTATATGTACCTCATTTACATAGCTTTAGCTGCTGCTCTAATTTTGATAAGTGTATGACGGAGTAAGCACCTAAGTTCCGTTATCAGCGAACTCATAAGAATCTTATTAGAATCCAATTCTAGTACTACGTAGTAATATAGCTCGATGCTATAGGTAAATAAACTACCTAGGTATATTGAAAATATTGTTAACTAGCTTTTACCCGCGGCTTCGCCCGCGTTATATTTTGATTTTGGCTAATGTTTATGTCGGCTGCGAAACCTAACCTAAGCGACAAACATCAGAATACCTTAGAGGAATGCTTTTGTAGGTTAAGTTACGGTTGGAGTGTATATACAACCCCCTGTGTATTCCCGCCTTGTCGTGGCGGGGGAGGTCTAAGGCAGCTGAAAAGGCGGCGCTCGAAGTCTCCCTCTTCTTTGGGTCTTTCCCCCAAGGCAGCTTAGAGGCCGGCACTCGTTGTTCAGCCGCTTTTAACTAAAGCAGCTGAGAGGATGGCCGGTAGGTTGCCTGCCTTATGAAGAGTGATGCTTCTGAGGCGGGCTGCAGTGCCGCTCTTGCCACGCTGCAGCCGAGGATTAGGGGCTGCGGTGGGATGGAACTGGTTGTGTGGGTGCCGCCACCTACCCTACTTTCCGCTAGGCCGTCAACCTGTTGGCAGACGCAGTGGGGCTGCAGGGGAAGAGAAGTGTCAGTATCGCGATGGCCGTTTTCACTGCCCTCTGCAGTTGAAAAGGCGGGCGCTAAGCTACTATGACTGACCCGTTGCACTGGGACCAGGGCGTTGGAATGCTGTCCGACGCTCAGTGCTGGTTAGTCCCGAGTGGTGGATGACGATGTGTCTTGTGCTCCGAAACACTCCGTCATTATTGCGGGAGCGCAAGCTCCGTTATGGAGCCCGAATCTGGGCTAGCGCTGTTGAGTGCCGCGAAGGAGTGCGAAAAATGTAGGAACGTCCTAAACTTGAAATGACAGGTTATTTCTGGCGTTTAGACGGCTGCTACCGCGGCCCGCTCGCTAAGTTTTTATCCTATCCTACGGGGACTCTTAAAGTTTTTGGGATAAAAAGTGGCCTATGTCACTTTTCGTCTTTCAAACTATATTCATGCAATAAGCCAAGGCAATCCGTTGCTCCGTTGCTGAGAAAAAGTTATTGTCTTATCCTACGGGAACCGCAATTTTTTCGGAATGAGAAGTATCCTATGTACCGTTGTACCTATCACTGTTATTGACATTTTAATACTTATGACATTTGTTTTTTGAAATTATTGGAATTGTCCTATTGTACTCGATCTGTGACGTATACTGTTGTATAAATAAAGGAATATGAATATGAATATAATATGTCACTTTCCGTCTTCCAAACTATGCCCACCCCAAAAATCAAGTCAATCCGTTGCTCCATTGCTGAGAAACAGTTATTGTCCTATCCCATGGGAATCACGAATTTTCTCGAGATAAAGAAGTATCCTATTATCACTTTCTGTCTTTTAAACCATAGGTATCCATACCAAAAATCAAGTCAATCTTTTGCTCCGTTGCCGCGTCAAAGAGGAACAAATCAACAAACTTTTCGGATTGATAATATTAAAGTAGGTATGATGATTCTGTACCATAAAGGTAGAATAAAGAAACATGTTAAACCTCTAATGATAGTAGATTTAAAAATATTTTTAATGTCAGACAAAATGACGGCCTGGTATTTAAACGTCATAGTAACATGTGGCATGCAGAGCGAAAAAAACATTTTATCTAATTTTAATGTCAGTTGTCATTTTCAATCCATACTTTATTTCCTCTTCAAGGGGACATAATGGTGGAAAAACAATTTGTCCCCTTGCCATGCTACCTGTGATTTATAAAAGTCTGCAGACAATGTCACCTGTCATCTAATTACGTTTCGCTGTGACGTTTCATTAATCCATATTAGCGTCATAGAGGAATTAATCACTTAGCGTCTTTGTGATAGTGGCGACAGTTTTGCTTTCGATAGTTTTTGTCCTGTCCTACAGGAACTATGCAATTTTTTGCTTAACGTCTAACGCTTAGCATCTAAAATTCGACGCGCTAGGTTTTGCTCTTGAGTCTCAGCAGTTCTTTGCGCTGCGTGATGCTCGGCATCTAAAAGTCGCCGCGCTTGACTTTCTCCTTAAGTCTCAGCATCTCTCTGAGCTGCGTGACGCTCAGCATCTAAAATTCGACGCGCTTGGTTTTTTGCTCTTGAGTCTCAGCAGTTCTTTGCGCTGCGTGATGCTCAGCATCTAAAAGTCGCCGCGCTTGACTTTCAACTTCAGTCTCAGCAGCTCTCTGAGCTGCGTGACGCTCAGCATCTAAAATTCGACGTGCTTGGTTTTGCTCTTGAGTCTCAGCAGCTCTTTGAGATGCGTGGCGCTCGGCATCTAATGTCAAACGCGTTTAAGTGTGCTCTTCAGACTCTTGGCTTCTAGCAATTTTCTTTACGCGAGCTCCGCTAGAACTACGCGCTAGATTCGATTTGCGTTTTGTAGGCTACCTATTAGAATGAAAACTACGTAATTAAACTGAAAAAATACATGTAACCTTCTCTAAAGTTTACAGGAAAAGTTTGATTGACTTTGACATTTGCAACTTGAGCAGCCTTGAATGGGCATTGGGCATAGAGAATGTAATTTGGAAAGTCAAGATGCAAATTACCATTTGTCATGGTAAAATATAAGTTTTTTCTTCTAAGATTCTAGCCAATGCGTTATCATCCCCCCTTTTCAACTCTTTAAAACTATTTTTTCGAATCAAAAAGTAGCCTATGTCCTTTCTCAGGTTCTAGACTATCTGTGTACCAAATTTTATTCAAATCGGTTCAGTAGTTTTAGCGTGAAAGCGCGACAGACAGACAGAGTTACTTTCGCATTTATAATATTAAAATTAAAATAAGTAAATAAGTAAATAAGTAAAATAAGTAAATAAGTAAATAAGTAAGGATTGTTATAGCTGTACAATATGGAAAATTCAGAGCTATTTTTGGATCTTCTTTTATATTACATTCTTCTTGGTTGCGAGTCTGTCCATTTTCTATAGGATTCATTTCGGAGAGTGTGCATCTGAGCTGCACGATCTTATCCTACCATCCCCTTTTTACTACAGGACAAGAAGGAGGACGCCACATTACCACCCCTACACTGTCGATTTTCCTTCGATACGTACTCGTACGAAGCGGTTTGACTCAACATTTCTGATTCGTACCGCCAGGGAATGGAACAGTCTTCCTGCTTCCCTGTTTCCTAAGAGATATAATCTAAAGCTTTTCAAGGTCAGAGTGAATAGGTATCTTCTAGGTCTGCGTGCTTCATCTTGGACCACAACGTCGCTTACCATCAGGCGAGTTGGTGGTCAAGCGCGGACTTATTCGCGATAAAAAAAAATGATGTTATATTTTATTGTAGGTACAATATGTAGTTACCTACCTATTATTTGAGATCAATTTTAGACCTATAATACTACCTAATAATTATTTAGCGAATATTTTTCCTTATGGTCTTAGGTATACCTATATCTATTTACATTATGGAAATACCAAAATCAGTAGGAAGGCCAGGCCTATCGAGTTATTTATTTGTTGGAATAACATTTTTAATTATTATATTTTTTCCATTATTTTCCTCTTTGAATGATTAGGTTTTGGATTTGATTGATTTAGGATTTTAGTCCACTGCAGGACGTAGGGTGGTTGGGCCATATCCACCACGCTGGCCCAGTGCGGGTTGGTGGATTCACATACGCCATCTATATTTCTTCTACGGACGTATGCAGGTTGCCTCACGATGTTTTCCTTCACCAAAAAGCCAGTGGTGTGAAATTCCGTACATAAATTCCAAAGAACTCATTGGTACGGGACCGGGACTTGAACCCACGACCTCACTACCTCTAGACCACCACGGCTTCCATCCAGGCAGACGAAAGCAAAATCGTCGAGATAAAGCAGAACTTCGCTTTGCTTCGGTCAATTAAACAATCATTGGCAGGATAACTTTAAGGCGGATTCACTATGTCGCGCGAAATCCATTTTATTTTTTATTTTTTGGCATTTCCAGATAAAGCGCAGGTTTATGTGAGCTTCAGTCAGGATTGGATATTGCACAGCTTGTAGCTAACTTCACATCCGCCAACTTGTATGATTCGGCCTATATAATAATATCTACTTAGTTAGCCAGTTTATGCACAAGAGTTCATTAACTAATAATCGGCCAAGTACGAGTCGGACTCGCGCACGGAGGGTTCCGTACTGTATGAGAGCCCTCCTTAAATATTTATTTTATTTTAATTTTATTATTTATTATTGAAGTGAATATAAAACTAAGTATTCTGTGAAAATTTCAAGCATCTACCTGTTACTATTATTAATATAGAGCAAAAAACGTCTAAAAATTCAGGTTTGTTGTATGGAAGCTTCTCTTAAATATTTATTTAATTCTCTTTTTGGTATTTGTTGTTATAGCGGCAGCAGAAATACATCATCTGTGAAAATTTCAGCTGCCTAGCTATCATGGTTCATGAGATACAGCCCGGTGACAGACAGACGGATAGACGGACATCGGAGTCTTAGTAATAGGGTCCCGTTTTTCCCTTTGGGCACGGAACCCTAAAAACTGTAAACATCGATATTCATTGTTTAGGTACTTAAGTATTTCTATTACCGATTTCTCGAGATATCAACGTATTTTTACGTCTATTATAATATTTCGTTACATAATAATTGGGTTAAGACGGGGGTTTTGAGTTATTTTATTCTTTTTCGATGAGATTTTTACCGTCGTGGGTTTTTTTCTAAATTTTTAATTTTGCTTAATTTTATTCCGGGCTTTTTAGACGGATACATTTTTTCGTACATTTTGTCGCGGGTGAACGATATTTTTCTGTGGAACAACAATTATTTTTGAGTTTGACAAAAGCACAGAATTGGCCCTATTACACGTCGCTGGACAAAAGTCGCAGAACATGTTAGTTTTGATGTACAGAATAAGCCCATAAATGCATGCAATTTGATTAGGAATAACCCTGTATACAGGGTTACCCAAAACTGGTGCACTAAGCCGGAAGGGGGTGATTCAAACCAACCCGGAATTAGCTAAAATAAAATCAGCTGTTTCATACATTTTGTCGATTCCGAGTTACAGTTTTACCTATAACTAATATTATGTTATGAATTTTATCTACACTAATGTTGTAACATTCTACTTATGTTTCCAATACTTGACTTATAATGACTACTGTTATAGCGCAGACAACAAAACACTCAATTTAAGCAATTTCACATGATGTTATAATATCCACATCGATATCGTAAAATCTCATTATAACATCAATAAAACGCGACCAATTAACCTGGCGAGCCTTATGTCAAAATCCTCATACAAGTTGTATAAAATTTTGATATTAGGCTGGCTTTTGAAAACAGTTGGGTTATACGTGAAAACTTCGTCGAAACTACTAAACTTACATACACAAAACTCTTTGGTAAGATCTTGTGCCAATGAAATAAAAAAAGAACAACAGCGCGCGGTCGCTCCTGATTGACCCTGCGCGCGCAGCTGCGCTCTCATTGGTTAGATTTTAATGGCGCCAAGTTCACTGTGACAATACACGTACGCGTGAATTTAATGTTTCGCAATATGTTTTTATTTTTTATTTTTATTAGTGAAGATAAAGTAGTGTATGCAACTGCATATAACACGGGTATTAAAACACTCGTTACTATTATTAAACTCGCTGCGCTCGTTTCATAAACTCACACTCGTGTTTTAATACCCTTCATTATATGACAGTTGCATAAACTACTATTATTATTATTTTTAATTTTTCTGACATTGATTGCTGTGTGAGAATTCTGATTTTACTCTGATTACTTGATTTATGTTATGATGTATCGACTTACGTTATTGTATTTCTACTATATGCATATGCATATTATGCCTGAAATAAATTAATTTTATTTTTTACTAGCTTTTGCCCGCGGCTTCGCCCGCATGATATTTCGAGGCCCTACTTTACCACCCTAAATAAAGGAGGTGGAAAAAAAAAACAAAAAAAATTGATTTGACATATTTTGTTTGATTTGACAGTTCTTTTTTGACATTTCTTGGAGCGCACGCTAGAATAGCTCGCAGATGGCAGAATTTTTCCTACTTACTTAACACTTATTGTTATAATATGGAAAATTTACGCAATATCATTATAGCCTATGTGTTATTCTGATATATAAGCTATATAATTGCAAAGTTTCATCTCAATCCGTTCAGTAGTTTTTGCGTGAAAGAGTAACAAACATCCATACATCCATCCTTACAAACTTTCACGTTTATAAGATTTTGTTTTTAGTTTATAAGGAACAGCTGATTTTTTGTCGAATATTGGGTTGGCCCAATAGTAAAAGTCGTTCTTACTGGTGGTTTCAATCACCCTCTGATGGCTTAAAACGGTAAGCAGATAACCCTGCATATGAAAAAAAAACAAGAAATAGCATCAAATTTTTACTTCTAAAGAAAATAATAATTAAACACAAATATCTTAACATTAAATAATAATTAGCTTAATATAACAAACGAAGATTATTTCATTATTTTTCTTCTTTTTAAATGCTCAAAAAGCCCGATTACAGAGGCGCCATCGTAATTATATTAGCTAAATAGCATAGTTATATATATAATATATAATATAATAGCATAGTTTCTTTTTCACTTTAGGCATTCGATAGAGGGAACGCTTTTTACGTTGCTATTAAATTTACGCTGGCGCCTCTGTAATCGGGCTTAACCCATTCAGCGCCGGCAATTTTTTTTAACTTTCACGCCGAGACCGCCCATGGGCGGTTGATTTTAAACTGTAATAATAACTGCGGCATCTGGGTAATATCGTTACTTTTCAAAAAGGCAGTGAATGGGTTAATGTCATCTGTGAAGTGAGCTACAAGCTCCGCAAATCCCCACTCCTCACCCCGCTCACGTATTGCGCAACGAGTCACTTTCACAGACGGCATTATGTTTCTTTCCATTTAAACAAACTTCATTTTGAGATTTTCTTAGGATCAGGTCTTTTCAGCAATCCTGAAAAAAAATTAAAATATTATAGGGTTATTAGCCGTGATGGTCTATGGTCACCTCGCCTTACAATCGTGAGGTCGTGCGTTCAAATCCCGGTCCGGTACCAATGAGTTCTATGGGACTTGTGTACGGAATTTCACACCACTGGCTTTTCGGTGAAGGAAAACATCGTGAGGCAACCTCCATACGTCCGTAGAAGAAATTCAATGGCGTGTGTGACGTATGACGTATGTGACCAAAGTCGGCTAAAAATATAATATAAGTTCATATAGGCCGGGTGGCTAGCCCTGGTGTCAGAGTTTTTAGGCCGCCTAAAGGCCTCTGACTTGGCTAAACGGTTAAAACAACCGGGACCTACAATTTAACATCCGAGCCACAGTAGCGCTCAGTTGGAAAATGCCACCCGCGGTCACCCACCCAAGTACTGACCGTGCGGAACGTTGCTTAATTTCGGTGATCGCTGTCAAACACCTCGTCAAACTACGCTACGAGCGATACCTAAAATCACTACATAGTATAAAACAAAGTGGCTTCCCGCTGTCTGTCCCCAAGTATGCTTATATCTTTAAAACTACGCAACGGATTTAGATGCAGTTTTTTAATAGATAGAGTGATTCAAGAGGAAGGTTTATATGTATAATACACCTGTGCGAAGCCGGGGCGGGTCGCTAATATAATATAATAGTAGATTATGTATCAAGAAAATCAAGTTACAGTAAGCGCGCGAGTTGAATGCAGTCGGGGTCTGAGGTAAAGAGCGGGAGCATCTCCCCCCGATATCCGCACGCCCCACCTCACGCGCCTGGGCGGGTTGGGCGTGCGGATAGCGGGGGGAGACATTCGCATTCCTAAGCTCTGCATTCAACTCGCGCGCCTACTGTATGTCTTACGTCACGGGCGACATTTTGGACCCTGAGCGTAGCGAGCGACTCTACAGTTAATTATTTAGAGCTCTGAGTGAAGCGAGGGGTTCAAGTCGCCCAAGACGAAGACAAACTTGGTTCTAGGGGGCCATACTCTACTTTTCATACATCCTGCCAGAAAATATAACCCCAAGAATATGAGTAACACTTACGTCATATATTCACTAAGTGTAGATAGGTATTAATTAGGCAACTCTGTATTTTTCACCATAAATTAAAACAAATTAGAATGTACCTACTAATTTTCATAGAAAAGCACACAAATCCGTTACCTAATAAAACAGAGAAACTAAATACTACGTGAAATCAGACCATGGCCAGCTCGATTATCATGGCCTAACATGGGCATTGTAAAGAGGTTTTATTCTATAATTTCGAACTGATATAGACACCAGAGGTTTTTCTATAAAATCGAATAAAACCTCCTTACAATGCCCGTTGCCGTGCAATATAAAGAGGCTTTATTCGATTTTACAAAATAAAACTTTTTACGATTGCCTTAAATGTTTTAAGTTAAAAAAAATTCATACGAATTGAACGTTCCAAATTTATAGTAGGGACAAGATAATAGGTCACTTTTGACATTTCATTTATGCAAAGAAAAATATACCTTGTACTAAAGGAATAAAACTCCAAGCCGTATTCGAGAACACTTATCGGTCGTCGTCAATATTGTTTTCATGAGTTTTATTCCTTTAGTGTAAGGTATATTTTTCGTTGCATTCATGAACTGTCAAAAGTGACCTATTATCTTGGCCGAACTTTAAATCACTTTATTCCCTAGGGAATTTCATACAACATTATTGACCTGCCATAGCCCTCGAGATTGGGTTGAGATGATAATGACTTATTTTACGTTGAGATTGTACGACACATAATGAGTCATTTTCGAGCAGGTTAGAAGAAGGAAGGAGGAAGCAACGCTGCGCAAAAGCCGAAATATAGGTATGCGCGGGAGCCAGAGAGACTCGCGCCGGGGCACACCCGCCCGCCAACCTCATGCCTCCCGCACACTCCCTACGCCCGTGCTCACCACTACGCCACGCGGCGTCGGTATTGTGCACACATGCGCAATAATTAGTGAATCACGGCGAAGTGTCATCTGCGGCTAACTTCTCATCCGCCGATTTGTGTGGCGCTTAGTATAGTACGAAAAAAAATAAACTTACTCGGTATATTAGTTAAGTAGTTCTTCTGTTTCATATTGGACTCTGAAGAACTTTTGAATGTTGAAGGCAATTTTCCTGAAAAAATGATATTTATATCAAATTTGGCACTTTTAAACTGCAGCGGCCAGCAACAGAGGCATTGATGGACGCGCGTGAGTAGTGGGCCGAGGCGAAACCTAGCCACACATTTTGACTGCCTCGGTGGCTCAGTGGTTAGTGACCCTAACTTCTGGGTCAAGGAGGCGTGGGTTCGATCCCCACCCAGGGCAAATATTTATGTGATGAACGTAAGTGTTTGCTCTGTGTCTGGGTGTTATTTAGTTACTATTTATATAAGTATGCATTTAAAAATATGTATATGTAGTATATCAGTCTCTGGCAGCCATATCACAAACTTTGCTTTGGGGTCAGAGGCCGTGTGTAAGATGTCCCCTAATATTTATTTTATTTATTTACATACGTGAGTCCATTAGTAGCCCAGACGGGTTATCATTTTAAATTGCAAAAATTCCCGACAGCAATTTATTTTTTATTTTTTTGCATACAACAAACCTGAATTTTTAACCGTTTTTCGCTTAATATTAATAATGGTAACAACTTAAAATATTCAGAGAATATTTAGTTCTATATTCAATTCAATAATAAATATTTAAATTAAAATAAAATAAATATTTAAGGGGGCAGTACGGATCCCTTCGTGTGCGAGTCCTACTCGTACTTGGCCGAATTGGCCCTTTGGGTACGGAACCCTGACAAAAAAGCACAAAATAAAACCTATTCTATAAATACTTACTTGGACTTATACGCAA
This sequence comes from Hypomecis atomaria, assembly GCA_964007245.1. Taxonomy (NCBI): domain Eukaryota; kingdom Metazoa; phylum Arthropoda; class Insecta; order Lepidoptera; family Geometridae; genus Hypomecis; species Hypomecis atomaria. Next base: position 10,074,709 of record OZ023310.1, read on the forward strand.
AGGATTTTTCTTTTTCAAACTCTCGTGTATCGACATTTTCATGGGAATTTTGGAAATTTTCGACCCACTGTCGTTTTCTTTGCCATTTTTCGAATTTTTTCCAATGTTACCAGTTTTCATATTTGTAAATTTGCCGGATTTATTTAAAATTCCAGCTACTTTTTTGTAAGAGATGTTTTTGTGCGATTTAATCAGCATTTTTGGTTTTCCGTCACCATTTTTAGTTGATTTATTCGTGTTAGTTTTAGTAGTATTTTTCGTAATTACCTGTTGATTTTTTTCCTTTACATTAGGATTGTTTTCAAAGTATTTATTAGTTTTAGTAATTTTATTCCTATTTTCTTGATTATTTACCTTTTCAGCGCTGTTATTATCTTCTGTAGGTTTTTCAGTGTTTTTGTTTAGAGTTTTAGGAGCTTCTTTAGAATTTTTGTTAATATCTTTTTCAACTGTCGGTTTTACCTTTTCAGTATCAGTTTTATGAACTTCTTTCGATATCTTTTTTGTATTTTTTGAAGCTTCTGTAGGCTTTTCAGTGTTTTTGTTTACTGTTTTTGCAGTATTCTTGTTAATATATTCAACTGACGATTTTAATTTTTGGATATCAGTTTTTTCAACTTCTTTCGGATTATTTTCTGTATTTTTGGTAGTTTTTTGAACATGATTACCTTTAATCTCATTTCCGATGTTTTTCTGTGAGTTTTCGTCCTTTTTCGGTATGGATTTAACTTTAGATTCTAAATCTTTATTGACAATTGTTTTTTTATCGGTGTTTATTAGTTTAGCATTATTAGTGACTTTTTCATTACTCGGTTTTTCTGTAATGACTTTTTTATTTTTTGCGCTTTTTGGAGCAACTTTTTGATGTTGTGCCTTTGTGTTATTGTCTTTTTTAGGTGCTGTCACAGTGAAATTATTTACGTTTAGTATTGGAATTTCATCTATTTTTGATATTTTTGTGTTATCCGTTCCATGTTGGGTATTATTTTCATTATTTTTTGAACTAGTGGCGTTTTTGTCATTACTAGGTTCTTTTAATTTATCAAATTCTTCAGATTTTTTATTGTTTTTTGTGGCAGCAGTATTTATATCTTTGTTAGACTCTTTTTGTGATTCCCTATTTTTATTTGGAACATTTTTTGTATTGGCAACAATTTTATTTTTACTGGATGGTTTTACAGCAACAGTGTTTATTTCTTTGTTGGACTCTTTTTGAGATTCGCCATTTTTATCTTTTGGGTCATTTTTTGCAATGTCAACAATTTTATTTTTGCTGGATGGTTTTGTATCCAGATTTTTACTGTTGCAATTTTTTGAACTAGTAGACTTTTTATCGTCGCTAGCTACTTTTTGAGATCCCGTGTCCTTGTTTACCTTTTTCTTATGTTTTTCTTGAGCACTGACGTCGTCGTTTTGTTTATTATCGGTAATTACATTTTGAGTGTTAATTTCGTCTTTGTCGACAACTTTCTTCATTTCATCATTGTCGACAAGTTTGTCCTCAGGTTTTGTCGATTTAGTCTTAGCTTTTTCAATATTTTTGCACAGATCTTTTTCATTATTTTTGGTTGTGGACTGTACATCTTTCGTTTTCTTATTTTTAGCAACTTTTGCTCTATTTTCTTCATTTTGATTACCCTCGTCTAGCACATTTTTTAGTTTTTCATTTGGCTTTTCTACAGTATCCTGACTTTTAGCAACTTCATGTTTATTTTTAGCAATTTTATCTTTATTTTTAACATTATCTTTGCTTTTTGCGACTTTTTCTTTATTATTGACAGTTTCTGTTTTTTCTTCTACTTGTTTACCGTTTTTTAATTCATTCGCTTTAGATTGTTCTTCTACGGTTTTTCTGTTAGAATTATCAACATTGTCTTGATTTTTAGTCGCCTTATTTTTTGCTACATCTTTACTTTTATCTTGATTATCTTTTACAACTACGTTATTTTTATCGATTTCACTTGTCTTTACATTATTTGAGTCATCTTTATTAGTCTTCGCTTTTTTAGCAACACTGGCGTCATTTTCAATTGTACCTCTCTTTACAGACTTTCTATTCTGATCTGTATTTTCCTTCCCTTTAGGTTTACCTTTCTTTGGCAAAGATTTAGGTGGTGCCATGATTTGACCATCTATATTATCTTTGTTATTTGCATTTTCTTTATTGTTTTTATTAGTTTTACTACTCTCATCTTCTAAATTGTCATTTTTATTACTTTTTTTAACTTTTTTAGGTTCAGGATTTTCATTTTCGAGTGTCAAACGTCTCTTTTCTACAGTTTTAACAGTTTCCGTCTCTGATTCCATGCTTTCGTATAGCTCTTGTGTGCCCTGAGCTTCTAGACAAGTAGTTATGATCTTGGCAAGTAGTAGTGTGCGTTGATCTGTATCTGTCGATGGATCGCCCAGCTGCTTATGAGCGTGTCTAATTATTTTTATGTAGCATTCATCTGAAAAAAAAAATTGGTTGTCTGTAATTAAAAAATTGGTTGTGTGGTTTACGGACCACAATTTTACGTCATAACCACTGTGAAAACATTGTTGAATCAACAACTGAAACAAGCCGATCGTGCCTCTCTATCGCTTGCTCCGTGCTCTCGCTTGCATGCTCGGCTCAGGCGGAACGTTAAATTTTTTCGCGTGTACAGCGTAGTTTATCGATTTATAAGACGTTATCACATCAATATGTGTGAAATATTAATTTAAAAAGCCAAAAGATGATTAAGACCACTATTATGAACAGCTTTTACTATGGGGCTAATCCGGATTCGAGAAAAAAATAATCGGCCAAGTACGAGTCGGACTCGCGCACGGAGGGTTCCGTACTGTATGGGAGCCCCCCTTAAATATTTATTTAATTTTAAATTTATTATTTATTATTAAATGAAACTATATATTCTGTCAAAATTTCAAGTATCTACCTGGTACCATTATTAACATAGAGCGAAAAACGTCAAAAAAATCAGGTTTGATGTATGGGAGCCCCCCTTAAATATTTATTTTATTTTGTTTTTAGTATTTGTTGTTATAGCGGCAACCAAAATACATCATCTGTGAAAATTTCAGCTGCCTAGCTATCATGTTTCATGAGATACAGCCCCGTGACAGACAGACAGACGGACATCGAAGTCTTAGTAATAGGGTCCCGTTTTTACCTTTGGGTACGGAACCCTAAAAACAACTGTTTTGTATAAAATAGCAACTTAGAATCGACAAAATGTATGAAACACCAGCTAGTCCAGCATGCGACCACGAAAAGCCACGAAATGAACTCTTTTCAACGTGTGAAAAAGTGACAGATATATACTTTGCCATAACGCTGTCTCGTTCTGACAAGTCGAAAGAAATATTACTTCGTGGGCATCCTAGCCCGGCTGGTTTTTCCCCCTCGAAATCCGAGTGGATCTTATAGTAAAAGTTGTTCATATTGATGGTCTGAATCACCCCTCGTCGGCTTAGTACAGGCACAGCCCGGACACTCCGCGATTTTTCATACAAAATCTGCTGTCTTACGCACACTAACACAGTACTTACTCACAGACAACACACATACGCACGGTCGCTACACGCGCATTTGTGTGCGGAACGTCTATGGCTGTCAGCGATCACCACGACGTGACGTCATGCCGCGTGAGTGAGACAGTTGCGTATTCAATTTGCAAAAATGAATATAAATCTAGTGCTTAAAAAAGTATATCAATTACTTAATTTGGAAGTATTTTAGCAAAAATTAATCGATGTAATTCATTTGAAAGAAAATATCAAGAGGAAGTTGCCGAATAATGTAAAATAAGTTCCTTAGGGAAACATTAAAATTTCTTGTTATGTTACGTATCATTGATATTCAACCATACACAATATAAATCTTCTCTATTGTCACAGTCTAGATAGTTTTTATTAGAAAATCAACCGGCCAGTGCAGCCCACACGCGGTGTACAAGCCTCGTCCGTGAAACGCGGGGTGGAAGTGAGGAAGTCTCAAACGGGTGGGGGGTAACGAGTGGCCGTTCTATACGTAGTATTATTATATATTCTTTGGTACAGGGCAAGCAGATAGCCCTGTATAGGGGAGGCCTGTGTCCAGCGGTAGACGTCCTACGGCTAAAACGAACACTTACCCATATTTTCCAAGTCGAATACCATTTTATGGTAGAAAGGTGCAACTGAAGACCATTTGTTCTCCAAAACCCACGAAATTTCGAGCAAATTCGCACATTTTAGCATGTAACCTCCTTGGGGCTGGAAGTTTAAAAAATATATCATTAGGAGGATAAAATCAATCAATATATTTCACTAGCTGAACCGGTGAACTTCATATCACGTTCATCTCACTAAAAGGCTTCACTATCACTATCACTACATAGTATAAAACAAAGTCGCTTCCCGCTGTCTGTCCCCATGTATGCTTATATCTTTAAAACTTCGCAACGGATTTTATTGCGGTTTTTAGGGTTCCGTACCCAAAGGGAAAAACGGGACCCTATTACTAAGACTTCGATGTCCGTCTGTCCGTCTGTCTGTCTGTCCGTCTGTCACCGGGCTGTATCTCATGAACCATGATAGCTAGGCAGCTGAAATTTTCACATATGATGTATTTCGGTTGCCGCTATAACAACAAATACTAAAAACAAAATAAAATAAATATTTAAGGGGGGCTCCCATACAACAAACCTGAATTTTTAGACGTTTTTCGCTCTATATTAATAATGGTACCAGGTAGATGCTTGAAATTTTCACAGAATATTTAGTTTTATATTCCCTTCAATAATAAATAAAAAAAAATTAAAATAAAATAAATATTTAAGGGGGCTCCCATTCAGTACGGAACCCTCCATGCGCGAGTCCGACTCGTACTTGGCCGATTATTTTTAATAGATAGAGTCAAGGGGATGGTTTATATGTACAATACACCTGTGCGAAGCCGGGGCGGGTTGCTAGTGTTAAATTAAAAAAATATAATTAGTCCGTTACATTAGATTACGAGTAGGTATCCAAAATATTAGACAAGTATTTTTATCTTTTGTCAATATAACAAAGATTGACGAAGATATAGCCCGTTTAAGTTCCGCGTGACGTCACTAGTGTACTACAAATGTAACGCACTAGTGACGTCACGAGCCTCCACTCCCAAACTTTGACAAGTTTTATCTTTGTCATTTGTTGTTTGATTGACAAAAGAAAAAATACGTGTCCAATATTTTTGAATAATTTAACTAACGGACTAATTATAATAATGATTTTTAGGGTTCCGTACCCAAAGGGTAAAAACGGGACCCTATTACTAAGACTTCAATGTCCGTCTGTCCGTCTGTCTGTCTGTCACCGGGCTGTATCTCATGAATCATGATAACTAGGCAGCTGAAACTTTCACAGATTATATATTTCTGTTGCCGCTATAACAACAAATACTAAAAACAGAATAAAATAAATATTTAAAGGAACTAAAAAATAAAAATATTATTTTTTAGTTCGAAAGGGAATACTCCCAAGGTGGTCCCATTTAAATTTTACAAAAATCGGCTGAGCCGTTTTTGAAAAATCAACAATAATGCAAACAAATCGAGCGAAATATTCGAATATTGTACACGATGGAAAGCAGTTTTACCATTTTTTGCGAAAAATAGTTATCTTTCATAAGAACTTTCTCCTGACAATAACCAATACAAGAATACAAGAAACAAACACCTATGTTTATCACACAAATATTTGCCCTGGGTGGGAATCGAACCCACGCCTCTTTGACTCAAAAGTCAGGGTCAGTAACTGAGACAGTCAAATTGTGCATTTTTGCATATTTACTCTAAAAGGACATTTACGAAACGCATATTTGAGATATAGGCCGAATCATACAAGTTGGCGGATGTGAAGTTAGCTACAAGCTGCGCAATATCCAATCAACGCGCAGCTTTATGTGAGCTTCAGTCAGGATTGGATATTGCGCAGATTGTATACTAAGCGCCACACGAGTCGGCGGATGGGAAGTTAGCTTTACTAAGCGCCATACAACAAGCCTGATTTTTTTGTTGTTTTTCGCTCGATCTACCTGTTAGCGTTATTAATATCGAGCGAAAAACAACAAAAAAATCAGGCTTGTTGTATGGGAGCCCCCCTTAAATATTAATATTTTTCGGTTTTACGTATTTGTTGTTATAGCGGCAACAGAAATACATCATCTGTGAAAATTGCAGCTGCCTAGCTATCATGGTTCATGAGATACAGCCCGGTGACAGACGGACAGACAGACAGACGGACATCGAAGTCTTAGTAATAGGGTCCCGTTTTTCCCTTTGGGTACGGAACCCTAAAAACAGTTGTTCCATACATTTTGTCGACGGTGAACGATATTTTTCTATGAAACAGCATTTTTTTTGAGATATGACAAAATCGTTAAACAAAAGTTGTTAGTTTTGATGTACAGAATAAGCCCCTAAAAGGATGCTAATTGATCACCAGTAACCCTAATGATGATGATTAACCCTGAAGATACACATGTTATAATAACTTGCCAGGCTAGCATACGCACCAAGACAATTTTATCGACGTGTCAAAACGAAACAGAGCTATGATGATATGCCTATATTATAACGGTTACTCGTTCACACGTCGACAAAAATTATGTCGTGGTGCGTATGCTTGCCCGATAAGTTACTAAAGGCAGTATTCAAATTGATTACCAGTAACCCTGTATATATACAGGGTTATTTCTAATCAATTAGCATCCTTTTAGAGACTTATTCTGTACATCAAAACTAACAACTTTTGTCAAAACTCAAAAAAAAAAACAGCTTTTCCATACATTTTGTCGCGGGTAAATGATAATTTTCTATGGAACAACAACTTTTTTTTTGAGAATTAATACAAGCCGTAGAACAAATGTTGTTAGTTTTGATGTACAGAATAAGCCCCTAAGGGGATGCTAATTGATTAGAAATAACCCTGTATATTTGAGATACATACCATAGGTTCCATATATAGATTATTTGCGAATTTGTCTGCTAATCGCGCCAAAGTAGCGCGCCTCGATCGATATGCGACTGCATAATTTCTCAACACCTGAAAAAAAAGAAATAATTATTTTTGCAAAAAATAGCACGACTTCACCCGTGTACAGAATTTACGAATATTTCGCACGGAACGATGTAGCATTTTTCACATTATTGTTGATTTATCGAAAATGGCTAAGCCGATTTCAATAAAATTTTAATGGGACAATAAGCCCGATTACAGAGGCGCCATCGTAATTATATTAGCTAAATAGCATAGTTCTGTTTCTTTTTCACTTTAGGCATTCGATACAGAGAACGCTTTTTACGTTGCTATTTAATTTACGCTGGCGCCTCTGTAATCGGGCTTAATTTCGAAGTATGTTCTTTCTAATAAAAGAATTATTGAAATCGGACAACTATGAAAAAAAGTTATGCGTGGTTATACATAAAAAGGCCGTGGTGGTCTAGTGGTTGTAACGCTGGCCTGTCATTCTCGGGGTCGTGGGTTCAATCCCGGTCCGGTACCAATGAGTTCTATGGAACTTGTGTACGGAATTGCACACCACTGGCTTTTCGGTGAAGGAAAACATCGTGAGGCAACCTGCATACGTCTGTAGAAGAGATTCGATGGCGTATGTGAATCCACCAACCCGCACTGGGCCAGCGTGGTGGATGTGGCCCAATCACCCTTCGTGGGTAGGCCTACGTCCTGCAGTGGACTATTAAAAAGGCTGGTACAGTACAGTACAGTATACATAAAAAAATATATGTATACGAGTCGAATTGAGTACCTCCTCCCGTCAGTTCGTCGGTCAAAAAAAGACCTTGTTTCGAAATGAAGCAATTTTTCAACGATTTTTTTAGCATTAAGTAAATTATTGAAATAAAATAATATAAATAACTTATTATAATTGTAGTGTAATTTATTTTTACAGGGTTATTTTTGATCAATTAGCATCCTTTTAGTGGCTTATTCTGTACATCAAAACTAACAACTTTTGTTCTGCGACTTTTGTCATTACTCGAAAAAAAATCATCTGTTCCATACATTTTGTCGAGAGCGAACGATATTTTTCTATGGAACAACAACTTTTTTTTGAGAATTAATAAGAGTCGTAGAACAAAAGTTGTTAGTTTAGATGTACAGAAAATAAGCCCCTAAAAGGATGCTTATTCAATAGAAATAACCCTGTATATATTTATTATAACATACCTCCACAGCGTCGCTAGGTGTCGCCACTTTCCTCAGCACGGACTTAGAAAGCTCCACATCTTGTGCAGGTTTATTCGCCAACACTTTGAGGGTACGGTACGATTTGGCACCGTGTATACCATTCTGAAATAACACGACACATATATACGATTTGGCACCGTATATACCATTCTGAAATAACACGACACATATGTACATATGTACGATTTGGCACCGTATATACCATTCTGAAAAAACACGACACATATGTACATATGTACGATTTGGCACCGTATATACCATTCTGAAAAAACACGACACATATGTACATATGTACGATTTGGCACCGTATATACCATTCTGAAATAACACGACACATATGTACATATGTACGATTTGGCACCGTATATACCATTCTGGAATAACACGACACATATGTACATATGTACGATTTGGCACCGTGTATACCATTCAGAGGTCATAGGAGGTAAAGAGATTGAACGTAGAAGGAGATAGAGAAAGGCACGAGGTCATAGGAGATAAAAGAGATGCTTACAGCTTGGTGAATATAGAAGGAGATAGAGAAAGGCACGAGGTCATAGGAGATAAAAGAGATGCTTACAGCTTGGTGAATATAGAAGGAAATAGAGAAAGACACAAGGTCATAGGAGATAAAAGATATGCTTACAGCTTGGTGAATATAGAAGGAAATAGAGAAAGACACAAGGTCATAGGAGATAAAAGATATGCTTACAACTTGGTGAATATATAAGGAAATAGAGAAAGGCACTAGGTCATAGGAGATAAAAGATATGCTTACAGCTTGGTGAATATAGAAGGAAATAGAGAAAGGCACCAGGTCATAAGAGATAAAAGATATGCTTACAGCTTGGTGAATATAGAAGGAAATAGAGAAAGGCACGAGGTCATAGGAGATAAAAGATATGCTTACAGCTTGGTGAATATAGAAGGAAATAGAGAAAGACACAAGGTCATAGGAGATAAAAGATATGCTTACAGCTTGGTGAATATAGAAGGAAATAGAGAAAGGCACGAGGTCATAGAAGATCAGAAGTTGCTTACAGCTTGGTGAATATAGAAGGAAATAGAGAAAGGCACGAGGTCATAGGAGATAAAAGATATGCTTACAGCTTGGTGAATATAGAAAGAAATAGAGAAAGGCACGAGGTCATAGGAGATAAAAGATATGCTTACAGCTTGGTGAATATAGAAGGAAATAGAGAAAGGCACGAGGTCATAGGAGATAAAAGATATGCTTACAGCTTGGTGAATATAGAAGGAAATAGAGAAAGACACAAGGTCATAGGAGATAAAAGATATGCTTACAGCTTGGTGAATATAGAAGGAAATAGAGAAAGGCACGAGGTCATAGAAGATCAGAAGTTGCTTACAGCTTGGTGAATATAGAAGGAAATAGAGAAAGGCACGAGGTCATAGGAGATAAAAGATATGCTTACAGCTTGGTGAATATAGAAGGAAATAGAGAAAGGCACGAGGTCATAGGAGATAAAAGATATGCTTACAGCTTGGTGAATATAGAAGGAAATAGAGAAAGGCACGAGGTCATAGAAGATCAGAAGTTGCTTACAGCTTGGTGAATATAGAAGGAAATAGAGAAAGGCACGAGGTCATAGGAGATAAAAGATATGCTTACAGCTTGGTGAATATAGAAGGAAATAGAGAAAAGCACGAGGTCATAGGAGATAAAGATATGCTTACAGCTTGGTGAATATAGAAGGAAATAGAGAAAGGCACGAGGTCATCGAAGATAAAGATATGCTTACAGCTTGGTGAATATAGAAGTAGATAGATCACTACATAGTATAAAACAAAGTTGCTTCCCGCTGTCTGTCCCCATGTATGCTTATATCTTTAAAACTACGCAACGGATTTTGATGCGGTTTTTTTTATGGATAGAGTGATTCAAGAGGAAGGTTTATATGTATAATACACCTGTGCGAAGCCGGGGCGGGTCGCTAGTTTTAATAATAAAGAGAAAGGCTGGTGGGTGTCTTCAAGTCCCAATAAATAAATATCTTCAACGCGCTGCTTTGTGTGATCTTCAGTCAGGATTGGATATAGCGCAGCTTGTAGCTAACTTCACATCCGCCAACTTGTGTGACGCGGCCTATACACCCTAGACCGCATAAGCATATTATTATCTGCTTAACATCAGGCAGTATTTAGTCAAACGCAATACTGAATAAACCAATACTGAATAATTAAATTCTTACCGCTTCGTGAATATAAAAGGAAATGGAGAAATGCACGAGGTCGACGCCGCAGTCTGCAGTCACCTCCCTCCACAAACCTGGCCGTTTCACCGGCGCCTCTCTGAAAATTATTCAAGATATAAATCATTTAAGAAATAATTTTACTAAAAAATTCGGCTAAGTGCGAGTCGGACTTGCGCACGAAGGGTTCCGTACCGTGTTGGAGCCCCCTTCTTCTTGCCATTCTTAATAGTGAGCAAAAAACCTCATAAAAATCACGTTTGTTGTATGGGAGCCCACCTCAAATAATAATTTTATTCAGTTTTTAGTATTTGTTCCTATAGCGGCAACAGAAATACATCATCTGTGAAAATTTCAAAGCGCTCGCTATACCAATGAAAAGTCGCCACTTTTAAGCCAAACATCAAATAGATATCATCCATTTATCGTGATGGTCAGTGGGGCCCTTAACAACACAACCGCCTAGTTGTACAACTCAGATTATAAGTAAGTTCGTATAGGCCGTGTGGCTAGCCCTGGTGCCAGAGTTTTTAGGCCGCCTGAAGGCCTCTGACTTGGCTAAAAGATTAAAACAACCGGGACCTACAATTTAACGTGTCATCCGAGCAACGGTAGCGCTCAGTTGGAAAATGCCACCCGCGGTCACCCATCCAAATACTGACCGTGCGGAACTTTGCTCGGATTATAAAAATGCCCCTCACCCATCGAGAGCAGGCGGTTCCACCATGATGTCGACTTGTGATTGGTGGACGATGAGGCCGGCGAGCTCCTGAGTAGCGAGCAGACCTGTTTTGAGCATCTTCTGCTGCTTGCTGAGCTGGTCAATCGACGGACCTGTGTCTATGGTGAACGCGCATTCATCTTCAGACTCTGAACTGGAAATTGATCATAAATCAGGGATGTATTATTAGCAAAGAAGCTTATTCTTAGAAAGGAGTGTTAATTATTAAGACAGAACAATAACACAAACCTTTCTTCTAAATTAACACTTCTCTCGGATTTAGAAACACTGGCGCGTATTTCTTCGTTGGTTCGATTCTCATAGTATTTAATATCGTTTAGAAGCTTTTCTTTGTACGCCAACAATGCTTTTTTCTTGTCCGTGGGACGAATGATGGGCATTTTTAATTATTTTCGACTTTCTCTTCAAATTCAAAACACAACAAACATTTTCATTAATTTTAAAATGAAACTGACTTTTTAATTTCTGACATTGGCATTAGTTAGAGGAATATTTCACAGACTATAAAATCCTTAAAGATATTTCAAGGTTTTTTATTTATCGATTTTACCGATCTTTGTGACTTGACTTTTAGTGTGGCCCATGCTAGGATTACCGACGAATATGTACTTGTATGAGGTAGGCTTTATATCTGATGCTGGCTGTCCATGTCAACTGCACCATTGACAGTGACAGCCAATGAAATCACTGCAACTGTCAAACAAGCAAGAATGAAATGAAACGAATTGTGGCAGAACAGAGTTATTAATAATTATGTTATTTTAATAAAATTTTAATCTATAATTGCAAATACCTTAATGAGTGACTATTCAATGTGCATAAAACTTGTTACTTTCATTACCAATTCGTAGTAGACCAATATAGCTTATAACTTAAAAGATTCCAACAAGAAACACGTACGTGAACTTAGTAATTGAAATAATTAACGTTCCAGCATGTAAACATGAGTACTTGAGGTCAGAGGTCGTGTTAGCTAAATCCCTGTACTAATAAGACTGCACGAGTGCTATAATTCACAACATGTGTGTGTAAATTGTTGTATAAACAGAATAATTAGTGAGTGTTGTAAGCGCTTCAAGTCAGTGAAAAAATGGGGCAAACAGGCAGCGCGATGCCCGGTAAGTACTTAATCATCAGTAATAATAGTTCTAATAAGATTCTAATTGGTTTGGAAGAGCTATTTCCTCATTATTACTCGCTGTTCGGGAGCATAACCTAACCAAATAGCAAGTTTTTAAAGTGAAAACTTATTCAGTGGCGTTGTGCATTTTTGGGATGGGTGAAACATGTTAAACTTGCGTGAGGACATGTGACCTGATCAAAACTCGTAAGACGGAGACAAGTTTTCACTTCTGCCCGCACTCCCAGAGTGCAACCCGTTGTTAGGGTTCCGTATCCAAAGGGAAAAACGGGACCCTATTACTAAGACTTCGATGTCCGTCTGTCACCGGGCTGTATCTCATAAACCATGATAGCTAGGCAGCTGAAATTTTCACAGATGATGTATTTCGGTTGCCGCTATAACAACAAATACTAAAATCAAAATAAAATAAATATTTAAGGGGGGCTCCCATACAACAAACCTGAATTTTTAGATGTTTTTCGCTCTATATTAATAATGGTACCAGGTAAATGCTTGAAATTTTCACAGAATATTTAGTTTTATATTCCCTTCAATAATAAATAATAAAATTAAAATAAAATAAATATTTAATGGGGGCTCCCATACAGTGCGGAACCCTCCATGCGCGAGTCCGACTCGTACTTGGCCGATTATTTTTTTATGTTAGAATTTTGTGTAAAGAAGTTGTACTTACATGTTTTTCTACAAAACTTTCTTATTGGTCTTTTTACTCATACATGGATAAATATTTGTGCTATCTGAGCAACTTTCTAATACATAGCTGGAGCATGCTTTAGATGCTCTGCGAAAATAGCAGACTTTTATTTACACAGTACCAGTAACCAGACCTATATAACCCGGTCAGAATATCTGTGCACCTCGCTGGAATGCGGCGCCTCTCCCGCTTCCCCTGTAACCTTTCCGCGCACTCCCCGGTGCGACAGTACGGTTAGCATCTTCGTTGCCGATACACGTCCCGATAATAATTTACGTCCGGACGGTATACTAGACGTCCGGTAATGTATATAAGTCCCGATAATTCGATATGACGTCATGAAGTCAGGTTCACAGATATTGTGACCGGGTTGTACATTTATTTATTACATACTAGTGACCCGCCCCGGCTTCACTCAGGTGTATTATACATATAAACCTTCCACTTAAATCATTATCTATTAAAAAAAACTGCATCAAAATCCATTGCGTAGTTTTAAATATATGCATACCATAGGGACAGACAGTGGGAAGCTACTTTGTTTTATTTATTTATTTGTAGGTATAGGCGAGCAATATATACAGATGTGCCTATATTAAGCTGAGTTGAATACAATTAGTATTTATCTGTCAAGGAATTTTTTTTCCTTCTTAATCCAAAGGTCCAGTCTATTCTTAAATGTGTTTATAGTTCTTGCTGAGATTACATCCTTTTTTTTTTTTTTTTACCAGGGGAAATCTTTTATAGATACCACCACACCTCGTGGGCAGGCGGGTGGTTATGTGGGAGTCCTGCCGACTGGACAGTATACCCACCAAAACCCCTGGGTGTTCCACCACTGCGCCTGGTGTCGGGGCTACGGGCACGCTTGCGCACTCCTCCGCGGCACCCGACAGCGCTGGCCCAACTTGGGCCCCACCACGGAGCTTCGGCTCCCGCCAGGATGACGATGTGCCGAACACCAGGCACATCGTCATCCACCACCTGGGACCAACCAGCACTGGGCGTCAGACAGCACCCGTATCCGACAGCCCTGGTCCCGATGCAACGGGTCAATTAAAGTGGCCCCGCGCCTGCCACTACGGCTGCAGAGGATAGGGAGAACGGCCGTCGCGATACCGACACTCCTCTTCCCCTGCAGCCCCACCGCCTCCGCCAACACGTTGGCGGCACCCGTTAGGGCCGCTGGCAGGACGGATAGGCAGCGGCCTTCTCGCCGCCCGTCCATCCCGCCGCCGCCCCCGCCTCGATGGGCTCGGCCGCGGCATCGCGACAAGCGCGACACCGCAGTCCACCTCAGTCGGCAAGCCGACCTACTGGCCAGCCTCCGCACGGGCTTGTCTGGGCCCAAGACCCGGAGAGGCCGGCCCCACCTCGGGTTCCTCTTCGTTCACCAGGCTGGGAAGACCTGGCTACTAAGCCCCCCCGCCACGACAAGGCGGGAACCCACTCGGGGGGGGGGGAGATTACATCCTCAGGCAACCTATTCCAATTGTAGACAACTCTATTGCAGAGGATGTGGTGTGCAGTGTTGGTATGTGATGGTGTAAGCTGTAAGAGGAATTTATGGTGTCTGCTGTCACGCATGTTTTTCTTCAAGGTGTACATGTTGTGAATATCTGGAAGATTATAGAAGATATTTTTGACCAACGAACCAAACCGGAGGAGGTACTCAATTCAACGCATTTTTTTTTATGTATAACCACGTATAACTTTTTTTGTAGTAGTCCGATTTCAATAATTCTTTTTTTATTGGAAAGAGTATACTTCGAAATTGGTCCCATTAAAATTTTATTGAAATCGGCTGAGCCATTACTACATAAGTCGCTTCCCTGTCTGTCTGTCCCTATGTATGCTTATATCTTTAAAGCTACGCAACGGATTTTGATGCGGTTTTTTTTTTAATAGATAGAATGATTCAAGAGGAAGGTATGTATAATACACCTGTGCGAAGCCGGGGCGGGTCGCTAGTTTTTGATAAATTAACAAGAATGTGAAAAATGTTACATCGATCCGTGCGAAATATTCGCGAATTCTGTACATGGTTGAAGGCGGTCATGCTATTTTTCGCAATAATAATTATTTTTTCGTATAGGTTTGTGTTTGACTACAAACTGCGTGATGTTAAGCACATATGCGGTCAAGGTGTAGCACGCTTACCTAGAAGATAACTATTTACTCGAGATTTAAAGACACCCACGTACTTAGCGGGAGTCATAATATTCCCCTTTTGCGTCGGCGGTTAAACATAAAATTCAAATTTCGAACAGCTGGTCGTCAGCTGTACAAGTCTACCTGTCATTGTCTTTTTTTCGTTTTTTTTTTTTTTTTGCTGTCGCGCTGGCACACGTGCATTTTTGTATTATGCCAAATTGCACAATGCGCTTTTGTGTTCAAAATACAAAGTTATTAGTTCAGTTGGAAACTGGGGGCGCCACCATTGGATTTTCTCGCTATTTTACTGTTACTATTTTTTTACGTTTTTTGCATTCTTGCTTTGAGCTGGGAAACCTCATTACTATAATTATATTGCTAATGTAGTTATTTTTGTCATTATTGTTCATTTAAACCGACTTCCAAAAAGGAGGAGGTTATAAGTTCGTATGTATGTTCATCGATAATTTCGCTAATTGTGAACCGAACCGAAAAATTTTTTTAGTTAGAAAGAGAAGATACTCCCGAGATGGTCCCATTTAAATTTTACAGAAATCGGCTGAGCCGTTTTTAAAAACTCAACAGTATTGTAAACAATTCCAGCGAAATATTCGAATTTTGTACACGATAGAATGCGGTTCTGCCATTTTTTGCGAAAAAGAATTATTCAATAACGACCGGGCTGATTTTGATAAAATTTAAGATCGCATCTGAACTATTATCTAGCAAACAAAAAAGAATCTTGAAAATCGGTTCATATTTGGCGGAGTACTCGCGTAACATACCTACATACAAAATGCAGTCGAATTGAGAACCTCACTTTTTGAAGTCGGTTAAAAATAGTTCTACAGTTTCGCCACCACGACAAGTTTGAAGAACTATACCAACATATTTGTGTACATTTTAAATCTTAACTACATATGTTATAGCTCAAAATCGCAAAAAAATATTTATATTTATAAGAATTTCGCCTAATAAGGCTTTGTTCAAAAAAAAACGTACCTTAAAATGTTTGTCAAAATCTATCCTTACTGTAATCAAAATAGAGACGAAGACCTTTCAGAATTAAGAAATTGTCGTTGAAGAAAAAGTTTTGCACAGAAAGTTTTTACTTGCCGGTTTTTTTTAAAAATTTAGTTATGCAAAGAGGTTTCTACCTGAATGGTTGAATCAGCTGATTTATTGTACTTTCTTTCTATCAGCTGCATCTTTGTGTTGACCAAAGAGTTTGAGAAAAAAAAGTATTTATACATCATCATCTCAGCATTTTATGTCTTTTTACCTACTTTCAAAAAGGAGGAGGTGCTACGTTCGTCTGTATGTTTTTCGATATTTTGTGAACCAATTTAAATTTATTTATTTTTTTATCACCCAGGAGGATTTCGGTTAAGTAAGTACATTATTGTTGATTTTTCAAAAACGCAGTTGAGATATTTTTTACCCCCGACGCAAAAGAGGGGTGTTATAAGTTTGACGTGTCTGTTTGTCTGTGTGTCTGTGTGTCTGTCTGTGGCATCATAGCGCCCGAACCACTGAACCGATTTCAGTTTAGTTTTTTTTGGATGAAAGGAGACTTAATCGAGAGTGTTCTTAGCTATGTTTTATAAAAATCGATTGAGCCGTTTAAGAGTTATGGTGAGTTAAGGGTAACCAAGTCGCTCATCACTCCATACAAACGTCGGTGGGTAATCACACCAGTGTTTGCTGTTGAATATCTAAAACTAAAATGTACATCAAATTGTCTTTACAAGACGTATGCTTATTGCTAATAAAACTGTGAAAAAAAATCTACACTCAAATGATATAAGCCTTGGAACATTTGAATTTTGACTCAAATTTTTAGGAAATTTTGGATGCAATAAAAACACAGAAGAATTAAACTGAGTCATTTTTTAAGAAAATAGCGGCCTAGTTCATGTATTTGTTAGTTCAAATAACTATTATTTGAATAAATTAACTTAACAGTTTTTTTATAATTTACTACAGAGAAAACCTTATGTGCATTTAGAACGCAGCTGTAATTATAGGTATTTTAAATCAAATAAAAACAAAATTATATTACAATAGGTGCACACGCACTATATTTACTGTTTATCATCGAATCTATCCCTTCTCCAGACAATACAGCTGAGATATGATTTATTTAAGCTACGCCAAATCTGAGTTCGTGCCGTCAAATTGTTGCACCTTAAAGTGGGGATGGAAGAACCAAAATTCTACAAATGTGCCCAAAATGGTTGTCAATTGAAAGTTTGTTGTCAAATATTTTTGTGTCGGGGGTTTTTTAATTAGGTATAATATTGTACATTCTTTCTATCAGCTGGATCTTTGTGTTAACCAAAGAGTTTGAGAAAAAAAAAGTATTTATACATCATCATCTCAGCATTTTATGTCTTTTTACCTACTTTCAAAAAGGAGGCTGTGCTATGTTCGTCTGTATGTTTTTCGATATTTTGTGAACCAATTTTAATTTATTTATTTATTATTCACCCGAGGAGGATTTCGATTAAGTATATTATTGTTGATTTTTCAAAAACGCTGTTGAGATGTTTTTTATAAACCCCCGACGCAAAAGAAGGGTGTTATAAGTTTGACGTGTCTGTTTGTCTGTCTGTCTGTCTGTGGCATCATAGCGTCCGAACCACTGAACCGATTTCAGTTTAGTTTTTTTTGGATGAAAGGAAACTTAATGTTCTTAGCTATGTTTTATAAAAATCGATTGAGCCGTTTAAGAGTTATGGTGGGTTAAAATGGGGATGGAAGAACCAAAATTCTACAAATGTGCCCAAAATGGTTGTCAATTGAAAGTTTGTTGTCAAATATTTTTGTGTCGGGGGTTTTTTAAATTTTCATAATAATTTAAATAAATGTGGTGCCGTTTAAATTCTATCGTAATCGGCTGAGTCGTTTTTGAAATATCAACAATAATGTAATAATTACTACATAGATGACACATCGATTCGTGCGAATTACATATTCGAATTCTGTACACGTAGAAGTCGGTTTTGCCATTTTTTAGTTTTAGAAGTTAAGCAAAGTTCAGCACGGTCAGTCTTCGGATGGGTGACCGCGGGTGGTATTTACAACTGAGCGCTACCGTAGCTCGGATGACACGTTAAATTTTATGCCCCAGTTTTTCACGGTTAAACTCGATTATGATCATTTTGACCAAAATATAATTTTAACGTTATTTATCTTTTCCCAAATCCTGAGTTACTTATGTCCTACTGTCCTACTAAAGTATGTAAAAGTGCCTTATTAACTACAACAAAAACAAAACTACTTCTTCTTTAGACCTTCAAGGGTCTGTGGAAGATCCGATGCTTTTTAGGGTTCCGTACCCAAAGGGAAAAACGGGACCCTATTACTAAGACTTCGATGTCCGTCTGTCCGTCTGTCACCGTGCTGTATCTCATGAACCATGATAGATAGGCAGCTGAAATTTTCACAGATGATGTATTTCTGTTGCCGCTATAACAACAAATACTAAAAACAAAATAAAATAAATATTTAAGGGGGGCTCCCATACAACAAACCTGATTTTTTAGACGTTTTTCGATAACCCACGATCGAACCCACGCCTCTTTGATCTAGAAGTTAGGGTCACTAACCACTGAGCCACCGAGGCAGTCGGTCATTCAATTAAACATGTCATCCGAGCCGGTAGCGCTCAGTTAGAAATGCCACTCGCGGTCACCCATCCGAAGACTGACCGTGCCGAATGTTGTTTAACTTTGGTGATCGATTTTGACTTGCCTGGAGCATCGCCGTAGGGTTGCGAGTCTGTCCATTTTCTATAAGATTCATTTCGGAGAGTGTGCATCCGAGCTGCACGACCTTATCCTACCATCCCCTTTTTACTACAGGACAAGTAGGAGGACGCCACATTACCACCCCTACACTGTCGATTTTCCTTCGATACGTACGAAGCGGTTTGACTCAACATTTCTGATTCGTACCGCCAGGGAATGGAACAGTCTTCCTGCTTCCCTGTTTCCTAAGAGATATAGTGTAAAGCTTTTCAAGGTCAGAGTGAATAGGCAATCTTCTAAGTCTGCGTGCTTTATCTTCGACCACAACGTCGCTTACCATCAGGCGAGTTGGTGGTCAAACTCGGACTTACTTATTAGCGTTAAAAAAAAAAACTTCACTTTTTGAAACTGTCAATGACTATAAATAATTTACCCTCCTTTTGATCAGTCAGGTAAAAGGTTAAATTCTCGCACTTCAATTTTTACTCAGGTATGAGGTTTTGTCCCAACAGCTGACGATCAGCTGTTCTATAGCACAATGACTTTATGGTGGCCTTAGTAACTGTTTGTTACACTATGGCAATGTAGAATTGTTCAAAGAATTTTGGCTTTTATTTTGAAGATGTTTGGAGCTATTTTGCTATACTAAGTGTGAGCTCAGGTAGGTACCTACGTATTTAAAGGATAGGTGGATATGTAAGAATAATTATTTTTTGGCAAAAACAGCAAACCGCCTTCCATCGTGTACAAAATTCGAATGTTTTGCTCGAATTGTTTACATTATTGTTGATTTTTCAAAAACGGCTCATCCGATTTCTTTAAAATTTAAATTGGACCACCTCGTACTCCCGAGGTTTCCATTTACATATTCGAACAAAAAAAGAATTTTTCGATTCGGTCCATAGTTGGCGAAATCATCGATGAATATACACAAAAAAAACATACAGACGAACATAGAACCTCCTCCTTTTTGGAAGTCGGTTAAAAAGCTGATTTATTTTCTTCATGATTCTCTAAAAGTCCTAGAACTAAGGTTGTTTGTCTAGATGTACTAGACCCGCCCTTAAAAGGTTTTGCGTTTAATACCTATGACCCTGTATTTTGTCA
Organism: Hypomecis atomaria; assembly: GCA_964007245.1. Lineage (NCBI taxonomy): Eukaryota > Metazoa > Arthropoda > Insecta > Lepidoptera > Geometridae > Hypomecis > Hypomecis atomaria. The sequence continues at coordinate 10,094,735 of OZ023310.1, forward strand.
AAATTGTCTCGTCAGTTTTTTAAACATCTGTTATACAATAATTTACTTAGTAATTATTTTTCGCCAAAAATTTTTAGACGACTTCGACCGACTACAGAATTCGATTAGGTAGTTCGATGTAGTAATATTTACGTTATTGTTGATTTTTAAAATATGATTCAGCGGATATCAATAAAATTTATATGGAACCATCTCTGAAATAATCAATAAAAAATCGGCCAAGTACGAGTCGGACTCGCGCACGGAGGGTTCCGTACTGTATGGGAGCCCCCCTTAAATATTTATTGTATGTCAATTTTAATAATTATTAATATAGAGCGAAAAACGTCTAAAAATTCAGGTTTGTTGTATGGGAGCCACCCTTAAATATTTATTTTATTTTCTTTTTAGTATTTGTTTTTATAGCGGAAACAGAAATACATCATCTGTGAAAATTTTAGCTGCCTAGCTATCATGGTTCATGAGATACAGCCCGGTGACAGACGACAGACGGACATCGAAGTCTTAGTAATAGGGTCCCGTTTTTCCCTGTACGGAACCCTAAAAAAGTGCAGGTAGAGTCCCTCCGCGCGGAAGAAATGAAACTTCGACGCAACAGTGCTTTCATAACCTCTTCATGGTAGCGTTAAACGTTTAACGCAACCTTGTTGGAAGTCGCATTACAAGTTTCACTTCAAAAAAGAATAATCAAAATCGGATCATAATTATTGGATGAAAAAAAGAAGTTTTTGTCCGTTTTTGAAGTTGGTTAAAAAACATTCTAAATTCGAATGTCACCGCCGAGCTCTCCGATTGGCTGATACTCGTAGATGCGCCGGCGCGTGCCATAACGACAGATGTTTGAAGTGCGCATCTTTCGCACACCTTCTGGCGTTAGCGCGGCCTTGTACTCGTGTTATTACCTGGGTAAGCCTAAACCAGGGTTTCGCAAAGTGGGGTACGCGAACCCCTAGGGGTTCGTCATTCGACGGCAGGGGGTTCGCGACAAGATTTACGTAATGGTGGCGTGTTGACTTGGGTTTTTTCGATATGTGTATAAAAATATATTACGTGAAGAAGATTTTTTTATTCAGTAAGACCTTGGAGTCTACGACGAAAGAAGAAGATGTTTTTAACACAATTAATGATTTTATTGAAAACAATGGCATAGATTAGACAAAATGCGTTGGTAAATCCACTGACGGTGCAAAGGCCATGACAGGAAGGATATAGAACTAATATTCAGGATTAAAAATCCCGCTCCTGAGGTCAAAAGTATGCATTGTGCATTGCACATTGAATAGAATTTTGGAAAACTTGCTTGAGATCGAATATCTTTGAATTTTTTCCTCTTTTGTTTGATTTTCTCACGACCAACGACTTATCCGTGAATTCCGAAATAAAGGCTGATATTATTCTTCATCTTTGTCAGCTCTCCTACGAACTAAAAAGGTATTTTTCGGATATTGGTAATGCTAAAGTAACTCATTTGCGATCACGACCGAGAGCATAGATTCTAGTTTAAGTATTAAGCAACCTTTAACTAACTAATTAACCCCCCGGTTAATTAGTTAGTTAAAGGGTTCGCCGTCACCTGGAAAATTTAACAGGTGTACGTGGAGCCGAAAGTTTGAGAAACTCTGGCCTAAACCACAACTTAGAGTAAACAAGTCGCTCATCACTACATACAAACGTCGGTGGGTAATCACACCAGTTTTCGCTGATGAATATCTAAAATTGTCTGTACAAAAAAAATCTGTTAATTTATTTTAGTAGTTACTCAAATAATAGTCATTTGATACATAGCGTCATCCTACTAATACCTATATAAACGTGAAAGTTTGTAAGGATGGATGGATGTTTGTTACTCTTTCACGCAAAAACTACTGAACGGATTGAGATGAAACTTTGCAATTATATAGCTTATACATCAGAACAACACGTGGGCTATAAATTATAATGATATTGCGTAAATTTTCCATATTATAACAATAAGTGTTAAGTAAGTAGGAAAAATTCTGCCATCAATTCAATTCAATTCTTGTTTATGGCTTCTGTGAAGGTGTTTCACAATTTTGCCAATGTCTTGTATTTCACCAAACGTAGAGAATTTGAACGGTTTTAATATGTTGTACAGTATTCATTATTCTAGTTTTTGGATTTTATACCTTTCACCTCTGAAACAAACACAGTATAATCTATAAACACATAAGACGAACACACACACAACATTTACTTAATTATAATATAATTATTAGTGGTTAATACTATTTACAACTTAATATTATTAATTTTAATATATTTACATAGTATATTTACAAATGGGGTATATACAAGGGGGAGGAGGGATTTGAAAGAGATGGGACGAGGGATTTCTGGAGGGATGGCATCGTATAGGGAGTACTGCATCAAAGGGCAACTAAAAAATATGTGGTCCACGTTTCCTTCATCGAGGCCGCACTCACACTGGGAGTGATCCCTAATCCTGAGTTTGGCCAGGAATACTGGGGTGCAAGCGTGGTTAAGTCGGAGGCGGCAAATTACAGATGTGGTTCTTTTATCTATTTTGATATATTTAGCAAACCAGGGTTTATGGGGTATTTCAGGCTGTATGTCTCCATAGAATTTACCTTTATCCAATTTGGAGATTTGCCATTTTTGTGACCAACAATCATGCATCATTGGTTTTAGGATGGTACACACTACACATGTCATGGGCGTATATATGAGAATAATCTAATGATCCTGACGTTACAGCATCCTTGGCGCAGGCATCAGCGTGCTCATTGCCGAGTATACCTGAGTGACCTGGAATCCATGCCAATTCAATGTTGATATTTAATTTGTGGCATTCCAATAAGGCTTCTCTTATCTTGTGGGTAGTTGGGAATCTAGTTTTCGAACGGAATGGGTTGGATAGGATAGATTGGAGGCAGCTCTTAGAGTCTGATAGAATAATAGAGTTATTGAGACCATGTGATTTAACGAACAGGATGGCTTCTAGGATCGCAATTGACTCTCCTGTGAACACTGAAGTAACAGATGGACACTTGTAACTTAAAATGATTCTAGTTGAGGGAATCCACACTGCTGCTCCGACTGGATAGAGTGAGGATTTCGAAGCGTCTGTGAATATTTTGATCCAACCTTGGTACTCTGTGTTAATTTTCTGTGCAAAAATTTTGTTGGCTTCAATGGTATTTTGGTCAACTCCGAAGTCTAGAATTATCTTAGGTTGAAAGATTAATGCATCATATGAAACAGAGTACATTGGCAGCTTTGAATTTTTATGGAGCGGATGAGGAAGTCGGGAGAGCAATAATAAGCTTCGTAGTAAGCAAGGAATGTCGTCGTCTTCTAGACGACGGGGATGATAAAGGGTGGAGAGCTGGTTTAATTTGAGGAGTAGGGGGTGATCAGGATTTTCTGCTAATTTGAAAAAGAATCTGTAACATAGATATTGCCGACGAAGTGACAGGGGTGGCTCTACACACTCAACTTGCATGGCATTAATTGGGGAAGATTTCATTGCGCCGAGAATTATGCGTAAGGATTTTGCTTGAATTTTGTTTAATTTTTCTAGACCAGATTTTTCTGCGAGCTATTCTAGCGTGCGCTCCAAGAAATGTCAAAAAAGAACTGTCAAATCGAATTTTTTTGTTTTTTTATTTTCCACCTCCTTCATTAAGGGTGGTAATGTAGGGCCTCGAAATATCATGCGGGCGAAGCCGCGGGTAAAATCTAGTATTAAATAATAACAAGTCAAATAAGATTATAATGTAATACTAAATTACTGTCACAATTATTAACGATTACATAAAATATGGTTCTAATCGAAATATGTATGCCCCGCGCTCAGCATCCCTACGTCCAAACGTACCCATAAGCACAGTAATGATAACTATTACCGTGCCATAAGGCTGGCAGCATTTCCGCGCTGAATTGCCAAAGATATGTTTTGGACTAAGTAATCGCCAGAAACGTGGGTCATGACCCCTCTCCCTCAAACGACGTCCGAGATCCGAGATAAATCTCTTCGCCTTCTCGCCCCACGGCACGGCAAAGATATCATTACCGCGCGGCAAAATGTATGGAGAAGCGAATTTTTTTTTCTATATATCTTTTGTTTGTCTAGATATAGGTACTAGACCCGCCCTTAAAAGGTTTTGCGTTTAATACCTATGACCTTGTATACCTACTTGGTACCTCCTTTCGTTGCTATAGGTTACAGGTGTTCAGACAACCCTTTATAGAGATAATTCCATTGAACTAATTACACAAGTTAATTCTACAATAGATCGAGGTCTTTGTAAGACCAGTTTTAGACAATAGAGAGAAGTTTTTTACTAGGGTTCCGTACCCAAGGGGTAAAAACGGGACCCTATTACTAAGACTCCGCCGTCCGTCTGTCCGACTGTCTGTCACCAGGCTATATCTCATGAACGGTGATAGCTAGAACGTTGAAATTTTCACAGATGATGTACTTCTGTTGCCGCTATAACAACAAATACTAAAAACAGAAAAATATTAATATTTAAGGGGGGCTCCCATACAAGAAACGTAATTTTTTTGCTCGATATTAATGACGGCAACAGGATGATGCTTGAAATATTCACAGAATATTTAGTTGTATATTTCCTTCATAAATAAATAATTAAAATAAAATATATAAAGGGGGCTTCCATACGGTACGGAACCATTCGCGCGCGAGTCCAAATCGCACTTGGCCGATTTTTTATTCAATAACACGTTTGTGAAAGTTCAAAAATAATGATACTTTAACCAAGATGGCGCGTGCCTTTTTCTGGCCTATTTTTAAATGGAATTAGACAGATGATACTAAATTGACATTTTAAATGAATTTATAATAAAGTTCATATAGATGTAGGTACCTTCGGATGGGTGACCGCGGATTGCATTTACAACTGAGCGCTAACGTGGCTCTGAGGACACGATAAACTGTAGGCCCCGGTTGTTTTACCCGTTAAGCCATAAAGGTAAATAAATAGTAAAAATAATTAAATAAATCACTACATAGTTTAAAACAAAGTCGCTTCCCGCTGTATGTCCCCATGTATGCTTATATCTTTAAAACTACGCAACGGATTTTGATGCGGTTTTTTTAAATAGATAGAGCGATTCAAGAGGAAGGTTTATATGTATAACGCACCTGTGCGAAGCCGGGGCGGGTCGCTAGTAAATAAATAAATCTCGAGTAAATAGGTATCTTTTAGGTAAGGGTGCTACTACCTAGACCGCGTATCTGCTCAACATCAGGCAGTATGTGGTCAAACGCAAACCTATTCTGAATAAAAAAAAGCCATGTCAGAGGCCTTCAGGTCAGTTCAGGTGGCTTTAAAACTCTGACACCAGGGCTAGCCACCCGGCCTATACGAACTTAGTTACTTTCTTAGATGGCCGGATAGCTGATTGGAAGCCCTGGTGTCAGAAATTATAAAACCGTCTTTAAACCGACCTCGGAAGTATAGGATTATTATATATTCTTTGGTATAGGTCAGAGTGAATAGGTATCTTCTAGGTCTGCGTGCTTCATGTTCGACCACAACGTCGCTTACATCAGGCGAGTTGGTGGTCAAGCGCGGACTTATTTGCGTTAAAAAAAATGTACCTATATTATCCTTAACAATTAATAAGTATAATTATTTTTCGCAAAAAAATGTCAAAACCGCCTTCCATCGTGTACAAAATTCTAATATTTCGCTCACATCACATTGTTTACATTATTGTTGATTTTCCAAAATCGGCTCAGCAGATTTCTTTGAAATTTAAATGGGACCACCTCGAGAGCATACCCGTTTTAGTTTCGAACTAAAAAATAATTTTTCGATTCGGTTCACTATTGGCGAAATTATCGATGAGCATACACAGAAAAAACATACAGACAAACCTACCTCCTCCTTTTTGGAAGTCGGTTAGAATAAATGTAATCGGTTCACAATTGCCACAAGACATACAAATCGGCCAAGTGCGAGTCGGACTCGCACACGAAGGGTTCCGTACCGTATGGGAGCCCCATTCCTCTTGCCGTTATTAATAGCGAGCAAAAAACTCCTAAAAATCACGTTTGTTGTATGGGAGCCCTTAAATGTTTATTTTATTCTGTTTTTAGTATTTGTTGTTATAGCGGCAACAGAAATACATCATCTGTGAAAATTTTAGCTCCCTAGCTATCATGGTTTATGAGATACAGCCCGGTGACAGACAGACAGACGTACATCAAATCTTAGTAATAGGGTCCCATTTTTACCTTTTGGGTACGGAACCCTAAAAAGCTGTCTATGTCTATTATCAATTGGCGAAAGTATCGATGAACATACTCAAAAAAAAAATAAAGACGAACATACTTCCTCCTTTTTGGGTCACTAAAAACCGTATAAATACCTCCTCCTTTTCAAAGTCGGTTAGATAGCGCCTTCTGTAAATGTGTCCACCATTTTTTCTCCAAAATGTGTTCAAATCGAGTAAAAGCATTATAAAGGTATCGATTATAGTAACATGTTTGAATCTATCCAGATGTCGGCATGTGCCCGGAAGCCTTATGGCGCGTGCAGCTTTCTAAATCCGCCAAGTGAGGGTTGGGCCCCATTTGATCGACTTTCAAAAAAGAGGCTTTTTATCTGGCTGTGTTTTTGTTGCACTTTGTTTATAATACACTACATAGTACAAAACAAAGTCGCTTCCCGCTGTCTGTCTGTCCCTATCACAGACTACTATAGATACTACGTATCAGACAGGAATCTATGAACAACCAATAGCGGACTGGTAATTTTGAGTTTGACATTTATTTTCTTTTTAAAACATGGCGACCGAAATGGCGACAGTAATTTTTTTTGGCTTCATAAATATTTATTAATTCCTGTATGCCTAATATTCAATTCTCCAATTAAAATTATATCATTATTTTACCATTTTTAAAACCTATGTACCTATAGGAAGTTAATAAATAAGACCAAATATTGTGATACTTCATGTTTATTCATCATTCACATCAATTTCTAAGGACATTTTTAGGTTAACTATCGTACGATAAAGTTTTTCAGTTTTGCTCAGTTATTATTGATATTAGACCCCCACTTGACTCTATTTAACTATTTCAGAAAAGGTTGTATCCTAATTATGCTTCGCCTGCAGTTGTAGTTCGGCATACGACACAATATTTTACAGGATGCAAAAATACACTTAAAGACCAATGTATGAACACCAACGCATAAAACACAATGAATGTGTGGTTTCGTAACAGTTCAGTGGAGACGATAAGCACGAACACTTTACATAACTAACACAATAACTTTAATAAAACATTAAAAAAGATAGCACAAAAACTGCTGAAAATTTTAACGGAAAAGATTGATTGACTTTGACATTTTGCAACTCGAGCAGCCTTGAACGGGCATAGAGAATGTAATTGGGAAAGTCAAAATGGAAATTACCATTTGTCTATGGTGGAAAATAAGGGCAATTTTTTTTCTTTTAAGATTCCAGCCCATGGTCCCTATGCATGCTTATATCTTTAAAACTACGCAATGGATTTTGATGCGGTTTTTTTTAATAGATAGAGTGATTTACGAGGAAGGTTTGTTTGTATGCATAATACACCTGTGCGAAGCCGGGGCGGGTTGCTAGTTAATGATATTTCAACTACGATTTTTATTAAGCCCACTGTTTGTTAGTAGTTAATTAACCCCCGACGCAAAAGAGGGGTGTTATATGTTTGACGTGTCTGTTTGTCTGTGTGTCTGTCTGTCTGTCTGTGGTATCATAGCGCCCGAACCACTGAACCGATTTCAGTTTAGTTTTTTTTTTTTGATGAAAGGAGACTTAATCGAGAGTGTTCTTAGCTATGTTTTATAAAAATCTATTGAGCCGTTTAAGAGTTAAGGTGGGTTAAAGTGGGGATGGAAGAACCAAAATTCTACAAATGTGCCTAAAATGGTTGTCAATGTGTCGGGGGTTTTTTAAATTTTTAATTTATAATATTATAGTACCATAAAATTTGATGTTGGAACAAATAAAGTACCTAATTTATTTTATTACTAGCTGCCCAACCCGGCTTTGCCCGGGTATGATTTGCTAAAGAAGACAGATTTTATAAATATTGAGCCTATATACCTACCACGTAATATAGGTATGGGAGCTTTAGTAATGATCCCAAATTTTTTTTGAAAATATAAAATAGCCTATGTCATCCGGAGGTAGTGTAGCTTTCCAATAGTAAAAATTTTTTTCAAATCGTTCAGTAGTTTCGGCGCATATTCAATGCAAACAAACAATCAAATCTTTCCTCTTTATAATATTGGTATGGTATAGATTTACCTATTTTTTTTTTCTTAGTTTCCTCGGACTTGATCGGAGGCTTTGTTTATTTTAAAGTTAAAATTTTTAACCAAAATACAAATTTACATCCTTACATAGTATAAAATAAAGTCGCTACTTTCGTTTGTTTGTTTGTTTGTTTGTCTATATGCTTAAATCTTTAAAACTACGCAACGGATTTTGATGCGGTTTTTTTTAATGGATAGAGTGATTCAAGAGGAAGGTTTATATGTATAAAAATTCCCGAAATTCCCACGGGAACGGACACAACGCGGGTAAAACCGCGGGGCGCTGCTAGTAATGTATATGATATAAAGTTTACTAATTTCGGATCTATTTTGACGCAGGTTTCCAAAAGACCATCCAAAAAACATAAATATTTCAAAAATTTCAAAAGACTTTCCAAACAACAAACATTTAAACTATTTCTTGTAAATATTATTAACGGCAGTCGCACATACTTATGGCTCATTAGAGCCATACGTGTTGTGCTCCTGTTTCTCTATACCCATATAGATTTACCTTGCGTTTTAAAAACTGTAATACCACAGCTACTCATGCGGCATATAATAACTTTTGCCATCCATGGGAGCAGCCTGTGTCCAGCAGACGTCCTACGGCTGAGATGATGACGTCATCTCGTTAACCCTGCACCTTGCGTCGTAATTACTCTAATTAGTCGATTGTCCGAGTCGGAAGGTTAATAGCTTCCTTTCGTCGCGTCCGCTTAGGATATGATTACTTATTATATTAATTAGTATGTACTTATAGTTCGGCCGTTCATTTATGGACCATTTAATGTTTTAAGGTCCATTTAATGAAATTTCATTAAACGGGCCATAAATCGTAAACGGTAAGTTTTACAAAAAAGTTTACTGAAAACAAAAGATGCGAAATTTTATTTTCTACAATAATGATCAAAATGTTTTTTGCCCTTAAGTACATAGTTTCCGAGATATCGGCCAAAACATTTTTTCAAGATGACGTGTCAGGAACGCATTCTCTGAACGGCCGAACTATAGTTTTGTGTAATTAAGTCATTTTAGTATGGAATTTTGATGATTGTATTTTTTTTAATTGACACTAATTAACTATTACAATAACTATATTTCGCCAAAATGGCAAAATTAACTTCAATGAAATTTAAATGGGACCACCTCGCAAGTATGATCTATTATACAAAAAAGAACCTTAAGAATCGGTTCAGGTACCACTACATAGTATAAAACAAAGTCGCTTCCCGCTGTCTGTCCCCATGTATGCTTATATCTTTAAAACTACGCAACGGATTTTGATGCGGTTTTTTTTAATAGATAGAGTGATTCAAGAGGAAGGTTTGTATGTATAATACACCTGTGCGAAGCCGGGGCGGGTCGCTAGTTAAATATAAACATACAATCGAAATGAAAACCTCCTATTTTGAATTACCTATATAAAATAAAAATAATCGGCCAGGTGCGAGTCGGACTCACGCACGAATGGTTCCGTATCGTATGGAAGCCCCCTTAATATATATTATTTCATCTTAGTAAATCGTTCCAATACGAATCATACGAATAATAAAATTGCCATACCCTTATCAGGGTCATATGTATAACTATACAAAACATGTTAATTAAGAACTGCATGTAAATTTCATATGTTGCAATAAATGAAGTTTTTAATAATTTTTGGTACCACCGACAATTTTTGGCCAAAGATAATTAGAAACTTCAGGTTCGACCCCCAAAGGTCAACAGTAGGTCTTTGAACCGTCAAAAAAACGCCACCAGATGTCGCAAAATAATTCGTGGACAGAAATAAAAGCGTACTAGACTCCTGTGCAAGGTGCGCGCGCATCTGGCACGTGGCAATGTGGGCCTTGCACTCGGCGCGGGAAAAAAACGCGCTTTCTATTTATTGGCATTTGCCAGTTCAGTTAGTGTATAATAATAGAATTATTTCCTTTCATCTATCGAAATATCTTTCGAAAAAAAATATTTTTTAAGTGAAACTTAACCAACGCTATACGTTGGTTAAAATGATAAACACTTCACAAAATTCGTCGCGAGTCAGTATAGCGGGTTAGCTCAGTGGTCAGAGCGTCGGGCTAGTGATCCGAAGACGCATGGTTCGAATCCTGCAAATCCTGAATTTTTGAAATGTTTATCATAAAAAGTAACTCTTTGAGAAGTGAAACTTCTTATGCGACTTCCAACAAGGTTGAGTTAAACGTTTAACGCTACCATGCCCATGGAGGGGGTGTGAAAGCACTGTTGCGTCGAAGTTACACTTCTTCCGCGCGGAGGCACTCCACGCACTATTTTTTTTTAATAGGTTCATAATTGGCGAAAATATCGACAAGCATATATACTTTCCTACAAAAAAAATATACGCTGACGAACATAGTACCTCCTCCATTTTAGACCCCGGGAAAATATTATGTTATTTTTGTTTAGGAACCCAATTTTTTAACCGACGAAAACGGAGGTGCTATCGACGCAAACAGTGCCACCAGCTGTTCAGTTGACGGCGTAGCTAGTTACGTAATAACGTAGTAATTGTATAGTTCCAATTTTGCTCACCTGAACAGCTAAGTTGATGGCACTCTATATTATATATATTTTTGTGTTTTTGTTTTTGTGTGAATAATTGAATACTGCGAATAACTTTTTACAGAGTAGTACAATTGGAATAATTCTTTTTTTATTGAAACAAGTATCAATATAAATGTAGTATAAATATATGGGACCAATTTTCGGGGATACGTTTTCCAATAAAAAAGAACTAATAATATGATTATTTTTCGCAAAAAATTGCAAAACCGCCTACCGTCGTGTACAAAATTCGAATATTTCGATTGAATTATTTACATTATTGTAGATTTTTCAAAAATGGCTCAGTCGATTTCTTTAAAATTTAAATGGGACCACCTCAAGAGTACAAACCCTTTCAAACTAAAAAAGAATTTTTCGATTCCGTTCACAATTAGCGAAATTATCGATGAACATACACAAAAAAAACCTACAGACGAACATAGAACCTCCTCCTTTTTAGAAGTCGGTTAAAAATAAATACAGGCGAACATAGTACCACCTCCATTATAGAAGCCCTTAAATTTTTTATGTTTTTTTTATTGAGGAACCCTATTTTTATCCGACGAAACGGAGGAGGTGCTCCTATAGACGCTTATATAGTTTTTTAGGGTTCCGTACCCAAAGGGAAAAACGGGACCCTATTACTAAGACTTCGATGTCCGTCTGTCTGTCTGTCTGTCACCGGGCTGTATCTCATGAACCGCTTTAGCTAGAAAGCTGAAATTTTCACAGATGATGTATTTCTGTTGCCGCTATAACAACAAATACTAAAATTTAAAATTTAAGGGGATACCCATACAAAAATCTAAATTTTTAGCCGTTTTTTGCTTGTCAAAAATGGTAACAGGTAGAAGCTTGAAACATTCACAGAATCTTTAACTGCATGCTTACTTTAATTATAAATAATAAAATTAAAATAAAATAAACTGATAAATTTTGATAATTTTTATACAGATCCAAACTTTCGGGTAAGTATACTTTATTGGATAAAAAAAGTAAAAGAATTGTGTTGTGCCATTTAATAATTACATAATTATTAATACGAGAAGTGATATTATGAAGTAAGAAATTACAATATTATTATTAGTATAATCTAAAACTATTTACCTACTACAAAATAAAAATTATAGTAAACTTTTTAGTTCCACCAATGCAAAACAGATGGCGTTAGTTGTTCCTTAAAACGCACAAACTGCTTGCGCTACAGATACGAGGCTCGTTTTATAGCGACGTTATGAAGTTATGTTTTCCTTCACGAAAACTCAAATCTTTTGATTTGAGAGTTTTTGCATGGATTAGTGCATCGATGATGTGGTATCCTTATAAACAATATTAAAATTAAATTAAACATTAATTGTATTAAGTTCATAGACGATTAAATAATAATAACGGCGTTATTATTCTATGATTAAATTAAATAAACAAGACATGTAAGAAATTGAAACTTGAAAGAAGTTGTTAGTTGAATTTTGATTCATAAGTCAAAACCAATTAACAACTTTTATAAATATCTTACTTTGATTAGTTAGTAGTCCTCTGAATAGTAGGTAGACCTCACGACGCATTTGTCTAAGTCTTCTAATTCTAACTGAACTGAATCATCATAGGATAAGGATAGGCCTATGTCTCGACTCACTGTTAACCGATTTCGTCCATACTCGCAAATAAACCATATTATACAAAACTTGAAATGATGTCCCTGGTGTCTATCTATACAATATACAGGGTTATTTCTAATCAATTAGCATCCTTTTAAGGGCTTATTCTGTACATCAAAACTAACAACTTTTGTTCTGCGACGTTTGTCAGAACTCAAAAAATAATCAGCCAAGTACGAGTTGGACTCGCGCACGGAGGATTCCGTACTGTATGGCAATATTATTAACCTAAAATTAATATTTACCCTTAAATATTAATTTTATTCTGTTTTTAGGGTTCCGTACCCAAAGGGAAAAACGGGACCCTATTTAAGACTTCGATGTCCGTCTGTCCGTCTGTCACCGGGCTGTATCTCATGAACCATGATAGCTAGGCAGCTGAAATTTTCACAGATGATGTATTTCTGTTGCCGCTATAACAACAAATACTAAAAACAAAATAAAATAAATATTTAAGGGGGGCTCCCATACAACAAACCTGAATTTTTAGACGTTTTTCGCTCTATATTAATAAAGGTAACAGGTAGATGCTTGAAATTTTCACAGAATATTTAGTTTTATATGCACTTCAATAATAAATAATAAAATTAAAATAAAATAAATATTTAAGGGGGGCTCCCATATAGTACGGAACCCTCCGTGCGCGAGTCCGACTCGTACTTGGCCGATTATTAGTATTTGTTGATATAGCGGCAACAGAAATACCTACATCATTTGTGAAAATTTCAGCTTTCTAGCTATAACGGTTCATGAGATACAGCCTGGTGACAGACAGACAGACATCACAACCGCCAAAAAGTTTGATTCGGCCCATAACAAAAGTTACAAGTCGAAAAATGTTGCAGTTACAAGTTTTCAGCACAAAGCAATTGGTATTTTCTAACTGAGCGCTACCGTGGCTCGTACGACACATTAAATTGTAGGTCCCGGTTGTTATAACCGTTTAGCCAAGTCAGAGGCCTTCAGGCGGCTTAAAAACTCTGACACCAGGGCTGGCCACCCGGCCTATACGAACTTACTTTAGCACAAAGCGCCTGCAAAACTGCTAACTACAAGACAATGCAATTGTTACAAGTCAAGACAATGCCAAATTTAGCTTACGACTGCCCTTTGTCGTAATTATCTGCCCAAGAAAAACCTACCCTTCTTGATAACTTGATGCGTCGTCTCTCTCACTCACCCTATTTAGATAAGGACAACAGATAGGGCTTGTTTTGTTCTGCGCGCGCATGGTTGAGCACTCGATGTCAGAAAGTACGCCACTCCGCCGGCAGGCTCCGTAGAGAGCGGATGTCTTCGCGCTTCGCGTATCGCTCGCGTTACGTACAACTCGTATAAGTCAAATTTAATTTTTTTTCGGTTCGTAATTTTTTTTTCAAATTAAATAACTAAATATATTATTTCTAAACAGTGGTTATTGTGACTGTGAATTTAAAGTGACGGTTTTATCGTGATATGTATTGAAATAAGTAATTGGGGGGTAAATATATAGATATGATGGGTGTAAGCAGCTGTATGAGCGTGAGGCAGGCTAGGGGTGTTTGCCACTGCCCTGCGTGCCCCAGGGCCTCGGGGCATGTGCCCCAAATGCCGCCCCAAACTCTGGTGCTGCCCCCGATGGCTTTGGAGCCTGAAACCACCCCTGTGAAGGGTAAAAAGGGCTCGAAGATGAAGGTCTTGAAGAAGATTAAGAGGAAAATTGGATTAGGTAAGTTTTATGTCAATTCATATCAAATATATTTATCACCCTATTTTTATAAGGATATTTTGAGTTTATGACGCGAGCCGGACAATGGATAAATGATGCAATTTCAATATATCTGATATTATTACGTTTAAAATGATACAAGAGAATGCAGTAACGATGGTAGCAAAACGGCTATAAATTGACGGGCAGTTTATTTATTTTTTATTTTATTTGTGTTGAAACATGACAGTCCGATCTATCGACGATTTTATTAAAATGTTAATGATATCTTAGTAAACAGTTGATTCAATTGTAAATTAAAGAAAACGGAGTTGTCTGAACTAACCTAGTCTCATTTTTAAGTATATTTTTGTTTGCGTACAATGTTATATTTTTTCAAATCTTCAAGTTGATTGTGTCATTTGCTTCACCGACCACAGGCTTGCTCTTAATTTTATTTATATTGGAATCTATTAAATAAAATTTAAAAAAGTGCGCAATATAGTATTAAAACTGTAAAGGTGGACCGAGGACTTATTAGGTATTAGTCATAGCATGTTACAAGGTTACAACAGCTTTGTTAAATACCCACGCGTGGTAGAACCGTGGTATATCGTACCCAGCTGTGTTTACGTTAAATAACGGTTTTTCATTATCAAACGATTTATCATGAAACTGATGGCGTTTTTTCATAAGCTTCTGTGCTGTGACGGTGTACGAAATGTCAATTTTTATCGATTTTTTTGCTTATCGCGTTTTTGCACTTTGATTACGATTTATTTACGTTGTTAATATTTTTGATACGATTAAAATTAAATAATGTGGCTGTAATAAGATTATGGTATATCTGTGTTGTGTTATTATTTTAATCTGATGAATGATTGCTGAAATCATTCGTTTTCCGGGTTTTTGTTTACTGTTTTAAAACGTATTTTTGATATTATTGTCTATCTTTATCTATCCAATCTATGCTCTAATCTACTCTATATTATAAACGTGTTACGCAAACATCGTTCACTTTGTTATTTAAACTAGTATTGATTGCACTTGGTCAAATAAAAGTCGCCCAAACTATTGGACACGTCGACCCTCGTCGATGTACCTATTTAAAAAAAAAAATTTAGATGTACAAATTTTACAGACTATCATATTTGGTCATAACACTATTGTAATGACTTCTTCGGAATTTTTCTACGAATTGCAGGAAGGCCCATGAACCCTTGATTAATTTCAAGTTAATCCATTTTAATTAGCCTAATGAATCTAACATATTATAATATTACCTAACCTATTAGTTATCTGTAAAGCCAATTTAATTTGAGTGATTAGAAAGAATCGTTAATAATTTTTAAAAGTAATTCAATTAGTCCAATGATTTCATTTAGCTATGTCTTGAGGTATCTTTAGTCATGAGGTCTTCAGGTGGGTGATTCTGTATGAAAACAAGTACATAACGCGCTCTAACGTGCTCTCTGTTTTTATAAAAGTCGTGTGAAAAATAATTATAAATATAATATAATAAATAAATATAAATATTTGGGGACATCTTACACACGGTCTCTGACCCCAAACTAAGCAAAGCTTGTGATATGGCTGCCAGAGACTGATATACTACATATACTTATTTTAAATACATACTTATATAGATAGTACCTAAATAACACCCAGACATAGAGCAAACACCTATGTTCACCACACAAATGTTTGCCTTGGGTGGGGATCGAACGCACGCCTCTTTGGCCCAGAAGTCAGGGTCACTAACCACTGAGCCACCGAGGCAGTCAAATTATCTTTTAAATGCTTGTAATTTATTTTAACGTAATTTTACATTTATCAAACACTAGCTTTTGCTCGCAGCTCCGCCCGCGTAACATTTTGATTTTGTGCTATCCCAAGGGAACCTATTTCCAGGATAAAAACCAACTAACTTTTCGGATTTATAATATTAGGATTAAGGATTTCTCCAAACGAAATTGACGGAATTAAAAAATTCCTTACCGCGTTACGTTACGTATTGTCGATAGAGAATCGGGCCTGATAGCTTAAAAACTCTGACACCAGGGCCAACCATCCGGCTTATACGAACTCATCTATTTACCCAAGATATTGTATTTACCCAGTATTTTCGACAGGCTCGTGCCATCTGCCTTAAAGGTCTCGTTTTTGTATGCCGATAGCGATCCAGTTTTTTTTCCACCAGCTGTCGTCTGCACCTTGGCTTGCACGATATAATTGGTATTTAGGTGAAAGCACCTGTTGTGTTATGTCCTTGCAGTCAATTCTTTTTATTAATTAATTTCATTGCAAGTTTTGTGAAGAGTTTTTGGCTCTTCTGTTTTCTTTTGGTCGATTGTTTTTAATCGACTTCCAAAAAGGAGGAGGTTCTATGTTCGTGTGTATATTTATTGATAATTTCGCCAATTGTGAACCGAATCGAAAAATTATTTTTTAGTTTGAAAGGGTATATTCCCGAGGTGGTCCCATTTAAATTTTACAGAAATCGACTGAGCCGTTTTTGATAAATCAACAATAATGAAAACAATTCGAGCGAAATATTCGAATTTTGTACACGATGGAAGGCGGTTTTGCAATTTTTTGCGAAAAATAATTATTTACTTTTAACTTAAAGAGTTACTTTTTATGATAAACATTTCAAAAATTCGTCGCGGACGTAGGATTCGAACCTTGCGTCTTCGGATCACTAGCTCGACGCTCTGGACCACTGAGCTAACGCGCTATACTGACTCGCGACGAATACTTTTAACTTGTTTATCCTTCAAGCTTTTACAACACGCTCTATAGTTTTAATGGTGCAAGCGTGTTTAAGTGATTTTTTTATAATGTTTTCTTCTCTAATTGCCGCTGTGAATGCGCTGAGCCAATTTTTATTGGCATAATTAAGGTCGCAGACGAAATTTCGTGTTGCATTTCACGCTTTTTCGAGTATCGCGAGTGAATTTTATGTACTTAGTTTTATTATGGTTTTAATATCTTACAGTTTGCAGGTTGTATTTTAAAAAAAAAATGATAATAGCACTATGGAAACTAACGTGGTTTTCGTACATTTTAATTAAGTAAAACACAGGTGAAAACAAACGTGAGTAACACCTGTGTTTTACTTAATTAAAATTCTGAATAGAATTGCGTTTGACCACATACTGCCTGATGTTGAGCAGATAAGCGGTCTGATTGTAGCACGCTTACCTAGAAGATACCTATTTACTCGGGATTTGAAGACACCCACGTCGTGCTTTAGCGGGAAGACAGACCCAGGCAAAGCGTTCCATATTCTGGCTGTTCGTATGAGGAATGAGGATTCGAAACGCTTGGTTCTAATGCGCGGAATGTCCACCATAAAAGGGTGGCGCTTTGGTCGCGTGTGTCAGTATTTTTAATGAATACTGGCTTTTGAAAGGATTAGGAGTTACTGTGTTGTCCTTTTTTGACCGACGAAACGGAGGAGGTACTCAATTCGACGCGTAGTATATTATATTTTTTTATGTATAACCACGCATAACTTTTTACATAGTTGTCCGATTTCGATAATTCTTTTTTTATTGGAAAGAGTATACTTTGAAATTGGTCCTATTAAAATTTTATCTAAGTCGGCTGAGCCATTTTTGATAAATCAACAATAATGTGAAAGTTGCTGCATCGATCCGTGCGAACTAGTCGCGAATTCTGTACACGGTTGAAGTCGGTCATGCTATTTTTTGTGAAAAATAAATATAATACTTCTGATTGGTTTTTTTGTGTACAATTTTGTTGGTTATTAATTATATTTTATTGTAAACTAGCTGCACCCCGCGGTGCTACCCACCCCGAAATAAAAAGTAGCCAATGTGTTAATCCAAGATCTGATTGAAGATATTCTACCTTCATACCGAATTTTATCCAAATCGGTTCAGCCGTTTGAGGAACAAACATCCATACCTACAAACTTTCGCGTTTATAATATTAGTTGGATCTATCAAATAGGCTTCATTCAGCGTGCCCCTTTCCAAACTTTTTTCTTGTTTAAAGAAATCCCAAGTCTTGTTTCAAACTAAATGAAACAATACAAATTGGACAAGCTGCAAAGGATTTTACCCAAAAACATATTACCTTGACTATCAAAAAGAAATTACACGCCCAACCCCCCGGTTTTAAACAAAGGCCAAATTTGAACAATGGCGTCAACATCTGTTTCTACTTTTCTTCACGTAAATGTTGTGTAAGCAAGTAATTCGTGGCCAGATGCATTTCCATTCAAATGCTTATATCCGGAGTTGTTCCGGGACATCTGGCTGGTGAATAGGTTGGTTGGCTTTTGCACTCTTCGCTAAGTTAGAAGGAAGTTAGCACTTTAGTTTAGCTGTACATTTGGGAGAAATTGAAATTGGCCAGGTAATAGAAGCAAGGGCCCTTAAATTTGAACGACGCGGATTGCGTGGAGACCTGATTGAGACCTTCAAAATTCTCAATAGCTTCTATACCTATAATCTTCCGGATATTCACGACATGTACACCTTGAAGGAAAATATGCGCGATAGCAGACGCCATAAATTCCTCTTGCAGCCTACACCATCACAAACCAACACTGCACACCACATCCTCTGCAACAGAGTTGTCTACAATTGGAATAGGTTGCCTGAGGATGTAATCTCAGCAAGAACTATAAATTTAAGAATAGACTGGACCTTTGGATAAAGAATGAAAAAAAAATCTTTGACAGATAAATACTAATTTTACTCGACTCTGCTTGATATAGGCACATCCTTACATAGTATAAAATAAAGTCGCTATTTTCGTTTGTTTATTTGTTTGTCTGTATGCTTAAATCTTTAAAACTACGCAACGGATTTTGATGCGGTTTTTTTTAATGGATAGAGTGATTCAAGAGGAAGGTTTATATGTAAAAAAAAAATCCGAAATTCCCACGGGAACGGGCACAACGCAGGCAAAACCGCGGGGCGCTGCTAGTCAGTATATATACTACACTGCTCGCTTATAAACATATAAATAAATTTTATAAATACTAGCTTTAGCTGCGGTTTCTTACAGGATCCTTAAATTATTCTGTATAAAAAGTAACCCAAGACATTCTTCGACCTTTGAACTAGTCAACGTTTAACGTGTCATCCGAGCCACGGTAGCGCTCAGTTGGAAATGCCACCCGCGGTCACCCATCCAAAAACTGACCGTGAAGGTTGCTTAATTTTGGTGATCGCTGACAAACACCTAGTCAAACTACGCCTATGAGTTGAATTTATGATAGAAAATGCTACTTTTTCGTCGTGACGTCTACTGCTTAGAGAACTACTAGTTGATTTAGTATTACCTATTAGTATTTAAACCATGTATTCGATAAACTCGTGGCGTGTGCCACTGACAATGTAAAATTAATGAATTTTAATGAACACGACGAACTTACTCATCTTTAGGGTTCCGTACCCAAAGGGTAAAAACGGGACCCTATTACTAAGACTTCGATGTCCGTCTGTCTGTCTGTCTGTCGCCGGGCTGTATCTCATGAACCATGATAGCTAGGCAGCTGAAATTTTCACAGATGATGTATTTCTGTTGCCGCTATAACTTAATTATACATACTAAAAACAGAAACAATAAATATTTAAGGGGGGCTCCCATACAACAAACGTGATTTTTAGGAGTTTTTTGCTCGCTATTAATAACGGCAAGAAGAATGGGGGCTCCCATACGGTACGGAACCCTCCGTGTGCGAGTCCGACTCGTACTTGGCCGATTATTGTGTCGTGCTCACTTGGTGCTTTTTAGGGTTCCGTACCCAAAGGGTACTCCGCTGTCCGTCTGTCTGTCTGTCGCCAGGCTGTATCTCATGAATCGTTATAGCTAGAAAGCTGAAATTTTCACAGATCGTGTATTTTTGTGGCCGCTATAACAGCAAACACTCAAAACAGAAAAAAAAATAAGGGGGGCTCCTGAATTTTGAAACGTTTTTCGCTCGATATTAATAATGGTTACAGATAAATGCTTGAAATTTTTACAGAATATTTAGTTGTATATTCACTTCAATTATAAATCGACACGACGAAGAAGAAGAATTATAAATAATAAAATTGAAATAGAATAAATATTTAAGGGGGGCTCCCATACAGTACGGAACCCTTCATGCACGAGTCCGACTCGTACTTGGCCGATTATTGTTCGCCGGCCGGCGCGGCGTTAGAAGCGTGATTCACGTTTTTTAAACCAACAGCCAGGAAATAGGAGGTTTTAAATAAAATCTATTACCTATATGTTTATCTTTAAAAATAACACTCCGTATTTAACATTCAGTATATTTACGAGTATATCTATGTATAATTAAATTAAAATTATATCAACTTGGTCTGAACTGTAATGTTGCTGTAAACTATGACGAATAAATAAAAATAAAAAAAACAATTTTATTTCCATGTCTTTTAATCTCAACTACCTACTAACAATCACGTCAAATCAAATAACCCGCCCGCCTCTTACAGTTTTTTTTAGTAAAGTAAACGTTCCTTATAATAAATATTTATAGGCAAAAATTATTGTGATATAGGTACTAATAAAATTAAAAAAAAAACAGTAGATAATTTTAATTATTTTGATTCTAAGAAAAATACATTTCTATGTATTCATAATACAATAATTAGTTAAATTTACTAAAAGATTTTTACTTATTATCTGACTGAACAAGATACATGAACAAAACATAATCATTTTTGTGCGGTTTGCACTTGGTGCTTTTTGTTCCCCGGCCGGCGCTATAGGCGTGATCGAGTCATATTCACGTTTGTATTCAACCGACTACACGGAAATATGAGGTTTTTAATAATATAAATAATAAATAAAAAAAACATTAGGGGACATCTTACACACGGTCTCTGACCCCAAACTAAGCATAGCTTGTGATATGGCTGCCAGAGACTGAAACACTACATATGCATATTTTAAATACATACTTATACATATAGATAGTACCTAAATAACACCCAGACACAGAGCAAACACTTATGTTCATCACACAAATGTTTGCCCTGGGTGGGGATCGAACCCACGCCTCTTTGATCCAGAAGTCAGGGTCACTAACCACTAAGCCACCGAGGCAGTCATAATAATGTACTGTAAGTTTTGTGATAAAGTGGGTTGGTCCTATAACTGCTGGATAAAAATATCCAATACTAGCTGCGCCCCGCGGTGCTACCCGCGTTAGCCCGAGATAAAAAATAGCATTTGTATTAATCCAAGGTCTAAGCTACCTTAATACCGAATTTCATCCATATCAGTTCAGCCTTTTTTAACCCCCGACGCAAAAGAGGGGTGTTATAAGTTTGACGTGTCTGTTTGTCTGTGTGTATGTCTGTCTGTCTGTGGCATCATAGCGCCCGAACCACTGAACCGATTTCAGTTTAGTTTTTTTGGATGAAAGGAGACTTAATCGAGAGTGTTATTAGCTATGTTTTATAAAAATTGATTGAGCCGTTTAAGAGTTATGGTGGGTTAAAGTGGGGATGGAAGAACCAAAATTCTACAAATGTGCCCAAATGGTTGTCAATCTTTTTTTAGGTAGGTTTTTTGTGTCGGGGGTTTTTTAAATTTTTAATTTAAGTTTTTATTGCTAGAAAGAGTAACAAACATCCATACATACTCACAAAATTTCGCGTTTATAATTATTAGTAGGATTTATCAGTAAATATTGTTTTGTAAAATATCACTCAACATTATTACATTTTACAGTTAGAAATGAATGAATCAAGTTGTTTTTATATTTTATCTCCTTTATCGAGAGGAAGTGTGGTAAGTGAGCTTTTTATCGTTTCCGACATTTTAATATGTAGCTACAATGTTTTCCCACGCTCACACATAGTCAGTATTATTGTGGAATATTTTATTTCACCCTTCGTGGGTAGGCTTACGTCCTGCAGTGGACTACTAAAAAGGCTGATACAGTACAGTCCGGCTTCGCCAGAGTACAATTGGTTAAAAAAGCCAAATACAGTCAAACCTGGCTAACTGAGAACTGGATAAGTGAGAAACCTCTATAAGTGAGAGTAATTGCCAGGTCCCGTCATTTTACCCCTCAAATACCTCTATAAGTGAGAGACCAAAACCTCTATAAGAGAGAGTCCTTTTTCCCTCATGGACCTCTATAACTGAGAGAACTACTTATCTGAACCTCTATAAGCGAGAGTTGAGGGTAATGAAACATCTGCACTTTATGATTCATTCTTAAATTTCGTGGAATTAACTACCGTTGGTTTCGGATCGTGTTCTATTCAAACATTTTTTTTTGTATTTTGAGGAAATAAGTAACATTGTTTTTGAATCGCATTTTTTTTTTGGAATGGCCACACGTGCGTCTTAACTATCCTGTTTGTTGAAATAGTGTTCTATTTAAAATTATTTTGTGGTTTTCTTTAATCTACCTAACATTATTTTTGTATCACATTCTTTTGGAAAAACTTACTCCAGTTGATAAATATTAATTGAGGAGAAAGTTCGGTGTTAGTAAATAAATCTTTAGGAATAAATAAATTAATCGTTAAGCGATAAGCTTAAGATAGCTAGGTATTGTATGCGTTCAAAGGTGGAAAATCTCGAAATGAAATACGCAATGAATTTGACTTAACAGAATTACTTTTATACAATTATGAAATCGAAAGATATACGGTCTCTATAGGTCTCAGTGCTCTAAAGGGCATGGAAATATTTAAAAACGTCGTCTTTTGATTTTCCCACTTTTTAAATGTGTCTTTTAGAATGAATAAAACAAACTATCATCTATGTTCAATTCTAATCAACACAACCCAAACAGTTAGTACTTATGTACTATTTATAAACATATTTATCATTCTTTACGCATGTAGATACCTACATACAAATTAGACGTATTTTTTAACCTCTATAAGAGAGAGTAGTCACTTCCGAAACTGGATAAGTGAGAAACCTGGATAAGTGAAAAACCTCTATAAGCGAGAATGAGATGGCGGTCCCTTCAACTCTCTCTTATCCAGGTTTCACTGTAGTAAGGATCCCTATTTTTTTTTTTTTAAATATAGCCTATGTTCACCGGGGATAGTGTAATAGCTTTCTTACTGTGAAAGAATTTTTTAAATCGGTTCAGTAGTTTAGGATTCTTTGCATCGTATTCGATGCAAACAAACAAACAATCAAATCTTTCCTCTATAATATTGGTATAGATACAATACATCCTCCTCTAGGGGATAAAGATTGATTGATTATTAAAAAGAAATGGGGTAAAGGTGTTACAATATGGAAAAATAATATAAATCATGAATATGGATAATCCTTACATAGTATAAAATAAAGTCGCTATTTTTGTCTGTTTGTTTGTCTGTATGCTTAAATCTTTAAAACTACGCAACGGATTTTGATGCGGTTTTTTTTAATGGATAGAGTGATTCAAGAGGAAGGTTTATATGTATAATACACCTGTGCGAAGCCGGGGCGGGTCGTCTAGTGTAGAATATAATAGAATACACTTTATTGTACACAGTAAATGTAAGACAATAGTAATACACGAAAAACTTATTAGTGTAGCTCAAGGCGGCCTTATCGCTGGAAGCGATCTCTTCCAGGCAACCCATGCACGGAACGGAATGATCTTAAAATATATCAATGTAGTCTAAAATAAAATGCCAACATTAATATCTTATCACTTTATAACATGTTTTTTTCTTGCGTTTAATAATAAAAAAAAAACCTCTTTCTTTTTAGAAGTCTGCCACATAAGTAACATTTCAGTACAAAACTAAAGTACTTAAAACGCACCTTTTGATACTAAAGGAATTCTCTTACCTAATGCCACAGCCCGGACACTCCGCGATTTTTCATACAAAATCTGCTGTCTTACGCACACCTACACAGTACTTACTCACAGACAACACACGCACGGTCGCTACACGCGCATTTGTGTGCGGAACGTCTATGGCTGTCAGCGATCACCACAACGTGACGACATGCCGCGTGAGTGAGACAGTTGCGTACTTAATTTGCAAAAATGAATATTAATCTAGTGCTTAAAAAAGTATAACAATTACTTAATTTGGAAGCATTTTAACAAAAAGTAACCGATCTACTTCTTTTGTAAGATAATATCAAGAGGAAGTTTCCAAATAATGTAAAATAAGTTCCTATTATTTATCCTTAGGGAAACATTAAAATTTCTTGTTTTGTTACGTATCATTGTTATTCAACCATACACAGTACAAGTGTTCCCTATTGTCACAGTCTAGGTAGTTTTTATTAGAAAATCCACCGGCTTGTGCAGCCCGCGCGCAGAGTACACGATGCGGTACGTAGCGCGGGGTGGAAGTGAGGAAGACTCAAACGGGTGGGGGGTAACGAGTGGCCGTTCTATACGTAGTATTATTATATATTCTTTGCTAATGCTTATCATTGACAAACACATGCCGTGTCTCCGTCTCGCTCTCTCGGTAAGGATAAATGCGCTATCTCTCTCGCGCGCATAGAATAACGAACAGCTGTTTCGCAACGGGATCTCAAAAGCATGCGCATGCGCATACTTAGGGTTGTGACGTTACTAGATTTTTATTAATAATTATTTTTCGTCAAAAATGAAATAACCGACTTCAGAATTCGAATAGTTCACGCGAACGATTTATCATCGATAAAGTAATTTTCACATTATTGTAGATTTTTCAAAAACGGCTTGGCTATAAGCCAAGTGCGAGTCCGAGTCAGGCTCCAACATGGTACGGAACCCTTTGTGCGCGCAAAGGATTCCGTATCGTGTTGGAGCCTCCTAGCCCCATTTATCTTGCCATTATTAATAGCGAGCAAATAAACTCCCAAAAATCACGTTTGTTGTATGGGAGTCCCCCTTAAATGTTTATTTTATTCTGTTTTTAGTATTTGTTGTTAAAGCGGCAACAGAAATACTTCTGTGAAAATTTCAGCTGTCTAGCTATCACCGTTCATGAGCTTGGTGAGAGACAGACGGATAGCGGAGTCTTAGTAATAGGGTCCCGTTTTTAGCCTTTGGGTACGGAACCCTAAAAACGGAGTATGAACTCCTAAAAAAATATGCAAATTTTATTTTTCATTTTCGCGGTTTGTCCCATAGTAAACATTCGTAATGATATTATGTTTCTTTTTGTTATTTTTATTTTTACAGTAGTAAAACGGGTATTTTATTTTTACTGTTCTAACAACTTTCAACTGCAGTAGTAACAACGGTAATTCATTTACCGTTCTTACTACTGGTAGTAAGTAACACTGGTAATAACATCTTTGACGTATAGTAGGTACACTCATGTAATGTAAAATGGCAAATACACCGACCACGTCATGCCAAAAGCCAAAGGGATTTTATGACAGATGACGTCACTTTTTGGTCACTTTATAGCAACATAATAATACTTTTTCCTTGATCATGGAAACTAGCGTGGCTATATCATTTTCCTTGTAAATGTTACTACAAAATTAATTTAAATAGTGTTATCATTGACCCGTAAAGGTTAAGAAACATTGAATTCTTATCGCGGCTCTTTTTGTGAAGTTGGTACTTCTAATCAGTTAAAATTTTAACTTATCAATGGAAATATTTCTTTTTAAATACCGACTTTTCCTTATTTTGTTATTTTTCCTTATTTTTTGACCGACGAAACGGAGGGAGGGTACTCAATTCGACGCGGACATAAATATATAAATTTTAAGTATAACCACGCATAACTTTTTACATAGAAGTCCGATTTCGATGATTATTTTCTTATTGGAAAGAGTATACTTCGAAGTTGGTCCAATTAAAATTTTATCGAAATCGGCTCAGCCACTTTTGATAAATCAACTATAATGTGAAAAGTGCTGCATCTAACCGTGCGAACTATTCGCGAATACTGTTGAAATTAGTCATGCCATTATTTTGCAAGAAAATAATTATAATGTTTACAAATACTCACATAAAAAAAACTGTTGCCTGTAAAGTCGGTATACGGGCGAAAGTTTTACGTGACAACGACTTTGAGACGAATGAGAGCGAGTGAGAGGCACTTACGTGCCTCTCACTCGCTCTCATTGTGAGCGCATGAAGTGTGAGCGGAGCGTAACGCAGTTTCTTGAAGTGTCACCCGGCAAACCAACTTATAAGACGTTGTCACGTCAAAACGGAGTGAGTAAATAACAATTTATGTTAATAATAATAATTCGTATTGCAGGCTAAAGTCGCCTTTTAAAAGTTACATCATAATAATAAATAAAAATAAAATAAATAATAATTTTATTTGTTCCATAACTTACTTAGGCTACTTAGGTGTTAGTAATTATTATTGACAATAACTGATTAAATCTTAAGTAGGGGGTAGTTCGAGAAAAGTGTGAGCGGAGCGTAACGCAGTTTCTTGAAGTGTCACCCGGCAAACCAATTTATAAGACGTTGTCACGTCAAAAAATGGTGACCGTATGGTCTAGTGGTAGTAACACCTGCCTTGCAGTCGCAAGGTCGCGGGTTCAATTCTAGGTCCCGTACCAATGAGTTCTTTGGAACTTATGTGCGGAATTTCACACCACTGGCTTTTCGGTGAAGGAAAACATCGTGGGGCAACCTGCATACGTCCGTAGAAGAAATTCGATGGCGTATTTGAATCCACCAGCCCGCACTGGGCCAGCGTGGACAATATGGCCCAATCACCCGCGGGTAGGCCTACGTTCACTATTAAAAAGGCTGGTACAGTGCAGTATCGATAAAAAATAAAAACCTGTATCCATTTCTGACAGCCCTAGTACGCTATTTACAAAGATCAGCTGCTTGACATTAAAAAAAAAGTTAAATACGGTCTCGAACATCTGTTCCTTTGTACGCAACCTTCTGAAGGCTGTATAGGAGACGGCCGAAGCCAAACGCAATTAAAAAAAACTTGACATAAGGACACAATGTGACTTAGCATTTTGGACTTTAAGTCTAACAATCGTAAAGTTGATATGACGAGTTTTCATGTTGTCCTTTACGACAATTGAATTTAGAGGCATCGAAATGCGTAAATATATGTATAACATGAGGACAAAATATAACTTTATATTTTAGACTTTAAATGTAACTGAAGTAAGGTACAAATTACAGGTTCACATTTTGTCCCATACGACAATTTGATAACTAAAGATTCGAAAATCGAAATGTTCTGAAAAAATATACCTACCATAGATAGAGAGAACGACCGTTGAACTTTTTGTAGCGTTTTCGAAAAAGGAATTGTGCAATGTGTTCTATGTTCAATTGTTCAATCAGCTGAGTGCTTTTTTTTGCGAGTTGGCATCGCATGGTTTTGTCCATTTTCGCCGTAATTTCTGAAAATGAACTGTGTCATTTATTGTTACATTTTGAATAAGGAATCATGTGATGTATCAGCTGAGCGTCTTTTTTTTTCGAGATGGTTTAGCGTGGCTGTAGAAATTTTATTGTTTTTTTTTTCTAAATAAATTGTGTCATTTTGAATCCTACTACATAATATAATATTAAAAACGCGAAAGTTTTTATGTATGGATGTTTGTTAACTTAACAGGCAAAAACTATTAAATAAATTGAGATGAAACATTGCAATAGTAATGCTTATACTTACATCAGAATAACACATACATATATAGGTTATCATTACATAGTACAAAATAAAGTCGCTATTTTTGTCTGTTTGTTTGTCTGTATGCTTAAATCTTTAAAACTACGCAACGAATTTTGATGCGGTTTTTTTAAATGGATAGAGTGATTCAAGAGGAAGGTTTATAAGTATAATACACCTGTGCGAAGCCGGGGCGGGTCGTCTAGTAATTTATAAAGATATTCCGAGAAACGAAGTTCGCCGGGTCAGCTAGTTTTAAATAAAAATCTAAAAATCAAATAACTTTTAGATACGGGCTTAATCTCGAAATTAGAAAAAATACATCTGCCGCTATTATAACATCTATGTTAGAAAGAAACGCCAACACCCATCTCTTCAAGCTAAAACAGGTCAAATGCAGTTCAATTTTCAGTAAGATGCAACAGAGATGTAAGATACACGTCTTACCTGAGTTAGAAAACGACAGAAATACCAAATTACGGAAAGGTGCTACGACAGCTGTATTTTTTCTTCAAAAGGACCAGATGCAGCGATACCAAATTATATGTAAAGTTAGCGAAAACTGGAACTAAAGAATTTCTATGTAAGTCTTTAAGATTTACTTAGCTAACGCGATAGTAGCTCCCCATTGAACTTCGTATAAATTGAGCGCGTGGCATGTAGGGGTATCAATTTTTTCTTAATACATTTTGATGCCAAGAAACTATTTATTGTAGTTTCTTAAGAATTCTTAAGCATATCGAGATTTTATAAGAATTTTGCAGAAAAAGTGTGGATAAATGCGGGCAGCGTCAAATGTGAAAAAATCTGTAGTTTATTTGTCAAAGTCACGTTCTGTTTTTTTTTATTTTGTGGCTTATGTCATAACGCCTATTCCGCTTACTTGGTAGGTACAATTATTTGATCAAATAATTTACCTTATTTTGAAATTGAAATAAAATGTTATTTTGTAAAGGGCGGGAAATTGTAGATGTGTCATTTTTATATAAAAAAGTTCATCGACTCTACAAAATGTGTGGAACAACCGGGACCTACAATTTAAAGTGTCATCCGAGCCACGGCAGCGCT
The DNA here is from genome assembly GCA_964007245.1 of Hypomecis atomaria. Classification (NCBI taxonomy): domain Eukaryota; kingdom Metazoa; phylum Arthropoda; class Insecta; order Lepidoptera; family Geometridae; genus Hypomecis; species Hypomecis atomaria. Next base: position 10,123,617 of record OZ023310.1, read on the forward strand.
CAATTGAAAAATGCCAGGTTGTGACTACAGTAAAAGTAGTTCAAATTTATGCGTATTTAATATTTATACATCTTAAAATCTCTATATTTGACAAAACACTCCTTGTATACAGTCACTAAGCCCGATTACAGAGGCGCCAGCGTAAATTAAATAGCAACGTAAAAAGCGTTCTCTCTATCGAATGCCTAAAGTGAAAAAGAAACAGAACTATGAAATTTAGCTAATATAATTACGATGGCGCCTCTATAATCGGGCTTATAAAATACTTAAACGATGTAAAATATAACATACAAAAATATATAATTATATCACAGATGTAAGATAAAAGTCCATACAAGGCAAAATTTGAAAGGGAAGCATAACTAAAACCTCCTTAGTAGTTCTTAGCCACAAATCACTTTGAGAATGTGACTGGTCGAAAACAGCGCGCGTAATTCACCATTTCAAATTGTTCCAAATTCGAAACTTATTCGAAAGATCCGAGATGCCCGCGCCGGAGATTCAAAGCAGTTCGACTAAATTAGGTTTACAGTTGAGCGTCGTCACTACTATCGTAATGTCTAAGCTAAATTGACGGGTTGTCTTACAAAATGGATAGTTTCATGGTTCGACCGTGTTCGAAAGATAAGTTGGTCGTTTGTAATGATCGTGGGAACGAAAAGGAATGCCTCGGCGCGCTCGGAATATGTTCCAAATTTGAATTTGAAATTCGAAGGTACTGCCCGATGCATTTCTGGGTACTTCAAAAATAATGCAATAGTGGAGAATGGTCATTTGACGCTCTAGTAATTACAACAAAAATTACGATTACGTTTTATTTGCGTTGCTAAGTAACAAACCCCTTGTTTTATGAGTAACTTATATGCCAACCCAAAATTCGAATAAATAAACAGCTGTTTCATACAAAATTACAACTCGAATTGTATGAAATTTACTACATAATATACAAAAATGAATCGTGGTTGTTAGTCTCGCTGAAACTCGAGAACGGCTGGACCGATTTGGCTAATTTTGATCTTGAAATATTTGTGGAAGTTAAGGGAAGGTTTAAACAGTGAGAAAATTTATAAAAGTTAATCATAAAAACATTAATTTCATTTTCCCATACAACATGTTACTGCATTGACAGTTGACAGATGGTGAGATGAAGTTCACCGGGTCAGGTAGGTAGTAAGTACTTAGTTGATATATTTCTCGAATTTCGGGTTGGCCCCATAGTAAAAGTTATTTTGTAATCCTTTCGGCTTAGTACAGCAGTTCTGAATAACCCTGTTTTTAACCCCCGATGCAAAAGAGGGGTGTTATAAGTTTGACGTGTCTGTTTGTCTGTCTGTCTGTGGCATCATAGCGCCCGAACCACTGAACCGATTTCAGTTTAGTTTTTTTTTTTTGGATGAAAGGAGACTTAATCGAGAGTGTTCTTAGCTATGTTTTATAAAAATCGATTGAGCCGTTTAAGAGTTATGGTGGGTTAAAGTGGGGATGGAAGAACCAAAATTCTACAAATGTGCCCAAAATGGTTGTCAATACGAGTATGTCGGGGGTTTTTAAAATTTTTAATTTATATTAGTTATGTCAAAGGTAGCAAACTTTTCCTGTAACCCCCGACCGCTTTCGAAAGACTGGTATTATACGAGTCGGCGTGAGCTTGACAGCTCAATTTCTAAGGTCACATGGCGGTCGCCTCTAATTGGTCAATTTGATCTGCCACCCGACTGGCTGATTGGGTAGAGCTATAAAACCGTTACATGCTATGATGTTCTATGTTTAAATGGACCAAAAGATCATCTAAACATCACCATCATCCAGATTGTGATAAGTTGACATTTTGGTTCTAGCGCACATAGCATCTCATTTTTTAACCGACTTCCAAAATGGAGGAGGTTCTATATTAATTAGGTTCCATGTATGTATTTTTTGTGTATGTTCATTGATAATTGCGCCAATTTGTGAACCGAATCGAAATATTATTTTTTAGTTCGAAAGGGTATTCTCCCGAGATGGTTCCATTTAAGTTTTACAGAAATCGGCTGAGCCATTTTTGAAAAATCAACATTAAAGCAATCAATTCTAGTGAAATATTAGAATTTTGTACACGATGGAAGGCGGTTTTATTTTTTGCCGATTTCTATAATATTTGGCAAGATTGTTCAGTACCTAAATCCTCACACGATTTGCGAGTATGAACTAAACCAGCCAAAAGCGTGTCGAGTTATAGGATTATGAAGATGCAGTTAAAGATATGTGTCTCGAGGTTTACTGTTAATTGACTACGAATAACCCTGTATAAGTTATCAATTTATACCAACGACAAAGTAGGAAGCGCAACTGGCATATTTCTAACCTTTAACTGGTTATAGTTATAGTACTTGTAGACTAGTACAGCACAAAGGTGTGAGAGCGAGAGGTCACGGGGGCATGAGAAAGATGCGCGCACGCAATCACGTAACTCGTACCTGTACTAGTACTAGTACTGAGTAATAGTTGCGGACGGAACGATTCCGTGTTCTGTTTTATGTTTAGTGAAGTTAGCTGCTACAAGCTGCTTACATCCCTTCTCATGCGCCGCTGTCATCAAATGCCACCCGCGGTCACCCTTCCCCCAAACACGGTAATTAGATATCATGACCGTGCCCCAAGACTGACCGTGCCGAACGATGCTTACCAGTACCAGCCTTTTTTTTTAAATAGTCCACTGCAGGACGTAGGCCTGCCCACGAAAGGTGATTGTACCGTATCCACCACGCTGGCCCAGTGCGGGTTGGTAAATTCACCATCGCCATTGAATTCCTTCTACGGACGTTTGCAGGTTGCCTCACGAAGTTTTCCTTAGTAGTAGGCCTACGTCCTGCAGTGGCCTATTAAAAGGCTGATACAGTACAGCACATAAGCCTATATCTAGACTCGCTCTTGACCGATTTGGTTGATTTTCACAAAACTTGTTAAGATTTAAAAATTAAGCAATCTTGCCAAATATTATCGAAATCGGCTGATAAACAGCGTGACAGCATGATCACGGTAATGATATTATCATTACCGTGGCATGAGTCATCAAATAACAGGCACAGAAAAGACAAATGACAAAACTTGTCAAATTATTACGTGAGTGTCAGTAGTACCATCAGTGGTACTACTGACAGAAAACCAATTAACAACCGAACCGTAGACAAAAGATTTTTCAACCTATTTCTACTTAATTTTGGCATGGCGATACTTCCGCATTATGCCATAACAATTTTATTTTCTCCTATTCCTTATTTAAAATACGTGTATTTTATCGATATCTCGGAACCGTTTATTGGTCGATCTGTACAGTTTTCTATTGGATAGTTTCCCACGGTAAAAGTTAACTTAATAAGTAATAATAGGGCGCCATGTTGGGTTGGTAGAGCGGGCGATAGTGGTCAGTTATGTGAAGGGTTCAGTAGGATACATTTTTATACTTAGTAAATGGATAAAATAAAAATTATAGAGAAAAAACCAATGATATACTTTTTAAGAACCACAGTGCTTTCTAAATAAGCGATATTCTGATTCTAAAAAAAAATAATGAATTTGTAAAAAATAATTGTTTGATTTTACAATACTTTTTAGAAAAGGTAATTGACTGTACCATACCGTAAGTATTTATTATATTTTAATGATAAAAGCACAGCAGAATTTTATAAAAAGTTCAACCGTGACTTGAAAATTATACCTAAAAATTATTATTTTTTTCAAATTCAAATAATGAATCAACCTACATAGTACGTATTTTTTTTTTCATTTTGAGTTTGTATATGTACCAAATTACGGAAAGAAGCTCTGATTTTGTCCAATAATAATTATAAAAATGCAAGTGTATAACTTACACAAGTGTCAATGTTACGTGTTGTAAAATTACAGGTGTTTTAAAACTAAAGCAAAAATGCGTAACTAAAACCTTGTGTGGTAAGACGGATAGAGTTTGTAATATTTTTTTTAAATAAAAAGAAAAGCTTTAAATAAAAATAAATTCTTTAAAGCTCTTCCCGTAGACACTAAAGATCTCCAGATAATCTCGTAAAGACGTATAGGTAGATCATTCGTTCGTGATCCCAATCTCAAGTTGCGTCGACGACGTGTCTATGGCAACTGAACTTTCTAGTTTTGTTTGGCTTGTCTGTGGTACTATACTGTATTCTGTGATTTAAAGTGATTTCCATAAAACAAAAAAAAATAAAAAAGAGCATAAAAAAAAAAATTGGTTGCCTGTAAAGTCGGTATACGGGCGAAAGTTTTACGTGACAACGACTTTGAGACGAATGAGACGACATGGCATTGTGAGCGCATGAAGTGTGAGCGGAGCGTAACGCAGTTTCTTGAAGTGTCACCCGGCAAACCAATTTATAAGACGTTGTCACGTCAATAAAAAAAAAACTGATTGACATAATTATTTTTCGCAATAAAAATGGCAAAACCGTCTTCCATCGTGTACAAAATTCGAATATTTCGCTCAAATTGTTAACATTATTGTTGATTAATCAAAAACGGCTCAGCCGATTTCTGTAAAATTTAAATGGGACCACCTCGGGAGTAGTATACCCTTTCGAACTAAAAAATATTTTTTCGATTCCGTTCACAATTGGCAAAATTATCGATGAACATACACAAAAAAAAAGAAAAAAAATACATACACACGAACATAGAACCTCCTCCTTTTTGGAAGTCGGTTAAAAAGGAAAAATAGGTGCAATAGTTTTTGATAATCTAACTCACGGACGAATGAATGATTCATTCATCGTGCCTTATTAAAAAATATTTTTCTACAAATGAAGCAGTAAATGCCGATTTTTGCAGCTCATTTGTACAGTAAGTTCGCATAGGCCGGGTGGCTAGCCCTGGTGTCAGAATTTATAGGCCGCCTGAAGGCCTCTGACATGGCTGAACGGTTAAAACAACCGAGACCTACAGTTGAACGTGTCATCCGAGCCACGGTAGCGCTCAGTTGGAAAATTAAGCAACGTTCCGCACGGTCACTATTTGGATGGGTGACCGCGGGTGGCATTTTCCAACTGAGCTCATTTGTATGTTTTTACACTTTTAAAGCATGTTACAAAGTATGGGCCTGCGATGAAATTAAAAAAAGAAACAAGTTCTTTGACACTGACATAAAGATAAACAATAGGCTTAGCGCTCCATTCATTCAGCCAACACGTGGTTTATGTAAACAATAAAATTAACAATTACCCGCCATTGTTTACTATTACAAACGTTTTTTCTATTTTTCCCACCGTTTCTTTCAAGTTATTAAGTAACAAATGTAACATTTGGCGCACAGATGTACATAGATTTGTCTTTACAAAGAAAAAAAAAGATAATTTCTCGACAAGTCACAACAGAACTCTTTTGTGACAGGAAAGTATAGACGAATCCTACTTTTTGGTGACTGTGAAGTTAAATAAATAAAATAATTAAATATTAGGGGACATCGTACACACCATCTCTGACACCAAACTAAGCAAAGCTTGTGATATGGCTGCCAGAGACTGATATACTACATATCATCCATCCATCAACCATTAGAAGTCCACTGCTGGACATAGGCCTCCCCTATGGATCTCAAAGGGCTGATGACCGATGGGGTCGAAAAGTTCTCGAGTGAAGACCACGTACCGGCAAGCGCAGCGTAGGATGTCCTCATTAAGACCGCAGGATCGCTTTATGTTAAGGTATTCGAATTCATACTCTATCTCGCTGAAATAGGATCGTAATAAAATTAAATTACAAGTGTCAATGCAAAAAAGTACAGGTGTATCAAAATTTTTTTTTGGCAATTTTTTTTCTTTACAAGGGTTATTCACACGAATTCGCGAGCTGAATCGATGAATAGTTTAATTTGCAAGATGTTTGACTTCCGGGAGTGCGAGTGTATTGAATGGAATATTTAGTTATTTCACCTGTCATGGTAACACTTCCGGTTAAATGTGCTTTAGTGTCGTTGCCATACTTTTATGTTAATTTTTAAATTTGAGCTGCGTATAAAATGCTTTATTAACCGAAGTGTGAATACGTAAAGTCCTCGAATGGAGACCACCTACCAGCAAGCGCAGAGTAGGACGTTCGTCGACTAGATCTCTACTTCCTATGTAATTTTTTAACACCGCTGAATGCGATGGATGCAAGCCGCTTCCAACAGGGCTTATTGGAAATCCATCGGGGAGGCCTATGTCCAGCTGTGGACGAGCTATGGATGATGGATGGATTACTGGTGTAAAAAAATACATACTTGTAGAAATGCTGATTCTGTGTTTAAATCTCGCTATGCAACATTTTTAACGGTCCGCTGCCAACATTCCAAATTTAAATTTTTAAAGATCTTCGATTTTAATCATAAATTAACTCTTTTATACTCTGTCATTTATCTGACCTATCTTTTTATGCGTTAACTGTGTAAATAACTCTATTCTAAATTCGAAATCTTTCAAACATTGAGATATTTCTAATTCAAAAGCTTTCTCACTTTACTAATTCAAAGTCGTTTCGGTTGAAATAGATTAAATAAATTAAATTAAATTAAATTAAATAATTGTTTTATTATGTACCTATTTCATTCATTCTGTCGTGATTTTTCTATTCGTTAAATTAAACATAGCCCGATTGGAAAATCAAAATCGTTTTACATGGCGCAATTCCAAATTTAAAACTTTTCTTACCTTACAAAGTGTTGTAATCGTAACACCTCTTTCTATGACTCACATTGTACCAGATTCGGCCACTGGCCTTCAGATTAAAAAACAATGGTGTTATCTCGCTCCCTCGCCGGTTGTGTCGTAATCGTCTATCTCTCTCTTTCTCTCGCGCGCTCTCTCACCGTTCTCACGGCACCGTGGGAACTTTACCTTTCGTAGCGATGGCTCGTATCGATTTGTCATTCGATATTCTATCGAGAAGTTAGGGCTGTACTTGAAAAGTTTCGATAAAAAATATCGATGTTGTGTCAATTTTGATAAAGCTGATAATAGATGTATGTCGACACTTTGACAATCACTAATACAGGGTTATCCATAACTGATGTACTTACTAAGTCGAAAGGAGGTGAATGAAACCATCGTTATGAACAACTTTTACTCGTTATGAACAACTTTTACTATGGCTTCTACTTTCGAGAAAAAAAACAGATGTTGCAATTTTGTATGGAACCGCTAATTTTTTTCTCGAATTTTGAGTTGGCCCCATAGTAAAAGTTGTTCATAATGATGGTCGTAATCACCGCCTTTCGGCTAAGTACAGGGTAAGCAAATAACCCTGTATAATTGATCGAAAGTTGTATGACAATCCTACGATATATTGACGTCAAATAAACGTGTAGCATTAAATGTGTAATATATTCGAAAAACAAATAAAACTAATTTGAATTTGGAACATAATATGTTCTAAATTCAAAAATAATATTTGCTTTTTTGATTATTGATTATTTGATCGAAGGTTGTATGACAACCCTACGATATATCGAGTCGCGTATCGACGTCAACTAGTGTTTGTAAACACTGACCGATAAATCGAATTGAGAGGTTCCATTCATGATACAAGTGACAATCTGAACAATTTAAATTCCAAAATTCCACTTATTTGAAATTAGAACATGTCTGATCGAAGTTTGTATGACAACCCTACGATATCAACTAATGTTTGTAAACACTGAGCGATAACTCGAATTGAGAGGTTCCATTTATGATACAAGTGACAATCTTAACAATTTAAATGCTAATTCGTTCGTTTCAAAAAAGAAAACTAGTAATCGTTATTTGTTTTATCGTTTTACGAGTTTTATGTCACATTCCTAATTCGGAGTTTGCTGTTTGAATATGGAATAGGATAATTTTATTGCTTTATTATTATTGCGGAGGTTTAAAGGTTTTTTTTTTTGGTTTAGGTTTGTCTTTTCCATACGATATGAAATTAAAAAAAGAAAACTAGTAGTCGTTATTTTTTTTTATCATTTTACGAGTTTTATGTCTCATTCCTAATTCGGAGTTTGCTGTTTGAATATGGAATAGGATAATTTTATTACTGAATCACGGATGTTTAAAGGTTTTTAGAGTTCCGTAACCAAAGGGTAAAAGCGGGACCCTTTTACTAAGACTCCGCTGTCCGTCTGTTTGTCTGTCAGTCACCAGGTATCTCATGAACCGTGATAGCTAGAAATTTGAAATTTTCACAAAAAAATGTATTTCTGTTGCCGCAATAACAACAAATACTAAAAACAGAATAAAATAAATGTTTAAGGGGGGGCTCCCACACGACAAATCTGAATTTTTAAATTATCAAACATTATTAAAACTTAATACTTGACACTGGCAAATGCACAATAATGCGACGCCAAAACATAAAAGCTTTTGTGTGAGCTTTGATCGGGATTGGGTTTTGCGTAACTTGAAGCTAACTTCAGCCGCCAAGAAGTTTGGTTCGGCAGTAAGTACAAGTAGCGGCACGTAAGTCTCGCGCTGAGGGTACTGTGGAGGGGATGGCTGCGCATGTTGACCGCCATACTAACCTCATGCGCAGTCATCCCCTCCACACTTCGCCCAGCGCTAGACTTATATGCCGCGACCTGTATCACTGTTAAATAAAGTAATTTTCTCATACTCTCTTCCAAGTACCTTTAATAACGGCATTTAAAATTAAAACTAACAATCGTTATAATCTTTATAAGTACTTCAAATGATTCATAGACCACGCTCGGGTCGTGCGTGGATCATTAACTGTTGCGCAAGTTTGAATTTAGAAGAAAACTGATTTATCTATGATCGTACATTGTCGGTGGTAAGAACCGTGGGAATTGACGCCATTTCAGTTTGTTTCTTTTTTTTTTATTGGCGTTTGGCTTATGATGTAGATTAGTGCTAAGCTTATCTTTATATTGATTGTTGTTTTATAATAAGGCTCTGAAGGCGCCATCGTAATTGTAATAGTAGTTTATGCAACTGTCATATAATGAAGTACTCGTTCTCACTCGTTCACTCGTCACTCGTTCCTATTATGAAACTCGCTGCGCTCGTTTCATAAACCACACTCATGTTTTAATACCCGTGTTATATGCAGTTGCATACACTACTTTATCTTCACTAATATAAACTTGGCGCCGCTGCGCGCGCAGGGCGACCAATCAGGAGCGAGCGCGCGATGTTATAATGAGATTTTACGATATCGATGTGGATATTATAACATCATGTGAAATTGCTTAAATTGAGTGTTTTGTTGTCTGCGCTATAACAGTAGTCATTATAAGTCAAGTATTGGAAACATAAGTAGAATGTTACAACATTAGTGTAGATAATAGCTATTTAGAATATTTCTGTTTCTTTTTCACTTTAGGCATTCGATAGAGAGAACACTTTTTGCATTGGCGCCTTTATAATTGGGCCTATAAAATCTATGGCGTCACAGTTTTTAAGCCGCCTGAAGGCCTCTGTCATGGCTAAACGGTTTAGACAACTGGGATCCACAATTTTAGTCATCGGAGCCACGGCAGCGCTCAGTTGTAAATGCCACATCCGGTCACCCATCCGAAGACTGACCGTGCCGAACTGTGCTTAACTTTGGTGATCGCTGAAACACTTAGTCAAACTACGCTATGAGCGCTACGTAATTCTTCTAAAGGTCGATTTACATCAAAGGAACATAGAGCTAGAGCTAGAACAAGAGCATTCTTTCGTAATCTTTTAGTGTAAACGAAAGCTAGAGGTATCGATTTACATCAAACGAACATAGAGCTGGAGCTAGAGCAAGAGCAAGAACACAAAAACGCTTTGATGAGACCGCTCAGTGGCGCGAGCACGTCCGAACACGCTAGAACGCTCTAAGCAACTGTTCGCGCGCTCTTGCGCCGTTTACATCAAGCGAGCGAGCATTCTTAGAATATTCCATAGAGTCTTTGCGAACGCACTAAGAACAACGAAGGAATGCTCTACGCCTGTTTACACTAGAAGAATTAGCTGTAGTGGGGATAGAATGAGCATTCGCTCGTTTGATGTAAATCGACCTTAAGATTAGTTTATCAGTATATGCCAAATTCTTGGCGGCTGTGTGTGATGTTAGTTACAAGCTGCGCAAAACCCAATCCTGACTGCAGCTCACATAACAGCTAAGCAGCTAACTTCACAGCCGACAACAAGTTTGATTCGGCCTTAAATTTTAGTAATTTTACTTGTCACAACAAAGCGCTATCCATATTTTATAACCCTTTCCACCATTAGAGAGTAATTTATGTGAAAATCGCCTCCTTCCGGTCGTAACCCTCGCTTTTCAACTTTCAAAGTACCAGGCGAGCATGAGTGGTCAGCTGGTAAACAAGTATTGGGTTATATCGGGCGAGCCTATCCTGTCTGTGGTTGCTTTATAATCTATACTGGGTTTATTATAATAGTTAAGTATGTACTGGGTTTCTGAACATTATTTTCTACCTTAAATGAAAAGTAATTCCATCTTCCATACAAACGTGAAGATGGCAAATGCGCTAACCGCACGAAGCCAAATACCCCCTAGAACGTGGCAAGAGAAAAAGACACATTTTCATTGCCTTATTGTAATCATTGTATCATAAAAATGTTCACTGGCTCATTGTATCATCATCAATATGTCTGCGAGTTATAATTTTTTTCCTCAAAAAAAAAGCCTCCTTCCGGTCGTAACCCTCGCTTTCAACTTTCAAAGTACCAGGCGAGCATGAGTGGTCAGCTGGTAAACAAGTATTGGGTTATATCGGGCGAGCCTATCCTGTCTGTGGTTGCTTTATAATCTATACTGGGTTTATTATAATAGTTAAGTATGTACTGGGTTTCTGAACATTATTTTCTACCTTAAATGAAAAGTAATTCCATCTTCCATACAAACGTGAAGATGGCAAATGCGCTAACCGCACGAAGCCAAATACCCCCTAGAACGTGGCAAGAGAAAAAGACACATTTTCATTGCCTTATTGTAATCATTGTATCATAAAAATGTTCACTGGCTCATTGTATCATCATCAATATGTCTGCGAGTTATAATTTTTTTCCTCAAAAAAAAAGCCTCCTTCCGGTCGTAACCCTCGCTTTCAACTTTCAAAGTACCAGGCGAGCATGAGTGGTCAGCTGGTAAACAAGTATTGGGTTATATCGGGCGAGCCTATCCTGTCTGTGGTTACTTTGTAACATAAGACTATAGTTACGTTAGCAGTACTTTTATTGTTGTTATTTGTTTAGGGAAACCTAAAATAATTCGTGTGTTGAATTTTTGATTTATTACGCCTATAAGGTAGTAACAGATAGTAACATTCCAGATAATTTACTATTTCGTGAAATGATATCTATAAAATAAATTTTACGAAATCTATAAATATTTTTCTGGTTATAAAGATGTTAAACAAAACTCATTCATGTCTCAATCAAGTCGTGAATGGTATTTTTAGTGGTATCATGTATTTGGCTACAGGCTAAACGTTAGTACTCGTCAGTAGCGGCGTTAGGGTAGGGCGCGGTTGGGCGACCGCCCAGGGCGCGAGACATAAAGGGGCGCCGCAGGCGCCCTTACGCGTGGAACCAAGTTTAAAATATAATTTGACTGAACAAAAAACCGAAATATTTTCGCGCTCGCTTCGCTCGCGCTCTATCAAACTAAAGTGAATCTGCTTGCTTACCCCTGTTCCAGACTTAGAATTTGATCTTTAAGGGTCAGGTTAAACTGAGTCCATGGCCAAAAATACTGATTTTACTGACTAAAACTCCCTAAAATACTGACCATTTACTGACCAAATTTGTATAATACTGAACCTTGGTCGGTCAATATAACACCATACGAATGTTAGTTGCTGTTAGTTAAGTATATCCAACAAAAACATTTTCATGTGAAATGAAGCCAAGTCTAAATCGAAGTTCCCACTATCAAAAAGTTATCAGATTTCACGTAAAGCCATGCTTCTTACTCTACACGCCTTACTTTACAAGTCCTTACTTCACAAACTCTACACTTTAGTCAATATTAACAGAATTAATGAATTAATCTTCACTTTACGCCCATGCTCAGTTAGCGAAAGAGCCAAGCCGCATATATTGACTAAGGTGTAGAGTTTGTGAAGTAAGGACTTGTAGAGTAAGGCGTGTAGAGTTAGAAGCTTGGCTTTACGTGAGATCTGACATTTTTTTGATAGTGGGAACTGTGATTTAGACTTGGCTTCATTTCACATGAAAATGTTTTTGTTGGATTTCACTTCTTTTTGTAGTTTACTACAAGGAGTAATTTTATCGCTTTTCACATCTTAGGCTTCAAAACTTGCGGAAGTCTCATACCATCTTTAAACCCCCAGTTTTAAAGGTTAGGGGGAGATTTACTAAAAATCTTGAAATACGTGTTTTATTATGTTTGTAATAAAGAGTCCCTTATTACTTAATACTAATTTTTGGACATCTAGCATGAAACTTTGCAAAAGTGTCATACAACTTTCATCCCCCAGTTTTAGGGTTTGGGACGTGGTTTATTAAGAATCCTGAAATTGTGTTTTATTATCTATTACAACGAGATCGTATATCCATTTTCTGACTTCTGGTATCAAAAGTTTCGAAAGTGACATACAAATTTTCATCCCCCAATTTTAGGGGTTGAGGGCTGATTTATTAAAAATCCTGAAACACTTGTTTTATTATTTCTAACAGGGAGTCTTTAAATCAATTTTTATACTTATAGCATGAAAATTTTTAGAAGTCTCATACAAGCTTTCATCCCCTATTATATAGGGTTGGGGGGTAAAAGTTCAAAGTTTTAGATTTTTTCCTTTGTATATGCCTGATAGTTTACCTTGATGCCTAATATCAAGTTTCTAGGTCATCTGGAAGTGGGTTAGGTTTTTGATCTATAAGTCAGTGAGTGAATCAGTCAATGAAACCCCGGTTTTTAAACGTTAATATTTCATTTACCGTCAGAGTAAAGTTGATGAAATTTTGTATTGTAGATCAGCTAAAGTGTGTAAGATGTCCCCTAATATTTATTTATTTATAAAGAACTTTAATAAATATGCGAAATTTCATATTTATAGGTTAAATAGTTTTCGAGTTATGATGGGGTCAAAAGTGTCTCGAAATGGTTCGTGTAATATTACACACGTCGCGTCGCCAGGTCCTTTTTCTTAGACTTGGCTGGACACGCTTCTGCGTGTCTAGACTTGTTAATAGTATATGGAGAATGATTGTAAATAAGTAAGAAAAATGTTTTTGTGTTTGGCCTCCACCATCCCCATAGCCAACCTGCACCGCCTTTTATTATTAAAAAACCGGCCAAGTGCGAGTCGGACTCGCGCACCGAGGGTTCCGTACAAACCTGCAAGGTTTACAAAGTTCGTTCATTACGACAAAAAAAGTAATAAGTTTATATTTATTAAAAAATATATATTTTGTAATGTAACTAAAAATTTAAGGTTTTCGGAATTTTTCCTTTATGTGTGCTATAAAACGTTGCTTCATGCCAAATTTCAAGATTCTAGGTCGACTGGAAGTACCCTTTAGGTTTTGATTCCCTTGCGAGTACTTGCGAGTTTCAAAATTTGCGGCATAAACGGCTGTATCTTTTGATTGCGTTGGCTTAGAAGTTTGATTTTTTCACAGCTTCAAGGGACAGTAGACCTGAGTAATTGATATAAATTTCAGCTTCATACCTCCACGCGTTCCTGAGAAAAAGGGTCTTGACAGACGGACGGACGGACAGACGGACAACAAAGTGATCCTATAAGGGTTCCGTTTTTTCCTTTTGAGGTACGGAACCCTAAAAAAAGTGATCCTATAAGGGTTCCGTTTTTTCCTTTTGAGGTACGGAACCCTAAAAATAACTTAATATTACAATTAAATTTTAATTTGAACAAAACATTTTTTATAAAACACAAACAAATTATTTTTTATTTAAAAAAGAAGTTATTAATTTATTTTTCTTATCGTCGACATATTTTTGAATCTTTTCTTCCTCTTCTCTTTCGTGCGCTAATGTACTAAGCATCACGTTGGCTATATTTACGGCGACCATGTCGTTGTCCTTCAGAACTTTTTTAGACATTATGTTGGTGGTTATTTTTAAGACACTCCCCATTCCAAAACGGCATTTTTGTCACATCAATCTACAGAAACTACACCACTTTTACCTTAACCTTAGCCCCTGATACTGACTTTACTGACCATTTTTCGATAAAACTGACTTTTACTGATCTTAGCCAAAAAAACTGACTTTACTGACCATTTTCCACCCCTGTCTTTAAGCAAATGTCGCCGAAAATTTTCATAGTCACGCGAAACACGTACGTAACACGCGAAAGGGCGCATGCGGCGCCCCTTAAGTCTCGCGCCCTACACTAATGCCGCGCCTGTGACTATGTTAAAAAAATCCTGCCTATACAGAATTACAGAATGATTAATAATTTTAGACGAAACAACCTACTTCGGATTTTCTAACAAAATATCGCGCTCGCTGCTCTTGCGCTTTAGTCTTATTTATCATGTATTTTTTCACTGTTTTGTTTGCTCACTCTTTATATTGAATTAAATAAAATAAAATATAAGCTCTACTGAAGGATGAAATCGAAAAATTTCTCGCTCACTGCGCTTGAGCTTTGAAGCACTATAGTGAGTGAGCAATCCTTTGCTCACACCACTGTGGGTAACCTATTGTATTTAAATATCAGCTCTATTGAAAGACAAAATCTAAAAATTTTACGCTCGCTGCACTCGCGTTTAGTAGTTTGAGCAAAAGACTGCTGAACCACTAAAGTTTTACTACTTGTTATTTGGGTTTCAATTTCAGTTAGGGGCGCCGTATAAATCTCGCCCAGGGCGCTGGTAGAGCTAAAACCGGCACTGGTACTCGTAATGTGTTGATTAGTTGGGAATATGGGTACAAAAGCCTGATATAAATTAATTTTAATTTAGTTATCTTATTTTTTAACCGACTTCCAAAAAGGTTATAATAATACTCGTATGTTCGTCTGTATGTATTTTATTTTTTTATGTGTATGTTCATCTATAATTCCCCCAATTGTGAACCGAATCGAAAAATTCTTTTTTAGTGCAAAAGGGAGTATATTCCTGAGGTGGTCCCATTCAAATTTTACAGAAATCGGCTGAGCCGTTTTTGATATCGGTTGAGCCGTTTTTGATTGTTCAACAATAATGTAAACAATTCGAGCGAAACATTCGAATTTTGTACAAGATGGAAGGCGGTTTAGCCATTTTTTGCGAAAAATAATCATAATAATCAACGAATATGAATGTCGAAGTAAGTACCAGGAGATAATGACTGCCCAGTAGGTAAACTAGTATTGGATAATGTCGGGCCCATCCGATGGGCACGCCTATCCTGTCTCTGTGGTTACTCGGTAACTTATACAGGTAACATTGACTATCACTTCCGTTTGATGTTTTTAAAGGAAATCTATTGGTATTGGAAATCTTGCAGTCAAGACGTCTCGGCTCGACATAATAAACTTTTTTTTTAAAATCATTTTAGAAAATCGACAACTCAAATACGTTGGATTTGCCAATTGAAATTATATTTTTAACGATTTCACTTTTTAGGGTTCCGTACCCAAAGGGTAAAAACGGGACCCTATTACTAAGACTTCGATGCCCGTCTGTCCGTCTGTCACCGTGCTGTATCTCATGAACCGTGATAGCTAGGCAGCTGAAATTTTCTGTTGCCGCTATAACAACAAATACTAAAAATAGAATAAAATAAATATTTAAGGGAGGCTCCCATACAACAAACGTGATTTTTAGGTATCAATAACGTTAAGAGGAATGGGGCTCCCATACGGTACGGAACCCTTCGTGCGTGAGGATAGGATATACATTTTAGGAATTTCTACACTATATTAGATACAGAGAACACGGACATGCAATTCAAAAACATTACCGCTTTTCTTGGACAATCAGTTAAAGTACATGTAATAATGTATTATAATAATCGTCCAATTTAGCGACAAGTTCGTTTCCCATAACGGTACCACAGACAATAAAACTACTACTAGGCTGAATGGGTCTTCCCACGGAGCCAGATTATTATGAAAAAGAAAAAAAATAAAAGTATCCTGTCACACGACTGTCGTACGTATCGCGCATAGTAATACAGGACGGCCATTTTGTTATGAAATATTATGTATAAAAAATAGTTCATTTGGGCACAAGTTTACAACAGTCTGAATAATTTACCCAAAGGGTCCTAAACTATAGTTCGGCCGTTCAGAGAATGCGTTCCTGACACGTCATCTTGAAAAAAATGTTTTTGGCCGATATCTCGGAAACTATGTACTTAAGGGCAAAAAACATTGAGATCATTATTGTAGAAAATAAAATTTCGCTTCTTTTGTTTCCAGTAATCTTTTTTGTAAAAATTACCGTTTACGATTTATGGCTCATTTAACGAAATTTCATTAAATGGACCTTAAAACATTAAATGGTCCATAAATCGTAAACGGTAAGTTTTACAAAAAAGTTTACTGAAAACAAAAGATGGGAAATTATATTTTCTACAATAATGGTCTCCATTACTTTTGCCCTAAAGTGCATGGTTTCCGAGATATCGGCCAAAAGCTTTTTGAAGATGGCGCTTGAAGCTCCACCTGGATCTGTCAGCATTTTGTGATTTTATGTTTAGTAAGTGATCCTAAACCTTAAAAAAATTGGATCGGAAATATAGTGCAAAGTTAAATTCTTTTTTTTTTTACTGCATGCTAATATATCTATCCATTATTATTACACATAGTGGTAATCAACAATATCCGTTGACATTAATCGAGAAAAAAACAAAAACAAAATGGCCGGCGCATGTGCAATGAGGTAAAAAGAATATGACAATTGGCAACGTGGGAACTCGTGCCCACCTTTACTTTAAAGTGTGGGCTTTACGTCCTGTTGTTTCCTATTTTCAGAGATCCTTGACGTCTTGGAACAATGGAGCCTTAGGTTCAAACTCAGAAGAATGACAAGTAATAGAACCCTGCAAAATTTTACGCAAATAAAAACTACTTTATAGCTGTCTTATTCATATCTGGTTATACAGCATGAGAGTGAGTGGAAAAAAAACGCAGTCGGTCGGCATACGTCAAATTCACAAGTTGGAATGTCAAAATATGTAGTTAAAATTTGGTTCCATTTTGTCTTTTGCGAAATGATCGGAAATCCGAACCGTCTAGTTCCAGCAGAAGGGTTCATTCAAGGTTCAAATCTCTGATCATTTTGCTTCCTACCTTTTTGAATTTGGACAGCCGAGATAGCTCAATGCTAGTTTGTGAAACCCTTCGAAATTACGTAAGTTCGGGTGTATGTGCATCTTTTTCTAACACTTTTTAAATTTCATATTTAAAGTGGGACAAAGGGATGTATATCTCTTGCTATTTTAGTACGGTTTCTATTACTTGTCAAGTTGTCATTCTTATGAGGGTTCCAATTAACAAGCACCTTAGTAGTGCTGTCCATTGCTACTTCATCTGTTATTATATATGTACGGAACCAAAACCTTTTACAATATTATGTCTATTAATAAAACTACTACTTTACAATCGAGCCCTGACCGGTTATTAATGACTCGAACCGTGAGAAGTGATCTTCGAGAAGCCAATCAAACGATTTAAAACTTTATCTCTTATGCAATTAGGCTCAAATTTTCATATTTTCATGTCATCTTTTGAGTCCTAAAAAAAAATTAATTTAACTTTCTAGAGTTTATTTTTCGTTGTATCTAATTGAGTAGTAGTTCTTATTGAATTAAATAAAAAATTGATCGGTTTAATGTGATTTTAAGTCGTATTTTATATGTGATAGAGTTGGTATTGATTTGTTTTTGTTTCAGTAGAACTTGTCAATGGATTGTAAAATAAAAAGTTTTGAAGAGTATCAAGTTATTACTAACACGGTTAAGTTATTAACTTCAATACAGGTTTTAACGTATGAACTATTTTAAGTACATACTAATAGATATTATGACTGGGTAAAAAATCATTATTATAATTTTATTAGTCCGTGAGTTAGATTATCAAAAAATATTGGATACGTATTTTTTCTTTTGTCAATCAAACAACAAATGACAAAGATAAACCTTGTCAAAGTTTGGGAGTGGGGGTCGTGACGTCACCTCTCTTACAGAAGTTTATACATTTTGTATGGCACTTCTGACGTCACGCGGAACTTTTTACTTTGTTCCATAGAAAAATATCGTTCACTGATAGATCGAACAGCTGATTTTTTTTTTTAGTTTTGACAGGCGCAGAACAAAAGTTGTTAGTTTTGAAGTACAGAATAAGCCCCTAAAAGGATGCAAATTGATTAGGAATAACCCTGTATAAAGCTCTCTAAGATATACCTCGCAATTGGACGATGTCACAGAAAAGACAACACAAGGACAAATAGCAAACAAAAACTAAATAAAATTATATAGAAAATAGAACACACATTCTAAATATAAATAGTACAGAACCCTCAATCCCCGTGGGTCCCGCCATCTGCGGTCGACAGTTGTGACGGAATTACAAACTCTATCGTTATAACCTCCCCCGCGTATGGAAGAAAGTGTTTATTTTAAAAAATGGCGGGGGACGGTGACAGTTTATTTTTGGAGGGAAACTTTCATAGACAAGCTAGTCTCTTCTCTATTGTGAGGATTTTCAAGTAATGTTTAGTGCCCATAAAGTGCTTGAAGACGTTTTCGGGGCCAATGAGAGCCAAGTATACCTATTATCATTTGTACAATACGTTCAAAGACAGTTTCTAAAAATCAGTTGCCTTTTTTGAAACTGTCAATGATTACGTTAGGTACGTTTTATAGGTTGTAATGTCGTTTATGTGTACACTTGATTGTTTTTGAATAAAAGAACATTCAAATATACTTCTAAATAGGTATATTTTTTATTTTATTGTTTCATAGATCATACTACAACAATATGAAAACTCCATAGTTAGATTGCATTAATAGCAAATGCGTATGACGTGCGATGCCAGGATATGAAAGAAAATTAATATAAGACGTTGTAGTTTTCAGGGATTCGAAAAATGTCTTCACTTACACCAGTTACATCTAAATAATTAGTTTTCATTTTCACCGTGCTCTGCGTGTTTCTTGTCTACAACTCTCCGTCTCCCTCACACATATCGCTATCTCCCTCCAACGTTACAGTTCAAATCGCGTGCTCGACACGGTCCGTCACGCACTTTGCTTTTTTAGAACGCCACACATGACTGCGATTTTCCATGTAACACAATAATATATCATACATCAATGGCGTAAGAGCTAATATTGTATCCATTTATCTAACAGAAGGTTAGGTTCATAATCTGTAGTCTAACATAGAAATAATTTAAAAAGTATGCTATTACTGGCCGGCAATAAAAATGGCGCGAGCGGAGGTAATTTGATTTTGGAACGCAAAAAGGTTGCGAAAAAACTGGCGTGCAATATAAAAAATAGATTTAATGTAATTCTAAACTCAAATCGCGTATAATTTTAACGTTCATTAGCCTACTAAAGAAAAAAACATGTAACAATACCATCTCACGTCAAAAACTAACTGTAAGATTATCTGTAAAAGAAAGAAAAAAAAACAATTCGGAACAAATGTATAGTAAACGGTTGTATTTTTTTTCGATAATTGTCACTAGCAAATGCCATAAACTACGATGCCAATATCCTTCCAGGAAGAAAGCCTTTCTTCCTGAAAAAGTATAATGTCTTCACCCTGTGTTGATTTTAGAACACTAATGGCCTATAATGTGGGCATATAAAAAAGTAACACCTTTTTTCTCTAATCGACATGGCTTCACACGTACAGTGTATTTGCCATAACTCCATTTTAAACGCGACGTCAAGTGCACGCATCCATTTTGTACATTCTATCTCTTGAATAAGAATAATACAAAAGTTGAAAGCTTTTCATATTCATACCCCTCGTGTGTACTTAGCGCCACCATTTTATGTACACAAGTGGTTAAATAGAGAACTAAATATCTTCAACAGATGTCTGACAGTTTCGTTCGAGAAATACGACGGTGGCGACAGTCAAATGTGCAAATAAAGTGGCTGTGGATTTACATGCATTTAGACATTAAGTTAATGTTTGTTTTTGAATGAGTCAGAAAGATCTTTGTGTCTTTGTTGGAGTTGGAAGCTTTTGTTTCAGTAATTAGGTATCTTTTCTTGGTTGAATGTGTGAAGTTGCTAAGCCTCATTATGCGTTTCGTTTCACGCTCGCAGTAAGTTTTTCTATAGATTCGTTATGTTACTGTTCTTTTTATTATTTTATTAGCAGTGAAATTTACCGTAGATAAAACCAAACATGTTTTAGGTACTTTTAACATAGAGCTTCCAAATGTATAAAGGTGGGCATACACGATGCGATGATTTGATCAAATTTTCGCTTCATTCCAACTGGGAGCTCATTCAATTAATTCAAAGGTCCTCAATAACTACTAACCAGCTATAGTTAACTACCTATAACTACCTATAGTTGGCCTCCACTGAACTGATCTGATGAATTGATGCGATCATCGCGTTCTGTGCGCCCAGTTTCAGGTAGTAGTACAAATCGTTAACTACCAATTCTTACCTTTGAATTAACTGAATGAGCTCCCAGTTGGAATGAAGCGAAAATTTGATCAAATCATCGCATCGTGTATGCCCACCTTAAGTTATGCGACGCCAAAAAATTCAAAGAGTTCCTAAACTTTTCTGAAAAAAATAAAACATACGAACGTATTTCTTACTCAAGCAATTGACACCAAAAACAAAACATTTCGTTACAATTTAAGGAGTGAAAAGAGTTTACTTCTGGAACGTAAATTTTATCAAAAATGTATCTAAAATTTTCTCGATTTCAGCAGAAACAAATTCTGTTTGTTACGTTCGATTGATTCACAGTTTTGTGTTGTGACTGCCTCGGCGACTCAGTGGCTCACCCTGACTCCTGGATCAAAGAGGCGTGGTTTCGAATCCCACCCAGGGCAAGCATTTTTGTGATGAACATAGGTATTTGCTCTGTGTCTGGGTGTTATTTAGGTATTATCTACATAAGCTTTGCTTAGTTTGGGGTCAGAGACCGTGTGTAAGATGTCCTCTAATATTCACAGTCCTCTTAAGTGAGCTTCAGTCAGGATTGGGTATTACACAGATTTTAGCTAACATCGCAGCCGTCTAGAAGATTGATTCGGGCTATGTCATCTATGAGAGACTAGTTGTATTGTGTTTAATTATCTATTACTGTACTGTATCAGCCTTTTTAATAATCCACTGCAGGACGTAGGCCTACCCACGAAGGGTGGTTGGGCCATTTCCACCACGCTGGCCCAGTGCGGGTTGGTGGATTCACATACGCCATCGAATTTCTTCCACGGACGTATGCAGGTTGCCTCACGATGTTTTCCTTCACCGAAAAGCCAGTGGTGTGAAATTTCGTACATAAATTCAAAAGAACTCATTGGTACGGGACCGGGATTTGAACCCACGACCTCACAATTGTAAGGCGGGTGTCACTACCTCTAGACCACCACGGCATATCGTAATCATAATTATCTATTACAACGAGTTCTTATATCCGTTTTCAGACTTCTAGCATCATAAGTTTCGAAAGTCGCATACAAATTGGAATCACATAT
Source organism: Hypomecis atomaria (assembly GCA_964007245.1). NCBI lineage: Eukaryota > Metazoa > Arthropoda > Insecta > Lepidoptera > Geometridae > Hypomecis > Hypomecis atomaria. The sequence goes on from OZ023310.1 coordinate 10,145,228, forward strand.
GGAGGGAGGCCTATGTCCAGCTGTGGTCGTCATATGGCTGATGGATGGATGGAAGATCTTTGACTACAGAGTACGTTCAGGCTCGCGGAGCGGTCATAGACCCGACCATAGCCCGTGACCGAGGCGCTAACCCGCCGTGAAAAACGAACTGAACGCCTGTTAACGAGCCATTTGGAAGTTTTAACCGATTGATTGAACGTTAGACTCGCTCTGATTCGATTTGATTTCTATCTTGGACGTGCTTAAGGCCCTACTAGCCCGATTTAACGTATTTAAAACCATTTTTTTTCCTCAGCAATGTATAATTTTACTGTTTGAAAAAAGGTAGGTACATGTTGGTAGCGAACGACATGAGGCAGCAGCGGACGACGTGTCGCAGCGACACTACAGGTTTCTATGTATTTTTATGAAATTACCTCCTTATGTGCCCACACTTATGTGACCTGTACAAGGCTCCACCCTGCGGGGTCGCAGTGGCCAAATACTGGGAGAAATTATATAAATAATCATTTTTGAACCATTGACTCGACGAAGAAGAAGATAGAACGCATAGTAGGTTATTTCTAATAAGGTGGGCAGATGGTCGTCTAAATGTCGAATTTGGGGTCATTTTACGCCTCGCCGGCTTTCGGGGTCGGACCCAAATTGGATTCGCATTCGCCCTTGGGGTTACTATTGGATTTTCGTATTAATTACGTGTTTTGGACAGTTTCACGCCTCAGACCAAATAAAATAAAATCTGCCGAGTACGAGTCGGACTCGCGCATGAAGGGTTCCGTACTGTATGGGAGGCCTCTTAAATACTTATTTTATTTTAATTTAACTATTAATAATTAAAGTAAGCAATAAGCATGCAGTTAAATATTCTGTGAATATTCCAAGCATCTATCTGTTACCATTATTGATATCGGGCGAAAAACGGCTAAAAATTTATATTTGTTGTATGGGAGCCCCACTTAAATATTATTCAATCAATTTTTAGTATTTGTTGTAATAGCGGCAAAAGAAATACATCATCTACGAAAATTTCAGCTTTCTAGCTATAGCGGTTCATGAGAAACAGCCTGGAGACGGACAGACAGACAGACGGACATCGGAGTCTTAGTAATAGGGTCCCGTTTTTACCCTTTGGGTACGGAACCCTAAAAATCAAGACAGAATGTTGTGAACAGACAAGTGAGGCCGGCAAAACTATGCTTTGCCGTGTACAGACACAACACACACATGTACACGTACAAAGAAACTATGCCTTGGCTCGTCAGTCGAACTATGGCGGCACAATACCGACGTACTCACACATGTACAAAAAAAGATTTATTATTATATGCATTACCGTGACTAAGCCGTGGTGGTCTAGTGGTAGTGACACACACCTTACGATCGTGAGGACTTGGGACTCTTGGGTTCAAATCCCGGTCCCGTACCAATGAGTTCTTTGGAATTTATGTACGGATTATCACACCACTGGCTTTTCGGTGAAGAAAGACATCGTGAGGCAACCGGGCATATCCTCATAGAAGTAATTCAATGGCGTATGTGAATCCACCATCTTGAACTTCGCACTGGGCAAGCGTGATGGATTATGGCCCAATCATCCTTCGTGAGTAGGCCTACGTCCTGCAGTGGACTGTTAAAACGGCTGATACAGTACAGTCTGTTCAGCGGATATCCTGATGATGATGCTATTTCGTTTGAACTCTTACATCATGACAGTAAACAGGAAGGCATTAAACTGACGCCATTTGTAAAAAATCTCGCGCCTTCAATGGCGTCAATCAAACATGGCGGCAAATATGCGATTGTTCTTAAATGCATTGTCACGGGTGATGTCAATGATAGCATAGTTTGTGTACTTATATCAATCAACATTTCTATTTTTTCAGCCAATTTCGATAAAATTTAAACTCGAAACTTATTTTTATACCCTTTCGATATAAAAAATAATGTTTTTAAATCGATTCATAATTGCCGAAAATGTCGATGAACATACACAAAAAAATCATACAGACGAACATAGTAAGACAGTAATCCTTCCTTTTTTGAAGTCGGTAAAAAGGAAGTTTACTTCATGAACCAAGTTAACAGTTCCAATTCTAATTTAAACACCTTTTTTCAACAGATCGCCTCTTTGTAATTAAAACGTAAATATCGTGTTTCCTGCGCGTAGAGACTGTTACACAATCTGCGACAGGATGCGCCGGCGCAGCGGTGCGCATCACCGCTAGAAAGAACTAAGAAGGGGATGTTACCATTTGAATAATAATAAAAGTACTCTATAGTCAGGGTAATGATGATCTATGCAGTATTACCACAGCCCGGACACTTCGCGATTTTTCATACAAACTCTGCTGTCTTACGCACACTACACAGTACTTACTTTCAGACAACACACATACGCACGGTTGCTACACGTGCGTCTGTGTGCGGAACGTCTATGGCTGTCAGCGATCACCACAACGTGACGACATGCTGTGTGAGTGAGACAGTTGCGTATTCAATTCGCAAAATGAATATAAATCGAATGCTTCAAAAAATATAACAATTACTTAATTTGGAAGCATTTTAACAAAAAGAAACCGATTTACTTCATTTGAAAGAAAATATCATCAAAAAAAGAGGAAGTAACCAAATAATGTAAAATAAGTTCCTATTATTTATCCTTAGGGAAACATTAAAATTTATTGTTTTGTTACGTATCATTCATATTCAACCATACACAGTACAAGTCTTCCCTATTGTCACAGTCTAGGTACTTTTTACTAGAAAATCTACCGGCCAGTGCAGCCCGCGCGCAGCGTACACGGCTCGGTACGTGAAACGCGGGGTGGAAGTGAGGAAGACTCAAACGGGTGGGGGGTAACGAGTGACCGTGCTATACGTAGTATTACTATACATTCTTCCGTCTTCTTACAAACGTTCTGAACGCGATTCTTCCTACGCGTCTCGGAGTTCCGTATACACATGGTATACACTCCTTACACAACGGTCGCAGTGACGAACGAACGTGTGGGCATGTAATCATTAAGTACCATGCCCTAGCCCGTGTTACGTACTACCAAGTATACGATTCGAAAACTTAGTGTCTGTCGGTTCGATTCGCTTGATTCATGTTATTGAACGATTAATAATATACCTACTTAAAAAACCCCGACACAAAAATATTTGACAACAAACTTTCAATTGACAACCATTTTGGGCACATTTGTAGAATTTTGGTTCTTCCATCCCCACTTTAACCTACCATAACTCTTAAACGGCTCAATCGATTTTTATAAAACATAGCTAAGAACACTCTCGATTAAGTCTCCTTTCATCCAAAAAAAACTTAACTAAAATCGGTTCAGTGGTTCGGGCGCTATGATGCCACAGACAGACAGACAGACAGACACACAAACAGACACGTCAAACTTATAACACCCCTCTTTTTCGTCGGGTGTTAAAAATTATCGATTATGTAGATGAAATTTTGATGACGTAAACACAATTGCATCAGAAAATACCCTTAATCTTATTTTAACCTCACTGTGACCTTCTACCCCACAAATTATTGTCAAATACACCCCCGCATCGGGAGCTTAACCAACCCTTACCACTCATATACAGCTGCGCTAATGTGCTACATTTCTCAAGGGGATGTTGCTAATAAAATGCCTATTGTTTAGTAACTCTCTTGTGTGTTCATGTCGCCTTAGTACTTTGAAATTGGCTTTGTATTAGATAGGGAGCGAAGAGTTGTTATGATCTTCTTTTCTTTAGGTACTTTATTACTCTTTGTGTTTATGTAGTTCTGGTAGTTTTGAAAGTTGTGTTATGTAAAGATTAATATTTGACTCTATGAGGAAGTCAAGGCCGAACCAAACAGCTTGGATGTTTATTGAAGTGAATATACAACTATTCTGTAAAAATTTCAAGCTTCTACCTGTTACTATTATAAATATCGAGCGAAATACGTTTTTTTTTTTTCTAGCTTTAACGGTTCATCAGATACAGCCTGGTGACAGACAGACAGACGGACAGCGAGTCTTAGTAATTGGGTCCCGTTTTTACCCTTTGGGTACGGAACCCTAATTAGAACAGAACTCAAATGAAAAGATTTACCGCCTTACCATAAAAGATTTAAACATGCTTTAAACACTTTTTAACCGTGCAATTTGTACTGTTAAACATTGTCTAAAGCATGCGTAAAACTTTTGTGGTTTGGTTCCACTTAGTCATTTTCGGAAATTTGAACCATCTACTTCCAGTAAGAAGGTTCAAATCTCTTATCATTATAAAACATACCTTATACCTTCCTACCCTTTACCTTTGTGAATTTGGATACCCAAGATAGCTCAACGCTAGATTGTGAAACCCTTCGAAATTACGTAAGTTCGGGTGTATGTGCATCTTTTTCTAACACCTTATAAATTTCTTATTTAAAATGGGACAAAGTGATGTATATCTCTTGCTATTTTAGTATGGTTTCTATTACATTAGTTCTAATTATTATGGTCTAGTGTCGGAGCGATATAAGTGTCACAGTCTGACAACGATCACCGAAAGTGAGCAACACTCGACACGGTCAGTCATCAAATAGGTGACCACGGGTGGCATTTCCACCTGAGCACTACCGCGGCTCGGAAGACATTTTAAATTGTAGGTTGTAATGTAAATTGTAATTCCATATCAGAGGCCTTTAGGAAAAACTGAACCAGGGGCCGTTTACGAACTTCTACTACCAGGGCGACATGTCAACTAGAAGCTATCAGGTCGTTAGCATCATCGACTTGCCCAATTGCACAACGTCTATTAGCCTATTCCCGGTCTATCTAGATCGGTATTGACGTCAAACGGTGTTCGGATTTAGCCCGCGGGATTGCACCAGGAAGGATGACGTCAGACGTGACATTTGCGATCTTGTTTTGTTTTTAATACGCTCGAGATGGCGTTGATTCGCGTCTGGCTGATTTATGTTCTTTGGATTATGCGTTCCTGGTACCTAGTTAAGTTTTCAGGGGAAGAAATGAATCAATTTTAATATTGAATTTTAGGGTTTATTCTTTTACTAGCGACCCACCCCGGCTTCGCACAGATGTATTATCCATATAAACCTTCCTCTTGAATCACTATCTATTTAAAAAACGCATCAAAATCCGTTGCGTAGTTTTAAAGATACATATACTTAAGCATTTATTATTTATTTATTTTATTTCGTATAGGTTGCGTTTGACTACACACTGCCTGATGTTAAGCAGATATGCGGTCTAGGATGTAACACGCTTACCTAGAAGATACCTATTTACTCGGGATTTGAAGACACCTACAATTGTACTTTAGCGGGAAGACAGACTCAGGCAAAGCGTTCCACATTCTGGCAAAGCATACATAGGGACAGACATTCTATGCGCTATTTAAGGATGGCCGATAATTCAATGTGATATTATTTTATTACTCATATCACTATGGTATAATTGTTTTTTTTTATTCCATATAGGTTTGCGTTTGACTAAATACTACCTGATGTTGAGCAGATATGCGGTCTAGGATGTAGCACGCTTACCTATGTAATAAAAACATCAAAATTTTCAGAATCAATCATTTATTGACGTATCGAGCTTATTACTATAATTAAAAATGCATATCTGTATAATAATACAGAGTACCGCCAACAACACATCTCGTCCTTCAACTAAGAAAATACACACAAAGTGTACTAAATTCATAAACGAGTATAAATTATTAAAACAATTGATTAAAAATAATACAAAAATTGTGATTAAAAATATTATGGTCGAACTTAAACAACATTGGTTTTGCGCACAAAAAATTTGTATTTGAACTTATTTTTTTCAAATCAAACTCAAATCATTTATTGCAACATATGAAATTTACATGCGGTTCTTAGTTAACATGTTTTGTATAATTATACATATGACCCTATAAGGGTATCGCAGTGTTATTATTTGTATTGTAACGATTTATTATTTTAGGTATTTTCTAGATTATCGTTAAAAAATCGTCTAATGTATAATAGCATTTCGAAAATAGGATAATTTTTAGTTGTTTTATGAAACAGTTTTCTCTTTCGATATCTTTTAAATTATTTGGCAATTTATTGAACATTTTTATAGTCATAGAATTTGGGCTAGAACTGTGCATTGTTAATTTAGACTTCGGTTCCACGCACGAGTATATATTTGGAGGCAAATTTTTTGGGACTTTTTTGAGGTTTTGATATACATTTTATCTTACTTATCTCAGTCATAAGATATCTAGTTTTTCAAAACGGAAGTAAATGTATCCATGGTACAAAGATGGCTTCCCCTCATGTCAACGTCACTTCCATCATTGGTGACGGGGCGCACCCGTCAAAATTAATAACCCGCACGTGGCCACTATTTATAAATCGCTTATTATGTTTTGGGCTACTTTTGGACGATATTTTTAAGGCAATTAATTATTTTTTCGCCAAAATAGGCACAATCGGCTTCGATCATTGCAATCTACGTACGAAAATCCAATGTCCAATCGATGTGTAGTACCATTTTTAAAAACTCAAACCATTTATTGCAACATATGAAATTTACATGCGGTTCTTAATTAACATGTTCTGTATTTATACATATGACCCTATAAGGGTATGGCAATTTTATTATTTGTATTGGAACGATTTATAACTTGAATTGTCTTGTCTATCGTTAAAAATTAGCGTCTAATGTTCAACCATTTCGATAAAATTTAAACCGGACTATTTCTGAAGAAGATCTACCAAACAAAACCAATTCACTGTGAACCTTATTATATGTAAAAAATATAAATAATAAAAAAAAATATAATTACAAAAAAAGTGTAGCCATTGACACGAAATGAATGAATCGGTGAAATAATGGCGTGACATACAAAAAAACAACATACATACAGTCTAATTGAGAAACTTATTTTTTGTAGTTGGTTAATAACAATCATTTGTGACGGGGCGCACCAAAATTAATAACCCGCACGTGGCCACTATTTATAAATCGCTCACTATGTTTTGGGTTATTTTTGGACGATGTTTATATTTTTGTGGCGAAAATAAACAGCGTTGAAGACGGACGAAGAGGTTATGACCTCAAAGAGTTACTTTTTATGATAAACATTTCAAAAATTCTTCGCGGATGCAGGATTCGAACCTTGCGTCTTCGGCCGAAGACGCAAGGTTCGAATCCTGCATCCGCGAAGAATTTTTGAAATGTTTATCATAAAAAGTAACTCTTTGAGATAAACCTAGTGTGGGATGCACTATAAAATTAAAAAATCAGGTTATGACCTCACTATTATTGAGTTTTTTTTTTGCTTTTTAATATATTTGGGAAACTCTGTTAGTACGGTATGAAAAAGCAGTTTTGTTAGTTTTCCATGTGCACCATTCTAAATGTTGATGTTTTTTGAGAATAGTAAGATATTCTATATAAACTTATTGTAATCATGCTTAACCTTTGAATGGCTTAGAAATTGTTTAAGTAATAATTTTGTAAGTACCGTCTTTCTAAATTAATTTAAATTGCTTACTATGTAATATGTAAACATTATATTCGTCTTATTTTTGATATGTATGATTTAAACATTGTTATAGCTGGAAAATCAGTGCAATACAGGGGGGAGGGCGCTGTAAGCTGAAACACAGGCTCCGGCCTAGTTCGGCAACAGATACCTTTTATAATTTTGTGTTCAATTATTCTAGCTTAACTAAGATGCAAATATGTAAACATTGTTTTGGTCGAATAAATTTATTTATTTATTTAAATATTTTTGATGCCTCAGATCTATTATAAAAAAATGGGTGTTTTATCCAGCGCCTTCCCCAATTTCTTTATTTGAATAATAGTACCTAGCTAACAGATGATTTTTCTGAGGTTTTTAAATTAGTATTTTTTGTCTTCATTTTGGCATAGCATTGCATTATATATTTGCCGTTGTCTTTTATTCATTTCGGCGCGCAGACCTAGCGATATTTACTTACGCAATGTATAATATCAAATTACACAACTACCCGCATTTTTTGTCAACTTCCGATTTCAAATCTATCTTATATCCGGCGTCTTCCCCCAAAGTTCTATATTTGAATGATAGCGAGATTCGATCGATCTACACACTTCCGCCGGATGCTGCGCCCCCTTAAAGTTTAAAATGGCAACCCTCATGTTAAAATTAAAACACCTGGCTTTGGAAAGTACTTCAGTTTGAGAGCTTGATGATTTGACGATTTTAAAGATGTAGGTATAAAGGATCTAAGTACCTATTAGGCCCAATTATGAAGGCGCCATTGTAAATTTAATAGCAACGTAAAAAGTGTTCTCTCTCTATCGAATGCCTAAAGTGAAAAAGAAATAGAAATATACTAATTAGCTATTATAATTACGATGGCGCCTTTATGCTCATATCAGCCTATCATGCTCATAGCGAAATTTGACTAGGTGTTTGTCAGAGATCACCGAAGTTAAGCAACGTTCGACACGGTCAGTCTTCGGATAGGTGACCGCGGGTAGCATTTACAACTGAGCGCTGCCGTGGTTCGGATGATACGTTAAACCGTGGAGTCTCGCTTGTTATTTTAATTTTGACTCTGTTAACTCGGTTTTTGTTCTAGTTTTAATCGTTTAGGTCATGTCAGCCAGGCTTTCATGCGACATTTTTTTTATTTCGTACATGTTTGCATTTGACTACACACTGATGTTAAGCAGATATGCGGTCTAGGATGTAACACGCTTACCTAGAAGATACTTACCTATTTACTTGGGATTTGGAGACATTACAACTGACACCAGGGCTAGCCACCCGGCCTATACGAAAATCGACTACCAGGGCGACATATCAACTAGAAGCTATCAAGTTCTACTTACCTCAGTGATCATAACCGTATCAAAGAGTGTTCAAACTTACATAAGTAACGCACCATAGAAAACGGACCCCTATATTTTCACCCTCCACTAGTCAAGGGGAACACCCCATTGTCAGACCACGTGCGGTCACAGATTGCGTCATATTAACACTTCCTGTGTTAACATTAGAATATAGTTTACATCAGAGGAGCCACTAGCGTAATTTCTAGACTGAAACTGATAAAGTTGACCGTAGAGAATGTTTAGTTCAAGATTTTACCACATCTGTTGAAATTGCCTTTTGGATTTATCTTTTTTCTTGAAATTATTATCTTTTTAGTTGTTTTAGCTAGCTATAGTATTATTGCCTTCTGTTGTAAAACCTATGAACTAAAACAATGTTGAATACTATAGTCAAACCGCTAAACTCAGACATCGCCTGCGCGGTACAGGGGCGCCGGGGGAGACGACACAGGGGACTGAGACAAGCGCGGGCAGCGGGTCCCCGGCGCCCCTGTACCGCGCAGGCGATGTCTGAGTTTAGCGGTTTGACTATAATATAGTTTATAGATTGGTAGACATTGCAATTTATTTGTTGTAATCTCATTTTTTTGTAACTGCATATTTAAAATGAAATTGACTTGCAATTTTGCAGGTACAGCGTTCAGCTTTCTTCTAGTAATAACTCGAAAAGAAATAGACTTGAACTTTAGAAAGAAAATTAGACGACAGACGACATTCTACGCTAAGCCCGATTACAGAGACATGCTACCTGATATCCAGGATCTCAAAAGTTATAAAAGTTATTTAAAAAGTTATATTTTTAACCCCGACGCACAAGAGGGGTGTTATAAGTTTGACGTGACTGTTTGTCTGTCTGTCTGTCTGTGGCATCATAGCGCCCGGACCACTGAACCGATTTCAGTTTAGTTTTTTTTTGGATGAAAGGAGACTTAATCGAGAGTGTTCTTAGCTATGTTTTATAAAAATCGATTGAGCCGTTTAAGAGTTATGGTGGGTTAAAGTGGGGATGGAAGAACCAAAATTCTACAAATGTGCCCAAAATGGTTGTCAATTGAAAGTTTGTTGTCAAATATTGTTGTGTCGGGGGTTTTTTAAATTTTTATTTTATTATAATAATTTATTGAAACTGTCTTTGGTTTTAACTTATACTTTATCTAATTGATTTAAAAGTGGAAAATTTAAAAAGCACAAAAATATAAATAAAAACTTTTTTGCATTGCATTTCAAAATAAATTGAAATGAATTTTGCAGACAGCTTTTTAGCTTTCTTCTATAAATAATTCAGACTTGAACTTTAGAAAGAAAATTAGACGACAGCTGTGTCGGTCCATTTCGTTAATTCTACGCTATGGCATCAACTCTACAAGACATTTAGCCAAGCTGCTCGCGCGCATCTGCTTGGCAGGTGACGCGACGCCATGTTGGATTTTGAGAGCTAGGGGCGGCTGGTTTTATACAATTGTATGTGAGGGTTGATATTTTGTGTAGATTGGGTGATAGTTATAATGTGTAGCAGCCCTGAGATTATCAATGTATGTACAAAGTTAAATTAAACTAAAGCAATTGTTATTGGTCAAAATTAATTGCAAAATGTAAAATTATAATTTAAAGGTTCTTGCATGATTTGGATGACACATTAGCTGTACACGGTTGGTCCATGCATGAGGAACACCTTGAAATGTTAATAGGCGTTATTAAATTTTTATTTTCCATGGATTTTCATATTAGAGTTGCTTCAAATGTATAAAAATATGCCGTTTATATTTTTTTACAATATCATCTGGCGAAACTTTGCCTTCATTTTGAAAAAAAAAACAAGAACCATCTGTCTAGAAAAATACTTATTATATTTGAAATTCATGTGGCTAGTCCTGGTGTCAGAGTTTTTAGGTCACCTGAAAGTCTGATATGGCGAAACGGTTAAAACAATCAATACCCACAGCTTAACCATCCAAGTGTCATCCAAGCCATGGCGGCGCTCAATTATAAATGCCAGCCGCGGTCACAAATCCGAAGACTTTAAAAAGCACCAAAAGTCACAGGTCGAATCATAATTTGTTTATTTGTCAAAATTGTCTTACGATGTAGATGGTATAATTATTCAAATATGCTACCTTTACAACCAGCCATTCTGCAAAAATCTAACTTGCCGTTCTCTTTGTTCCAGCCCCAAGGACCTCCTGCACGGGCGGCACTCCCAACAACCTCCCGCCGCTGGAGTTCCACTCCGTCCACGGCGAGAACGTGAGGATATCCCGAGACGGCTCCACGGCGCGACGGGTGGAGTCCTTCTGCAAGGGGCTGGCCTTCAGCGCTCGCCCTGTCAGGGTCAATGAGAAGGTGCGTAGCTCTTGGCGCTTATGATTGCCTGGTACTTTTATCTGGCTTCCACTCAGTCTTGACTCCACGTTTCACTTAGCCCTGACGCCATCATGGGTGGAGTCCTTCTACAAGGGAGTATAGCCTTCAGCGCTCGCCCTGTCAGGGTCAATGTGAACGTGCGTGCGTATATCTTGACGTTTATGATTGCCTGGTAGTTTTTCCAGCTTCCCCTCAGTCTTAACCTAAATGGCTTCAACGGTTGGTAGCTCAGAGCTCTTTCTTTTTATGATATCCTGGTCCGTTTCAAGATCGGTGGCGGAGAAAGTGCGTAGCTCTTGACGCTTATGATTGCCTGGTACTTTTTTTGACTTCCACCCAGTCTTGGCGAAATCGTGAGAATACCTGGATGGTCCTTCTTAGGTCGGTAGCTTTCAGAAATCTTTATGTTTATGATATGAAACACAGAGTAGCAAATCAGTCAATAAAGTTTCTCGTTCCGACGACTTTTAAGAGCTGCTGCGATATTGCGATCGAGATCTATTTCGCTATCTGATGCCCTAGTTAGCTTGGAAGTGGATCTTAGGACTTTTAATCTGTTATCTAACATCGTGGTTTGCTATCGCACTTTTAGCTGAAAGATCACCTACATCTAAGTGATCTAAGCAATGTTGTTCTTAAACAAACATTTTCTTTGGTTACGAGAAGATCCTTTTAAGAAACCCGAGTGCCATGGATATTTGAAAGAATCTGGATTATACTAAAAATTATACCCAATAAAACACACTTGACAAGTTTGACAACCTACCTCTGTGCCTGGCGGACATTTTCGTGATATCCATTAAAACGAATTGATAGCCTTCTAGCATAAAAAAAACCCGAAAGGTCCCTACACTAATACTTAGATTTCAAAATCTGATCAACAATTTTTACGTTCCAGGTATACATACGCTTCGTGGAAATCTCCAACAGCTGGAGCGGCGTCACGCGCCTGGGCTTCACCACCCACGACCCGGCCACTCTAGCCCACGCCCTGCCCAAATACGCCTGCCCAGACCTGACCAACAAACCTGGCTACTGGGCCAAGGCATTAGGCGAGCGGTTCTGCGAAAAAGACAACATTTTATTCTACTACGTCAACGCAGCAGGCGATGTACACTTCGGCATCAATGGAGAAGAAAAAGGATTATTCTTTTCCGGAGTCGACACGAGAAGTCCCATTTGGGCACTGGTGGATATTTACGGAAACTGCACAGGAGTACAGTTCTCAGATCCGAGAGCCCCGAACCAAGTTAGGCGGGTGACCCACAGCCCAGTTGACGAAGAGAGACTAGCGAATAGTATGAGATCTCTATCAGTGGATGAGCCGCTGCCAGCGCCTCGATACCAAAACCCCCTCGTGCCTTTAAGTCTGCACAGAACTAAAGGACGCAACGTCCACTTCATCGGCGATAGAGGAGTCGCTGCCAGATGTGACGGAGAGTTCTGTCAAGGCTACGTGTTCACAGCGAAGCCTATGCGTCCGGGGCAAACTATAGTCGTCCAGATATTGGGAACGGACTCAGCGTATGCAGGCAGCTTGTCAATCGGCCTTACGTCTTGCGATCCCGCAGTCTTGAGACCTTGCGACTTGCCAGTCGATGCTGAGCATCTATTAGACCGACCGGAGTATTGGGTCGTGAGACGCGATGCAGCAAACGGTCTTCGTAGAGGAGACGAGTTAGCAGTCACTTTGACGGTCGATGGGGAAGTCAGGGTCAGCAGAAACGGGTCGAATCCAGTCACAGTCATGCACGTGGATCATACTTTGAGGCTTTGGGCGTTTGTGGATATTTACGGAGCGACGCAGAAAGTTCGGATGCTGTCGTCGCAAGGACAGGTCCAGACTCCTCCGCAGCAGTTGAGGGTTTTGTCGGGAACTGCTCCGATCCAGAGCGGCGCGGGGGGAACGGTGCTGGTGGTTAATCTGCCGCCGCAGAATGGAAATCAGAATGATATGAACCATCAACAGATGACGTTGGCCAGTGCGCATTATATCGAGGTGAGTTTTTTTTTTAATTTACTGCCAGACGAAGTCAGCTGTAGAACGTCTATAACCCTGGCTTATAAGATTTCCAATCAGACCAGTTAGAAGCGGCTTGCATCCAGCGCATTCCTGCAGTATTAATCATATCATCCAACTTATCCTTAGGATATCCTTACTATTCCTTACTAATATTATAAATCCAAGACGGTGTTTTTGGTATCAATCTTTCACACAGTAACAAAACAACGGAACGACTTGATTTTTCGCATGTATATAGTTCAAGAGTGTCGTAGACTACTTTTTAACCGACTTCAAAAAAGGATATCCTTAATTCGACTGTATGTTTTTATGTATGTTACGGATAAGTCCGCCTATTATGAACAGATTTTGATTCTTATTTTTTTTTTTTGGTAGGTCATACTTCTATTAAAATTTTATTAAAATCGTCTGAGCTGTCTTTGAGAAATCAACAATAAATCAAACAATGGTATAATATACAGGGTTATTCCTGATCAATTAGCATCCTTTTAGGGGCTTATTCTGTACATCAAAACTAACAACTTTTGTTCTGCGACTTTTGTCAAAACTAAAAAAATACAGCTTTTCCATACATTTTGTCGCGGGAGAACAATATTTTTCTATGGTACAACAATTTTTTTTAAAATTATGACAAGTCGCAGAACAAAAGTTGTTTTGATGTACAGAATAAGCCCCTAAAAGGATGCTGAATAACCCTGTACATCGATTCGAGCGAACTATCCGAATTTTGTACACGATTGAAGTCGGTTGCGCTAGATTAAGCGAAAAATAATTATGAATAATTTATGGACACTGTGGGAAGCCGCGGGGTAAAGCTAGTAGTTTTTCTTTTTCTTAGTCTGTTGTGTATTGTTGTCTTATTCACTCTAGAATATGAAACTAATAAAGTTGTTCTCTCTTTCCAGCGAATCCAAGCATCCCAGCTGTCGATCGCCGATCTCCAACCGATGACGTCACAACCCTCCTGTTCATCGCTAAACCAGCCTTCATTCCGCAACGTTCAATGTGCTTCCACAAGCCAAAACAACGCGAACGAATCCCTCCCCAACGGCCACGTGAACGGAATGAAAGAACGAGTGAACGAACGGATCAACGCTCCATCCACAAGCCGCAGTCAACCTATTTACTCTGTGATTGGGGAAGGTAATCTGACAGGAACGGAATGTACCATCTGTTACGAGAATCCAATAGATAGCGTGTTGTATATGTGTGGGCATATGTGTATGTGTTATAGGTGTGCTGTTCAGCAATGGCGTGGAAAAGGGGGTGGTCAATGTCCTTTATGTCGCGCTCAGATCAAAGACGTCATTCGCACTTATAAGTCCTGAGTTTGACGACAGATGGCGCTGTTAGCCCTATAAGTCACGAGTATGTCGTTAATGAGTTTGACAACAGATTAAAAAGTCGCGAGTGTGGCGCTTATTTAAAGTTGCGTTTTTAAAGGGCCTCTAGCCGTGCAATTTCGTCTTTGCAAGAAGAGTTAAATTTAAAAAATGATATGTTGTATTTGTCAATTGTAACACGTTTATAGATCGCGCTAAATGACAAAAACTAAGATGGCGTGCTCTGTGTAATACAACGCGTGCAGAGGAGGATAAGGGCATATGTTTTTTATAATGTACGCCGTCAAATTTAATTGCTTTTTGACCGCTACTCCTTAATTTTTTTGATTTTATGCTATGGGCCCCGGGTTTTGTCGACTTTAGATTTAGTTGGTGCCCGGTAGTGCTGCCAAGTATAGAAGACTTCAGTCAAAAGGTTAAAATTCAGTCAAAAGGTTAAAGCGAAATATACTAAAAATTCGTATGTAACGATAAACAAATACAAATTTCTATCATTTAATTTAGGAAATTCCACATTTAAAATCGAAAAATCACAAAATGATAGTGATTTCAATTTTAAATGTGGAATTGAGCGAGCGAAATGGAATTAGCCGGCTACAAGGCCCTTGAGTCGAAGATGGCGTTACAAATTCATGCCAAATAAGGTATAATCCCAAAAATTGTAAATAAATAACGACGCGGAGAGTAATATATAGCAATTAATAATTAAAATAATAATGGTTAGTTGTTCGCTTTAGGTTATTTCTTATTTATTATCTATGGTAAGTTGACTTTTAATGTAAACACTGTCCGTTAGAATTAAAAAAAAACGCGCCAAAACAAACAGAGTTGTCAGTATTTATTTTTTAGAAACTACCAACAGTTGCCGAAAATTGTAGATTTATATGACATTTGTATAATCTTGCTAAATATGAATACAATTATTGAGGCTTATGTATATTATTGTAGTAACAGCTAGGCGTATATATATAAGATATATAGGGTTTTTAGACTGGTATGTAGGCTTCTTAGTTTCCCTTACTTTTGACAGTGTAGTTTTTCTCAAGTTCATTTTGTCAAATGTCTGTCAATATTGACAATCGTTTTACGTTACGTTCTGACAGTTCCGAAAATGTTGTTATTATAAAAAAATAATCTTTAATATACAAGTAAACAAGAATGTTTCTTTTTTAAATTATGAAATATTTAGACACAAAACTTTGACTTAGATTTTATCTGACTAAGAAATATTTGACTAGCTTTCATTTTTACAATGAATTTAAGGTGACCTTTTTTTATTTATCAAAAATTCAAAATGATAGTTATACGTTATTATTATTGTCTAAAAACCAAAATTTGGTTTATTTTGACTAGAGAACTTTCAGAAAAAAGATGTTTACTTCACATACTTCGTCCTTGCAATAAATAAATAATAATAATTGGTGATAGACTAGAATGCATTTATGATGACTACCATATCAGTAATTTTAATTTTGTAAATGTTCTCATATTAAAAAATAATAATAAAAACATCTTACTTTTTTTAATGTTTAATTTGCATATTCTATGCGTTATCGTTTGTAATAACTATTTGTAATTACTTTCGGCAAAATTATTGGTTTTATTTTTGAATATTTCGGTTCTTTTTCGCCCTGTTGTTGTAAAATATAAGGTGTATTTTACTATTTTATAAGAAAAACAAACCGTTGTTTTAATATGAGAACATTTTAACTAAAAATAAGAGAAGGGAGTTCCTATAAAATGTCTTTGCACATTTTTCCAAGACACCGATCGTATTTTTATTTACAACTCGACTGGTAGATTTGAAATGCTACCAAGCAGAGTTGCCAGCGCTAAAAATATCAGATCGCTTAGTAGAAAAATGTGTAGACACATTTTTGTGTACATTTGCAAGACAATAGATAAAAGGCAAAGCTTTAAGTGTAGAAATAATTTTTCATCTTTTTAGGGGAACATAATATGTAATTTTATGATAGATATTGTGAGTTTTTTTCATGTCCTTTTTTACATTTTTTCCTCTATAATCTCAATGTCACTTTTCAAGTTTGTAAGGCTATTTATTTATTTTCTTTTTTTTATAATACATACGTACCTTTTTTATTTCCAATGATCCGACGTGCATTTAAATGATTGACGATAATTTGAAAAATAAATCTAGCATTCCTCTATTGCTCAATATTTTCTAATATGGCAACACTGATATTGTTCTGTCAATTTCTAACATATCTTTTAAACAATAATTTGTCTTATTCAGAACTGTTTTATAGTTATTTTATGAAAAATTTATAAATCGACAAATAGTTATTATGGATGTATTTTTTCAATAAATGGGTTTTAAAATATCGGGCTACCTTTGTAATCATTTCTAATTAAACTTTTTCACTTTCTACTCACTCTTTCATGTGTTATTTGA
This sequence comes from Hypomecis atomaria, assembly GCA_964007245.1. Taxonomy (NCBI): domain Eukaryota; kingdom Metazoa; phylum Arthropoda; class Insecta; order Lepidoptera; family Geometridae; genus Hypomecis; species Hypomecis atomaria. The sequence continues at coordinate 10,162,232 of OZ023310.1, forward strand.
AGTTTTAAGGTAATAAACTCGTGTTTTATGGTCTGCTCAGACGACTCAATTTCTGATTGAATTTCAATGAAACTATTTGATACTTACTCGTCTGCGCAGGCCGTTAGAGTTTATTTTCAAGTTTTGTACCAAACGATCCAGCCAGTAGACATTCACTTATTTCATTTTGTGTAATAATCGGCCCAATTATGGCGCCATCGTAATTATAATAGCAATTTAGAATATTTCTGTTTCTTTTTCACTATATGAATTCGATAGTGAGGACACTTTTTACGTTGCCATGAAATTTACGATGACGCTTTTATAATTGGGGCTAATGAATTAATATGTTTAATTAATTAATGTGGTAACGAAGTTTTAGCATAAAATACCAGGAGTTCAGAAGTTAAAGTAGCTTTTATTTTCAATAAGCTGTCAACACACTCTTGGCATAATAACAACACGTGTATTGCCGTCTTATTTTGTTTCAGTGGAATAAAACGAGATAGCGATATATTGTGTACTGCAAAGAAAGCCAAGTGTGTTTAGCACTACACATAATATTGTGTGTGTTTATGCAAAGTGCACGTTTGTAATATTTAGGAATAATTTTCTTCAGACATTTGTACCAGTACATTGAGAAGAAAGTAAATAAACTGACATAAATCTTTTTCTAGTTGTAATTCCGAAACGAAAGCATGGGTAAGACAAGCTCCTTCAGTTCCAAAATTCGATCAAACTAATTTAAATGAGGAAAATTAAATCGTTTTCTTTGGTAGCACTGAATTATAATAATGACGTCACTAACATGTGGCCAATGGTAGCGTCGATTTAGCTGTTGGATTAATTATGCTGAACCAATCAGAGATGAATATAATCAACCGCGTTTTTATTTTAAATTTCGATTTAAAAAGAAAACACTTTTTTTTTAAATCGAAATTTAAAAAAAACTAAGTTAACTAAGTAGTTGACAGTGCAACAGAATTAAAGAATTGGTATTTTTTGTAATTATTAGTATTTATCTCATTCATTATAGATTTAGTTAACACTTGTATACCAAATCAGATTTAAAATAAAAAAAAGCAAAAATTATGTGAAGCCAAATCTTCGTGTAAGTTAGGAATATGTAAATATGAAGTTGTAAAGTTGATACTTTTCAAAAAATCTTCGTGATGAACAGTCCAAAAATTTGTCTGACCGCGGGATTTGAACCGGCATACTGAGGTTTCCATCCCGGTGCTTTTACAATTAAGCTAAATCGCATTTTAGCTCACGAGAAATAAGTCGAAGTGTTTATCTATTTCAAATAACAGTTCAAATCAGCCAATATTCATTGATTCATGTCATAATCCATCAAATTCAAATTAATTTGATGAATGGACATGAATGAATGATTGGTTGATTCAAATTAGTTTGAATTGGAATCAAAATCTACGCTATCTCACTTTGTTTTAATGAAATAGACCGAGACAGTAAGCGCTGGACGTTTTTGGCTATTACATTGTTATTTCAGAAGTTCTTATAATATTATCAGTTTTAAATCAGGCCCAATTATGAAGGCGCCTTAGCATATTTCTGTTTCTTCTTCTCTTTAGGCATTCGAAAAAGAGAACACTTTTTACGTTGCTATTAAATTTACGATGTCGCCTTCATAATTGGGCTTATTGTCACATTTGTCACTTAATCAAAAGCCTAGCAACAAATATTTAACTGTTCAACTAGTCGAATCAAACATTATGATGTTTGTGAAGTTAGTTACAAAATGTTAGCTAGCTGCGCAAATCCTCACTCCATACGTGGCACTGATACTATAAATTAGCTATTGCGCAACGATTCGCCTCATCACAGACGCCATTTAGTTTGATTCAGCTTATACAACGTATTTATGAGATAAAAATGTCTAAATTGTTTTAATCAATAAATGCGCTAGTAATGCTATTTTTTGCTTAAACCTGGCAACATTGTTTACTCGTACTAAAGTAGGGACAAGATAATAGGTCACTTTTGACATTTCATTTATTCAAAGAAAAATATACCTTGTACTAAAGGAATAAAACTCCAAGCCGTATTCGAGAACACTTATCGGTCGTCGTCAATATTGTTTTCATGAGTTTTATTCCTTTAGTGTAAGGTATATTTTTCGTTGCATTCATGAACTGTCAAAAGTGACCTATTATCTTGTCCCTACTTTAAAAGGCCTTGCACTCACTAACATTTTTTATTCAGCCAAAATGAGATCTATACTCGGAATTTTAATTCGATTCCAGATTTGACATTAGCTACTGTCATTTTTGACAGTATGTACTGTCAAAAACTGTCAAAATGACAGTAGCTAATGTCAAATCTGGAATCGAATTAAAATTCCGAGTATAATTGCATAGCTTTAAGGTATATCCTTAACAAGTTGTAGTTAGGAGAAACCGGTCGGAGCATGAGGGTCCGTTGGTGGCTGTGTCTGACGTCTTAAAAACGTCTAACGTTGAAAGAGACACCGCTATTTTGGAACCCGCTGACTTGACCGTTTTTACTGTCATTCGTGCGTTTATAAGTACAAGGTCTTTGAAAATGTGAATTATTTGTTGTTTTTTTTGCGGCCAGTATCAACTTTACAAAGACCAAGTTGGTGATATTTTTTTGACATTTTGATTTTTTCCGAACTTGGTCCTGTACAGTGTTGACATCTAGTCTTTAGTAATTTATTTTTCATTTATTATTATTATTTTGATGAGCATTCTTGTGAACCATGTTAAATATGCATGTTAAACGATTTTAGATTAAGTTTTCAGATAAAAATAAAAATTATTAAACTGATCATTTATTTGTTTGTTTTCTAGCTTAAGTATAATATTAAGACTCTGACCATTACCGCTTTAAAACCGCCTGAAGGTCTGGATATGGCTAAATGGTTAAAAAAAACCCGGCCCTACATTTTAACGTGTCATATGAGTCACGGCAACGCTCACTTGTAAATTCTATCCGCGGTCACCCATCCATTACCTGCATATACAGATTTTATCATTTACAAATAGGTATTGTATTTGTGGGGTTTGTATCAGAAAATAGTCCACATTAATGGAACAAAGTGGCAAATGCTGGGTATAGTGGCGCCCCTATTTTATCTCGTTTACAATTTGTTAGAAAAGTTATTCAACTTATTCAACACTAGCTTCTACCCGCGGCTTCGCCCGCGTTATATTTTAATTTTGGCTCATGTTTATGTCGGCTGCGAAACCTAACCTAACCGACAAATATCAAAATACCTTAGAGGAATGCTTTTGTTGGTTAAGTTACGGTTGGAGTGTATATACAACCCCCCCGTGTATTCCCGCCTTGTCGTGGGGGAGGTCTGAGGCAGCTGAAAAGGCGGCGCTCGAAGTCTCTCTCTTCTTTGGGTCTTTTCCCCCAAGGCAGCTAAGAGGCTGGCACTCGAGGTTTAGCCGCATTTAACTAAAGCATCTGAGAGGATGGCCGGTAGGTTGCATGCCTTATGAGGTGTGTCGCTACTTAGGCGGGCTGCAGTGCCGCTCTTGCGACGCTGCATCCGAGGATTTTTTTTTATTATATCGCGAAATATCCCTGACATGATCAGGGGTCTTAATTACAAATGAATAAAAACTATACCTATATTTCAATGTTTTTGGCTGTTTGCAGTTATAATAAACATTACAATGGTACAGCAAAGTTTACACCTACTTGTTCCTAATTATTGCTTTTTTACAAATATTTGTGCAAAAATTCGATAAAATTGTTTCTAAGGTTTTTACGTGTTAGATTAATTCCAATTTTTTGTTCTAAACCAAATCTCTGCTTTCCATAAACTGGGCATTCCAAGATTATGTGCAGTGGAGTCTCCTCTTTTGTGGGTTCACAGATGCACGATGGGCTTTCCTTCAACTTAAATCGATGTAAGTATTGGGAAAACTCACCATGCCCCGTCAGCACTTGAGTTATGATTCCCACTGGTGCTATTTCTCTTACGATCTTGTATGCCGCCCTTGCATCCGGAAAATATGTTTTGGTTACCGCCGCTGTGTGTCCATCCTGATACCGCCGGTTCCACTCGTCAAGAGAGTCCTTTCGGATTTCTCGCTTGACGAATGAAACGGGGCAGTTATCGTAAATAGGTCTGCACTTCGAGTGCAGTGCTGCTTCCTTTGCTAGCTGGTCCGCTCTCTCATTTCCCTCCATCCCCGCGTGCGCTTTAATCCAATAAAGTTTCCTTATTTTATTTTGTGCGTGTAGTAACTTTATGTTAGCTTTGAATTTACTGCTAAGGGATGGAGGGAAGATACGCCAACTACCGTTTCCAGTGCAGACCTGGAGTCACAAAAGACTTTTGCTTTATCGGTAGCCTCAAGAAGTGCCAATAACTCGGCCTGGTACACGGAGCACCAATCGGCCAATTTCAGCTTGCGGGTACTGATCTCAGCGGCATCATCCCAAATGGATAATGCCGCCCCAACTTTCCCTTTAATTTTGCTGCCGTCTGTAAATATGTTAATTTCTCGATTAAGATTTTGCTCTAGTGCTGTTCCGTCTGTCAGGCATATGAACTCCAGCTCCTCCTGCTGCGCTGGGTGTGGCTTCTTTTCTGTCTCTCTATCTCCAATTACTTGCTGGGAATAACCTTTCTTAGTTTCATAAAGCAAGGCTGCTTCCTGGACTCTGATATGACAGCCGAGGATTAGGGGCCGCGGTGGGATATTTGGAACCGGTGGTGTGGGTGCCGCCACCTACCCTACATTCCGCTAGGCCGTCAACGTGTTGGCAGACGCAGTGGGGCTGCAGGGGAAGAGAGGTGTCGGTATCGCGATGGCAGTGGCCCTCTGCAGTTGAAGAGCCAGGCGCTGGGCTACTATGACTGACCCGCTGCACTGGGACCATGGCGTTGGAATGCTGTCTGACGTTCAGTACTGGTTAGTCCCGAGTGGTGGATGACGATGTGTCTTGTGCTCCGAAACACTCCGTCATTATGGCGAGAGTGCAAGCTCCGTTATGGAGCCCGAGTCTGGGTTAGCGCTGTTGAGTGCCGCGAAGGAGTGCGAAAAATGTAGGAACGTCCTAAACTTGCCATGACAGGTTATTTCTGGCGCTTAGACGGCTGCTACCGCAGCCCGCTCACTTAGTTTTTATCCTATCCTACGGGAACTGTTAAAGTTTTTGGGATAAAAAGTGGCCCATGTCACTTTTCGTCTTTCAAACTATATTCATGCAATAAGCCAAGGCAAGTTGCTCCGTTGCTGAGAAAAAAATATTGTTAAGTCCTACGGGAACCACAATTTTTTCGGGATGGAAAGTATCCTATGTCACTTTCCGTCTTCCAAACTATGCCCACCCCAAATATCAAGTCAATCCGTTGCTCCATTGCTGAGAATCAGTTATTGTCCTATCCCATGGGAATCACGAATTTTCTCGAGATAAAAAAGTATCCTATTAACACTTTCTGTCTTTTAAACCATAGGTACCCATACCAAAAATCAGGTCAATCTTTTGCTCCGTTGCTGCGTCAAAGAGGAACAAACCAACAAACTTTTCGGATTGATAATATTAAAGTATGATGATTCTGTACCATAAAGGTAGAATAAAGAAACATGTTAAACCTCTAATGATAGAAGATTTAAAAATATTTTTAATGTCAGACATAATGACGGCCTGGTATTAAACGTCATAGTAACATGTAGCATGCAGAGAGAAAAAATCATTTTATCCAATTTTAATGTCAGTTGTCATTTTCAATCAATACCTACTTTATTTCCTCTTCAAGGGGATATAATGGTGGAAAAACAATTTGTCCCCTTGCCATGCTACTTGTGATTTATAAAAGTCTGCAGACAATGTCACCTGTCATCTTATTACGTTTGGCTGTGACGTTTCGTTAGTCCATATTAGCGTCATAGAGGAATTAATCACTTAGCGTCTTTGTGATAGTGGCGACAGTTTCGCTTTCGATGGTTTTTGTCCTGTCCTACAGGAACTATGCAATTTTTCGGGATAAAAAGTATCCTAAAGGTCCTTCTGCCTTTTAAACTATGTCCATGCCAAAAATCAAGTCAATCCGTTGCTCCGTTGGTGCGTGAAAGAGTAACAAACCAACAAACTTTTCGGATTTATAATATTAGTAAGGATTAAGTTTGAGTAGGCGATGCGAATTGCGATGCCGAGCGTGCGACGTAGTTAGTGGAGATTTAACCAGATGGCGCTAAACTAGATAAGAATAGACTTTATTATTATTTTTCGCAAAAAATGGCAACACCGCCTTCCATCGTGTACAAAATTCCAAGTCAAGTCAGGTTTCATCTCTCTCCTATACTGGGAGCGAGGTTGCAGCCTCGAGGATTCCCTCTTTACTGCGGCTGGGCGCTGCGGGATCACTGCCCGCAGGGAATTATTCTGAGAGTGCGAGTATCCGACTCGCCCGCGAGAGCGAGTGGTTTCTCGAGCACCCTCTCAGCTGTGTTGCTGGTGGTCGTCTTGGCTTTGAACCTGAAACAATGGATTAACGGAATTGGAAGAGGGAAGGAATATGGGGGGGGGGGGGACTAGCTTGGGATGGAGGGGAGGGTGGGTTGGCTTGATGGGAGAGGCGAGCGTCCGACACGCCCGCGAGGGCGATTGGTACCTCAAGCCCCTCTCAGCCTGTTGGCCATCACGGCTTTGTGGGCCATCATGGCGTTGGTGATCTGTGTCTTCTTAATGAGGGCCTCATGCAGGTTCGCCTACTTCCTCTTCGTCTTCCTCCAGGAGGAGATCTCGAGGAGAGAGCGCGCCAACCGAGCCACGAACTCCCTAACCGGTTCTGCCTTCAGGTCCTGTGCCAGTCGGGCATTGGCATATTATATATTCTTTGGTATTGGGTTCTCCTGGTGCTTCCGACAAGCAGCGCGGCCGTCTTGCCCACATTGACAGCCATCCGCCACTTGTCTAGAATTCGAATATTTCGCTTGAATTGTTTACATTATTCTTGATTTATCAAAAACGGCTCAGATGATTTCTGTAAAATTTAAATGGGACCACCTTGGGAGTACCTTTCGAACTAAAAATAATTTTTCGATTCGGTTCACAATTGGCGAAATTATCGATGAACATACACAAAAAAAAATACATACACACGAACATAGAACCTCCTCCTTTTTGGAAGTCGGTTAAAAAAAGCAACTGTCACCCGCACCATGCTCCAACGCACGAAATATCTCTGCTCTCTCATCCAGGTTTTCAGTTTCAGTATTATTTCTCACTGCAGGTGTATGCAACTCTTCTTCAGTTACATTTTCCAAACACGGCTCTTCATTAACTTCTTGACAGTCAAAAAATTCATCACTTCTTCTTGGCATTCTCACTTGCCCTTCTCGATGAATTTCACGAGGAACTGTTCTGCATATAGACCTTTCCAAGCTGCTGTAATCTGTAGGTATCACTTCTGATACTTCTTCGGTGCCTTTTTCATGCCTCTTAATTTGATTTTCGAAAAATACCACATCTCTCGCTTTGTGCAGCTTCTTCGTTACTGGATCTATAAGTCTATAGCCTTTCGTTGTTTCACAGTAGCCGACAAAGAGTAGTTCATTCGTCTTCGAATCAAATTTCCTCCGTTTTTGTTTTGGGACATGCATGAAAGCCCTGCAGCCGAAAACCTTCAGATGAGCAAGGTCTACTTTTCTCTTGCTCCAAGCTTCTTCAGGTGTCATCTTTTTTACTGCTCGTGTTGGACACCTGTTCTTCAAATAAACCGAGGTATTCACTGCTTCAGCCCAATATTTTTTATCGAGTTTAGCCTCCTCGAGCATACTCCTGGCTCTTTCTACGATCGATCTGTTGGCCCTTTCACTCACACCATTCTGCTGCGGAGTATAATCGACAGTCAACTGATGGATTATCCCGTTCTCCCGCAAGTAAGTGCCCATCTGCTTATTAACGTACTCAGTCCCATTGTCAGTGCGTAATTTCTTGATCTTCTGCCCACTCTGGTTTTCAACAAGCGCCTTAAATTCAAGAAACTTCACAAAAACCTCGCTTTTGTTTCTCATAAAATAAACAAAAGTTTTTCTAGTCTTGTCGTCAATGAACGTTACGAAATACTTACATCCTGTGAATGATTCTTCTTCCATTGGGCCACTCTAACTATAACATCACTGTGTATTAATTCAAGGATAGCACTAGCACGTGTGCTCTTCTGTTTTGGAAAAGGTAGAGTAGTTTGCTTACCTCTTAAGCACGGCTCGCACTGTACTTTATCCGGGTCCTTGAAACTTACACCTCTAGCCAGCTTGTCACGTAGCACCTTCATGTTGTGAAGACCTAAATGTCCGAGTCTCTGGTGCCATAGATGAAATTGATCTACACTCTCATTTTTCACAGCTGAAAACATAGCGGGATTAGAGTCAGGTTTCACAACATAAATCCCCTTATCTTCTTTGCATTTCAATTCCACCTTACCTCTCACCTGACATTCCTCTGCCTTATACAACTCACAACCTCTTTTTGAAAATACTACTACAAAGTTACGTTCTACTAACGTACTTACGCTCAACAGATTCGTAGCTAATTCCGGCACATAAACAGCTCCTTTCACACTCACATTCAGTTCCTCTGAACAGACATCTCCTCGGCCTTCACCTTCCACCTTATTCCCATTCGCGCAGGATATTTGAACTGGCTCTTGTAACTCAGTATAATTATCTAGCCAATCTCTTCTGTTAGTCATATGAAATGACGCTCCAGAGTCCAAAATCCACTCTTGCGATGGATTTGTGTAAGCATGAAGTGCCGTATGTGTACTGTGAGCTTGACTGCCATGCTTCTTTAGGCAAACACGTGCTCTGTGATTATCCCCACACACATAGCATTCAATCTTCTTCTGAAGTGTCTTCTCTTTATGCTTTTCCTTCTCTTTAGCATAGTTTTTCGTCCGATTAGCACTCAAAGCATTCTGCGGCAAACCTTCCGTAGACTGTTTCATGTCTATTTGCATCAGCTTGGCTTTGACATAATCTGTAGTTAATGTTATATTGCTATTCTCAATAGCCATCCTCATCGGCTTATATTCCTCACCGAGGCCTTGCAACATAAGTGCAGCTAGCATTTCGTCATCGACTTCTTTGCCCATATCAGCTAATTGATTCGCCAAAGATAGTATTTCAGTTACATAAGTTCTAGCACTGTTATACATAGAAAGTCTCTGACTGACGAGTCTTCCCAGCAGGCGACACCTATTGTTCACTCCTCGATCCTCAAAAGCCGCTTGTAGTGCAAGCCAGCTCTCTTTTGCTGTGGTACTCTTTCTCACATGTACCAAGCAATGTGGCTTGACCATCAATAAAATTTTTGCACGAACCTTTTTATCTATTTTAAGACCTGCGACATCTGTTGGTGTAGCCTCGATATAGTCCCACAATTCTTACATAACAAGATACAACTCCATTTGTGTCTTCCATGTAGCATAATTGGTGGCTCCGTCCAATTTTTCTATGCCTTGAAGAATACCGCCTGGGACCACTGATGTGTGCTGCATGCTAGAGCCAGCACCACCATCTCCAACACCACCTCGTATTTCTTCCATCTCCAAGAAATAATCGCGTCACGTCACGTCTACCACACGCGTTCTATATTCTCGACAATATAAGAACGCAACCCAGCGCTCATGCTACCATGTTGGCAGTAGGCCCAAATCTTGTAGACGAAAGGATAAATAAAATATAATAATTTAAATAGAAAATATGGATGGTATATTTTCTTGTTTTCTTGATTCGTACAACACACTGTTAGAAAAAACAAAAAACTGCATAAAAGATTGACATGAATCTATCAGAGCATTAACCTCTTTCAACAGATCTATTGGATGTTTAGGAAATTATAAATACTAGTACTGGTAGCACAGACATGACTTGTCAGCAGATCGAATGTTGCCTGCCACCTTACGCTTTTTCAGGCTAGACTTAGCAATTTTATGATTGAAATTCTCCATAGTTCACTACTTAGCTCAAACTAAGGGACTTAGGTCTAAAAGCACAATGTGGCCCATTTCGCCTTTACTTATTTCTTTTTCTAATTAAGATTACTCTTGAGTTGATTGGTTAATTTCCTAACATAGTTGCTCATCAGGGGGTAAGTCATTTTTATTATTTAGTTATAGCCTCATTTGCTGGAAATAACCTACTCGTTACTGAACACTACTGAAATCCTTAGAACAAGTATATTACTTTACTATGCTGAAATCAGTAAACCTGATTTTGATATTTAGCCCTTTTCTAGACTACGGTAAAATCTTGACCCTTTTTAATTTTAGCGCTCGCTGGCTCATTTTCTAAAATCAAGGTGTTAACACTGACTGAACTGCCATCAATTGTTTTTGTTTCTAATTTCTATACATAACTGTTTTAACTTAATTTTTAACAATAGTTATCATTTAAATCAGCTAAATGCTTTTTAAAATGTGAACTTAGTGAAAAAGTCCATATCCCTGGAGAATTTTTCATTAGAAACACACAAAAAATACCTATTTCAAATAAATTCAATTCGCACTTGTGAAGAAAATAAATTCGTGAAGAGAAGTCTAGTGTGTTAAAGACGTCTTCAAGGAAAGAAAAGGTAAACAAAGGAGTATCATTATGCATTTAAGAACTTCTTAAAAACCAGAGGAGGCTGTGGATGTTGCAATAAACGATTTCTGATAGGATACCTATTACATAGAATTTTTAGTCAGAGTAGCAAGTTCGTTTGTTAGCCACCTGAAGGCTTTAAACCTAGCAGTTAACAACCTAGATTTGACAAAAAATCGAATTGTGTATAAAAAATAATCTGCCAAGTACGAGTCGGACTCGCGCATGATGGGTTCCGTACTGTATGGAAGCCCTTAAATATTATTTTTTTTCTATTTTTAGTATTTCTTTTTATAGTGGCATAATATAAAAACAGAAATACATCAACTGTGAAAATTTCAGCTTGCTAGCTATAGCGGTTCATGAGATATACAGCCTGGAGACAGACAGACAGACAGCGGAGTCTTAGTAATAGGGTCCCGTTTTTACCCTTTGGGTATGGAACTCTAAAAATATTGCATCCCACATTTTATTGGCCAAATCATACCCACAACTTGGCGGGTGTGATGTTAGCTACAAGCTGCAGATAGCCCAATCCTGACTGAAGTTCACTTAACAGCTGCTCGAGGATGGGTTATCCAAAGGTCGTAGCTAACATCACAGCCTCCAAGCTGTATGATTCAGATTATACCATACATTTTTATTCTATCGTTACTCTTTTCTACAGAAACTGCAATACCTCAAAAATGGAAGACCATACTGCAATCATAAAAGTAGAAATAAAAGAAGAACCTATTGAAGAAAACTCTACTACAATCATAAACGAAGAACCCACTGAAGGAAACTCTAATATAATCATTAAAGTAGAAAGAAATGAAGAACCTACTGAAGAGAATTCTACAATCATAAAAGAAGAATTCACTGAAGAAAGCTCTAACATAATCATTAAAGAAGAAAGAAATGAAGAACCTACTGAAGAAAATTTTACTACAATCATAAAAGAAGAAATAAACGAAGAATTTATTGAAGAAAATTATACTATAATCATAAAAGAAGAAATAAACGAAGAACCTGAAGAAAACTCTTTTGTAAATATAAAACAACCTACAGAAGAATATTCAACTGCAAACACAGAAGAACCTACAGAATTCGTTGTATGCTCCAAATGTGATTACAAAACCAACAATGAAAAATCTTTAAAGATACATACAAAAACACACAGCGACTACGAATGTCATTTATGTCTCTATAAAACAGCACAAATTGGTGCTATACGAAGACACATGACCAAGCACACGGGCGAAACTGTGACAGAATACAAACGAGGAACGGAACTTGAATGTGACATTTGTGACTTCAAAACTACTCAAAAAACATTGCTATTACAACATGTCACAAAACACAAAGGAGAAAGACCGTTCAAATGTGACCACTGCGGCTACAGATGCACAAATCCAAGCTATCTATCTGAACATGTCAAAGTACACACTCGATCAACCGAATACGCTTGCAATTCATGTGATTACAAGACTCGAAGGAAATATTCCTTGATAAAGCATGAGAAAACACACACAGGTGAAATGCGATACAAATGTAATATATGTCCTTTTAGGACAATTGGCAAGGCAATATTCAAACGCCATTTAAAGACTCATTCAGCAGAGACACTGTTCAAATGTGACCAGTGTGATTACATATCCGTAGAAGAAACCAGTTTGAAACGTCATAACAAAACGCACATGGGTAGCGAGCCTTTTAAATGTGACTTGTGTGAATATAAAACGGTGAGATCGTTTGATCTGAAACGGCACTACAAAGGAAAACATCACATCGCCAACGTATAGTGGATTGGGTGTTAGAAATAGATATACTAAGCGCCACACAAGTCGGCGGATGAGAAGTTAGCCGCAGATAACACGCTTCGCTGTGATTTGCTAATTATTGCGCATGTGTGCACAATGAGTAGGGAGCGCGCGGGAGGCATGAGGTTGGCGGGCGGGTGTGCCCCGGCGTCTCGTCGCTTTTTCAATTGCAATTTCTGCTTTTGCGCATAACTTCCCATCCACCGATTTGTGTGGTGCTAAGTATAGCATTATTGTTATAGGCCGAATGTTGACAAGAAGAAGTTGACCAGAACTGGTGTACTAACACGAAAGGAGGTGATTCAGACAATCATTATGAACTACTTTTACTATGGGTCAACTCGATAGTTTAGCATACGATCAGGAAGAGTTTTTTCGATGAGTGTAAAAGTGTCTTCCAATGCGAGAAAAAGTGACAGATATATACTTCGCCATAACTCTGTCTCCTTCTGACCGACGAAAGAATTATTAAAGTGAAAACTTCTTTAGCAGCATTGTGCAATTTTTGAGATAAAAAAAAAACAGGACACGTGACCTGATCCAAAATTTGTAAGACGGCACAGGGCGTTTGCGCGACTGTAAATTGTAATTTACCACATAAATGATAGTACTTTATTTATGTGTTCAAGTTTTCACTTCTGCCGGCACTCTCGGAGTGCAACCCGTGGTTATTTTTCGTAGACGTATACTGCCCAGCTGGTATTTGACAAAAAGATGCTGTTTTCCATGCAAAAGATTAATGAGGGCCCTTCAGTATGCGCTGCTCACTCATAAACAAATAATCAAAATTGCAACTTGGAATCAACAAAATAAAGGAAACAGCTGTGTTTTTTTTCGAATTCCAGGTTGACCCTATAGCAAAAGTTGTTCATAATCATCCATCCATCCATCAGCCAAAGGACGTCCACTGCTGGACATAGGCCTCCCCTATGGATCTCCTATAAGACCGGTTGAAGGCGGCTTGCATCCAGCGCGATCCTGCGGTCTTAATAAGGTCATCCGTCCACCTTGTGGGTGGACGTCCTACGCTGCGCTTGCCGGTACGTGGTCTCCACTCGAGAACTTTTCGACTCCACCGGTCATCAGTCCTCCGCGCTATGTGCCCTGCCCATTGCCATTTCAACTTGCTAATCCGTTGGGCTATGTCGGTAACTTTGGTTCTTCTACGGATCTCCTCATTTCTGATTCGATCCCGTAGAGAAACTCCGAGCATAGCCCTCTCCATCATCTCTTCATCTGTTCATAATAAATATATAAAATAAAATAGCCTTTACTCTCTAGTTTATTATTCCAAAAACATTGTTCTTATTTCTACATTTTTCTTATATACTCGAGGCTTAGTATATGCCCAACCCAATGCCATTTTTTGTTTATTTGGGTTATACATCTGCCACACCTGTGGTCTTTCTGATTTTAGTCAGTCTCCATTTGTCTCTTAGCTTTATATTAAGCGTCTCCTGTTGGCATACCTTCAATTTTTATATGTTAGTATTATTACCATATGTTAGTACAGGTAGAATACATGTGTTAAATACTACACGTGTTATTTCCTCTTTGCTAACATTGGGACATCTTTGTTTTTAAAAAGTTCTTTTAAAGACCAGTATCGGGCCCAAGTGTCGCTCACTCTTTTCTGCACTTCCCTTTCCATCAGTGTTCCTGGAAAAATTATTTGACCTGAATATATATATTCTTCCACAGATTATATTTCTTAGTTGTTAATTTTAAGTCTCTTTGGATCTAAGTTGTTCATAATGTTGGTATTCATGGTCTAAATTACCTCCTTTCGGCTTAGTCCACCAGTTCGATCGAGATAACCCTATATAATTCTATGATAAGATAACTACCTATTTATAAATATTACTTGGCAAAATTAGTAATGTTTTTTTCATCCTTTTGTTCTAATATAAAAGGTTAATAATAATTGTACTAATTTATTAACAACAAAACCGTTGTTTTAATATGAGGACATTTCAACTAAAAATAATTTTATCAATTACGAATATTGTATTGTGGGGTTTGTATCAGAAAGTAGCCCATATTAATGGAGCAGTGGCAATAAATACTGGGTAAAGTGGCGCCCCTATTTTATCTCGTTTACCTACCTATAAAGCCCGATTACAGAGGCGCCATCGTAATTATATTAGCTAAATAGTATAGTACTTACTGTTTCTTTTTCACTTTAGGCATTCGATAGAGAGAACGCTTTTTACGTTGCTATTTAATTTATGCTGGCGCCTCTGTAATCGGGCTTATAGAATAGGTAATTATTTAGATCCGAGCGTGCGACTTGTAGGCACCGACTACTATAGATACTACGGATATGCTTGTAGGCGTAGCGTAGTTACTGAGATTTAACCTAATGGCGCTAAACTATACAAGAATAGGCTCAAATATAAGCAACTGTCACCTGCACCATGCTACAACAAATAAATAATAAATCAATATTAGGGGACATCTTACACACGGTCTCTGACCCCAAACTAAGCATAGCTTGTGATATGGCTGTCAGAGACTGATAAACTACATATTTTAAATACATATGTACTTATATAGATAGTACCTAAATAACACCCAGACACAGAGCATACACCTATGTTCATCACACAAATGTTTGCCCTGGGTGGGGATCGAACCCACGCCTCTTTGACCCAGAAGTCAGGGTCGGTAACCACTGAGCCACCGAGGCGCACGAACTATAGGATGATAACTTAGAGGATCGATTTATACTATTTTATTTATTTATTTATTTGCTTATAGAAAAATAACATTACAGTTATAACCATTGCGTTACTTATCTTATCGTTACTTATAATCTAAGCAATATAGGAATTCAAATATCTATAAATTCTAATAATCTAAACAATGTATAAAACTACCAAATCCTCTAAGGATGATAAACTATATTGGGTAGCATAGAGTTTTCTTGTTATGACAAAAATGTCAAAATGGTCACTAAGCTCATGCGACATGCCTAACTACAATTAACTACAATTTGTAATTTGCTCTAGCATTTTTTTCTACTAAAAATGTCGGGATTAAGTTGGTTCTATTGGATATTTGGGGAATTGTAAAAACTAGTCCTGGTAGCACAGACATGACCTGTCAGCTGTGCCTGTCAGCAGATCGAATGTTACCACCTTAGGCTATTATCTGGCTAGATTTAGCTATATAATGATTAAATTTCTCCATAATTCACTACTTAGCCCTAATAGGACAATTTGGCCCATTTCGCACACATACTTGTAATTGTAACATTTATAATTATGGTTCTTGAGTTGCTTGGTTCATTTTCTAAAAAGTTTGCTCTTCTGCTAGGCAGCTAGTCATATATATTACATATGTAGTAATATAATTTTAAAATTATTCATCATAGTAGCCTCATTAGCTGGGAATAACCAACTCGTTACTGAAATCAGTATAAACCTGATTTAGATATTTAGTTTTTTTCTAGACTGCGCCCCTACGATAAAATCTTGACACATTTAGTAAAAGAAGAATTAACTTTTTATTTCTTATTCTTTTAAATTTTTAATCTGCTTCTGTCTCGCTTACTCCTTCGCGGCGCGAATATCTTCATCTCTTCCAATATGTACATGTATTCTTGATTAATAAACAACTCAGAAGAATTACTTTAGTTCTTATTCTAAGATAAACAACTTCTTGCCACGGTTGGTGTCTAAAATTATAATGCAATAAAATTGTACCTTGTGTAATTGTGTATGCAGGTACCTAAGTTAAGTATGTAAAATTGTACGATAAGAATTTAAGAATAATGTTTTAATAATACTTAAGTTTGTACTTGCTATTGCTGCGCCCTCAATACAGGGTATACATGCAATATATTTAGGTAATCTAGTTTTTAACTGAATTATGGATATACCTATTTGCAATACAAATGAATAAATAGTGCTCGCTAGCTCATTTTCTAAAATCAAGTTGTAAACACTGAATCCATCGATTGTTTTTGTTATTAACTCAATTTTTATTTAACAATATTTTATTTAACATTTAAATCAGATATACATATACCTACCTACTTTTAAAAATGTGAAAAGTGTTAGATACTTAGTTAAAAAGCATCTATACATCCTTGGAAAATTTAAAAACACATAAGTAAAAATATTTGAAATAAATTCAATTGCATGCACTTGTGAAGAAAATAAATTCGTGAAAAAAGTTTAGTGTACTAAGACTTCAAGGAAACAAAAGGTACCTAAACAAAGGAGTATGTATTATTACCTAAGCATTTAGATACTTCTTAAAAACAGAGGAGGCCGTAGATGGTGCAATAAACGATTTCTGTTTCAGAGCAGCATATTTGTTAAGTAGCCTTGAATCTAGTACATACCTAGTTAACAGCCTAGATTTGACAAAACACCTGTCGAAATAATCGGCCAAGTACGAGTCGGACTCGCGCACGGAGGGTTCCGTACTGTATGGGAGCCCCCCTTAAATATTTATTTTATTTTAATTTTACTATTTATTATTGAAGTAAATATAAAACTAAGTATTCTATGAAAATTTCAAGCAGCTACCTGTTACTATTATTAATATAGAGCGAAAAACGTCAAAAATTCAGGTTTGTTGTATGGAAGCCCCCCTTAAATATTTATTTAATTCTCTTTTTAGTATTTTTTGTTATAGCGGCAACAGAAATACATAATCTGAAAATTTCAGCTGCCTAGCTATCATGGTTCATGAGATACAGCCCGGTTACAGACAGACACGCGCGGCGGACAGACGGACATCAAAGTCTTAGTAATAGGGTCCCGTTTTTCCCTTTGGGTACGGAACCCTAAAAACAAAAAAAAAATCGCATCAGGTCACAAAACCCACATTTTATAGGCTGAATCATTCAACTTGGCGGGTGTGATGTTAGTTACAAGCTGCGGATAGACCAATCCTGACTGAAGCTCAGTTAACAGCTGCGCGAGGATCCATAGGTTAGCATCATGTAGCTGGCATCACAGCCTCCAAGTTGTACGATTCGAATTATATTATATATGTATTTTTATTCTACTGTAATTCTTTTCTACAGAAACTGCAATACCTACCTCAAATATGGAAGACCATACTGCAATCATAAAAGAAGAACCAGCTGAAGAAAAATTTATTGTAAACATAAAAGTAGAAATAAAAGAAGAACCTATTGAAGAAAACTCTGTTACAATCATAAAAGAAGAACCCACTGACGGAAACTCTCATATAATCATTAAAGTAGAAAGAAATGAAGAATCTACTGAAGAAAATTCTAACACAATCATAAAAGAAGACATAAACAAAGAACCTAAAGAAACCTCTTTTGTAAACAAAAAAGAACCTACTGAAGTATACTCAACTGCAAACATAGAAAAACCTACAGAATTCTTCGTATGCACCAAGTGTGATTATATAACCAACAATGAAAAATCTCTCAACGTACATACAAAAGCACACAGCGACTACGAATGTCATATTTGTTTATATAAAACTGCCCGAATCAGTGCTATGAGAAGACACATGAGCAAGCACTCACCCAGTGCTTTCAATGAAACTGTGACGGAATACAAACGAGGCACTGAACTTGAATGTGACATCTGTGACTTCAAAACTACTGAAAAATCTTTACTATTACAACATGTCACAAAACACACCGGACAAAGGCCGTTCAAATGCGAATACTGCGGACACAGATGCACAAATCCAGACTATCTCTCCAAACACATCCAGAAACTACATACTCAAGCAACCGAATACGCTTGCAATTCATGTGATTACAAGACTCCAAGAAAATATTCCTTGATAAAGCATAAGAAAACGCACACGGATGACAAGCGATACAAATGTAATATATGTCCTTTCAAAACAACTGGGGAGACAATATTGAAACGTCATTTAAAGACTCATTCAGAAGAGAAACTGTTCAAATGTGACCAGTGTGATTACGAAGCCGTAGATGAATACAGCTTGAAACTTCATAACAAAACGCATCTGGGTGACAAGCCTTTTAAATGTGACTTGTGTGAATATAAAACAGTGAGATCTTTTGATCTGAAACGTCATTACAAAGGAAAACATCACATCGCAAACATATAAAGTGGTGAAGTAACAAAGGCTATATCATTTTAATTAAGTAAAACACAGGTGTTACTCACGTTTGATTTTAGTATGAAACTGCTACTATAGTTACGATCGCACTTGGCGATCTTTCTCAAGGTTGGAGTATTAGCACTCGGACTCGTCTCGCATAGCACTGATCTATATCATTTTCATGAGATATCAACACAGTCAATTCTATTTTTTTTAATTCTATTTGACTGCTTCTTTGGCTCAGCGGTTAGTGACCCTAACTTCTGGGTCAAATAGGCGTGGGTTCGATCCCCACCCAGGGCAAATATTTATGTGATGAACATAGGTGTTTGCTCTGTGTCTGGGTGTTATTTATATTTAGTTACTATCTATATATACATATGTTTTTAAAAATATGTATATGTAGTAAATCAGTCTTTGGCAGCCATATTACAAGCTTTGCTTAGTTTGGGGTCAGAGACCGGGTGTAAGATGTCCCCAAATATTTATTTATGTCTTCAGCTTAAATAGCGTTAAAATATAGTAAACATTTTCACAGAAATAAAAACAATGGTATGTATGCTTCATTTTTTTGTTTTCCGGTTTTGTTTTTGTTCAAGGCCCCTAGCATTATCACAAAAATATTACGAAATTACTTTAAAATGGAGATTGTTACTAATAAGCCATGTATTGAGCAACAATATTTCGGAACAGTTTCTAAAACATCACATATATATTTACCGAAACATACCGTTACCTAATAAAGACGTTGTGTTTACAAAAACAAAATAATTGTGTCTGAAACATTATTTTTTGTTTCAGAAACATGTAGATTTTGTTTCTACAAACAATTGTTGCTCAGTGAATAAATGGCTATAAAGAACATAATAGGAAAATCATTTTCCAAAACAAATGAAGCAAATAATTTAACACTGTACAACCCGGTCAGAATATCTGTGCACCTCGCTGGAATGCGGCGCCTCTCCCGCTTCCCCCGTCACCTCTCCGCGCACTCCCCGGTGCGACAGTACGGTTAGCATCTTCGTTGCCGATACAGAACTGGTAAAAATATATAGATAATACTGAATCTGTAATAATCTGTAATCAATTCCGTCACGAGGTCAGGTGCACAGATATTGTGACCGGGTTGTACATTGTACAAGTTGATGGCCTAAGCTCTATACAGGGTTGTCTGCTAACCCTGTACTAACCGAAAGAGGGTGTTTAAAGACCATCATTACAAACAACTTTAACTATGGGGCCAACCCGGGATTAGAGAAAAAAACCTACGCAAACCTATACGGAATAAAAAAAAAGCTGTTTCATACTTTTTGTCGATTTCGAGTTGCAGTTTTGTATGGAACGGCTGTTTTCTCGATTTTTGGGTTGACCCCACAGTAAAAGTTGTTCATAATGATGGTATTAAACATGCCCTTTTGACTTAAAACAGGGCAAGCAAACCACCTTCATAACCTTGTATGTTTTTGCATTCTCTCTTTTATTCTTCTACTAGCGACCCGCCCCGGCTTCGCACAGGTGTATTATACATAATAAACCTTCCTCTTGAATCACTCTATCTATTTAAAAAAACCGCATCAAAATCCGTTGCGTAGTTTTAAAGATATAAGCATACATGGGGACAGACAGCGGGAAGCGACTTTGTTTTATATTATGTACTCGTAGTGATAGTGATATGTATATAGGGTTACTTGTCAATCAATCCTTTTAGGGGCTTATTCTGAGCACTTAGTCCAGGTTTTACTTAGTTTACTTAAACTATCGCGTTCGCGTGTGGCTCCATACATTTTGGTTAGTTCCTCCTCGTTTCCGCCAGGGGCGCTGTACGAAAATGTAAAGAGCCATACGGAAACTTCTGTAGTTACAATTTACTTGTAAACCTGGACTAGCCCTTCTGTACATCAAAACAAACAACTTTTGTTAACGACTTATATATCAAATCTCAAAAAAATGCTGTTCCAAAGAAAAATATTGTTCATCCTCTACAAAGTTTATTCGGGAAATAAAAAGTCGCTCTTGCTGGATCAACTACCTAAGCTATCAGTCATTGGTAATTTTCTTACATTTTTCTTGTATTGTGTTATTTATTTTGTGGATTGCGAACTGGAAAACAGTGTTATCATGAACAAAATGTGCTAACAAAGCGATGGTGGCGCCCTCATTTTTTTTCAACTTTATGTCGCACTTGTATTATTTCATTCTAATTTAATTTCTAAAGTTTATCACCTTGTCAGCCTAGACCAAATAAAAAAAGTTAATTCAGTTACCCCCTGAATTCTTTTTCTTAATTATAAAATACTAGCTTTTACCCGCGGCTTCGCCCGCGTTATATTTTGATTTTGGCTAATGTTTATGTCGGCTGCGAAACCTAACCTAAGCGACAAACATCAAATACCTTAGAGGAATGCTTTTGTTGGTTAAGTTACGGTTGGAGTGTATATACAACCCCCCTGTGTATTCCCGCCTTGTCGTGGTGGGGGAGGTCTAAGGCAGCTGAAAGGCGGCGCTAGAAGTCTCCCTCTTCTTTGGGTCTTTCTCCCAAGGCAGCTTAGAGGCCGGCACTCGTTGTTCAGCCGCTTTTAACTGAAGCAGCTGAGAGTATGGCCGGTAGGTTGCCTGCCTTATGAGAAGTGTTGCTTCTGAGGCGGGCTGCAGTGCCGCTCTTGCGACGCTGCAGCCGAGGATTAGGGGCTGCGGTGGGATGGAACTGGTTGTGTGGGTGCCGCCACCTACCCTACCTTCCGCTAGGCCGTCAACCTGTTGGCAGACGCAGTGGGGCTGCAGGGGAAGAGAAGTGTCGGTATCGCGATGGCCGTTCTCACTGCCCTCTGCTGTTGAAGAGGCAGGCGCTGGGCTACTATGACTGACCCGTTGCACTGGGACCAGGGCGTTGGAATGCTGGCCGACGCTCAGTGCTGGTTAGTCGGTTAGTGGTGGATGACGATGTGTCTTGTGCTCCGAAACACTCCGTCATTATGGCGGGAGCGCAAGCTCCGTTATGGAGCCCGAGTCTGGGCTAGCGCTGTTGAGTACCGCGAAGGAGTGCAAAAAATGTAGGAACGTCCTAAGCTTGAAATGACAGGTTATTTCTGGCGCTTAGACGGCTGCTACCGCGGCCCGCTCGCTTAGTTTTTATCCTATCCTACGGGAACTGTTAAAGTTTTTGGGATAAAAAGTGGCCTATGTCACTTTTCGTCTTTCAAACTATATTCATGCAATAAGCCAAGGCAATCCGTTGCTCCGTTGCTGAGAAAAAGTTATTGTCTTATCCTACGGGAACCGCAATTTTTTCGGAATGGAAAGTATCCTATGTCACTTTCCGTCTTCCAAACTATGCCCACCCCAAAAATCAAGTCAATCCGTTGCTCCATTGCTGAGAAACAGTTATTGTCCTATCCCATGGGAATCACGAATTTTCTCGGGATAAAAATGTATCCTATTATCACTTTTTGTCCTTAAAGTAAGTAAGTAAGTTCGTATAGGCCGGGTGGCTAGCCCTGGTGTCAGAGTTTTTTGGCCGCCTGAAGGCCTCTGACACGGCTAACTTTCTGTCCTTTAAACCATAGGTATCCATACCAAAAATCAAGTCAATCTTTTGCTCCGTTGCTGCGTCAAAGAGGAACAAACCTACAAACTTTTCGGATTGATAATATTAAAGTAGGTATGATGATTCTGTACCATAAAGGTAGAATAAAGAAACATGTTAAACCTCTAATGATAGTAGATTTAAAAATATTTTTAATGTCAGACAAAATGACGGCCTGGTATTAAACGTCATAGTAACATGTGGCATGCAGAGGGAAAAAAACATTTTATCCAATTTTAATGTCAATTGTCATTTTCAATCCATACTTTATTTCCTCTTCAAGGGGATATGATGGTGGAAAAACAATTTGTCCCCTTGCCATGCTACCTGTGATTTATAAAAGTCTGCAGACAATATTGTCACCTGTCATCTAATTACGTTTCGCTGTGACGTTTCGTTAATCCATACATAGAGGAATTAATCACTTAGCGTCTTTGTGATAGTGGCGACAGTTTTGCTTTCGATAGTTTTTGTCCTGTCCTACAGGAACTATGCAATTTTTGCTTAACTTCTAACGCTTAGCATCTAAAATTCGACGCGCTTGTTTTTTTGCTCTTGAGTCTCAGCAGTTATTTGCGCTGCGTGATGCTCAGCATCTAAAAGGCGCCGCGCTTGACTTTCTCAGCAGTTCTCTGAGCTGCGCTGCGTGCCGCTCAGCATCTAAAATTCGACTCTTGGCTTCTAGCAATTTTCTTTACGCGAGCTTTTTTTTTTTTTTTTTTATTTCGAATAGGTTTGCGTTTGACTACACACTACCTGATGTTAAGCAGATATGCGGTCTAGGATGTAACACGCTTACCTAGAAGATACCTATTCACTCGGGATTTGAAGACACCTACATTGTACTCTAGCGGGAAGACAGACCCAGGCAAAGCGTTCCACATTCTGGCAGTTCGTATGAGGAATGTGGACTCGAAACGCTTAGTTCTAATGCGTGGGATGTCCACCATAAAAGGGTGGCGCTTTGGTCGCGTCTGTCTAGCCGTACGATAGAAGAAAGGGGCAGGTGGGACCAGATTGTGCAACTCCTGGGCGCACTCACCGAAGTGTATCCGATAGAAGGCTGATAAACACGCTACGCAAGGTCGATGCTCGAGACTCTGCAGCTTCGACTCAGTCAAAGTTTCGTTGCCTATCAGCCTCCTGGCTCGCCTTTCAATGGACTCTAAAGGCTCCAGCTGGTATTTGGCAGAGCCATCCCAAAGGTGAGAGCATATTACATGCAAGACCTGACTTGCGCTTTATAAAGACTAAGCAGTTGCTCAGGTGTGAAATACCGTCTCACCTTAGAGAGAACACCAAGTTTTTTTGACGCTAATTGCGCTCCGCTAGAACTACGCGCTAGATTCGATTTTCGTTTTGTAGGCATAGCTATTAGAATGAAAACTACGTTATTAAACTGAAAAAATACATGTAACCTTCTCTAAATTTTACAGGAAAAGAGTGAATGACGTTGACATTTGCAAGTTGAGCAGCCTTGAATGGGCATTGGGCATAGAGAATGTAATTTGGAAAGTCAAGATGCAAATTACCATTTGTCATGGTAGAAAATACTTAAGTTTTTTCTTCTAAGATTCTAGCCAATGCGTTTTCATCCCCCCTTTTCAACCCTTTAAAACTATTTTTTCGAATCAAAAAGTAGCCTATGTCCTTTCTCAGGCTCTAGACTATCAGTGTACCAAATTTCATTCAAATCGGTTCAGTAGTTTTAGCGTGAAAGCGCGACAGACAGACAGACAGACAGACAGAGTTACTTTCGCATTTATAATATTAGTAAGGATTATATGGATGCAGATGCGCTTCCCTAAAAACAATAGGCATTTTGCCTATACTATATTCCGTGTGTCAGATTCGAAATAAAATATTGGACACATATTTTTCTTTTGTCAATCAAACAATAAATGACAAAGATAAACCTTGTCAAAGTTCGGGAGTGGGGGCTCGTGACGTCACTTCAGTGAAAAGTCCACACTTGTGTAGTCTATTCGTGACGTCACGCGGAACTTTAACGGGCTATATCTTCATGAATTGTTGTTTAATTGTCATAAGACAAAAAACGTGTCTAATATTTTTTGATACTCTATCTGACGCCAGTTTTTCAGTTTAGCCACTAAATAATTTTTTGTTAACTTAGGGGCCGCTCAAGTATGACGTAAGCACTATGGGGGGGTTATCCTTTGCTTATTTTGGATGACATGGGGGGTGGGGGGTCTAGATGATGATTACGTCAGCAATAGTTATTTATCTTATTTCTAGATTTAAATCTGCAGCTCATGAATCAATTAAAAAAGAAAAATGCACAGGTAGAGTCTGGCCAACGAAAGCTGTGAAAGAAAAAAGGCGGGAATTTTAAAAAATCAAGAGCTGTTAGCTTGTTTTCTAGTACCGCTCAGCTGATCTCCATGAAATTTAGCATGCACGTAGTTTATAGAACTACGTGCAGACTCGTTGGCCAGACTCTATTAATGTTTACGTAAGAATAGGGGGGAGTGGTAAGAGCTTTGCTTACTTTTGCTGACAAGGGGTGAGGGGGGGTAAATAATTGTAATAAATTTGTTTACGTAATACTTGAACGGCCCCTTACAACGAGCAGGATATTACCGAAAAGTAATTAAAAAATTGCGTGCTGATTACACCAACCACCAGATAAACGCGCTAGGTATATTGAATTGGTAAATGTTGAAGAAATAAAAAAGATATTCTATAAAAATGCAGTTTATTTACAAAATACTTGTACAAAATTCCGTTTTCCTTCCATGCTGTCGTTATTTACTATGGAGTATTTATTTAAAGTCTTGTATTACTATACTACGCTATGAGGGTAGATGCCTTCAGGGTGTAGCCTGAATCAAACTTGATGGCGGCTGTGAAGCTAGCTACAAGCTGCGCAAAACACAATCCTGACTAAAGCTCAGGGTCCTTATTTTTCAACTTTGAACGCCTGGGAACGTGTATACAGTGCCACCAACTTAGCTTGTTCAGGTGGGCAAAATTGGAACTACATGTGCGTCAGCCGCCATTTTGAATTCGTCATTTGAATTTGCGCCACTAGCGACGCCGTCAACTGAACAGTTAAGTTGGTAGCACTGTACTTATCTTTAAGGATGAATTACTTTCTCGAAATTTATTTACAATTATCCATTTCACGCAAAACTTCTGTACTCGATATGGCAATTTAAAAGAAACCATAGACTAAAAGGGGAAACCTTAAAATGGAACGTTAATTAAAATGAAATCTCGAGAAAAAAAGTCGTTCTTAAAGATAAGTACCTACCTATATGTTCCTAGATGTTCGAATTTGAAAAATAGAGCCCCAGGGGACCTATTTTTGAACTTAGAATGCCTCGGAACGAATGACTTTGATGATTGTATGAAAACACTCTATATTGTCTATGGAAGTTGCGAGTGTTCCATACCATTTCCGTACACGACCAAATCGTGCGAAGTCGAAAATTCCGGCTTCTAGGGACCGTTTTTGAACTTCGAACGCCTAGGAACGAATACTTTACTTTGACAGATTGTATGGAGCATCTCTATGTTGTCTATGGTAGTTGCGAGTGCTTCATACAAGTACCGTATACGACCAAACCGTTCGAAGTTTTAAAAATGATGCCCCAGGGGACCTAATTTTGAACTTCGCACGGTTTGGTCGTATACGGAACTTTTATGGAGCATTCGCAATTTCCATAGATAATATAGAGTGTTTTCATACAATCTGTCAAAATTCCGTATACGTTCCCAGGCGTTCGAAGTTCAAAAATATGCCTCCAGAAACCCCAGATAACAGCAGCGCGAGGATTGAGTTTTGCGCACCTTGTAGCTAACATCATGCAGTATGAGGTCAAACGCAAACCTAATCAAAATTAAAAAAAAAAGCTAATTTCACAGCTGTCAAAGTTTGATGTAGCCTGTAAGGATCTTGTTATATTTTACTTAAAGAGTCTTGAGATTTTTACAGTATTGAAAATGTGAAAGACAGACAACACAAGGCAAGTTTGTATTGAACCATGATTATATATTTATAACACCAATGTAACATGCAAACTGCAATAAACGATTTTGAATTTTGAACACATAGCGGCCATCCTAGTATGGTGCCGCCACACTCTCTACGAGGCGACACGAGCACCACAGCTGTAGTTAACTTCACATAGTATACAAGTCGGCAATGTGAAGTTAGATACAGAAGCGGAACTAAACTAGCGTTTTTTGTGAGACGAGTTGTTTGAGTACTGCAATTTAGTTAGTTCTTCCTCGTTTCCGTCAGAGGCGCTGTACAAAATGTACAGAGCCCGGAAACAGCTGTAGTTTCTTTCAATTTACGTGTAAACCTGAGGGGTTAGTCAAGGTTTACACGAAAATTTGAAACTACAGCTGTTTCCGTCTGGCTCTATACATTTTTGTACAGCGCCCCTGGCGGAAACGAGGAAGAACTAAACAAAATGTATGGAGCCACACGCGAACGCGAAAGTTTAAGTAAACTACGCAAAACCTGGACTAAGGGCTTGGGGAGGATCGCGCTGGATACAAGCCGCTTCCAACCGGTCTTGTTGGAGATCGATAGAGGCCTATATCCAGCAGTGGAGGTCTAATAGCTGATGGATGGATGAATTTAACTGACTCACAGTCCAAAAAATACGCTCGTTTGGCCTTGTTCTTATGGTACGTATACATTAAACAGGGTTACTGGTCATCAATTAGCATCCTTTTAGGGGCTTATTCTGTACATCAAAACTAACAACTTTTGTTCTGCGACTTATAAACCTAAAAAAAGTTCTATACATTTTGTTGAGGGTAAAAGATATTTTTCAATGGAAACAGCATTTTTTTTTGATATTTGATAAAAGTCGTTGAACAAAAGTTGTTAGTTAGATGTATGTAGGTAAATACAGTAAATTGAGCTATGTAATTATTGTAATGATTTGACTTATTTTTCCTTTCTTTATGAATGAATAACGTAACTGAGATAAGTTATTTATACTACACCTGCTCGGAAAGTACCTTGATACTTTATCAAATTTACGGTAGAAAGTACGTCATTGCATATCGAACAAATATGCGGGGAGAAAACGCATCTGAGCGGGAGAGAAAAGTGTATGAAAATCCATTTCTTACGTGGTTTTTCTTTTTTAATTTTGGGTAAGACTATGCGCTGGTAACCTAAATATCAAAAGCCAAAAAGTTTTTACAGTGAGTTTTTATCTCCAAGTTCGCAAAATGACACTGGCCACTAGCTGTGTGTTGGACGGTGTCAAACAATTTGAAAAAAGAACATGTGAAAATTGCAGACGCCATTGGCGCCATTTTCAAGTGTTACATTAAGCTTCACTAACTGCAACAATTTCAATATAAATTTCAATTAGTAAAGATTTAGTTTTTTATTTTCCTCGTAGGTGTAGTATAAAGCACTATGTATCACTCGAGAGAAATACGATTCCCGATCTCGGGTGTTTTAAAGCCCTCGCCTACGGCTCGGGCTTCAAACGACAACCTCGACGGTAATCGGTCACTTTCTCCTCTCGGTGAACAATGTACTATTTCTTTCTTTATGATCGAATAACGTAACTGAGATAAGTTATTAATTTTATTTAGCAGTTTATATTATTGAGTGCCTTTTAATGTTTAAAATTGAAAGTGAAGTGTTGTAATTGACCTGTAACTTATTGTTATTAATAAAAAAGTATGAGTGTGTACAGAATAAGCCCCTAAAAGCATGCTAATTGATTACCAGGAACCCTGTATATATTATAGACACTTTAAGAAGTGCGAGTGAAACAGAAATAAAACCTTTACGACTCAAGATTTAGATTAATATGGCGGTGTACTAAGCGCCACACAAATCGGCGGATGAGAAGTTAGCCGCAGATGATACTTCGCCGTGATTCGCTGATTATTGCGCATGTGTGCACAATGCGTAGGGAGCGCGCGGGAGGCATGAGGTTGGCGGGCGGGTGTGCCCCGACGCACGTATCGTCTCTCTGGCTTCCGCGCATACCTATATTTCGACTTTTGCGCAGCGTACTGCGCATAACTTCCCATCCGCCGATTTGTGTGGCGCTTAGTAACTATAGTTTATAGCATGTTTATGAGTAGAATACTAAGACACAAGTCCGGCAGAGGCACAATTTATTCATATCCTAGTTTATTAATTAAAATCATAATTAATCAATAATTATAATAGTGTATAATATAATCGTCATAGCTGCCTTAAAATACTATCTACAGTCTTAAAACTACCCGCTTTTTGTGTCGCTGATTTTGATCGAAAAATCTGACCTATTACCCGACTACCCAGAGGGTTACAGGTAGCGGCACGTAAGTCTTGCGCTGAGGGTAGTATGGAGGGGATGGCTGCGCATGGCAACTGCCATACTAAACCCGTGCGCAGTCATCCCCTCCACACTTCACTCAGCGCTACACTTATATGCCGCGACCTGTAAGTAAAGGTTTTTGAGATGTACATGGTTTCTGATAAGTTATACACTCTTTTAAAATCGACTTCAGTATGTCAACTCAACCAATTCTAAATGAACAACTCTTACATTGGGTCCAATCAATGAACTTTGTACGTGGTCTTCACTTTGTACGTGGTCGTGGTCAGTTCTCGAGTGGAGACCACGTACCGGCAAGCGCAGCGTAGGACGTCCACCCACAAGGTGGACGGATGACCTCATTAAGACCGCAGCATCGCGCTGGATGCCGCTTCCAACCGGTCTTATTGGAGATCCATAGGGGAGGCCTATGTCCAGCAGTGGACTTCTTATGGCTGATGGATGGATGATGATGAATGAACTTTTCCTATGGGACATTATTTTTTCGCTATTACGGGGTTGGTCCCCTAGTAAAAGTTGTTGATGGTGATGAGTATAAGTATGCCGACATTTTGAAAATACTCAGACTAAATAAAAGAAATCAAGACAGGATGTTGTGAACAAAACAAGTGAGGCCGGCAAAACTACGCCTCGCCGTGTACAGACACAACTACACGTACAAGGAAACTACGCCTTGGCTCGTCAGTCGAACTATGGCGGCGCAACACCGACGTACTCACCACATGTATAAAAAACCGGCCTCACTTGTCTGTTCACGACGTTCTCGTCTTGTATTTTTTATTTAATCTGAGTCTCCATATAAATAAGTGAATACATATGTCATTGTTCCAGTACGAGTACAACTAAACTTTATACAAGCTGAATCATACTGATAGCGTCTGTGCTAGCTACAAGCTGCGTAAATCCCCACCCGCGCCTCTGACATGAATAAATTGGTACTGTGCAATGACTGGCCTCGTGTTCACAGACGTCATTAAGTGTGATTCAGCCCATAACGTAATTTTATTACCAAGGCCAGAATTTCTAATCAAAAAAAGCGATTTTTCTAACTAAATACTGTTATTATGTTATAATACTGCTACGTTTTGGTCTTTTCGATTACATTATTATGTTTTTATTCGAGGGCGTCTCGCTAATCAATGATTCATCAAAATTGATTCAGCATTATAAATCAAAGTTCACTCGACTACCCAAGAAACGACGTTAATTTCTCTACAACTTATAATTGAAACACTAAAAAATACTAATAATAGAAATGAGATTTTTTCACATAAACATAATCATAATAATTTGATCAAATAACTAAAATATACAAATCAAACTAAATCTAATTATGTGGTTTCAATTTCGTCATTTTCTAAACTAATTTTGCTAAATCTAAAGCCGTAAAATCCAAGTGTAGTAAACATTGTAAAATAATAAAAAAAAAAACAATTACAATAGTCCAAATGTATATAAATTGTAAATAAGCTGCAAAGTACGAGTCGGACTCGCGCACGAAGGGTTCCGTACTGTATGGTAACCCCCCTTAAATATTTTTTTTTTTTAGTTTAATTATTTATTATTAAAGTAAGCAAGCAGTCAAATATTTGGTGAATATTTCAAGCATTTACCTGTTACCATTATTGATATCGAGCGAAAAACGGCTAAAAATTTAGATTTGTTGTATGGGAGCCCCCCTTAAATATTATTTTTATTCTATTTTTAGTATTTAACAGAATACATCAACAACAGAAATACATCATCTGTGAAAATTTCAGCTTTCTAGCTATAGCGGTTAATGAGATACAGCCAGACGGACGGACAGCGGAGTCTTAGTAATAGGGTCCCGTTTTTACCCTGTGGGTACGGAACCCTAAAAAGTGTCGCGCGGTCACGGTATGGGGCGCAATACTAGTTTAATTTGAGTGATACTTTACTAAGACGCCCTTACAATGAAATGATTTATTTTAAAGACGTGTGACGTGAGGTTTTGTGAGAAGATCTTTGTGGGAGGCCTATGTCCAGCGGTGACTTTGGAATGGACTTTCGTAATATACACATAATCTTCAACTTTTACTATAGAACCAAACCCAAAATAGCGAAGGAATCAGCTGTTGTCAGAATTAAAACTTGACATGAATAATAAAATAAAATTAGTCCGTCAGATAGAAAATAAAAAAATATAAGACACGTATTTTTTCTTTTGTCAATTAAACAAAAATTGATGAAGATACAGCCCGTTAAAGTTCCGCGTGACGTCACAAGTGCCATACAAATGTATAGACTTCTGTGAGAGGTGACGTCACGACCCCCACTCCCAAACTTTGACAAGGTTTATCTTTGTGATCTGTTGTTTGATTGACAAAAGAAAAAATACGTGTCCAATATTTTTTGATAATCTAACTCACGGACTAATTATAATAATGATTTTACTATGTACCCAGACATCATGCCTATAATTTTTTGCCAGAAATAGCACAACTGACTTTAACCGTGTACAGGATTCGAATAGACTGCCTCGGTGGCTCAGTGGTTAGTGACCCTGACTTTTTTTTTATTTCGTATTGGTTTGCGTTTGACTACACACTGCCTGATGTTAAGCAGATATGCAGTCTAGGATGCAACACGCTTACCTAGAAGATACCTATTTACTCGGGATTTGAAGACGACTGCCTCGGTGGCTCAGTGGTTAGTAACCCTAATTACTGGGTCAAAGAGGCGTGGGTTCGATCCCCACCCAGGGCAAGTATTTATGTGATGAACATAGGTGTTTGCTCTGAGTCTGGGTATTATTTAGATACTATCTATATAAGTATGTATTTAAATTATGTATATGTAGTACATCAGTCTCTGGCAGCCATATCACAAGCTTTACTTAGTTTGGGGTCAGAGACCGTGTGTAAGATGTCCCCTAATATTTATTTATTATTGTTTATATTAATATATTTCGCACGGATCGATGTAGTGATTTTACATTATTGTTGATCAAAAACGATTGAGCCGATTAAGATAAAAATTAAATTAATTTTAATTAATTAATAAATAATTTAATTTTTATCCTCGGGAACATGATTATCAAACAAAAAAGATTCAAAATTCGAAAGATCGATTAGAAAATTGATTTACAACACGATTAACATACATACAAAAAAGAAAAAAAAATCGAATTGAAAATCTCACAAAATAAAAAAATAATGACGTCACACATCTCCAAAATAAAGTATAACTACTTAAAATACGCTAAAATGAAACTTAATTCTAGATCTAAATGCTTTAAAATCCCTACAAAAATACTGGTATACGTCGATTTGTACATTAATATCTAAAAACTATATATTACAGAATAGATGTCATGCGGAAATGGCAACACTGAGATATATATAAGTGTGACACAGTTATAATATCAATAAGATATACAGGGTGTCCCTGAACTTAACGTGGAGTCGGAAATGCTGGAATACCCTGTACATATGGGCTCTAAAACAGGAAAGATTGGAAACCCCAACCTCTTGGTTTTTAACCCCCGACGCAAAAGAGGGGTGTTATAAGTTTGACGTGTCTGTTTCTGTCTGTCTGTGGCATCATAGCGCCCGAACCACTGAACCGATTTCAGTTTAGTTTTTTTTTGGATGAAAGGAGACTTAATCGAGAGTGTTCTTAGCTATGTTTTATAAAAATCGATTGAGCCGTTTAAGAGTTATGGTGGGTTAAAGTGGGGATGGAAGAACCAAAATTCTACAAATGTGCCCAAAATGGTTGTCAATTGAAAGTTTGTTGTCAAATATTTTTGTGTCGGGGGTTTTTTAATTAGGTATATATTTGAGATATGGTCTTAGAAATGTGACCAAAATTGCCACCTTGAAACACTCCAGTTCAAGCAGTGCCTTGAGTTGACAACATTATTTAATTTTTATGTTTAAATTGTAAAGCTAGAAAAAAAAAAAAAAATTTAAGGTACTATAGTTCGGCCGTTCAGAGAAAGCGTTCCTGACAAGTCATCTTGAAAAAATGTTTTTGGCCGATTTCTCGGAAACTATGTACTTAAGGGCAAAAAACATTAAGATCATTATTTTAGAAAATAAAATTTCGCATCTTTTAAACAAAAGTTTTAAAGTTTAAACGGTAAGTTTTACAAAAAAGTTTTTCCATCCACAAAAGATGCGAAATTTTATTTTCTACAATAATGATCTTAATGTTTTTTGCCCTTAAGTACATAGTGTCCGAGAAATCGGCCAAAAACATTTTTTCAAGATGACGTGTCAGGAGCGCATTCTCTGAACGGCCGAACTATAAAACATAAAATGCACCAATTTTTGTAATATAACTTGCCATTAGTACTTTCATACATTTTACAGCGTGACGGCTCAAACTTGGAACATAAAAAAATGTTATCTTTGTAAATCTGGCAAAAAACTTTTATTTTAGAAAAACTATGCAACTTCCGGTTGTATTTTTGATTATGACTGGTAGCACATTTAATTATCTTTACAATTTAAGAATATAAATTAAATAATGTTGAAAACTCACGGCACGGATTGAACTGCAATGTCGCAAAGTGGCATTTTTGGTCACATTTCTAAAACTGACCATATCTCAATAAAATCTGCCAAGTGCGAGTCGGACTCGCGCACGAAGGGTTCCGTACCGTATGGGACCCCATTCCCTTGCCGATATGAATAGCGAGCAAAAAACTCCTAAAAATCACGTTTGTTGTATGGGAGCCTTAAATATTTATTTTATTGTTTTCAGTATTTGTTGTTATAGCGGCTACATAAATACATCATCTGTGACAATTTCAGCTTCCTAGCTATAATGGTTTATGAGATACAGCCCGGTGACAGACAGACAGACAGACGGACATCGAAGTCTTAGTAATAGGATCCCGTTTTTACCCTTTGGGTACGTAAGTCTAAAAACCAAGAGGGTGGGGATTCCGAACTTCGCGGTTTTAGAGCCCACTTATACAGGGTGTTCCAGCATTTCCAGCTTGACGTGTATAATATTTTGATTTATTAAAATACTATTTTGATCATATAGAGGTCATAATTGTGATGATCTTG
Source organism: Hypomecis atomaria (assembly GCA_964007245.1). Classification (NCBI taxonomy): domain Eukaryota; kingdom Metazoa; phylum Arthropoda; class Insecta; order Lepidoptera; family Geometridae; genus Hypomecis; species Hypomecis atomaria. Next base: position 10,195,637 of record OZ023310.1, read on the forward strand.
CATTCTTAAAATATTATGCAAAGTTCACAAAAATACCTAAACAATTTTGGATTTTATTATACCCATTATTAAAGTAAAACATGCCAGTTAAAATGAGTAAAAACTGCCACAAAAATCCACTACACTAAGAATTGTTCTAAACTAAATGAGCTAAATTATAAATAAAAAATAAACACGTAAAAAAGTTGCCTCATGATAAATGCGTAAAATTACTTATTTAAAACTAATTTACACTCTATGTTACATTCATTGGTGTTGCCACAGTTATTATATTTTTTATAATTTATTGCCAGCATACATCACAAATATCTACTAACTATTGGAATTCCCATACAAAAATACTTTTACAAATACATTATGAAGGGTAATTCAGAAATGGTGTTCAAGCCGAAAGGGGGTGATTCAGATAATCGTTACGAAAAACTTTTACCCTATGGTATTAATGATATGAAACAGTATTCTGTCTTCATACAAACGGTCGGAACGCGAATCATACCTACGCGCCTCGGAGTGCGGTATGCTCTCGGTATGCCAGTCAGCCGCGGCGCGCCGTAGTGATGAACGAACGTGTGGGTTTGCAACTAATAAGCGTGCGACTTACGTTTATTATGGTTTCTCGTTTTACTACGGAACCATAAAAACATAAAAAACGCAATATTATGCATTTTTATTGAACACATCCTTTTTAATTCACAACGAATTTCTTTTTTGTAATAAATATAATAATATTATAACATATTTGCTCGTAAAGTGGCTGTATTAAACCAATTTCAATATTACGCACTTGTGCTTTATTGTAATGTAAAACGCACGCCGCCACCGACTGCAGAACTCTGTGGTCTCGTTTCTCCTACTTTCACTCAAGAGAGTGAGACATTACGGCACTTGTGCGGTAATGTAATGTAAAACGCACGATGCTTCGACTGTTGCACGACTTTCACTCCGCACGATACTACTTTCACTCAAAGTCAGAGTTTTATTAATTTCCTCGCAAATATGTTATAAAACGTCGTATGACATACGCGCGCTTTGAAAATTACAGCCTCTGCTTCCTTACAGCCCTCTAGGGCTAGCAATATCGCCTCGGCTGTAATTTTCAACTTACCGCACTTATATCATAATATACTAAAGTCCCCGTCACGAGAAGCTATAAATTATGTAAACAAACATCTTTTACTAAGTAAACATTTTATACTGCGAGATAATAATAAATTGACCATATTCAATCGACACGAAATATAGACGGGTTATATGAAAGTAACAACCTATTTAATTTAGTCGGATCATATTTTAACGACGCAAAGCGCTATCGTTTGTGTTTCTTGGTACCGGAACGCGTCCGACGCAGGGATTGTAAACTATCGGGACGCCATTTTGAAATAAACGCGTCATTCGAGTTTCGAATGCGTACGAGTTTGTTTCATTGCTTTGCATATATCGCGGATCTGGTTGTTATTGTTAATTTTGTTATTGTTTCGTTATCACTTTTTATTGTTGTTAAGATAAGGTTAATATAAGAAGTAGGTTTTAAATTGTGAAGTAATTGGTTAGGTTAATTGGTATACCTGGAGATATAGCTTATATAGCGAATAATTATTCTTATATAATATGTGTTAATTAATATTTGTTACTTAATAATTTATTAAATCTTTAAAAAAATTCATTTTTTTTGTTGGTCCAAATGTTGTGAACTCCTGAACACTTGTTTACAAAATTTATAGCTTCTCGTGACGGGGACTTTATATTACATCACAATATGATTCAAAACTATAAACTCAAGTAGGTAAAAAGTAGATGAAATTAAAATACTGAAGGCGGGCAGCCCTAGCGCAGGATACGTTCTGCGTGGTCACGTGACGCTGTAGATATATATTTCAAGAACATGCCGAGTCACAATACTATTAGATATCATTACTGTACTATTACTGTGATTCAACCCAGGATTAGAGAAAAATAATCAGCTATTCATACAAAATTGCAATACGGACCCGTTGCTATGGGTCCAAACCAGAAATTGAAATAAAAATCGGCCAAGTACGAGTTGGACTCGCGCATGAAGGGTTCCGTACCGTTTGGGAACCCTCCAGCAAAACAAACACGTTTGTTGAATTGGATAAAATATTTAAATATTATTCTGTTTTTAGTATTTGTTATAGCGGCAATCGAAATACATCATCTATGAAAATTTCAATTCTCTAGCTATAACGATTCATGAGATACAGCCTGGTGACAGACAGAAGGACAGACAGCGGGGTCTTAGTAATAGGGTCCCGTTTTTACCTTTTGGGTATGGAACTCTTTTTTTTCTCAAATTCTGTATTGGCCCCATAGTAAAGTTGTTAAGCAACGTTCCGCGCGGTCAGTATTTGGATGGGTGACCGCGGGTGGCATTTTCCAACTGAGCGCTACCGTGGCTCGGATGACACGTTAAACTGTAGGCCCTGGTTGTTTTAACCGTTTAGTCATGTCAGAGGCCTTCATGCGGCCTTAAAACGGACACCAGGGCTAGCTACCCGGCCTATACGAACTTACTTACTTTTTAACCCCCGACGCAAAAGAGGGGTCGTGTCTGTTTGTCTGTCTGTCTGTGGCATCATAGCGCCCGAACCACTGAACCGATTTCAGTTTAGTTTTTTTTGGATGAAAGCTATGTATATAAAAATCGATTGAGCCGTTTAAGAGTTATGGTGGGTTAAAGTGGGGATGGAAGAACCAAAATTCTACAAATGTGCCCAAAATGGTTGTCAATGTGTCGGGGGTTTTTAAATTTTTAATTTATGTTTATAGTAAAGTTGTTCATGTTCTGGATCTTTGCCCCCCCTTTGGATCTGCCCCCCCCCCCCTTTCGGTTCAGTACGCTATTTCTAAATAACCCTGTAGTGTTAAGGCTTTTTTAAATATATTTGTTCGAGATAATAAAGGCATATAAGATATTTTTAAGGCGTCTATAAGACTTAATTTACTTGTTTATACTTCTATAAGATTATGTAATTTGGCAAAAAAGTTTGGAATCTATAGAGGCAGCACTATCGCAAATACAAAGTGTTGTGTAGTATTCTAGTCTTTACAGTATATATTACTCATCGTTATGAACAATTTTTACTATGGGGCCAACAAGTTAAAAAAATTGTTTAAAAAGGGGAAGAGTTATTGAATTTTCTTTTAGAATATTTTTTTTGCGACTTAGCGGTTGGTCCCATAGTAAAAGTTATACGCAACAATGAGTTCATAATTTGCCCCTAAAAAGCAAGAATACAAAACCACTCGTTTGTTAAGAGTTTTGCAAAAACAATGTTAATATTAATACCATTATGTGTTTTGATATGAAAAAAAAAAACATTTCTATACTTTTTAATTAAGTAAAACACAGGTGTTACTCACGTTTGATTTTAGTAGGATACTAGTGCTATGCGAGACGAGCCCGCGTGCTAGTACTCCAACCTTGAAAAAGATCGCCAAATGCGATCGAAACTATAGTAGTATCGTACTAAAATCAAACGTGAGTAACACCTGTGTTTTACTTAGTTAAAATGTACGAAAAAACCACGTTAGTTTCCGTAGTGAAATTTTATACTTTTTTGTCAAACTATAAAATATACAAGAAAATATTCACAAGCCATAAATGGTATACGCACACACGCATTTTATATTTCAAAATTGAAAAGTAAAAACCGTTAGAATTTAAAAATCTCGTAATACATGGCTATAACTATACGTAAATGTTACGCAGTATATTTATTACGTCAATTTTATTTTATTTATTTTTTTAAGTAGTTTGCCCGTTTTAATGTCATTTAATACTTTTAAATTGTTTTTTTTTTTGTCTACCTTTTATTTTACTCATGCAAATTTACTTTTAACAGACACATTTGATAACATGTGTGTTATGTTTGTTCATGGACAAACACATTATTGTGTTCGTTTTATCTAAAAGGCCTTGTCAACATATTCAATAGTCAGATTTTGCACGGTTAAAAAAAAATGTTTTTTACTATTTTTAGTCATCCGCTGCATGAATTAAATAAAATGAGGTTTAGGAATCACTTAATATTATACTGCCTTGTTTTTAGCAGCCATTTATCTAAATTCTCACGTAAAACCTATTTCTTTACATTATTTCATTAAAGCATCACTAAGAATAAAATTCTGTCACATTTTTTTAAAAATTCTAACATATATTGTCCCATGTATACAAGTACATGTATTGGATGTATTTACTGAGGATGATCCAATGCTTTTTATGTAATGGTAGTGTAGTTTTGTTGTAGTTAATAAAGGCACTTTTGCCCGATAAAAAAAACGTACATGTTTTTGTGTGTGTGTTTGCCCATGAGCACACACACATAATTATGTATATAATGTGTTTGGGTATGCATTTGTTTTTACGAATTACATTATCAAAACACAGTCCTAATGTACACATATGAGTAATTTTGTGTTTTGATCTGTTATCTTAACAAAATATAGTCCCTTGCACACACATAATATGTGTTTCTATGAGTTACTTGACCAAAACTCAGTCACTTGAGAAGACATATGTGTTTTTACGAGTTACCTTACCAACGCGTAGTATTGCGGACATTTGTTAATTATAATACTTTTAATTTTAATAATTAATTTTAATGTTGTAATTGTATTTTAATGTAACATTGTACTGATTTTTTAAATATCCGTTGATTTATATTTCTGATTTTTTTCCTTTTAGCCTTTTTCCTAAATTTTCACTTAATACCTAATTATTTACATTCTATCTGAATAGCATCACTAATGTGTTTGCCCATGAGCACACACACCTAATTATTTATTATGTGTTCGGGTATGCATTTGTTTTTTATAAATTACCTTATCAAAACACAGTTACTTGACAACACATATGTGTCTTTATAAGTTATCTTGTCAACACACAGTTCCTTGCATACACCATGTAGACATATGTGTCTTTACGAGTTACCTTACCAACACACAGTCCTAGCTGTTGGCCTGTCCGTCCCTCCATGTCCCGAACCAGTTATAATTGAACAAGCCGGAGTACGGATGTTTCCTCTTCTTGTGGAGTCTCAGGGACTCCTCCGACGCGTACCAGTATTGCGGACATTTGTCGAAGGGGTACTTTTCTGCCTCGCGCTTGTAGGGCTCTGATGGGTCCGCTGGAAAAGAAATAAGTACTATTTAGGAGCAAGAATATATGCATAACAACTTAACAAGTAATAATATGAAAAAAAACCTTTTTTTTTAAACAAGCTTTTACTGAACAAGTACTCTCCTAGACGAATCAAACGAGCTGAAGCTCGATAGGGTTGCGTCGTTTCATTACAGAGTTGCTATTACCACCTTCCAGCTCCATCATCAGACTCTGGTTCCCATTGAAAGACAAACTACTTGCCAAGACCATTTAAATGAATTTGATTTTTTATTTGGTCTGAGCCAAATTGTATGTTTTTGAAAAATTTCTGTCATAAGTAACTTTTTCATTTATAAATGGCGGATAAATGTAGGAGTCCTAAATTATGCGAAACTCACTAATAACAGAGTGATAATAGCAGTTATATTAAATCACGTAGCAAGAGGCGTGGGTTCGATCCCCACCCAGGGCAAGTATTTGTGTGATGAACATAGGTGGTTGCTCTGTGTCTGGGTGTTATTTAGGTACTACCTATATAAGTATGTATTTTAAAATATGTATAAGTTAGACCTTTGACCAGCAGTGGGACAGTACAGGTTAAATAAAATAAAAAAGTAGTATATCAGTCTCTGGCAGCCATATCACAAGCTTTGCTTAGTTTGGGGTCAGAGGCCGTGTGTAAGATGTCCCCAAACATTTATTTATTTAATTACCTGAAAAACTATTCTAGAAAAAAAAATTACATCGCTGAAATCATATTTTTAACCCCCGACGTAAAAGAGGGGTGTTATAAGTTTGACGTGTCTGTTTGTGTGTCTGTCTGTCTGTGGCATCATAGCGCCCGAACCACTGAACCGATTTCAGTTTAGTTTTTTTTGGATGAAAGGAGACTCAATCGAGAGTGTTCTTAGCTATGTTTTATAAAAATCGATTGAGCCGTTTAAGAGTTATGGTGGGTTAAAGTGGGGATGGAAGAACCAAAATTCTACAAATGTGCCCAAAATGGTTGTCAATGTGTCGGGGGTTTTTTAAATTTTTAATTAAATTAGTTATGTATAGTAATACGTACGTGGAGGTAAGCAATATAGACAGAATATCCTCCGTCTCCTTCCCCCGTGGGTTTCGAGATGTTTTTTATGTTGTTTCCTCCCAGCTGACACGTGAGGGCAGCACGGGCAGGGGATGGCGAGCTGGCGAGGGATGGCGCCGTGACGCTCGGCGCAGTGCTGGAGCAACGTGGTGGGGACGCGGTAGCCCTGGAAACAGACGCAATGTTTTCATACCACCTGCTCGAAATGACCAATTACATGAAATACGAGTATGTAGATGCAGTCGGAGATGCACGTATTTAAATAAGTATGTTTAGTTTATTATTTTTAGTTTATCAGTTTAGATCTAAGTAGTATTTTTTTTTGAACAACTAGGTGTTTGCTACGAGTATGTTAATATTGTCTCTAGTTTAGGCCACTATTTCTTGTTCTCGTTAATTAATATTCGTGCATGGTTTCCTGGAAGAAATTGCCATGGGTGATAAGGCCGCCAATTTATAATCATGTTTAGTCCTTAGTGTGTACATATTGTTTAATTATTGTTTGTGGTTATGAATAAAGAGTTTTGTCTGTCTGTCTGTCTGTCGGAGGATTTAAAAAAAAAAATGTCCATATAAAGATTTAATTAAAGTAAATGAAATTACAACAAATGGTCATTAAAGACCGGAACGCGGCGGTGATGGAGACCCTGAGCGGTATAAGTAGTTCTTTGAATTAGATTTATTAATAAAAAGAGGTTTATTCGATTTTGCAAAATGAAACCTCTTTACGATGTCCTAAAATGTTCTTAAGTAATATGTCATGTCATGTGTTAAAAAAGGAAAAGAAAAAAGAAATCAAGAAAAAAGAGGAAAAAAAAAACTTGTTTGCGTCTTTTATTTCATCCCATCCCACGAAAATAGCATACACGTTTATAAAACCATGTACGACTTATACCATATTAAATTTGCATAAATCGCAAGATGATGTAATAGTGTTTGTTGCTAACGTCTCCGACTTGTGTTGGAGGAGAAGTCTGACGAACATACAAAAAAAAAAATGTGTCATGTCAACCTTTCCACAATTCACTGCCGAATGTAGATCTACAGTCGACCACACGTCATCAAGTTGCGTAACGGTAGATTTCATCGACCTGGCATTTTTTGTGGTTTAAAACATAAGTATAAATAGTCATTGTTTACTACCTAAAATAATAATACTACAATAAAAAACTACACAAAATAAAATACCTACATAAAATTATATACAAAACAACGGCTAAAACTCGAAATAATCGGCCAAGTACGAGTCGGACTCGGGCACGGAGGGTTCCGTACTGTATGGGAGCCCCCCTTAAATATTTATTTTATTTTAATTTTTTTATTTATTATTGAAGGGAATATAAAATTAAATATTCTGTGAAAATTTCAAGCATCTACCTGGTACCATTATTAATATAGAGCGAAAAACGTCTAAAAATTCAGGTTTGTTGTATGGGAGCCCCCCTTAAATATTTATTTATTTTGTTTTTAGTATTTGTTGTTATAGCGGCAACCGAAATACATTATCTGTGAAAATTTCAGCTGCCTAGCTATCATGGTTTATGAGATACAGCCGGACAGACAGACAGACGGACATCGAAGTCTTAGTAATAGGGTCCCGTTTTTCCCTTTGGGTATGGAACCCTAAAAAAGACTGTGTCGTTGTAGTAGAGTGCCAAGAACGCTGGCTGCATTCCCGCGCTGAACTGCTAGAGAAATTCTCTGCGCGAGAAATGAGCCAGTTTGTCACCAGCAGCGTCAATAAGTTTTGGCGAAACTAAGTTAAAGATTTTTTTTTAGGATGGACCAAAAGTTTCGACGCCAAGCGGCAAAAATACATTTTCACTTGTGAGAGATGCGTATTTGCGCCGCTTAGCGTCTTCGGCAATGATAGATTGGTATCGGAGGAATATTGTTCATGCCGGTAATGCCGGTATACATGGTAGTTACTCTAAAGTAGTGTTTACATCGTAGGTGTTTACAGCGCCATACAAGTTGACGGATGTGAAGTTAGCTACAAGCTGCGCAATATCCAATCCTGACTGAAGCTGATACTTGCTGATTCAGACCTTTGTTATGAACAACTTTTACAATGGGGCCAACTCGGAATTCGTGAAAAAAATCATGTTTTATATATTTTGTCGATTCCGAGTGGCAATTTTGTATAGAACAGCTAATTTTTTGACGTGACAACGTCTTATAATTCGATAGAGCCGGCTGCACGCACGAAACGAAAAAACATGACTCATGCGGCGTTACCTCGCTCTGAGGCGTTCCATGTAAGGCTTGAAGTGCAAGCGAGAGCGCGGAACGAGCGAGACAAAGAAGCACAATCGGAAGACGTTGTCACGTTCAACTATTGTCAGTAAACCGACTTTACAGACAACCATTTTTTTTTTCGAATTTCTGTTTGGTCCCGTTGTAAACGTTGTTTATAATGATGGTATTAATCAATCTCTTTTGGCTTAATACATGGCAAGTAGATTACTCTTGCTGGCTTGGCTTGTATAGGCCGCGTTACACAAGTTGGCGGATATGAAGTTAGCTACAAGCTGCGCAATATCAAATCATCGCGCGGCTTTGTGTGAGCTTCAGTCAGGATTGGATATTGCGCAGCTTGTAATTAACTTCATTTCCGTCGACTTGTGTGACGCGGCCTATAGCTTTGTGTATTGTAGCATGGGTAGAATGATCAAAATTGGCATACGTGACGAAACCTGAGTATGTGTGAAGAAGAAACAATGTTCTAGACAGTTTGAATAATACTCACTTTAAAGCAGTGTTCACATCGATAAGGGAATAGCTTCCATTTGGGGTTCTTCTTCCGGCTGAAGGTCATCTTGTAGGGCTCGCCCGGGAACCAGTCCGCAGGGTCCAGCTGCAGCTCTACCAGCTCCACACCTGGAAATACAACGAAAAACATTTAAAAAAAAAGTATACATGACTAGTGCTGCCCCCTATAAGGTAACTTACCCGCAGCCGTATAGGTGTCGCGACAGGTAAATATGACCAGTACCGCCATCTATCGGCTATATTTTCAAACAACTTACCCTCAGGCAGGCGTATAGGTGTCGCGACAGGTATGCACAGCGGTGGGATAGTTTCCTGAGGCAGGATGGGCCGAGGCTGGTTGAGGCCGCTGTAACTTACTCTCAGGCAGCCGTATAGGTGGCGCCACAGGTATATATGACCAGTACCGCCATCTATCGGCTATATTATCAAACAACTAACCCTCAGGCAGGCGTATAGGTGGCGCCACAGGTATGCACAGCGGTGGGATAGTGTCCTGAGGTAGGATGAGTCGAGGCTGGTTGAGTCCGCTGGTGGTGGTGGGGGGTAACGATACTGACGTGTTGTTGGCTGCCAGGAGACTTGTTAAGATCGTGTTTTGGGCCTGGAAATAAAAAAATATATTTCATATTTATTTAGTCTTTATTCGAGTATTTTACGGTTCCAATTCCATAGTTCCAAAAACAATTATGTTTACCAAGATAAGTTTCATACCTTGCAGAGGTAAGGTTACATTGACTCAAATAATAAAATTAAATCAATATTTTTATTTAGGGTATGCTTCAGACAATTATGATGAAAAACTTTACCGATGGGACCAACTCCGAATTAGAGAAACAAATAGCTGTCTCATGCAAAATCACAAATCACAATCGTCAAAAATGAATGAAACAGCTGATCTTATTTCAGGTTGGCCCTACAGTAAAAGTTATTGATAATAATGGTCTAAATCACCCTGTTTTGACTCCTTTTCTTTTGAAATGAAATCATTTATTGTCAAAATAGTACATTTGATAACAAAATATTAGCATCTATGTTCCTATTTATGGACTCGTAAAATAAAATAGATATCCAACATAAAATAGAATCATAATAAAATAAAATATAACATTAATAATCAATTATATCAATAAAATTTCAATGATTAAACAAAAACTAAATAAAACCATGTTCCAAAAACTATTTCGTATCTGCGTCAGAAAGCGATAAATATTTTGAATGTAGGTATGTAGGAGATTTCTCAATCTACCCGCAGATGTTCTGCACTTAAAAATGTCGATCAGCTGTATTGTCAAGTCACACCTGACCAAAGTAAACAACAACGTTTTCAAAGTAAAGTTTGTAATTTTAAAAATCTTACCTTATTTGTTAGACATTATGAGTACACGCGACCTGTACACTTGTGTTTGTATAATTAAAGGCCGTGGTGCACACACGGTTCGCAACAACTATACCTTACTACATTACTACATTTTAAACGTTGACTTCCGATATTTAAAAAAAGATTAGAATATTTTGTTAATAGTAAGTAAATTAAAACATTTTCCTTTTTTTTCTCAATATGACGACGTCAATCAATTATTATTTAATGTAGAGCCAACTTTATAAGGGGAGCACGGATTTCCGAGACACAAGCTTAAAGCTTAGTTCGGCAATCCATAGCTCATGAATATTGTAGCTAATAAATAAGTTCATTTTAAGTTGTTAATTATGTTAAATTCTATACATTTTAAGTTTATTAGCAAAATTGTAATTAATTAATTTGTTTCACTATGGAAACTAACGTGGTTTTCGTACATTTTAATTAAGTAAAACACAGGTGTTACTCACGTTTGATTTTTAGTAGGATACTACTATAGTTTCGATCGCATTTGGCGATCTTTCTCAAGGTCGGAGTACTAGCTCGCGGGCTCGTCTCGCATAGCACTGATTATAGTACTATAATCAGTGCTATTATATTACTATAGTGCTAGTGTATTACTATAGTAGTATCCTACTAAAAAATCAAACGTGAGTAACACCTGTGTTTTACTTAATTAAAATGTAATTAATTTGTGTCAATAAATCATTATTATTATACCTGTAAAGCGGTGGCTTGTAACGAGGGAGCGATGGAGAGGCTCTTCGACAGGTCCATTTTGGGTTTCCGCTTGTATCCCTTGGGAGGACCTCTCTTTTTCGCGATCTCGCCATTTTTCTTATACCTACAAGATTAATCAAAATTAAAAATTTTGAAATAAACCCACGACGTTAAAAATCTCATCGAAAAAGAATAAAAGACGTAATTTTTATTATTTAGGAACATGCATTAAGCTACCACGTACACATTGCTGAAAACAGAATTGTAATCGGACATTTCGTTTTGATTATATTGCAACATTGTTTTGCACTAACATTGTGGCGCCCCCTAGTGAGTTACAGCCATGACACTTGTCTAAGATAAGAACATGAACTCATCAAACACAAACCCGTTATTGAAAACCGCATCAAAATCGGATCATTAGTTTAGAAGATAGGTGGGAACTTTTTTTGCCTGACTACTACGCACGGCCTAGGCGTAGATAATAGTCAGACAACATTTCGCGCCAAAAACTACTGTTGAATTTTTGATGAGATGCTTAAGTAAATCAACATTTAAATGAACTATTATCTATTTTCTATCACTTCTATCAGTATTTTGCAGGTTTTTACTATTATCTAGAGTGTAAATATGATGAAATCATAACAACGTATATATAGCTACCTAAGTATGTATAGCACATCTTTTTTCTCACACCCTAGACGCTAGTAACTTCTCCAGTCATTTTCCCTCCACGAGTTAACTGAATTAGGCATTACTTACTGCCTCGGTGCCTCGGTGGCTCAGTGGTTAGAGACCCTAACTTCTGGGTCAAAGAGGCGTAGGTTCGATCCCCACCCAGGGCAAGTATTTATGTTATGAACATAGGTGTTTGCTCTGTGTCTGGGTGTTATTTAGTTACTATCTATATAAGTATGTATTTGAAAATATGTATATGTAGTATATCAGTCTCTGGCAGCCATATCACAAGCTTTGCTTAGTTTGGGGTCAGAGACCGTGTGTTAGATGTCCCCAAATATTTATTTATGTATTAATCTTGTCAAATATTATCGAAATCAGGTAATTGCGCAACAGCAATTTTTCCCCCCAATCAAAAATCGCCAAAGACAAAAAAAAAACATTTATACAGGGTTATTTCTAATCAATTAGCATCCTTTCAGGGGCTTATTCTGTACATCAAAACTAACAACTTTTGTTCAACGACTATTTTCAAATCTCACAAATAAAAGTCCGTACACTGCGATGGGATGAAGTTTCTTTAAATAACAAGTACCTGATGATTTCTCCAGACTCGGTAACAGCAGGAGTTTTCTGAACTGGAGTTATTGTTAACTTCGCCGGCAATGAAAACCTGAAATCAAGATAATTAATTTATTGAAATAATATATTACTTAGTGAAACATGGTCTACACTTCTAGAGTTTAGTCAACTACCTTTTTTTTTTTGTGTGTTTTTATCGTGCAATCAGTTTATGAGACTATAAGCAGATGATTTGGGTTCTTTTTGGCGTTTATGGCGCAGCTCCCAGCGGAGCTAGCCTATTTTTTAACCCCAGACGAAAAAGAGGGGTGTTATAAGTTTGACGTGTCTGTTTGTCCGTGTGTCTGTCTGTCTGTCTGTGGCATCATAGCGCCCGAACCACTGAACCGATTTCAGTTTAGTTTTTTTTGGATGAAAGGAGAGTTAATCGAAAGTGTTCTTAGCTACGTTTTATAAAAATCGATTGAGCCGTTTAAGAGTTATGGTGGGTTAAAGTGGGGATGGAAGAACCAAAATTCTACAAATGTGCCCAAAATGGTTGTCAATTGAAAGTTTGTTGTCAAATATTTTGTCATTTGTGTCGGGGGTTTTTTAAATTTTTATTTAATTTATAATGTTATTTATGGATAATTGTTAATCCTTATCAAAAATATCCCGCCGCTTTTTGAGTCGACGTACGGTTTCAGGGATAGTAAGTTGACCCGCCAGGGGGTTTGGATGGTTTTCCAGCCTTGATTTGTATCTCGCTCCATGAGACTCTATTTCCTCTTTCACCATGGGCACATGTAGCGCTCGTAGCGTAGTTTGACTAGGTGATTGTCAGCGATCACCGAAATTAAGCAACGTTCCGCACGGTCAGTACTTGGATGGGTGACCGCGGGTGGCATTTTCCAACGGAGCGCTACCGTGGCTCGGATGACACGTTAAATTGTAGGCCCCGGTTGTTTTAACCGTTTAGCCATGTCAGAGGCCTTCAGGCGGCCTAAAAACTCTGACACCAGGGCTAGCCACCCGGCCTATACGAACTTACTTACTTACTTTTATGGGCACATCAAGATTTTCATGGACCTCTGTGTTTCTGATGAACCACGGTGCGTTTGATATTTGTTTTAGGATATTATATAGTTTTGTACACTTTGGATGACCATTATGTTTCATGACGTATGTAAGTATATGTAGATATATGTATTGTATTATAACGTATATATGTAGGTATATTAGTATGTAGTTAATATTTAAATAAGTATGTTTAGTTTATTATTTTTAGTTTATCAGTTTAGATCTAAGTACTTAGTATTTTTTTTGAACAACCAGGTGTTTGCTATGTTAATATTGTCTCTAGTTTAGGCCACTATTTCTTGTTTCTCGTTAGTTAATATTCGTGCATGGTTGCCTGGAAGAAATCGCCATGGGTGATAAGGCCGCCAATTTATAATCATGTTTAGTCCTTAGTGTGTACATATTGTTTAATTATTGTTTGTGGTTATGAATAAAGAGTTTTGTCTGTCTGTCTGCCTGTATGTTGGAGGCACTAGCTGCAGTCAACTACCTAGATATAGTTTATGGCTGATGGACGGGGTCACCCTGGGAGCTCACTTAACAGCTACGTGAGGATTGTGTTTTGTGCAGCTTGTAGCTAACTTCACAACCGTCAAGGAGTTTGATTTGGTTCAAGTTTGTTGTTGAGAAGAAGAAAAGAAATAATCGGCCAAGTACGAGTCGGACTCGCGCACGGAGGGTTCCGTACTGTATGGGAGCCCCCTTAAATATTTATTTTATTTTAATTTTATTATTTATTATTAAAGAGAATATAAAATTAAATATTCTGTGAAAATTTCAAGCATCTACCTGGTACCATTATTAATATAGAGCGAAAAACGTCTAAAAATTCAGGTTTGTTGTATGGGATATAAATATTTATTTTATTTTGTTTTTAGTATTTGTTGTTATAGCGGCAACCGAAATACATCATCTGTGAAAATTCCAGCTACCCAGCTATTATGCTTTATTAGTTACAGCCCGGTGACAGACAGACAGATGGACTGATGGACATCGAAGTCTTAGTAATAGGGTCTCGTTATTCCCTTTGGGTATGGAACCCTAAAAAGAAAGAATAATTACACTTACCAAGATACCATTTATGGCTGATGCAGAGGGCCTTAAAGTTCTCGAATAGAGACTGCTATAATAGATCCAACCGTTTTTTTAAATTTTATTTAAATAACAAACGTTTGTAAAAATTTACGTTCTTTGGCTATACGTTTTTAAAAATTTACGTTCTATGGCTATTAAACATAGCCATAGAACGTATTGTTATTTCATGTAATTTATAAAAAAAAACTACTGCACTTATGGATTCAATTTGTCAAAGATGATTATTATACGGGAATGAGGAGCAAACTTAGGCAGTTGTCATATTTTTAAAACCTCGCATTTAAAAGTGAACTTTTGCGTAACATGACGCAGTTACGTTCTATTGGTGCTGTCAAAAAGAAAATAAACGGTTGGATCTATAGTATATTTTATTTATGATAAATTGATTAAGTAATTTTTTATAGATAAATAAAAAACACACTTACCTAGTTTGTAAATTCTTCACAATATTATTAGCTTCATTAGCCAAAGCGAGTGGATTCGCCAAATTCAACGGATTATTCACAAACTTTGGCAGCACATGGGACGTCGGAAAAATTGACAGAGACTTTGGCGTACTATAGCTATAGTTGGCTGGTATCTGGTAAACTTGAAGGTTGAGCGAGGAGTTGAGTGAGGAGTTGAGTTGGTTGAGAGGGTTGAGTTTGAGTCGTTTGGATGAGGGCTCGTCATCGCTCAGCTCTGACTGGCTTTCTGTGTCCAGGGGGTCTTTGTCGAAGTGCGTTTCTTTTTCTTGTACGCAAAACATCTGTGAACAAGTTTTATTGTTAGAAATAACAATAAAATCCTTTATTGGATTCAAAACCTTTGTTCTAACTAAAAGGAATGATGCTATAGTCATATCACACAAGTTGGCGGAAATTAAGTTAGCTACAAGCTGCGCAATATCCAAACAACGCACAGCTGTGTGAGCTTCACTTAGGATTGGATATTGCGCAGCTTGTAGCTAACTTCATATCCGCCAACTTGTGTGACGCGGCCTATACCTGCACTAGTCAGAAAGATTGCCGCAGGTAGCATCCCATAGCATGGCATCACCAGCAAAATAATTTTGAGAGAGCATAATTTTGATAAAAGAAGTTGGTATAATAACAGACAAAATTAATTTGTCACTGCGGCCAATTATGATGGTGCCATCCTAAATAGAATAGCAATTTAGAGTACTGTTCTCTCTTTCAAATGCACATAGTGAGAAAGAAACAGCAATATTCTAAATTGCTATTAAATTTAGGATGGCGAGATAATTGGCTATGTTTGAAATTAGGAATCAGAAATACCATAAGTATTTAAAAATTAAGTAGGTATGCAACTTACTAAGAGATGTTGCTGACATGATAAGTAACATTGTGTGTATCAGGTGGCTCGCCCTGCAGTCAAGTGTTTTGTTTTTACAAGCTTTTATTTAACTTGCAATTGTACCTATGTATGTAAGTATTTAACTATGTAAGTTCAGAATGAATCTTGCAAGTTAAATTTGACCAACATCCCGGTTTCCGAATGAGCTGAAATTTTGCACGCCTATGTATATCGTGTGACGATGCAATAATATGGTACCATGGAGCAGATGATAGACTACGACAGAGCGGAAATACACTAAATATTTATTCAAAACAAGAATTTGAAGATGAACTTCCGCAAGGTAACGCCTGATTCAATAAACTATCTGATGATGGAGTCGCAAGGTGGCCATAGGAACTCCTGTACTAAACAAGATAGACCCGTCGTGTTTGGGCTCGTTTTACTTGTCTTGGCTAGCACTCTGCTGCTACATACATATTATCCAGCATCTCAAAAGCTTGTATTTAAAAAGGTTATGACATAGCTAAACAGTTTAAATAAGCAGGACTAACAATTAAAAATAACTTGATCTGAGATACAGCAGTACTCAGTTATAAATATCACCTGCGGTCACTCATCCAAAGACTGACTGTGGCAAACATTGTTTAACTGTGGTGGTCGCTGACAAACACCAAATCAAACTACCTATGCTATAAGCACTGCTAGTTTTTTTTGTGTAACAAATTAGTAGTTATCGGTCTATTCTTAAATGTGTTTATAGTCCTTGCTGAGATTACATCCTCAGGCAACCTGCTCCAGTTGTAGACAACTCTGTTGCAGAGGATGTGGTGTGCAGTGTTGGTTTGCGATGGTGTAGGCTGTAAGGGGAATTTATGGTGCCTGCTGTCAAGCATGTTTTCCTACAATGTGAACATGTCGTGAATATCATGTCTCTCTGGGTTTAGAATGTATGTTACTCTGTGGTGTTTCTGTATAGAACAAGATTTTAAAAACAGGCAATGGTTAAGCTAGCAAAACATTTCATGCATTGATTATCATTTACATTGTTCCAATGTAAAAAATGTACTTAACACACTTTGTATCTAATTCTCATAGATAGTCAATAAAATATAACATGCATTAGAATGTTATTGGTCTGTATCCACCCTTAGCAGACATTAGCACTTAGTTCTAAACCAAAAAGTATTTCATTGATTTCTAAACTACATATGTTAAAAAATAAGAAAGAGATGATGATAAATAGTAAAAAGGTCATTTTATTAAAGCCTTAGAAAATTAAAAAACAATTCAGGATTGTCAATTGTAAAAACAAATAGTCTCTTCATTATCATTATAATAATTCATAAACAGAATAAGATACAGTTACTTAAAATCTGAATTAAGTATAGTAAACTATTCAGGGTCATTACCCTCTACTTAATAAAGTAGTTTTCCAAGCACAGAGGTCAACAATCTCTACTTTTTTAGATTAAACAATAAGATGAGCAAAAAGTACAGTTCAGTCAAGTGTGATTACAATAATGATGAGTGAGATAGCATTTAATAATTTCCAAGAAACGACTATGAATATGAATATGAATGACTGGAGATATAATTGCACAATTTATGATTCATAGATTTCTAGTTTCTAGATGACTGATAATGATAACTTTTTGGTTTAAAACTTTTTAGATATGCTTCTCAAACTAAAAAAATATAAGAAAGCAAAGCACTGGTCGAAAATAGAGATCATTGAGAAAGTGAAAAAACACTTACGTTTTCCAATTTTTAATTTTGGAACATCTTAAAAACTACGACGATAATGTCGTAGACATAGATCTTGAGCAATAAAACCCGGAAATACCACGTAAAAGCTATCGGCTTACACAAAATGGCGTTTTAAATTCATAAAAGAGCGAAACAATAAGGGCGATCACATAAAATAACTGCACATGCTACTAAAAACTTAAACGCGTAGGTACGTAGACTGATGTAATTATGTGGTGAAAATATACTTATTTTGAATTAACAACGAACCTTTTTTGTCTTTCCTCGTCAGGTATCGGTGGTTTGAACTTAGAACTAACACATTAGCACAGATTTTACTGAAATTCTATTGTTTTTGAGTAAAATAAAATCGAAACATGAAATAAAAGGTTAGGTACACTCGATTATAATAATAACAAGTTTGTCAAATAGAGATGGGTAAAGCAAATGATTCAAGAACATCGAGTCATTATTCCGATTATTAACATTGCATGTTATACAGTATTGCGTTGCATAACTATCATCTAATATTTTATCCTGCTCTAAGACAATGGCGTGTTTTTCATATATTTATTTAAAAGAGAGTGATAAATTTTGAAAAGCAGATGGAAAATATTTAAATAAATATTAGAGTTTTGGCGGGAACGCGGAAAAATCATGTCGCCTCGTTGTTTTATTTTGTTAAACTTGTGTTTTTATCAGTGATAATTAGTGAAAAATTGTGGCATTTCGTTGATTATGAGCTGATTTACATGCATGAGTGAAGGTAAGTGATATAATGTGACGTATCATGTTGTTCCGTGTTGTTACCAATACTCCATAGACGCCTCAAGTAAAGTCTCCACTGCTTCACTGAGGTATGACTTGGCCTATGTTTGGACTTGATCGCGACTTTATTGGACTATGACGAGACTACGACAGTGACTATTTTGATGAAATATCAAAAAATATTATTACTAAATACTAGACACTGGCAAATGTACAATAATGCGACGCCAAAACATAAAATAAGAAGAAGAATAAATATCAGTGCACGGTTAATTCAACATGTCATTACAAATATTACATTTTAAATTGCGTAACGGATTTATTTTACCTAAAAGTTATAATGTTGAATCGTAGCTATCCATTTTTCTTTAATTTCTTATGGATAGTCATAATCTCCAAATAATAGAAATAACACATTAGATAATACCTACCTAACAACAAACTTAATTGTCAGACAACAGATATCTTTTGAAAACTTAATTAAACATACACGTGCAGTAGAATTCTGCATCAATAACGTCACTCCACTCTTTTAACATAAAAATATAACAAAATAGAACATAACACAATTCTTATTCTTTCACAAACTAAAATTTATGAGAACATTCACTTGTGAATTAATAAAATAAATAATATGTTTTATTAATCATTTCTGCTGAAGTATTCCTTAACGAATTGTGTTAAAAAATCAATATGATAATTATGTAAAATAAAATGGGTATTTTTTTCGCAATTAACCGATTCGTATTCGTTTCTTCATTCGACTTTCAATTCCAAATTTTTCCAACCCTATCAAATCTACGACTGACTTGTAAAATCATCTACGTAACATCAAAAGTACGTATGAATTTAGACTTCATGCCTATCCAGTTAAAGCTCTTTATAGCAAACAGTTTTGAATAGACTTCGGACCTTATATTTCTCTGCTTAGTGAAGCGTCATTCTCTTGACGTTTGTTTAAGAGAGTTGTCAGCACGAAATAATACTTCCTAATTGGTAGAAAAATTAATTGATTTATCCTTGCCATTAAAGAGAATTGTTTGATCGTGTACTATCGATTAATTTATTTATTTATCGTGACTATTTATTTCTATGAATTGATGAATGATTGTATTTAATCGTTATTTTTTTATGTACATTTTTGTTACTTTTTAATAGTAAATTATTTTTTTCAAATAAGTATACGAGTATGAAAACGATATTTGCCATAATATAAAAAAAAACAACGTTAAGGTGATAAATACCCATCGTATTATTTTTGAAAATGGTTCCACCAATGAATATTACTTACACATATGCTAGTAGGTATGTATAAAAAAATAGAAGTTGGATAAATGAAATAAAATAACTGTAGTAACAATAAAAAATAAATTTATTTCATGACAATATTATTTACAACACTTAGAAAATATTCCTTATTATAAGTATAATATCATAAGTATATTATTTATAAGGTTAGTACCCTTAATGATCTAAAAATCTGTTAATTATAAAACTACATTTTTAATGACTGTTTTGTATTTTAAAATTAATGACTATGTAACATTAAAAGCTATATACTTTGCGTAATATTTACTGTTCACAGTAAATATTACGCAAAGTATATAAATAAGTATCTACGTTTTTATATTTTTAACTAGGACGTTACATAAATCATGACTAGGTCATAAAAAAGGGGCAGCGCAATTTATTAGAAAATCTTTGTTTTCACAACTTTGGTCGTAAATCTATTTGATAGACTGCTGACGCAAATGTGAAGTTTTAATTTAATCTCAACGGCCAAGGGATTAGGTAATGTAATGTTTTCTCAGCTGTTTACTTTAAAAATAAGCGGACGAAAGAAAAATTAATAGCTACGGTACATTGTTGCCCAAGGGAAGAAAGTGACCGATTACCGAATAGCACTTTCTCCAAAGCAACCAATTGTGTAACTGTCTTCACTCAGAACTACAGTAACTTGTCACAGTGTAGTAACAGTTACAATTCTAAATCTAAGAAAATAGCAACAAAACGTGAAAACTTGAAGATTTAATGCTGAGGGGGATGAAAAGATAACTTTCTTCCCTCTAACAATTGTGAATGCAAATATAATATAAGTAATGATTGTAGTACGGGCATTATTTTATGATATTATTATGGCGTAAGAATAAGGATTAGTAAAATAATTGGAGTCTAAATTATCACATATGCTAAATTATTAATATTATACATTTCCAAAGCATATTTGTAAATTTTCTAAACAATATATGTATTACAAAATAATAATAATACAATATAATAACTGAAATGCTTAGGCACTTGGCTTGTTATTAAGTCTTTTTATAAATTAGATTAATCAGTATGCATGTTTACAGCTTGCGATACAGTTTCAGAAGGTATCCTAGAGAAACTTCCAAGAGAGTCTTAGGAATACTCATGAAGACTGATAGTAAAAGCATGAAAAACATATCCATCTTGTCGAGGTCTTTGCTTCTACATGAATGTCTTCAAATCAATGTAATCATAGATTGATAATACTTAATATTATAACTATGATGTAATTAATACATTTTTTAAGCAATTGATGACATGCGCACCATATAATGGCAATTTTAGCAGGTACAACAAACAAGGTAAAATCTTTATTATTATGGAGCTTACCCTGAAATAACGAAAATCAGCTATGCCATGAATCTGAGCCCAAATCGATAGGTACACTATTTTAACAGCTTTATTGCTTTTTCAGGGTTGGTCGCATAGTAGAACTTTTTCTTCTTGATGTGACCTATTTACCTACCTATTGAAGTCACTCTTAAGGACTTCTTAGTCCTTAGTCCAGGTTTTGCGTAGTTTACTTAAGCTTTCACATTCGCGTGTGGTTCCAAAAATTTTGGTTAGTTCTTCCTCGTTTCCGCCAGAGACGCTGTGCAAAAATGTATGGAGCTGTACGAAAACAGCTGTAGTTTCAATTTACGTGTAAACGTGGACTAGCCCCTTAGTTAACGTAAACGTAAAGTTCTTGAATGGAGACCACAAACCAGCAAGCGCAGCGTAGGACGTCCACCGATAAGGTGGACTGACGACATAATAAAGATCGCAGGAACGCGCTGGATGCAGGTCGCTTCCAACCGGCCTCATTGTAAATCCATGGGGTAGGCCTATGTTCAGCAGTGGAAGTCCTACGCCTGATGGATGGATGGATAGAACGCCTCTTATAATGGTAAGTGTATAACATTCTTTTTTAGCTCCATTTTTAAGATGCTAACACGAATATAGTAGTAGCAAGGTTTTGAAACTCATGATAAATATTTCTATAATAAAACTCCAGTTATAGCTTAAGAGGCCATTTTAGCAGCAGCGGCGGCGGCCAAGGCGGCAGCCTTCTTCTTGACAGCAAGCGCGGTGCGCTGTTTCGCTTGAATCTTCATCTTTTGACTCTTGGACAGCTTGCGTTTCTTTGCCTCCGTAGCAGCAGCGGCAGCAGCTAGAAGTATAAAAAAACGTCAGTATTAATTATTTTTCAACCGACTTCCAAAAAGGAGGAGGTTCTATGTTCGTCTGTATGTATTTTTTTGTGTAAGTTCATCGATAATTCCGTCAAATGTAGACCGAATCGAAAAATTCTTAGAGATCAAAAAGGTATATCCCGAGGTGGTCTCATTTAAATTTTACAGAAATCAGCTGAGCCGTTTTTGAAAAATTTCAAGGTACAGAAGACTTGCGGAAAGCATAAAACTGATCAAAACATGTCTTGGGTGGTATACAGGGTTATTTATAATCAATTAGCATCCTTTTGGGGGCTTATCCTGTACATCAAAACTAACAACTTTTGTTCTGCAACTTTGGTAAAAACTCAAAAAAACAGCTGTTCCGTACATTTTGTCGAGGGTGAACGATATTTTTCTATGAAACAACAACTTTTTTTGTGAAATAATAAAATTCGTAGAACAAAAGTTGTTAGTTTTACAGAATAAGCTCCTAAAAGGATGCTAATTGATTAGAAATAACCCTGTATATACGATAATATCGCAGGACGCACACTTTTTACATAATCAATCTTGTACTTTTCATGACAGCTTTCGCAAAGCGCAATAGCAACTTAGGTATATTTTGAGAATAATTATATTATAAATATGAAATTCAACTCACCAGTGCTGACAGCATGCTGGGCACGCTGCCAACTGGCACTGGGCTTGAGCATTTGGATTATCTTCAGGCCTTCAAAGGTCTATGGATGATCCAATTGCTTGTTATGTAGTAGCAGTTTATGTAGTTTTAGATTATGTAGGTCTTGTATTTAGTGGTAGTTAATAAAGAAACTCACCAGCATTGTAAGCTTGTCTGCTCGCCGCCGTCCGCGCGAGCTCACCGAGCGTGTTCGCGAGCGCTGCACCGAGCCGCGAACAATCTGTTCGTGACGCGGTATGCGCTCGCAGGGCTAGTGTAGCTAATCTGTAACAAATCACAAATATCACTACATAGTATTAAACAAAGTCGCTTCCCGCTGTCTGTCCCCATGTATGCTTATACTCGTATCTTTAAAACTACGCAACGGATTTTGATGCGTTTTTTTAATAGATAGAGTGATTCAAGAGGAAGGTTTATATATTATGTGTGACCACCTGTGCGAAGCCGGGGCGGGTCGTTAGTAAAATATAAGTCCTTACATAGTATATAATAAAGTCGCTATTTTTGTCTGTTTGTTTGTCTTTATGCTTAAATCTTTAAAACTACGCAACGGATTTTGATGCGGTTTTTTTTAATGGATAGAGTGATTCAAGAGGAAGGTTTATATGTATAATACACCTGTACGAAGCCGGGGCGGGTCGTCTAGTTCTTGAATAAAGTATGGCCTCATGAACTTAAAGCCAACCCTATTCTCTAAAGGTAGGCATACACGATTTTGATCCAATTTTCGCTTCATTCCATCTGGGAGCTCATTCAATTAATTATCAGTTTGACATCCTTTTATTTATTGTCATTCGTTAGCATGTATGTAAAAATAAGTTGTAAAGCGGCTAATTAATAGACAACAATAGCCAACAGACACATATTGAAGTGACACTTATAATGCAAATTCCAATAAGATTGCATTAAACGTTTAACGCTACCATGGAGGGGGTGTGCAAGCACTGTTGCGTCGAAGTTTCACTTTTCCGCGCGGCTCCACTTGCATTTTTTATTTACTTGATGGTGATCACCATTACGATTGCTATCGATGTCGGAATGTGGGTATACTAAGTGCCACACAAATCGGCGGATGAGAAGTTAGCCGCAGATGACACTTCACCGTGATTAGCTTGTGTGCACAATGCCGACGCTGCGTGGCGTAGTGGTGAGCACGGACGTAGCGAGTGCGTGGAAGGCATAAGGTTGGGGGACGGGTGTGCCCCGGCGACTCGTCTCTCTGGCTCCCGCGCATACCTATATTTTGACTTCTGCACATAACTTTCCATCCGCCGATTTGTGTGGCGCTTAGTAACTAAATCTCAACAAGATTTGCGGGTATGAACTTCATCGGTCAAGAGCGAGTCGAGACAGAGGCTTATGAAGTTTCAGTTTAAGAGATGTGTCACGTCACGAGGCCTACTGTTCGGAGAACTACTAGTACCTATTTTTATTTATTTATAAATACAGTAAGGTCGAGTTTACAGTTTACTAAATTAATCATTGTTTTGCATGTTTTTGCAGTTGTTTTTAGCCACATAGAGTACCTATGTGCAAAAAGACAACCGTCGTGGCGTTACGGTGAACTAACAATTAGATTTTAATCAGCAACCAAGGTACCGACTACTTGGTAGACGCGAGTCTACTGATTAAAACGAATTGATGTCTACCAAGTATCCCACAGCGATACTAGAGTGATAATATGGTCGATCGAGAAAAAAAGAAATGCAATGATTTAATATGGCATGAGTCACGGACGTATATATAGCTCTTGCAAGGGGGGGGTCCAATTTTTTTATCCGACTGTCCAAAAAAGAGCAGGTAGGTTTTTTAAAGAAAATTAAAATAGAAACATAATTATTACAATATGAAGTATGTTTATGCCTCCCTTACATAACTTTAGTTGCTGCACTAATTATGTTTGTGTTATACCGCAAAAGTAGAAAAGACCGCCGACGCGCGACTGGAGAGGCTATTAATAAATATAAATTAAGAACTTCATAAAATTATTTGGCCTAACTTAATTACCTACCAATGAGACAGTCACTAAGCCCGATTACAGAGGCGCCATCGTAATTATATTAGCTAAATAGCATAGTTCTGTTTCTTTTTCACTTTTGGCATTCGATAGAGAGAACGCTTTTTATTTTACGTTGCTATTAAATTTACGCTGGCGCCTCTGTAATCGGGCTTATTATTGCTGTAAGTAGTACCTACTTACTCAAGGAGTTCATCATTATTTGTTAGTTAAAATACCTAATGTTTTGTAAACAATCTCTATTTCTTGTTTATTATAACACTTAAGTATATAAATTGTTTAATTTTATCACATGCTCTAACTCAATTACATAAACGCTGGTCCAATAAAATACTTCTGAGGTTTGTTAATCAATGTGAGTTTTAAACAAAGAATAGACAGTTTAAACGATGTTTCTCTTTTTGAAGCCATCTTTGGTTCTAAAACACTTCCTAACGACCTATTCTCGAAAACACATTTTTTTGTTTATGACGAAACTGTTGGGAATCTTTACTAATACTCGTATGTATTATAACTCCAACAGTATGTTTGTTTGCTAATTTATCACGCAACAACGCAACGGAGAGAAGGATCTTTTTTTTTTGTTTTTTTTATCATTATTGTTTTTTATGCATACCTACTCTAAAGATCAGATTGTCGTAGGCTCATTTTTATCCCAAAAAAATAAAATGTTCTAGGACTGTACAAAAAGCAAAAAATCACGCGAGTGAAACCGCGGGCAAAAGTTAGTCGTAAAATTCAACATCTTGGCCATGGGTTTCTTTTGTCACTTCAAATTGTAAAAGTTCTTTTTTACATTAAATCTGTTGCACGTGTGTGCAGTTGTATTGACCGTCGACCCGATGAAAACAAAAGACTGGGTTTAAAAACTTTAGGGTAGAATGTAACAAAGCAGATGTATCTGCCTGGGAAGGATTCATTCTCCAATTTTTGTCACATTTGCTGAGATGATATTTGCTATTCGTTATTTTACTTGGATAGGTACACTCATAAAAATATTTGAAAATGTATAGGCCAAGGGGGGGGGGGGGGTCCGGACCCCTCGGACCCCCCCTCATATACGCCCATGGCATGAGTTAAAAAGAGACAGGAAAAATATTTTGATTAAGTGGCTAGTTGCAGTGTTTTTCTCTCAGTAGTGTCAAATTCCAATTCATATTTGACAGTTTTGACAGCTCCGGGCAAGATTTTTCATACATTTTTGTGGTTGATAATTGCCTCAAGCGACAAAAACGCTATTTCTCTACTTGTAATAGCTCTGTGGACTATCCAAACACTTTTAGTTGTACTAGCAATGACAGAGCAGTTTTATCAACGTAACAAAATAAGTAAAATGGCACACGGGCGACCTCACCTACGACGCTTCTCTTTTTGCACAAACTCTAGCACAAGTTGGCAAAGCACGTTTATTTTGTTTTGGAAAATGTTTATAAAGTACAGGAGTTAATGAGGTACAAACTTAGCCCGTCTTGGTTTGTGTTGGCCTAGCGCCAGTCTACCGATTTGAGGTCTTCTATTTTTGTAGAAAATAATGTTTATTTCTCTTGACACGGTCTGAGATGACGGTGATGGTAGTAAAACTTATTCAGTGTCATTTTTACTATGTGATTAATTAATCATCATCATGTCATTTACCGTAATTATATTATGTATTTTAACAAAATTAGTAACAGTAACATACTTAAATCTTAATTTTGATATTATGTTCTAAATTATAAATGACATAATATAAGTAGTATGTCGACTATGTCGTAAATAGGAGAAGACGCTGATTCTCGTTGGTACGAATTGAACCCACGACATCACGATTGTTAGGCAAGTGTCACTACCATTAGACCACCACGGCTTTATTTTTTTAAATAAGTAGGTACTGATTGATTGTATTAGGTATTCTATTTTTATGGGGACTTGAAAGATTTATTTTTATGTACCTAGGGGTCGTTCAAGTATTACGTTCGCAGATTTTTTACAATTATTAACCCCCCAAAGCCCTGGTAAACATTGGTACCTCTACCTCTATGCATTTTGCTTTTTTTATTGATTCATTGCTGATATAAACCCCCCACCCCCATGTCATCAAAAATAAGCAAAGGATAGACCCCCCCCCCCCCCCCCCCCCTATAGTGCTTACTTAACACTTGAACGGCCGCTTAGACAGATTTTCTGAAGATCAGGAATGTTGTATTATTCTAATAACATTAATATAATATTGTAAGGGCCTTATTAGTAAGCTTCAAGTAGCCCAACGAGCCATGGAGAGGGCTATGCTCGGAGTTTCTCTGCGAGATCGAATCAGAAATGAGGAGATCCGTAGAAGAACCAAGGTTACCGACATAGCCCAGCGGATTGGCAGGTTGAAGTGGCAATGTGCAGGGCACATAGCGCGGAGGACTGATGACCGATGGGGTCGAAAAGTCCTCGAGTGGAGACCACGTACCGGCAAGCGCAGCGTAGGACGTCCACCTACAAGGTGGACGGACGACCTTATTAAGACTGCAGGATCGCGCTGTATGCAAGCCGCTACCAACCGGTCTTATTGGAGATCTTTAGGGGAGGCCTATGTCCAGCAGTGGACGTCCTATGGCTGAAAGGAGGAGGAAGGAGGAGGAATATTCTGTGGATTAGGCATCACAGCCACGAAGTTGTATGATTGACGTATAGATAGATTTATTTTTAATAAGGTAGGTACTAAGACAG
The DNA here is from genome assembly GCA_964007245.1 of Hypomecis atomaria. Classification (NCBI taxonomy): domain Eukaryota; kingdom Metazoa; phylum Arthropoda; class Insecta; order Lepidoptera; family Geometridae; genus Hypomecis; species Hypomecis atomaria. The sequence continues at coordinate 10,222,806 of OZ023310.1, forward strand.
TATTTCTAAAAGTAAGGATTGATCCTTACCTGCCAGCCAGGTCCTGGTGGTCAGCGTCGACGTCGCACGCAAGCGTCGTGGTGTTCTTCCCCTTGCTGCCCAGCGACATCTGCAACCAACGAGACTGAGACATAATTATTCATATTCTAGAAATTATTAGTGTTTTAACACTACTGCACCAGCCTTTAAGTGGACCACTGCTGAACATAGGCCTAGTAAGTAAGCAGTTTCAAATGGCTAATTTTCATTTCATCCTTTTAGGGATTTATTCTGTACATCAAAACTAACAACTTTTGCTCTGCGACTTTTCTCAAAATTAAAATAAAAAAAATTTTGTTTCACAGATAATTATCGTTCGCCCGCAACAAAATGCATAAGTAGAACAGCTGTTTTTTTTAGTTTTGACAAAAGTCGTAGGACAAAAGTTGTTAGTTTTGATGTACAGAATAAGCCCCTAAAAGGATGCTAGTTAGTTAGGAACAACCCTGTTTAACATTGTAAATTTATTTATTTTAAAACGATTTTTTTCCATTATTGTTTAGTGTACAAGTACATCCCGTCCAATACTTTCCTTATAAATTATCTCATTCTAGATATTGCCTGGAAGAGATCGCTTTAAGCGATATGGCTGCCAGATGTCGCACTAAGTGTAGGAAATTGTATTTATAATATTGTAGTATTTTGATGATGGTGTAACAAAAAAGCGTTTATTTATCTATCTAGAGAAAAAATCTAACAAACAAACAAACAAACAATAACACTTTATTAGACAACCACATTACATAAAGAATACATTACAGAGACAAAACAATACAATTTAGGTTTCTAACTGGCGGCCTTATCGCTTTAAGAGATTTCTTCCAGGCAACCAAGTACGGATGGAAAATAGAAGTTGACAAAAAAACGTGGCCCTAGCAGAAAGAAGAAATTAATGAAATGAAATGAAATAATTTATTTTCATAATAGTACATTGAAAAGAATCAAGTAAATAAAATAAAATGCTCATCAATGTCCCTATTAATGGACTCGTCCAACAAAAATATCACAACATAATTAAATAAACTAATTCCATAATTAAATAATAATGATTCAGTAAATAAAAATTTAAATAAAAACTATGTTCCAAAACTAATCTCATGTCTCAGTCAGAAAGCGACAATATTCTGAATGTAGGTATGAAATATATTATGGTCTACCCACAAGTGTTCTACCGCACATAGAATAGTGGGTAATATGACTGTTGTACCTTGTACGGTCATACCTAAGCAATAATGTTAACTCATAAACAAACACTTAACAAAAATAATACCTATATCTACCTAACACACATACCAATAAATTATACATACATACATAACATATCTATTATCCATATCTTATATCTACCTGCACCAATGGTAATGAACAAACTAAATGTTGAAGTTAGTTACCCGATTACGTACGTCATAGTTCTAAATTTTCCCCTCGTTTTTAACGATTGTTTGATTTACGAATCAAGTTTATAGACTAAACAGCGACGACAGGTAAATTAGTTCGCCGAACATAAAAACACCTTTGCTGTCAAACTGATTTATATTGGGACAGCCAAGGTCTATTCTATCACTCTCGGTCAAATTAAGGAGAAAAAATGATAGCAATAACATTAAACATTTCTTTTTGACCGACGAAATGGAGGAGGTACTCAATTCGACGCGTGTATATATTTTTTTTATGAATAAAATATTAATTATTATTTTTATAAATATTTTATGACATAACTTTTTACATAGTGGTCCGATTTCGATAACTCTTCTTTTATTGGAAAGAATACCTATATATTGAAATTGGTCCCATTTAAATTTTATCGAAATCGGCTGAGCCATTTTTGATAAATTAACAATAATGTAAAAATTGCTACATTGATCCGCAAATTCTGTATTCTCAGTTGAAGTCGGTCATGCCATTTTTTAACCGACTTCCAAAAAGGAGGAGGTTCTATGTTCATCTGTATGTATATTTTTTTTATGTATATTCATCGATAATTCCGCCACTTGTGAACCGAATGGAAAAATTATTTTTTAGTTCAAAAGGGTATACTCCCGAGGTGGTCTCATTTAAATTTTACAGAAATCGGCTGAGCAGTTTCTGAAAAATCAAGAACAATGTAAACAATTCGAGCGAAATATTCGAATTTTGTACACGATGGAAGGCAGTATTGCCATTTTTTGCGAAAAATAATTATGGCTTGGTAATTAGAATTTCGTATGTCCTGACTCCGGATGTGATGCCCCTCTATTTCTAATATATAATTCAAATGAGCAAGACGCTAACTAAGTGCTAAGCTTTGAATGCTTATTAAGATCATCTTAATTTTGGCTTCAAATAAATGCCTACATTTAAGTATTATTATTATAATAAATCTGAAAGTGTTATACACTGCACTCAAAATCTTGCACTATATTACGACCCCAATTAAGTAATTAGAGACGAACCTGAAGAGGGACGTTATTGAACTTCTCACGTAGGTATTTTTGCTTCTCGAAAGCTGTCCCAGTTACCGTTAATGAAGTAAAAGCGACCTGACAAATGGAATAAACTTCAATAAAACCTCGTAAGCAAGGAAGCGCAGAGTGGAATGTCCATCCACAAGGTGGACGGATGACCTCATTAAGACCGCAGGATCACGCTGGATGCAAGCCGTTTCCAACCAGTCTTATTGGAGATCTATAGGGGAAACATATGTCCAGCAGTGGACGTCCTATGGCTGAAACGATGATGACGACAAATTAAACCTGATCTTAGTAGAATTAGCCCGCTGCTCTACATTTTGCAGGGAACTATTCATCATCCATGCATTAGGAACGTTTAAGTTAAGGAAGGTAGGTACCTACTTATGCTACCATCTATAATAATATAATTCTTCACCTTGAGTATCCGGGTAAAAAGTAATAGTCAACTTTGCAGATAGGTTCTTAGTCTTAGTATAGGCCAAAGAGAAAAGAAAAAAAGCCGTGGTGGTCTAGTGGTTGTAACGCTGGCCTGTCATTCTTGAGGTCGTGGGTTCAATACCGATCCAGTACCAATGAGTTTCTTTGGAACTTATGTACGGAATTTCACACCACTACTGGCTTTTCGGTGAAGGAAAACATCGTGTGGCAACCTGCATATGTCCGTAGAAGAAATTCGATGGCGTGTGTGAATCCACCAACCCGCACTGGGCCAGCGTGGTGGATATGGCCCAATCACCATTCGTGGGTAGGCCTACGTCCTGCAGTGGACTATTAAAAAAGCTGGTACAGATTACAGATAGGCCAAATGAAACTTAATGACGTCTGGGAAGTTAGCTAGAAGCTGTGCAAATCCCCAATACTCGTCGTCGCTGAGATATACGAGTACGAGTAAATTTACTACTACGCAACGACACGCCTCGAGTTTGCAGACACCATTAAGTTTGATTTGGCATCTATTGACTGACTAGCGACCCGCCCTGGCTTTGCACAGGTGTATCATACATATAAACCTTCCTCTTGAATTACTCTATATAATAAATAAAACCGCATCAAAATCCGTTGCGTAGTTTTAAAGATATAAGCATACATGGGGACAGACAGCGAGAAAGCGACTTTGTTTTATACTATGTAGTGATGTTTACCTTGTAAGTGTGCGGGCAGATGCCGAAGAGATACCTTTCGAGTGTCTGTTTGAACTCGTCTGCGAACATCAACGCTGCACCATCGCTCGTTTGCTGTTGACAAAGAAAAATAATGTAAAAGAATAAAATAAGTAATGCAGGAGTTTAAAGACAAACGGCAACTCACTAACTAGCTAAGTACGTAGTTTCCGTGTGCTGTCTTGAACCTCTCTCGTTTTTCTGACAGTTCCGACAGCTCAAAACTGTCAGAAAAACGAGACGGGTTTGGGAACGTGTCAACTTAGTGACCAAAGTGACGAGATCGGTTGACAGAATTGCCCCGCAGATAAAAAACCAGAACTTTGGTAAATAAACGAATTTTTGTTCGTACATAATATACAAAAACGATAAATTATAATAATAATTTAATAGGTACAAAGTCATACTACTGTCAAATATCGTACGTATCGATATAGCGAGTACCTAATTTCAAACGAAACCTGCTCTGCGTAGGTAATATTTTACCTTTTTTTCACGTAATTAGGCAAATTGGTGGACCGTACAGTGCCAAGATGTGGTGAGAAAAAGAAAACAAAAGCAGCTAGAAGCTCAGACAGAATGCAATTTTTGTGGTAGAATTTGTTATCAACAGCTGGAAACATTTATTTTGAATTTTAACGTTTTTTTTCTTTTGAATTCGCGCTGAAGCTTCACAGCTCGCGCTGAATACTGTATTTGCGTTACAGACTTTTTAAAATTCATCATAATATATTTTGTTTAAGTCTCAATTTATGGTAGAAAGGATTAACTGGTTACTTCAAGTGTTTATTTTACGGGCAGTTGTTACAAGAAATATTAATATTTCCACTTACTGGACCGGCGCCAAAGATAATCTCGCGTTGAAACGTGGAAATTGTGAATTAAATGCAGACGTATTCTGATTTGTACAGAGACAGAGAATACGCCATAAATCATCTCAGGGTGAGGAACGCAGTGGAAAACCGAAATGCGTAGTGTTATTGTTCATTCAAAAGTTCAGTATCAGCCATAGGACGTTACATATTATACATCCCTGGACATAGGCGTCCCCCACAGATTTCCAATAAGACATGTCGGAAGTGGCTTGCATCCAATCTGTTCCTACGGACGTCAGGACGTTCAGGACGTCCGCTTTCTCCGCGTTATGTGCTCTGCCCACTGCCACTAACTTGCAAATCACTTGGACTATGTCGGTACTTAACGGTACTTTAAATTCCTCTACGGATCTACTCATTTGATTCGATCTCGCAGGGAGACTATAGCTCGTTGAGCTACTTTGTGCTTGCTCATAATTATAATGCAAATGGTCAAATAAAAAAAATGAAGACAGAATTTTGTCAACAAACAAGTAAGGCCGACAAAATTACACCTCGCTGTGTAGGTACAGACACAATTACAGACACACTCTTACAACGAAACTACGCCTTGGTTTGTCAGTCGAATGATGGCGGCGCAACACCGACGCACTGACTAGTACACCACAAGTGTAAAAAAACCGGCCTCACTTGTCTGTTCACGACTTTTTGTATTGATTTTTTTATTTGGTCTGAGCTTACGCCATCAATATAGTTGAATTAAGTCATTCGCGTCAAATCAATGTTTATTATTAGTTTATTATGTAGTGCGCGGTTTAGATAACAGGTGGCGCAATAACTCAGCAAGCTCGATAACCCGCCGTCGATACATTTGGCGGCGATCCAACTTAGAAAATGTGTGATTTATGTTTGTACTGGATTTTCTGAGGTTACAAAATGGTGACTTCTACGTTTGTGCAAAAAGAGAACTGTCGTGGCGTTACGGTGAACTAACAATAAGATTTTAATCAGCAGCCAAGGTATTAGGCCGCGACACACAAGTTGGCGAATGGGAAGTTAGCTACAAGCTGCGCAATATCCAATCCTGACTGAAGCTCCCAAAAAGCCGCACGTTGATTGGCTATTGCGCAGCTTGAATGTAGCTAATTTCACATCCGCCAACTTGTGTGGCGCTTATACCGACTAGGTACTTGGTAGACGCGAGTCTACTGATGAAAACCGGATTGGTGTCTACCAAGTACCAAACACTTTTAGTTGCACTAGCAATGACAGAGCAGTGTTGTCAACGTTACAAATTAGTAAAATACCACACGGGCGACCTCACCTACGACGCTTCTCTTCTTGCACAAACTCTAGTCTAAAAATCATTTATTGACCCATTTTTTTATTTATTACTGTAGTGTATAGCGGTACCTACATTTCAATATAATACTAAGTATAACAAATATTAGTTAAGAGAGGGTAAGCCGCGGTGGCGGCCGTTGTGTGAGTTGGAATAAATCTGTGCTACGTTCGCAAGTGTTTTCCTTACCTCGCGCCCTATCTCGGTATTTCCCAATTACTATAACCACGCTATAACTTAGCTTTGCATGCAGATCATCAGACTCGTTTATATCTAGTTTGTGGAATAAAATACCTACCTATTATTCAGTTTTGGGAATTTTCAGGAAAAACTTAAAACCGCTAAAATAGACTTTGGCAAATGCATAGGACATACCATGCAGGGACTGCCTTGGAAAAACATTTTTATCAGTCCGAATCAGTCGTACGTAAGTCGAATTGGCGAACATACAGTAAGGTGCAGTAAGGACTATCTTAGACTATCTAAAATCTACTAAAGGTACAAAACTCATTGGCACCTCACTTTCACTGCTGAGATACTTTTATAAGCTTTTTGCGAATCCTTAAACGCACACGCTAGGCGCGGACAGACGCCATCGCGTCGTGACACCACCAGTGGAGCAACGCGAGTACTTGCTAACACGCACGGTAAGATAACGCTCCAGGCGCGTAAAGTCGCACTGGCCTTTACACCGCCCGACGAGTAGCGCCAGTGCGACTTCTCACGCGCGGCGTGTTTACGCGCCTATTTCTATGCCTGCAAGACACATTTGTGGAAATCTTAATATTTTCAGGACAACAATGCATAGGCAATGCTTTTATACCTAATAATATAGTTTAATACTTTTAAATTAATACATTATTTTGCCAAATTATAAAAATAAAATAACTAGATAAAAAATTTGCCAGCATGTTATATTTGATAGAGTAGTGTGAAAACTATGTTATTTTCTACATTTTATAGTGTTTTTTTAAAAAAAAAATCGTCGCACACCTCTCACGTTTGCACGCATTGGCGTTACTTCTGATAAAACACACACGTGTGTGGGTTATCGCACCGTCCTATGGAATTCGGTGCAACACGCCTGGCGCGTGTAGCCGCCCCTGGCTGTGAAAATCGAAAACACTGACGTGCGTGTTTTCAGCAGTGAAAGTGTTAATAATTTTGTTTGTATTTGAAAAACTTCGACTAAATAAATTATCATTTTGACAAATAATTGACATTAACTGACATCTTCTTCTTCTTATTTTATGATTTGGCGTCGCATTATTGTGCATTTGCCAGTGTCAAGTATTTTTAATATATTTTTATAATTTATCAAAATAGTCAGTCGTAGTCACGTCATAGTCCAATAAAGTCGCGGTCAAACATAGTCCAAGTCATACCTCAGTAAAGCAGTGGAGATTTTACTAGAGGCGTCTTCGGAGTTTTGGTAACAACACGGAACAACATGATACGTCACATTGTATCACTTGCCTACACTCATGCACGTAAATCAGCTCATTACCAACAAAATACCACAATTTTTCACTAATTATCACTAATAAAAACCAAAGTTTAACAAAATAATACAATGAGGGGACATGATTTTTCCGCCAAAAATCTTAACTGACATCGAACATTGATAAAACAAAAAAGAGTCTAGTGCGTGTTAGGCCATGCGAAGTATAGGGTTCCGTAGCTGTCCGTTTCAAGAAATAATATACATAATTGTAAGCACTAAAAATAAGCACATAACATGAATTAATACGAGTAATATCAACAACTTTGTTGTCAGCTTCGGCCAAGTCATTTTCAATTTCTGTATGAAATATTTATTTTTTTAATGTAGCTAGCTTTGCTGAAGTTTATTTTAAATTTTTGGTTGTTTGTTTACTCATTTTTAAATAATTAAATGAAATAGCGTTTCTGTTTCAGGATTAATTATATTTGTAATGGGTTTGCTGAAGTTAATTTTCAATTTTTGCTTGTTTGTTTACTCATTTTCAAATAAATAGTAGCGTTTTTGTTTCAGGATTATTATATTTTGTAATAGGTCATACTAGTTGTTTTTGTTTTAGTGCGTGCTTCATATAATCCCCGACAGGGAATCCTAGTGAGCAATATATGTGAAGCATTATTAGTATTAGGTACTCTACCATTATAGATAGTACAGATGTGTTCATTATTCTCAAGTATTTTTGTACGCCAGATTCGCGTGGGTGGAACGTATTTTGGATCTGTTCTTATACTAATTCTATCGAGATTGTATTTAAAACAGACGCGAACGTAACCAGGCTTCAGTTAGGGGGAGAGAGGCAGCGAGGAATTAGGGATTAAGAAAAATTAAATATATAGTGAATCTGAATGATTGAAAACTTCTTTAAAAATATTATTTTAACATAAAATTGCCTTTTTAATCTTTAAAATTCAAAATGGCCACAAATGGTACTAAGATGGCCACAACCAGTGCATCTACCCTACAATTTTTCACAAAATGCGGACAAGCGAATTTTCAAATGTTTCTGATTTGTGATAGATTACAATAGAGTGCACTACTTGACATCGACATTCACTTGTGCGAATAACGCTAGTTCGACAAAACTGTACTGCGAGTACTGCGACACACCATAGTTCGCTTGCATGCTCAGTAGACACACTGAAACTCGACATTACTCTAGCGTGACAATGACATGAGGCGATATGTTAAGCGTTTCATTAGGAGGGGGTTGAACCCCTCAAGCCAAGCCCTTGCTACGCTCATGTAAACAGACTTTGTTTTGGTTTATTGACTGGTGCTGGCTGGCGCGGTGAATGATTCAAGATTTACTAGACAGTTTTTGTTATTGTACGTGTTTGCGTATTGTTTTTGAATTGTTATAAATTGTCTTAATCGCGTCGTTTACATTATTTATGTTGTTCTCTTTTCAACCGCTTTAACAAGTGTAAAATTAAAAATATAGCTAATAGTAATAATCATCTCGACGAAATCAGTTTTCAGACGGTTCATTTGTTTTTAGGGTTCCGTACCCAAAGGGTAAACACGGGACCCTATTACTAAGACTCCGCTGTCCGTCTGTCTATCTGTCTCCAAGCTGTATCTCATGAACCACTATTGCTAGAAAGCTGAAATTTTCACAGATGATGTATTTCTGTTGCCGCTATAACAACAAATACTACGAACAGAATAAAATTAATAATCAAGTGTGCTCCCATACAACAAACTTGATTTTTTAGCCGTTTTTCGCTCGATATTAATAATGGTAACAGGTGGATGCTTGAACTTTCACAGAATATTTAGTTGTATGTTCACTGCAATAATCACTACATAGTATAAAACAGAGTCGCTTCTGCTGTCCCCATGTCCTCATGTATGCTTATATCTTTAAAACTACTCAACAGAATTTGATGCGGTTTTTTTAAATAGGTAGAATGATTCAAAATGAAGGTTTATATGTATAATAAACCTGTGCGAAGCTGGGGCGGGTCGCTAGTAAATAGTAAAATAAATATTTAAGGGGGCTCCCATACAGTACGGAACCCTCCGTGCGCGAGTCCGACTCGTACTAGGCCGATTATTTTAAATATAGGTGTTGTACATATCATATGATTTTTTACAGATATTTCTTAAATTAAATATCTAGCTTGACACTCACATACAAAATCGCAGTTCAACAGACACACACATCAAGTTTGTAGTATTTTGCCTGTGTCGGGAGCAAAAAAGGTGAGGGTTCTAAGTTTATCTGATCATTGGGCCTGCTGAGTTTTACGGGTGACCAAAAATTCTGACACATTTGCACGATTTACGAGTAAATATTAAGTACCTAGGGTTATCTACCCGGCCTACATGATCTTGTTTATATACTCACCTATTTATTTTATACGTGTTGAGTAAAATAACGAAAAAGGTGCCAATTTTCCACATGTTTTGCGTGTCAGGGCACTAAACTAGTGCTAAGAATTACGTCTGGCCTGTAAGAGTTGACACGCAAAAAACTTCTCGTCATTGTAGTTATTTCCAGCGTTTATTATTAAAAACAAAATATTCTCGCGAGTAATATTATAAATGCAATAAATTACTTTTATAGTTCGTTTTATGGGACACAAATATGTTTGCAACTCAAATTTTTCTGGAACTTTCATCTGGGATGATATGTAGTGGTTTATAAAAAAAGATATCTGCTCAAGGGTTCCCGCAAGTTTTAGAAATATCTTGAGTTCTTTCTCTGTTTCAGTAAGAGATGAGGAGAGAATGGGGAAAAGCCTAATAATTCGATCTAAAGTAAGAAGAAACTAACAGCCAGGGTGGTGGAAATAGCTCAATCACCCTTTCGTGGATAGGCCTATGTTCAGCTGTGGACTATTAAAAAGGCTGGTACAGTAAGAATAAATGGTTTATCTTTAGACCTTCAAGAATCTGTGGATGATGTAGGCCCAATTTTAAGGCACCATGATCTTGATTATAGAGGTAATAGCAATTTAAAATGTTCCTGTTTCTTTTTCACTGTATGCATTTGAAAGAGAGAACAATATTATAAATTACTATTATAATTACGATGGCGCGTTTAACATTGGGCCTACTGAATCTCTGATGGTGCATTGTAGGCGTTCCAATTTATAGTTTTGAGCGAAATCCTTGATGGAAAAGGATTCCATAATTATCCTGTAGAAGTACTGTTAGTCTTATTTTATTTTAATTTATTTTGTGTTCATCCGTCGGTCTTTACAAATGTAATGATTTTGTATTGTGGTTCAGGAGATTGAAATTTTAACTCGGTTTCTATTTTATACCTTTTAATTAAAAATTCAAATAGTGAGATAAAAATATACTAAGTTATGTGATGTAGAGATACTACCTACATAGGTACTTTTACTTATTAATATGTAAATTTTTGTTAATACAACAAGAACAAAAATACATTTAAGTTACTTACTATATTATTTAGTAAAGTCAGTTAATTATTACAAAAAACAGTTTTACAAGTGTGTTTATACCTTTTTAGGCGAAGACTTCACTTCTCCCGAATAATTTTCATTTGTTTCATTTTCGGACAATTTCGCTTTGCTCTCCATACACAAGAAAATCAAAAATATCATTACTGACAGTCTGGCATGGCCCATTTTTATCGATGCCATTTTGTTAAAAACACTTCAATATTTTGTTAAACGTCCTTGACCCCTAAAATCCGAATGTGTTTTTATAGAAAAAGTCTAATGTCACTTTTGGTTTGACACAAAAATGCGCGGGAATCGTATTGCATCTGTCAATACGGCGTGGCAAACTCCAGATGACTGGAGAATATTACACAGACTGCAAGACGCGTTTATTTTTAGTTTTAATATATCGATGGGGCGGACTTGCGGACTCTTGATCTTGACTCTTGCACAGAATAATGGTAAAATGAAAGGACAACTTTGAAGAACTGAAGAGAAACTATAAAGTTATCAGATCAGAAATTAAGTTTAGCGTTCAGCGGGCTTAGCATACGGACGACCATAAAATAATTCTATCGACGTGACAAAACGTGACAGAGTTATGATGAAGCATATATCTGTCACCTTTGCACACGTCGATAAACTCTTGTCGTGGTCTTGTATGCTAAGCCAGTTGGTCTAAACTAAAAAATATAATTATACTAGCGACCCGCACAGGTGTATTTTACATATAAACCTTCCTCTTGAATCACTCTATCTATTAAAAAAACTGCATCAGAATCCGTTGCCTAGTTTTAAAGATATAAGCATACATAGGGACAGACAGACAGCGGGAAGCGACTTTGTACTAATATTTTATTACTTAGTGTCATATTGGATTTTTCATTTCAATACTCTAGAGTTCCATAATTTCCATAAGTTCCCTCTGTAATAATTATTATTACCTAGTACAAATTTACCCCCTAGGCCCTACCCCACAGAGAGATAGTGCTGTTGTTGCTTGAGGCAATTCTCAACCACAAAAATGTATGGAATATCTTGCCTAGAGCTGTCAAAACTGTCAAATATGAATTGGAATTTGACACTACTGAGAGAAAACCACGGCAACTGAATCGAGATATTTTTCATGTCTCTTTCTAACTCTTGCCATATTAAATCATCGCATCTCTTTCTTTCTTTTCTCGATCGACCACATTATCCCTCTGGTATAGGTATCGCCACACAAGTCGGCGGATGGGAAGTTAGTTGCAGATGACACTTCGCGGTGTTTCGCTAATTATTGCGCATGTGTGCACTATGCCTACACAAGTGGCGAAGTAGTGAGCACGGGCGTAGGGTGTGCGCGGGAGGCATGAGGTTGGCAGCGGGTGTGCCCCAGCGCGAGTCTCTCTGGCTCACGTGCATACCTATATTTTGCGTTCTGCGCATTACTTCCCATCCGCCGACTTATGGCGCGGATTATATCTCGATGCCTTACCCATAATTTCCAAAAGTTTCACCCATCGAACATTGCTGAGTTAGGAATCTGCATTTTTCTGTTCACTGCTTCTTGTGCGTCAATATGCGGTCTTGAGTTAAAAATATTTTGTGCGAATTACGTTCTTTTTCGCGCTCATGTCGTTACATTTTCATGTCGGACTATTAAATTAATTTATAATAAAAAATGACTCACTGACATTCGCCAGTGTTTTCTTATATCTGTGGTTAGGATAGTTCTACAACTACTACGTGACAAAAAAACGTAGCAATCATTAGTTTGTTTTTTTACACAGCTAAAAATAAAAATCTATATAATAAAAAAATCAAGTCTAATTTAATGGCAATGGGCAGGACACATAGCGTGGAGGACTGATGACCGATGGGGTCGAAAAGTTCTTGATTGGAGACCACGTACCGGCAAGCGCAGCGTAGGACGTCCATCACAAGGTGGACGGATGACCTTGCAAGCCGCTACCAACAGGTAACTTATTGAAGATCCATAGGGGTAGCCTACGTCCAGCAGTGGACGTCATATGGCTGATAAATGGATGGAAAAATAAAAATCTTTACAGGATTTCTAGTTTTTAAAAGAAATCATATTATTTTGTTCATTTATCTCGTGTTTATGGCTAAACATCTTTTTTCTTTTTTTTGTTATTTTATGATTTTTAGATTTTTTAGCTCACAAAATAAAAACAATAATCCGCCAAGTACGAGTCGGACTCGCGCAAGGAGGGTTTCGTGCTGTATGGGAGCCCCCCTTAAATATTTATTTTATTTTAATTTCATTATTTTTTATTGAAGGGAATATAAAACTAAATATTCTGTGAAAATTTCAAGCATCTACCTGGTACCATTATTATTATAGAGCGAAAAACGTCTAAAAATTCAGGTTTGTTGTATGGGAGCCCCTCTTAAATATTTATTTTATTTTGTTTTTAGTATTTTTTGTTATAGCGGCAACCGAAATACATCGTCTGTGAAAATTTCAGCTGCCTAGCTATCGTGGTTCATGAGATACAGCCCGGTGACAGACGGACAGACAGACAGACGGACAGACGGACATCGCAGTCTTAGTAATAGGGTCCCGTTTTTCCCTTTGAGTAAGGAACCCTAAAAACGCACCCCTGCGGGGCAATTCTGTTAGCCGATCTCTTTACGAAAGTGATACGTTCTTGAACCTCTCTGGTTTTTCTGACAGTTCCGACAGCTCAAAACTGTCAGAAAAACGAGACAAGTTCAAGAACGTGTCACCTTAGTAACGAAATCGGTTGTCAGAATTGCCCCGCTGTTCATAATGATCGGCGCAATGATCTTTTTTGTAGTAATACAAGGCAACCTCATAAACCCAGTATATTTTTGGTAACTATTTAGGTATGTCGAATGTATGCTCACGGCTTAACGGCTTAGTGATATGAAACATATCTAAATGTCTAAAACGTTGACATCCGGCAGCCATTTTTCTAATTTTTTCGAGCAATGACTGAGCCATTATTTGTAATGTTTTTATTTTCAGCACGTTTATTTTAAAGATCATTACACGAGGCAGGTGGTGTAAGTAAATGAATCATAAATAAAATAATAAATAATAACTTTTTTATTTTTGACTAGAATTTTGTAACAATGATGTACCATTATACAAGGTTATTTGAGTCGTTATTAAAGTCACAGAAAAAAAGTTGTTAGTTTTGATGTACAGAATAAGCCCCTATTACCATAAATTAAATTAAAAAAAACCCCCGACACATTGACAACCATTTTGGGCACATTTGTAGAATTTTGGTTCTTCCATCTCCACTTTAACCCACCATAACTCTTAAACGGCTCAATCGATTTTTATAAAACATAGCTAAGAACACTCTCGATTAAGTCTCCTTTCATCCAAAAACAACTAAACTGAAATTGGTTCAGTGGTTCAGGCGCTATGATGCCACAGACAGACAGACACACAGACAAACAGACACGTCAAACTTATAACACCCCTCTTTTGCGTCGGGGGTTAAAAAAGATGCTTATTGATTACCAGTAACCCTGTATATAGATACTAGAATTTTGTAAAAATGATGTACCTACCGTTACATAATAATTGAAGATTTTTAAACATAGCTCAACTGATCCTTACATAGTATAAAATAAAGTCGCTAGTTTTTGTCTGTTTGTCTGTATGCTTAAATCTTTAAAACTACGCAACGGATTTTGATGCGGTTTTTTTTAATGGATAGAGTGATTCAAGAGGAAGGTTTATATGTATAATACACCTGTGCGAAGCCGGGGCGGGTCGTCTAGTTCATTTATAAATGAGACCACATCTGAGCCCTTAGTCCAGGTTTTGCGTAGTTTACTTAAACTTTCGCGTTTGCGTGTGGCTCCATACATTTTGGTTAGTTCTTCCTCGTTTCCGCCAGGGGCGCTGTACAAAAATGTATAGAGCCATACGGAAACTACTGCAGTTTCAATTTACGTGAAAACCTGGACTAACCCCTCTGAAGTATGATCTGTCAACAAAAAAAAAAAAACAAAATCGGTTCATAAAATTTTCGCGCAAGCGCGTTACAAACAAAAAAACATATGTTCGGTTTGAGAACTTCCTTTTTTGTAGTCTGTTAAAAACGCTGAACAGCTGCTTTTTCGCGTTTTCTATGTTGATCCCAAAGTAAAAGTTCATAATGATGAGCTGGTACCTAAACATCTGAAAGTCCCTGTACTCTGTAAAAAAACAACTTGTATATCTATATGGCTGATTCTTTATACACGTGAGTGCGTCGGTGTTGCGCCGCCATAGTTCGACTGATAAGCCAAGGCGTAGTTTCGTTGTACGTGTATGTGTGTGTACACGGCGAAGTTTAGTTTTGCCGGTCTCACTGGTTTTGTTCACAACATTCTGTCTTGATTTTTTATTTGGTCTGAGCGTATGATACGGCTAAGATGATACTAGTGAAGTGTCGATGCCAGAAATGAAACATTGTACATTTTATGTGGCAATTTTCAAAGCAATTACAAGAAAACAACGACGATTGTATGTATCCTTACGAAAACAATTACAGTTACGATACAAGATGTAACACTTAGTAATGATTTATGAATACTTACATTACAATGAATTAGGTAGGTACAGTGAGAGTCAACGTTAAATGTATGATGAGAAATAAATATATATCAAAAATTGCCGCGCTCGAGTATTTGAACTTGCATCTCTCTGGGATTCCGGCCCAGATGCTTTGTGCAAATTGTACAATTAAGCTAGAACGCTGTACTACGAACCCGTCAAATTAATGGAGTGTTTATCATTTTACTACCAACTCCTAGTGTGTGAAGCAAGATTAAATCATTTCAATAAATATATGTTTTAGTTCCACCTCTTAGTTCGCTCGCTTTCCCAAAAAAAACTGCAGCCATAGAGACCTTAATTTGGCTATCGAGGACGCGGCTGCCAGGTTTTAGTCCCAAAAGATTTGATAAAATATTGTACATACCTAAAAAAAAATGAAAAATAAAAATCTTAGTTTTTGCCACGAAATGATGATGATGAATATATATTTTTTTATGATTTCAGTGTAACATTTTGTTTTTGGTTGTGTTAACATGATAAAAGCTAGTAAACCTCTGTTCGGCAGTGGAGACAGTGTTCCACAAAAATATTTATTCGGTAAGATAAGGTACGTTATTCAGGACACTTTCCATCTCATTCGTACCTTCGTACAATTTATAAATATGTGTAATATTTAAGCTAAATTTAATTATTTTTCTATATAAAATAACATTTTTTTTAATATTAGCTCATTTTTAAAAATTAATGTTCAAATTATTTTCATAGTGTTTATAATAACGTTTCTTTGGACGAAATCATTCGATAATATCAATATTACGGCTTATCTTTTTATTTTGTAATTTTGACAAATACCTACATAATATAAAACTTCGCTTCTCTGTCGGTCTGTCCCTATGTGTGCTTATATCTTTAAAACTACGTAATGGATTTTGATGCGTTTTTTTAATAGATAGTGATTCAAAAGGAAGGTTTGTATTTATAATACTCCTGTGCAAAGCCGAGGCGTGTCGCTAGTAATCATTATATTGTAAATGATCCAAAAAAATAACCAAGTATTGTACAATATTACGTTTCATCATTTTAGGTGATACAAGGGCTAGATAGATCATAGGAGCTCTAACATAGCTCAACAGCCCTACCAAAAAATAAAGTATTTACTTACTCCAAGCGCACAAAGCTATACGAACCAACTTATATTAAGTATTATTTACTTGCACAAACCGGGCATCCATCCGTTTCGAAAATAAATTTTACCTAGAGCAGCTATTAAAACGTCTGTGAGTTTACAATACGCCAGAACGCTTTTAAGACCCGTTTAACGAGCCGACGCCATATTTACATTGTAAATAAACACGGTGTTCCTAGCTCTCTGACTAATCGGAAGTGTGCTTAGATGTAGTAAGATCCATCCATCAGCCACTGGACGTCTGCTGTAAGACATAGGCCTCCGCTATGGATCTGTAATAAGACCTGTTGGAAGCGGCTTGCATCCAACACGATCCTGCGGCCATGATGAATCTGAAATCCACTACGTGGGTGGACTTCTTATTCTGCGTTTGTCAGTACCTACCTACGTGGTTTGTGGTATATAATCCTTATCCTTACATAGTATAAAATAAAGTCGCTATTTTCGTTTGTTTATTTGTTTGTTTAATTGTTTGTCTGTATGCTTAAATCTTTAAAACTACGCAACGGATTTTGATGCGGTTTTTTTAATGGATAGAGTGATTCAAGAGGAAGGTTTATATGTATAAACATTTCCGAAATTCCCACGGGAACGGGCACAACGCGGGTAAAACCGCGGGGCGCTGCTAGTATTAATTAATCCCAAAAGAAGTTAAAACAGTACGCTACTCAGATAGTATACCTACCATACAAAAAAGAAAAAATAATAATTACGAGTAGATTAGAAAATTAGAAATTATAAAAAAGCTTTAAAATGTTGTATTTGCTTTTCACAGCTACAATTTTTAAGTTCAAACGCTAATCTCAAAAATGAGCTTACGATAAAATCACGATTTATACAATCACTACATACTATTTTTAAATTGGCATTATTTCGGTTTTTTTTAAATAACCAACGTAATAAATAAGCTTCAAACACATTAATCCAATTTTTTTATTCGTTAATTTTATTATTACAAATAGCTTTTCATTTATCATTTTAGCTTCACTTTGGTTTCGTTACATACATCTAATATTATTTATTCTAGTCAAAAAAATGTCCGTACTGCCTTCTTTTCTGTACGTCGCGGTCCGAAATTCGCGGTTTGAAAATCGAATCGTAAATGGCGGGAAATCACATCAAAGCGTAAAAATTTAAAAGATGTTTCTCTTATTAATTCCCACGCAGGTATTGTTTAAAAATGCAGAATTAGATTTACAATGGCGCTTTAGTTTATAACGGACGAAATGGTTGATGGAACATTAAAACCCACTGTAAACATAATAATGTTCTATTTTTAATCCAATATTTGGGAGAACATTACAAAAATAAATCATCTATTTAATATTCTCTTATTTTAGGTATCTACATATTATTATTTAAACGGGATATATCTATATTCTACATTAAACGGGACCTCTTATGATCTATACTCGGAATTTTAATTCGATTCCAGATTTGACATTAGCTACTGTCATTTTTGACAGTTTTTGACAGTACATACTGTCAAAAATGACAGTAGCTAATGTCAAATCTGGAATCGAATTAAAATTCCGAGTACATATTCTACCAAACAAATAATTATTTTTAGCAAAAAATGGCATAACCGACTTCAACCGTGTACAGAATTCGCGAATAGTTTGCATGGATCGATGTAGCAATTTTCACGTTATTGTTGATTTGAGCAATTATATTAATTTTATTTTCTTTTTAGTATTTGTTGTTATAGCGGCAACAGAAATACATCATCTGTGAAAATTTTAGCTTTCTACCTATAATGGTTCATGAGATACAGCCTGGAGACAGACAGACAGACGGACAGCGAAGTCTTAGTAATAGGGTCCCGTTTTTACCCTTTGGGTACGGAACCCTAAAACCCTGTAGAAGTCGACTTAAAAACCCTGTAGAAGTCGACTTAAAAACCCTGTAGAAGTCGACTTAAAAACCCTGTAGAAGTCGACTTAAAAACCCTGTAGAAGTCGACTTGAGTCGTTACTCAAGTCGACTTCTACAGGGTTTTTAGGGTTCCATACCCACCTACCTCCGTTTATTCCTCGGTCAAAAAAGAATAATCGATATCAGAGCCCTTAGTCCAAGTTTTGCATAGTTTACTTAAACTTTCGCGTTCACGTGTGGCTCCATACATTTTGGTTAATTCTTCCTCGTTTCCGCCAGGAGCGCTGTACAGAAATGTATGGAGCCATACGGAAACAGCTGTAGTTTCAATTTACGTGTAAACCTGGACTAACCCCTCAGTTCACAACAACATTGGCATAGTAATCGCTTATCATACTCGTACTTACATACAAAAATATACAGTCGATTTGAGAACCTCATTTGAGATTTGACTGCCTCGGTGGCTCAGTGGTTAGTGACCCTGACTCCCGTGTCAAAGAGGCGTGGGTTCGATTCCCACCCAGGACAAGCAATTTTGTGATGAACATAGGTGCTTGCTCTGTGTCTGGGTGTTATTTAGGTACTATACATATAAGTATGTATTTAAAATATGTATATGTAGCATATCAGTCTCTGGCAGCCATATCACAAGCATTGCTTAGTTTGGGGTCAGAGACCCCTAATATTTATTTATTTAATTATATTTTTTGTAGTATGTTTAAATAGTAACGACCGAATTCGTGTGACACATGAAGGTGATATGAAATTCTACGGGTCAGCTAGTTATTTTCATAAATTCAATACATATTCAAATCGGTTATTCGTTTATAAACTGGTTTCTATAGATCTAATGACAGACATACAAAAGAGTGACAGCCTTTGTCCTTTGGCTTATCATCGTGTTAATCTACAGTTTTGAATATTTCCATCCATCCATACATCAGTCATGAGACGTCCACTGCTGGACATGGGCCTCCCCTATGGATTACCAATAAGACCGATCGGAAGCGACCTGCATCCAGCGCGTTCCAGCAATCTTTATTATATCGTCAGTCCACCTAGTCGGTGGACGTCCTTCGCTGCGCTTGCTGGTCCGTGCTCTCCATTCGAGAACTTTACTGCCTCATCGGCCATCCGTTCTCCGAACTGTGTGCACTGCCTACTGCCACTTTCATTTGATAATTCGCTGGGCTATGTCGGTAACTTTGGTTCGTCTGCGGATTTCCTCATTTTTGATTCGATCTGTTATGTAAAACCATATCTGCAGAATCATGAAACTTAGCTCATTGATTCTAAAATGCCCACCATTGATATTTTTTCAGGGCCGGATCTACCATGGCTTTTTGGGCTTCAGTCCAGGGCCCTGTGGATTCCAGGGGCTAACGATTCAAACCCATTCAAGTCTACGTTCAGGTTTTTTTTTTATTCCTTATAGGTTTGCGTTTGACTACATACTGCCTGATTTTAAGCAGATATGCGGTCTAGCGTGTAGCACGCTTACCTAGAAGATACCTATTTACTCGGGATTTGAAGACACCCACGTTGTAGTTTAGCGGGAAGACAGACCCAGGGAAGGCGTTCCACATTCTGGCTGTTCGCATGAGGAATGAGGATTCGTAACGCTTCTTTCTAACGCGCGGACTGTCCACCACAAAAGGGTGCGCACGAAGGGTTCCGTATCATATAGGAGCCCTCTTAGCCCCATTTCAAGCATCTTCCTGTTGCCAATATTAATATCGAGCAAAAAATGGCAAAAAAATCGCGTTTGTTGTATGGGAATATTAATATTAATTTAATTTCGTTTTAAATTTTAATTCCCCTTGGATATTCATTTTATTTCTATAACGGTTCATGTGATACAGCCTGGTGACAGACGGACGGACAGCGGAGTCGTAGTAACAGGGTCCCGTTTTTACCCTTTGGGTACGGAACCCTAAAAAGGGGCAGGTGAGGAATAACAGTTGTGCAACTGTTGGGCGCACTTTCCGAAGTGTTGGTACTTCGAACTGACGTTTAAAATGTTCGGCAGCCAACACAATTTACTCGATCTCGATAATGCTCCGCTATTTCCCTCTCAGACTCTGTATCTTTCTATCTTGCTATCATATTATAGTATTAGTAATAGTATAGATTTGTTTAAGGATTATGTCCCTTCTTTTAAGAGACACTTAATTTTAGCCTAAAATTTAAATTAATTTTTGAATATTTAAAAGTTTGATTTTGTTTAGTTTTATTAGTTTTAGTTATGTATTAGGTAATGTACTTTCTTTTAAGCATGCTGGGTTCACAACTAGAAGGGATATATACTTTGTGTAAGCGATAATTTTAAGTCATATTTTAGCATAAGTTTTAGCATATATCCAGTTTTGTGAACCTATAATAAAAAATAAAATATAGAAAAAAAATATTACTTTAAATAATTAGGTTTTTTTATTATGTTCGTATAGGCCGGGTGGCTAGCCCTGGTGTCAGAGTTTTTAGGCCGCCTGAAGGCCTCTGACATGGCTAAACGGTTGAAACAACCGGGGCCTACAATTTAACGTGTCATCCGAGCCACGGTAGCGCTCAGTTGGAAAATGCCACCCGCGGCCACCCATCCAAGTACTGACCGTGCGGAACGTTGCTTAATTTCGGCGATCGCTGACAATCTCCTAGTCAAACTACGCTACGAGCGCTACTAATAATTAGGTGGGCCCCTAAGCAGTACCAGGGCCTTCTACACTCTCGGTCCGGCTAAATCTGTAGGTAAATGCCGATAAAA
Source organism: Hypomecis atomaria (assembly GCA_964007245.1). Lineage (NCBI taxonomy): Eukaryota > Metazoa > Arthropoda > Insecta > Lepidoptera > Geometridae > Hypomecis > Hypomecis atomaria. The sequence continues at coordinate 10,243,879 of OZ023310.1, forward strand.
CGGAAATTCTTAATGTAGTTAGGTACCTACATACTATTCTGACCATTTGGTACTATGAGCAACCCAAAATAGGGTTAATTCCTGCGAGATTATTAATTGGCATTATGACTAAAAAAACATGAATAGTCTGTCAGATAGACTATCAAAAAATATCAGACACGTATTTTTCCTTTTGTCAATTAAACAAAAATTGACGAAGATATAACCCTTCAAAGTTCCGCGTGACGTCACAAGTACCATACGAATGTATGGACTTCTGTAAGAGAGGTGACGTCACGACCACCACTCCCAAACTCTGACAAGGTTTATCTTCGTCATTTGTTGTTTGATTGACAAAAGAAAAAATACGTGTCCAATATTTTTTGATAATCTAACTCACGGACTAATTATAATAATGATTTGTTTACCCAGTCATCATGTCAATTAATTATTACTCAGAACTTTTTTTAGAAGTAGAATCCAATAATTCACTACGGAATAGGAATTTGGGAGATTAATTACCTAAAGTAGGGACAAGATAATAGGTCACTTTTGACATTTCATTTTATGCAAAGAAAAATATACCTTGTACTAAAGGAATAAAACTCCAAGCCGTATTCGAGAACACTTATCGGTCGTCGTCAATATTGTTTTCATGAGTTTTATTCCTTTAGTGTAAGGTATATTTTTCTTTGCATTCATGAACTGTCAAAAGTGACCTATTAAAATGACTCCACTTTACCTACTTAATTGAAAGAAGGAACGCGAGTAGGAAGGTAATTTTTCATAATACTGTACTGTACCAGCCTTTTTAACAGTCCACTGCAGGACGTAGGCCTACCCACGAAGGGTGATTGGGCCATATCCACCACGCTAGCCCAGTGCGGGTTGGTGGATTCACAAACGCCATCGAATTTCTTCTACGGACGTATGCAGGTTGCCTCACGATGTTTTCCTTCACCGAAAAGCCAGTGGTGTGAAATTCCGTACATAAATTCCAAGGAATTCATTGGTACGGGACCGGGATTTGAACTCACGACCTCAAGATTGTAAGGTTGGTGTGACTACCACTAGACCACCACGACTTTTTTTCCATAATAGGCACAGTAAAATAACGTGATAGCAAAATAAAGTTTTCTACAATTTCATAATTACAAGTTAAGTTATGAAATAATTGTGAAATTTGTGCAAGTGACACCTACTCGTACATAACATAATAATTATAGCTTATCGTATCAACAAATTATTCAGATCATAGGTCAACACTTAAGCCACAGAATAAATAATAGTACTCGTAGTTAGAATACAACTGAGATGAGATGAACAGGATTAGGTGTGTGAGGAAATTATCTAACAAAAAAAATGCTCCAAAACTTATAAAAACTTTTCATCATAAATATCATACAAGAAACTGATACTTTGTCTACTGATGATAAATAAATCATACCTAATAAATCAAGTCTGCCCAAGTCGCCTAGAACGTGGGCAGAAGTTTTTGAAAGTTGCATAATGCTTGCTCAATATTGAACTAGTTTGGTTTGGTGGATTAAACCATTTCAATTCAATTCCTTACATTTATTTGTTTCAAAAATTATGTTCATAGTATTGTACTTAGCACAAACTAGCGCAGCCTGCATGCTGGGCACGCTGCCAAGCTGCCAAGTGGCAGTGGGCTTGAGCATTTGGATTATCTTTAGACCTTCAAGGATCTGTGGATGGTCCAATTGCTTTTTATGTAGTAGTAGTGTATGTAATTTTAGCTTATAAAGTAGTAATTGTATTTATTGTAGTTAATAAAGGCACTTTTGCCCGTTAAAAAACAAACTTAGTTGCATACTGATATTTAAAGAGTATAGAACACCATGTTCTTGGCGTCGGCGTCGTGGCGTAATATCCAAATATCCAAAAAAATAGTTCAAGTTTTAAACTGAACCTTGCGGGCCGTATGCTGCATTATTTTATAAATGCGGACCTGCACTTGGGCAGCTATGCAATTAACCATTGAAGCTTGCGTTGGCTAAACGCCAAGATACGGTCTGCTGCCTGCCACTGCCATTAGTGTTCGAATTATAAACTTTGATAGAATTTACTAAACTAATCATGTTGATTCACTACTGCGACGAAATATTAGAAATAATCACCCACCGGTGGGTGTAGGGGTAATTCCTGTTTACCCATGCACCCACTGCGTCAAAGTAGAATTAATTAAGTATGAAAATATCGATTTATTTTTTCGATAATTTATAAAATATATATGTCGGAGATAGTCATTGTTCCCGCCGACCGACATCGTCATTAGTGGTTGCGGGCTCAGTGGGCGTCATCAGGGTAAAATGCGAGCACAAAACACAATTTTATTATCACTACTTATTTTAGTTCAAATTTTAGGTTTGTTTACACATTAGTTCTGATGAATTCACGATAATGCAATGTAAAATCAACTGTTAAGACCGAGCAGCGAGTTCGGGGCACCGATCTTACTTTTCTTAACCACACAACAACGTTCCAACCCGATCGTTTGCTCCCGCGCAAAAGCCTCGCACCAACTGTCAACCAAAACAAGCCAAGATGGCGCCTCGACCTCGCTCGAGGCAAGTACTCTGCTCTGATTGGTCGTTACGTACAAAGTGTACTACAATACTCTTATTTTTTTATTGAATTATTGAGATTTGAAGTTATAAAAAATGTAACAAATCAATTGAGATTAAATTAAGAGTTTTCAAAGTAATTATAATGTAAACAAACACTATTGTGATTTACGTATGCAAACAACAATCAACTCGACTCATAGCTTCCTCCGACACGGCCTTCCTGACGTATTACACGCCCTCGTGTGATGTTGAAGGCAGCGCATCATGTGCAGAAAAGAAAGAAATTCTTGTAGAGCTCGGCCACTCCTGACGACACGTTTGTAGTTCGTTTTTCACGTTACGCGTTCTGCCGTTGACAATATCGAAATGGCCTCCTCGCCTTTGAATGGCCACCTCGCCTTTTTTTTTTTTTAGTTTGGCCAACTCGCCCTTTTTTATTTTGGCCAACTCGCCATTCAAAGGCCACCTCGCCTTATACAAATCTTAACAGCTACCTCGTGATGCGCCACCATCAACCTATAGGATTTCTTACAAAACAACTTGAGTATTCGCCACACACAGTCTGAAAGCTAACGACTTCAAACAAAATAAATGTAGTGTAAAAATCTTACCATCATATTCATCTGACAGGCATGGATCTGGCTCGGTAGGACACACAAGATTGGGGGAACTTGAATTTTACCCTCTGACATTTCAGATCCCAGAAACTGGACCTGCTTCCTTAGAAAGCTCATTTTTTTTCATATTGAACGAAGCTTCAGTGCCACTAAGAGACCGTCCACTAATGACGAGACCGTCTATGTAGACAGTCACATAGGAGTGCGATAAGCCATATTAATAGCTCTCTGATATATAGAGGGGACATTTAGAAGGCCCAATGGCATCACAGTAAACTCATGACGAGCGTCGGGGGTAACAAAAACGGTTACCTTCATAGATTTTTACTCTATGGTTATAGGAACTTGATACCATCTACTATCCATGTCAACACACGTGTAAAATTCTGCGCCTGATAACCTCTGAACTTGACCGCCGATTAGACATAAAGGATACTGGTCATAGACTGTATTAGAATTTAATTCTCAGTAGTCTATGATCATTCAGCTAATGCCATTGCGCTTTTTGACTAAAAGTATCTGAAGAAGGGCGATTTGCTCGGTCTAATAACTCTAGCAGATAATTACTCACTACACCTATTCTATACTGACTTCTGCTTTTCAGGGCTCAAGTGATATGGTCGCTGTTGTACGATTTTGATAGGATCTATTAAATTTATTTCCAATTCACCTGTCTTTACTCTACTAGTAGGTGTGGCTCCAACGAATGAGTTCTTAAAGCAGCTAAGAAGTTTTGTTAGTTGTTGTTAAGGTATCCACGTCGTCAAAGACAGCCGCCACGTTACCTACACCGCAAATATGAACAGTACAGGAATATAGAAAGTTGATCACTCGATATGTGTACGGATAACCCTAAGGCCAATAAATCGTGACATTCGTGACCAATAAGATTATTGTTGTTTAAGTAATCAATCGTCAGGTACGAGTATAATGTGAAACGAAATATCTACGTCATGACTATTAAGAACTTGCAAACGTACCCTCTGTCATGGTATAAAAAATGTACCTACGTATAAACGATACACCAGATACTCCATTGTACAATTGCAGACCCTAAAGCCGAAGCAATCAAGGCGAAACTGAAATACCAAAAACTGGGCTGCATCGCTTTCGCCCGCTCCGTAAACCCGTCACACAATAACATTTCGACCCCATGTCTTAGGCATTAGGTCGAAACTTCAGTAAACACCTCCCTTGCGCCTCACGCAAATCTGTCTGAATGTAGCGAATGCTAACCGCAGTGCGTTTCCAGTCCGTAGATAAACCGTCCCCGATTAAGGAAAATTCTAAATATTTTTTTACCCCAGTCTAAATAATAATTGCGCGCTGAAACGTACCAACAAATTTACGAGAGATGCCTTCTTTAATTTAGGAACAATCGGCACCGGAATCAAAACAAAATAAGAACCGCTCACCAAATTGCGTAATTTTTCCGATGACAGGTTTCAGGCCGCATGTACATTTACTCAGTTCACAACGCTAGGTGCAGCGGCGGTGGGCTGAGCGCTGCTGCTTGCAACTGGCAATGTTTTTGAGCACCGCGATGTGACATGGGCCTCAAAACCACATTTGTATTAAGACACCAGGGGCCGCCTAGTAACGGCCTAACGGCCGCGTTTCCACAAGCGTAACATTTTGTTGAAACAAAACTTAACCGTTTATTAATTTAGCGTATTACTTGCGATAAGAGAAAGCTGTTGCATTTTACTGCGGGTAATTAGTTTACGTTGCATTTTACTGCGGGTAGTTAGTTATTTAGAAAAAAAAACATTGCGAGTGGCCCATGTGTGCAATTATCTAAGATACAACCATTTCCTCCTTACCCAACCTAGCCCATCGTTACATCGGAAAAGTGAATAAACGGCTTGCATATTGTAATGTTGCAAACGGGGAAGCCGTTTGCAGCACCACAATATGCAGCAAGGGATTGCCTTTTTTACGGTTTGACCGTAATCATTTTTAATGTCTACGCATGTTTCCAACGTATCATACCGAGCAAGAGAAAAAATCTTTAAATTCTACCCACATTATGTAGGGAAAAGCTATCTGAGAAAAATATGTTGCAACAGGACCTTTCAAAGCCTTACTTAGTATGAGAATTAATTTACTTCCCTGTTTATCACGATCAAATGAGCAGATATCCGTTGCTAGCTAGGCCCGGGCATCAATGTCAGCATCTTCCGCTTGAAGTATAGGCACCGTAATGCTTTTATCCTTCGGTAATCGGTGGATCGGTTAGCGCCTCCACCAATAACCTCATGCTGGTTTGTTGCGCTTTAAATAACGCACGCCATCCTTCTTTTGCCGCTGTCTGTTCACTCACGTTTTGTGCCTGCACCGATCCCCACTTCTGATGTCGGAGATAGTCATTGTTCCCGCCGACCGACATCGTCATTAGTGGTTGCGGGCTCAGTGGGCGTCATCAGGGTAAAATGCGAGCACAAAACACAATTTTATTATCACTACTGATTTTAGTTCAAATTTTAGGTTTGTTTACACATTAGTTCTGATGAATTCACGATAATGCAATGTAAAATCAACTGTTAAGACCGAGCAGCGAGTTCGGGGCACCGATCTTACTTTTCTTAACCACACAACAACGTTCCAACCCGATCGTTTGCTCCCGCGCAAAAGCCTCGCACCAACTGTCAACCAAAACAAGCCAAGATGGCGCCTCGACCTCGCTCGAGGCAAGTACTCTGCTCTGATTGGTCGTTACGTACAAAGTGTACTACAATACTCTTATTTTTTTATTGAATTATTGAGATTTGAAGTTATAAAAAATGTAACAAATCAATTGAGATTAAATTAAGAGTTTTCAAAGTAATTATAATGTAAACAAACACTATTGTGATTTACGTATGCAAACAACAATCAACTCGACTCATAGCTTCCTCCGACATATATAATAAATAAAAAATAAATCGATACGTTAATTGTTGTTAAAAGTTAACCGAATATAAACAAAAAGATAATATTATCGGCTATCAAAGAAATTATTTATTCTACTGCTCGTGGAAAAGACCCACTTCTCGTTATTTAACCACTACAAGCAGTTGTGTATAAAAATAACCCAACTACCTACCTATTTATAAAAAATCACAAAATAGTAAATTTTTCTTCAGTTTTTCTTAGTCTAAATGTTTTTTAGACTTTTACTACTATTTAGTTGAAATTATATAATAATCTAATAGTATAAATGTCGCAAGTTCCGGTTGTAACTTTCAACAATGGTCAGACTATCCCAGCAGTGGGATTGGGAACATGGAAGGTGAGTTTTTTTTGCGTGAACTCCAGCAACGCTTTGGGAGGGCAGATATATCTTCGGCATGATGCAAAGCGTTGTAAAGTAAGGCGGAGCGAAAAACACTTTATTTTTAAATATTAAAATTCCTTCATTACCAATTATTATGTTAAGGAGTATTTGTGCAAAAGAAAATGGCCGATTATTAAATTCCTGTGTTAGGTACCAATTATTTATTGACCTAGATCTTGTAAAGTCGACCCAGACTTTGTACAGTAGCCCAAAAATAGCTTTTAAATATTGTAAATAATATAAAAAGAAAACAACGGCATTTAATGCTTAATTATTGTGGAATTTCATATTTTCTAATTTTAATTTTGTTCAAGGCCACCATCACGCCGCCATATTTTACAAGCAATGTCAAAAGATCATAAGATTCGAATTTAATTATGAAACTCCTTCAAATAGACATACATAGGTAATTGTTATGAAAGAAAATTATAGGAAAATGATTTTCCAAAACAAATAAAGCAAATATTAAATACTGTAGGAGTACAAGGTAATGGCCCAATTTCGATGTATTTTTGCATTATCTCTTTTAAGCGTGAATCAAATATTTTAGTCTAGAGGTAGTGACACCAGCCTTACAATCGTGAAGTCGTGGGTTCAAATTCCAGTCCCGTACCAATGAGTTCTTTGGAATTTATGTACGGAATTTCACACCACTGACTTTTCGGTGAAGGAAAACGTGAGGCAACCTGCATACGTCCGTAGAGGAAATTCAATGTCGTATGTGAATCCACCAACCCGCACTGGGCCAGCGTGGTGGATATGGCCCAATCACCCTTCGTGGGTAGGCCTACGTCCTTCAGTGGACTATTAAAAAGGCTGGTACAGTACAGTACAGTAAATATTTTTCCCCAGTCTGAACCAGGCGAAGTAACTCAAGCAGTAAAAGACGCCATCGACGCGGGTTACCGCCATATTGACTGCGCGTACCTCTACGGAAATGAAAAGGAGGTTGGCGACGCTATCGCGGCGAAGATAGCAGAAGGAGTTGTTAAAAGGTAAAACCATGGCTATTTCGCTGAAGAAATTGTTGTATAGGCCGCGCCACACAAGTTGGCGGAAATGAAGTTAGCTACAAGTTGCGCAATATCCAATCAACGCACGGCTTTGTGTGAGCTACAGTCAGAATTGGATATTGCGCAGCTTGTACCAATCTTCATTTCCGCCAACTTGTGTAGCGCTGCCTATACCTATTATAAAAGACTCTCTCTCTCTCTAACAAAAGAAAAGCTAGCTATTTTGGGGAAAATAGATGAAAACCTCATTTTGAGTATGACCATAGCTAACTAAATTACTGAAAAAATAATAGTTCTACTTACAGAAGATTTAATTTTACTCCCTAACGAAATTGAAGGTCCCAATGTTAATTTCTTTCCATTTGTTACCGTGTGGCTTGCACAATTCTACATCTTACTTCTGTTTCGCTTTCAAAACAAAATTTAAAATATTTCATCTCCTCTAAGACTCTATTCAAATATCTTTCTTTCAGAGAGGATCTTTTCATCACTTCTAAACTATGGAACACTTTTCACCGTCCGGACCTCGTGCGGGGCGCTTTAATGGAGACTTTGAAGGACTTAAACCTCAAATACCTCGATCTGTACCTCATTCACTGGCCGCAGGCTTACAAGGCTAGTGATATTTATGATCATTTTGTCGATAAATTGATTTTATTGTAGGAAAATTTTATATACCTACTTAAATGTTTAATTTGTTTAGCAATATTCATGAGCTACTTTGTCAAAGGATGTGCTAAAATCTTAGGTTATTGTATTCTTTTACATTATTCAAGGTACAAGGCCACACATAAGTGTTAAATAAAATAGGTCTGACTATTGAGCCTTGTAGTACACCGGTTCGGATTTCCCTCAAGTTCACGTTTAATAACTTTAAAAATTCCGACTGAATTTCATCAAGTTATTTATTGTGAACTTTGTAAACTATGAGTAAAAAAGTTACAAAATGATATTTGAATTGAGTCTACAAAAAGTAATGGGATCAAAACCAACAAACGGTTATCCTTATCCTTACTTAATATTATAAATCCGAAAAGTTTGTTGGTTTGTTGGTTTGTTACTCTATCACGCGCCAACGGAGCAACGGATTGACTTGATTTTTGGCATGGATATAGTATAAAAGGCGGAAGGAGCTTTAGGATACTTTTTATCCCGAAAAATTTCATAGTTCCTGTAGGACAGGACAAAAACCCTCGAAAGCGAAACTGTCGCCACTATTACAAAGACGCTAAGTGATTAATTCCTCTATGACGCTAATATGGACTAACGAAACGTCACAGCCAAACGTAATTAGATGACAGGTGACATTGTCTGCAGACTTTTATAAATCACAAGTAGCGTGGCAAGGCGACAAATTGTTTTTCTACCATTATATCCCCTTGAAGAGGAAATAAAGTATGGATTGAAAATGACAACTGACATTAAAATTGGATAAAATGTTATTTTCCCTCTGCATGCTACATGTTACTATGACGTTTAATACCAGGCCGTCATTTTGTCTGACATTAAAAATATTTTTAAATATTCTAACATTAGAGGTTCAACATGTTTTTTTTATTCTACCTTTATGGTACAGAATCATCATACTTTAATATTATCAATCCGAAAAGTTTGTTGGTTTGTTCCTCTTTGACGCAGCAACGGAGCAAAAGATTGACCTGATTTTTGGTATGGATACCTATGGTTTAAAAGACAGAAAGTGATAATAGGATACTTTTTATATTTCGAGAAAATTCGTGATTCCCATGGGATAGGACAATAACTGTTTCTCAGCAATGGAGCAACGGATTGACTTGATATTTGGGGTGGGCATAGTTTGGAAGACGGAAAGTGACTTGGGATACTTTCCATCCCGAAAAAATTGTGGTTCCCGTAGGACTTAACGATAAATTTTTCTCAGTAACGGAGCAACTTGCCTTGGCATATTGCATGAATATAGTTTGAAAGACTAAAAGTGACATAGGCCACTTTTTATCGCAAAAACTTTAACAGTTCCCGTAGGATAGGATAAAAACTAAGTGAGTGGGCTGCGGTAGCAGCCGTCTAAGCGCCAGAAATAACCTGTCATGGCAAGTTTAGGACGTTCCCACATATTTCGCACTCCTTCGCGGCACTCAACAGCACTAGCCCAGACTCAGGCTCCATAACGGAGCTTGCGCTCTCGCCATAGTGACGGAGTGTTTCGGAGCACAAGACACATCGTCATCCACCACTCGGGACTAACCAGTACTGAACGTCAGACAGCATTCCAACGCCCTGGTCCCAGTGCAGTGGGTCAGTCATAGTAGCCCAGCGCCTGCCTCTTCAACTGCAGAGGGCAGTGAGAACGGCAATCGCGATACCGACACCTCTCTTCCCCTGCAGCCCCACTGCGTCTGCCAACACGTTGACGGCCTAGCGGAAGGTAGGGTAGGTGGCGGCACCCACACCACCAGTTCCATATATCCCACCGCGGCCCCTTATCCTCGGCTGTCATATCAGAGTCCAAGAAGCAGCCTTGCTTTATGAAACTAAGAAAGGTTATTCCCAGCAAGTAACTGGAGATAGAGAGACAGAAAAGAAGCCACACCCAGCGCAGCAGGAGGAGCTGTAGTTCATATGCCTGGCAGACGGAGCAGCACTAGAGCAAAATCTTAACGAGAAATTAACATATTTACAGACGGCAGTAAAATTAAAGGGAAAGTTGGGGCGGCATTATCCATTTGGGATGATGCAGCTGAGATCAGTACCCGCAAGCTGAAATTGGCCGATTGGTGCTCTGTGTAACAGGTCGAGTTATTGGCACTTCTTGAGGCTACCGAAAAAGCAAAAATCTTTTGTGACTCCAGGTCTGCACTGGAAACGGTAGTTGGCGTATCTTCCCTCCATTCCTTAGCAGTAAATTCAAAGCTAACATAAAGTTACTACACGCACAAAATAAAATAGTGAAACTTTATTGGATTAAAGCGCACGCGGGGATGGAGGGAAATGAGAGAGCGGACCAGCTAGCAAAGGAAGCAGCACTGCACTCGAAGTGCAGACCTATTTACGATAACTGCCCCGTTTCATTCGTCAAGCGAGAAATCCGAAAGGACTCTCTTGACGAGTGGAACCGGCGGTATCAGGATGGACACACAGCGGCGGTAACCAAAACATATTTTCCGGATGCAAGGGCGGCATACAAGATCGTAAGAGAAATAGCACCTGTGGGAATCATAACTCAAGTGCTGACGGGGCATGGTGAGTTTCCCCAATACTTACATCGATTTAAGTTGAGGGAAAGCCCATCGTGCATCTGTGAACCCACAAAAGAGGAGACTCCACTGCACATAATCTTGGAATGCCCAGTTTATGGAAAGCAGAGATTTGATTTAGAACAAAAAATTGGAATTAATCTAACACGAAAAAACCTTAGAAACAATTTTATCGAATTTTTGCACAAATATTTGTAAAAAAGCAATACTTAATTAGGAACAAGTAGGTATAAACTTTGCTGTACCATTGTAATGTTTATTATAACTGCAAACAGCCAAAAACATTGAAATATAGGTATACTTAGTTTTTATTCATTTGTAATTAAGACCCCTGATCATGTCAGGGATATTTCGCGATATAATAAAAAAAACTCCTCGGATGCAGCGTCGCAAGAGCGGCACTGCAGCCCGCCTAAGTTGCGACACTCCTCATAAGGCATGCAACCTACCGGCCATCCTCTCAGCTGCTTTAGTTAAAAGCGGCTGAAACTCGAGTGCCAGCCTCTAAGCTTCCTTGGGGGAAAAGACCCAAAGAAGAGGGAGACTTCGAGCGCCGCCTTTTCAGCTGCCTCAGACCTCCCCCACGACAAGGCGGGAATACACGGGGGGGTTGTATATACACTCCAACCGTAACTTAACCAACAAAAGCATTCCTCTATCTAAGGTATTTTGATATTTGTCAGTTAGGTTAGGTTTCGCAGCCGACATAAACATAAGCCAAAATCAAAATACAACGCGGGCGAAGCCGTGGGTAAAAGCTAGTTATCTATACAATCGAATGCTTTGCTGAAATCTTTATCTGCTCCAATCCTTTTCTTACAATACTAAGTAAGTAAGAACATGTTAATTTATTGTTACTAAAGTGATGTATAATTCGTTTTTAGGAAGGAGGGGACATATTACCAACAGACGACAAAGATAACCTCATATACTCTGACGTGGACTACGTGGACACTTGGAAGGCTTTAGAGCCTCTCGCTAGGGAAGGGCTGGTGAAGAGCCTCGGATTGTCGAACTTCAACGCCAGGCAGGTCGACAGGATATTGAAGGTTGCGACTATCAAACCGGTCGTCAATCAGGTCAGAGACTTTTCAGATTCATGTATTTTGGCACCCGAAACACAGTTTTAATACTAGTTCGGTGTCAATGAATTCACGATGAATTTGTGATCATAATGTTATCAGTTAAATAATAGTAGTTTATGCAACTGTCATATAATGAGTCACTCGTTACTATTATGAAACTCGCTGCGCTCGTTTCATAAACTCACACTCGTGTTTTAATACCCGTGTTATATGCAGTTGCATACACTACTTTATCTTCACTAATAAAAATAAAATAAAACATATTGCGAAACACTAAATTCACGCGTACGTGTATTGTCACAGTGAACTTGGCGCCATTAAAATCTAACCAATGAGAGCGCAGCTGCGCGCGCAGGGCCAATCAGGAGCGAGCGCGCGATGTTTTAATGAGATTTTACGATATCGATGTGGATATTATAACATCATGTGAAATTGCTTAAATTGAGTGTTTTGTTGTCTGCGCTATTACAGTAGTCATTATAAGTCAAGTATTGGAAACATAAGTAGAATGTTACAACATTATAGTCTGACCGTTTAACTGAGTCCTCGCCTGCGCGGTACAGAGGCGCGGGGGTAGACGACAAAGGGGACTGAGACAGGTGCGACCCGCCGCTCGCACCGCCGCTCGCACCTGTCTCAGTCCCCTTTGTCGTCTACCCCCGCGCCTCTGTACCGCGCAGGCGAGGACTCAGTTAAACGGTCAGACTATGGTGTAGATAAATAATTTAAAATTTATATTTATTTACAGCAAAAACTTTAACACAAAACATAGTAAACGTGACAAACATAGTAAACACAATACACAATTTCAATTCATTCTACCTAAAATCATTGTCACAAACCGGTCCCAACTCAAGCGTATGGTTGGTTCACATTTTACATTCACCACATTTTTGTTAACAGAATCACAGTCAATAAGATTACAGTCAATAAAAGATTACGGTCAATAAGATTGCAGTCTACAGCCCATATATGAGCTGCTTCGTTCGGAGTCTATCTTTGCGTTATCGAATCAGAAATGAAGAGATCCGTAACAGAACCAAGTCCACCGACATAGCCCAGTGGATTGGCTAGTTGAAATGGCAATGGGCAGGTCACATGGCGCAAGGATTGATGTCCAACGGTCGTAAAGTTCTCGAGTAGAGACCATGTACCGACAAGGTGAAAAAATAACGTCATCAAGACCGCAGGATTGCACTAGATGCAAGCCGTTTCCAACCGGTCTTACTGGAGATTCATAGAGAAGGATGGTTGGGTGGAAGGGTTTCCAAAGTTGTTTTCGGGATTGCCTAGATTTAACACTGAAATCGTAACTTTTAAAATTTAAAATGACCTACAGGTGGAGTGCCATCCATACCTCAATCAAAGACGCCTGAAGGAGTTCTGCGAAGCTCGTGGCATCAAGCTAACAGCTTATTCTCCCCTCGGCTCTCCCGACCGTCCGTGGGCCAAACCTGAGGACCCACTGCTCATGGAGGACCCTAAACTCAAGGCAATTGCCACGAGGCTTGGCAAGACTGTCGCCCAGGTGCTTATTAGGTGAGTGCTCTCCGTTTTCCTCATGTCTGAGGGTCGTAACCGCCACTACACACATCGAGTGAGGTAAATTGAAGAATTGCAATTTTTAAAACTGATAACCACATGTTGTGCATGACCACCAACTCGATTGACGGTAGCGACGTTGTCCAAGAGAAGCACGCAGACTTAAAAAATACTTATTTACACCGACTTTTAAAAGTTTTAGATTATAATACCTACTCGTATCTCTCAGAAAACAGGATGTCGATTTTTCTTTGATGCGTACGAAGCAGTTGACTCTGAACATTTCACTCAAAATTTTAGATTCGTACGGCCAGGAAATAGAACGGATAGACTGTTCTATTCCCTGGTAGTGGGAATCTAAAATTTTGAGTGAACTGCTTGGTACGTATCGAAGGAAAATAGTGTAGGGTAGTCCTGAGGCGTTTTCTACTTGTACGGATAAGTAACCATACAAGTAGAAAGAATATATATAAAAGTACTCTTTGGTTACTTACAAACTGTGGGGGATTTACCAGCAAGCTGAATAGGCTGGAGCTTAGAGCGGCAGATTTTAGGACAAAAACAACAACAATAAACCCTTCATTGAAACTAGCGTGAGGATTCATTATTAAATTTTATATGAAAAACCGGATACACTCACGATAATATTTAAAACGGCCGAGCCGCTATGCGCCCGACCGGTTTCGAAGTAGTTAGTACTTCTTCATCAGGGAATACGCGCGCCCCCGATGACGGACGCCCGCGCACTGCAGTTAGCGGCTCGGCCGTTTCAAATATTATCGTGAGTTTATCCGGTTTTTCATATAAAAATTGAACAACAATAAAATTTGCGCCGGGGCAAAAATTCAAGTTATTTCTTTGTTTGTTATTTCAGATACCAAATCGACCGCGGAGTGATCGTGATCCCGAAGTCCGTGACCAAGTCCCGCATCCAGTCTAATTTCAACGTGTTCGACTTCAAGTTATCCAAGGAGGATATGGCATTGATCGACTCATTCGACTGCAATGGACGATTCGTGCCAATGACTGCGTAAGTCGAATCAATTCACTTATTAACCGACTTCCAAAAGGAGGAGGTTCTATGTTCGTGTGTATGTATTTTTCTTTGTATATTACATATACAAAAAAATACATAATATAGACGAACATAGAACCTGCTCCATTTTAGAAGTCGGTTAAAAATTGAAGATAATACAAAATAAAATTAATGTAAATATTTTTGTTGCAGAGCTCTGGGACACAAGCATCATCCATTCGAAAACGATGAATTTTAGATAGGTACATATAGGATAGGCCCAATTATGGTGGCGCCATTGTAAATTTAATAGCAACGTAAAAAGTGTTCTCTCTGTCGAATGCATAAAATGAAAAATAAACAGAAATAGTATAATTAGCTATTATAATTACGATGGTGTCTTCATAATTGTGTCTGGTGAGAAAAAGAAAGTATAAAAATAGGTACCTAAAAAATAAAAAAATAAACATTTTTTAAGCAAAATCCTTGTTTTCTTTGGAACCTTAAAAATATCTTTTTTATTTAATCTTTATTAAAACGATGCAGTTTTACACATTCGGTCAAAGAATCCCTATGTATGCTTAAATCTAAAATTACGCAACGGATTTTGATGCGGTTATTTTTTAATAGATAGAGTGATTCAAGAGGAAGGTTAATATGTATAATACACCTGCCTGTGCGAAGCCGGGGCGGATCGCTAGTATATAATAATTAGGTAACTGTGCCAGAATTAGATGCAAAGCGAATTTCCTATACAGACGGACAGCGGAGTCTTAGTAATAGGGTCCCGATTTTACCCCTTGGGTACGGAACCCTAAAAACATTGCTGATTATTTTAAATATTCAAGAAGTTTGATAACATTAAAAGTTTTGTTTCTATACCTGTTCATAATTAAGTTGCCCGTCTTGCCTTCCTTTCCCCATGCTTTACACATTCAGTCAACTTTCTGTGCCAAAATCAAGTGCAAAGCAAAGAAGGATGCAGAGACTTGACCTGTCAAAACATTTTTATTTAATTTTTTTGCAATCATTGAACTAAACATCTTTTCTAATCATGATATGTGCTTCAAAAACATAGTGATTTAATGCTGTTTTAATTTCACTAATTAAAATTAAAATTAGACCACCACAAAAATTACAATGATTTTTTATTGTTTTTACCATCTAAATCCTCTACCAATGCTTGTGTGGTCAAATATTTTAAAACTTCATTAAAAACAAACGTACATATCAGGACAGTTTTAGAAGCGTCATAAATTACTCTGACGAACATAACATTTTTAGAAATAAACTTGGGAGAAAATGAGTGTATTCATAAACAACAGGGCCCTATTTTATAAAACTACAAGTTACAGGCTACAGGTAAATTACTGGCAACATTGACGGAATCCGCATTCGTGATTGGTCGAGCCTGCGTCATTAATGTCAATTTGCCTGTAGAATTGTAACTTGTAGCTTTATAAAATTGGACCCAGGTATTCGTGTGTATGAGCTGCCGACATCCTTCTTTCCTATTTTTCAAAAAAATGGCACTTTAATCGCGACATCTTGGAAATAAATAGTGTTAAAAATAGTCACTTTGAATAGTTGAATGCTCTCAACGCCTACGCTTATTGCAACGGCATTGCATTCAAGATCGAAATTAAAAATTGGCCAAGTGCGAGTCTGAGTTATGCAGCTGAGTTCCGTAGGTATATAGAAAGTAATAAAGTTTATTTTTAAGCTATTGCATAGCTTCTATCGCGGGCATTGAGCGCGGGGACCGAATCCAGAAATTCCGTAACGAAAAAACCTCACGCTCCCCACTCCGACGGGCAAGGAGGTGTGGCTTGAAGGCCGTGCATCGTCTAACAACGTTTCAGTTCGGCAGTCTTCGACACGGCGTTGTGTGCGATTAGACGTATTGTACGACTCTACGAAACTCGCACGAATCGAGACGAGCTGCTCCGAAAATGCTATGCAATAGCTTTACCGCGGCAGTCCCCGAGTGCCACACGTCTTTTTTTCTTGATTTTTCTTCTTTTTGCACTTTGCATAGCATTTTAACTAGTTTCAAAAACTTACACTAGGTACACAATTTTAAGTACGTAGCTCTGCCTTTTGCGTTAGTTTAAAACTGTGCTGCAAAAGGCAGTGTCTTCCAGATGGGTCAAGTGCAAGTACAAACAAACCAAGAAGTCGCTTTACAATACAAAAAAGAGCATTTGTGTTAGTGTGTGTGTGTGTGTGTGTGTGTGTGTGCGCGCGCACGCGCACATAGTGTCTGTGTGAGTGTACGTGCGCGTGTGATGGTGTGTGAGTGCGTGTTATAGTTATTGCGGTAGTGCATTCAGTTGAAGAATGTTTTATTCTAATTTCAATGATATATACAGGGTTATCAGCTTGTATAGGCCGCGTCACACAACTTGGCGGAAATGAAGTTATCAATATCCAACGCGCGGCTTTGTGTGAACTTCAGTTAGGATTGGATATTGCGCAGCTTGTAGCTAACTTCATTTCCGCCAACTTGTGTGGCGCGGCCTATACTAAGCCCAAAGGCGGTGATTCATCATGGGGCCTGCCTGATGTTCGAGAAAAAAATCAGCTGTTCCTAACAAGATTGCAACTTGTTATCGGCAAAACATATGGAACAGTTTTTTTTAATAACCTAACACTATACTCGGAATTTTAATTTGATTCCAGATTTGACATTAGCTACTGTCATTTTTGACAGTATGTACTGTCAAAAACTGTCAAAAATGACAGTAGCTAATGTCAAATCTGGAATCGAATTAAAATTCCGAGTAGGTATAGGTAAGTAGGTACCTATTATTGTAAATATAATTGTGACATAGTTTAACGCTGAGTTATACACAACGTTGCCTTCTTATTATGTCGATTTTGGTTTCTTAAAAAAAAATATATGATGAACTTAAAAATGATTTGTATGTATGGTACATGTGCAAAGAAATAGGAAAAAAGTAAACTTTTTAAAAGGGTTTAATTTTTTTGTTTTACACGCGGGACCCTAAATGCATCTTAAATAGTACACTGACTCTGCTAGCCTCTTTGACATCTATAAGTCAAGACAATGAATTTAAAATAAACAACAAGGTATTTTGATAAATAATTAACCTGACGTTGTACATCACATGTCAGGCGTTTGACCATAGCTCACTGATGATAAGTGACAATTTGACAAAGATGTTTACACATGAGTACCTACGTTCAACTGCAAAATAAATTTGGGCGTGGCCACTTTAGCCGCAATGATAGCATTATTCCATTACAAAATCCAAAGTGTTCGAGAGTCTAAAATTCCGAAGGCAGCAGTGGGCAGGGCACATAGCGCGGAGAGCTGATGTCCGATCTGGCCGCAAAGTTTTCCAATGGAGATCACCGGCAAGCGCAGCGTAGGACGTTCGCTGACTAGATGGACAGACGAGACAGGATGCAAGTCGCTTCCAACAGGCCTTATTGGATATTTATAGGGGAGGTCTATGTCCAGCAGTGGATGTCTTACGACTACTGATATGATGACGTTAAACCACTCAAGCTACAGTACCGTATACTAAGCGCCAAATAAGTCGGCGGATGGGAAATTAGGCGCAGAATGCTGCGCAAAAGCCGAAATATAGGTATGCGCGGGGGCCAGAGAGACTCGCGCCAGGGTACTCCCGCGCTTTCCCTACGCCCGTGCTCACCACTACGCCACGCAGCGTCGGCATTGCGCACACATGCGCAATAATTAGCGAATCACGGCGAAGTGTCATCTGCGGCTAACTTCTCATCCGCCGATTTGTGTGGCGCTCAGTATACCTACCGTACCAGCCTTTTTTACCGACTTCCCAAAAGGAGAAGGTACTATGTTCGTTTGTTTGTTTATTTTATATGTTCATCGATATTTTCGCCAATTGTGAACCGATATAAAAAAATCTTTTTTAGTTCAAAGGAATATACTTCCGAGGTGGTCCCATTTAAATTTTATAGAAATCGGCTGAGCCGTTTTTGATAAATCAACAAAAATGTACGTGGATGTCACATCGATTCGTGCAAATTATTCGAATTCTCTACACGGTAGAAGTCGGTTTTGCGATTTTTGCGAAAAAATATTATTTTTAATAGTCCACTGCAGGACGTAGGCTTACCCACGAAGGGTGATTGTGCCATATCTACCACGCTGGCCCAGTGCGGGTTGGTGGATGCACACACACCATCCTCACGATGTTTTCCTTCACCGAAAAGCCAGTGGTGTGAAATTCCGTACATAAATTCCAAGAAATTATTTGGTACGGGATCGGGATTTGAACCCACGCCCTCACGATTGTAATAATATAAGGCGGGTGGTTTGGTACCAAGCTACAGTGATAGCATTTTACTTTAACTACGGCGAAAATAACTATGAGTATAATTATTTTATGACAAAAACGTATCATACACCCCAAATCAAAGTAGTGAACAAACTAAAAATTTAACCTACTTTAAAAAATGGAGGTTCTCAATTCGACTGTGATCTTTTTGAATGTAGGTAGGTATGTTACGCGATTGTGTAATTTCTTATACAGAGTGTTTGGGTTCTAACTAGCGATATGCCATTGTACTCATCATTGTAAGCAACTTTTACTAAGGTACCAACCTCGGAATCGCAAAAAAAACAGCTGTTCCATAAATTTTGTCTCGATTCGATGAACATTTGGTATGGAACAGCTGCCCGCTGTCGCCCCTGCCCCCGCACCGCAACCGCTGTCATCGCGAGCGCTGCGCGCCGCGGCTCGCAGTGCTATGCGAGACGAGCCCGCGTGCTAGTACTCCAACCTTGAGAAAGATCGCCAAATGCGATCGAAACTATAGTAGTATCCTACTAAAAATCAAACGTGAGTAAAACCTGTGTTTTACTTAATTAAAATGTACGAAAACCACGTTAGTTTCCATAGTGAAATAGAACAGCTGATTTTTTCTTACCATAATGAGTACAATGACATCCTAGAATATCGCTAGTTCAAACCGGAACACACTGTATATATAGATATAGCGCTCATGGCGTAGTTTGACTAGGTGATCGTTAGCGATAATCGAAGTTAAGGAACATTCAGCACGGTCAGTCTTCGGATAGGTGACCGCGGGTGCCATTTACAACTGAGCGCTACCGTGGCTCGGATAACATGTTAAATTGTAGGTCCCGGTTGTTCCATATCAGAGTCCTTCAGGCGGCTTAAAAACTCTGACACCAGGGCTCGCACGGCCTATACGAACTTACTTACGCGATTGTTCTTTAGGTAGGGTAGGTATTGTACAATATAATGAAATACTGATTGTATTTTATCGTATCTTGCATAACATATAATAAATATTAAATAATAACACGCTGTAGTAACAACTGATAACGCAGATAACCCACCCACTTGAACATAAGACTACTTCTCGTTTCTTAATCGCTAGAAACGGTTGTGCCAAAAAAAAAAAAGTAAAAGCAAATTATTATTTTAAAATGTCGCGTGTGCCAGTAGCAACTTTTAACAATGGAAAGACGATTCCTGTAGTTGGATTGGGCACATGGAAGGTAAGTTATTAAATATTAGAACTATATTTTGTATTTTTAGAGAAATCGATCACAGGTGTCACGGTTTTCATTATCATCTCAGGCAGAGGACGTACCTACCGACTTCATACACCCGGGCCTAATAAGTTCTAGAATAAATTAGGTACAATATTACAATATTTACCATTAATGAATAAGAGTTAAAAAGCTGTAGGTATCTAATAGTCGTTTCAAATTGCCCCATTACCATATTGCTACTACTACTACCGCTTAACATAGTCCTCGCCTGCGCGGTACAGGGGCGCCGGGGGAGACGATAAAGGAGGACTAAGACAGGTGCGGGCGGCGGGCCCCAAGCCGAAGATCTACTAATAAAAGCAATAATAATGTTAATTAATAAGAATTTGCAAAAACTGTTTACAAATATCTATTAAATCTAACTTTTAATCAACAAATTATAAGCATAATAAATACTAAAGATGAGTGAAAAATGTTCAAAACTTGTAGATTTAAATTACAAATAAATCAGTGAAGTGATAACCCTTTTATATCTCGTAGTTTTTATAACAAGCCTTGACCTATAATTACGGCAATGAACAAATTATATCACATAATGGTGTTTAAAAACAACGATTTTTTCGTATTGGTAGAATACATCACTAGGTGTCATGCCAAACTCAAAGAAAAAAGAAATTTTAGCTAACATTTTGTGAATATCATTGTCACTGTCATAGTTTAGCAAATCAAAATTCTCTTTCATTTCATTTCGCTTCTGTCAGTTGTGTTGTGTTATGGTTTTCGTCTCCCCGGCGAATTTCCGAATTTTTGCTCTTCGTTTATTCAAAAACTTAATAAAAATGGTTGCTGAAGTTCCCAACGTAAAGTTAGAGAATGGCTACGAGTGTCCTATCCTCGGAATCGGCACTTGGAAGGTAAGAACATTACGAAACCACTTTATCAGATCACTATCAATTATTATCAATGGAAAGAAGCCTCATATCTCTGTATCTAATACTGTAACTAATCTTTTGGCGGTATTCGATGTATGAAAAATATTATTCACTGTCTTGTAAACTGTTTTTAACCTATATCTAATTATATTAAGCTTTTAAAACCGCCCCAAAATTTAGCCTGTTAATATTTTCTAAAAGAATATTTTTCTGGAATAAACTAGTTAAAACTAGTTTTGGGTTGGCTATAGATCTATACCAGGGGTCGGCAAGTATTTTTAGGTGGGGTCCGAATACTGTGAGAAAATTTTAACGAGGTCCAGAAAAAAACAACTGATAACAATTAAGTGCTATTTATTTATTGTTTTTGCTTAAAATATAATTCAGATTAAGTAAAACACAAGAAGATTAATGTGCGAAATTACACCGACGGTCTTGAGCCAGTTTTCTATACTTCGGTTCTCGAGAGGAACAGCAAATACGAATAACTGTAGAAATGAAATGAAATGAAATGAAATGAAATAATTTATTGCTTAAAACTGTGTACAGTAAGATCTTCACAATTTTTAACACCAAGCACTTTAATACAGTTTTGTCTTTACAGACATGCAATATAGTGTTATAAGTACTTTAAAGGTTACTAACACAGTTAACTTACCACGAGTATCACTATGATTAAACAAAATTTCATACAGGTCAAATTTAAGCTAAAAATAATTATTTAATTAAGTTAAAATCAAATTCAATGTTAGGCAATATATATATGTACAAAAATCAATATAAACCCAAAAATTCATTTATCGAGTAGAATCTTTTCTCTAACAGCCAGGTTTTCAACTTATTTTTAAATTGAGGTAAAGGCAGCACTTTAATATCTTCGGGTAGTTTATTATAAACAGTAATTGACATCGTCATGCAACATTTTTCGTAACGAGCAGTTCTACTTGTATGAGTTCTGACTAACCTATCCCTTCTTTCAACGCGTTTGTAATATTCTGATGCTGTAGTGTACAAATGTCTGTTTTGTTTGACAAAACATGCGATATCAAATATATATTGACAAGTAAGTGGAAGAATTTTAAGCATTTTGAAAAGAGGTTTACATGAATCTAGTGGTGCAACCCCACAGATGGCTCTAATGCATTTTTTTTGAGAGATTAAAGCTTTTTTAGCATTTGTGCCTCGTCCCCATAGAATCAGTCCATATCTCAAAAGTGAACCAACATAACCATGATATGCAAAAGTTGCTGTATCTTTATTAGCAGTTTTACGTAAACGATTCAATACATATACGTAACTATTTATTTTCTTGCAAATTTTGTCTGTATGTAGTTTCCAATTTAGTTCTTTATCTATTGTTATCCCTAAAAATGATGCCTGATTAACGCGTTCTATAATTCTCCCATTGTAATTTACTTGAAATTTAATATTATTAAAGTTCATGTAGCAGGTTTTACTTATATTTATTTTTAAATTATTCATGTCCAGCCATTTAACTATAGAATTAATTGTATTTAGAATGTCAAGTATATGATTAGAATAATTATTTGTTTTAGCCTTTTCAGTTGTCACTACTACAGAAATGTCATCAGCAAATAAAACAGATTTAAATGAAGTTACATTAACTATGTCATTAATATATATTATAAAGAGTAAAGGCCCCAGAACACTACCTTGGGGCACACCATAGCAGACGTTTTTATATTCTGATTTTTCACTAACTACACACTTATTTCTGTCTAAAGAAAGTATCTCAACTGACTGTTTGCGGTTTTCAAGATAAGACTTAATCCATTCCAAAGCTTTGCCCCTAATGCCATAATGTTGCAGTTTGCGAAGAAGTGTCTTATGCGAAACAAAATCAAAAGCCTTGGTCATATCGAAAAACAAAACCGTTGTCAACATTTTTTTGTCAAAACCCTTTGCTATGTTATTAACTAAATTGAATGTTGCTGATGTTGTAGACTTGCGTTTTTGGAAACCATTTTGCTCTTGTTTTATTATTTCATGTTTCAAGATAAAGTCATACAATCTTGAGTGCATAGCCTTTTCAAAAATTTTAGACAGAATGTTTATAAGAGCTATTGGTCTATAATTTTCTAGGTTTTCAGGATCGCCTTTTTTGTGGAGAGGTTTTATTATGGCAGTTTTCAATCTTTCTGGGAATTTCCCATTCTCAAACGAGAGATTTATAAGAAAAGCAATCACATCACATAATTCCTCTTTACAATATTTAATTACTTTGGTTGAGATGCCATCCTCACCTTCTGAATTAGTGTTTTTAAGATTAGATATTATATTTTTTACCTCTGTTGACGTAACAGGAGTTAGGAAAATCGAGCCTGTAATGGATTTTATGTTCATTTTATTTGAAGCATAGGTTGACTGGTTATCATTATTGTTTTTTGTCAATTCTATAAAATGATTATTAAAAGCGCTTGCTATTGATTTTGCATCTGTTAAAGACCCTTTATCTGTTTTTATTTTTTCTACACATTTTGGTGGACGCAATGAATTACCCTTAATTAAGTTCCATGAAGTTTTACATATATTATTACTAGATTTTATTATTTCAGTATTTTTGGATTGTTGTGCAGTGGTAATGCAATTCTTTAAAATTCTTGAGTAGTTTTTGTACACTTTCTTAGATTTAGAAGATTTATCTTTATAGTATTTTAAGCGCAGTGATCTCTTTTTCTTGCAACTAATTTTAATCTCTTTTGTTAACCATTTGACCTTTTGGCTAGTTTGCATTTTTAGTTTTCGTGTAGGAAAACATAACTGTACTAGCATTTTAAGCAAATCATGAAAAGTGTCAAAAGCTGTGTCCGGATTTTCGATCAAATATACGTCCGTAAAAGACAAATTTTGAAAACTTTTTTTAAATTTATCGAGATTTTCACTTGAGTAGTCTTTTTTATTAATATACCAAGTTGTTATTGGCTCAATTTTTTCCGACTCTGGTATACTTAAAAGCTGCCCTGTCTCATGATCAGAAAGACCCAGCGGTAATACTGTACCTACAGCATCATCTATGTTACTAATTATATGGTCTATGCATGCTTCACGTCTGGTAGGTTCAGTTATCTTTAATTTTAAATTTTGGCTACCTAATATACTTGTCAAAGTTTTAGAATTATTATTTAATATCAAAGTATTAATATTTAAGTCACCAGCAATCACTAGTCTTATTTTTGTATTTTTAAGAACAGTATGCAACAAACGTTGTAATTGATCAAAAAAAACATTTATATCCGAGTGGGTAATTCTATAGACACATATAATTATCAATTTATAGTGTGTCAATTTGATGCCGCAACATTCGAAAGAGTTTACCTTAGCCAAGTTTTTAATCGAAGTTAATTCAGTGTATGAAATGCCTCTTTTCACCAATATACAAGATCCACCTCTTTTTACCTCTCTAGAATAAAATGCTGCCAATTCATAATTCATTAACTTTAATGTGTGTTCCGATCCGGATTTTAGAAATGTTTCAGTTAAACAAATAACATCAGGTTCCTTCCCTATACTTTTCAAGTCTGCTAGTACTATTTCTAAATTTTCTTGCTTACTAAGAACACTGGCTATGTTTTGATGTAGAATTCTAATGTGCTTTTGAGTAGAATTGCAATAACTGTACAACACATTGTAATATTTGGCGGTCCTAGGTTCGGCCTTTCGCGGTCCGCAAACGGACCGCGGTCCGCCTGTTGCCGACCGTTGATCTATACCCTAGTAGCCCTGTGTAAGAACCACGTTCTCACAAAATTTCATATATATCTGTTTAGCCACTATGAAATTATGTCGACAAACATACAAACTTTAGATTCTATACATAGCTAATTAACTATATTTTCATACCTTACTAACTGCTGATTCTCCTGCTTTAGTAACTTTTGGCTCAGCACGGGTAGCATGGCAAAACATTTTATCCACTCTTAATGTCGTTGTCAATCCATACTTTATTTCCTCTTCGAGAGGATATAATGGTGGAAAACAATTAGTTCCTTTGCCATGATACCCGTGTAGGTGTACAAACTGACAGTTTGCTTTTGGGGTTGTTTTATTTTATAACAGATAGAATAAGCTCTAAAGGATCTGTTTATTTTCGTAAATTAAAACATAGTCCATGATTTTCTTACACAAAACATATTCAGGCAAAATAATTACAGATCGTTGTTTGTTGCTAAGCAAAATAAATTAAACCTCACTAACATTTAGAGTTCATCAAAGTACTTGAAAGCTTAGAAGTATTATTGTGATCTTATTGTAATCTTAATAATCGGCCAAGTACGAGTCGGACTCGCGCACGGAGGGTTCCGTACTGTATGGGAGCCCCCCTTAAATATTTATTTATTTTAATTTTATTATTTATTATTGAAGGGAATATGAAACTAAATATTCTGTTAATAATAGAGATAATATAGAGCGAAAAACGTCTAAGAATTGCAAAAACAAGTTTACTGGAAACAAAAGATGCGAAATTTTATTTTCTACAATAATGATCTTAATGTTTTTTGCCCTTAAGTACATAGTTTCCGAGATATCGGCCAAAAACATTTTTTCAAGATGACGTGTCAGGAACGCATTCTCTGAACGGCCAAACTATAGTTTACCATTAATGTAAATGACAGGAAAAGTAGAGTTTCATGCCAAGAATCTTATAAAACATTTTTCACAAATTTTACATCAAAGTTCTTTGTCTATTTATTATAACAACAAAAAAAACTTTTTAACAAAATAGGGGGTCATCTTTTTTGGCCAACTTTTATTTTTCAAATGGGTCCCCGAACACGCCCATTTGGTTTGTCGGACCCTCTACCAAACACCTGCGGGCTTAGCATAAGGACCATAAAATAACACTATCGACGTGTCAGAGCGTGACAGAGTTATGATGAAGTATATATCTGTCACCTTTGCAAACGTCGGTAAACTCTTGTCGTGGTCTTGTATGCTAAGCTAGCTGGTATATAGGTATTATATATTAGCTGGTTGAAAGGCCATGAAATCTCTGCCCCGAAATCTCACTAAAAACTACAAGGCTATGTAGGAACGGCAAGATTTTGGCTGAAGGTATAAATTACATCAAAATCCTTGTGTTATCTCAAACATTGAAGTATCATACTCGTATCTCTAATGTCACAACAATAAATACACACTGACAAATTAAGAACCATGTTATGTTATCTCTGACAGTGGCTTATTGAAAACTGAGCTGTTATCAATATCGCCAGTTTGTGAGATAAAACCTAACACTTGAGTTGTACCACGGTAATTCATTTATGCTGCTTTGGTGGCTCAGTGGTTAGTGAACCTGACTACTGGGTCAAAGAGGCGTGGGTCCGATTCCCACCCAAGTTAAACATTTATGTGATGAACATAGGGGTTTGTTTTGTGTCTGCTTGTTATTTGTATTTATCTATCTAAGTATGTATATAAATTAAAAAAATGTATATATGTAGTATATCAGTCTCTGGCAGCCTTATCACAAGCTTTGCTTAGTTTGAGACCGTGTGTAAGATCCTAATATATATTTATTTATACCGTCTTCATAAAAACGGTCGGAAAGCAAATCATACATACGCGTCTTTTAGTTCGGTATACACTCGGTATTCTCTTGGTACACAACGGTCGCAGGGCGCGCCGCAGTGAGGAACGAACGTGTGGGTTTGTAATCAGTAAGCGTGCGTTTTACCTACCAGGCGGGCAGCCCCAGCGCGTGTTACGTACTGCGTGGCCACGCGGGGCTGTAGTTATTTTCAGGGCCGAGTCGCAAAACTGCATTAGCGCTTATTGAAAACTCGAGTTCTTATCAATATCGCGAGATTTATCAACATTTGTGAGATAAAACCGAACACTTAATTCGTATCGCCGGTTTATCTGTTTTATGGTCCCGATCTTGAGTGAAGACCAACGTAATAGCGCTCATAGCGTAGTTTGACGAACACTTAATTCGTATCGACGGTTTATCTGTTTTATGGTCCCGATCTCGAGTGGAGACCAACGTAATAGCGCTTGTTAGATCAGGGTTAAAAAGGCGGTTACTTTATCTATTTTCTACCAAAATATTACTGTTAGTATGGAAATCTTACTTTAAACTAATGCAGCAACCCTGATTCTAATATAATTACAAAGAAACTCTTCAATCTGATCCTAAAATGTTCGTGAGGGTACTTGTCTAATGTTCAGGATTCTAAATTAGTAAAGGAAACAAGTAGGTAAGTATTCTTTGTATATTTTTTATACTTCATGGGTCCCTAGAGGGTACCACCATGTATTGCAATAATTCGTTTAGCTACCAATAAGTCTTATATTACTTAATACATCTTGTAATCGTTATTAAATATTATAATGACATTATTAATCTAACACGCTCATAGCGTAGTTTGACGAACACTTAATTCGTATCGACGGTTTATCTGTTTCATGGTCCCGATCTCGAGTGGAGACCAACGTAATAGCGCTCATAGCGTAGTTTGACGAACACTTAATTCGTATCGACGGTTTATCTGTTTCATGGTCCCGATCTCGAGTGGAGACCAACGTAATAGCTCTCATAGCGTAGTTTGACGAACACTTAATTCTTATCGACGGTTTATCTGTTTTATGGTCCCGATCTCTAGTGGAAACCAACGTAATAGCGCTCATAGCGTAGTTTGACGAACACTTAATTCGTATCGACGGTTTATCTGTTTCATGGTCCTGATTTCGAGTGGAGACCAACGTAATAGCGCTCATAGCGTAGTTTGACGAACACTTAATTCGTATCGACGGTTTATCTGTTTCATGGTCCCGATCTCGAGTGGAGACCAACGTAATAGCGCTCATAGCGTAGTTTGACGAACACTTAATTCGTATCGACGGTTTACCTGTTTCATGGTCCCGATCTCGAGTGGAGACCAACGTAATAGCGCTCATAGCGTAGTTTGACGAGGTGTTTGTTAGCGGTCATCGAAGTTAAGCAACGTTCGTCACGGACAGTCTTCAGATGGAAGATCGTTGGTGGCATTTGTTTGGGCGCGCGAGGATTGGGCTTGTAGCTAACTTCGCAGCCGCCTAGTAGATTGATTCGACCACCAGTGTTGCTATGCGCGAACACGAAGTTTGAGCTGGGGTAAACTTTTACTACGTGAGACGGCATGTTTAACATTTCAGGGGTTTATTAAATTAAGACCCGAATTCACCAACGCTTGTTTAAGTTAAACGTGTGATTACTGTACTTAAACAACAGTTTTTCCTGTGTGAACTGCAAAACTTCATTAACAAACCGTTTAAGATTTACACAACAGTTAATAAATTAAACATCAGATGGTGATCTCGGGTGCAAGACCCGAGTATTACTGTTGTTTAAATACAGTAATCACACGTTTAACTTAAACAAGCGTTGGTGAACTCGGGTCTTAGTCGTTAGCAACTAAATTAATGAATAGATTTTTATAAGTATTTGCTATTGATTGCTTAGGCAATTAATAGCAAATATGTTAATTGTTTAGACCAACAATACCAAATGTAGAACTATTCAACGAGCAACTGGCAAGTTAGGCTCATAGGCACAGTGACCGATGGGTCGAAAAGTTCACGAGTAGAGACCACATACTAGCAAGCGCAGTGTAGGACGTCCACTCACAAGACCGCAAGATCGCGCTGTATGTGAGCCTCTAGCAACCGGGCTTATTAGGGGAGGCCTCTGTCCAGCAGTGGACGTCCTATGCCTGAAACGACGATGAGATCTATTCAAATCACCATGACTGGTCCATTTTCCATAAATATTCCATAAAATAGGTTATCAAAGGGCACCCACGTCAGCTGTTATCAATACCTATCCATATCACAATCATTAAAATAAATACTTATCAATATAATTGCCATAGTATCATGGTACCTTGTTTTCAAAACAAATGTGTAATAAACTACACTGTACCATAAATATGACTATTTGGTGATAACACTCTAATAAGTTTTGTAATAGTAGTTTATGCAACTGTCATATAATGAAGTACACTCGTTACTATTCAAAAAAACTATTCAAACTCACACTCGTGTTTTAATACCCGTGTTATATGCAGTTGCATACACTACTTTATCTTCACTAATAAAAAAAATAAAAAAAAAAACATATTGCGAAACATTAAATTCACGCGTACGTGTATTGTCACAGTGAACTTGGCGCCATTAAAATCTAACCAATGAGAGCGCAGCTGCGCGCGCAGGGCCAATCAGAAGCGAGCGCGCGATGTTATAATGAGATTTTACGATATCGATGTGGAAATTATAACATCATGTGAAATTGCTTAAATGTTGTCTGCGCTATAACAGTAGTCTTTATAAGTCAAGTATTGGAAACATAAGTAGAAACATTAGTGTAGATAAATGATTTTATTTGTAGAAAGCATTATAAATCGCGTTACCACGATACATAATTATAAAAACTGTATGAACAACTCACCATAATAATAACGGAAAATACACATAAAAGACCTAGACAAATCTTGATTGCTATTTAATTTCACAAACAAGAAAACAGAAGTCTAAAAAAATAAATAGTAGGATGTACCAAGAAAACCAAGCCGTATCTTACGTCATGGGCGACATATTGGACCCTGAGCTTAGCGAGGGACTCTATAGGTTACTCCCGAGCGCAGCGAGGGTGTTTTAAGTTACTTTATTTTTTACTACTTGGAGTCCTGAGTAAAGCGAGGGGTTCAAGTCTCCCAAGACGAAGACAGACTTGGTTTTAGTGGTGCAAACTCTACTTTTCATACATCCTGCGAGAAAATATATAACCCCAAGAATATGAGTAATACTTCGTCATAAACTCACAAAGTGTAGGTACTCACTATGTAGGCAACTCGGTATTGTTTCACAATAAAATAAAACAAATTAGAATGTACCTACCTACTAATTTTCATAGAAATTCACAAATCCGTAACAAAACAGAGAATGTAAATACTACGTGAAAAACATATGACCATAGCCAGCTCGATTATCATGGCATTCATGGCCTAACACGGGCATAGCAAAGAGGTTTTATTCTATAAAATCGAACAAAACCTCCTTACAATGCCCGTTGCCGTGCAATGTAAAGAGGTTTTATTAGATTTTACAAAACAAAACCTCATTACGATGTTCTAAGTTAAGAAATTTTCATACAAATTAGACGTTCCAAATTTAAATCACTTTACTCCCCAGGGAGTTTCATACAGTCATCACTATTGACCTGCCATAGCCCTCGAGATTGTGTTAAGATAATAATGACTTATTTTACGTTGAGATTGTACGACATAAATTATAATGAGTCATTTTCGAGCAGGTATAACTTTTTTTTTGCCAAAAATGAAACCGACTTCAATCTTCTACATTAATGGTTCGCTCTAATCGATGTATGCCATTTTTAGATTAATGTTGATTTTTTAGAAACGGCTTAACCGGTTTCTATTAAATGAGACCACGTCAGTATGATCTACCGAATAATAAAATAATCATCAAAATCGGTTCACAGTGGGCGGAGTAATGGCGTATCAAACATATAAAAATATTGAGACGAATTTTATTGAGAACCACTTTTTTGAAAATGGATATGAAGTTGAATTTTGATAATTGAATTTTGATAATAATCGGTCAAGTGCAAGTCCGACTCGAGCACGAAGGGTTCCTTACCGTGTGAAAGGCCCCCTTACTTAATATTATTTTAATTATTTATTTTTGTGAATATTTCAAGCATATTCCTGTTGTCGTTATATCGAGCGAAAAAATCACGTTTGTTTTATGGGAGCCCTTAAATATTTTTTTTTTTCTATTTTTCGTATTTGTAGATATAGCGGCAATAGATATACATACGTCAACTGTGAAAATTTCAATTTTCTAGCTATCATGTTCATGAGATACAGCATGGTGACAGACAGACGGACGGACAGCGGAGTCTTGGTAATAGGGTCCCATTTTCACCCTTTGGGTACGGAACCCTAAAAAGTATGGAATACAATGCAACATTTTATTTTATTAATCTTAACGTTAATATCTACCCATGGATTGTATAGCCAATCATCATCATCATCAGCCTGTATTGACCCACTGCTGGATATAGGCCTCCTCTCCCTTGTGCCAGCCCTGTCTCGGGCTGATCTCATCCACGCCTGACCAGCGATGGATCTGATGTCGTCGACCCATCGGGCTGGTGGTCTGCCTACGGAACGCCTATCTGCTATTGAAAGCCACTCAGTATAGCCAATAATGAGAGTTAACTGCGTGTACAATGTTTGATATAAAATATGTATGTCTACAGTCAAAGCCCGGTGAAGTCACTCAAGCAGTGAAAGATGCCATCGACATCGGCTACCGTCACATCGACTGCGCGTACGTTTACGGCAACGAGAAGGAGGTCGGAGCTGCCATCACTGCCAAGATCGCTGAGGGAGTCATCAAAAGGTAACATTCTAACAAACAACAATAAACACAGGAACATTCCGTTGTTGGCACTAACCAGGTTGGAATGTGTAAGAGGAATTTATCCAATCAGTTGAAATAACCGTCTGTGCTTAGCCCTCTCCATAACTCGTCCAGAATTAAATTGTATCTGTTTGAATTGGTTACTTCCTATTTGTTGAACCGGCATTTACTCAAGACATTTTCATGGGAGTGGCTTCGTGAGAACGTCTGATAGTTGAAATTAATTTGTTATGAAACATTTCATTGTATAAATATCCCAGCATTAAATACCTCAGGAAAAATAGACGTTTTTTTTGGTCAACTACCACTTAACCTTTGTTTTACTTTGGTTGCACTTCCGATCCAATTTTTCTAAATAAGGTTTTTAGGACCACTTATTGAGCATAAAATCACAAAATGCTGACAGATCCAATGGAGCTTCAAGTGCCATTTTGAAAAAATGTTTTTGGCCGATATCTCGGAAAATGCACTTTAAAGCAAATGTCATGGAGATCATTATTGTAGAGGGAGAGAATAAAATTTCGCATACTCTTGACCGACGAATCGAACCGGAGGAGGTACTCAATTCGACGCGTATATTTTTTTATGTAGTCCGATTTCAATAGTTCTTTTTATTGGAAAGAGTATACTTCGAAATTGGTCCCATTAAAATTATATCGAAATCGGCTGAGCTAATTTTGATAAATCAACAATAATGTGAAAAATGCTACATCGATCCGAGCGAAATATTCGCGAATTTTGTACACGGGTGAAGTTGGTCATGCTTTTGCAAAAAATAATTATGTAGGATTTATTTATAACAATAAAATTGTTCCAGAGAGGATCTGTTCATCACATCCAAGCTTTGGAACACGTTCCACCGACCGGACCTGGTGCGAGGAGCCTTGGAGGAAACCCTCAAGAATCTGAACATTCCATACCTGGACCTGTACCTTATTCACTGGCCTCAGGCTTACAAGGTTAGTAAATCAATAATTATTAGGGGACGGGGTCTGAGACAGAGTCTGAACTCTCTGTCTCAGACCCCGAACTAAGCAAAGCTTGTGATATATCTGCCAGAGACTGATATACTACATATTTTTTAAATACATACCTAGATGTGTAAAAACATCCAGACACGGAGCGAACACCCATGTTCATCACAAAAATGCTTGCCCTGGAAGGGAATTGAACCCACGCCTTTTTGGTAAAAAAAGTCAGGGTATACCGCATTGCCCGCCTATCCCGGTCCGATTTCAAGAAAGAATCCAACTCGGCTAGGCTTTCAGAAAATTAGGTAACTTCTCGTCAGACATAAAATTACGTAACATCTTCTCGTCCAATATACCTCAGTGCCTCAAGTCGAAAGTTTTCGACCAGTGTAAACTAAATAAACAAAAAAATATTTTATGTACACGGTTCTTCGTAATTAGAAATATATTTATTTTTTAATTATTAATATATTATTTTTATTAATATATTTATTTTTTAATTTTGTTCTCGGGTGAGCCTTACACCTAGAGAACGCGTCCCCAGGTGGCGGATAGGGGAAAGCTCGACGCTACGTCGGGTAGGAGGGAAATAAAATACCTCCCGCGGACCAAACAGGTCGGAGAAGGAAACTTCGTCAACAAACCCCTGCTGCGGGCTTCTCCGACATATTTGGAGCAGAGGTCGCATGCAGTGCTGGGTGCTTAGGCTGGAGCACTCCAGAAGAGTTGACGGCGGAAGAACTCTTACAGGGTCAACGGCGTCGCTCACACCCGCCACCCGGGGACAGTCTTAGCGTCAGGTGGCAACCGGCTGTAAAAACAAATCGCCAAAACAAACACTTCTCCTAGTATGAAAGCACAACACAGAAAGAGAACGATAACGGCTAGGGCGTACCCCTCAAGCGACGGTCAGATGAGATTAAATGCGAAAGATGCGAAAAATGTTAAGGCGTCCCCTGCAAGCGACGACTCAAGACGCAGCGCAAATAACATGCGCATAGCCACATGGAACATTGGTTCGCTGACCGGGCGCAGTCAAGAATTGGCTAACATCTTACATAGACGAAACATCAATATATGTTGTGTTCAAGAACTGAAATGGAAGGGGTCAAAGTCCAGGGACATTGGTAAAAACTAT
Organism: Hypomecis atomaria; assembly: GCA_964007245.1. Taxonomy (NCBI): domain Eukaryota; kingdom Metazoa; phylum Arthropoda; class Insecta; order Lepidoptera; family Geometridae; genus Hypomecis; species Hypomecis atomaria. The sequence goes on from OZ023310.1 coordinate 10,277,293, forward strand.
CAACTACTATATAACGGCATATCAACAACAAGGAACGGAGTTGGCATCATTCTCGACGAAACACTAAAACAAAGAATAATCAAAGTAGATAGAATTAGCGATAGAATCATGTGCATAAAACTAGCTTTAGATAATCAACCAACCTTAAATATAATATCAGTATATGCCCCCCAGAGCGGGTGCGACAAAGAAGAAAAAGATATGTTCTGGGGAAACTTGGAGGACTATCTCCAGAACATACCGAAGGAAGAGAGAAAATTAATAGCAGGAGATTTAAATGGACACGTAGGTATGAGAGCGCCGCAGAACTCAGTGATACATGGAAATTTTGGGTATGGAAATCCCAACAGCCAGGGTCTCGACATAATCAATATAGCAACACAATTTGATCTACCAATTGTTAACACCTATTTTCAAAAAAAGGAAGAGCATCTTATTACATACAAAAGCGGGGGTTCAACCTCTCAGATCGACTACTTTCTCTGTGACAGATCGATATTACGCAATTTCAGAGACTGCAAAGTTATACCTGGTGAACCACTAACCACTCAACACAGGCTGCTCGTGGCCTGTCTGACATTACCAAACTGGAACCAGAAACAAAAACAGCGGAAATGTGAACCTCGTATAAAGTGGTATAATTTGCATAAGCCAGAGGGAGAAAAATTTACTGCACTGGTAGATAAATACCTGAAAGAGACACTTCAAAACCAAGAAGACAGTGACACTTTATGGAATAACTTTCATAAGTTTTGCCTGGACACTGCCAAATCAACGCTAGGTGTCACAAAAGGCAAACTCAGTATTAATAAAGATCCATCTTGGTGGAATGAAGATGTCAAAACTTATCTCAAGGAGAAGAAGAAATCTTTCAAGAAATGGCAGGAAACAAAAGATGATCGTGATCGCTTGGAATACAACGAAATAAAAAAGAGAGCTAAGAAATGCGTTGCAGTAACAAAAGCTTTATCCAACGATGGTCTCTACAAACAGTTAGAAAATGCAAAAACTGATGCAGATATATTTAAATTAGCAAAACTTCGTGATAACCAAACAAAAGATATCAAACGTAATAAATACATTAGGGACTCATCCGGCAAACTGTTGACCACTGACAAAGACATAAGTAAGAGGTGGCAAGAATACTACCAAGCACTTCTTAACGAGGAATTTCCACAGGAGCCACTTAAAATTTTGCCATGTGCCGAAGGACCAGTCGATGCAATCCTACCGCAGGAAGTCAAAACAGCTATTCATAAAATGAAAAACTGCAAAGCTACTGGACCAGACGAAATTCCAGCAGAGCTGTGGAAAAAAGTAGGCAATATCGGCGTATTATGGCTAGCAAAATTATTTAATGAAATACTTAAAACTACTAAAATACCAAATATGTGGAGATCAAGTAATCTAGTACCTTTCTTTAAAAATAAAGGCGATGTTGCAGACTGTGGAAACTACAGGGGAATTAAACTAACCTCTCACACCCTTAAGATCTGGGAACGCGTTCTCGTAAAAAGGTTAACACTCATTACAAACATTACATCAAACCAGTGCGGATTCACTAGCGGCGTAGGCACCACAGATGCGATTCACTCGGTGAAAATACTAATAGAAAAGTACAAATCTCGTAAACAAGATCTTCACTTTGTTTTCATCGACCTTGAAAAAGCGTTCGACCGAGTCCCGAGAGAACTTATCTGGCAAGCACTGAGAGCACAACTGGTCCAGGAGCACTATATTGAGCTTCTTAAAGATCTCTACTATAATGTAACCACAAGAGTGCTAAGTCCTGCGGGAACAAGTGAACCATTTGAGGTCCGAGTGGGGGTTCATCAAGGTTCGACTCTGAGTCCTCTACTGTTTAACCTGGTAATGGACTATGTCACGGCAGACATACAAAAACCAGCACCGTGGTCACTACTGTATGCCGACGACGTAGTTCTTATAGCCGAATCGTTAACAGAAGCACAATCAGATCTGACTATGTGGCGGGAGTCATTGGAGAGGAGAGGACTGAGAGTCAGTAGACAGAAAACTGAATACATGTATTGCGACTTCTCTGGTAGCAATGCAGGCGTCATCCCATGTCCATCTATTGATAATAGACCACTCAACAGAGTTGAAGAATTTAAGTACCTCGGATCCATCATAGCGCCCAAAAATTGTGTAGAAAAGGATATCCAAAATAGAGTACAGACAGCCTGGCTGAAGTGGAGGTCACTGTCTGGTATCCTATGCGACTCTCGTATGCCGATTAAAATCAAAGGCAATGTATACAAAAGGGCAGTAAGACCAGCTTTACTCTATGGATCTGAGTGCTGGCCTATGAGAAAGTCTGATGAACAAAAAGTCCATGTTACAGAAATGAAGATGTTACGCTGGGCAGGGGGGGTCTCTAGAACGGATAAAATAAGAAATGAATATATCCGTGGCACTTTCAAAGTCGCCCAGATACAGGAAAAGCTTAGAGAAAACCGCCTGCGCTGGTACGGACATGTGATGAGAAGAGATGATGACCATGTGACAAAGAGAGTAATGAACATAGAAGAGAGAAGAAGAGGCCGTGGACGTCCACCAATGACCTGGATGCAAACCGTTAACAATGACATGAAAATTACAAATACCAATGAACAGACAACCCACAACCGTGCGGAGTGGCGCAAAAATACTAGGAGGGCGGACCCCAAATAAAATGGGAATACAGCCAGGAAGAAGAAGAAGAAGAAGATATTTATTTTTTAATAACCTATATTGACAAGGCCCCTTTGTAGCCGCAAATTTAAATGTAACTACTTATTATCATTTTAACTGTATTTTTTTTAACATTACAAGGCCATTTTACAGCCGCTTTCGAATTATTTTATTTTATATTCCAAATTTATTGTAATATGATAGTGTTTTTTTGTATTGTTAAGTGCTCACATTGTGTTCCTATGACAAATAAATGAATTGAATTGAATTTCCAGGAAGATGGTTCCCTCTTCCCAACAGACGAAGCGGGTAAGATCCAGTTCTCGGACGCGGACTACGTGGACACGTGGAAAGCTCTGGAGCCTCTCGCCAAGGAAGGCTTGACGAGGAGCCTCGGCTTGTCCAACTTCAACGCCAAGCAGGTTGACAGGATACTGAAGGTCGCTACCATCAAGCCTGTCGTCAATCAGGTGCGGATTTTTTTTATTTTTTACTAGCTTTGTCGTGTAATATTTAGATTGTTATGCTATCCCATAGGGAACCACTCATTTTCCGGGATAACAGTAGCCGATGACACAATATTTTTTATTTTATACTAGCTTTTCCCCGTGTGGTAATTTGATTTTTGTACTATCCCATAAGAACCACTCATTTTTCTAGACCAACAGTAGCCTCTGTCACTTGATTTTCGACACAGATATAGTTTAAAAGTTGGAGCGCGTCATAGGCTATTTTTATCCAGGAAAAAATTAAGGATAGATAATGTAGTTAATACTCGTAATAATAATGAGCCTAAGCCGTTCACACCAATGTTGCCCCTCTGGCGCCAACTTACGTTAGCCTTAATGGGAGGCCCATTTAGTGGATGGCAAGTCACGTCCAGCCTAAATATTTTAAAATAAGACATTACTTAGCGGGTGCCGCACCTCATTCCATAGACCAGCTTATAATCACGTAATAATTCATCATAATAGCCCATAAACTGTACCTATTCCCCGTCTTCACAATAGTTTCCCTCTTCATATCACCCAAAAACTGTGTTTTTTACTTAACGATTGTAAAAGGGCCTCTTGGTGTTGGTTTCGTCCTCACCAATGCCTTTCAAAGATCCGGGGCAACCCGTCAGTTTTAAAACTAATAAATAGTATAATAATGATGACTTTTAATTATATTTCAGGTGGAATGCCACCCGTACCTGAACCAAAAACGCCTCAAAGAGTACTGCGAAGCGCGCGGCATCAAGATAACCGCGTACTCTCCGCTCGGCTCGCCCGACCGTCCGTGGGCCAAACCCGACGACCCCCAGCTCATGGAGGACCCCAAACTCAAGGCAATTGCCGCGAGGCTGGGCAAGACTGTCGCTCAAGTGCTTATTAGGTAAGTTCAAGTCTATGTAGTTTTATAACCTTGTCGTATTTTTGAGATGTTACTCAGTTATACTTACATATATTACTCTGATATAGGTATGTATGTTACTCAGATATCGGTATGTGTGTTACTCAGATATACATAGGTTAGGTTAGTGACGTATGTGACTTAGACATAGGTATGTTTGTTATATTGTTTATTCATAAAATCGCCTGTCAAATTTAAAAGTAAAAAGTTGAAAGACTAGGGTATCATAATAACCGCGTACTCTCCGCTCGGCTCCCCCGACCGTCCGTGGGCCAAACCTGACGACCCCCAGCTCATGGAGGACCCCAAACTCAAGGCAATTGCCGCGAGGCTGGGCAAGACTGTCGCTCAAGTGCTTATTAGGTAAGTTCAAGTCTATGTAGTTTTATAACCTTGTCGTATTTTTGAGATGTTACTCAGTTATACTTACATATATTACTCTGATATAGGTATGTATGTTACTCAGATATCGGTATGTGTGTTACTCAGATATACATAGGTTAGGTTAGTGACGTATGTGACTTAGACATAGGTATGTTTGTTATATTGTTTATTCATAAAATCGCCTGTCAAATTTAAAAGTAAAAAGTTGAAAGACTAGGGTATCATAATAACCGCGTACTCTCCGCTCGGCTCCCCCGACCGTCCGTGGGCCAAACCTGACGACCCCCAGCTCATGGAGGACCCCAAACTCAAGGCAATTGCCGCGAGGCTGGGCAAGACTGTCGCTCAAGTGCTTATTAGGTAAGTTCAAGTCTATGTAGTTTTATAACCTTGTCGTATTTTTGAGATGTTACTCAGTTATACTTACATATATTACTCTGATATAGGTATGTATGTTACTCAGATATCGGTATGTGTGTTACTCAGATATACATAGGTTAGGTTAGTGACGTATGTGACTTAGACATAGGTATGTTTGTTATATTGTTTATTCATAAAATCGCCTGTCAAATTTAAAAGTAAAAAGTTGAAAGACTAGGGTATCATAATAACCGCGTACTCTCCGCTCGGCTCCCCCGACCGTCCGTGGGCCAAACCTGACGACCCCCAGCTCATGGAGGACCCCAAACTCAAGGCAATTGCCGCGAGGCTGGGCAAGACTGTCGCTCAAGTGCTTATTAGGTAAGTTCAAGTCTATGTAGTTTTATAACCTTGTCGTATTTTTGAGATGTTACTCAGTTATACTTACATATATTACTCTGATATAGGTATGTATGTTACTCAGATATCGGTATGTGTGTTACTCAGATATACATAGGTTAGGTTAGTGACGTATGTGACTTAGACATAGGTATGTTTGTTATATTGTTTATTCATAAAATCGCCTGTCAAATTTAAAAGTAAAAAGTTGAAAGACTAGGGTATCATAATAACCGCGTACTCTCCGCTCGGCTCGCTCGACCGTCCGTGGGCCAAACCTGACGACCCCCAGCTCATGGAGGACCCCAAACTCAAGGCAATTGCCGCGAGGCTGGGCAAGACTGTCGCTCAAGTGCTCATCAGGTCAGTTCAAGTCTATGTAGTTTTATATCCTTGTCGTGTTTTCAGATATGTTACTTACAAATATTACTTTGATATAGGGTATGTATGTTACTCAGATATAGGTTATGTATGTTACTCAGATATAGGTACATATTTTACTCAGAAACAGGTACGCATTTTACGTTGTTTATTCTTAAGAATTCTCTGTCAAATATAAAAATAAAACGCCTGAGAGACTAGGGTATCATAATAACAGCGTACTCTCCGCTCGGCTTGCCCGACCGTCCGTGGGCCAAACCTGACGACCCCCAGCTCATGGAGGACCCCAAACTCAAGGCAATAGCCGTGAGGCTGGGCAAGACTGTCGCTCAAGTACTTATCAGGTCAGTTCAAGTCTATGTAGTTTTATATCCTTGTCGTATTTTCAGATATGTCACTTACAAATATTACTCTGATGTAGGGTATGTATGTTACTCTTATATAGAGTATGTATGTTACTCTGATGTAGGGTATGTATGTTACTCTTTTATAGGGTATGTATGTTATTCTGATATAGGGTATGTATGTTACTCAGATATATGGTATGTATGTTACTCTGATATAGGGTATGTATGTTACTCTGATATAGGGTATGTATGTTACTCTGATATAGGGTATGTATGTTATTCTGATATAGGGTATGTATGTTACTCTGATATAGGGTATGTATGTTACTCAGATATAGGGTATGTATGTTACTCTGATATAGGGTATGTATGTTACTTAGATATAGGTACATGTTTTACTCAGACATCAGTACGTATTTTACGTTGTTTTTTCGTAAGAATTTTCTGTCAAATATAAAGATAAAACGCTTAAATGACTACGGTATCATAATAACCGCGTCACGTAAGTGCTCATCAGGTTAGTGCAACTCTGTATAGTTTTATATCCTTGTCGTATTTTCAGATATATTTACACACTAGCTGACCCGGTGAACTTCATCTCACCATCTGTCAACTGTCAATGACAACTTTTACATACATGCAGGAACATGTTGTATGGGCAAATCAAATTATCTTTTTACTATTTTTCTCGCAAATTTTTTACATTTTCTCACCGTTTAAATCTTCCCTTAACTTCCACAAATATTTCAAGACCATAATTAGCCAAATCGGTTCAGCCGTTCTCGAGTTTTAGCGAGACACAACCACGATTCATTTTTGTATGTTTTGAATCACAAAGATACCAGAGGGATAATGTGGTCGATCGAGAAAAGAAAGAAAGAGATGCAATGATTTATTACGGCTTGAATTAGAAAGAAACATGAAAACATGATTCAGTGGCTAGTTGCAGTGTTTTTCTCTTAGTAGTGTCAAATTCCAATTCATATTTGACAGTTTGGACAGCTCTGAGCCAGATTATCCATACATTTTTGTGGATGAGAATTGCCTCAAGCGACAACAGCGCTGTCTCTCTAGTTGTAATAGCTCTGTGTATAGAATTATATATCGGATCCATAAAAAGGTTCCGCATCAGTTATAGTGCTTCAATGTGGTAATGATTTTATACCACTGACCCAACAATGCTTTAGTATGACAATGGCGTGGGTTTAGCGGGCGAGGAGATAAATGCGACGTCACGAACAATCAGTTTATTTCACAGAAGATTACGTATGATTACAATAAAATTATAGAGAACTCTAAGCGAAGGACATGGCGTTCCGCAGCGTAACGCACGCTGCCACCCACTCCCGGCTCACTCGCCTATAAAAAAAACTCGCCGTAAGGCGAACTGTAACGACTAGATTTTCCTTCAGAATGAATGAACAATAAGTATGATATTCCAAGGTTCATTCGTCAAGGCTGTGACGTCATAGGCATGAAGTTTTAGGTAAAGGTGGAGAGTGCACTCCTATTACCTATTTGAGTAAAATATCTACATATTGCTATCTCACTCTTCTTTGGTCAGAACTATCTTTCTAATAAGGTAACCCTACATTGTTGTCTAAATTTAGGACGCACAGATATTAATCACAATGTTGAGTAAACCATTATATGAAAATACACAATTGGTAAATGAACAATACAAAGTAAACTTAAGGACCTTGTTCTATAGGGCATCGCAGATATACAAAAACGAATTCTTCAATAAATGTGTAAGAATGCAATCTTGCAAGTCAATAAATGTGTACAACTAGCTACGCTCTGGATTTATATGCTTTATGATGAAATACTGCGCCTGTTATTGATGGCATATGTAATTCGACAGCGCGCAGCAGAGCCTTAGTAATAGGGTACCGTTTTTACCTTTTGGGTACGGAACCCTAAAAAGGTAATCAAAAACAATGTTATTCAAATTATAATAGTTTATTAACAAACACACATAATTTACAATTATTTACAAAAAAAAAACAAATCATTCGTATAAATCATAGTTCATATAAATCATAAATTCATATAAATCATACTTAGGGGTTGGATGAAATTGATAAACTCAAAACTTTGAAATTTAATTTACCCATTTTCGGGAATTAAAGGTATTAGGAATGCACTCTCCACCTTTACCTAAAACTTCGTGGTCAAAGGTCACCCGCCGTGCATCACGAATTGTGAGACAGTGACGGATGGACGTAATGACATGTAAGAATGAAAGAGAGAAATAGTGTGATGCGTGAATGAGATAGTAATAGTAAGTAATATAAGCTGCGCAAAAGAAAAAAAATCTCCTCGCCATCCGCCATTTTTTCTCTTGTTGTTTTACGGAAAATATTAATAAACAATAGTTTTACGCCATGAAAACTTCGAAAAGCCATGTATATCGCCATCCTCGATTAATCTTCTTCCTGTGTGTGTATGTCTAGTGTCTTCAGTCACTTACTTCAAGATAATTCAACGTGTTTCGAGATGACCGGCTCATCTACATAAATTGGATGAAAAATCATCAATGCAGTGTGTATTTTTTTGTACATCTAGGAAATAATAAAGTGCAGTGCAAAATAGTAGTGAATTTCGTTTCATTTTCGCCTGTAGTCTTTTCAGTTTCTCAAAATATTAAGTAGAAATACAAATATATAGAAACCTATACTTATAGATATATAACAATAAGTACCTATACATAGCTATACCTTTTGATATCACAGAATAAGTAATAGTATGTATGGCATTGTTGGCCGAGGGGTGAAGTATGCGGCGGGCGAGGTTCTATTGTCACACCACAGATAACGTTACGGCCTAAAAAAATCTTCGGCAGTCGGTCGTCTGATACGTAGTATCCTTTAGTTTGTGCTGCCACCATTCTATCAAGAATCACCAGGCTTGAACCGTTCTAATCTCAGTTTTCCATAACCTCTTCCGAACAAGCTCTATTATCATTTGTCTGACATGTCACCTCGCATTTTCCCGCCCATCGGCCGATCATGCGATGTCAGTGTCACTTAAAACCTCCTTAGAATCAATCAACAGCGTTTGTCACAAGCGTTACCCCAGGAATGTTGCCACTTCCATTCCTAGTCCTTCGAAATCCTTACTAATATTATAAATCCGAAAAGTTTGTTGGTTTGTTGGTTTGTTACTCTTTCACGCACCAACGGAGCAACGGATTGACTTGATTTTTGGCATGGACATAGTTTAAAAGGCGGAAGGAGCTTTAGGATACTTTTTATCCCGAAAAATTGCATAGTTCCTGTAGGACAGGACAAAAACCATCGAAAGCGAAACTGTCGCCACTATCACAAAGACGCTAAGTGATTAATTCCTCTATGACGCTAATATGGACTAACGAAACTTCACAGCCAAACGTAATTAGATGACAGGTGACATTGTCTGCAGATTTTTATAAATCACAAGTAGCATGGCAAGGGGACAAATTGTTTTTCCACCATTATATCCCCTTGAAGAGGAAATAAAGTATGGATTGAAAATGACAACTGACATTAAAATTGGATAAAATGTTATTTTCCCTCTGCATGCTACATGTTACTATGACGTTTAATACCAGGCCGTCATTTTGTCTGACATTAAAAATATTTTTAAATCTTCTATCGTTAGAGGTTTAACATGTTTCTTTATTCTACCTTTATGGTACAGAATCATCATACTTTAATATTATCAATCCGAAAAGTTTGTTGGTTTGTTCCTCTTTGACGCAGCAACGGAGCAAAAGATTGACCTGATTTTTGGTATGGATACCTATGGTTTAAAAGACAGAAAGTGATAATAGGATACTTTTTTATCTCGAGAAAATTTGTGATTCCCATAGGATAGGACAATAACTGTTTCTCAGCAATGGAGCAACAGATTGACTTGATATTTGGGGTGGGCATAGTTTGGAAGACCGAAAGTGACATAGGATAATACTTTCCATCCCGAAAAAATTGTGGTTCCCGTAGGACTTAACAATATTTTTTTCTCAGCAACGGAGCAACTTGCCCTGGCTTATTGCATGAATATAGTTTGAAAGACGAAAAGTGACATAGGCCACTTTTTATTGCAAAAACTTTAACAGTTCCCGTAGTATAGGATAATAATCGGCCAAGTGCGAGTCGGACTCGCGCACGAAGGGTTCCGTGCCGTATGGGAGCCCCATTCCTCTTGCCGTTATTAACAGCGAGCAAAAAAACTCCTAAAAATCACGTTTGTTGTATGGGAGCCCCCCTTAAATATTTATTTTATTCTATTTTTAGTATTTGTTGTTATAGCGGCAACAGAAATGCATCATCTGTGAAAATTTCAGCTGCCTAGCTATCACGGTTCATGAGATACAGCCCGGTGACAGACAGACAGATGGACAGACGGACATCGAAATCTTAGTAATAGGGTCCCGTTTTTACCCTTTGGGTACGGAACCCTAAAAACTAAGTGAGCGGGCTGCGGTAGCAGCATGGTAGCAGCCGTCTAAGCGCCAGAAATAACCTGTCATGGCAAGTTTAGGACGTTCCTACATTTTTCGCACTCCTTCGCGGCACTCAACAGCGCTAGCCCAGACTCGGGCTCCATAACGGAGCTTGCGCTCTCGCCATAATGACGGAGTGTTTCGGAGCGCAAGTCACATCGTCATCCACCACTCGGGACTAACCAGCACTGAGCGTCGGACAGCATTCCAACGCCCTGGTCCCAGTGCAGCGGGTCAGTCATAGTAGCCCAGCGCCTGCCTCTTCAACTGCAGAGGGCAGTGAGAACGGCCATCGCGATACCGACACCTCTCTTCCCCTGCAGCCCCACTGCGTCAGCCAACACGTTGACGGCCTAGCGGAAGGTAGGGTAGGTGGCGGCACCCACACCACCTGTTCCATTTATCCCACCGCGGCCCCTTATCCTCGGCTGTCATATCAGAGTCCAGGAAGCAGCCTTGCTTTATGAAACTAAGACTATTTCCAGCAAGTAACTGGAGATAGAGAGACAGAAAAGAAGCCACAACCAGTGCAGCAGGAGGAGCTGGAGTTCATATGCCTGGCAGACGGAGCAGCACTAGAGCAAAATCTTAACCGAGAAATTAACATATTTACAGACGGCAGCAAAATTAAAGGGAAAGTTGGGGCGGCATTATCCATTTGGGATGATGCCGCTGAGATCAGTACCCGCAAGCTGAAATTGGCCGATTGGTGCTCCGAGTACCAGGCCGAGTTATTGGCACTTCTTGAGGCTACCGAAAAAGCAAAAATCTTTTGTGACTCTAGCGGGCTTAGCATACGGACCATAAAATAATACTATCGACGTGTCAGAACGTGACAGAGTTATGATGAAGCATATATCTGTCACCTTTGCACACGTCGATAAACTCTTGTCGTGGTCTTGTATGCTAAGCACACAGGTCTGCACTGGAAACGGTAGTTGGCGTATCTTCCCTCCATCCCTGAGCAGTAAATTCAAAGCTAACATAAAGTTACCACACGCACAAAATAAAATAGTGAAACTTTATTGGATTAAAGCGCACGCGGAGATGGAGGGAAATGAGAGAGCGGACCAGTTAGCAAAGGAAGCAGCACTGCACTCGAAGTGCAGACCTATTTACGATAACTGCCCCGTTTCATTCGTCAAGCGAGAAATCCGAAAGGACTCTCTTGACGAGTGGAACCGGCGGTATCAGGATGGACACACAGCGGCGGTAACCAAAACATATTTTCCGGATGCAAGGGCGGCATACAAGATCGTAAGAGAAATAGCACCAGTGGGAATCATAACTCAAGTGCTCATGGTGAGTTTTCCCAATACTTACATCGATTTAAGTTGAGGGAAAGCCCATTGTGCATCTGTGAACCCACAAAAGAGGAGACTCCACTGCACATAATCTTGGAATGTCCAGTTTATGGAAAGCAGAGATTTGATTTAGAACAAAAAATTGGAATTAATCTAACACGTAAAAACCCTAGAAACCATTTTATCGAATTTTTGCACAAATATTTGTAAAAAAGCTATAATTAGGAACAAGTAGGTATAAACTTTGCTGTACCATTGTAATGTTTATTTTAACTGCAAACAGCCAAAAACATTGAAATATAGGTATACTTAGTTTTTATTCATTTGTAATTAAGACCCCTGATCATGCCAGGGATATTTCGCGATATAATAAAAAAAAACCTCTGATGCAGCGTCGCAGGGTGGGGGGGTTGTTTATACACTCCAACCGTAACTTAACCAACAAAAGCATTCCTCTAAGGTATTTTGATGTTTGTCGGTTAGGTTAGGTTTCGCAGCCGACATAAACATAAGCCAAAATCAAAATATAACGCGGGCGAAGCCGCGGGTAAAAGCTAGTTATACTATAAGTGGCACTATTTAAAATTAAACTTAAAGCTATTGTCCCGTTATATACAACGTGTAACAGAAAGGTTCAACAATACTGAACGGCATGTATGTGTATCCAGTCACGAATCACCTGTATGAATTTTAAACTTCTAAAGTCAACTTATTTTTTCCATATAAAACTAAAAAATATTTTTTTCCTATTATTTTGGACAACCCTAAAGTAGTGAGTTCGGTGACCGGGCGCGGCGCGGGCGGCTCGCCTCGCGTCAATCGAATTCATGTCGCCGCCGCCGCACGCCGACAAGGCGCCGTCGCCTTTCGGCACCGCGCCGTAGCTCCGCGCCCCGCTCGCTCCCCCCGCTGCCGTCGGCCCGTCACGCGAACTTGGCTTGAGCGCGCCTTACTTTTTAAAGTAAATCAACGAGGAAATGCTAGAGTTGGGCTACGTAATGCTGTTTTAGGAAGGAGGCTAATTACCTACTTTAGATACTTAAACCTACCTAGTACCTAGTCGAGACCTAATTCAGTAAACTATTGCAAAATGAAATTGAGGTAGATACTCGTAAGTACCTAATCGTATCCAGTTCCATAATTACTTACCTAATGTTTTAATTTAGCGCGTAAATGAAATACCTAAGAATTTTCATAATTATGAATACTTACGAGTACCTACCTACATTGTGTAGATACCCAATTTAAGAATCCTATCTTAGGCAAATACCTATTTAGGTAAGTACCTACTTAAGTAAGTACCTAATTGTAAGGTTTCTTGGCACTCTTGAAAGTAAACAAATGTTAGGTATAGGCCGCGCCGCACAAGTTGGCGGATGTAAAGTTAGCTACAAGCTTCGCAATAGCCAATCAATGTGCGACTTTATGTAAGCTTCAGTCAGGATTGGAATTTTGGAGCTTACTTTACATCCGCCAACTTGTGTGGCGCGGCCTATTCGTGTAGGACTGTAGGTACTTACCCTATCTTATCACGGGGTAATAAAATTACCTACCTAGGTAATTAGGTCCATAGGGCACTCAGAAGTGATAGAAAAAAACAAATTAATAGATTTTTTTTAATTCACTTTTTTTATTTGCCACATAACTACTTAGGTACCTAGGTACTTAAAGTTAACACACAACGAACACTTAACAAAAGTCAAAGGAGTGGCTCGAAATGCTGCATAACCGAGTACGACGAGCCATAGATTTTCTCACGTTCACCACCTTGGAATTCTGCCACGATGCGAGGGACAATCTTCTCTGGAGTCGCACGGCACAGAATAAACAACTTTTTTAATGTACATCCACAAAAAGTCTATTCACGTTAAATCCGGAGACCTGGGTGGCCAGCCGTGCCCCCGGGTCGTATCCACCGACCCGGATACCGCTCGTCCAGGCGCTCGCGAAAGCCGCTCCTGCCCGACGCTGGTCCTTGGGTTATCTTCAAAATGTTGCAAAATGCGCGTCTGGAGATTTGAACCAACTCGAACACCGGGTCGTCCTTCATTTCTGTTTCCGTGAAAGTTCACAGTACTGGGCAGACGTAGAAACATCCGTCTAAGTCCGTAGGTAGGAAACGTCAGCCACCGCCGCACCGTCGCCGCCGCCGCGCCCGCGTCGGTTAGAAAGCGGCCTGCTTTCTTCAAAATGACAGTTCGTCGTTGCCGTTGTATCACCAACGCATAATATTAAGAATTTGAGAATATTATGCTAAACTGCCATCATCGTGGAATCGAAAGATAGGATAGGTAACGTCTTCACTTCCGCAAGGTCAGAGAGCGACTGACTAAAATGTCCTATTATTTCTATTAAAATTTAAATCAAAATTTTAGGGTTCAGTATTCATATTTTGCATTTCGTTTTTAGTTAAAGTTTTTTTTTTGATGTGCAAGTAGTACGAAGAACGCATGGCCGATGGGGCCGTAAAGTTCTCGGATGGAGACCACGGACCAGCAAGCGCAGCGTAGGATGTCCACCGACTAAGTGGACTGACGATATAATAAAGATCGTAGGAACGCGCTGGATACAAGCCGCTTCCAAATGGCCTTATTGGAAATCCATAGGAGAGGCCTATGTCCCGCAGTGGAGTCTTGGGTGGATAGATGGATTGTTATTCTTGAAACTGGTTTCAACGGAACGGAACTTAAGGTGGATTTACTAAGTCAGCACGCGAAATTCATTTTTTTTTGAGAAATGTTTGCTACCGACGACCGAAAGTACGCACGCACACTACGCACGGCTCCGGCGAAAAACCGTCTCGTTAACAAGTTTAGCCGGCCTCGGCCCGGCGCTGGATCGGGGAAACATTCTCGTTAACAAGCGCCCGAAAAGTACGAGTACGACGTAAAAGTTTCACGTGGAAGTGGCGTGATGTGGTGTCATTAATAAACTCCTAAAAGCCCAACAATAGCTTGTTGAGAAGGCTATGCTTAACACTCTCCGCGAGATCGAATCAGTAATGAGGGGATCCATAGAAAAAACAAATTTATCGGCAGGGCACATATCACGGAGGACTGATGACCGATGGGGTCGAAAAGTTCTCGAGTGGAGACCACATACCGGCAAGCGCAGCGTTGGACGACCACCCACTAGGATGACGGATGACCTCATCAAAACCGCGAGACCGCGCTGGTTTCAAGCCGCTACCAACCGGTCTTATTAGACATCTTTAGGGGAGGCCTGTATCTAGCAGTGGATGTCCTATGGCTGATGGATGGATGTAGTAGAAACTAAATAACTAAGCACACAACATTTTACCATAATAAAATAATACTAGATCAAAAAATTGTACGGAACCCATTTTTTAAATATCATAATTTTTGGGGGCGGAGCTTAAATAGCCGCCATAATGCCCACTCGTTCGTAATTGGTTCGGTGTTTGTTTGGGCCCTTGACGGCGACGTTTGTCGGACAACCGTCGCCGTCTTTGTCCGCACCGCCAGTCAACGTGGACTTATAGCCGATCACAAAGAATAAAATAAAGATGCGTAGTTGAAATGCTCCAACTTTGGTTTGATACCAATGGTTTGGTTTGGTTTGTTACGCGTGACTTCTATTTTAATGCAGTATTTTTTTATGGTAACTAAATTAAACAATTAAATGTATCTGGGGAGTGAACCACATTTTTACTTTAATATTACTTTGGATTTCGTCTCGCTCTTTTTATGATTAAAATAATACCTGAATTTCCGTGGCGTGTTTAATGTTTTTTTAAAGCTAAGCTTTTAAAGTGAAATAAAATTTAACTTTCAATGTAGTTGGGTAGGTATGTATTTTTTTATTTTGACATGACGTGGAGCCGGTAGAATACGCTGAGTACTTAGATCTATTGTCAGTTTTAGGCCACTTAAAATATCACGGCCAGTGACTGTTTTTTATTAGAACATAGGTAGTACAACTTGAATTCACAATTTACCATGTCATCTTTACGACAGTAACTGTTGCGTTTTTGTAAATGCTACTTACAGTTACACATGCAAATAGGTATGAGTGACAAAAAAATAATTATTTAAATTTGTGAATCATTTTTTTATAGTCCTGCTACATAAGAAAGGGTGTTACATAGACGATGTAATCATTTTATGCGACAGGTAGGTACTTACAACATGTTCTAGTCCAGGCAGTTCAGATGAGTTAGGTACATCAATCTATGACCTTGTAACTTGTACCTATGACCATGTAGGTACCTACTTACCTAAATGTTTGTGTGTAAAAGCCCGTCCACGGTTTCGTAGGCAAAAATAAAATGTTTCAGCACTAGTTATTATTCTTTGTCAGTCAAGGCCACTACCGTCAGCTGATACATTTAGGGTTGACATCCGGTTATTTTACGCAAAACTTTAACTTGGTATAACTCGTAATCTAACATACTGAGGATTATGAGACCTTATGGGGTAAGTTTTAAATATGTCTGAGCATGTGTGGTTTAAGTATTTTTCAATCGTTCTGTTACACCTTGTATATTACTCTGATTTAGGTCTCTTACTCAGACATATGTAGGTAGGTGTGTTACTCAGGTATAGATAGTAATAGATACGTATATATATTTTGTGAAATCACGTTTTTAAAAAAAAACCTCAAAAATGAGGAAAGCCATGACTATTTATCAACCGATTATGAAAATATTTTTGACAAAATCATTTTAACAAGATTTACGAGAATGTATCAGTCAAGATTGATTTTGGTTGTGTTTTTTACGCACAGTTTAGACAATGTTTAACAGTACAAAATGCACGGTTAAACAGTGTTTAAATCTTTTGTGGTCAATGACTAAGCAAGCATCAGCTTAATTTTTTGTTCAGTAAATATTATTTAGTCTTCTTCGTCGTGTCGACGATCCAGACATCATAAGACTTTTTTCCAGTAATTCGCCACACCTACTCCACGAGGGGATGCTTCGTACAGATGATGATTTTTTAGGGTTCCGTACCTAAAGGGAAAAACGGGACCCTATTACTAAGACTTCGATGTCCGTCTGTCTGTCTGTCTGTCACCGGGCTGTATCTCATGAACCATGATAGCTAGGCAGCTGAAATTTTCACAGATGATGTATTTCTGTTGCCGCTTTAACAAAAAATACTAAAAACAAAATAAAATAAATATCTAAGGGGGGCTCCCATACAACAAACCTGATTTTTAAACGTTTTTCGCTCTATATTAATAATGGCATCTGGTAGATGCTTGAAATTTTCACAGAATATTTAGTTTTATTCACTTCAATAATAAATAATAAAATTAAAATAAAATAAATATTTAAGGGGGGCTCCCATACAGTACGGAACCCTCCGTGCGCGAGTCCGACTCGTACTTGGCCTTATTTTTAGTTGGATAACTTGATTTATCTTTCCTTCACAGATACCAGATCGATCGCAACAACATCGTGATCCCCAAGTCTGTGACCCGCTCGCGGATCGAGTCTAACTTCAACGTGCTCGACTTCAAGCTGTCTCAAGAAGATATGGACCTGATCGACTCCTTCGACTGCAACGGACGCCTCGTGCCCATGACCGCGTAAGTACATTAATATTAGGGGACATCTTACACACGGTCTCTGACCCCAAACTAAGCAAACCTTGTGATATGGCTGCCAGAGACTGATATACTACATATATATATTCTAAATACATACTTAAATAGATAGTAACAAAATAACACCCAGACACAGAGCAAACACCAATCTTTATCACATAAATGCTTGCACTGGGTGGGGATCGAACCCTCGCCTCTTTAATCCAGAAGTTAGGGTCACTAACCACTGAGCCACCGAACACACAAACACTTTCAAAATCCCACTGCAAAAAGAAACTTAATTTGGAACTGGTTGTTTTTAGGGTTCCGTACCCAAAAAAGGGTAAAAACGGGACCCTATTACTAAGACTCCGCTGTCTCCAGGCTGTATCTCATGAACCGCTAGAAAGCTGAAATTTGCACAGATTATTTTCTGTTGCCGCTATAACAACAACGACTTAAACCAGAATAAAATTAATAATTAAGGAGGGGCTTCCATACAACAAACCTGATTTTTTAGCCGTTTTTCGCTCGATATTAATAATGGTAACAGGTAGATGCTTGAAATATTCACAGACTATTTATTTGTCTACTCACTTTAATATTAAATAATTAAAATATGATAAATATTTAAAGGGGGCTCCCATACAGTACGAAATCCTACGTGCACGAGTCTACTCGTACTTTTTTTTTTACGAGGGGGAAATCTAACTGCATTGTGGTGCAGTAGGGTTATGTGGGATTGTACCCACTAAAACCCCCTCGGTGGCCAGCCTTTGTGCCTTCTTGGGAGCTCCGGGATCTCCGAAAGGAACGCACCGGTGCTCCCAGCACTTTGTGTGACTACTCGCCTGGTAGTAGAACCAGGCTTGTGCGGTCCTCTACGACAGCGTTGCCACACACGCTGTCGTCCTCCTCGGGCCCGTTTGGGTGGGTGGCCAGAGCCCCAACTCTGACCACCCACGAGCTCAGAGGTCCCCTTTTAGTAGGCTCTTACTACAGGCAGAGGGTACCGATGCCGTATTCTCGTGCCCCGGCATAAATCATACTCGTACTTGGGCGGTTATTTCCTTCTGCTCACATCTTAGTTACTTATAACCATAGCTATACTAAGCGCCACACAAACCAGCGGATGAGAAGTTAGCCGCAGATGACACTTCGCCGTGATTCGCTAATTATTGCGCATGTGTGCACAATGCCGACGCCGCGTGGCGTAGTGGTGAGCACGGGCGTAGGGAGCGCGCGGGAGGCATGAGGTTGGCGGGCGGGTGTGCCCCGGCGCGAGTCTCTCTGGCTCCCGCTAACTATTACACATGTGTGCACAATGCGTAGGGAGCGCGCGGGAGACATGAGGTTGGCGGGCGGGTGTGCCCCGGCGCGAGTCTCTCTGGCTCCCGCTAACTATTACACATGTGTGCACAATGCGTAGGGAGCGCGCGGGAGACATGAGGTTGGCGGGCGGGTGTGCCCCGGCGCGAGTCTCTCTGGCTCCCGCTAACTATTACACATGTGTGCACAATGCGTAGGGAGCGCGCGGGATGCATGAGGTTGGCGGGCGGGTGTGCCCCGGCGCGAGTCTCTCTGGCTCCCGCTAACTATTACACATGTGTGCACAATGCGTAGGGAGCGCGCGGGAGGCATGAGGTTGGCGGGCGGGTGTGCCCGGCGCGAGTCTCTCTGGCTCCCGCTAACTATTACACATGTGTGCACAATGCGTAGGGAGCGCGCGGGAGGCATGAGGTTGGCGGGCGGGTGTGCCCCGGCGCGAGTCTCTCTGGCTCCCGCTAACTATTACACATGTGTGCACAATGCGTAGGGAGCGCGCGGGAGGCATGAGGTTGGCGGGCGGGTGTGCCCCGGCGCGAGTCTCTCTGGCTCCCGCTAACTATTACACATGTGTGCACAATGCGTAGGGAGCGCGCGGGAGGCATGAGGTTGGCGGGCGGGTGTGCCCCGGCGCGAGTCTCTCTGGCTCCCGCTAACTATTACACATGTGTGCACAATGCGTAGGGAGCGCGCGGGAGGCATGAGGTTGGCGGGCGGGTGTGCCCCGGCGCGAGTCGCTCTGGCTCCCGCTAACTATTACACATGTGTGCACAATGCGTAGGGAGCGCGCGGGAGGCATGAGGTTGGCGGGCGGGTGTGCCCCGGCGCGAGTCTCTCTGGCTCCCGCTAACTATTACACATGTGTGCACAATGCGTAGGGAGCGCGCGGGAGGCATGAGGTTGGCGGGCGGGTGTGCCCCGGCGCGAGTCTCTCTGGCTCCCGCTAACTATTACACATGTGTGCACAATGCGTAGGGAGCGCGCGGGAGGCATGAGATTGGCGGGCGGGTGTGCCCCGGCGCGAGTCTCTCTGGCTCCCGCGCATACCTATAATTCGGCTTTTGCGCAGCGTTCTACGCATAACTTCCCATCCGCCGATTTGTGTGGCGCGTAGTATATCTACGTTATAACACATAACTTTGTATTATTGTTGCAGGTCTCTGGGCCACAAGGATCATCCGTTCGAAAACGACGAGTTTTGATGTTTTAAGCCAGAACTTTAAATAATCCATACAGCCATACTAATATATTTTAATATCACATATTAGAATAAATAAACTGTTATAATAATATTTTGTATTATTTAATTTAATAACCCTAACAGCTTGTTCGGATGGTGCGTATCAGGCCTGCTATTTTACAGAGTTGCATGTTCTATATTATGCCGAGAGGAATTGATTTAAGGCCGATCCGCACACAACAGTGCCGGCACGTGATCGACAGTTCCGTATCCATCAGTGTCTGTGAAAAATAATATTGTAGCAAACATTTTGTATGACGCTATCCGTACTCGTCAGCGACAGTGACGTTCAGTGATATTATACTATTTAGTACGGATAGTGTCATACAAAATGTATGCTACAATATTATTTTTCACTGACACTGATGGATACGGAACTGTCGGTCACGTGCCGGCACTGTTGTCTGCAGATCGGCCTTTAGAACATCATTATGAACAACTTTTACTATGGGGCTAACCCGGAATTCGACAAAGAAAATCAGCTGTTCCATACAGAATCTCGGAATTTATACCGGATTTTTATAAGACTCGTCATATAAAAATAATGCTGGAGTTTGAAACTGCGCACAAGGAAACTTAACTCCTATTATAGGCCGCGTCACATAAGTTGGCGGATGTGAAGTTCGCTACAAGCCGCAAGTTGCTTAAAACAGCCGATTTTATTTTCTCGAATTCCGGTTTGGCCCCATAGTAAAAGTTGTTCATAATGATGGTCTGATTCCTTTAGACTTAGTACGTCAGTTCTGGATGACCCTATACTTATAAGCAGCTAGTCCAGCATGCGACCACGAAAATAGCTCTTTTCGACGTGTGAAAAAGTGACAGATATATACTTTGCCATAACGCTGTCTCGTTCCGCCCGATTTCGAGCATTTTCACGTATTATTTTAATACCTACCCATTTTTTGTTTTTTTTGTTTCGTAATTTATTTTTAAATGTAATGCTTCTCCTAAAAGCTTGCAATAGCAAATCAAAATGTTACTTATCCTCTTTCATTTTATCAGACGCCTTTTTTAAATATTTACATTTATGTTTTAAGTTTTGTATAAGCCAAGTGTTTTCAGAACAATCATTATGTTAAGTTTTTATAGTACTAGGATGGAATTAACACTGGTATTGTATTTATTAAATTAATTGTGTGTAAATAAAGAACTTTTGAAATTGTCTCGTTCTGACACATCGAAAGAAATATTACGTGGTGCGCGTGTTACGTCGGCATCGATCGACAAAAAATAAAATGCGTAAAATCGAATATGTGTAGATGAATCTCCTTTCATTTACAACTCTTTACCAAATGGAATTGTGGACTTGCCTTATTATAAATTTTGCAGAGAGTTGAAAAAGTGGTTAGCGTGCAAGTTTTTATTCATTGAAAGAGTTTTTGGACAACGTATTTTGCCGCCTACATATTTATCATTTTAAAAATGATTGTTTGTAGCTATATCGGAAATATCGTTAAATTGTTAATTGTACGTTTTTATTTGTTTTTTTTTTTTAACGTAAATAGCACGCCGCACGTTCGTTCGTCAGTACGGCGCGCCGCGACTACTAGCATACCGAGAGCATACCCCGCTCCGAGGCGCATAGGTATGATTCTCGTTCCGACCGTTTGTGTGGAGACGGAATACTATACTATGTTAGATATCATTACCTTTTATTAGGTTTGTATTGACCATAGAATAAGAACAGTAATAGAAACCGTACTAAAATAGTAAGAGATAATCACTTTGTCCCATTTTAAATATGAAATTTAAAAGGTTTAGAAAAAGATGCACATACACCCGAACTTACGTAATTTCGAAGGGTTTCACAAACTAGCATTGAGCTATGTAGAATGAGGTGAGAATTCCTTGTTCTAAATGAGACACTTTATGTGTTGGGTAGGAATCTGTTTTATTTGCAATACTATTTGTTGGTACAAATCTCTCAAAAACAGTGATTGTGCGGTTTAAGGCACTACTAACGCCATCTAGTGTGGTTTATACAAAACTATTCAAATGAATTAAACATGTTGTGCGTTTTAAGGCACTACTAACGCCATCTAGTGTGGTTTACACAAACTATTCTTATATGAATTAAACATGTCGCCCACCAAGGACATCTGTAGAGGTCCTTCATAATTGTACAGTGATAACTTCATAGGAAATATTCTAAAACGAATCAAACATGTCGCCCACCAAGGACATCTGTAGAGGTCCTTCATAATTGTACAGTGATAACAATAGGTTTTGAAAAGTGAATGCTCTTATACAAACTGAACTGAAATTTTACATAGTGATGAATTGTGGGCGAGTGATTATAGAACTGATGCAATGGAGAGTGATGACTCGGGTGAATTTATAAATTAGAAGATGTGATTAAGTGCTTGTCAGAACATCTTCGCCAGAAACCCTGTACCATTCGTTGCGTTGACTAAAATTGTATAAACAATTGTTGTGACTAACCGTATACAGGCACCGCTATCAGAAGATGCCCAATCGAAATGATTCATTTCATTGTAGTGGGTTTGTCTGGAGTTCCAGGCGTCACTGATAACGGTTGAAATAAACTTTCTTACAGGATTGGATATGACTCTCAACTAGCTTTAAGCTGCTGCAGAATATCGTTTGAATGTGCTACATTTGCGTACGTGAGCCGTAACCGAATGTTTGGCTGATATATTTTAGGGCCTGGTTCTCAAATGATTTTGCATAAATGCTGGCCTAAACCTTCATGTGAGATTTTTTTATGAGTCGTCAAACTCATATTTGGTGAAGTGGTTTCTACGAGGCTGAGTAATGGGATGTTTGGAGTCCTTTTCCAAATTTGCTATTTCTACGTTACATAGAATCCCATTATGGGGCAAAGAGATTTCAAAGTGCTTCTTGATTTCTCTTGCCCTGTTCTTTGAATCTAACTGATGTCTTCACCAAACTCTTGTTGTGCACACTTCTGTTGCATGTTCTATTTCTCTTTTCTTTTGACTTTAAACTCTTTAAGTTTTACTCTTGCTTTTTCTAACTAAATTTTGATTACCTTCTGTAGTGTTGAAAATGTTCATGGATTTGATCATTTTTCTTCTTTCATAAAACACTACTAGAAATTTGATGTTGTTTTCGATTGATGCTATATCTCAGGATTTTCAGAGGACTGGACCTGAGCCCAGTGAGTATGATTAAAATACTAAAGGATTGTTGATACTTTAATCCCAGCAATAGTGCTCAAGGAATTAGGATAGCTGCTAAGCCACGCCATGAAGACTGTGTAGTTTATCCACAGGTGAATGTTGCTTTCTGGGATCGTTGTGACTTCCGTTACTTCTGTTGATGCTGTTCCTCGTACTTCTATCCGAGGTAAGAATGGCTGCTTGACGGATGCGGTTATGTGAGACTCGTTCAAACTTACTTTGATTTCTCCGTTTCTTATCTTTGCTTTCGTAAGCTTGAATACATCTTGTAACGCTGTTACTACATGCCTCTGTCAAGTTGTTGCGGTAAGTATTCCTTTCATTTATTGGATTCTTTATGAGTTTTCCGTATTTATTCCCAGACAATCCTTTTTCCATGACTCCTTCTTCCTTAACATTTGTACTTCCTTCAACCAGACATTTTTTATCCTTCTTCTCTTTTACTTCCTCTAAAAACCTTCCGTTTGTCCTTTTACAGCTGCTAACTGTCTTTTGCAGAGATCTTTCATTGGTAAGTGACTTTGCCTTTTCTTTGTGATTTATTATTCTTTCTTGACTTTTATGATACCTTGTAATGCGATTGTTAATAAGTTTTACTGTTTTTTCAGATACTTCGAGAATGCGTGCACCTTCATCGACTACAAGCTGCTGCCGATTCTCCGCTGCGAGGTAATAATCCCCTTTCTTCTTTTTCAGAATCAAGACTGCCGCGCCATACTACTCTCTGAAGATCAGCATGTTCAGCAGATGTCTTCAGCTGCCTAAACATCTTGACTTTATGACGTAATATTTCGTGTAATACAGAATCGACTGTTTGATCGTCTTTGACTGACGATGAATCTAAGCTTTTTACTGAGGTATCGAACACCATTCGATCTTTGCTTGTTGTCTTATCGTCGCGTATACCAGCATGATTGGGTAAGTAATCATCTGTAGACAAAACACTTTCCTCTTCTAGCACGTGTTCAACATGGCCAAGATCAATGTATTCTTGGAAGATCTCTGGATTACGTATCACTAACTCTTGTTTCTTCTTGTATCTGTTTTCAAGAAGTTGGTTTCTTTTGATTGCAAGCTCTGTTTTGTTCCTGTATTGACTTTGCAGATCTTCATCGCGGAATGGAAGATTAACAACGTAGCGACCGTATTCATTACGGTGAGTGATTTGTTCGTGCATTTCTTTGCAACGTAGTCCCTTTTCTGAATGATTCTTTTTCTGAACTTCAATCTCATAATCTCGGAACTTCTCTAGAAGTTCATTATCATTAGTTTGACTTTGTAAGCTAAAAGAAACATGATGACAATTGATGATGTTATTTGTTGAGGTAACCTTTCCTGATAAAATCCAACCAAAGGCTGTGTTCTGAGCTACTGGGAGCCCTGGTGGACCTTGAATTAAACCTTCTCTTAACACTTGACCATAAGCTTCAGCACCAAGCAAAATGTCGATTTTGTTTGGTGTGTGATATTCTGGGTCAGCTAGGCTGACTACTTCTAGCTCAGGCCAGATGTAAGGAACAACCTTTACCGATGGCAAAAGTGTCGTGATATTACCAAGTACATACGCATGTACTTGCAAACTAAAGTTGGGATCTAGGCGAGAGTGGATTGCTAACGTGACTGAATACTCTGAAGCTAAAGAGCTTCCCTCTCCACCTATTCCTGAAATAACTGATTGAATTGGCTTTTTCTTAAGCCCAAGGAGTTGGACTGCTGATTCTGTTATGAATGATGCCTGGGATCCCTGATCCAATAACACTCTCAGCAGTTGTGTTGAACCATGGTTTGTCTGTGCTTCGACAAGTGCCGTGGCTAACAAAACTTGCGTTTCCGCGGACGACTCCTTTGAAAAATGTGACGTCACATTTGACGTAGATTGTGGACCTTCCGATAACGTTGCGTGAATATTAGACACTGCTGACTTTACGTTGGCAGATTCATTGACAGTGTCTACTGCTGCTGATGCAGGCCTTGGATGAAGCAACGAGTGATGACGTCTCTTACAGACGTGGCATGATGTACTCTGGCGGCAATGTCTGACGGAGTGGTTTGAACCTAAACAATTAAAACATAGACCCTTTTTTGCAACAAAATTTTGACGCGAATCGTGACTCTCCCTTGCAAACAGTTTACAGTATGCAATTTTATGATTTTCGTTACAAAATGGACAAGGGTTGATTACATTTACATTTGACCTGTTGTGACTATTCACAACATGATGCACGTGATGCCGAGATGGTATTGGTTTACTAACAAAGTTCTTAGGTTTGTTGGATTTGGACTCATTTAAAAACTCGAGTGCTCTGAACCTGGCTTCCAAAAAATCTCCGAATTGTGCGAGGGTGGGCATGTCATCGCTAGTGCTTATCTGAGTTTCCCATAGCTTACGTGACTCTTGATCTAATTTTGCGCTTGCTAGGTAAATGACGATGACATCCCAGGAAGACACATCAATTCCAAGATTTCTGAAGCCATTCAAACACTCCATAGTGGTATCCAACAAGCTTTTAATACCATCTGAGCTCTCAACAACATTTGTTTGCGTTAAAAATCGTTTCAGTAGTGAGTTTGACAAAAACCTCTTATTATTATAGCGACTGACTATTAATTCCCAACACTCTTTGTAATTGGATGACGTTACAGGAATGTGGCGAACAAGTTGTTCGGCTTCACCCGATAGCAAACCCTTTAAATAGTGCATTCGCTGTACGTCACTCAATGAATTGTTGTCGTGAATTAATGCGAGAAACAAATCTTTGAAAGTGGGCCATTCCGAGTACAATCCAGAAAACTTTGGAATTTGAATTTTCGGTAATTTAACACTAGTGTTATTCTTTATTGACTGGTCTACAACGAGCTGCACAGATTTCAATTTATATAAAACATCGACCAAGTCGCACTTATAATTGAGATACACTTCTTCAGTCAATTCACATACATTTTCTGTAAAATACAGATGATTTGCATCAGTGGCAGCTTGAATTAATGAACTATGAGTAGACATGAAATCATTCCAAACAGTTTCTAGTTGATCTAATCGTGTTTGAACGTAAGCTCGCGTGATACGTTCCTTAGGTGATTTCTTATAATTAATTTCATGACGTTCTATAGTTGATTTTCTATTTTCTTGTAACTTGTACAAAGGATCCATTTTAATAAACAAAAAACTCTTAAATTTTACCAATACAAATATCTATTAAATTTACTAAAACTAAATCTCAAATCAAATCAGAAAATTTTATAAGTGTGCGGAACTCTGTCGCAGTTAAATGATGCAATAAGCTAAGTCTCAAATCTAAACAGAAATTTTATAAGTCCGTGGAACCTTATCACAATGTAATTTTTGCGATGAAATTATTCTAAGTTGAAGATTGATGTTGAAAATTTTACAAGTGTATAGAACCTTGTCGAAGTGAAAAATTTAGAAATTGGCCGTAGGTTCCCCGTCTATCCAACTTATTTCTAACTATTCTAAGTCCTAAACTATCATGCAATTATTACAAGTCCCAAAGTTATGTCAACTTCAAATTTTACCGATCACTTCACTTGAATGATTGAACTTGAACACTTTAAGAATGAATGAAATTGTACTCACGATTTATTTTCACAAACTTCACTATGGTTTCCGATCGCAGCGCCCCCTGGCGCCAAATAGTTGAACTCCGTTTGGGTTTGAATCTCCGGTTGAAATATTCGCCTTCGCTCCGCCGTTGAGATTATTCCGACTACTGCTGCCCTCTGTCGGCGAGTAGTGGAACTAATCTTGACCTGTGGATTTCCAAACTTTGCCTCCGGTGTAAGAAGCTGGAAATCTTCCGACGTTGCGCTAGTAGCGCCAGCCAAAAGTTGCCGGTAGACTCCCTCGAAAACCGCCAGGAACACAACACGACTTAGTGTTGCATCCGGCTCGATATGTAGAATGGGGTGAGAACTCCTTGTGCTAAATGAGACACTTTATGTGTTGGGTAGGAATCTGTTTTATTTGCAATACTATTTGTTGGTACAAATCTCTCAAAAACAGTGATTGTGCGGTTTAAGGCACTACTAACGCCATCTAGTGTGGTTTATACAAAACTATTCAAATGAATTAAACATGTTGTGCGTTTTAAGGCACTACTAACGCCATCTAGTGTGGTTTACACAAACTATTCTTATATGAATTAAACAGTCGATATGTAAATGGGATGAGAATTCCTTGTTCTAAATGAGACACTTTATGTGTTGGGTAGGAATCTGATTTATTTGCTATACTATTTGTTGGTACAAATCTCACAAATACAGTGATTGTGCGTTTTAAGGCACTACTAACGCCATCTAGTGTGGTTTATACAAACTATTCTTATATGAATTAGACAAGTTGTGCGTTTTAAGGCACTACTAACGCCATCTAGTATGGTTTATACAAACTATACTTATATGAATTAAACATGTCGCCCACCAAGGACATCTGTAGAGGTCCTTCATAATTGTACAGTGATAACAATAGGTTTTGAAAAGTGAATGCTCTTATACAAACTGAACTGAAATTTTACATAGTGATGAATTGTGGGCGAGTGATTATAGAACTGATGCAATGGAGAGTGATGACTCGGGTGAATTTATAAATTAGAAGATGTGATTAAGTGCTTGTCAGAACATCTTCGCCAGAAACCCTGTACCATTCGTTGCGTTGACGAAAATTGTATAAACAATTGATGTGACTAACCGTATACAGGCACCGCTATCAGAAGATCCCCAATCGAAATGATTCATTTCATTGGAGTGGGTTTGTCTGGAGTTCCAAGCATCACTGATAACGGTTGAAATAAACTTCCTTACAGGATTGGATATGACTCTCAACTAGCTTTAAGCTGCTGCAGAATATCCTTTGAATGTGCTACAGTTGCGTACGTGAGCCATAACCGAAGGTTTGGCTGATATATTTTAGGGCCTGGTTCTCAAATGATTTTGCATAAATGCTGTCCTAAACCTTCATGTGAGATTTTTTATGAGTCATCAAACTCTTATTTGGTGAAGTGATTTCTACGAGGCTGAATAATGGGATGTTTGGAGACCTTCTCCAAATTTGCTCTTTCTACGTAACCATACGTAGAATCCCATTATGGGGCAAGAGATTTCAAAGTGCTTCTAGATTTCTTTTGCCCTGTACTTTGGATCTAACTGATGTCTTCACCAAACTTTTGTTGTGCATTTGATGCACACTTCTGCTGCATGTTCTATCTCTCTTTTTTTGAATTTAAACTCTTTGAATTTACTGTTTCTATTGCTTCTTCTGACTAAATTTTGATTACTTTCTGTAGTGTTGAAAATGTTCACGGATTTGATCATTTTTCTTCTTTCATAAAACACTACTAGAAAGTTTTTGTTGTTTTCGATGGATGCTATATCTCATGATTTTCAGAGGACTGGACCTGAGCCCAGTGAGTGTGATTAAAATACGAAAGGATGGTTGATACTTTAATTCTACAATGGTGATTAAGGAATCAAGATAGCTGCTGAGCCAAGCCATGAAGACTGTGCAGTTTATCCACAGGTGAATGCTGTTTTCTAGGATCGTCGTGACTTCTGCTACTTCTGCTGATGCTACTTTTCGTAATTCTATCCGAGGTAAGAATGGCTGCTTGACGGATGCGGTTATTTGAGACTCGTTCAAACTTACTTTGATTTCTCCGTTTCTTATCTTTGCTTTCGTAAGTTTGAATACATCTTGTAACGCTGTTACTACATGCCTCTGTCAAGTTGTTGCGGTAAGTATTCCTTTCATTTATTGAATTCTTTATGAGTTTTCCGTATTTATTCCCAGACAATCCTTTTTCCATGACTCCTTCTTCCTTAATATTTGTACTTCCTTCAACCAGACATTTTTTATCCTTCTTCTCTTTTACTCCCTCTAAAAACCTTTCGTTTGACCTTTTACAGCTACTTACTGTCTTTTGCAGAGATCTTTCATTTGTAAGTGGCTTTGCCTTTTCTTTGTGATTTATTATTCTTTCTTGACTTTTATGATACCCTGTAATGAGATTGTTAATAATTTTTATTGTTTTTTCAGATACTTCGAGAATGCGTGCACCTTCATCGACTACAAGCTGCTGCCGATTCTCCGCTGTGAGGTATGGTGATGCTTCCTTTTGTACTAATCCCATTTCTTCTATTTCAGGATCCAGACTGCCGCGCCATACTACTCTCTGAAGAGATGTATGTTCAGCAGATGTCTTCAGCTGCCTAAACATCTTGACTTTATGACGTAACATTTGGTGTAATACAGAATCGACTGTTTGATCGTCTTTGACTGTCGATGAATCTGAGCTTTTTACTGAGGTATCGAACACCATTCGATCTTTGCTTGTTGTGTTATCGTCGCGTATAACAGCATGATTGGGTAAGTAATCATCTGTAGACAAAATACTTTCTTCTTCTAGCACGTGTTCAACATGACCAAGATCGATGTATTCGTGGAAGACCTCTGAATTACGCATCACTAACTCTTGCTTCTTCTTGAATCTATTTTCAAGAAGTTGGTTTCTCTTAATAGCAAGCTCTTTTTTGTTCCTGTATTGACTTTGCAGATTTTCATTGTGGAATGGAAGATTAACAACGTAGCGACCGTATTCATTACGGTGAGTGATTTGTTCGTGCATTTCTTTGCAACGTAGTCCCTTTTCTGAATGATTCTTTTTCTGAACTTCAATCTCATAATCTCGGAACTTCTCAAGAAGTTCATTGTCATTAGTTTGACTTTGTAAGCTAACAGAAACATGATGACAATTGATGATGTTATTTGTTGAGGTAACCTTTCCTGATAAAATCCAACCAAAGGCTGTGTTCTGAGCTACTGGGAGCCCTGGTGGACCTTGCATTAAACCTTCTCTTAGCACTTGACCATAAGCTTCAGCACCAAGCAAAATGTCGATTTTGTTTGGTGTGTGATATTCTGGGTCAGCTAGGCTGACTACTTCTAGCTCAGGCCAGTTGTAAGGAACAACCTTTGCCGATGGCAAAAGTGTCGTGATATTACCAAGTACATACGCATGTACTTGCAAACTAAAGTTGGGATCTAGGCGAGAGTGAATTGTTAATGTGACTGAATACTCTGAAGCTAAAGAGCTTCCATCTCCACCTATTCCTGAAATAACTGATTGAATTGGCTTTTTCTTAAGCCCAAGGAGTTGGACTGCTGATTCTGTTATGAATGATGCCTGGGATCCCTGATCCAATAACACTCTCAGCAGTTGTGTTGAACCATGGTTTGTCTGTGCTTCGACAAGTGCCGTGGCTAACAAAACTTGCGTTTCCGTGGACGACTCCCTTGAAAAATGTGACGTCAGATTCGACGTAGATTGTGGACCTTCCGATAACGTTGCGTGAATATTAGACACTGCTGACTTTACGTTGGCAGATTCATTAACAGTGTCTACTGCTGCTGATGCAGGCCTTGGATGAAGCAACGAGTGATGACGTCTCTTACAGACGTGGCATGATGTGCTCTGGCGGCAATGTCTGACGGAGTGGTTTGAACCTAAACAATTAAAACATAGACCCTTTTTTGCAACAAAATTCTGACGCGAATCGTGACTCTCCCTTGCAAACAGTTTACAGTATGCAATTTTATGATTTTCGTTACAAAATGGACAAGGGTTGATTACATTTACATTTGAACTGTTGTGACTATTCACAACATGATGCACGTGATGCCGAGATGGTATTGGTTTACTAACAAAGTTCTTAGGTTTGTTGGATTTAGACTCATTTAAAAACTCGAGTGCTCTGAACCTGGCTTCCAAAAAATCTTCGAATTGCGCGAGGGTGGGCATGTCATCGCTAGTGCTTATCTGAGTTTCCCATAGCTTACGTGACTCTTGATCTAATTTTGCGCTTGCTAGGTAAATGATGATGACATCCCAGGAAGATACATCAATTCCAAGATTTTTGAGGCCATTTAAACACTCCATAGTGGTATCCAACAAGCCTTTAATATCATCTGAGCTCTCTACAACATTTGTTTGAGTTAAAAACCGTTTAAGTAGTGAGTTTGACAAAAACTTCTTATTATTGTAGCGATTGACTATCAATTTCCAACACTCTTGATAATTGGATGACGTCACAGGAATGTGGCGAACCAGTTGTTCGGCTTCACCCGATAGCAAACCCTTTAAATAGTGCATTCGCTGTACGTCACTTAATGAATTATTGTCGTGAATTAATGCTAGAAACAAATCTTTGAAAGTGGGCCATTCCGAGTACAATCCAGAAAACTGTGGAATTTGAATTTTTGGTAATTTAACACTAGTGCTATTCTTTATTGACTGGTCTACAACGAGCTGCACAGATTTCAATTTATATAAAACATCGACCAAGTCGCACTTATAATTGAGATACACTTCTTCGGTCAATTCACATACATTTTCTGTAAAATACAGATGACTTGCATCAGTGGCAGCTTGAATTAATGAACTATGAGTAGACATGAAATCATTCCAAACAGTTTCTAGTTGATCCAATCGTGTTTGAACGTAAGCTCGTGTGATACGTTCCTTAGGTGATTTCTTATAATTAATTAGATGACGTTCTATAGTTGATTTTCTATTTACTTGTAACTTGTATAAAGGATCCATTTTAAAAACAACAAACTCTAAACTTTACCAAAACTAAATCTCAAAACAAATCAGAAAATTTTACAAGTGTGCGGAACTTTGTCGCAGTTAAAATGATGAAATAAGCTAAGTCTCAAATATAGAAATTTTACAAGTCCGTGGAACCTTATCACAATGTAATTTTTACGATGAAATTATTCTAAGTTGAAGATTGATGTTGAAAATTTTACAAGTGTATAGAACCTTGTCGAAGTGAAAATTTTAGAAATTGGCCGTAGGTTCCCCGTCTATCCAACTTATTTCTAACTATTCTAAGTCCTAAACTATCATGCAATTATTACAAGTCCCAAAGTTATGTCAACTTCAAATTTTACCGATCACTTCACTTGAATGATTGAACTTGAACACTTTACGAATGAATGAAATTGTACTCACGATTTATTTTCACAAACTTCACTATGGTTTCCGATCGCAGCGCCCCCTGGCGCCAAGTAGTTGAACTCCGTTTGGGTTTGAATCTCCGGTTGAAATATTCGCCTTCGCTCCGCCGTTGAGATTATTCCGACTACTACTGCCCTCTGTCGGCAAGTAGTGGAACTAATCTTGACCTGTGGATTTCCAAACTCTGCCTCCGGTGTAAGAAGCTGGAAATCCTCCGACGTTGCGCTAGTAGCGCCAGCCAAAAGTTGCCGGTAGACTCCCTCGAAAACCGTCAGGAACACAACACGACTTAGTGTTGCATCCGGCTCGATATGTTCCTACCCAACACATAAAGTGTCTCATTTAGAACAAGGAATTCTCACCCCATTCTACATATCGAGCCGGATGCAACACTAAGTCGTGTTGTGTTCCTGGCGGTTTTCGAGGAAGTCTACCGGCAACTTTGGCTGGCGCTACTAGCGCAACGTCGGAGGATTTCCAGCTTCTTACACCGGAGGCAAAGTTTGGAAATCCACAGGTCAAGATTAGTTCCACTACTCGCCGACAGAGGGCAGCAGTAGTCGGAATAATCTCAACGGCGGAGCGAAGGCGAATATTTCAACCGGAGATTCAAACCCAAACGGAGTTCAGCTACTT
Organism: Hypomecis atomaria; assembly: GCA_964007245.1. Classification (NCBI taxonomy): domain Eukaryota; kingdom Metazoa; phylum Arthropoda; class Insecta; order Lepidoptera; family Geometridae; genus Hypomecis; species Hypomecis atomaria. The sequence continues at coordinate 10,309,991 of OZ023310.1, forward strand.
GGCGAGTATGTACTATAGATTCCTACCCAACACATAAAGTGTCTCATTTAGAACAAGGAATTCTCACCCTTTATACATATCGAGCCGGATGCAACACTAAGTCGTGTTGTGTTCCTGGCGGTTTTCGAGGGAGTCTACCGGCAACTTTTGGCTGGCGCTACTAGCGCAACGTCGGAGGATTTCCAGCTTCTTACACCGGAGGCAAAGTTTGGAAATCCACAGGTCAAGATTAGTTCCACTACTCGCCGACAGAGGGCAGCAGTAGTCGGAATAATCTCAACGGCGGGCGGAGCGAAGGCGAATATTTCAACCGGAGATTCAAACCCAAACGGAGTTCAACTACTTGGCGCCAGGGGGCGCTGCGATCGGAAACCATAGTGAAGTTTGTGAAAATAAATCGTGAGTACAATTTAATTCATTCGTAAAGTGTTCAAGTTCAATCATTCAAGTGAAGTGATCGGTAAAATTTGGGACTTGTAATAATTGCATGATAGTATATGACTTAGAATAGTTAGAAATAAGTTGGATAGACGGGGAACCTACGGCCAATTTCTAAATTTTTAATGCAGAACTTGGATGAAGCAACGAGTGATGACGTCTTTTACAGACGTGGCATGATGTGCTCTGGCGGCAATGTTTGACGGAGTGGTTTGAACCTAAACAATTAAAACATAGACCCTTTTTTGCAACAAAATTCTGACGCGAATCGTGACTCTCCCTTGCAAACAGTTTACAGTATGCAATTTTATGATTTTCGTTACAAAATGGACAAGGGTTGACTACATTTACATTTGATCTGTTGTGACTATTCACAACATGATGCACGTGATGCCGAGATGGTATTGGTTTACTAAAAAAGTTCTTAGGTTTGTTGGATTTAGACTCATTCAAAAACTCGAGTGCTCTGAACCTGGCTTCCAAAAAATCTTCGAATTGCGCGAGGGTGGGCATGTCATCGCTAGTGCTTATCTGAGTTTCCCATAGCTTACGTGACTCTTGATCTAATTTTGCGCTTGCTAGGTAAATGACGATGACATCCCAGGAAGATACATCAATTCCAAGATTTTTGAGGCCATTCAAACACTCCATAGTGGTATCCAACAAGCCTTTAATACCATCTGAGCTCTCAACAACATTTGTTTGAGTTAAAAATCGTTTAAGTAGTGAGTTTGACAAAAACCTCTTATTATTGTAGCGACTGACTATCAAATCCCAACACTCTTGGTAATTGGATGACGTCACAGGAATGTGGCGAACTAGTTGTTCGGCTTCTCCCGATAGCAAGCCCTTTAAATAATGCATTCGCTGTACGTCACTCAATGAATTGTTGTCGTGAATTAATGCGATAAACAAATCTTTGAAAGTGGGCCATTCCGAATACAAACCAGAAAACATTGGAATTTGAATTCTCGGTAATTTGACACTATTATTATTGCACTTGTTTGACTGGTCTACTACGAGCTGCACAGATTTCAATTTATCTAAAACATCGACCAAGTCGCACTTATAATTTAGATACACTTCTTCGGTCAATTCGAATACATTTTCTGTGAAATACAAATGAGTTTCATCTGTGACAACTTGAAATATAGAACTATGAGTAGACACAAAATCATTCCAAACATTTTCTAATTGATCTAATCGTGTTTGAACGTAAGCCCGCGTGATACGTTCCTTAGGTGATTTCTTATAATTAATTAGATGACGTTCTATAGTTGATTTTCTATTTACTTGTAACTTGTATAAAGGATCCATTTTAAAAACAACAAACTCTAAACTTTACCAAAACTAAATCTCAAAACAAATCAGAAAATTTTACAAGTGTGCGGAACTCTGTCGCAGTTAAATGATGAAATAAGCTAAGTCTCAAATCGAAACAGAAATTTTACAAGTCTGTGGAACCTTATCACAATGTAATTTTTGCGATGAAATTATTCTAAGTTGAAGATTGGTGTTGAAAATTTTACAAGTGTATAGAACCTTGTCGAAGTGAAAAATTTAGAAATTGGCCGTAGGTTCCCCGTCTATCCAACTTATTTCTAACTATTCTAAGTCCTAAACTATCATGCAATTATTACAAGTCCCAAAGTTATGTCAACTTCAAATTTTACCGATCACTTCACTTGAATGATTGAACTTGAACACTTTAAGAATGAATGAAATTGTACTCACGATTTATTTTCACAAACTTCACTATGGTTCCCGATCGCAGCGCCCCCTGGCGCCAAGTAGCTGAACTCCGTTTGGGTTTGAATCTCCGGTTGAAATATTCGCCTTCGCTCCGCCGTTGAGATTATTCCGACTACTGCTGCCCTCTGTCGGCGAGTAGTGGAACTAATCTTGACCTGTGGATTTCCAAACTTTGCCTCCGGTGTAAGAAGCTGGAAATCCTCCGACGTTGCGCTAGTAGCGCCAGCCAAAGTTGCCGGTAGACTTCCTCGAAAACCGCCAGGAACACAACACGACTTAGTGTTGCATCCGGCTCGATATGTATAAAGGGTGAGAATTCCTTGTTCTAAATGAGACAGTTATTCCTGGAGTTCAAAGGAAGAGTCTTTCAGAAGAAGAACAGCGTTGCGAAGAGATATATGAAAGAACAACTTATCGTGACGAAGACAGTCGCTACGTTGTTAAACTTCCATTCCGAGATGAAGATCCGCAATGTCAATACGGGAACAGCAAAGAGCTCGCTATCAAGAGATTCAAACTTCTTGAAAATAAATTTAAGAAGAATCAAGAGTTAGCAATACGTTATTCAGAAGTATTCCATGAATACATCGATCTTGGTCATGTTGAGCGCGTACCAGAAGAGGCTCGTAATTTGTCAACAGCAGTTTACTTACCGCATCATGCTGTTGTACGCGAGGACAAAACAACAAGTAAGGTTCGAATTGTGTTCGATGCCTCAATGAAGAGCTCAAATTCATCGTCACTTAACGACGATCTATTGGTCGGCCCTATATTGCAACAACCATTACGTCATATCGTCATGAGGTGGAGAATGCATCCCATAAGCATCTCTGCGGACATTGTCAAGATGTATAGGCAGGTGAAAGTGGCTGCTGAAGACGCTGAATTTCAGAGAGTGATATGGCGCGATAATCCGGAGTCTGAAATGGAAGAATACAAGTTAGTTCGTGTAACCTTTGGGACAGCATCAGCACCTTACCTTGCAGTAAAGACTTTACAGCAACTTGTAGTCGATGAAGGTACAAGTTATCCGGAGGTTGCTGGCAGAGTAAAAACTGACTTCTTTGTGGACGATCTCATGACCGGCTGCCAAACAATAGAACAGGGAAAAATGATTAATGAAAAACTAACAGAGTTACTTGCCAAGGGTGGATTCCATCTGCAGAAATGGGTGAGTAGCAGTAATGAGTTGAATGAAATATTTTCAAAGGGAGCAGAGAAGAAGAATGAGAAAAGACAGAATACAGAATGTAAAGGGATTAAGGAAGATGAAGTCATGAAAATTCTTGGGATTTCTTGGAATCGTGAACGAGACGAATTCCAATATTCAGTCAACCTGCCGCCACACCAAATCCCAGTAACAAAGAGGAGAGTCATCTCAGACATAGCACGTTTTTTCGATCCTTTAGGATGGGCGTCACCTTGCATCATTTTGTCAAAAATCTTTATTCAAAAAATTTGGCTTTCTGGCATTGATTGGGATGAGGAACTCACACCAGAGTTGATGTCTGAGTGGAAGATTTATCGCGAAAACTTAACAGACACATGCAATTTCAGTGTTCCTAGATGGGTTAATACTTACGATGATGATGATTCTGTAGAATTGCATGGATTTTCCGATGCATCAGTCTCAGCATACGCAGCAGTGGTGTATCTGAGAACAAAATTAAAGAACGGAGAAATCAAGATTAGTTTAATCACATCTCGTACAAGAGTCGCACCAGTAAAGCAGCAATCAGTACCACGACTAGAATTGATGGGAGCAGTGTTGTTAGCTGAGTTGACAGCTGAAGTGGCTGAAGTTATGAAAATTCCAAAGGACAGCACTCATCTTTGGACCGACTCCACCGTCGTGTTAGCATGGCTTAGTAGTCATCCAAGCCGCTGGAGCACTTTTGTTGGAAACAGAGTATCTACTATTCTGTCGCACTTTGAAACCACTCACTGGGCTCATGTCCAATCCTCTGAAAATCCAGGAGATATCGCTTCTAGGGGATTAAGACCACAACAACTATCCAGCAGTGCCTTATGGATTCAGGGACCACATTGGCTAAAGAATAAGTCAATTATTTATTCTCGACCTAAATCATTGGCCACAACCATGGAACAACGAACGATCAAGTCTCATGTTGTAACTGAAACTAAGCAAAATCACCCTGTCTGGACAAAGTATTCAACATTACAGAAGTTAGTTAGAGTGATAGCGTATTGTCGTAGAGTTTTGAAGTGGAGAAACCAGGAAATTAAAGAAAGGGGATATCTAAAATATTTAGAAAAAGAAGAAATAGAAACGGCATTAAAGGTGTGCATTAGAAAGGCACAAGAGCAGGAGTTTAGTGAAGACATCAATGAGATACGAAGCACAGGGCAAGTGAAATCAAGAAGTAAATTGAAATCTCTTTGCCCCATCATAGACGATGATGGGATTCTACGCGTAAATGGTCGCATAGAAAGAGCCAATTTGGAGGAAGACTCCAAACATCCCATTATTTTGCCTCATAACAATCACTTCACCAACCTAGTGATTGACGAAGCACACAAGAAAACTCTACATGGAGGCTTAGCATTGATGCTGAGTTGTCTGCGTACCAAATATTGGATAATATCAGCCAAAACCTTAGTTAGGGCCTACGTGCGCAGATGTGTCACTTGCAAGCGATATTCAGCTGCAGCACATACACAGTTAATGGGTCAGCTTCCATCTTGCAGGGTGAAACCAGCAAGACCATTCTTTCACAGTGGAGTGGATTTTTCGGGTCCCATTAATATAAGAGCCTCAAAGGGGCGCGGTTATCAATCTTATAAGGGCTACATTTCGATATTTGTATGTATGGTCACGAAATGTATACATTTAGAGGCCATTAGTGATTTGACATCTCAAGGTTTTATCGCGGGGTTTAAGAGATTCGTGTCTCGACGAGGTCACGTAAGTGAAATGTGGAGTGATAACGGTACCAATTTTGTAGGTGCGTCTAAAGAGCTTCGGCATTTAGTAGCCGTAGAACAATCTTCAGTCGCTGTTGAGATACGTCAATGGTTAGGTAACAAGGGCACCTCCTGGCATTTCATCCCGCCACATGCGCCAAATTTTGGTGGTTTGTGGGAAGCTGGTGTCAAGTCCACAAAATTTCATCTGCGGCGTGTCATAGGTGATTCCACTCTCACTTATGAAGAAATATCGACTGTTTTGACTCAAGTTGAAGCGTGTCTTAATTCACGGCCGTTGTCAATGATGCCTGGAACTCCAGATGAACCAACTCCGTTAACCCCGGGTCATTTCTTAATTGGGGAGCCTCTCATAACGGTGCCTGATAAAAATTACGAAGAAATCAATCACATCAGTTGTCTAAAGCGATGGCAACTGACGCAGCGAATGGTGCAGGAGTTCTGGAGAAGATGGTCTGATGAGTACTTAATACATCTTCTTCATCGTTATAAATGGAACAGGAAACTCCCAGAGCCTAGCATAGGAGATGTAGTTTTAGTGAAGGAGGATGGTTTACCTCCTGCACGGTGGCTGTTAGGTAAAGTTATAACGAAACACACAGGCAATGACAATTTCACTCGAGTCGTCACTCTCCAATGCAATGGTTCTATAATCAAACGCCCAGTCTCAAAATTGTGTATTTTACCAGTTACAGATTAGTCTTTAAGTAAACTTTCAGTACAGTTTGTATAAGAGCATTCACTTTCTAAACCTATTGTTATCACTGTACAATTATGAAGGACCTCTACAGATGTCCTTGGTGGGCGACATGTTTAATTCGTTTAGAGCAGTTCCTATGAACCACACTAGATGGCGTTAGTAGTGCCTTAAAACGCACAATCATTGTATTTCCGAGATTTGTACCAACAAATAGTATTGCAAATAAATCAGATTCCTACCCAACACATAAAGTGTCTCATTTAGAACAAGGAATTCTCACCCCATTCTACATATCGAGACCTCTACAGATGTCCTTGGTGGGCGACATGTTTAATTCATATAAGAATTAAACATGTCGCCCACCAAGGACATCTGTAGAGGTCCTTCATAATTGTACAGTGATAACTTCATAGGAAATATTCTAAAACGAATCAAACAAGCTATCTTGGGTGTCCAAATTCAAAAAGGTAAAAAGTAGGAAGATAAAATGATTAGAGATTTGAACCTTCTTACTGGAACTAGAGAATTCAAATTTCCGAAAATGACAAAAGACCAAGTTTAACTAAATATTTTGACATTCCAACTGGTAATTTTGCCGTATGCGACAGACATTGCATTTTTTTTGTTCCACTCACTCTCGCGTATGCTGTATAACCTGATATAAATAAGACAGCTGTACCGTAGCTTTTAATTGAGTAAAATTTAGCAATACTTCTATTACTTGTAATTCTTCTGTGGTATTGACAGTTAATGATATATTAAAGAACTAGTAGCCTCCCTTATTTAAAAAAAATTGGTTGCCTGTAAAGTCGGTATACGGGCGAAAGTTTTACGTGACAACGACTTTGAGACGAATGAGAGCGAGTGAGAGCCACATTGTGAGCGCATAACGTGAGCGGAGCGTAACGCAGTTTCTTGAAGTGTCGGCAAACCAATTTATAAGACGTTGTCACGTCAAAAATATAAAAAAGCCTATGACACCCGGGGATTGTGTAGCATCCCAACAGTAAAAGAATTTTTCAAATCGGTTCAGTAGTTTCGGAGCCTATTCAATGCAAACAAACAATCAAATCTTTCCTCTTTATAATACTGGTATAGATTGAATTTATTACTTACCACTTCACACATCTTCACCGATATAAGACGTTATCACGTCAAAAAGAAAGAACGAAATAAAACCTCCAACTGAAAGACTATACGAGCGTATATTTCTTTATGAATCTTCCATTTTACATTTCATACTAAATGCATTACAAATTCAATAATTTACATGAATTAACATAATTTCGAATAAATAAATAACTGTATCATAGGTACGAATACATAATTATTATGTACAAAAGTGTTTTTTAGTGTAATCAACAAGTGCTTTTTTGATCCACTATCTACGTAGGTCTAGGTTGTTTGTTATTTAATCATAAATTTTCAGTTCATGGTTTAATTAACGTAATTGGTGTAAATACCGTATTAATTGAAATATATAAATTGAAATTGTATTTTTGCGAGTGGTAGTTACTTTTTTTCAAAAGTTAAGTACCTAAATGCTATCCAACATAGTTTCCCGAGGCCGTTGAAAACAGTTGACAAACTTAGTAATAGAGTTCCGTTTTTACCTTTTGGGTACGGAGCCCTAAAAAGCACTCGTTGACTATTATGCTAAGTTAGCACTAACATAGATTTTTATACTTTGCGTAAAGAAGTAAATTTAACTGCTATTGCACACGTAATAGGAGTTAAATCTCCTTGCTGCTGTTAAAGCTGCGTACTAGGAGCTTAAACTCCTAATATAGGCCGCGTCACACAATTTTGCGGATGTGAAGTTAGCTACAAGCTGCGCAACATCCAATCCTGACTGAAGTTCACACAAAGCCGCGCGTTGATTGGATATTGCGCAGCTTGTAGCTAACTTCACATCCGCTAACTTATGTGACGCGGCCTATAATAGGAGTTAAATTTCCTTGTGCGCAGTTTAAAACTCCAGCATTATTTTTATATGACGCGTCCTATAATCATGATTATAAATGGACAATAAGTCCGATTACAGAGGCGCCATCGTAATTATATTAGCTAAATAGCAAAGTTCTGTTTCTTTTTCACTTTAGGCGTTCGATAGAGAGAACGCTTTTTACGTTGCTATTTTTACGCTGGCGCCTCTGTAATCGGACTTAATGAAATGTTTGTATGAAATGTTGTATTAAGCCGCCGACTGACCTGCAACATTTCGTCGTAACGTAACGTTACGTTACGTTACGACGAAATGTTACAAGTCAGTACAGCGAGCCGATCCGCTCGCTGCGAGCGCCGCGTGCTCCACCTGGTTGTCGGTATTTTCGCGAATCCCTTTGAGTGTTACGTTACGCCTTAATTAAAGGTGTTCGTTATATTTGTTAGCAGTTAAAATTCCCTGCTAGCAAAATTTAGCATATTCAACCTGCTAATTTTTCATACCACGACCTGCTATAATACTTTTCACCTGTTTATTTTCGCTCGCCACTCGCCCGCCTGTTGCCGTCCGCCACGCAACATAGCTTAGCTGGCACTAACGAACGATAATTATTCATACCGCGAGCACAGCCCGGACACTCCGCGATTTTTCATACAAAATCTGCTGTCTTACGCACACCTACACAGTACTTACTCACAGACAACACACTTACGCACGGTCGCTACACGCGCATTTGTGTGCGGAACGTCTATGGCTGTCAGCGATCACCACAACGTGACGACATGCCGCGTGAGTGAGACAGTTGCGTACTTAATTTGCAAAAATGAATACTAATCTAGTGCTTAAAAAAGTATAAGAATTACTTAATTTGGAAGCATTTTAACAAAAAGTAACCGATCTACTTCTTTTGTAAGATAATATCAAGAGGAAGTTACCAAATAAAGTAAAATAAGTTCCTATTATTTATCCTTAGGGAAACATTAAAATTTCTTGTTTTGTTACGTATCATTGATATTCAACCATACACAGTACAAGTGTTCCCTATTGTCACAGTCTAGGTAGTTTTTATTAGAAAATCCACCGGCCAGTGCAGCCCGCGCGCAGAGTACACGATGCGATACGTAGACGCGGGGTGGAAGTGAGGAAGACTCAAACGGGTGGGGGGTAACGAGTGGCCGTTCTATACGTAGTATTATTATATATTCTTTGCCGCGAGTCCGCGACCTGCTATAATATTTTTCGCCACTGCCAGCGCCACGCACACATACATAGCTGGCACTCACCCATCTAGCGTAGTTTTCAAATATTATACAATAGAGTGCGATCGATAGTGTTGTACTTGTATGTAATAAGAGACTCGAGTCTTGGAGTCTTATTAAATAGAACTTGAGCTGTTTTTGAAGACTCGAGTCTATGTCGTTTTATGTAAGAAAGAAAGAAAGAAAGAAAGAAAGAAAATTTGAGTGACTTTGAGTCTTTTGTAAAAAGACTTTAATTTCAAAAAGGACTCAAAGACTGAGTTTTTTAAAGACTGAGTCCTCAAAATCCATAGTTTGATATCCATAGATTTATTACGTACTAAGCAACCATTATTTCAGTCGGATGATGACTCGGATTCATATTCTAACGACTCGAGTTCTAGTCCTCGAAAAACAACTCAAGTCTCGAATGAGTTTGATACAACACTATTTGAGTCAACACCTATCTAAGTCGTCCCTCTGAACATCAACAGATGTCGCTAGATGATAACGCATGACCTGAATTGAAAATAATATCACTTCAAAAATCAACCTTATTACAATGACATAGTGTATTCGCTAAAATTTGGAATACGGAACGGACCTGTTAAAAATATTATAGCAGATAAAATATTAGGCGATTTTATTTTCGCATATTCAATATATTCGATTTCGCGGTTTTAGCCGTTGGGAACACCTTTAGCCTTAATTATAGGTCAGTACAACCCCGAGAGTCGTGGCGAGTGCACATGTCATTACCAATGGCGGAGCGCAGTCGAGCTCTATGCTCGCCATGAGCAAGGGTACTGGTCAGTCAGGTAGTGCCGTAACGTAACACGCTCGCTTGGAATGTTACGTTACGGCCAAATGCTCATGTCAGTCGCCAGCTTAAGAGTTGAGCCCATAATAAACGTTGTTCATATGGCACCAACTTTAAACCGGTTCCTCATTATCGGCTGAATCAAATGTAATAGCGTTTGTGAAGTTAGCAACAAGCTCTACTCCTCACCCCCACTGACGTATGAATTTGCTACTGCGCAACGACTCATTTTCACTGACGCCAAGAAATTTGATTCAGCCTATACAGGGTTATTTCTATTCTAATCAATTAGCATCCTTTTAGGGGCTGATTCTGTACATCAAAACTAACAACTTTTGTTCTACGACTTTTGTCTAAACTCAAAAAAAAAACAGCTGTTCCATACATTTGGTCGCGGGTGAAAGATATTTTTCTATGGAACAACAAAGTTTTTTTTTGCGTTTTGACAAATGTAGCAGAACAAAAGTTGTTAGTTTTGATGTACAGAATAAGCACTTAAATAATAATTGCTAATTGATTAGAAATAACCCTGTAGAAGACATAACCTAATGGTGCCGCCACACACTCCACGAGGCGACACGAGCACCGCAGCTGTAGCTTCACATCGTAAACTAAACAGAAGCTTCTCAAGAAACTTCTGTAGCTAATTTCACATCGCCGACTTGAAGTCGCCGACGATGTGAAGTTAGCTACAGCTGCGGTGTTCGTGTCGCCTCGTGGAGAGTGTGGCGGCACCATAACATTCGTGTAGTCGGCTAAAAAACCAAGTAGTAACCTACCTATGATATCACCTTGAAAATATACTAACAAAAACACAAACTATTCCCGTCTTTATATAATACACTGCATAGAAAAGAGACGACAACATTTTCCGACATTCAGTAAAAAATAACTAAACTATTATAAAACTATATTTGTTACTTATAAAATATAATAAATTAATTATTGTGATAAAAATTATGCTTTTCTAGCTAAGAATAAACAATAAGTCAGGAAATGTAAATGAATGAAGTAGGGCCACATATTGTGTGAAAGGAGAATGGGCAAATTGGTCCAAAAAATATACAAGTTTGGATAGCATTTTTTTATGCATTAAAAAAAGTAAAACAGCGGTAAAATTCAACCGACATATTTTACTTTTGAGGAATAGTAAAATATGAATGTATGTATATTTGTTTTGTAAATAAATAGTATGTAAAGGCTTCAGTTTTTCTTTTCATTTTCCTTTAACACAACTTTAAACATCAACAATGTATTGGGTTACTAAAGAATTCGTTTCCCAGGGTTTAATTATATCACAATTACGATACAAAATATTTCCAGAACTTTGGGTTCGAATTCAACAAGATTTATTATGCGAAAACCTATAAACCATACTTACCAATTGGCAATAGTGTCGACCCTTCGGGTTTTTAGACCAACGTCCATATGTTTTTGCCCATTCTCCTTTGTTCAGTGTTACGAGTTCCTGACTTATTTATTTATTCGTAGGTGTCCGGATAGTTTCACAGATTGTTGATATTACTATTGATATTTGTGAGTTTTTTAACTAAGTATGTATTGTAATAATTAATACAAGATGTGATTTTGCATTTGGCTCAAATTTACAGCATTAAATATACTCATCATTATGAAAAAATATCCCTAAAATCCCAAACAAAATTACATGTCGCAGTGCATTTGTCGAATATCACTGATTTTTTTGTATGAACTTGCCATCTTACCATAAAAGTTTTACGCACGCTTTAGACAAAGTTTAACAGTACACATTGCACGGTTAAACAGTGTTTAAAGCGTGTTTAATTTTTTTGTGGTAAGGCCTTTAATTGTTTTGGGATTTTTTAGTGTTAGCCCCATAGTTCTTCATAACGCTGAATATAATGTTAATCGCTGTAAACATGTGTAATAAGTGAAACATTCCATTTAAAATGTGAAAAAAAAATACCAAAAATTAATAATAAATTATCATTACTCAACAATTTGGTAAACAAACCATAAAACGCGACAGAATACAAAATAATAATCCAATATACATCATTATTATTATTAATAATAAGTATTAATTAGGCGAAATTTACATAAGGCAAAATAATTATTATGAAGATTATTTTAATTTCAGGAAATTTCGGTAAACTTATTGTAGTTAAAACGTTCAATTTAAATTTAGTATTTAAATACACGCCTGATGGGCCTCGAATCATAAAAGTCGGCGGATGTGAATTTAGCTACAAGCTGCGCAATAGCCAATCAACGCGCAGCTTTATGTGAGCTTCAGTCAGGATTGGATATTGCGCAGCGTGTAGCTAACTTCACATCCGCCGACTTGTATGATATGGCCTATAAGCGACGATGTAGTGGAAGATGAAGCACGCAGACCTAGAAGATACCTATTCACTCTGACCTTGAAAAGCTTTAGATTTATCTCTTAGGAAACAGGAAAGCAGGAAGACTGTTCCATTCCCTGGCGGTACGAATCAGAAATGTTGAGTCAAACCGCTTCGTACGTATCGAAGGAAAATCGACAGTGATGTATTTATTTTACTGTTTATATAAAACAGGTTTCAGTTTTAGTTTCTACCTTTGCAATATAGGTTTTGTTTTATTTGTTGAAATAATTTTAAACTTTCATTTATGTTTCAGATTTTACCAACTTCCCGTTTTACCCGATTACCTTAGTAGTGCGATTGTAGTTTCGGAGGTTTATAACTTTTCGTCTAACCACAAAAGTTTTACACATGCTTTAGACAATGGTTAACAGTACAAATTGTACGGTTAAACTGTGTTTAAAGCGTGTTTAAAATCTTTGTGGTAAGGCGGTCACTGGTTAAAACATATTTTCAACTAAAATAAGTTTAACCGAAATTTCATTAACCGTAATTTTAAAATGCTTCCATTATTGTCTCGTGAAAAACGTATTAAATACAAGTTCGTTACATCAGATATACACAATATAAATAAGAAAGAAAAACAATATGTACAAAAATTTTAGCGTTACTATATGCAAAGTAGAAAAACAGCATAAATTTGTGACGTATCGCAATTTGTATTAAAGGAGAGGTAAGAATTTGGCCCACATATCTGCCACTATACTAAATGAATACTGGAAATATGAAAAGGATCTAAGTACCAAAAAAATTAGTTTCGTTTTTAACATAATGAAAAGTAAACATTTTTTTTTAATATTTTGACCCTTTTTATTTCCAATAATCAAATGTTTAGTACGGTCGGACGATTCGTGAAAAATAACACTTTTGTATCAACAATGTGACGTTTAATATGTACCTATAGACCTAGGATTTAATATCTGAAAAGATAAGGCTTTATAACGGTTAATAGCATGACGTCATACGTTTTAAATAGATACCTTAACCACTACTAAAAGGTTTTCATAAGTAATTTCCGGTAATATTATACCGGTACGACAACCTTATACCGTAACCGCTTTCAATCCCTGATTTAGACGGATGGCACAAAACAATAAAAAGGCAATATTACATTTATTTTACGTCAATACATTTCAGCTCAGATGTTAAATCTGCTGCCTTCTCTATCTTACTGCTGGATATAGGCCTCCCATTATTATGTTTCAACTTGTCGGATTAAAATCTTTTCAATTATTTCTAACTTCTTTTTAAATTCAATCGTTGGCCTGAAATAAATTGCTTTTTAGCGATAAGGCCGCCAGCTGTTACACTAGTTATTTTATATGTAGTTCCAATTTGTTTTCCCACTTTATTTAAGTTTTGATGGTGTACGACAAATAATTAATCAATCAATACAATTAAAGCTTTACAAATATTTAAATTTAAAATTAAAAACAAACCTTTTCACTGAACAATTGCCAGTGGACAAGTAGACCAAGCCCCATACATTTCCAAACCATCTCCTTTCACACAATTTGCCATACATCATATTTTTTAGAAAAATTTTATACAGTTTCATACAGAAGTAGAAGTTTTCATACAGAATCTCCTAAAATCGTATGTGAGATATTATTAAAGACGTTACCTAGAGTGTATCCTAATATTATAATAATAACAGTTATTTAACAATTATTAAAAGTGACTACAAGAATATAATAATAACTACATTATTAACCATTTTATGAATAAAAAAATATAATGTTCTCTTTATAAGTTTTTGTTCTGGATTGTTGCCATATTATAAAGATAAAATAACATCGTTTACCATGTGACCAACTAAAAATAGCTACTACATATAAAAAGTTAATAGTTTTAACGAATTGTATGTAGCAGATGTTTTTTTTGGAATTTCAGAATTGTTCCCATGGTAAAAGATATTGAAAACGATGGATATCATCTACCTTTGTAAATTCATTCATTATACAAAGAATCCTAAGATACGAATTGTATTAATTGCAATGTAATGTTTTTTTTTTAAGATTTTGCAGCTTTAGTATAAGATGAATCAGTTTTACCATCATTATATTTTTTTAATCATAAATGTATTATTATATCAATTATCTGAGCTGGTCTGACTAAGAGTATGACCAATTTTCATAGATTTGGTAGAAAAGCAATCGATTCAAGTTTTAGTAGATTTGGTAGAAAACCAATCGATTCAAGTCAATGTCACACAATTAAATTCATTATTTTTTGGTAATATACTCGCCTCTAGTACAAATATTATATCGAAAAATATCGTTGCATATTCGACACTAAATTATACGATTTTTTTTACGAAAATTGAGTGGCTATTTGAAATTTTAAACTAAACAAATATTATTAAGTTAGTTCTTCTTCGTTTCCGCCAGGGGCGCTGTACAAAAATGTATGGAGCTACTCAAAACAATTTTTTTTTACGAATAATCTCGTACTCACGTTTTTTTTACTGTAAGCTTACCTATATCCAGCAGTGGGATATAGAAGACTGCGGATGATAATGATGATGACGAAAAAATTCAAAAATGTTAAGGATTGATTCGATAACTTGTACTAGGAGCGCAGACCAGCTCAGGAGTAATAGGTATCAATATCACCACGCCTAAAATCCATCACAATTTGAGCATTCCAAAAATATATTGCTACATTTAGTCCGTTTTGTAAGTTCTCCTTTTTGTTGAGATTTAAAAAGAGAATTTTAAAAAATATTTTTACTCATAAACTGTGACACTAGGGCTGACCACACAGACTATTGAAAATTATTGTAAATTTTGAAAGCGTTCATGAATCGTAATCATTATACTTAGATGTCGCTGTCCCTTTTAAGAGAGTACGTACAGTAAAAAAAAGACAGCTATATTTTGAGTGGCTAATATATTTACGATAAAACGCTAAAAAAAATTACTCCATTGTTAAAATATGGCAAAAAAAAAAATGGTTTTGGTTAAAGCATTTTAGTAAAAAATGTACAAACATTTGAGTTCAACCAACTTTCGTTAAAACAACTATCCTTCCTTATTACATAGTATAAAATAAAGTCGCTATTTTTGTCTGTTTGTCTGTATGCTTAAATCTTTAAAACTACGCAACGGATTTTGATGCGGTTTTTTTTAATGGATAGAGTGATTCAAGAGGAAGGTTTATAATGTATAATACACCTGTGCGGGTCGTCTAGTTTAAAATAAAACAAAAAATAAATGCAAGTTACAAAAATTTCGTTCTTTTTTTTAAATCTCAACAAATTTTTAATCACAACACTTCCGCCCACTTAATTTAGTAGCATTAGCGTATACGACGTAACATCTCACATGTTACCAAAACATGTTATTTTTAATCATAACAATATGTTACGAATAAATAATAAGTCAGAAAATGTATCTTTAAAATACCCATAGGTCAGTATTGGTATCTGTGCAGTATTTCGTCTTCATACAAACGGTCGGAACGCGAATCATACCTACGCGCCTCGGAGTGCGGTATGCTCTCGGTATGCCAGTCAGCCGCGGCGCGCCGTAGTGATGTACGAACGTGTGGGTTTGTAGCTAGTAAGTGTGCTATCTATGTTTTTAGGGTTCCTCGTTTTACCACGGAACCCTAGAAACATAAAAACAAAACCAATATGTATTTTTATTGAACGTTTCCTTATTTTTTTTTTTGGAATAAATATAATATTAAATCATAATAGATAAAAACTAGAAATAAACTCGAAGTAGGTAAAGAGTAAGTAGATGAAATCCCTGCATTCGTTCTAAATTCAAACCAAGCACCAAACATGCCTATTGGTGACTTCTGAAAAGATTCGTATTTTGAATCATACACTGTTTTCGTGGTGGTCTAGTGGCGACACCCGCCTTACAATCGTGAGATCGTAGGTTCAAATCCCGGTCCCGCACCAATGAGTTCTTTGGAATTAATGTACGGATTTTTCAGACCACTGGCTTTTCGGTGAAGGAAAACATCGTGAGATAACCTGTATACGTCCGTAGAAGAAATTCGATGTCGTATGTGAATCCACCAACCAGCACTGGGCCAGCGTGGTGGATATGACCCAATCACCCTTCGTGGGTAGGCCTACGTCCTGCGATGGAGTATTAAATTGGCTGGTAAAGTAGGTACAATACAATCACTTATTGTGTGGAATTTGTTCAGAGTGATAATTCCCGACTTATTTTTTATTCGTAAATTGCTATTGCTATTTTCACGCTAACATTACATTCACCCTTTGTTCATCAATTTATTAATTATAACTACTATCTATTAACATGCTATTTTTATAACATAATCACGTTATAGGCCGAATCACACAAGTCGGCGGATGTGAAGTTAGCTACAAGCTGCGCAATATCCAATCAACGCGCGGCTTTATGTGAGCTTCAGTCAGGATTGGATATTGCACAGCTTGCAGCTAATTTCACATCCGCCGACTTGTATGATTCTGCATATACTGATCCTGTTATAACTATCACCCGCACTATTCGTTATTAATAACCGTTATTTTTAACTTAGCACGTTAAACGTTCTGCTATTAGCAAATGCACAGTTATTTTCACCGTTATTTATTCACTGCTTTTTAGCGTTACTCGTATTTTTTTCACTGTTTTACGGTTATTCGTAATTTTTAACTATTTTTACCGTTATTTGCTATATTTTCACTGTTTTTTTTTACGGTTTTCGTGTTTTTTTTCACTGTTTTTAACAGTATTCGTTATTTAACACTATTTGTTCGGTTCATTCGCCTTTTAACCGTTTGCTGAACTCTTCTTGCTGTAGTTCTCGCCATTCTTTCTTCGCTTTCATCCGTTTCAGTTGGCCGTCCCTGAAAAAAATACCAAATAATTTAATAAAAGATAGATTTATCGATGCAATTAAGCACGAGAGTAGCGAGCGCGAAATTTATTCGTTTTCCAATAATTTTAAAGTAGATATGATCAAAGCAGAGCACTGTTCTGCAAATACAGGGTTATTTCTAATCAATTGGCATCCCTTTAGGGGCTTAAAAAGTTTTGTTCTGCGACTTTTTTCAAAACTCAAAAAAATTCAGCTCTTCCGTACATTTTGGCGCAGGTTAACGATATTTTTCAACAATTTTTTTTCGAGATTTGACAAAAGTCGCATAACAAAAGTTGTTAGTTTTAATGTACAGAATAAACTCCTAAAAGGATGCTAATTGATTAAGGAATGAGCGCGAAAATTTAAAGTTTTTTTTAGTAACTTCAAAATAGATATGACAAAAAGAGAGCACCGTACTGCTATTCTTCGCGAACGAAGCGAGTACGAAAACTTTTCAAGTGCTAATTTTCGCTTCCCTTGCTACTTTTGCATTTGTAAAATTAAAATAATGAATGAAAGAAAAATGAATTATTAAGTTAATGTGAGCTCCAACGTCTGCCCAAAGACCGACATGGCACCATGACCTTCCCTTGGATCCTCGCCTTTTGACCTCTAAAGCAGTGAGCTCGAAATCTTTTCGATGTTATATCAGTGACAGTTAGATTTAAAAGTGACATCAGACGCGAACAAAGAAAACTGAATATTAAACAAGCGCGAGCGAAGCGAGCGCGAAATTTTTTTTAGTTTTCCACAAAGAGCCGATTATAAGTGAAGAAAAGGAAGACACCTAAAAGATTGACATGAGCCCTTGGTCAAGAGCGAGTCGAGATTTACGCTTACGAAGATTCAGTTAAAGATATGTGTCGCGAGGTTTACTGTTCGGAATTACACACTATACATATGACGTCACCATGCTAGAATATAAACTCACCACTGCAAGTCGACCAGCCCGCCCCGCCTGGCTATAACAGCCTTCACCCGGTTGGCGAAGTCGACGGCGGTCTCGTCGGCGGCGCGCGTCATGGCCGGCAGGTACCACACGTCGCACACGATGGCCCATGACGTCATCATGTTATATAACACTCACCACTGCAAGTCGACCAGCCCGCCCCGCCTGGCTATAACACCCTTCACCCGGTTGGCGAAGTCGACGGCGGTCTCGTCGGCGGCGCGCGTCATGGCCGGCAGGTACCACACGTCGCACACGATGGCCCATGACGTCATCATGTTCAGCAGGTAGTGCAGCATTCCATAACGAGAGCTGTTCCAGAAGGCGTCGCCGAAACGGGCGTCGTATCTGTAAAAAAAAGATAAAATCTCTATTAAAATCTAGAAAAAAAATGAGAAAAATATATCTTTAAAATGTATTATAAACATGAGAAAAAACATCACTTTTTAGGGTTCCGTACCCAAAGGGTAAAAACGGGACCTTATTACTAACACTCCGCTGTCCGTCCGTCCGTCTGTCTGTCTCCAACCTGTGTCTCATGAACCGTTATAGCTAGAAAGCTGAAATTTTCACAGATAATGTACTTCTGTTGCCGCTATAACAACAAATACTAAAATAGAATAAAAATAATATTAAAGGGCTCCCCTTCAAAAAATCTAAATTTTTAGCCGTGTTTCGCTTGATATCAGTAAATAATAACTACTTTAATAATAAATAATCAAATTAAAATAAAATTAATTTTAAAGGGGGACTCCCATACAGTACGGAACCCTTCATACGCGAGTCCGACTCGTACTTGGCAGATTTTTTAAGACGATAACGTGATATCGTCATAAGAAAACATTGTTGTATCAGCAACTGTAGGAAGCCGAACGGTTAGGCCGATCGTACCTCTATCGGCTTGCTCTCACTTGGACGCTCGGCTCAGGCAGAACGTGACCCTTGTTCGTGCGAACAGTCGACATTCATATGAATTTATAAGACCTTATCACATCAAAAAAGAAAATAAACACCCTATTTATACTACACAGAGAGAAACTATCTCTAAAAACTGTAAAACAAAAAAAAGAAACGATAACCACTAAAATCTCTCTCTCTTTCTCTCACACACACACACAAACACACACACTCACAGCCCCCCCCACACACACACACACACAAACGTTATACCTCAAAATTATATAAATATCACTCACTTAATGGCAACGGGGTAAATAGTGCCACCGACTTCAAAACTACCCTTCTTGAACTGCATCACAGAAGTGTTGTTAATGCAGGTACCCTCAGGGAAGATCAGGATCGGAGGGTTGTCTGGTACTGATATGTGCTCCTTTAACCTGAAAATAATGAAAATAATATTTATAAAAATATTTACACAAGTTATGAGTGAACCAAATAATGTATTATTTGGTTTACTCATAACTTGTGTAAATATTTTTATTTATATATTAATCGACACACTATCACTACATGGTAAAAAACAAAGTCGCTTCCCGCTGTCTGTCCCCATGTATGCTTATATCTTTAAAACTACGCAACGGATTTTGATGCGGTTTTTTTAATAGATAGAGTGATTCGAGAGAAAGGTTTATATGAATAATACACCTGTGCGAAGCCGGGGCGGGTCGCTAGTTAAAAATAAAAAAAAATTATATTATTACTAGCTGACCCGGATGATTTCACCTTTATCTGTCAACTGTCAACCACCACATTCTGGCAATTTTTCAAGGAGGAACATTTTGTATGGGAAAATTAAATTCATGTTTATTATTTTTCTCGCAATTGTTATAAAGGATAATGCAACCTACTGGGCTCAATACCTATGAGGTATTTGCCCAAACATGAAACATACGCCAAGTTGTAGATCTCATTCATATGCTCACTTTTTATTAAGGCGTCATAAAAATCTATCCTAGAGGAAAAAAGATATGAACTGTTTAGCAGTTCATATCTTTTTTCCTCTATGGCATGGAGCATGGCTCTTTGAACCTTGAACCTCGATTTTATTTCAATTTTATTTTAAGGTATTATGCTTGTGATAGTTACTATATATGAAAGAAGTAATGTAAATACCTTCATCTGCATAAATACAACGGAATAATAATATTACAACGGAATTTGCGAATAATTATGTTGTCTTAGTTGAATTTTTTAAACATTAATGTACAGCTTCGAAAAAAAAAATCCCGTGGTGCGATTTTAGTGACGCCATATCAAAAGTTACTAGCATCATTGATATCTACTATTTGGTATGGGTTTCATATGTGGGCACTATGTAACAAAAAATGAGCCCAGAACACAAGGGAAAAGTTGCATTATCCTTTTCTCACCGTATAAACCTTCCCTTAACTTCCACGAATATTTCAAGACCAAACTAAATAATCGGCCAAGTACGAGTCGGATTCGCGCACGGTGGGTTCCTTACTGTATGGGAGCCCCCATAAATATTTATTTTATTATTTATTATTGAAGTGAATTCAAGCATCAAACTGTTACCATTATTGATATAGAGCGAAAAACGGCTAAAAAATCAGGTTTGTTGTATGGGGGCCCCCCTTAGTTATTAATTTTATTCTGTTTTTAGTATTGTATTATGTATTTGTTGTTATAGCGGCAACAGAAATACATCATCTGTGAAAATTTCAGCTTTCTAGCTTTAACGGTTCATGAGATACAGCCTGGAGACAGACGGACAGCGGAGTCTTAGTAATAGGGTCCCGTTTTTACCCTTTGGGTACGGAACCCTAAAAACAATAATCAATCGTAGCCTATTGGAGAAATTATCGATGAACATACAAAAAAAACAACATACAGTCGAATTAAGAGCCTCCTTTTTGAAGATTTGAATTTCGAATGATTTCATATTGTGTCCATATTTTATTAATAATCTTATCATTGTGTACCAAAGCGTTTTATATGTGACTGATAATTTAGAAAAGTTGGATAAGATTAGTGTTAATTGCTGCAATGGCAGATATAAAAACAATATTGTACAGTCGCGACGACGACTAACAAAGACATCAAATAGTTTCCATTGCTTAGGTATTGATTTTTATAACAAAATCCCAGAATGCATCAAGCTAAGTCCAAAGAATGACATTCTAAGTTTTGTAAAAAAGCACCTTCTACAGAAGAGTTACTATAAATTAGCAGATGCTATTTCTGACAAAACCCTGTTTAAGAATGTTTACTAATTGTACTATAATTTACTACTTAAGTTAGATATTATTACTGTTGACGATGCTATTGCTGATACCTTTTGATTGTTTTATTGTTATTTTGATTATTGCTCCTGTGTGTTCAGTTATTCTGTAATTCTATAATTTTATCTTATTGTATTGACGATTCTAAGCACATGTAATATGTACAATTGAATAAAAAGCATTTTGAATTTGAATCATTATTTTATTTATCTACACTAATGTTGTAACATTCTACTTATGTTTCCAATACTTGACTTATAATGACTACTGTTATAGCGCAGACAACAAAACACTCAATTTAAGCAATTTCACATGATGTTATAATATCCACATCGATATCGTAAAATCTCATTATAACATCGCGCGCTCGCTCCTGATTGGCCCTGCGCGCGCAGCTGCGCTCTCATTGGTTAGATTTTAATGGCGCCAAGTTCACTGTGACAATACACGTACGCGTGAATTTAATGTTTCGCAATATGTTTTTTTTTTTTTTTATTTATTAGTGAAGATAAAGTAGTGTATGCAACTGCATATAACACGGGTATTAAAACACTCGTTACTATTTTGAAACTCGCTGCGCTCGTTTCATAAACTCACACTCGTGTTTTAATACCCTTCATTATATGACAGTTGCATAAACTACTATTATCTAAAAGCTCAATCCTATTGCGATCATTTCAACTTTAAAAAAAGTGATTATAAATGAAAAACTTAATCACGTGTCACAAAATATTTAGAAAAAAAGTTAGAAATAGTAGATTGAAGAGTAGATATCATAAGGGAGCAAAATAATGTTTTTTTGGCGATTTTTTGAATCCCGAGCATAGCCCGAGCCAAAAATATATTTTGCGCCCGAGTGGTACTCTGCTTTTCATCATCTTTTATTCTCATATTTTATTCTTATATTATTATTTAATAAAACGTATTGTCAACTAAATTGAAATTAAATGGTATCTAATAATAAAATATATGAAAACTTATATTTACATTCTATTCAATCATTTTCTTGGCGCAGAACACTAACATTACAAATACTTCCAAATTCAAAAAGTGCGCGGCAAAGATTATTCCGGCGCACTTATGAGTTCCAAATTCAAAAAGTGCGCGGCAAAGATAATTCCGGCGCACTTATGAGTTCCAAATTCAAAAAGTGCGCGGCAAAGATAATTCCGGCGCACTTATGAGTTCCAAATTCAAAAAGTGCGCGGCAAAGATAATTCCGGCGCACTTATGAGTTCCAAATTCAAAAAGTGCGCGGCAAAGATAATTCCGGCGCACTTATGAGTTCCAAATTCAAAAAGTGCGCGGCAAAGATAATTCCGGCGCACTTATAGTTTCTTAATCTTAAAGTTTCTTATAGAAAACACCACCTTAGGGCGCACTTAAAGGCGAACCAAGAGTCCTTTTCGAATAGATGTGATGAAAATGTCATTTAGGTTCCTTGAAAACGTTATAAAAACACGGTTATTTAGTTACCTTTTAGCGACAGCGTGCCTGTCCTTCACCTCGGACCTCTCGAACCAGATGTGGGGCGAAGCCCGAGCCAGCGCCCGCTGTAGCAACCCTAGGAAACCGTTGTGCCTTTGACCGATCTGAAATACCACAGGAACGTTATTACAAACTGATAAACATTGACCAAGTGCGAGTCGGACTCGCGCACGAAGGGTTCCGTACCGTATGGGAGCCCCATTCCTCTTGCCGTTATTAACAGGAAGCAAAAAAACTGCTAAAATCACGTTTGTTTTATGGGAGCCTCCCTTTAATATAATTTTATTCTGTTTTTAGTATTTGTTATAGCGGCAACAAAAATACATCAAATGTGAATATTTCAGCTGTCTAGCTATGACGGTTCATGAGATACAGCCTGGTGACAGACAGACAGACGGACAGCGGAGTCTTAGTAATAGGGTCCCGTTTTTACCCTTTGGGTACGGAACCCTAAAAATTGCAATAACTGCTATTTTACAAACTTTTACTTAATTTGCAATGGATGTACCTACGAGTATATATGTATGTATGTAAATTCGGGTGGAATCTTGCAAGTTGAATTTGACCAACTTCCCGGTTTCCGATTGAGCTAAAATTTTGCACGCATGTGTATATCGCGTGACAATGCAATAATGTGGTACCATGGAGCTGATCTGATGATGAAGTCGGAAGGTGGCCATAGGAACTCCTGTACTAAACAAGTTAGACCCGTCGTGTTTGGGCTCGTTTTACTTGTCTTGGCTAGCACTCTGCTGCTACATGATATCCAGGATCACAACAGCTTGTATTTAGAAAGTAATATTGAAAATAGCATTTGATCGATAACGTAACGATTAATTTGTTAATAATTGTTTTTCGCCGAAAATGGCACCACCGAGTTTAACCGTGTACAGAATTCGAATAGTTTGCACAAATCGACGTGTCATCCATGTACATTGTTGTTGATTTATTCAAAATTCAAAATTCAAAAACGTTTATTGCAGTTTGCATGTTACATAGGTGTTATTTATAAATATATGGCTCAATACAAACTTGCCTGTTAAAGGCGTGCAAAGTTACTGGCAGCTCTATTTATTATTATCAAATCGAATTTATGTCTAAAATTATGTTTAAATTGATTACAATGTCAAGATTAGTTAGTCAATTACAATGTCAAGGATTAGTGTCAATATTATGTTAGTAGATTACATGAATAATTGTACAAAAAGATTACATTACATAGTCAATACATCAGTTTACAATATCTAGTTTTTGCATTTATGTGAGAGTAATAAAATCCATTACTTAAAACATTTGTCATTTAAAAAATCATTGATTGAATAGTAACATTTGTGTGTGAGAAGAGCTTTTAATTTATTCTTAAAACAATTTATTTCTTGATCCCTAATACATTTTGGTACATGATTGTATATAACAGGGCCCATACAGACAATGCTTTTGTTCATTAGTGTAGTTTTTGAAGGAAAAATCCTACGTTTATTTTGGTCTCTCCGATTTCTTACGGTTAACTCAGACAAAGGAGGAAATAGCTCAGGGTGACTTTTTACAAATACTGCAGTTTCAAATATGTACAGAGAAGGAAGAGTCAGAAGTTTATGTTTTTTAAAATAAGGGTTACAGCTGTCTCTTTTCTTTAATTTAAACATACTTCTGATGCATCGTTTTTGTTTTATGAACACATTTTCTTTGTTTGTCGAATTCCCCCAAAAAATTATACCATATCTCAGGATGGATTCCACTAGCCCATAGTAAGCAGTAATTAGAGCATCGGTATTAAGTGTATCAGACAATTTATGTAGTAAATAGGATAGGCTACTGACTCTCTTACATAGATAATCAATTTGATTTTTCCAATTCAATTGCCTATCAATAACTAAACCAAGAAACTTAGCATTGTCAACTTCAACAATTACATTATTGTTATGACTTACATTGATATTACATTTATTAGCACCCCTTTGTGCAAAGTGCAGTATGCTAGTTTTATTTAAGTTAATTTTTAAATTATTATTATCAAGCCATGAGATTACGGATGACAGAGAGTTACCAATATCATTTTTGTATGTTTCAATATTCTTGCATGGTACTGTTATTGTACTGTCATCCGCAAAAAGATTCATATCTTGTACTGTAGCATTAGGTAAGTCATTGATATACAGAATAAAAAGGAGTGGTCCCAGGACACTGCCTTGTGGGACACCGTACATTACATTACGTTCCTCAGATCTAGTAACTTCCTCCCATTTGGACTTAAAATTAATTCTATTTATTTCAGTTATTTGTTTTCTGTCACTTAAGTATGACTTTACCAGAGCCAGAATGTTTCCTCGTATTCCATATGCCATCGGTCATTATCAAAAATGACTCCGCCGATTTCGCTGATATTTAAATGGGACTACCTCGGAAGTTTTTAAATCGCTTCACAATTGGCGAAAATGTCGATGAACATACACAAAAAAAATGTAGTCATTTTTAGGGTTCCGTACCCAAAGGGAAAAACGGGACCCTATTACTAAGACTTCGATGTCCGTCTGTCACCGGGCTGTATCTCATGAACCATGATAGCTAGGCAGCTGAAATTTTTACAGATGATGTATTTCGGTTGCCGCTATAACAACAAATACTAAGAACAAAATAAAATAAATATTTAAGGGGGGCTCCCATACAACAAACCTGAATTTTTAGACGTTTTTCGCTCTTTGTTAATAATAGTACCAGGTATATGCTTGAAATTTTCACAGAATTTTTAGTTTTATATTCCCTTCAATAATAAATAATACAATGAAAATAAAATAAATATTTAAGGGGGACTCCCATACAGTACGGAACCCTCCGTGCGCGAGTCCGACTCGTACTTGGCCGATTATTAAAAAACGACTCAGCCGATTTAGATAAAATTAAAACAAAATTCACCCAAAAAAAGAATTACGAATTTCGGTTCATACCTAATTGGCGGAGTAATCGGGTAACGTACATACAATAAAAACATATAGGTAGTCGAATTGAGAACATCCTTTTTTGAAGTAGGTAAAAAATACATAAATACACATTCTTAACATAGTCTTAAAAATAAGTTCCCAAAGCAAACATGCTATCCCAACACACAGTATGTTTTCATACAAAAGCGGACAGGCAAACATACAACCGGATGTTTGACATTATTTTTGGCCAACATATGAAAAACTTACGCTTTACTGCAGTATAGTACTGGCAATGTCTGAAAATAAGTAAAATACAAAATCATCTTATCCGCCTTAAGACGTTCACCGTTGGACATAGGCCTCCTATAAGTATGTACAATAAGACCCGTTGGAATCCACTTGTATCCAGCGTGTTCTTGCAGTCTTGATCAGATCGTCTTACCACCTTGTAGGTGGACGTCTTACAAAAGAAGATATAATATAATAATACTACGTATAGAACGGTCACTCGTTACCCCCACCCCGTTTGACTCACACGGTTGACACACTCGTTTGAGTCTTCCCCACTTCCACCCCGCGTTTCACGGACCGATCGTGTACGCTGCGCGCGGGGTGCACAGGCCGGTGGATTTTTTAATAAAAAATAACTAGACTGTGACAAAAGGTACATACCTGTACTATGTATGGTTGAATATCAATGATACGTAACAAAACAAGAAATTGTAATGTATTCCTAAAGATAAATAAAAGGAACTTCTTATACATTATTTGGTAACTTCCTCTTGATATTATCTTACAAAAGAAGTAGATCGGTTACTTTTTGTTGAAATGCTTCCAAATTAAGTACATAATTGTTTTACTTTTTTAAGCAATAGGTATATTAATATTTGCAAATTGAATACGCAACTGTCTCACTCACTCAGCATGTCGTCACGTTGTGGTGATCGCTGACAGCCATAGACGTTCCGCACACAAATGCGCGTGTAGCGACCGTGCGTATGTGTGTTGTCT
The DNA here is from genome assembly GCA_964007245.1 of Hypomecis atomaria. Taxonomy (NCBI): domain Eukaryota; kingdom Metazoa; phylum Arthropoda; class Insecta; order Lepidoptera; family Geometridae; genus Hypomecis; species Hypomecis atomaria. Next base: position 10,336,634 of record OZ023310.1, read on the forward strand.
GTGAGTAAGTATTGTGTAGTGCGCGTAAAACAGCAGATTTTGTATGAAAAATCGCGATTAGTCCGGGCTGTGGTCTTACACTGCACTTCCCGGTAGATAGTTTCCATTCGAGAATTTTATAATCTCGTCCTTACGTACAAATTATGTTCTCTGCCCACTGCTAATTCAATTCAGGAGTCCTCTGGGCTATGTCGCCGACTTTAGTATCCTTAACTCCGACTTCAATTAGTAAATAAGCTTTAATAGTAACCTTAACGATAACTATACGAAATACAATAATTCGTTTTATAATTATATTATTTAATAGGAAAATGACACAATCGCTAAAATGCCCTAAAAAGGGACGCCAATCACAAAATCACACTTTCACCACAAAAACACTACCTACTAGGAATCTGTAAGAATAAATAAATAAATATTTAGGACACTACACACGGCCTCTGATCCCAAACTAAGCAAAGCTTGTGATATGGCTGCCAGAGACTGATATACTACTTAGACATATTTTTAAATACATACTTTTATAGATAGTAACTAAATAACACCCAGACACAGAGCAAACACCTATGTTTATCGCATAAATACTTGCCTTGGGTGGGGATCGAACCCACGCTTCTTTGACCCAGAAGTTAGGGTCACTAACCACTGAGCCACCGAGGCAGTCAGAAAGAAGTTACAATCAGCCATCCTGCATACAGTACGCCCTCATACAAACTTCAAAAATCACACTTTCACTATAAGAAAAACAAAACACTGTCTACTATATTTGAGCGCAGCGTTTTACATTGCACTTTTTTTATTGCGTATAGGTTGGCGTTTGACTACATACTGCCTGATGTTAGCAGATATACGGTGTAAGGTGTGGCACATGTTTCATTTGTTTTTATTTTTGTTTTACTCTTTTCTTTTTAGTCACTCACTCTATATGGCGTTTTTGGACCTTTTCGAGAAGTGTCTTTTTTTGTTTGATTACAAGATCGCTAAAATATCCTAAACAAAAACAAATCACAAAATTACACTTTCACTATTCCACTACCAACTAGGCATCTGTAAGAAAGAATCAACCGACTGACTAGAGAGTAAAAGCATCCTCATACATAACACATTCTTTAGTACGTTACAATCAGCCATCCTGCACGCGCTAAGTCCTTCACACACATTCGCTAAAACGCTAAAAGTCATCAACAGTCACAAAAACATCCACGTCAATTTCGATAAAAACAAAACACTATCTACTATGTTTCAACTCAGCGTTTGACATCGCACTGACCAGAGAGTAGCAGTTGTCGCACATGAGCACGAGGACGTCGATGGGGCTCGTGTGGTTCGCGACACAGATCCCGCTCGCCGGCTTGTTCCGCTCATCGTGGTACGTCACCACTAGGGATATGCACCGCGACAGCAGGTTGAAGCACGCGTGCGCTGATCCACTGTTGATTCGATGCTTGTAGCCAGCTTCGGGTAAGAGGCCCACGCACCATGTGGAGACTACCAGCCACCAAACCTATGATGTAATATAATGTGATGGTGATGGCACAAATGGTTATGATTTTGATGTATAGGTAGAATATTCTGCGAGTCGGTATGTTGTGGTCAGAGGTCGAGTTTTAGTCAAGTGCAGTATTCTTTTTGACTAATATGTTCATTGATGTAGCTAGAACTTTTCATTACGAATGGTTATGATATGATACTTCGATAAGTCGCTAAGTTGTAGTCATAGTTTGAGTCAAGTTTTTTGTCAAATGCAGTTTTGACTAATATGTATTATGTAATTTAATATGTGTTATTCCTGTATTTTTTGGGATTAAAGCATTTATAGGGCGAGCAAGGCAAATTTAAGCCCATAGATAAACTACGCCCATGCTTTTTTTTACAGATAAGAAAAAACGCGTTGAGAAATTCTTGAAATTTTGTTGATATAACTAAGGGTATACACATAGGGGGTATCTGTGTTTACGATTCTTCGAATTTATATTTATTTTGGAGCAGAGAAACAATCTCGTTTGATCATGTGAGCAATAGCAAATGTAATATCTACCACCAACAAACCAATTGGTTTATTGATAGGTATAAAATAACATTATATTATTGTTTGTGATTAATAAATAAACAAATAAAAAATCTGATGTTAATTTTACCTAAAATATTATAATATTTGCTATTTTCGTGTCTCACAATACAAATAAACAAAACAAATAATTTATTTCAGTGTATTGGATCATGTTAAGTGTAATATAGTCAAAGTTCAGTTCTTTCAATTTATTATATAGTTCTTCAAAAAGTAGGATGATAAAACTCCCACATTTATTCATGCATAATACAATAACCTAAATAAGACAATAAAAGATAAAAAAGGACAAACACATAAAGCATAGACAACAGTTCCCGCGCAAATCATCTGTCAACAGCCAAACGTCATCCGTAAATGATACGTCAATATTTCTCGCCAAATGAAATCGAAATTCATTCCGCCAGTAAAAAAATGTCGAGTTTTTTTAGTAAATCTTTTCGAGCCGGAAGCTTTAGTTTGAGATTATAATAAACGAGAACTACATTAGCTTTTGCATGGTTTCATACATTTTTGTATACCGCTTCTTGCAAAAACAAGGAAAGACAAACAAAAATGTATGGAACGATACAAAAACCATAAACAATTTTAGTTTACTATAAAAAGTCATACTAAGACCTCAGTTAGAACATAGACAGTCCCAAAAAAACTTACTAAAAATGTCCCACCGAAGAGCATGAACATGAAACCTACACTCGAAAATATAAAAATGAAACTCCCGCCAACATTTTCCCAATTTTCCCTGGCAACATAGAAAATTCCCGAGAAAAAAAAGATACTACCAAAGAGAAGCACTGGTTCACGCTCAGCGTTCCGACGTCAATCGGGCTGGTGTGGTTGGCAACACAGAATCCGTTACTTTTTGGCATGTATTGGAGATCGTGGAATTTAATCGTGGAGGAAAGCCCGCGCATTATTGTGCGGATCGAAATTTTGTAGGAAAACGCGCCGAGGTAGCGTCGGATTCGGCCGGGGGGTAACAGGCTGACGAAGGAGGTTGTCACTATCATGGTTAGGACCTTTTTGGTAGAATTTGGGAGAATTGGAACGATTTAGTTTATGAATTGTATCATTTTGATAGAATTAAGAGTAATCGAATTATGAAATGAAATCAGTTACATGTTAGCAATTGTAAGAAGAGGTAAAATTTGGAATAAACGAATTGAAATTGTTTATCGAGATAGCAGCGAATAAAATCGGTTTCAAGTTAGTAAGTTTAAAGGTTTGATAGAACTTAGAAGGATTAAAGCATCGTAGAATTTGGAATAATTTTACCATATTGGTAGAATTCACAGTTGAACACGGTTGTAATAAGAGATTGAATTAAGTTCGCCATTTTGGCATTTTTGGAAAGAGGTAACCAATTTGTTACGATTTTTAGATTGATTTAATCGAATAGGAAACATTTGAAACGTTATAAAAGTTGTAGCAATCAATTTGGTACAAAATTGAATATTTGACAACCATTTTGGTAGATTTAGAAAATATGTCAGCCAATGTGCAATTTTGGGTGAATTTAAGGAGTTTTTATACCGTATGTTCGTCAGTCAGTCAATGTTTCAACATATGAGAATATTTTAAAAAAGCCGTGCCAGAAAGAGACGCCAAATAAAGGAAATATAAAGAAATAATATATCGTAGATTTTTGCCCCATTTAGTACGTTTAGGCAGCCATTTGTCGGTTAAGTGTTGCCAAGAGGACGAAACGGAAGGGGGAAAAGAGAAAAAACAAAATTAGTACGAAAAAATAACAGAAAAACAATAGCGTTGATTCTTTTGTACCAATAATCTACCAAATTAATTTTGTAACATTGTATAATTGATTTGACATGTAACAATGGTGTTTTAAATAAAAATATTGTATTGTATTGTAATCAAAATTATATGTGAGTACATTAAAGTTGTAGGTCTTTTTTTAAGTAACTAAAGGTCATGTATTGTATTACAATAGGCATGATGAGTAAAAAATATAATTAGTCCGTTTGATAGATTATCAAAAAATAATAGAAACGTATTTTTTCTTTTGTCAATTAAACAAAAATTTATGAAGATATAGCCCATCAACGTTCCGCGTGACGTCACAAGTTATGTGACTTAAATAGACAAATCAAATCAAAAATAGACTTCAGAGTATTAAATGTAAAGACTTCTGACAGAGAAGTGACGTCACGACCCCCACTCCCAAACTTTGATTAGGTTTACTTATCTTTGTCATTTGTTGTTTGATTAACTTTATAAAATGGGATGGTACAAGAAAATCAACCATACGATAAAATTATTCGTATACTTAAGCTGAGTCAAACTTAATAACGTCTGTGAACACGAGGCGAGTGGTTGCGCAGTAGCATTTTATTCATACGTCAGCGGCGCAAGGAGAGAGTATTTACGCATGTTGTAGCTAACTTCACAGACGGCATTAGGCTTGATTTGGCCAATAATAAGGGTCCAGTTAATACATATTTACGCAACGCTATAAGTTGGTAAAAAATGATAAACACTTCGCAAAATTCGTCGCGAGTCAATACAGCGGGTTAGCTCAGTGGTCCAGAGCGTCGGGCTAGTGATCCGAAGACGCGAGGTTAGAATCCTGCATCCGCGACGAATTTTCGAAATGTTTATCATAAAAAGTAACTCTTTAATACATATTTATTCGCATTATTTCATTGACTGTCACTCAACATCAGGATTTTCTAGTTTCTAAACAGTCAGATTAAAGTTTTAAACAAATACCCCGACTTACGCTATCCCGTTTTACGCGAATTCGGAGATACGCGGTTTTATTTATTATCACCGAGCGCATCACCGTGTTCGGTTTCCGAAAAATGCGAACGTGTTCCGCGTGGAATTGTTTTACGTACTCGTACGCAGTGAACATTGTGTTTGATTTTTATTTTAGAGTGCTTTCCACACTAGATTTTATCTCAAAGAGTTGCTATAAACACAATGTTCCAAAGAGTTATCTTTGTGATAAGCATTTCAAAAATCTGAAGCGAACGCAGGATTTGAACCTGCCCCTTCGGATCACTAGCCCGACGCTCTAACCAACTGAGCCAGCTCGCCTCCTACGCAAGCGCCAAATTTTTGAAGTGCTTATCATTACCACCAACTTAAAGCGTAATTTGGCGCTTGCGTAGGAGGCGACCTGGCTCAGTTGGTTAGAGCGTCGGGCTAGTGATCCGAAGGGGCAGGTTCAAATCCTGCGTTCGCTTCAGATTTTTGAAATGCTTATCACAAAGATAACTCTTTGGAACATTGTGTTTATAGCAATTCCGAACGTATTTATATGCGTTCTTTATAAGTTTTTACATATAACAAAGTGGAAACCCGACTTACGAGTCTATTGCTTGGTCCCATCTATCGCGTAAGTCCAGGGTATTACTGTATTTTTTTTTTCAGTTCCTGAGTTAGTTTTTTTGTATCATACTAACAATAGTACAATACGGACCGCACTCATCAATCAATTTTTACCTTAGCTATGGTCCGAATTGTACAAACTGGTTCTAATGGACATGATGATTAAAAAAATAAAATTAGTCCGTCAGATAGAGTATCAAAAAATATTAGATACGTATTTTTTCTTTGGTCAATTAAACAAAAATTGATAAAGATACAGCCCGTCAAAGTTCCGCGTGACGTCACAAGTGCCATACAAATGTATAGACTTCTGTAAGAGAGGTGACGTCACGACCCCCACTCCCAAACATTGACAAGGTTTATCTTTGTCATTTGTTGTTTGATTAAGAAAAGAAAAAATACGTGTCCAATATTTTTTGATGGTCTAACTCACGGACTTATTATAATAATGATTTTTTACTCAGTCATCGTGCCTATTATCGAATTAATTGTATTTAATTAATTACATTATTTTTAGCGAAAAACTTCATAATATATTTTGTGTAATAACTTACCCCAATGAAGAATATGAATATCCTGAGCGGTAGGAGGAAGAAATATCTAACGACGAAGCCCATCATCCATATTATGGTGAGACGCCATGTTAGAAACTCGTATTGTCTGAAAATTAAATAAATCCTCGTTAATAAAATAAAAGAGCATAAGAACCTTACCTATACAGGGTTATTCCTAATCAATTAGTATATCCTTTTATTCTGTACATCAAAACTAACAACTTTTGTCAAATCTAAAAAAAAATGTTCCATACAAAATATCGTATCGTTAAGCTCGATACGCCAATAAATGATTCTGATTTTGATTCTGTTCACCCTCGACAAAACGTATGGAACAACTTTTTTTTTAAATATTGACAAAAGTCGTTGAACAAAAGTTGTTAGTTTTGATGTACAGAATAAGCCCCTAAAAGGATGCTAATTGATTAGAAATAACCCTGTATACTACGTGACCATAATTCACAATTTTTAGGATTCCGTACCCAAAGGGTAAAAACGGGACCCTATTACTAAGACTCCACTGTCCGTCCGTCTGTCACCAGGCTGTACCTCATGTACCGAGAAAGAGAACTTAGAAATTTTCACAGATGATGGTATTTATGTTGCCGCTATAACAACAAAAATAGATATTTAAGGGGGCTCCCATACAACAAACCTGAATTTTTAAACGTTTTTCGCTCAATTAACGGTAACTTGTAGACACTTCAAATATTCACAGAATATTTAGTTGTACATTCACTTTAAAAGAAAATCATTAAATTAAAATAAAATAAATATTTGAGGGGGGCTCCCATACAACAAACGTGAATTTTTAAACTTTTTCGCTCAATATTAATAACGGTAACTAGTAGACGCTTTAAATATTCACAGAATATTTAGTTGTATATTCACTTTAAAAGAAAATCATTAAATTATAACAAAATAAATATATAAGGTGGGCTCCCATACAAAAAAAGTAATTTTTTGCTCGATATTAATTACGGCAACCGGTAGATGCCTCAAAAATTCACGGAATATTCACTTCTAAAATGAATATTAATTTACAATGAAAACATATTAAGGAGGGCTCCTATACGGTACGGAACCCTTCGTACGCGAGTCCAACTCGCACTTGGCCGATTATTTAACCCCCTTCCTTCACACTGTGTTATGCCAAGACCCTACCATATATCCCTTACGTTTTCACGTAATAATTATTAAGTATGGTTTTATATCCTTCCCTTTTTCACTTAGTAAATTCACAAATAGATATTCCTCCTCCCCGTGACCAAGCGTAGTACTTTGAAGACTCCGTGTGCGTACGTGCGTGTGCATACGGTTTGTGTATGTGTATTTTGACTGCCTCGGTGGCTCAGTGGTTAGTGACCCTGACTTTGGATCAAAGAGGCGTGAGTTCGATCGATCCCCACCCAGGGCAAGCATTTTTGTGATACACATAGGTGTTTGCTCTGTGTCTGGGTGTTATATAGGTACTATCTATGTATAAGTATTTAGTTAAAATATGTATATGTAGTATATCAGTCTCTGGCAGCCATATCACAAGCTTTGCTTAGTTTGGGGTCAGAGACCGTGTGTAAGATGTCCCCTAGTATTTATTTATTTACCTGTTAGTCCTGGTAAGCAGGTTCCAACTCCTCAACTCCTCGGCTTCGAAGACCGAAGTGACCTGATCCTCGATGATGGACTCCATGCCAGCCTTCACCAGGTCCATGCAGTGCGATATGTGGAATTGGAGGTTCGTCTGGAAAGACCAGAAATTTCCATTTTAAAAAAATATATATACTTTGCAAGTGATATATTAAGCGCCACACAAGTCGACGGATGAGAAGTTAGCCGCAGATGACACTTCGTCGTGATTCGCTAATTATTGCGCATGTGCACAATGCCGACGCCGCGTGTCGTAGTGGTGAGCACGGGCGTAGGGAGCGCGCGGGAGGAATGAGGTTGGCGGGCGGGTGTGCGTGCCCCGGCGCGATTATGTCTGGCTCCCGCGCATACCTATATTTCAGCTTTTGCCCAGCGTTCTGCGCATAACTTCCCATCCGCTGACTTGTGTGGCGCTTAATATAGGTACCTCTGCTTCTCCTTTAGTATTGAGCGTGCGGGTACCATTCGACTCCCATTGAAAGGAGAGTGGGAGTAATGTCAGTACCTCTGCTTCTCCTTTAGTATTGAGCGAGCGATGACCATTCAACTCCTATTGAAAGGAGAGTTTCCTCTAGTATTTAACGCGCGGTGTCCGTTCGACTCCCATTGAAAGGAGAGTGGGAGTAATGTCAGTACCTCTGCTTCTCCTTTAGTATTGAGCGTGCGATGACCATTCAACTCCTATTGAAAGGAGAGTTTCCTCTAGTATTTAACGCGCGGTGTCCGTTCGACTCCTATAGAAAGGAGAGTGGGAGATTACTCCCATACTGACATTAGTCAGTATCTCTGCTTCTCCTTTAGTATTGAGCGTGCGATGACCATTCAACTCCTATTGAAAGGAGAGTTTCCTCTAGTATTTGACGCGCGGTGTCCGTTCGACTTCTATAGAAAGGAGAGTGGGAGTAATGTCAGTACCTCTGCTTCTCCTTTAGTATTGAGCGTGCGGGTACCGTTCGCGACCCGCTCCTGGCTGGAACTGCGCTTGTAGTTCAACTCCGGCGAGGGACCGAGGATCTCTTCGCGATGTATCACCGTCATCTTTGTACCTGGAATGTATTAAATACATACATAAATGGGATGCATCAGTTACCCATCCATAAGCCACGACCACTGCCGTCTAATACTACTGACATGACGTCCACAGCTGGACATAGGCCTCCCCTATAGATCTCAAAACATGCAAGTCGACGGATGTGAAGTTAGCTGCAAACTGCGCATTATCTAATCCTGTCTTTATATTCGTGGATTTTGATGGGATTTTGACTACCTTAGGTGCGTACTGATGGCAAAATCAACAGTTAAAAACGCCAACAACGATTACATTCAGCGTTCGTTTTGAGAATGTGTGAGCAAAAGTGGCATTTTTAACTGTTTTCGTTCACCGTTCCGATAGCTCAAAAACAGTTAAAAATGCCATCGTGAACTGCCACTTTCGACCCACCTGCGGAAGTGGGTTCTTTGTGATCGTTTGAGTTTGACGTTTTAGCGTTCGTTTTGGGTAGTGAGCAAAAGTAGCATTTTTGGCGAAATGGGCGAAATTCCCAAACCGAACGGTTTACATCAACGCTAATTTTGCAAATGCTAAAAATGCCGTCAAACTAAAAACGAACGCACTCCTTGTAGCTAATTTCTCCAGGAAGGTTTTTAGGTATGAAACAGACTAATTTGTAGTTTATTGAATCAGGCGTCACCTTGCGGAAGCTCATCCCCAAACTCTTGTTTTGAATAAATATTTAGTGTATTTCCGCTCTGTCGTAGTCATATAAGTTAAGGGTACTATTCAAAATCCAAATTAAATCACAAACAAAATTAGTAATTAATCATCAAACTGTATCATGGTTCTGTCTTCGAGCTCACTCGCAAGAAGAAGCATTCTTGCGAGTGAGCTCGAAGAGTCAACACGTCCTGAAGATGCCTCGTTTAGAGGCGAAACACGTGTCGAATAGAGTACAGTAAGAATAGGGGTGCTATTTATTGACTAAGTATTTTTTCAATTATTTTATACCATTTTTTATAAATAAATTATATTTGTAATTTTAACATATTAATTAAATATTATTTTCAGGTTTACTACATTTTTTAAATAGATTACTAATCACTATTTTTGTTACAGGTATAATTATTTTTTATTATTTTAAACGGATTAATTAAAAATTTTGTTTCAGGTTCATTCATATTTTGTAAACATACCTAAGCCTAACTTTTCTAACCTGACCTAACCATAGTCGAACCATGATACAGTTTGATGATTAATTACTAATTTTGTTTGTGATTTAATTTGGATTTTGAATAGTACCCTTAACTTATATGACTACGACAGAGCGGAAATACACTAAATATTTATTCAAAACAAGAGTTTGAGACTAATTTGTAATTACTTTCTTTGTAAAAAATTTACCGTTCCCGACTCCGTTCTCCTTGATAATGGCCGAGGGGGGTTTATGATCGGGTATGGGGGGGTCTTCATCTTCGTCGTCTGAGGAACTGTCGCTCCTGTGCACCTTCTTCGCGACCTCGATGTGCTGTCTGCCATACTGGAAAGAGGAGAGATGGCTTTAAGTTACTCAGTTGCTTGTACCAGTTTATAAAAGTGTCCATCAATGCGCAACCCGTCACAAAAAAAGATCACAATACCGGGGGGTTTCGCTCTGCAGTTTAGGTATAGGCTGAATTAAACTTAATGTCGTCTGTGAAGCTACACAACCTCTCATTTCGTTGCGTCGTTCACATATGAATATTGTACTGGATACACCTTACTATGCTGGTGTGCCGAGGAGGGTGTTACTTGAAAGAAACTAGTGTTGAGTGCTTCTTGTTATTTATTCATCAGACTTGTTATCTCGAGGCGAGGTGAGCACCGAATGAATTTCTCGGCAAAATGGGCCTACTGATAAGCCGCCTATTGTCTACAGCCTAGTCGTGCGCGACGAGAGTGCGTGAAGCGCGCTCAGCCAATGGGAGAGGCGTATGTTGCCTCTCGCTCAGGCGCATGTTCCCTCTCGCTCGCACCTATAGCTACTCCGTTGGTCGGAGCGGTACCCTCCGTTCGGCTTTTGCGCAGAACGCTGCGCAAAAGCCGAAATATAGGTATGCGCGGGAGTCAGAGAGACGAGACGCCGGGGCACACCCGCCCGCCAACCTCATGCCTACCACGCGCTCCCTACGCCCGTGCTCACCACTTCGCCAGGCGACGTTGGCATTGTGCACACATGCGTAATAATTAGCGAATCACGGCGAAGTGTCATCTGCGGCTAACTTCTCAACCGTCGATTTGAGTGGCGCTTAGTTTAGGTAAGTTCGTATGGATCGGGTGGCTAGACCTGGTGAGTTTTTAGGCCGCCTAAATTCCTCTGACATGGGTTAACGGTTAAAACAACCGGGACCTACAATTCAACGCGTCATCCGAACCACGGTAGCGCTCAGTTGGAAAATGCCACCCGCGGTCACCCATCCAAACACTGACCGTACTGACAAATATAATAAGAACTTATACTTTACATACATCATCGTCATCATTACTTTGACTGCCTCGGTGGCTCAGTGGTTAGTGACCCTGACTTCTGGGTCAAAGAGGCGTGGGTTCGATCCCCACCCAGGGCATGCATTTGTGTGATGAACATAGGTGTTTGCTCTGTGTCTGGGTGTTAATAAATAAAATAATAAATATATATTTGGGACATCTTACACACGGCCTCTAACCCCAAACTAAGCAAAGCTTGTGATATGGCTGTCAGAGACTGATATACTACTATATTTTTAAATACATACTAAATACTAAATATATAAGTAGTATATCAGTTTCTGGCAACCATATCACAAGCTATGCTTAGTTTGGGGTCAGAGACCGTGTGTAAGATGTCCCCTAATATTTATTTATTTATATTATTTATTTTATTACTGACTTCCAAAAGGAGGAGGTACATACTATGTTCGTCCATATTATGTACTTTTTTGTGTATGTTCATTAATATCTTCGCCAATTGGGAACTGAATTAAAAAAAATCTTTATTAGTTTCAAAGAGTATACTTTCGTAATTGTCCCATTTAAATTTTATCGAAATCGGCTGAGCTGTTTTTGATAAATCAACAAAAATGTACATAGATGTCACATCGATTCGTGCAAATTATGTGGAAGTCGGTGTTGCAATTTTTTGCGAAAAAATATTATTTTTATTCGGAACTAGATTTTGCCCGCGGCTTCGCCCGCATGATATTTCGAGGCCCTACCTTACCACTCTTAATACAGGAGGTGGAAAATAAAAAAAAAACCAAAAAAAAAACGATTTGACATTTGTTCGATTCGACAGTTCTTTTTTGACATTTCTTGGAGCAGCGCACGCTAGAATATCCCGCAGATGGCAGAATTTTTCCTACTTACTTAACAATTATTGTTATAATATGGAAAACTTACGCAATATCATTGTAATTTATAGCCTATGTGTTATTCTGATATATAAGCTATATAATTGCAAAGTTACATCTCAATCCGTTCAGTAGTTGTGCGTGAAAGAGTAACAAACATCCATCCATCCTTACAAACTTTCGCGTTTATAATATTAGTATGTCCAAAAGTCCTCACTGGTGATAAAAGATAAATACATTGTATGGTCATTTAACTCGGTTTTAATCCGTTCGCCCGCCTTATCAGCGTGGAAAGATTATTGTATCTACCGAGTAGATAAACACTAAATATACCTATGTTTAGGTATTATCGGAATAAACACGTATTTACGACCATCGTTCGCTAATATCTATAGGTTTATTTAGAAAAGACGTACAAGGTTACTGGTAATCAAATAGCATCCTTTTAGGGGCTTTATAGGTCGAATCTTAAGGGCGCCATCGTAAATTTAATAGCAACGTAAAATAGTGTTCTCTCTATCAAATGCATACAGAGAAAATGAGACAGGGCTACAGTAGCCCTGTCTCATTTTCTCTGTAGGCTAGTAACTAGCCTGTACTCGTCCATCAAAACTAACAACTATTGTTCCACGATTTCTATCAAATCTCAAAAAATGCTGTTCCATAGGAAAATATCTTTCAACCTCGACAAAATGTTCAAATCTCAAAAAATGCTGTTCCATAGAAAAATATCTTTCAACCTCGACAAAATGTTCAAATCTCAAAAAATGCTGTTCCATAGAAAAATATCTTTCACCCTCGACAAAATGTTCAAATCTCAAAAAATGCTGTTCCATAGAAAAATATCTTTCACCCTCGACAAAATGTTCAAATCTCAAAAAATGCTGTTCCATAGAAAAATATCTTTCACCCTCGACAAAAGGTTCAAATCTCAAAAAATGCTGTTCCATAGAAAAATATCTTTCACCCTCGACAAAATGTTCAAATCTCAAAAAATGCTGTTCCATAGAAAAATATCTTTCAACCTCGACAAAATGTTCAAATCTCAAAAAATGCTGTTCCATAGAAAAATATCTTTCACCCTCGACAAAATGTTCAAATCTCAAAAAATGCTGTTCCATAGAAAAATATCTTTCACCCTCGACAAAATGTTCAAATCTCAAAAAATGCTGTTCCATGGAAAAATATCTTTCACCCTCGACAAAATGTTCAAATCTCAAAAAATGCTGTTCCATAGAAAAATATCTTTCACCCTCGACAAAAGGTTCAAATCTCAAAAAATGCTGTTCCGTAGAAAAATATCTTTCACCCTCGACAAAATGTTCAAATCTCAAAAAATGCTGTTCCATAGAAAAATATCTTTCACCCTCGACAAAATGTTCAAATCTCAAAAAATGCTGTTCCATAGAAAAATATCTTTCACCCTCGACAAAATGTTCAAATCTCAAAAAATGCTGTTCCATAAAAAAATATCTTTCACCCTCGACAAAATGTTCAAATCTCAATAAATGCTGTTCCATAGAAAAATATCTTTCAACCTCGACAAAATGTATGGACCAACAGTTTTTTTTTTTAGTTTTTGACAAAAGTCGCAGAACAAAAGTTGTTAGTTTTGATGTATAGAATAAGCACCTAAAAGGATGCTAATTGATTACCAGTAACCCTGAAACCCGGAAGTCAAGACCAAAAAAATAACTATACTATCTTCGAGCAAATATCTATAGTCACAATCGTGGAAAAAAGTGTCCGAGCGAAAACCCTGCCCAATCTACGTAGTGGGCAGGCTTTTTAGTTACTTTCATAAATTCAAATTCAAAATGTTTTTATTCAATTGACATATTACATGTGCTTAGAATCGTCAATACAATAAAATAAAATTATAAAATTACAGAATAACTGAACACACAGGAGCAATAATCAAAATAACAATAAAACAATCAAAAGGTATCAGCAATAGCATCGTCAACAGTAATAATATCTAACTTAAGTAGTAAATTATAGTACAATTAGTAAATATTCTTAAACAGGGTTTTGTCAGATATAGCATCTGCTAATTTATAGTAACTCTTCTGTAGAAGGTGCTTTTTTACAAAACTTAGAATGTCATTCTTTGGACTTAGCTTGATGCATTCTGGGATTTTGTTATAAAAATCAATACCTAAGCAATGGAAACTATTAAAATTAAACTATAAGGCGATTGCAAGCCGACTACAAAGCCGCGCGATGCCAAAGTGCTCGGTTACAAGCACTAATTAAGTGACATAACGTTGAGGTTCGAGAAAACGGGTCATTGTGAATTATTTAATGTAACTATCTAAGTCGGTATGTATGACGGCGCTCGGACATTTTTTTACTACTTTCACTTAGGGACTGTGGCTCTGTAGATATTTGCTCGAAGTATACTATACAAAAAGTTCACCGACTATCGACAAAATTTGTGAAACAGCTGATGTTCTCGAATCTGGGTTAACCCCATAGTAAAAGTTGTTCATAATGATGGTCTGAATCAACCTCTGTCGGCTTCTGTACCAGCCGTTTTAATAGTCCACTGCAGAACGTAGGCCTACCCACGAAGGGTGATTGGGCCATATCCACCACGCTGGCCCAGTGCGGGTTAGTGGATTCACATACGCCATGGAATTTCTTCCTTGGACATATGCAGGTTGCCTCACGATGTTTTCCTTCACCGAAAAGCCAGTGGTGTGAAATTCCGTACATACATTCCAAGGAATTCATTGGTACGGGACCGGGTTTGAACCCTCGACCTCACGATTGTAAGGCGGGTGTCATTACTACTAGAACACCACGGCTCTGTCGGCTTAGTACAACCTTTCTGATTAACCCTGAATATGTTTAGGTATTATCGGAGGTAAGTACGTATTTACAACCATCGTTGGATAATGATAGGATATCTAGAAGGATATACAATTGTACATTTGGTGAGGACAAAGACCTTTGTTGCAATTGTTTTTGAGCACGTGCCTTTATTATAAGCACGACATAATAACAAGGACATAATAAATAAATAATAATAATAATAAATAAAAACTTAAATTTAAGAAAATATATGAATATGTGTATAAATAAATATTAATAAATAAATATATCTTTATTGTACACCAAAAATTACAGTAATATACAATAGAAATTACACAATAAAAAAATGTTGTACAAGGGCGGCCTTATCGCCTTTGGCGATTTCTACCAGGCAACCTTTGGATGGACTGGACACGAAAAATAGAAATACGGTCGGTGGTGTATATATACAGGGAAATTAATAATGAGAGAAATAAAATACTTAGATACAACAATAAAAATAAACAGATAACACATCCATCATTCTATAGCCCGAATCAAACTTGTGGACGGCTGTGATGTTAGCTACAAGCTGCGCGAAAGTCAATCCTGGCTGAAGCTCACGGATATACACATAAAGAAGACTAGAACAGAATCTGAGCCGCTGTCACTGGTCTTTGTATAGAGGAAGCCTGTCTAAATACAAAATAATCGGCCAAGTACGAGTCGGACTCGCGCACGGAGGGTTCCGTACTGTATGGGAGCCCCCCTTAAATATTTATTTTATTTTAATTTTATTATTTATTATTGCAGTGAATATAAAACTAAATATTCTGTGAACATTTCAAGCATCTACCTGTTACCATTATTAACATAGAGTGAAAAACGTCTAAAAATTCAGGTTTGTTGTATGGGTAAAATAAAATAAATATTTAAGGGGGGATTTGTTGTTATAGCGGCAACAGAAATACATCATCTGTGAAAATTTCAGCTGCCTAGCTATCATGGTTCATGAGATACAGCCCGGTGACAGACAGACAGACAGACGGACGGACGGACGGACGGACAGACAGACAGACAGACAGACGGACATCGAAGTCTTAGTAATAGGGTCCCGTTTTTCCCTTTAGGTACGGAACCCTAAAAAACATATAATCGAATCGTAAACCTCATTTTTAGGGTTCCGTACTCAAAGGGTAAAAACGGGACCCTATTGCTAAGACTCTGCAGTCCGTCTGTCTGTCACCAGGCTATATCTCATGAACCGTGATAGCTAGAGAGCTGAAATTTTCACAGATGATGTATTTCTGTTGCCGCTATAGCAAAAAATACTAAAACAGAATAAAATAAATATTTTATTTGGGGGCTCCCATACAACAAACATGAATTTTTTGCCATTTTTCGCTCGATATTAATTACGGTAACAGGTAGACGCTTGAAATTTTCACAGAATATTTAGTTATATATTTACATCAAAATTAAAATGAAATATATTAATATAAAATAATAGAAAATATATTATGGGAGCCCCCATATGGTACGGAACCCTTCGTGCGCGAGACCTCGTACTCTTTCTTCGCCATTTATTTGATATCGGTTAAAAAAGGCACCGGTAATCACCGGAAATATTTATTTATTTAATGCAAATATATACATAATTCAGTTAAAAACTAGATTAACTAAATATATGGCATATACATATACCCTGTCTCAATAGTTCACTGGCCAAGTAAATACAGTAAGTACAATGTACAAAACAATACAACAACACTTTATCGACACCAACACATAAGAAAAACATAACACAAGAAACAAAGATAGAATAGGCACAAAAGGCGGTCTTATCGCTAAAAGCCCCGGTTGTTTCAACCGTTTAGCCATGTCAGAGGCCTTCAGGCGGCCTAAAAACTCTGACACCAGCGGGCTTAGCATAAGGACCATAAAATTATACTATCGATGTGTCAGAACGTGACAGAGTTATGATGAAGCATATATCTGTCACCTTTACACACGTCGATAAACTCTTGTCGTGGTCTTGTATGTTAAGCACACAGGGCTAGCCACCCGGCATATACGAACTTACTTTACTTTTATCGCTAAAAGCGATTTCTTCCAGACAACCTCCTTCGGATGTAAGGAAACGTATAGAATGTACCTACTTAGTTACAAGTCACCTAATTATAGCACCACCTGTGGACTTGACAAATATTGCGATAAATATCGTGGAGTTTACCTACTCAGTGCGATAACGATGCTTATGATAATACGCAATCTTTGTCTTCACACGAACCGAACTAATTACGAATAATTTAGATAATTTTTGGGTTCTGTATTATTTTAGACTAGCTGACCCGGCGAACTTCGTTTCACGCAATATCTTAATAAATTATAGCCTATGTGTTATTCTGATGTAGAAGCATTATCATTGCAAAGTTTCATCTCAATCCGTTCAGTAGTTTTTACTTTGAAAAGTAGCAAACATCCAAACACACAAACTTTCGCGTTTATAATATTAGTAGAGGAGGAAGACGGCAGAATCGCGTTTTATTTTATTTTAATGATTTATTATTGAATTGAATATACAACTAAATATTCTGTGCATATTTTAAGCATCTATTACCTGTTACCATTATTAATATCGTCAGGTTTGTTGTATGGGAGCCCCCCTAAATCTTAATTTTATTCTGTTTTTAGTATTTTTTGTTATAGCGGCAACAGAAATACATCATCTGTGAAAATTTCAGCTTTCTAGCTATAACGGTTCATGAGATATTGCCTGGTGACAGACAGACGGACGGACAGCGGAGTCTTAGTAATAGGATCCCGTTTTTACCCTTTGGGTACAGAACCCTAAAAAATAAACTTAAGTCTTTCAGACCTTCGTGGTCTCTACTCGAAAACTTTACGACTTCATCGGTCATCAGTCCTCCGCGCTATATGCCCTGCCCACTACCCTCCAACTTGCCAACCCACCGGGTTTTGTCGGTAACTTAGGTTGTATGAATTTCTGCATTTCTGTTTCGATCTCGCCGAGAGACTCCGAGTATAGCCCTTTCCATAGGTTGGACTATTTTGAGCTAATTTATAAGGACCACGGATTTCCTAATATTACAACGAAACCCTAAAAAAATATTAAGAGTAATAACTTTTAACAAAGCAAAACGCTACCACAAAGGTCTTTGTGTTAAATTCTAAATAATATTTTTTCCGCTTTTGGCGTCTACGTTTGAATATTTGCCAGGTCTTTGTTATTCAACTTGTACATACTTTTACATAGTTATTTTAGTATTTTCATGCTAAAATATTGTAGGTATTAATAAAGGTAGGTAGCTGCATTAACCGACTGCTCGAGAGTGGGGGAAAGGTTTTTAGCTGTGTGAATAATTTTTAGCGGTATTGGAGATCGTTAGGGAAGGCCTATGTCCAACAGTGGACGTCCTATGGCTGAAATAAAAATTTAAAAAACCCCCGACACATTTTGGTCACATTTGTAGAATTTTGGTTCTTCCATCCCCACTTTAACCCACCATAACTCTTAAACAGCTCAATCGATTTTTATAAAACATAGCTAAGAACACTCTCGATTAAGTCTCCTTTCATACAAAAAAAAACTAAACTGAAATCGGTTCAGTGGTTCGTGCGCTATGATGCCACAGACAGACACACAGACAAACAGACACGTCAAACTCATAACACCCCTTTTTTGCGTCGGGGGTTAAAAAGAAGTGCTGTCGACAGTTGCAGTTGGTAGCTCGGTTTCAAATAGCACCTTTAGCCGAACCTAAGACCTAATATTACAAGAGAATGCCTAAGAATAGGTACTATACCTACGTATTTACCTAACCATTCCTCATGACATGTAAGTGGTATCACCTTGTGGCTCACGGAAGGTCAAACGATAACGTTCTGAACTTGTGATCTCTAAACGTGTTATGTGACACTACGAGTATTTACCCTGCCCGACTGTTCTGAAAGGAAGGTACTGTTTTATTTTTAACCTGTCCCGACGCATAGGACTTATTCAGTGATTCGCTCGAGGGAAACTCGGTCGCGCGAGCGAGTCACCACCCTCCGATTTTACCTATTTTTTGTGTCGTTAACTGGTTCAACGGTGATTTAATGTACAGTCAGGTACAAAAACGTTTTGATAAATTTTACGTAGGTACCCATAACCCACCCACCACGTTAGATGGCACTGTAATAGAGGCCTAGGGGAGGTTCTAGATGGTGATTATGATTACGTCAGCACTATAATAGATCCAACCGTTTATTTTCTTTTTGACAGCACCAATTTCATCAATCGCAGCGCGCCTCCATAGCCATAGAACGTAAATTTTTAAAAAAGTTTGTTATTTTATGTAATTTATAAAAAAAAACTACTGCACTTATGGACTCAATTTGTCAAAGATGATTATTATACGGGATCGAGGAGCAAACTTAGGCAGTTGTCATATTTTTAAAACCTCGCATTTAAAAGTGAACTTTTGCGTAACATGACGCAGTTACGTTCTTTTGGTGCTGTCAAAAAGAAAATAAACGGTTGGATCTATTTTAGTTATTTATTTTTTTAGGAACCGCTCAAGTATTTACAAATAATAATTTTTCGCAAAAAAGACCTTTTCGGACTTCTTAAATAGATTATTTTAAATCGGTTCACAATTGGCGAAAATATTGATGAACATACACAAAATAAACAAACAGACAAACATAGAACCTCCCTCTTTTTGGAAGTCAATTAAAAACAGGTGCGACAAGGAAAAACTAACTAAAAATAAAGATTCTAAGCTCATTACGTAATCACTACATAGTATAAAACATAGTCGCTTCCCGCTGTCTGTCCCCATGTATGCTTAAATCTTTAAAACTACGCAACGGATTTTGATGCGGTTTTTTTTTAATAGATAGTGTTTCAAGAGGAAGGTGTATATGAATAATACACCTGTGCGAAGCCGGGGCGGGTCGCTAGTTCAAAATAAACAGCCTTACCACAAAAGATTTAAACACGCTTTAAACACAGTTCAACCGTACAATTTGTAATTCTAAACAATGTCTAAAGCGTGCGTAAAACTTTTGTGGTAACACGGAATGATTCTAAGCTCGATACGTAATATTAGATAGATTCTTCATAAATATTATCGATAAAATACCGATAAATAACGGATAACACAAATCCTTGGATCGGACACGCGACGTAATAAATATAAATGCAATTAAATGTTCTTCATCCGATTGTTAATATTTTATTTTTAACCACTGCCGCAAACAGAGGGGTAGAGTTTGTGCAAAAAGAGAAGCGTCGTAGGTGAGGTCGCCCGTGTGCCATTTAAATAATTTTGTTACGTTGACAACACTGCTCTGTCATTGCTAGTACAAGTAAAGTATTTGATACTTGGTAGACACCAATTCGAATAAACCGTGTACTAAGCGCCACACAAATCGGCTGATGGGAAGTTATGCGCAGAACGCTGCGCAAAAGCCGAAATATAGGTATGCGCGAGAACCAGAGAGACTCGCGCCGGGGCACACCCGCCCGCCAACTTCATGCCTCAACACTACGCCACGCGGCGTCGGCATTGTGCGCACATGCGCAATAATTAGCGAATCACGGCGAAGTGTCATCTGCAGCTAACTTCTCATCCGCCGACTTGTGTGGCGCTTAGTATAAACCGTAGTAGATATTGTTTCATAAATAATCTGACAAATTATACATATTTTTTCAGTCATCGAGACTACATAGTCTAGACCTAGAGTTTGTGCAAAAAGAAAACTGTCGTGACGTTACGGTGAACTAGCAATAAGATTTTGATCAGCAGCCAAGGTACCGACTGTACTTGGTAGACGCGAGTACTGATGAAAACCGAATCGGTGTCAACCAAGTATCAAACACTTTTAGTTGTACTACTCGTAGCAATGACCGAGCAGTGTTGTCAACGTAACAAAATTATTTAAATGGCACACGGGCGACCTCACCTACGACTCTTCTCTTTTTGCACAAATTCTATGATGTCGCCAGATGCCATCCTGATCATCTGACCAAGGTGCGCTAGCTGAGGCGTTCTCCTCGAGCTTTACCTTTAGATTCATGTAGACGACATTCTAGATCTATTTTTACATAATTTTTATAGGAAAACTCGGCACTTAACGCTTCGAGCAAATATCTACAGAGCACAATCCCTAAATGAAAGTAGTAAATAAATATCCGAGCGCCGTCATACATACCGACTTAGATATTTACATTAAATAATTCACAATTACCCGTTTTTTCGAATCTCGACGTTATGTCACCTAATTGGTGCTTGTAACCATCGAGCTATATTACTACGTATAGAGAGGACGACGCACATCCCTACCATGTTCCGCCCAAATGCAGCCATATGGCTGCACATCAATTAGTTGCTTGCTAGCTCTTGAGTACATCAGTCTAGTTTGTTTTAAAACGAAAAAAGTTCAAAATTATTGAATATGGTCTCGTGTGTGTTAAGATATTGCAGGAATAATACAAAGAATACGGCGAAGTGCAAAGGAATAACTTTCCATCGGTGAGTAATTAGATAATCATTTTACAATTAAATGCAAACAAAATATTATCGGATGGCGCGTGGACGCCATGTTGCGATACTTTTCATAGACTAAAAATGAAGATGTGACATTGTGTGTGTAACAAGTGTAGGTAAAATTAGGGTTTGTTCCCAGTGTTACTACCATTCTTACTACCAGTAGTAAGAACGGGAAACGAATTACTCTTCTTACTACTACGGTTGAAAGTTGTTAGAACAGTAAAAAAAAATTACTCCTGTTACTACCGTAAAATTATAATAACAAAAACAAACAAAACATGACAGATTTGTATTTAAACCGAATTTAAGTTGGTAGGTATTATAATTATAAAAAAAAACAAGAACTGTTACCAAAAACTAAACAGAAAAATTGCTGTAGTACCTAATCAAAACAAATTATAAGTATTATGTTCACAGATAGGAACTCTGTGATTATGTTTGAAAAATTTGCATAACATTAAAAAACATGGAAAATCAACGAATTTCTTTGTATTCGTCGGTCCAGTATTGTTGTGTTGCATATTTTATAATAAAATGAAAAAGGTTTGATGTACAGGGTTATTTCTAATCAATTAGCACCCTTTCAGGGGCTTAGGTATTATAAACATCAAA
Source organism: Hypomecis atomaria (assembly GCA_964007245.1). Lineage (NCBI taxonomy): Eukaryota > Metazoa > Arthropoda > Insecta > Lepidoptera > Geometridae > Hypomecis > Hypomecis atomaria. Next base: position 10,358,584 of record OZ023310.1, read on the forward strand.
ATTAACAACTTTTGTTCTGCGACTTTTGTCAAAACTAAAAAAAAATAGCTTACGTGGAAAGGTTATTACTAGTATTGGGCTAGTATAAGCTACCCCATACTAAACTTTCATAGAAATCTGTTTAGCCGTTACCGAGTTGACTGGGAACATTATATAAAATACTTAAACGAATGAATTAGTTTAATTAACTTAAATATTTATATTATGATATAATATTACGTTCGTCGTGGAAATCTTTGAGGGAGGCCTATATCCAGCAGTGGACTTCTACGGGCTGATGATGATGAATATAATATTTTCTACTGATCAATAATTCAACTAATATTATATTATGAAGAAGAAAAAACAAAGTACGAATTCAATTGAAGCGTGTGTAGGTAATATAAACTTTGTCACTTCTGTAGTCAGTCAGCATCTTAGTCTATAGAAACGACAAGTTAGTGCAGAACGTTGAACGAAACGCGTAAGCGCTTCGAAGAATCGCGGCGCTTTCGACCTTTTTGCCACGAGAAAACTATACCTTAAAAGTGTTCTAGCGCTGCGTGTTTGTACTGGCTGATTAGACGGCTAATTATTGTTACAGTGCTGAAGCGCACTTTAGTTATATTCTTAACAAAATTGAGCATGATATTTGGTCAGGGTAGCTCCTCTATAATAATATTTCCTCAAAGCTTGTAACCGAGAACTTTGGTATCGCACGGCGTTGTAGTCGGCTTGCAATCGCCTTACGACTAACTAAAAAGCCTGTGTATGTAGCTTGGGCAGAGTTCGCTCGGACACTTATTTTGCACGATTGTGTCTCTATAGATATTTGCTCGAAGAGGTAATGTCGTTTGTTTTGTTATTTCAGAGTGCGCGTGAGCGTCAGATCTCGTACGCATGCGCAAACGACCTTTGCCACCGACACATTGGTGGCAATTCACGTTTCAACAGTGTTTACAAGCAGAATAATGACATTTTTTGCACAGTATACAATGAACATCACAGAAGATATGTAGTATAATAATATGTAGTAGTATAATTAGAACATATGGTTTATTGAAATCCTTCCATAGTATAAAATAAAGTCGCTATTTTCGTTTGTTTGTCTGTATGCTTAAATCTTTAAAACTACGCAACGGATTTTGATGCGGTTTTTTTTAATGGATAGAGTGATTCAAGAGGAAGGTTTATATGTATAAAAATTCCCAAAATTCCCACGGGAACGGGCACAACGCGGGTAAAACCGCGGGGCGCTGCTAGTAATGTAATAAGTTTAAATATTGACCCAATTATTATCTTAATTAAACATTATGTAGCAATCACTGCTAATTAATTACAAAATACAAAACAGCTGTCCCAATAAAACACAGTTATTATTGGACAAAAAAGTAAACAACCGACTTCATATCAAAGCCAATTTAATACTAACTAGCAGCGCCCCGCGGTTTAACCCGCGTTGTGCCCGTTCCCGTGGGAATTTCGGGAATTTTATACATATAAACCTTCCTCTTGAATCACTCTATCCATTAAAAAAAACCGCATCAAAATCCGTTGCGTAGTTTTAAAGATTTAAGCATACAGACAAACAAACAAACAAACAAACGAAAATAGCTACTTTATTTTATACTATGTAAGGATGTAAGGATAATTAAAATGGATAGCGCTCATGTCGTAGTTTGACTAGGTGTTTATCAGAGATCACCAAAGTTAAACAACATTCGGCACGGTTAGTCTTTGGATGGGTGACCGTTGACGGGATTTACAAATAAAGAAGACAATTATTTTTCGAAAAAAAATCGCAACACCGACTAATTAAAGACAACGAATAATTTGCACGAATCCATGTGACATCCACGTACATTTTTGTTGATTTATCAAAAACGGCTCAGCTGATTTCAATAAAATTTAAATGTGACCACCTCGGTGACACATTCGAATAAAAAAAGATTTTTATTGGCAAACATATCGATGAACATACACAAAAAATAGTCTGCCAAGTACGAGTTGTATGGGTTAAATATTAAAATCTACTTTTAGTATTTGTTGTTATACCGGCGACAGAAATACATCATCTGTGAAAATTTCAGCTTTCTAGTTATAGCGGTTCATGAGATACAGCTTGGAGACAGACAGATAGACGGACAGCGGAGTCTTAATAATAGGGTCCCGTTTTAACCCTTTGAAAAAACAATACAGACGAACATAGTACCTCCTCCTTTTTGGAAGTCGGCAAAAAGGGAAGAATAACTAAAAGCTTGATGGCACAGTCAGTTTTGGGTTTAATTTTGCGCAGCTTTTAACTAACTTCACACCGGTCAATTTGATACGAGCACATACTTTGTATTTTGACCGACGAACCAAACCGGAGGAGGTACTCAATTCGACGCGTATATATTTGTTTTTATGTGTAACCACGCATAACTTTTTTCGTAGTAGTCCGATTTCAATAATTCTTTTTTTATTGGAAAGAGTATAATTCGAAATTGGTCCCATTAAAATTTTATTGAAATCGGCTGAGCCATTTTTGATAAATCAACAATAATGTGAAAAATGTAACATCGATCCGTGCGGAATATTCGCGAATTCTGTACACGAGTGAAGGCGGTCATGCTATTTTTTTGCGAAAATTAATTATTATTGCATAAATCCTGGCTCTTTCGTGGTTTCGCCCCGCAAGCTGTTCGGTCCGCGGGACGAATCAACGAAGCCTCTTTTTGAAGGCCCTCTTTCGCCCCGCATTGTTTGGAGCGGGGCGAAAGAGGGCATTCAAAAAGAGGCTTCGTTGATCCGCCCCGCGGGCCGAATAGCTTGTGGGGCGAAACCACGAAAGAGCCAAATCTTTGACCTACACCTTCATAATGACCGCTAATACTAACACAGTTGTCACCACGTGCGATAGGGCTACGTTGATAAAGATAATGATGATAACAGCTCCGTCATCTGATGAAGATCGGATCCACCGACAAGGTGGACATTATTTTGTACTGTACTGAGCCCTGGTGGTCTAGTGGTTGTAACGCTGGCCTGTCATTCTTGAGGTCGTGGGTTCAATCCCGGTCCCGTACCAATGAGTTTCTTTGGAACTTATGTACGGAATTTCAAACCACTGGCTTTTCGGTGAAGGAAAACATCGTGAGGCAACCTGCATACGTCCGTAGAAGAAATTCGATGGCGTATGTGAATCCACCAAACCGCACTGGGCCAGCGTGGTGGATATGGCCCAATTTAAATAAAAAAAAAAAAAATCACTCTTCGTGGGTAGGCCTATGTCCTGCAGTGGACTATTAAAAAGACTGGTACAGTACTGAGCCCTTAGTCCAGGTTTTGCGTAGTTTACATAAACTTTCGCGTTCGCGTGTGGCTCCATACATTTTGGTAAGTTCTTCCTCGTTTCCGCCAGGGGCGCTGTACAAAAATGTATAGAGCCATACGGAAACAGCTGTAGTTTCAATTTACGTGTAAACCTGTACAAACCCTTCTGTACAGTTGACTGATACTGATTCAGCCTTTTTTAATAGTCCACTGCAGGACGTGACGTAGGCCTACCCACGAAGGGTCATTGGGCCATATCACGCTGCCCCAGTGCGGGTTGGTGGATTCACATACGCCATCGAGTTTCTTCTACGGACGTATGCAGGTTGCCTCACGATGTTTTCCTTCACCGAAAAGCCAGTGGTGTGAAATTCCGTACATAAGTTCCAGACAAATCAACAGTACGGGACCGGTATTCGAACTCACTATTCCACCATTGTAAGACAGGTATTACTACCACTAGATTTTTCGCAAAAAAATCGCAATGTCACCGACTTCCACCGCGAACCGAATTCGAATAGTTTGCACGAATCGATGTGACATCCATGTACATTATTGTTGATTTATCAAAAATGGCTCCGCCGATTTTGATAAAATTTAAATGGGACCACCTCGGAAGTATACTCTTTCAAACTAAACAATGTTTTAAATCGGTTTGTCATTAATGCCATTATTGATGATTTATCAAAAACGGCTCAACCGATTTCGATAAAATTAATCTTTCGCATTATTTTTTTTTTAAATCGGTTCACAATTGACGAAAATATCGAAGAATATACACAAAAAAGAAAAAAAACATACAGACGAACATACCTCCCTCCCGCTTTCTCGAAGTCGGTAAAAATCAAGTCAATCCGTTGCTCCAATTGTTGCGTGAAAAAGGAACAAACCAACAATTCAAGATCAGAGTGAATAGGTATCTTCTAGGTCTGAGTGCTTCATCTTCGACCACAACGTCGCTTACCATCAGGCGAGTTGGTGGTAAAGCTATTTATTCGCGAAAAAAATAAAAATAAAACAAACAAATACACTTTCCGATTTATAATATTAGTGAGAATTTCACATAATCCCTATCTACCGTTTAACGAACTGCATGATATGCTGAAAATGTTACCTAGTTACATAATAATCGGCCAAGTACGAGTCGGACTCGCGCACGAACGGTTCCGTACTGTATGGGAACCCCCCTTAAATATTTATTTTATTTAAAATTAATAATTAAATATTATCTACGAGATCGAATCAGGAATGAGGAGATTCGCAGAAGAACCAAAGTTACCGACATAGCCCAGCGGATTGGCAAGTTGAAATGGCAGTGGGCAGGGCACATAGCGCGGAGGACTGATGACCGATGGGGTCGAAAAGTTCTCGAGTGGAGACCACGTACCGGCAAGCGCAGCGTAGGACGTCCACCCACAAGGTGGACGGATGACCTCATTAAGACCGCAGGATCACGCTGGATGCAAGCCGCTACCAACCGGTCTTATTGGAGATTCATAGGGGAGGCCTATGTCCAGCAGTGGACGTCCTATGGCTGATTGATGGATGGATGGATGGATGAATTAATTATTGAAGTGGATTTACAACTAAATATTCTGTGAAAATTTCAAGCATCTATCTGTTGCCGTTATTAATATCGAGCTAAAAACGGCTAAAAATCAGGTTTGTTGTATGGGAGCCCCCCTTAAATATTTATTTTATTTTGTTTTTAGTATTTGTTGTTGTAGCGGCAACCAAAATACATCATCTGTGAGAATTTTAGCTGCCTAGCTATCACGGGTCATGAGATACAGCCTGGTGACAGACAGAAAGACAGACGGACGGATAGCGAAGTCTTAGTAATAGGGTCCTGTTTTTACCCTTTGGGTACGGAACCCTAAAAGCGATCACGAGTCGTGGTACTGGACACAGTACTATAATACCTATAGATAAACCTTTATCAATGCGCTGAAAATTGCAATTCTTATCGTACAAAGCCGCAAGGGATTATTGGTTATTAAACCGTTTAAGCCGTGGTGGTCTAGTGGTAATGACACACGCCTCACTATCTTGGGGTTGTGGGTTCAAATCCCGGTACCGTACCAATGAATTCCTTGGAATTTATGTACGGAATCTAACACCACTGGCATTTCGGTGAAGGAAAACATCGTGAGGCAACCTACATACGTCCGTAGAAGAAATTCGATGGCGTATGTGAATACACTTACCCGCACTGGGCCAGCGTGGTGGATATGGCCCAATCACCCTTCGTGGGTAGGGCTACGTCTTGCAGTTGACTATTAAATATTATTAAATTATTTATTTTTTTGATTCGGTTCACAATTGGCAAAAATATCGACGAACATACAAAAAAAAATTACACACAGACGAACATAGAACCTTCTCCTTTTTGGAAGTCGGTTAATAAAGCATGTAAACGCCGCATTTGTCGATGTTCTGTGGTAAACAATAACACACGTGATACTTATCAGCTGGGGGCAGAACTTAGGACTTAGGACTTGGGTCGTGTCATATCTCTATACCTACAATAAGGCATAAGGTCGCACGGAAAATATTACCGACATGTTTATAAGGACATGACTGGCCTGTTTCCTACGAACTTTGAACTTCTTATATTACAAGTAGCGACACGTATAACCCGGTCAGAATATCTGTGCACCTTGCTGGAATGCGGCGCCTCTCCCGCTTCCCCTGTCACCTCTCCGCGCACTCCCCGGTGCGACAGTACGGTTAGCATCTTCGTTGCCGATATACGTCCCGATAAGAATTTACGTCCGGACGGTATACTAGACGTCCGGTAATGTATATATACGTCCCGATAATTCGATATGACGTCACGAAGTCAGGTGCACAGATATTGTGACCGGGTTGTAAGTCTAGCGCTGAGGGTACTAAGGAGGGGATGGCTGCGCATGTTGACCGCCATACTAAACTCATGGTCAGCCATCCCCTCCACACTTCGCTCAGCGATATACTTATATGCCGCGACCTGTACCTAATAGTTAAGGGCTCATAGCGTAGTTTGACTAGGTGTTTTTAGCGATCATCGAAGTTAAGCAACGTCCAGCACGGTCAGTCTTCGTGACCGCGGGTGGCATTTACAACTGAGCGCTACCGTGGCTCGGATGACACGTTATATTGTAGGTCCCGGTTGTTTTAACCGTTTAGCCATGTCAGAAGTATTCAGACGGCTTAAAACTCTGACACCAGGGCTAGCCACCCAGCTTATACAAATTTACTGAGTCTGATATATACCCTTGTATGTCTGTAAGACAATCTTACTAATTATTATTATGTACTATGGGATTAATTGCGCACTAAAATTACGAGATAAATAAATACCTCATCATTCTGATTAGTCCCGTAGTACATAATAATCATGTGTCAAAGTTTAAAAACAACAAATCTTACTAATGTTATACACACTGAACCGATTTAGATGAAATTTGGTATGGGGGTAGCTTAGACATTGGATTAACAAAGGCTACTTTTTATCTCGGGCTAACGCGGGTAACGCCGCGGAGCGCAGCTAGTATAATAATAAATTAATAAATAATTTTAGTTTTAGAAATCTTTTGAGTAGGCCTTCACCAGGTGTATTACTGATAACCATAATGTGTTGTGAAGTTCATTTAAAAACAAATTAGCCTATTGTTCAAGAAGCTAGATAATGGTGATGATTATGATGAGTCATTGTCTAATAGGAAGGTGATTTGGCCGTTCTAATAACTGATAATCATGATACAACCTTGAAATTATACATTTCAGGCACACATTTTGTACCTTTACATGAGCAATTCAAGTACAGGGTTATCTGCTTGCCCTCAGACCAAATAAAAATATAGACAGAACGTTGTGAACAAACAAGTGAGGCCGGCAAAACTACGCCTCGCCGTGTACAGACACAATTACACACACACAAACACATACAACAAAATTACGCCTTGACTCGTCAGTCGAACTATGACGGCGCCACACCGACGCACTTACCACATTTATAAAAAACTGGCCTAACTTGTTTTTTAACGATGTTCAGTCTTCATTGTTAGGGTTCCGTCCACAAAGGGTAAAAACGGGACCCTATTACTAAGACTCCACTGTCCATCTGTCTCTATGCTGTATCTCATGAACCATTATAGCTACAAAGCTGAATTTTTCACAGATGATGTATTTCTGTTGCCGCTATAACAACAAATACTAAAAACAGAATAAAATTAATAGTTAAGAGAGGCTCCCATTCAACAAACCTGATTTTTTAGCCGTTTTACGCTCTATATTAATAATGGTAACAGGTAGGTAGATGCTTGAAATTTTTACAGAATATTTAGCTGTATATTCACTTCGATAATAAATAAATAAAAAATTAAGGGGGCTCCCATACAGTACGGAACCCTCCGTGCGCGAGTCCGACTCGGACTTGGCCGATTATTGAGTTTTATTTGTATAAGTAGTAATTCCGAAGAAAAGAGATTTTCGATTTAATTTATAACAGAATGCAAAAAACGAGGAGGACCTCTACTTTTATAAAAAGAAATTGTTTGGTAGATATCACACTTCAGAGGTGGTACCATTTAAATTTTATAGAAATTGGCCGAGTCATTTTCGAGAAATTGGCTGTCATTTCGCGGAGAAATCAAGAATAATGTAAAAATGACTACATCAATGATGCATCGATTTGTGCAGACGATTTAATTCTGTGCACAGGTGAAGTCAGTTGTGCCAATTTTGACGAAAAATTTATTATTTTTGGTCCAAACAAAGCTTAGTCACTTTTTAGTTGGACTTTGTTTGAGTATGTAATTATCACTACGTAATATAAAACAAAGACGCTTCCCGCTATCTGTCTTTCCGCTATCTGGATTTTGATGTTTTTTTTTTAAATACATAAGTAAAGCGATTCAGGAGGAAGTTTTACATGTATAATACATGCATCCGTACGAAGCCGGGGCGGGTCGCTAGTAGTGCATAAACTTTAAAACCTCTACAAGTTATAAAAATAATGCTACTTCCCGCAGTCTGTATGCTATCTTTAAAACTATACAACAGATTTTAATGCAGTTTTCATCAATGGACCAAGGGATTCAAGAGAAAGTTTTATATGTATAAAACATGCATATTATATAGAAAGACTGAGAGAAAGAATTTCATAATACTACCTACCCAGAGTAATAAGAGGGTGGTTTGCTAGTAAATATAGTACAATATAGTGTCAAAATCATTAACAATTAACAGGAACCAAGTATTTTTCTTATAGAATTTTTATTATGTTCATGGAATGATGATATTAGATAGGAAATAGAGATATGTTCTAAATTATTTAATTTTTTAAGGACTAAATGACGTATGTCTTTAAAATATAATAACTAGGGCGTATTTCAAACGGTTTTAAATAAATAGAAGCGACGAGGATGTTCATATACTTAAGGAAGGACACAGAAACCATTTATTGCGTGATACAGTACCTGCTGTCATGTAGGCGATATCGAGACCTCCTAACCTTACCTTGCATAATATTAAACATATAAATACAAGCCCTATAAATCCACTTTTTCCCGTATTAATTTAATTTATATGTAAATTAGGATTAATCCACTAGTTTTTATTGCCAATAGAGTGTAAACAAATGCGGCAATCGATAAAAAAGTACGACGAAGTTCGTATTTACGCAAGTGTGGCAAAGCACTTACCTCGAATAGCTTGAGTAATATGTTCACGTATAATCGTCGCACTCCCAAGGATTTACCGATAGACGCGAGGAAGATAACGCACAGAATTAGTAAAAGAAACGGCGTGTACAATATTGATACAGCGACCGACACAAACGCCATGACTAACGCCATTTTGACGACTGATTGATTGATTGGCGATTGGCCGATGACTGAATCAGCCGGGCGGCCATCATTCGTTGATCAGCTGTCAGTAATGTCAACGTCATTAATCTTACCAGAAGAAAATAATGATACATGGCTGATATTATAAATTGCCAAAGCATTTGACTTTATTTATTACGAGTATCGTAATCTTATTCATATTCTAAAACATTGTATAGAAATATTATGTAAAACGTTATCTTCTAGATATTTCAAGATTATTCTCTACGTTTTGTATAATATTGATCGATGTATTTTATGATTTTTTACCACTGGTAACATCTAGACATTATAACCTCTGTCGATCAAGAAATTAATTTTGGGATTTCTCAATAAATCCTATTTGGATTTTTTAAGTCCCAATAATATATTATCAGAATGTCTGACCTTCCCTACGGACCCCCAGTGCGAGTATCGCCATTGATCAGGGTAAATATTAAACCAATTCATGAACTTGAGAAACCCATTATTATGTAACAAGTGTTTTCGATGCAAACTCCTTGCTAAAATTGTATTTTTTTTCTATGTCTATTTTGTTTAATTTCTAACCAGCTAATTCTTAACTCTGCCTTGTAATTTCAGTTTCTAGCCAGTGTTTTTACTGTCCATTTTGTATGAGAACTTTTTGACATAACCTCTAATCTTATTTCGTTCTACCAGCTAAAGGTTTACGCAAACGATGGATTACTCTTTGTGGAACCTAAGAACTGCAAAATACTGAGAAATATTTACCGCACAATTGCGAGAGAGAGATAGTTTCCACCAACTGTCTATCTATATCTAACTGTACTACTGTCCCTTAGTAATTGCTAATTTTATTCAGGCTTTTCCTTTAAATCCCTAGGAAAAGATATCATTTTATTACCCGCAAATGGACCAAACATCTACTGCCAAATAAAATTACTCAGCGAAATTACAAATAAGATTCTGATATTTTAAGGGTTCCGTATTCAAAGGGTAAAAACGGGACCCTATTACTAAGACTCCGATGTCCATCTGTCTGTCTGTCACCAGGCTGTATCTCATGAACTGTGATAGCTAGAATGTTGAAATTTTCACAGATGATGTGTATCTGTTGCAGCTATAACAACAAATACATACTAAAACAGAATAAAATAAATATTTAGGGTGGCTCGATAGCTAGATGCTTGAAATATTCTCAGATATATATAAAATATTCACTTCAAAAATAAATAAACATATATTTACTATTATTTAAGGGGGCTCTGATACAAGAAACATGATTTTTTTGCTTGATATTAATAAATGCATCAGCTGGCATGCTTGGCTTCGTGCGCGTGTCCGACTCGCACTTGGCCGATTTTTACTGTACTTAGTAACAAATCATTAACTACTTATATTTACATACCATTAAAATATACATCATTCAAATAGCTACGCTAATATTTATAATACTCCATTATTTAAACATTCTCTATATACTTATCAACAAGTTTTCCATTCCAGTTTGGTCGCTGGTCATTCCTGACCGCTGGCGTACTGTACGGAGCATTCCACCAGAGCAGACTGTCCAAAAAGGAGGCCAAGTTCCGTGAGATTGAGCTCAAGGAGAAGGCGGTCAGGGACGCTAAGATTGCTGAGGAAAAGAAGATTGCTGCTGCTGGTAAATATCTTATGCAAATAAATAATAATAAATAAATTTTAGGGGACATCTTACACACAACCTCTGAGCCAAACTAAGCAAAGCTTGTGATATGACTGCCAGAGACTGATAAACTACTTATACATATTTTTAAATACATACTTAAACATTATGTATAGTAACTAAATAACACCCAGACACAGAGCAAACGCCTATATTCATCACATAAATACTTGCCCTGGGTGGGGATCAAACCTGCGCCTCTTCGACCCAGTAGTTAGGGTCACTAACCACTGAGCCATGGGGGCAGTCTATGTCAAAGAAAGAGAATCTTGCACAAACCCCATGCGATGCATAAAACACCCCATATGATGCACAAAACACCTCATGTGATGCACAAAACACCCCATGCGATGCACAAAACACCCCATACGATGCACAAAACACCCCATGCGGGACGTCAGTGCAGGACTTATCGCCCCCACTTCGAATTAGGAAGAGAATCTTGCTGACCACGGTTCTAAACAAAATGGATAATCTATAGTGTCATACAAGCTATTAGTGTAGCCTGGGTTGCACCATAGAATACTTTACAATAAATATATACTATTTTCCCATTATTTATCCAATCCTGACTGAAACTCACTTTTTTTTTTATCATGAATAAGTCCGTGCTTGTCCACCAACTCGCCTGATGGTAAGCGACGTTGTGGTCGAAGATGAAGCACGCAGACCTAGAAGATACCTATTCACTCTGACCTTGAAAAGCTCTAGATTAATATCTCTTAAGAAACAGGAAAGCAGGAAAACTGTTCCATTCCCTTGCAGTATGAATCAGAAATGTTGAGTCAAACCGTTTCGTACGTATCGAAGGAAAATCGACAGTGTAGGGGTGGTAATGTGGCGTCTTCCTACTTGTCCTGTAGTAAAAAGGGGATGGTAGAATAAGGTCATGCAGCTCAGATGCACACTCTCTGAAATGAATCCTATATAAAATAGACAGACTCTAGATAATCTAATAGTATCATATAAGCTACTAGCAGCGCCCCGCGGTTTTACCCGCGTTGTGCCCGTTCCCGTGGGAATTTCGGGAATTTTTATACATATAAACCTTCCTCTTGAATCACTCTATCCATTAAAAAAACCGCATCAAAATCCGTTGCGTAGTTTTAAAGATTTAAGCATACAGACAAACAAACAAACAAACGAAAATAGCGACTTTATTTTACACTATGTAAGGATGAGTGTAGCCTGGGTTGCACCACAGAATACTTCATATTCTATTTTCCCATCATTTATCCAATCCTGACTGAATCTTACATAAAGCAGCATGCACATTGATTGGCTATTGCGCAGCTTGTAGCTAACTTCACATCCGCCTACTTGTGTGGCGCGGCCTATAAAAGAAGAAGCTTCTCGAGTAGAGAAAATCTAGCTATGCCAATGATGCATAGAGATCACTTAAACTAAAGATATTATCTTAAACTAGCAATATGGGGCGATAGGTCCTCCACCGATGCCTCATATGATGGTCTAAGATCCATTGAAGATCTACTTTCACCTATGTGATAACTAGATGAAATATATTTTTTATCAATGATTATTTATCACACTTTCGATAGGAAAGCTATCATAGGCGTGTTTGCATGTAATAGTATGTAGGTATATGTGGACTGATGACCGGTGGAGTCGAAAAGTTCTCGAGTGGAGACCACGTACCGGCAAGCGCAGCGTAGGACGTCCACCCACAAGGTGGACGGATGACCTCATTAAAACCGCAGGATCGCGCTGGATGCAAGCCGCTTTCAACCGGTCTTATTGGAGATCCATAGGGGAGGCCTTTGTCCAGCAGTGGACGTCCTTTGGCTGATGGATGGATGGATGGATGATATGTGGTTATCAGATAAGTGATGGTCATTCTTCTACATCTCTTCCCCTGGTGTTTTGAGCATATTCCCTTTTTTTTAATGCAAATAAGTCCGCGTTTCACCACCAACTCGCCTGATGGTAAGTGACGTTGGTATCTTAGCCAGCCCAGCTCCTTCAAATAGTGGAATGTGGCTCTGGGGTGCTGGCATAACTGCTCCAGTGGCTTGGATGGTGCATGAGATAGGAACGAGGATGTTGATGCTGATGACAAAGCAGAAGCGTCATGCAACCCACAATCTATAGTCTGACCGTTACGAACTGAACTTAGACCTCGCCTGAGACAGGTAGCCCAGGCGGGTAAGTCATAATATGGGGCTGAAATTGCAAAAATTCCCGGCAGCAATTTTTTTGAACCTAAACCTTTAACCTTCACAGGTAGGTAGTCTAAATCCAAAATGGCGACTAAATTTCGCCGGTGCGTTAGCCGCCATCTCGAATTTAAATGGGAATGGTCTGTCTCAGTCCCCCTTTGTCCTCTAACCCCGCGCAGGCGAGGACTCAATTAAACGGTCAGACTATACAGGGTTATTTCTAATCAATTAGCATTCTTTTAGCGGCTTATTCTGTACATCAAAACTAACAACTTTTGTTCTCGTACTTTTGTCAGAACTCGAAAAAAAATCGGCTGTTCCATACATTTTGTCGCGGGTGAACGATATTTTTCTATGGGACAACAATTTTTTTTTTTTTTAGTTTTGACGAAAGTAGCAGAACAAAAGTTGTTAGTTTTGATGTCCAGAATAAGCCCCTGAAAGGATGCTAATTGACTAGAAATAACCCTGTATAGTTTTTTTGTCTAATTCATTCTTATTTATTAATATTTCTGTTTTCTCTCTTTCAGCCGAACTTAAGAACCTGGAAGAGATGGTCGCGCCCAAGAAATGAACATCTAACCTAACATCTTAGTTGTAAGTAAATAGTGTAAACCGCCATCTTGTGCAATGTTGCCAGTACGCAAAACGAATCAGTGTTGAAACTATTCCAACAATACGTTATTTATGAATTATAGGTGATTTAATAAATAATGTTTGTTTTTTTTCTAATTTAAGAAATCAACCTATAGGCCGCGTTCATCAGAAAAAATGCAAAGTCGATGGCTAAGTCACACAAGTTGGCGGAAATGAAGTTAGCTACAAACTGCGCAATACCCAATCCTGACTGAAGCTCACACAAAGCCGCGCGTTGATTGGATATTGCTCAGCTTGTAGCTAACTACATTTCAGCCAACTTGTGGGACGCGGCCTATATCAGTGGTTTTGCACTGTGTCCAAAATGCATCAGATCCGAATCCGTGAAAGTTTAGTCCAGAGGAGTACCATATAAAATATATACATACTACCATACGAATAGTTCTCTAGGCCGGATTATTTCTAACGATATCTGATTTCTAACGACATTTCTAAAGTCCTTTTCATCAAAGAAGTGCCACGGAAAATTAGTAAAACTAGTTTAAACCTTAGAAGATCGAATTTTGATAGATCGGCCATGCGAATTGCGATTGTGCTGCTGCATCTGCGAGACTTCTTTCGTGAAATGGGCTCTAGTGTTGCATTTGTTTTGGGCGCAGTGCGGTGTTGCCAACCCCAGAAAACTAAAAAACAGCTGCGCACTAGATAAGGGAACAGTAGATAAGGGAAAAAGAGGCATGATTCTTACCTTTCTCGTACAATTTTAAACAATTATCTACTTAAGACTCACAAATTAACTAAGCTATAACTAAGGATTCCAATTAAATAAAAAACAAACATAATCTTCCACTCTCATCTTCAATTGCCTCATCGTTTATGAAATATAAGAAAAAGTCGGAAAATGCTGATATTTTCCTACTTTTTCTTATATTTTATAGTGTAGGTAGGGCCGAATGTTAATTGAAAAACAGTAAAAAATAGTAGTGAAACAGAAAACAGGGTCATCAATGTGAAAACAGCAAATCTATTGTTAAACTAGTAGGTTTGGCAACAGAATGTGGAACGCTTTGCCTGGGTCTGTCTTCCCGCTAAAGTACAACGTGGGCGTCTTCAAATCCCGAGTAAATAGCTATCTTCTAGGTAAGCGTGCTACAACCTAGACCGCTTATCTGCTTAACATCAGGCAGTATGTGGTCAAACGCAAATCTATTCAGAATAAAAAAAAACTGGCTCAGTGCGAAATCACTGTAATGCACAGACTTATTGAAAGTCTGTGCTTTACATATATTGGATGTATTACAATTAATTTAATTAGTATTGTAGTCAATTTACTATTGTTTGGTTTGCCTTTGCATCCAATATCATCGACCGATCTACATATTGAAATGTTGGAACCATAATATAGTAGTCCGTGGATACTATACTTTGATCGTCAGCGTTTCGCTATACATACATTCAAAGAGTATAATAATATAGTGGGTAGTGGGGCTATATTTGCCTTATTTTATGCTTGAAATGTATACAAGATTAAGCAAAATTAAAACCCACGACGGTAAAAATCTCATCGAAAAAGAATAAAAGGCGTAATTTTTATTATTTGGGAACTTGCATACACATTGCCGAAAACAGAATTGTAATCGGACATTTCGTTTTGATTATATTGCAACATTGTTTTGCACTAACATTGTGGCGCCCCCTAGTGAGTTACAGCCATGACACCTGTCTAAGAACATGAACTCATCGAACACAAGCCCGTTATTGAAAACCGCATCAAAACCGGATCATTAGTTTAGAAGATAGGTGGGAACATTACTTTGCACAAACGCACACACATCTCTCACCCTAAACGCATATACCTGCTCCGTTCCGTCGTGGGTAATCAAAAGTAATCCTTACTATATATATAATATTATAAATCCGAAAAGTTTGTTGGTTTGTTGGTTTGTTACTCCATCACGCACCAACGGAGCAACGGATTGACTTGATTTTTGGCATGGACATAGTTTAAAAGGCGGAAGGAGCTTTAGGATACTTTTTATCCCGAAAAATTGCATAGTTCCTGTAGGACAGGACAAAAACCATCGAAAGCGAAACTGTCGCCACTATCACAAAGACGCTAAGTGATTAATTCCTCTATGACGCTAATATGGACTAACGAAACGTCACAGCCAAACGTAATTGGATGACAGGTGACATTGTCTGCAGACTTTTATAAATCACAAGTAGCATGGCAAGGGGACAAATTGTTTTTCCACCATTATATCCCCTTGAAGAATAAATAAAGTATGGATTAAAAATGACAACTGACATTAAAATTGGATAAAATGTTATTTTACCTCTGCATGATACATGTTACTATGACGTTTAATACCAGGCCGTCATTTTGTCTGACATTTAAAATATTTTTAAATCTTCTATCATTAGAGGTTTAACATGTTTATTTATTCTACCTTTATGGTATACATCATACTTTAATATTATCAATCCGAAAAGTTTGTTGGTTTGTTCCTCTTTGACGCAGCAACGGAGCAAAAGATTGACCTGATTTTTGGTATGGATACCTTTGGTTTAAAAGACAAAGTGATAATAGGATACTTTTTTATCTCGAGAAAATTCGTGATTCCCATGGGATAGGACAATAACTGTTTCTCAGCAATGGAGCAACGGATTGACTTGATATTTGGGGTGGGTATAGTTTGGAAGACGGAAAGTGACATAGGATACTTTCCATCGCGAAAAATTGTGGTTCCCGTAGGACTTAACAATAAATTTTTCTCAGCAACGGAGCAACTTGCCTTGGCTTATTGCATGAATATAGTTTGAAAGACGAAAAGTGACATAATAGGCCACTTTTTATCGCAAAAACTTTAAACAGTTCCCGTAGGATAGGATAAAAACTAAGTGAGCGGGCTGCGGTAGCAGCCGTCTAAGCGCCAGAAACAACCTGTCATGGCAAGTTTAGGACGTTCCTACATTTTTCGCACTCCTTCGCGGCACTCAACAGAGCTAGCCCAGACTCGGGCTCCATAACGGAGCTTGCGCTCTCGCCATAATGACGGAGTGTTTCGGAGCACAAGACACATCGTCATCCACCACTCTGGACTAACCAGTACTGAACGTCAGACAGCATTCCAACGCCCTGGTCCCAGTGCAGCGGGTCAGTCATAGTAGCCCAGCGCCTGCCTCTTCAACTGCAGAGGGCAGTGAGAACGGCCATCGCGATACCGACACCTCTCTTCCCCTGCAGCCCCACTGCGTCTGCCAACACGTTGACGGCCTAGCGGAAGGTAGGGTAGGTGGCGGCACCCACACCACCAGTTCCATATATCCCTCGCGGCCCCTTATCCGCGGCTGTCATATCAGAGTCCAGGAAGCAGCCTTGCTTTATGAAACTGAGAAGGGTTATTCCCAGCAAGTAACTGGAGATAGAGAGACAGAAAAGAAGCCACACCCAGCGCAGCAGGAGGAGCTGGAGTTCATATGCCTGGCAGACGGAGCAGCACTAGAGCAAAATCTTAACCGAGAAATTAACATATTTACAGACGGCAGCAAAGTTAAAGGGAAAGTTGGGGCGGCATTATCCATTTGGGATGATGCCGCTGAGATCAGTACCCGCAAGCTGAAATTGGCCGATTGGTGCTCCGTGTACCAGGCCGAGTTATTGACACTTCTTGAGGCTACCGAAAAAGCAAAAATCTTTTGTGACTCCAGGTCTGCACTGGAAACGGTAGTTGGCGTATCTTCCCTCCATCCCTTAGCAGTAAATTCAAAGCGAACATAAAGTTGCTACACGCACAAAATAAAATAGTGAAACTTTATTGGATTAAAGCACACGCGGGGATGGAGGGAAATGAGAGAGCGGACCAGCTAGCAAAGGAAGCAGCACTGCACTCGAAGTGCAGACCTATTTACGATAACTGCCCCGTTTCATTCGTCAAGCGAGAAATCCGAAAGGACTCTCTTGACGAGTGGAACCGGCGTTATCAGGATGGCCACACAGCGGCGGCAACCAAAACATATTTTCCGGATGCAAGGGCGGCATACAAGATCGTAAGAGAAATAGCACCAGTGGGAATCATAACTCAAGTGCTGACGGGGCATGGTGGGTTTTCCCAATACTTACATCGATTTAAGTTGAGGGAAAGCCCATCGTGCATCTGTGAACCCACAAAAGAGGAGACTCATGTGCAGTGGCACATAATCTTGGAATGCCCAGTTTATGGAAAGCAGAGATTTTATTTAGAACAAAAAATTGGAATTAATCTAACACGTAAAAACCTTAGAAACAAATTTATCGATTTTTGCACAAATATTTGTAAAAAAGCAATAATTAGGAACAAGTAGGTATAAACTTTGCTGTACCATTGTAATGTTTATTATAACTGCAAACAGCCAAAAACATTGAAATATAGGTATAGTTTTTATTCATTTGTAATTAAGACCCCTGACCCTTGCATATACACTCCAACCTTGCATTCCTTTAAGGTATTTTGATATTTGTCGGTTAGGTTATTAGGTTTCGCAGCCGACATAAACATAAGCCAAAATCAAAATATAACGCGGGCGAAGCCGCGGGTAAAAGCTAGTTTGTATATATAAAAGAAAGTCGCGTTAGTTACACTATTTATAACTCAGGAACGGCTGAACCGATTTGGCTGAAAATTGGTGGGGAGATAGCTTAGAACCAGGAAAAGGACATAGGATACTTTTTATCCCGTTCCTTTTTTATTTTTAAATTTACTTTTTATGTGTTAAAGCAATCCGTACATTTATTAACTTTCGTGGTACGTTGTTCGCCGGGTCCACTAGTACCTACATAAAAATAAGGCTGTGTACATTTTGTCGCGCACGGAGGGTTCCGTACCATCCTACTAATATTATAAACGCGAAAGTTTGTATGTATTAATGTTTGTTCCTCTTTCACGGTAAATTTGAGATGAAACTTTGCAATAGTTAGTTATGTTTATACATCAGAATAACAAATGCTTTGGCTACAAATTATAAAGATATTGCGTGAAACGAAGTTCGCCGGGTCAGCTAGTTATATTATATTTGTGATAGTAAGTAATATTTGTAAGATCAAACCCCAGTGGCAGGAGACGTCTGCAACAGTGCGTAAAGTTTTACGTAGTATCTATTACAGTAGTCAGTGGTTGGAACCAAGACGGCCGTTGTTGGCCAATTTGTAGCCAATGTGTAGTCCCAGTACAAGGGTATAAAGGTCAAAATCAATAGAATATAACTAAACTTTCATACTCATACTTTTAAAATTAAAATGTACCTACATAATTATATCTGATTCACATCTATGCGACTATAGGCCGCGCCACACAAGTTGGCGGATGTGAAGTGGCTATAAGCTGCGCAATATCCAATCCTGACGTGACGTGAAAGCCGCACGTTGATTGGCTATTGCGCAGCTTTGAGCTAGCTTCACATCCGCCAACTTGTGTGGCGCGGCCTATACCACAGACTGCTGTAGACTATAGTCTGACCGTTTAACTGAGTCCTCGCCTGCGCGGTACAGAGGCGCGGGGGTAGACGACAAAGGGGACTGAGACAGGTGCGAGCGGCGGGGAAGCGGCGGGTCCCCGCCGCTCGCACCTGTCTCAGTCCCCTTTGTCGTCTACCCCCGCGCCTCTGTACCGCGCAGGCGAGGACTCAGTTAAACGGTCAGACTATAGTCATCATCAAATATGTTTTAGACATACACGAGTTCATTTTTTGAACTTCCAGTCTGATTAATTACGATAATAAAACAAAAAAGTATTGGAAAAGAATAATTTATTTCAATAAAAAAGTCTGTAAGCACTTTATTTCATCTTACTATCTACGTGATTTCTGCAAAAAAATAATGTTATTACCTCTATGCATAAGAGAGTGCAAGTTTTCAACGCTATACAATAAGGCTGCTTTTCCTCTAAATATGTGAATGAGAATTGAGCGAAGAAAAAAAATAGTTTATGCCAAATCATAATTCTTGACGGCTATGAAGTCAGCTATACTCCGCGCCGCTTATATGGAAACTATACCTTCACACAACTCTCATGACGTCAGAGACCGCGTTGCCGTCGGGTATATTTTCAAAACCAGTAAACTAAAATCATTTCAATAAAGCGTACCTTTATCTAACATTTGTGACGTCACTGTCGCGTGTTGATATCGGGTATACATTGAGATTTAGTATACGCCCCGCGTATTTTAAAACATACCCGACCGCAACGAAGCCATCGTTCGGTACGCCGCGCAGCAGCGGCCGGCGAAGTGCCAGAAGCGAACCGCCTTGATAGATTAGGTGTGAAACAAAATATAGGTTAGGTTAGGTTAGAACATGACAAACAACGCACGAGCCGAGCGAGCGAAGCGAGCGTGCCGCGGCAGCGGCCGGCGAAGTGCCCGAAGCGAACCGCCTTGATAGATTAGGTGTGAAACAAAATATAGGTTAGGTTAGGTTAGAACATGACAAACAACGCACGAGCCGAGCGAGCGAAGCGAGCGTGCCGCGGCAGCGGCCGGCGAAGTGCCCGAAGCGAACCGCCTTGATAGATTAGGTGTGAAACAAAATATAGGTTAGGTTAGGTTAGAACATGACAAACAACGCACGAGCCGAGCGAGCGAAGCGAGCGTGCCGCGGCAGCGGCCGGCGAAGTGCCCGAAGCGAACCGCCTTGATAGATTAGGTGTGAAACAAAACAAAAAATAAATAAACCTAACCTAACCCTACAAAATACACGTCCCTTTATCTGATACCTACCCCAAACGGATGTTGCGGTCGGGTATATTTTGAAATCCTTAACACGACGGTTCATATTTTTAAAGTATCCCCAAAACGAATGTTGCAGTCAGGTATATTTTAAAATCCTCAACAAGGCGGTACATATTTTTATGGTATACCCGAACTCAACACTATGGAGCGTTGAGTAAAGGTATAGATTCCATATAAGCCTCCGCGCCACACAAGTCAGCGGATGGGAAGTTATATGCAGAACGCTGCGCAAAATGCAAAATATAGGTATGCGTGGAACCCAGAGAGACTCGCGCCGGGGCACACCCGCCCGCCAACCGCATGCCTCCCGCGCGCTCCCTACGCCCGTGCTCACCACTACGCCACGCGGCGTCGGCATTGTGCACACATGCGCAATAATTATCGAATCACGGCGAAGTGTCATCTGCGGCTAACTCATCCGCCGACTTGTGTGGCGCGGATTATACATGCTGCGCGAAACCCAATCCTTACTGAGGCTTACTTATCAGCTGCTCGAGGGATTCTTCACAACCGCCAAGGAGTTTGAATCGGCCTATTAAGGGTTACAAGAATGGCGATGAAGTTGGAAAGGAGCTCTCCACACTGTGCGCCAATTCAGTTCATCATATCGTCCGGAGGAAGTCCACCGCTGAACATAAGCCTATCCTATTATTTTATCTGTCAAAGTTCCGTATACGTCCAAGACGCTCGTAACTCTATTATTCGATTCGATTCATATTCGAACACCTAGGAACGTATTATCTTTGCGGACGACTTTTTTTATTAACTAACATTTTTTTAATGAACTAATGTTCTTTTTAATTAATTAACGTTCCATTTTACGGTTTTCCCCTTTGCAGTCTACGGTATCTTTTAAAATTACCATGTCGAGTACTGAAGTTTTGCGTGAAATGTATGCACGTACATAGTATAAAACAAAGTCGCTTCCCGCTGTCTGTCCCCATGTATGCTTATATCTTTAAAACTACACAACGGATTTTGATGCGTACCCAAAGGGAAAAACGGGACCCTATTACTAAGACTTCGATGTCCGTCTCCGTCTGTCACCGTGCTGTATCTCATGAACGATAGCTAGGCAGCTGAAATTTTCACAGATGATGTATTTCTGTTGCCGCTATAACAAATAATATTAAAAAGAAAATAAAATAAATATTTAAGGGGGTCTCCCATACAACAAACCTGATTTTTCAGACGTTTTTCGCTCTATATTAATAATGGTAACAGGTAGATGCTTGAAATTTTCACAGAATATTAAGTTTTATATTCACTTCAATAATAAATAATAAAATTAAAATAAAATAAATATTTAAGGGCTCCCATACAGTACGGAACCCTCCGTGCGCGAGTCCGACTCGTACTTGGCCGATTATTTTTAGTAGATAGTGATTCAAGAGGAAGGTGTATATGTATAACTCCTGTGCGAAGTCGGGGCGGGTCGCATGTTTTGTAAAAATTTCGAAAAAAAAAATCGTCCTTAAAGATAAGTTACGTTCTTTAGGTGTTAGAATTTGGCAAATAGGTCCCTAATCTTAGTGGAAATAAAATAGCCCTTTCTGGACAAGCTCTCACAAGTTTCTAAAAGAAAGACGAAAGCAGCTTGCACCTAATTGGTCCTGCAGTCTAAAACGAGTATTTTACAAGCTTACAAAAAGAACTTGAATGTAGTTATACTATTTATAAATTATACAACCTACTGCATATAAGTAGAACATTAAATAATGAGGATAATATTTTTTTCACGTCACCAGGTGGCGCTAGATTCGAGTGGCCTGATTTTATGATGTCGTTTCTCTATGATTGATAGGGCGATACAAACCACTTGACGGCTGTGATGATAGCTACAAGCTGCGGATAGCCCGATCCTGACTGAAGCTCACACATAGCCGCGCGTTGATTGGATATTGCGCAGCTTGTACCTAGCTTCATTTCCGCCAACTTGTGTGATGCGACCTTTAATTGAATGTTAAATCCAATAGTGTTATTTAATTAGAGAGCTAGATTAAAAAAAAATGTTGTCTAAACGATAATTTTACGTGTTAAAGTCATATGAAAACATTGTTGAATAAACAACTGAAACAAGCCCAACGCTTAGGCCGTACCTCTCTATCGCTTGTTCCGCGCTCTCGCTTGCACGCTCGCGTCAGGCTGAACATGACTCATTTTCGTGTGTGCAGCCGGCGTTGTTTTAACCGCTTCGCCATGTCAGAGGCCTTCTGGCGGCCCAAAAACTCTGACACTAGGGCTAGCCACCCGGCCTATACGAACTTACTTTTTAGCCGGCGTTTATCGATTTATAAGATTTAATCATGTCAAAAAATTTTATAAAAAAAATGTCGATGACAGTCCACTCGCATGCAACGCCGTCTGGTGTCATCTTTTACCTTTATTTAAGCGAAAAATATGTTACAGTGCCACCAACTTAGCTGTTCAGTTGTCGGCGTCGCTAGTGGCGCAAATTTTTAAATGACGAATTCAAAATGGCGGCTGACGCACATGTAGTTCCGATTTTGCCCACCTGAACAGCTAAGTTGGTGGCACTGTACTAATAAACTTTAACTGCCATTGAATAACTATGTAGGGTTATATAAAACAGTGACACTAAGCCGAAAGGAGCACTATGCACTACTATTATGAACTACTATTACTATTGAACCCACCCGGAAATCGCGTAAGAAAACCGTTGATCATGTAAAGTCATTATGATGGAGTTAAAAATATGGAAAAGAGTAGCTGTTAGACATTATTTCGCAATTTTAGATTAGGTTTCATAATCATTCATCCATCCATCAGCCATAGGACGTCCACTGCTGGACATAGGCCTCCCCTATAGATCTCCGATAAGACTGGTCGGTAGCGGCTTGCATCCAGCGCGATCCTGCGGTCTTAATGAGGTCATCCGTCCACTTTGTGGGTGGACGTCCTACGCTGCGCTTACCGGTGCGTAGTCTCCAATCGAGAACTTTTCGACCCCATCAGTCCTCCGCGCTATGTGCCCTGCCCATTGCCACTTCAACTAGCCAATCCGCTGGGCTATATCGGTAACTTTGGTTCTTCTACGTATCTCCTCATTCCTGATTCGATCTCGCAGAGAGACTCCAAACATAGCCCTCTCCATAGCTCGTTGGGCTACTTGGAGCTTATTAATAAGGCCCATAGTTAGAGACCACGTTGCAGTGCCATAATATTCATAATAAAAGTGATTTATGTATGTTAAGTACAATGTAAATGATTTCTTATCCTTTCGGTTTAGCGACATCTTACTGTATAACCCTGTGTTAGCATCAATTTTGTTGTACCATTTTACAAACTAAAAACAGTTCTGATTCTTTTACCATCCTTTCATTGACGTATAGGCCAAATCATACAAGTTGGCGGATGCGAAGTTAGCTACAAGCTGCGCAATATCCAATCAACGCGCAGCTTTATGTGAGCTTCAGTCAGGATTGGATATTGCGCAACTTGGAGCTAACTTCACATCCGCCAACTTGTATGATTCGGCATATAGCTAGGGATTTATCTAGAGAAGGCAACCGCTTACTTTCGCCCAACCCAATATAACAAAACGTATTGACTATCAAAGAGATCTTGCAAAATGGGACCAGCCTGTATACAGTAGCTCAAAAAATCCATTTAAAAATAGTAAATAAATGCACAGATTAAAACGACCACATTGAATGCTTGATTTGAACGGAATTTCATATTTTCTAATTCGATTTTTGTCCAAGTCCACCATCACGCCGCCATATTTGACAAGCAATGTCAAAAGATAATAAGATCCGAAAATATGAAATTCCATTAAATGGAGATCGTTATGAAAGAAAATAGTGGGAAAATCATTTTCCAAAACAAAGCAAATAATTGAATACTGTACAAGGTAATGGTCCAAGCTCGATATGTTTTTGCATTATCTTCTTTTCTGGGGTGGACAAAAACCAAACTACGCATCCTTTTATTACAAATTGAGCTGAAAAGAGACGCATATATCGTTAGTAATGCTTTTAATTTGGTACAGCAAAATCAACGATTATGATTAGCTAGTTATAACTTAAACTAAACTTAAAAATAATAAATACACTGACTTTAAGCAGATAATCTCCAAATACGCTTTCTTTTAATCTAGTATGTTCTAGAACTTTCTAGGACTCTCGAGAACATTCTTCAACCTTCCAGATCTAGGTTCTTCTAGAAGGTTTTGGTTTGCAGAGTGCTCTAAAACTTCTTAGAATTTCTGTCTAGGTTATGTTAGATTCTAGAATTCTTCCCTAGCTCGGTATAAGAATTGCTATACCGTAAATCCTTCCAGAACGTTCTTCTAGCTTCTGATGCGCGGCGAAAACTCTACAGAATACTCTAGAACCTCCTATAGTGTTCTAAATAATCCTCAGAACAATAGAGAACCTCCAAGATTGTTAGAACGTCTAAAAACCTCATAGAACATCTTAGAACATCCTAAGCTATTAAACCCAGAACGTCTATACAACTTCTAGAATGTCTTTCTACGCAAGGCGAAATCTTCAGAGCGTCAGAACCCCCCTAAAACACTCTATAATTTCTTAAAACCCTCCAGAACACTCTAGAACCTCCCAGAATGTCCCAAAACCTTCCAGAACGTTATAAAATGTCTTCTTATGCACACGAGAACCCTTAAGAGTACCCTAAAACCTTCTAGAATAGTTAAGAAACGTCCTAAGATGATGATGAACCAGAACACTCTAAAACTTCTCTGAATCCCCCAAGACCTTCCAGAACGTTATAAAAAGTATATATGCACAACGAGAATCCTCGAGAGCACCAGAAACCCCCAGAACACTCTAGAACATTCCAGAACACTCTAAAACCTCCCAAAACTCCCTAAAACCTTTAAGGCTATTTTAGAATGTCTTCCTACCTAAGGCGAGAAATCTTCAGAGCACTAGAACTCCCAAAGCACTCTAGAAACTTCCAGAACATCCTAAAACCTCCCCAAAAACGCCTAGAACATTCTAGAAAGTTTTCTTATGCACGGTGGTCTTCTTCATCGTACTCTCTCTTAGAGATCCAGAATCGAGACGCTTATCTACGTCGAGTATATAGGACGAGAACCCTAGAACATTCTAGAACCTTCTAGACCAGCTGAAAAGTCCCCAAAACATTACAGAAGGTATTTTTTACACGGTATAACAATTGCTACAATGTAAAGCTTTCCAGAACGTTATTCTAGTTTCTTATGTACGGCGGAATCTCCCCCAGAATACTTTAGAACCTCCCAGAATATTCTAAAACCCTCCAGAATGCCTTAAGACCATCCAGAATACTTTGGAACCTCCCAGAATGTCCTAAAAGCCCCCAGATTACCACAAAACCTTCTAGAATAGTTAAGAACGTCCTAGAACGTGTTAAAACACTGTGTGATTCCCCCCAAAACATTCTAGAAGGTATTTCTATGCACGTCCCCACCCCCCCCAAACATAGTATAACATTCTAGAAAGTTTTCCTATGCACGGCGCGATGACCCTCCTCGTCGTATTCTCTCTTGGAGACCCACATCTTGCGGAATGTGTCGAGCGACGCCAGAATCGAGCCGCCTATCCACGTGGAGTATAGGCGCTCTTGGGGCGCTGAGATCTGGAAAGAGGGAAACAATATTATTGCAGCAAATAATTGTTTTTGTTACTACATTTTGCCCGCGGCTTCGCCCGCATGATATTTCGAGGCCCTACCTTACCACTCTTAATAAAGGAGGTGTTAATTAAAAAACAAAAAAATAGATTTGACATTTGTTCGATTCGACAGTTCTTTTTTGACATTTCTTGGAGCGCACGCTAGAAATAGCTCGCAGAATTTTTCCTACTTACTTAACACTTATTGTTATAATATGGAAAATTTACGCAATATCATTATAATTTATAGCCTATGTGTTATTCTGATATATAAGCTAAATAATTGCAAAGTTACATCTCAATCCGTTCAGTAGTTTTTGCGTGAAAGAGTAACAAACATCCATACATCCATCATTACAAACTTTCACGTTTATAATATTAGTAGGAAGTAGGATAGGTCATAAAAATAAGAATATATTTATTTACCATAATAATATTTTACAGAATCATGCGCAAAAGATAAAAATAACTCAAAATTGAAATCAGAAGGTAGCTCAGTGTAGATAGGTACGCTGTTGACAATTTTGGTTGGTAACACATAGGCAGTACATATTGTTAGCAAAAACGAATAATACATCACTGAGTACATCATCTTTACACTTCGTTGGCGAGTACATGTAAAAACAAATAGGTATTTGCCGATGTTGCGCAGTGCCGGTGGGCCCCAAACTAGCACTTTCACTGCTGAGGTACTTTTGTAAGCTTTTTGCGAATCCTTAAACGCACACGCTAGGCGCGGACAGACGCCATCGCGTCGAGACACCACCAGTGGAGCAACGCGAGTACTTGCTAACACGCACGGTAAGATAACGCGCCAGGCGCGTAAAGTCGCACTGGCCATTACACCGCCCGACGAGTAGCGCCAGTGCGACTTCTCACGCGCGGCCTGTTTACGCGCCTATTTCTATGCCTGCATGACACATTTGTGGAAATTTTAATATTTTCAGGACAACAATGCATAGTCAATGCTTTAATACCTAATAATATAGTTTAATACTTTAGTAAATAAATATATTATTTTGCCAAAGTATTGTTACGCAGTAGGCCACGCCGTTAGTAACTATTTATTAATCTGTGGCCGCGCGCGGTACGACGGCTAGTTGTTTAACCGCGGGATTTATGGTTTTATGACTCAGGCGGCACCGGCCTTTGTGTCGCGTCTATTGTTTGTTGTTTGTTAGATTTTTTGTGGTGTTTCCGTAATAATTAGGAACAATAGGGTTTCTCGAACTTTACACTTGTTTACTTTGTCAGTCACAATGGCACCGAATATTCTACAGATTTCTAGAGAACCCTTATTCCGATATAAATAGGGCGATGGTTTTCGTTTTGTGGCAGTTATCGCGTTTTATACCGGAGTGAAAACATCTCGTGTTCAAGTGCGGTACCAGTGATTGTAAAGTGAATAGTTGTGTGAATTTCAGTGCCAGTGTGAAGTGTTTGTGCGAACCAGTTGTGTCGTGTGTACTGTGATTTTGTGCAATAAAGTGCAAAGTGAACAATCGGCGTTTTAACTGATTATCCAAGAACCCATCTCGTAACATTTGGTGTCAGAAGGGTGGATAATTGAAAATGCCGGTAACACCATACGACGAAGAGACGCCGCGCACACGGAGTCAGCGCCGACAGGAGGAAGTGCGCCGACAAGAGGAGCAGGAGCGCCGCCAGGAGGAGGTCGACCAACGACGCTTCGGAAATAATTCGCTGTTAATGGAAGGCAGCGAGTCCGAGGCAACCAACGACGACTCCAGATATCCAGGAGCACCTGCTGCGGCACCTACTGTGGCACCTGCTGCATCACCAGCTGTCCCTACAGCATTTGATATGGCTGCAATGATGTCGATGATGCAGTCGATGTTTGATCGCAACAAAGAAGACCAGGCTCGTCTACTGGAAGAACAGGCCCGCAGCAATAGAGAAGAACAGGCTCGCCAAAAAGAAGAGCTGCTTTCAAGCTTGCAAAAGACTTTGGGCAAGGAGATAAAAGAGGTCAAGGACACGGTCAAGCAGCTTGATACCAGCGTAAAGGAGCACGATACAAAGATGAAGGCGTATGAATCTCGCATCTTCGAGGCGGAAACACAAATCGCCGACGTGAGGAAAACGTTGAACGTCATCAAGTCTGGGAATGCAACTGCTGCATCTACAATCTTCACGCCAGCCTCACAGAAGATTAAAGTGACGCCTTTCGACGGGGCATCGTCATGGTCAGCCTACAAAATTCAATTCGACGCCGCCGTTCAGACTAATGGATGGGACAAGGTCCAAGCTAAGAACGCCCTCATAATGAGCCTTCGCGATGAAGCCCTGAGTATTCTTGATGCTGTGGGCAAGGAAGTGACCTACGATAAATTGATGGAAATGTTGGAGAGTCGCTACGGTGATGAGCACCTGGAGCGTGTGTACAGAGCGCAGTTAAAGAACAGGGTGCAACGTCGCAACGAAAGTCTTCAGCAGTGGGCTGTCGAAGTGGAGAAACTGTTCCGGAAGGCTTATCAGTCAGCACCGTTACCCAACGACGAGCACTTAGTGGAAGCGTTTTCTAACGGGATAGCAGACTTTGAAGTTAGAACTGCAGTGAAACTCGGGCATCACAAAACACTAAAGGATGCTTTGGCCCAAGCCTTGGAAGTGGAAGCTGTACGAAATCCAGCGAGAGATGTTCAACACATAAAGGAAGTTAAAGAAGCGTCACATCGTACGAGGTTTGGCCCAAGATGCTACAACTGTGAAGAGAGAGGCCATTTATGGCAGAATTGCCCAAAGCCATGCCGAACCAGGGACGATCGACTATTGGAAGAACGGAAGGATCGCGAGGCAACGCATTCACTATGGAGGAATAAACGACCTGCTGAAGAAAGCGGAAAATGGCGAGTGTCATCCGGGCCAGAAAAGCCAAAGATTTTGATCTCACAAGCTCACGATGGGAACAGCTTGATCATCAATGGTGCCATCAATGGAACTTCTTGCAAGCTGACATTGGATACAGGAGCTTCTCGCACTGTCATCAGTTCCCGACTGGCTAAGCGCTTTCTTCCGAACTTCGAAAGCTGCAAAACAGTTCAACTTCTGACAGCGACCGGTCAGCACATATCCGTCCGAGGAGAGAAGCTGGTGGAGTTAAAGTTGGGTGAGAAAACTTTCCAACACAAAGTCATTGTGGCTGATATAGTCGACGATTGCATTCTGGGTCTTGACTTCATGCGAGAACATCATTGCGAGATAGACGTCAACCAAGGAATCTTGAAGTGTGGAAGAGAAGAAATCTTCATGGAAGGCGCCACATCAGGAAAGGTTTATTGTCTGCAGAGAACAGTTCTTCCACCTAGATCGGAGACCATTGTGGCAGTTAGATTACCGCCGAAGTTGGGACATCAACGACGATGTGTGCTAATAGAACAGTCGGAAGGTGATCAACCATGGTTATTGGCCCGAACTCTGGTGAGGACTACTAATACCGCTATGGTGCGTGTGCTCAACACAAGTAACGAGGAACAACTCATCAAAGGAGGAACCCCAATTGGTACTTGTGAAGAAGTAGACTGGATGCGCAGATGCCAAGAACAACCAAAGGAGAAATACAACTGTGCTGGGAGTTACAACGTGTCAACGCTATTAGAAGATTCCCGTAAAGACCTGACCGAAAGAGAACTTCTGATGGCAAAGAAGATGCTGCAGCGCTACACCGACATATTTGCTCTCGATGATGCTGTCAACGGGAAGACTGGATTAGTGAAGCACACAATAAATACAGGAAGCGTGTCACCGATTCGACAGCGGCCAAGAAGGATACCAGTGGCTCGAGAAAAAGAAGTTGAGTCAATGATCGAAGACATGGCACGCAATGGTGTGATAGAACCTTCATCCAGTCCGTGGTGTTCGCCAGTGGTTCTAGTGAAAAAGAAGGATGGCAGTATGCGGTTCTGCGTTGATTATCGACGACTCAACGACGTAACGAAGAAAGACAGCTATCCTTTGCCGAGGATTGATGACACGTTAGATACACTGACAGGTATGAAGTGGTTCACTACGCTGGACTTGAAGAGCGGATACTGGCAAGTGGAAATAGATCCTAAAGATAAAGAGAAGACCGCATTTTCGACGGGAAAAGGCCTGTGGCAATTCAACATGATGCCGTTTGGATTGTGCAACGCGCCCGCTACGTTCGAAAGACTAATGGAGTTAGTGCTCGCGGGACTGATTGGAGATGCATGCCTAGTCTATTTGGACGACATCATAATTGTGGGAAAAACCTTCGAAGACCATCTGCAAAACCTGGAACGAGTATTGACTAAGATTCGCGCAGCCAATCTCAAGCTGAGTCCGAAGAAATGTTCCTTTTTCAAGAGGCAAGTGAATTTCCTGGGACATGTGATTTCCGAAGCTGGCGTACAGACGGATCCAGGAAAAGTCAGTGCTGTCAAGGATTGGCCTGTGCCAAAAGACAAGACGGAAGTTAGAGCATTCTTGGGTTTATGCTCCTACTACAGGCGATTCGTGAAGAACTTTGCTGACATAGCCAAGCCGTTGCATAGACTGACTGAGGAAAAACGACCCTTCCTCTGGGATGAAAATTGCGACGCAGCTTTTCAAGAGCTAAAGAAGCGACTTTGTAATACGCCTATTCTTGGCTTCCCGGACACAGAGAACGAGTTCATCGTGGACACTGACGCCAGCAACACCGGCATTGGAGGAGTACTGTCACAAAGGAAAGGAGACCAAGAAGTGGTGATTGCGTATTTCAGCAAATCCCTGTCCAAGCCGGAAAGGAACTACTGTGTGACCAGAAAAGAGTTACTTGCAGTGGTGAAGACATTGCGACATTTTAGCAAGTACCTGCTCGGGCGAAAATTCCATCTGAGGACCGACCACGCTGCTCTTAAGTGGCTACTACAGTTTAAGGATCCCGAAGGCCAAGTGGCAAGATGGATTGAGCAACTACAAGAGTTTGACTTCACCACGGAGCATCGCAGCGGAAAATCTCATGGCAACGCGGACGCACTGTCAAGAAGGCCATGCTCAGAGGACTGCAAGCATTGCTCAAGACACGAGTCGAAAGATTTAGTGCCCGTCAGAATGCTCAAAGCTGACATCGGTGACGAATGGAAAGAAACCCTTCAGGTTGCACAAGAAGAAGACGCCGACATCAAGCCGATTCTTGAATGGATGGAATCAGATGCCCCTAAGCCAGACTGGAGTGCTATTGCTTCAATGAGTGTTACGACAAAGAGCTATTGGGCGCAATGGGATAGTCTGGTGCTTCAGGAGGGAGTACTTTGTCGAAAATGGGAAAATGCTCGTGGCAATCAGTGCCATCTCCAGATGGTTGTACCCAGAGCAAAGATACCTGAAGTTTTGAAGCTGTACCACGAAGGGTTTTCGGGAGGACATCTGGGTGTGAAACGGACACTCTTGAAAATTCGAGAAAGGTTTTACTGGATCAACTGCAGAGATGACGTAGAAGACTGGGTACGGAAATGTACGAGCTGTGCATCAGTGAAAGGTCCGCATACCCGCAGCAGAGGAGCATTAAAGCTATATAATGTTGGAGCACCATGGGAGCGAATCGCACTGGATGTGGCCGGACCATTTCCTGTGAGTGAAAGTGGCAACAAGTACTTCCTTGTCGTCATGGATTACTTCACCAAGTGGCCGGAAGTCTTCGCAATTCCGAACCAAGAGGCATCGACGATAGCAGACAAATTGGTGCATGAAGTATTCTGTCGATTTGGAGTACCATTGGAAATCCACAGTGACCAAGGCAGAAATTTTGAATCTCAGCTGTTTCAAGAGACGTGCCGGTTAATGGGTGCACACAAAACAAGGACAACGTCTTACCACCCGCAATCAGATGGAATGGTGGAGCGATTCAACCAAACTCTGGAGAGGTACCTGGCAAAAGTAGTCGGAAGCAAACAACGAGATTGGGACAAGCATATCCAGCCATTTTTGTTGTCATACCGAAGTGCTGTTCATGAGAGCACAAATGTCACTCCCGCTTTTGCCAATTTTGGACGTGAATTACGGCTACCAGCCGACTTAATAACTGGCATTCCACCGGATTCCCCACAACCCATAACTGAGTACGCCAGTGACCTCCGGAACAAGATGAACGACATCTATGAGCACATTAGAGAGCATGGCCAGCAAGCATCTGAAAGAATGAAGACTCGATACGACAGAAGGGCTAACAATCCTGGGTTCGAGGAAGGCTCTATGGTATGGCTGCACAATCCCATACGCAGCAAAGGAAAGTCTCCAAAGCTACAAGCCAAATGGGATGGACCGTACCGAGTGGTGACCAAGATCAACGACGTGACGTTCCGCATACAGAAAGGACCTCGAGGTGCCCCCAAAATAGTTCATGTGGATCGATTGGCGCGATATCACGGATGCAACGATGCTCGGGACGAGCATGTCTTGGGAGGAGGTGGTGTTACGCAGTAGGCCACGCCGTTAGTAACTATTTATTAATCTGTGGCCGCGCGCGGTACGACGGCTAGTTGTTTAACCGCGGGATTTATGGTTTTATGACTCAGGCGGCACCGGCCTTTGTGTCGCGTCTATTGTTTGTTGTTTGTTAGATTTTTTGTGGTGTTTCCGTAATAATTAGGAACAATAGGGTTTCTCGAACTTTACACTTGTTTACTTTGTCAGTCACAATGGCACCGAATATTCTACAGATTTCTAGAGAACCCTTATTCCGATATAAATAGGGCGATGGTTTTCGTTTTGTGGCAGTTATCGCGTTTTATACCGGAGTGAAAACATCTCGTGTTCAAGTGCGGTACCAGTGATTGTAAAGTGAATAGTTGTGTGAATATCAGTGCCAGTGTGAAGTGTTTGTGCGAACCAGTTGTGTCGTGTGTACTGTGATTTTGTGCAATAAAGTGCAAAGTGAACAATCGGCGTTTTAACTGATTATCCAAGAACCCATCTCGTAACAGTATAAATTAAAAATAACTAGATTAAAAATTTGCCAGCATGTTATATTTGATAGAGTAGCATAAAAACTATGTTATTTTCTACATTTTATAGTGTTTTTTTTTAAATCGTCGCACACGCCTCGCACGTTTGCACGCATTGGCGTTACTTCTGATAAAACACACACGCGTGTGGGTTGTCGCACCGTCCTATGGAATTCGGTGCAACACGCCTGGCGCGTGTAGCCGCCCCGGGCTGTGAAAATCGAAAACACTGACGTACGTGTTTTCAGCAGTGAAAGTGCTAGGCGATGCCTGTATCTTGGTGGCCCGGTGAAATACAATTACTCCAAAAGAATTTGCGCGGCTTCGTCATTGAGTAATTTAAATTATTTGTAATAACATGCCAGTTGATAAGAACGGGATACATTAGGAGGACGTGTGTTGCAGCGTCCAGCAACAGAAGCATTGATGAACGGGCGCGAGTTGTGGCCACACATACGTGAGTCCATCAATGCCTAGTTGTGGCTTGGCCACAACTCTTGTAGTACTTTTCCCAAATAATGCGATTTAACTTCATTGAAGAACATCTAGATGTTGTCATCGATAGGTCCTGAGTTTCTGAGGCCCGACTCGCACTTGGCCGATTGTTTATGCCACAGGTGGTGGCCACGAGGGGAAAAGGGGTCAAAACTTGTAAAAATTGATTTTGTAGTTTTTTTCACTCTGCTGTTTTTTTTTAAATTCTTACTCTAATTTTCATGTCCTTGGGCGCGAGTCTCCGTATCTCAGCGAGCAGGCGGTCCCCGAAGCCCCGGAACAGCGTGGAGCCCCCGCTCAGCACTATATTCTGGTAGAGCACTTTACGGAGATCCATGTCCGACTTTTGTATGGCGAACATTAGCACTTCGTGGAGACCTGTGAATTATAAAGAAAAGTGTTTTATTAGGTCAATTACTTTACCGTGGTGGTCTAGTGACAGTAACACCTGTCTTACAGTCGTAAGGTCGTAGGTTCAAATCCCGGTCCCGTACCAATGAGTACTTTGAAATTTATGAACCGAATTTCACACCACTGGCTTTTCGGTGAAGGAAAAAACCATAATGCAAATTGCATAGGTACATAGTAGTAACCTATACGAAATAAATAAAAAGACGTCCGTGAAAGAATTTCGATGGCGTATGTGAATCCACCAACCCGCACTGGGCCAGCGTGGTGGATAAATCCCAATCACTCTTCGTTAGCCATGTCCGAGGCATTTAGGCGGCTTAAAAACTCTGACACCAGGGTTAGCCACCCGACCTTATATGAACTTACTTACCCTTCGTGGGTAGGCCTACGTCCTGCAGTGGACTATTAAAAAGGCTGGTACAGTACAGAAACTTGGTACACAAGTTCTACATATTTTTGTTTAATTTTTTTGTCATCGATTTTTGATTGGGCTGTAGCGCATTCTATCAACCGTATTTGGTATTAATTTTCGGCTAGTTCGTTTAGTACCTAAATCCACAGCCCGGACACTCCGCGATTTTTCATACAAAATCTGCTGTCTTACGCACACTAACACAGTACTTACTCACAGACAACACACATACGCTACACGTGCGTCTGTGTGCGGAACGTCTATGGCTGTCAGCGATCACCACAACGTGACGACATGCCGCGTGAGTGAGACAGTTGCGTATTCAATTTGCAAAAATGAATATAAATCTAGTGCTTTAAAAAGTATATTAATTTGGAAGTGTTTTAGCAAAAATTAACTGATGTAATTCATTTGAAAGAAAATATCAAGAGGAAGTTACCGAATAATGTAAAATAAGTTTCTTTTAGTTATCCTTAGGGAAACATTAAAATTTCTTGTTATGTTACGTATCATTGATATTCAACCATACACAATATAAATCTTCCCTATTGTCAATAGGTAGTTTTTGTTGGAAAATCCACCGGCCAGTGCAGCCCACACGCGGTGTACAAGCCTCGTCCGTGAAACGCGGGGTGGAAGTGAGGAAGCCTCAAACGGGTGGGGGGTAACGAGTGGCCGTTCTATACGTAGTATTATTATATATTCTTTGCTAAATCCTAACAATATAAACCAAATCGGTTAAGAACGAGTCAAGACATAGGCTTATGGAGATTCAGTTAAAGATATGTGCCGCGAAATTGAACTTTAAACTACTGCAATAAAAAATGGTGGTGGTCTAGAGGTAGTGACGCCCGCCTTACAATCGTGAGGTCGTGGGTTCAATCCCAGTCCCGTACCAATGAGTTCTTTGGAATTTATGTACGGAATTTCACACCACTGGCTTTTCGGTGAAGGAAAACATCGTGAGGCAACCTGCATATGTCCGTAGAAGAAATTCGATGGCGTATGTGAATCCAGCAACCCGCACTGGGCCAGCGTGGTGGATATGGCCCAATCACCCTTCGTGGGTAGGCCTACGTCCTGCAGTGGACTATTAAAAAGGCTGATACAATAAAAAATGCACTTGCAAATTGTGCAAAATATGCAACTCGGTCGAAACGTCGGGATAATGAGGGATATAGAATTTTATCTCACATTTTCAATGCGCGATTAATATCCTGTAGTGCATTGAAATGATGTGTTCAAATCGCGAAAGTAAAAACAACACGAGTTCGGAGTACTACTAATAAATATTTACCTTCACACTCTTCGCCAATAAGATCTGGTCTGAATAACACTTCTGGTGCACGGAATCTCGCCGGACCGATCTGAAACAAACATCAATATTTAGTTTTGTAACGCTAAGGGCTTTGGTTTGAGTAAAACTCTTCGTTACAACAGAATGGTTTATCTTAGAGTTAAGTCCTATTCTAAATAGCCCACAGTGGTAAAGAAAGCTAGGCGGCTGTCTGAATTGCTCAGTGCAACCGACTAGTAACTATGACCACTGTGAGAGCGCCTCCTGCTGCAGACCTCTTCCCGTTGCAGGTGCGAGGGCTGCGAGCAGTCGACTGCGTGTCGATCTTTTTTTTTTTTTTTTTTTAATGACTTATTGCTGTTGGCCACTGAGGCCTCTACAGCTTACCGGACATGGGCGAGCGCGGAAGGCAGCTGAGCCCTAAGATTAAGTTATAGGGTGACTAGCGCAAGGCCACCTGAGAAGGTACGGACCTCGGCTTGGGCCGTCACCCGGCGGGGGAGATCAGACTTGCCCGGGCACCCCAGAAGGGGTGTGCCCTGTGGCCCTAATGGGTTGAGCTGGTTGACTATTTGGAGAGAATCTAACCGATCTTCTGACAGATCCGGAGGGTCCTCGATCTCGCCGGCGAGGTCGGTGTGTGTCTGTGTGCCTTTGGTAACCGGCGCCTATACCAAAAACGGAATACTTCCTGTTGCAGGGAGCTGTCGGATCGGCAGTGTGTCGATCGCCGCTTGAGCGCGTCAATGGGTGCGTTCCAGTGGCAGCGCGGGGCACGACGCGGGAACGGGCGGCGGGGTACGCGGTACAATTTCGGGGGTTTCGGTGTTGCGGTAGTTACAATTTCAACAAAAACATTGTATACGAGGTATGATTTTTTGATTTGTCATAGAGAAAATCTATTGATGGATACACACGTGAAGGTTTTATTGGTGGATTTTGACACAAGGTTTTATTGATGGATTTTGACACATGTGACGTAGAAAGGTTCTATTGGTGGATTTTGATGACATATAGATATGATATTGGTGGATTTTGATGACATATAGATATGCTATTGGTGGATTTTGATGACATATAGATATGATATTGGTGGATTTTGATGACATATAGATATGATATTGGTGGATTTTGATGACATATAGATATGCTATTGGTGGATTTTGATGACATATAGATATGATATTGGTGGATTTTGATGACATATAGATATGCTATTGGTGGATTTTGATGACATATAGATATGATATTGGTGGATTTTGATGACATATAGATATGCTATTGGTGGATTTTGATGACATATAGATATGATATTGGTGTATTTTGATGACATATAGATATGCTATTGGTGGATTTTGATGACATATAGATATGATATCATCAAAATCCACCAAGATTTTGATGACATATAGATATGCTATTGGTGGATTTTGTCACAATGGCGCAGAGATTTTCAAGTGGTGGAATTTTGTGAAAAAAGAATCCTACACTGGGAGTGTTGAGACATGCACATTTCGCGACTCGCTAGTGGTGAACTAAAACAAGATAACTAGTAAAAATAGACAACTTTACCTCCAGTTGCGTGCCGTCGGGTAGAGTATACTGCGCCCGCTCGGTATCTAATGTCTCTTCTTTGAGCGGGTTGGGGGAGAGATAGCAAGCGCGCTCCTTTATAGCTTTCACTATTTCTAGTTCGGCCGATGTTCGGAGGTTGACGCCTTCTTTGCGGAGGAGTAGCCTGTAAATAAGATGAACATTTGAAAATTATTACCGTATTTGTTTATACAAACAAAGGGTACACTGAATCAGAGCCAGAACAGCTGAGAATCCAAAATTAAATGCATACACGCATGCATGCAGAAAACTACATTTAAAACCATTTAATACGAGAGCGTAGCGAGCAAGAGCTTGTTTACATATTTTTGTATTTAATTTTATAATTAACTAGCGACCCGCCCCGGCTTCGCACAGGTGTATCATACATATAATTATATTAAACCAGCGACTCGAAGTATTAAGTAATTAAGGTGAAATAAGTTTCTTAGATACAAATATTCTTGTCATGTAATGACTACCTTTTTAAGATTCTGTCTCCGATATCCGCAATATTAAGTAATTAAGGTTAAATAAGTTTTTTTTTAGATACGAATATTCTTGTAATGTAATGACTACAACTAAGATTCTGTCTCCGACATCCTTAAAAAAAAAAATCTTTTTGATTACACTGTCTGGTACGATTGTATAAAATTATGCCACACCCTATCAAACAGGGTATACATGTATAAAATTAGAATTAGTTTCTATGTACATGTGTTTTGCATAAATAAATAACTATAAACCTACCTCTTGAATTATTCTATCTATAAAAAAAACCGCATTAAAATCCGTTGCGCAGTTTTAAAGATATAAGCATACATAGGGACAGACAGCGGGAAGCGACTTTGTTTTATACTATGTAGTGAAGAAGATATGTTTAAAGATTCTTAAGTGAAAGGGGATGTGAAGAGTGTGTGAAGGGGACATAACATCTCTAAAAGTGAGCTACTCTCTGAACGGAAACGTTATCACCACTTTAACATTTATTTATTTATAAGCGAGCAGTGTACACTGATGTGCCTATATCAAGCAGAGTCGAATAAAATTAGTATTTAGCTGTCAAAGAAAAATTTCCTTCTTTATCCAAAGGTCCAGTCTATTCTTAAATGTGTTTATAGTTCTTGCTGAGATTACATCCTCAGACAACCTATTCCAATTGTAGACAACTCTATTGCAGAGGATGTGGTGTGCAGTGTTGGTTTTTGATGGTGTAGGCTGCAAGATAAATTTATGGCGTCTGCTATCGCGCATATTTTCCTTCAAGGTGTATATGTCGTGAATATCCGGAAGATTATAGAATACGTAGTCTGAAGATTTTTAGTCCAAGGTATTAAATGATGTCCACTACGAATATGGCAGTAGCTCTCCTTGTTTCGTGTCCGTGCATGTTTGTGTGTGTGTATGTTACCTAAGGTATCGAGTGACGTCCCGGCCCGCGACATCTACTCTCATAATGCTGTGCGGCATCGCGAACCCTTCGTAAATAGGAACCGCGTGCGTCACTCCATCACCTGAATCCAGCACCACGCCTGTGGTACGCCCTGTTGCGTATCTGGAACGAAAAATATAACATAAAGATTTTATTAAGTAATGTTCGTATCGTATAGGGCTATAGGCCGAGTCGGCCTTGGTGTCAGAGATTTTAAGACGTTTGAAGACCTTTGAAATGGCTAAACACCCATGAGAAATTTTGGTTTTTGTGCTATCCCATAGGAACAATTTTATTTATTCGGAATAGCCTATGTCATTCTCCGACCTATGAACTATATTCATGCCAAAAATCAAGTCAATCTATTGCTCCATTGCTACGCCAAAGAGTAACAATCCAAAAACACAGTTTCGTATTTATAATATTACTAAGGGTTTATGTACTGAATATAAGTGGAGACATTGGGTACCCCTGCGCTACTACTCACAAGCTCAGCAATTCCTTCCCTCAGCCTTCTCTCTGTTACAGCACGAGTTTAATAGAGCTTCATGGGAGAGTGTTGAAGATAGATCCTGGGTAGCACGTCGGAGAGTGTGCATCTGAGCTGCACGACCTTATCCTACCATCCCATTTTTACTACAGGACAAGTAGGAAGACGCCACATTACACCCCTACACTGTCGATTTTCCTTCGATACGTACGAAGCGGTTTGACTCAACATTTCTGATTCGTACCGCCAGGGAATGGAACAGTCTTCCTGCTTTCCTGTTTCCTAAGAGATATAATCTAAAGCTTTTCAAGGTCAGAGTAGGTATCTTCTAGGTCTGCGTGCTTCATCTTCGACCACAACGTCACTTACCATCAGGCGAGCAGGCGAGTTGGTGGTCAAAAGCCGACTTTTTTGCGTTAAAAAAATAGCATTACAGGGGGTCGAGATAAAGTCGAAAATAGACACAAAACACTCAATAAAGTAGGGAGTCCAGCCTTTTTACCCAAATGTCCGGGCAAACTGACTGGTCTGTCCTGGTGGCTGGTAGAATGGCAAAGGTACAAATAGTCTTACTCCCAATTTATCCCCTCGGAGTGGAAACAAAGGATGAATTAAAACGGTTTTATCCCTTTGCCATGCTAGGGGTAGGAAGACAAGGGAAACAAGACTGTAATTTACATTATAATTATGCTGAATGTAAGCGGAGACAGTGGGTACTCCTGATGTACTACTCACAAGCTCAGCACGGCCTGCATGGACAGGAAAAGCGCGGGAACGTTGAAAGTCTCGAAGAACACCTCAGCAGCCTTCTCTCTGTTGCGACGCGGGTTTAATGGAGCCTCCGTAAGAAGCACCGGGTGCTCCTCGGAGAATGTTGATAGTTGATCCTGAGGGGAAGGAAGAAACATTTTTCTAATTTTTTGAGTTTGTATAATTTTATTCTTCTTTTACTGTTAACTAGTTTTTAGGGTTCCGTACCCAAAGGGTAAAAACGGGATCCTATTAATAAGACTTCGATGTCCGTCTGTCTGTCTGTCACCTGGCTGTAACTTATGATAGCTAGACAGTTGAAATATTCACAGATGATGTATTTCTGTTGCTGCCATAACAACAAATACTAAAAACAGAATAAAATAAATATTTAAGGGGGGTTCCCATACACACGTAACACACACACGTACACATACAAACGTGATTTTAAGGAGTTTTTTGCTCGCTATTAATAAGGCAAGAGCAATGGGGCTACGGTATGGAACCCTTCGTGCGCGAGTCCCGAGTCGCACTTGGCCGATTTTATTTTTCATTTGTCCTTCCATCCATCAGCCATAGGACATCCACTACTGGACATAGGCCTCCCTATGTGGAGATCCATTAGACCGGTTGGAAGCGGCTTGCATCCAGCGCAGCGCGATTCTGCGGTTTTAATAAGGTCATCCGTCCACCTTGTGGGTGGACGTCCTACGATGCGCTTGCCGGTATGTGGTCGCCACTCGAGAACTTTTCGACATTTCATTTTCGACCTCATTTTATTATTGTGAGGCAAGTATAAACAATTTAGGTTGTTACAATTGTAATTGAATTATCTTATGTTAAATTTTTTATATATTTTACATATTTTTATTTTATTATTGGAAGTTTGTAAACAACCCTAAGCACAAATTTTACATTAATAAAGTAAAAAGTATTTTCTAATTTATGGAAAATGGAGCTGCAATATTTTGTGGAACAGCTCATATTATTTGGGATTGGGCCCCATAGTAAAAGTTGTTCATAGTTACCCCTTTTTGGTTTATTACAGCGCAAGCATATAGCATATTACCCTGTATAGATTCAAAAATAGAGGCCCAGGATAAAAGAGCAAATACCTTGCTATAGATATAGTTCCAAACGCGCTCCATATCGTTCCAATCCGTTACAATGCCATGCTCCATGGGGTATTTTATGGTGAGGAGTCCGCGGTGCTCCTCCGCTCGCGGGCCTACAAACAGCTCGCCTTCTAGAGCACCTGCCATCACTCGGACGTGCTTTGGACGACCGATGCTGTGGACAAATGTACAATTTAAACTTTCAAAACCTATAGATAGTAGGTCAACCAGGGTAATTGTAAACGCATTTGAAAAATACCTGCACACAATGTTTCAGGTTATGTCAAAAAAATTGCATAGGTAACCTTGATTAGAAGAAATTAATTCCTATAGTTATGTATCAATTTATCTAAAAAGTTCAAAAACAGCCATTCTAGCTGCAGTATTGGGGGTCAAACTCTATACTGTCAGAAAACAATCACAAAAAACCCACCTCTGCAGGTGGGCCAAAAGTGGCAGTTCACAGTGGCATTTTTAACTGGTTTTGAGCTATCCGAACGGTGAACAAAAACAGTTAAAAATAATAATAAAATAAATTAAAAATGCAACATTTGCTCACACATTCTCAAAATGAACGCTGAATGTGATTGTTGTTGGCATTTTTAACTGTTAATTTTGCCACCAGTAGGCTATCCGAATGCACCTATAGGCATAGGTGGAGACTAACTGTTGATTTTCTATCCAGTTCTTACATTTTGAATAAAAATCTAGTAAACATGCATAACTTTGATGCTGATGTTACAATATGTAGTGAGACGAGTTGAATATTATGGGTAAGTACCTACTTCAAAAATGCAAATGGAATACTTACTAGTTTGGAAACCTGCATTTTGGTATCTGGTCACCGGCAAAGCCCGCTTTGATCACTCCGGAGCCCTAGAAAAGTAGCAACCGACTTGAAAACGATCAATTTGTCGTGTTGACGTAAGTTTATTGGGAATGAGTCATATTATGAATAAATTAGTTAAAAACAAACAAAATTTAAACGTATACACGTGGGAAACTCTTAACAATGTGGTGTCCTAATTTCCGAGCCTTTTGAAGAGGATTACAATGAGATTTTCGTGAAAATATTAGGTGCGCCAACGGCATATAAAACAACGGGGTTTTTGAGGTTTCTGAGGTACGCACATTATCTATAACCACAGGTTGATTGACTATAACGTCGTTTAGTTCCATCTTCATTGGTAAAATTGAGAATTTAATATAATTTCCTCAATTTTTAGACAAAAATACAATCCGCTATCCACATTCGGTGCAATTTTCACAGAATGATGTTTCAGGTTCTCTGTTTCGGTGTCAATGTTATGTCAAAAAATATTTAAATAGTTTTCTCTCTTTTTTGCTCAGACGTTTTACAATAGCCTTGTCTCATTTTCACGATTAACATTTTGAAAATCTCTTCTTATTGAAACACAAATGACATCATCATCCACAGATAGTAATGGTTATGGTACACGCCAGGAAAAGAGTTTTTGATTAGTCTATTTATTGTCCTTGTAGCACTGAACTTTTTTTTTTTTAATGACGAAGTGATGTCATGTCGCCGGTGTTTATTTACATTTCGTAAATTAAAATAAAAACTAATTCAAATGATCAATAAAATGCGGTTAATCTATTTACTAAGTATCAATCTGTTGGTGGCCTGTGCTGATCAAGCTAAACATAACGGGCAGTGCAACGCAAAGAAAGGTGTCTGTAAAAATGAAGATGAAACTCAGGGCTTCGATTTAGATCGAAGAAAGCTGCTATTTTACGACGTGAACCCCCCAGAAGGGTTCAATTTACGCCGTGACGTGTACATGAGGTTCGCAATCCTGCTGGCGGAAGCTCAAAAACGCGGGGAAAGGATAAATTGGAACCTTGTCCTACCTCCTTGGCAGGCTCTCTATCACTGGAAGACTGAGTCACTTCGCGATCCTCCAAAGCCCTGGAGCATGTTTTTCGATGTTTCTACGCTCAGTTCCTACGCCCCAGTGCTGGAATTACACCAAATAATGCATGATTCCGGCCGTTACGGCCTTAGTATAGACTCCTTGTACATCCTTCAAAACTATGATGATCCATTTGAAGATGGTGAATTTAGAGATAAGTGGAATATTGTAGGCTCTTGTCGCTATAAAGGGCAGTTTTGGGGATACCGCAACATAACTGCAAAGCAAGTTAAGTGCGTTCAATTTCAAGGCAGCATTACACAACTCTGGGAAATAGTCGACCGGCAACCAAAAGACGAAAAAGTCATGTTTTCTCATGGAGAAATACCATTACATAGTTCTTATGGAACTAAGAGTTACTGGGACTGTCGAAAAAGCATGCAGTTCAATTCAGAACTTGTCAAAGAAGCAGATTTATACGTAGTCAAAGAATTAAAATGTACAAAGACAAAGTGTTCAAACTATCTCGCAATACATTGGAGACGGCAAGACTTTTACCGTGCCAACCGTAGCACATCTATAAAAGGAACAGCCCAACAAATAAACACAACCATTAAAAATAAATCGCTAGAAACTCAAGACGTTTTCATCGCATCCGATGGAACAAATAAAGAATTGAAATTATTAGAAACTGAATTGAAAATGTTAGGTTATGTTGCTCATTTTTACACACCGGATGTTAGTAGACATACAGATGGCCAGATAGCTATTATTGAGCAGATAATTTGCTCTCGCAGTATGTACTTTATTGGTACACATGAAAGTACATTTACGTACAGAATACAGGAGGAACGGGAGATTTTAGGGTTTGAAAGTTATAGTACTTTTAACCGGCTTTGTCCCGATGACGGAGAGTGCGAAAGACCATCTCGATGGACAATAGTCCACTAGTCAATCTACTTGATATGGTACCTATAGGCCGAATCATACAAGTCTGCGGATGTGAAGTTAGCTACAAGCTGAACAAAAACCAATCAATGCTCAGCTTCATGTGAGCTTCAGTCAGGATTGGATATTGCGCAGCTTGTACCTAAGTTCACATCCGCTGACTTGTATGATCCAGCCTCTAAAAAGTAAGCGATTATAAACTTTTCATAGGGCTTTCTTGGAATTTATTTTTTATAATTTGTACAATTTGGAGTATTCATCTCATAAACAATGATTGAGTCGTTTATGTTAACCCTTTGACCACCACCACACCTATTTTTTTAAATTTTATATTATGGGGCTCAATTTTTAACAACGTAGGTTATAATAACTATAGAGGTAAGTTTGGTGGTTAAAAGGAGTACTTCCACTCTGCCCCACCAAAGCGCCCCACTGGTGGGGCAGATTCCACTTCTTCATTTTTTGGAGTGGAATCTGCCCCACTCGTCCCATCTTGGTGGGGCAGATTCCACTCACTTTTTAGAGCAGTGGAATCTGCCCCACCAGGGGTGTCGCGCGATTTTAAATAAAATTGATAGTGCCATGAAGTGCGAAATTTGACTGCAAAATTTTAATCACTATAACGCCCCACCAAAAGAACAGATACCTAAGTGAAGACATTGAATGCAAAATATTAAGAAGATTGTAAACTAAACACAATTATTTGTGTTTAGTGGGCGGTTTAGGTTAGGTGGGGCGTAATAATGATTAAAATTTTGCATTCAAATTTCACACTTCATGCCACTACCAATTTAATTTAAAATCACGCGACACCCCTGGTGGGGCAGATTCCACTCAC
Organism: Hypomecis atomaria; assembly: GCA_964007245.1. NCBI lineage: Eukaryota > Metazoa > Arthropoda > Insecta > Lepidoptera > Geometridae > Hypomecis > Hypomecis atomaria. Next base: position 10,403,215 of record OZ023310.1, read on the forward strand.
TTTTTAGATCAGTGGAATCTTGAGTGGAATCTGCCCCACCAAGATGAGACGAGTGGGGCAGTTTCCACTCGAAAAAATGAAGCAGTGGAATCTGCCCCACCAGTGGGGCGCTTTGGTGGGGCAGAGTGGAAGTACTCGTTAAAAGGTTAACTGATAAAGTAGTCAATCAATGTTTTTAAAGTTACGGGTAAAATCTGTTTGTAAAATAAGTGTGCCATACCAATAAGTAACTTATGTGAAATGTGAATGAAACCAAAGATGTTTATAAATAAGTTTAAATTACAATATGATGCATTTAATTTTATGGTTGTTTTATTTATTACAGTATCTTTCCCAAATGTCATGTTATACTAAATTAGCAACTCATTCAAGGTGTATTCGGGTAAAATTAACATTTAAAAACGCCAACAACGATCATTCAGCGTTCGTTTTGATAACGTGTGAGCAAAAGTGTAATTTTTAACTGTTTTCGTTCGCCGTTCGGATAGCTCAAAAACAGTTAAAAATGCCATCGTGAACTGTAAACTGCCAGTTTTGACCCACCTGCGGAGGTGGGTCTTTGTGATTATTTGAGTTTGATGTTATAGCGTTCATTTTGGGTAGTAAGCAAAAGTAGCATTATTGGCGAAATTCCCAAACCGAATGGTTTACATCAACGCTAATTTTGCAAATGCTATCGAACCCAAAACGAATGCACCTTCAGTTGCATAGTTTTATTGTAATATTTATATATATATATTTTTTTTTACCAGGGGAAATCTTTTATAGATACCACCGCACCTCGAGGGCAGGCGGGTGGTTATGTGGGAGTCCTGCCGACTGGACAGTATACCCACCAAAACCCCTGGGTGTTCCGCCACTGCGCTATGTGTCGGGGCTACGGGCACGCTTGCGCACTCCTCCGCGGCACCCGACAGCGCTGGCCCAACTTGGGCACCACCACGGAGCTTCGGCTCCCGCCAGAATGACGATGTGTCGAACACCAGACACATCGCCACCCACCACCTGGGACCAACCAGCACTGGGCGTCAGACAGCGCCCGTATCCGACAGCCCTGGTCCCGATGCAACGGGTCAATTAAAGTGGCCCCGCGCCTGCCACTACGGCTGCAGAGGACAGGGAGAACGGCCGTCGCGATACCGACACTCCTCTTCCCCTGCAGCCCCACCGCCTCCGCCAACACGTTGGCGGCACCCGTTAGGGCCGCTGGCAGGACGGATAGGCAGCGGCCTTCTCGCCGCCCGTCCATCCCGTCGGCCTACTACTAGGTATAGGCCAAGTCAAATTTAACGTCTGTCAACACAAGCTAAGTTGTACCTAAGCGCTACACAAGTCGGCGGATGAGAAGTTAGCTGTAGATGACACTTCGCCGTAATTCGCTAATTATTGCGCATGTGTGCACAATGCCGACACAAGTGGCGTAGTGGTGAGCACGGGCGTAGGGAGCGCGCGGGAGGCATGAGGTTGGCGGGCGGGTGTGCCCTGGCGTCTCGTCTCTGGGTCCCGCGTATACCTATATTTCGGCTTTTGCGCAGCGTTCTGCGCATAACTTTCCATCCGTCGATTTGTGCGGCGCTTAGTATATACCCAGGCTAAATATTTATTTTATAAACAAAAAACTGTTGAAGTCTAATAAATCTGGTTCTTCAGACAAGCAACGAGAGTTCGAGTAAACAGCGTGCTACATCCTAGATCATTCACTGCGGAAAGACGCACGTCTGTGTTTTCGATTCTCACACCCAGCGGCGGCTACACGCGCCAGGCGTGGCGCACTGAATTCCATAGGACGGTGCGGGAACCACACACGTGTGTTTTATCAGAAGTAACGCCAATACGGGCAAACCTGCGAGGCGTGGGCGGCGTTTTTTTTTTTTTAAAAACCTATAAACTAGAAAATGACTAGTTTTTATGCTACTCTATCAAATACGTAGTATAACATACTGGCAATTTTTTCATCCTCTTATTTTTAATACATCAGCTTCGCACGCTCAGTATTTGGATGGGTGACCGCGGGTGGTATTTTATATACCAGAATGTGGTCAAATGCATGACTATCTTTTATTCATTTACTATCTTACACTATTCCACAGCAGGACAAAGGCCTGCCTTTTCTATTTTACCTTTTGATGCAGTATTTCCAGGCGCCAAGTCACATAACCGGGCTCCATAATGATGTTAAAAAAAATTGCGGAGTAGCAGTTACAAGGTTAGTAAAACACCTATGCTTATGAACATGTACCTATTATAGTAGTTTATGCAACTGTCATATAATGAAGGGTATTAAAACACGAGTGTCATAATAGTAACGAGTGTTTTAATACCCGTGTTATATGCAGTTGCATACACTACTTTATCTTCACTAATAAAAAATTTAAAAAACATATTGCGAAACATTAAATTCACGCGTACGTGTATTGTCACAGTGAACTTGGCGCCAATAAAATAATGAGAGCGCAGCTGCGCGCGCAGGGCCAATCAGGAGCGAGCGCGCGATGTTATAATGAGATTTTACGATATCGATGTGGATATTATAACATCATGTGAAATTGCTTAAATTGAGTGTTTTGTTGTCTGCGCTATAACAGTAGTCATTATAAGTCAAGTATTGGAAACGTAAGTAGAATGTTACAACATTAGTGTAGACCCTTTCACTGCTGAAAACACACACGTCTGTGTTTTCGATTCTCACGCCCCGCGGCTACTACACACACCAGGCGTGTGCGGTAGCGTCTTCCCGCGCCTTGCGTGTGCGTTTTAGAATTAGCAGGCACCTTAAAAAAAGTACCTCAGCAGTGAAAGGGTACAGTCATTTACTACCGAGGTGTTTTTTGTTTGACCGACTAAACGGAGAAGGTACTCAATTCGACGCGTATACCTATTTTTTTTATGTATAACAACGCATAACTTTTTACATAGTGGTCTGATTTCGATAACTCTTTCTTTTTTGGAAAGGGTATACTTCGAAGTTGGTCCCATTCAAATTGTATCAAAATCGGCTGAGCTATTTTTGATAAATCAACAATAATGTGAAAAATGCTACATCGATCCGTGCGAAATATTTTAATTCTGTACACGGTCTTTTCTGATTCGTACCGCCAGGGAATTATGGAACAGTCACAGACTACCATAGATACGTACGTATGGAACAGTCTTTCTGCTTCCCTGTTTCCTAAGATATATAATCTAAAGCTTTTCAAGGTCAGAGTGAATAGGTATCTTCTAGGTCTGCGTGCTTCATCTTTGACCACAACGTCGCTTACCATCAGGCGAGTTGGTGGTCAAACGCGGGCTTATTCGCGATAAAAAAAACGGTTGAAGTCGGTCATGGCATTTTTTGCAAAAAATAATTATCCTTACATAGTATAAAATAAAGTCGCTATTTTCGTTTGTTTATTTGTTTGTCTGTATGCTTAAATCTTTAAAACTACGCAACGGATTTTGATGCGGTTTTTTTTAATGGATAGAGTGATTCAAGAGGAAGGTTTATATGTATAAAAATTCCCGAAATTCCCACGGGAACGGGCACAATGCGGGTAAAACCGCGGGGCGCTGCTAGTTGTGGATAAACTCGGCACAAGACGCCAGGCGCGGGAAGGGGAATTAGAACAACCTTTTTTTGGCGTAATCTAATTTATTTACACTTACTAGTTTTATATACAGTAGGCCTGATACAGGCCACCTTATCAGCAGAACGAGAGTATAGTAGATGCACCGGTTGTGGCCATTGCCCCAGTTTTGGCCATTCGACGTCAAAATAGGCTTGTTTACTAAAAAAATATAATTAGTCAGTCAAATAGATTATCAAAAAATATGAGACACGTAATTTTTCTTTTGTCAATTTAACAAATATTGACGAAGATATAGCCCGTTAAAGTTTCGCGTGACGTCACTAACCGCTATCAAATGTACCGGCTAGTGCCATCACGAGCCCCCACTCTCAAACTTTGACAAGGTTTATCTTTGTCATTAATTGTTTGATTGACAAAGAAAAATACGTATCCAATATAATTTAATAATCTAACTGACGGACTAATTATAATAATGATTTTTGTACCCAGTAAACATCCCTATTATTGCATAAATAAATTACAAACTATGTAACACCATTAAAGTGCCGTAATCGTGTGAAAGTCAAACTTTGAAAATTCTTTAAACATATTATTTACACATTAAACATGTCTTTACGAGTACAATCATGTGGCCAAAAATAATACTAAGTTGGCCATAACCGGTTCAACCAAGTGGTCAAAAATAATACTAAGTTGGCCATAACCGGTTCAACCAAGTGGTCTAAAATAATACTAAGTTGGTCATAACCGGTTCAACCAAGTGGTCAAAAATAATACTAAGTTGACCACAACCGGTTCAACCAAGTGGCCAGAAATAATACTAAGTTGACCACAACCGGTTCAACCAAGTGGCCAGAAATAATACTAAGTTGACCACAACTGGTTCAACCAAGTGGCCAAAAATAATACTAACTTGGCCACAACCGGTTCAACCAAGTGGCCAGAAATAATACTAGGTGGGCCACAACCGGTTCATCTACCCTACCTATGCTTTAATTTTGAGTAAATATAAACAAAAATTCGCTGAGCTGGCGCGCCACGATGCTAGCTGGCCAGGTGGTGAGCTGAAAGGCAAAAAAAAAAACACATTATAGTAGTTATGCAATAGTACAAACGCAGCATACTTGAAGGATTTTAGCTACTGGAGAAGAATTCAGGGCGCGCAACCCTCTGTCATGGTATAAGAAAAATTGTACCTACGCGTAAACGAGACACCAGACATTTTAGTCTTTAATATAATTTGTTTCTGATAAATTTATTCTTTTGTGCCCAGCTCCTTAACCTTCTTATATCCGCGTCAAATTTTGTAACACCTATACTTGCGTCGGTCTCACGGACCGATTGGCGCCAAATACACCCACACGCCGTACTTACACAAGCTCGTTCAGCAAACTGAAGTGAAGCTAGCAACAAATGAGTCAGCTAGCAAAAAGCTCAAAGTTGGTGCATTGTTTGAATATAAAATTTATGCGAAATAATATTTCGTCCGTCTCACAGACCAACGCACGAGTATAGGAGGGTTAAAGTAATAGGGGCGTGGCTCTGGGATAACTGCTCCAGTGGCTTGGACGGTTAATGAGATTGCGATGATGTCAATAATAAGTCTATCCATCAGCCATAGGACGTCCACTGCTGGACATAGGCCTCCCCACAGATCTCCAATAAGACCGGTTGGTAGCGGCTTGCATCCAGTGCGATCCTGCAGTCTTAATGAGGTTATCCATCCACCTTATGGGTGGATGTCCTACGCTGCGCTTGCCGGTGCGCGGTTTCCACTCGAGAACTTTTCAATAATAATATGTATAGTTACCTATTGGTCCGAGAAATGCTTCCTGTTTTCTGTTGTCGTCATAATAATGCTGTACTGTAATTGGCTATTAAGTCATAGGTAGATACTGTGGGGTACATCCTGCCTCAGGAAATCCAAATTTAGTTACATCTGTAAGAAAAGTATAATATGTAATTAGTGAACTGATGATGATTAAGTCAGGATCTCACAAAATGATCTTAAATTATTTAGAACCAGTCTTATTGGAAATTTTCAAAGGTGAGGCCTATATCCAGCAGTGTTCATGTCAACGTCCGACGGTAAATAGTGATGATGAGTAATATTTTTAGACGCCTTTTTTTATTTATTAAAAGGTTTGCAAGTGGCCAACCCATTTGCAAACCTTTTAATAAAAGTTCTGGACGCTCCCAACTGGAATTGGAAATTCATAGGGGAGGCCTATGTCCAGCAGTAGATGTTCTACAGCTGGTGAATGATGTTGAAGTACTCAGTTTTTATTAATTTGGACTGGAGAAGTATAACCAGAAACGTACCATCTCGGTCGACACTTAGCGTTCAGCTCCCTAGTAACATAACATCTGACGACATTTATACGAGTTCATATATCACATTCTCTCGGTACTCGTCTGCGGCTCCCCCTTGGTCTTCGTCAAAACCAAAACAGGTGTTAACCTCATTTTCTAAGTTCAATGAGCGTTCTGCCACAGCTTTTTCCTGATCTTCTCTGTGTTTTTGCATTTTAGTTTGCATATCTTCTTCTTCTTCTTTCTCTATAATGACTTCTATGTTTATTTGTTTGCTGGCTGCATTGTTATCTTCACTGTCTTCCTGATTGACCGTATTCGCACCATCTTTTGATTCCGGTACGACGACGGCTACATGCCTATCTGATCCGTCAGCTAATTGAATAACCTCAAGCACCACATACTTTCCATCATTGTCATTCACAACTTCGCCACGTTTGAGCTCTGACTTAGCGACTTTCAAAGTATCGGTCTGACCCTCATCTTGCAGGACCTGTATTGTCTCCGCATCAATGTATTTAACCTTCTTTTGCCGTCCGATCTTCAAGGCAAGTGCTTGCTCCTGATAGCCCGAGTCGGGGTCATGCATAGCTAGATGCCTGATGAGATTACCTTTACGAGCGAATGTGCGGTCACATTGGTTACATGAATGAGCTTTTTCTTTTGGAGGCTTCGGCTTGTAGTTCGGATTGTGGTAGAGGTTCTCATGACGTCGCAGCAGCTGCTTTTGCCTAAAACTCTGGTCACATTTCTCACAAGCAAACGGTTTCTCATCCGTGTGCTTGAGCATGTGAGACATGAGATGGCGTACAGTTGCTGCAGCATATGGGCATATGTCACACTTGAAGCGCCTCTCACCTACATGAGTCTTTTTGTGCATTTTAAGTGAGTATCGATCGGGTAAGGATTTCCCACATTGCTTGCATTTGTACGGTTTGTCCGATGTGTGTTGCTTTTGAATGTGGATGCGCAGATCGGCTTTTCGACCACACTTGGCGGGGCATAGCTCACAAGTAAACACTGGCTTTTCTGGAATGTTGTGGATAAGTTGATGACACTTCAGAGTGTTGGACTGAGTGAAGGACAAGGAGCACTGGTCACATTTGAAGGGCTTCTGTCCCGCATGAATGCGTTGATGGCGCTTCAGCTTGAAAGTGTCTGGAGACGCATATGTGCAGTCACTACACTGGTACGGTCTCTCGCCAGTGTGGCAGCGAATATGGCGACGTAGTTTTGAGAGCTCAACAGACGCATAGTCACACTCAGTGCATTTGTGCGGCTTTTCGTGCGTATGCTTGTAACGGACGTGACGCACCAGCTCACCGCTAGTAGTAAACGGAGTCCCGCAGGATCTGCAGACATGTGGTTTGACACCATTGTGCATATTTAAATGGTTTTGGAGCGAAGCAAGAGTCTTGAACCTGCGGTCACAGACTGTGCACTTATGTGGCCTCTCTTGTGAGTGTGACCTCATGTGACGGATTAACAGGTAGCGCCTTTCACTGCTGTAGGAGCAGAAGGTGCATGTGAAGTTATGTCGGGCACCTTTGACCTTGCGCTTCTTTTTCTTCTTCTTGGCTTTCTGCACCACCGGTTCTGGCTGGGCGTCATCTTCCTCATCGTCATCTTCAAATTTGTAGGCATCGGCAGTCTTCTCTTCTTTGATATCGACACTAATAGGCTGCTGGCCTTCGTCTTGCATTACAAGTACATAACTGAGCTCGCCATTGTTATTTTCTGATGGAACGAAAGTCACTGTTTGAAAAGCTGATGAGGTAACCTCTTCACTTAGTGCGGTTTTTTCCATTTGCCCTTGATCCTGTCCTAAGACATCTTCTTCAGGAGCTGGCTGGCTAGTGCTCTGCTCAGGCTGGTAGTAAAATTTGCCTTCTTCGTCAACAAAATATGTCAATCCGCTTGAATTGATTTCATCGGCAGATGCAGTTGGTCTTAGTTCTTCTGCAATCCCAGCTTGCATACTTTTCCCACTACTGTTCTTAAACAACCTCTCTGGCGGCGGCATTGCTGTATATTTAGTAAAATAGCGTTATAATCAATGAAAATGCATAATTTACAAAGAATTTGTAACTATTCCGTCCTTTTACGCGACAGTGACGCCCTAGAAAATGAAAATATGGCCGACAACAGTGTGGAACTAAGCAAGCGCAGCGCGACTGTTTAATGTTTCAGCGTTTCTACCAAAAGTATCACCAAAATCTAATAACATCATATTATTGTAAAAAAATTGTATATTCGTACTGCTTAGTGCTTGAAAATTAATAGGCTATCTTTTCATCATGATATTGTTAATCATTATTTCTTTTAGTTATAAATTAAGCCTGATTCCAGAGGAGCCATCGTAATTACAATAGGTAGCTAAATAGAATAGTTCTGTTTCTTTTTCACTTTAGGACTTCGATAGAGAGAACGCTTTTTACGTTGCTATTAAATTTACGCTGGCGCCTCTATAAATAGGCTTAATGTCGTTATAAAGATCATACAAAATACAACCAATCAATGGGATAGAAAAAAATCTCAAATATAGGCCGCGTCACACTAGTTGGCGGAAACGAAGTTAACTACAAGCTGCGCAATATCCAAAAACCCTTCAGTAATTTTTGGATATCGCGCAGCTTGTAGCTAACTTCACTTTCTCCAACTTGTGTGATGCGGCCTATACCTACCTACGTTTATAATGATAAACCATAACCATCCCAGTCCCGTACCTACCAATGAGTTCTTTAGAACTTATGTACGGAATCTTACACCAATGGCTTTTCGGTGAAAGTTTCATATACGACAAAAACCGTGCGAAGTTCAAAAAATAGTCCCCTGAGCCGAGCGTGCAAGTGAGAGCGCGAAACAAGAGAAAGAGAGGCACGATCGGTATAAGCGTTCGGTTTGTGACGCATATGACGTTGTCACGTAAAATTATCGTCCGTAAATCAACTTTACAGAAGCAGACATAATTTTTTTTAAAGTTGCCAATTTACTCCTGCAATTATAAAACTGTTTTTGCGGCAAAAAAATAGCTTTTATCCAAATTATTGTGGCCATCATTATCACACTCATCTCATTAGTCTAGCTAAGAAAATAAGGTGATTTCCATAAAAATTTTGATTGATTCAACATTTTCACGTTAACTAGTGATTACATTGCTTTTTTGGTATGAATGTCACTAACATGTTACACTATCTAATTACTGCCGCAAAAGTCTCTGTAAATCCAAGGTAGGTAAGTAGTTCAGCAAGAAATTGCAAAAAACCCAAATAAAGTATATTCGTGCGCTGACTGAGGAAGGACGGGGTTGTGACGAAAATAAAATTAATTAATAAGGATAACATTGTAAAATATTTAAGATTGATTGTTTATGCTGTTTTTGTTTTTTGTTTTGTTGTTTTGTTTGTTTTGTGGTTTTATTTAGTTTTACTTTTGTTTGATAAATAACTGTCTATAGACAATAGACAGTGTCTTTAGTTTTACTTTTGTTTAATAAATAACTGTCTATAGACAATAGACAGTGTCTATTGTCTATTGACTCTAGTGTTAGACTTTATGACTTTAAAAATGCGGTACGCGAATAAGATAATAAAATAGAGTGGGCGTCTCTTCTTATTTTCTTCTCAATTACCGCATTTACTAAAATCTACATTGAAGTAAATAAGGTTTTTGGAAAAATTTAATAGAATAGGTAATCAATTAAAAGGTCAAAAATGAATATCAAAATCTAATAGAAAAGTAAGAACCTTTAAAAAGTGGTCACACTGCGTTGAAGTACTCAAAAAATCCAAAGGTTTTCAATTTGACACCTTCATGTCCCAACAGTGTCCCATTATGACAGTCCTATCAATTTCTGGGTAATTTCCCAGAAGTCAGGGAATTTGGAGAAACTACCGAACTTTGAAGAACAGCTATCAGCTGTCAGCATCGTCATCATTATCAGCCGTAAGACTTCTTCTTCTATGGATTTACTTTATGATCAATTGGAAGTGGCTTGCCAACGTGTTTCTGTGGCCTTAATTATAGTTGAGATTATTGGTTCACCTTATCGTTAGACGTTATATCGTTTTATGATACACGTCCGACGTCTACATAATATTATGTACTAACTACTAAACTTTAATTCAGATCTCTCACTCTATGAACTATAAAGTGTAGGGCTATTTTAAGTTGACTTTACATACGTTGTCAGCTGTGGCTATATGTTAATTACTGTTGTTAGTTTTTTGTTTTCAAGACTTTAAACTAATGGGAGTATAAGTGGAATCATACAAATCGGCGTATGTGAAGTTAGCTACAAGCTACGCGAAATCCAACCAACGCTCACCTTTATGTGAGCTTCAGTCAAGATTGGATATTGCGCAGCTTGTAGCTAACTTCACATCCGCCGACTTGTATGATTCGGCCTATCCTAGAACTACGAAACAGTAGTAGAAAGTGGGCTACATAAGCCCAAAGACTTATTCTCAAAGTAGCACACGAAAAACACTACAGATACCCGACAGATGATCTTTACAAAGACACTGAACACATCCGGATACGACAGCTATTCATTCCAGCATACGCATTGAAATTTCACAAAACTGCACTAACAAACAGTACACACAAACGTACCCATAGATGGGAAGTGCCAAAAACAAAGACAAAAATAAGGCAGAAACGCTACACTTTTCTTCGATGCTTTATCTACGATCAACTTAATAAAAAACTTAACATAATAAATAATAACAGGTACCTATGGAAGAAAAAATAAAATACTACCTCCTTACACTGAACTATAAAGAAAAGCTACAGAAGAAAATGATAAGACCAACATGCTAGCTTCAAGCTCTCTTTGAACGTGAATGTAAGCATCGCCGTGAGCCCAACTATCTCGAGGCTGGTGCTACGCGACGTTGCCTACCAATTTTGAATCTCCTTGTACTCTCATCATTTTAATTATATCCGTTGTCATATATATGCCAAAAATAAATAATCTTTAGTTGTTTATCAATTGGTTTATATAACATACATTAATATAATCATTCAAGCACACACAGAATACGCTCTTAATCTACATATTTTAATTTATCAGCATCCCGGAACAGTACTAGCTCCCGCAAACTCAGGGTATTCTACCGCGGGAGCTAGGGTTTCTGTTTGTAATCTTCTAATTTATTTTACCTACCTACTGGATAAACTTTTTTTAACAATTATTATATAGAATTATTTTTATTGTTCAGCAATCTATTGAAATTATGTTATTCTATTAAAATTATGTAAAATTGAATAGTTTTACAATTTAATCAATTATTTATCTAAAGATTGTCATTTAATTCAAGATTGTCAAAATTTTAACTCAAAATTGATAAAATTTTGGATTGTTGAAATTTTAATTCAAGATTTTTAAGATTTTATATCAAAATTGTTAAAGTTTTATTAAGTTAGCAGATGTATATGTTATGGTAACTAAATAAATTATTTATTTATTTATCTGGGGAATTAGGGTAGTTTCAAAATTAGCGTTGGTAATCAGTTGGTTTACTTGATTTATGTGACTTTTTGGCGGGAAGTCGAAAGAAGCGGGCGTTTTTAATATTCAATTATTCATAAATTTTAATTTTGCAATTCTCTGAGATTTGTGTTGGGTGTTGCGGCGCAACAATAACGTCATGAGCGTTGCTAGTGACGGGGAGGACCCCGTCATTACAGCAGAGAGAAAGAAGAGAAAACTTGCAAAATCCTCAACGAACAATGATGGCTACAAAGTATTTCAGAAGCCCCTCTACAAGAGGCTATTCCCCGAAAATCACAGTGGGGACTGCGTGGTTTACGTTGAATCCACAGAAGAAGAAAAGGTTGGTAATAAAAACCCCATAATATTGACAAATCTTTTCATTGAAAATGTTAAAGGCATTGTAGGTGTCCACCGAATAAATGCTTATAAGGTTGGCGTCACTTTCAAAAAGCCAGCTCCAGCTAACAATTTTTTAAAGATGGATAGCTTCCTGAACAGATATAAGCTGAAAGCTTTCATTCCTGCTTACATGACTGAAGTTATAGGAGTCATCAGGCATATTCCGCTGACAATGTCTAATGAAGAAATTTACAAAAATATTACTTGTGATGCTGATGTTGTCTCAATCAAACGCTTTATGCGAAAAGTAGACGGAAATTTGACTCCTCTTGGAACAGTGGCTGTCACTTTTGCAGCCACCACATTACCTCAGTATGTATACATCAAGCTATTCAGATACCAGGTTCATAAATACTTTCCACCACTCATGCAATGCTACCGTTGCCTCCGATTCAACCACTCAGCTAAGAACTGCAGAGCAGAGCAGATGTGTTCATCCTGTGCAGGACGGCATTCCTACAAGGAATGTGATGTGGAAGAAATAATGTGTGTCAATTGTTCTGGCCCTCACCTTGCCGTGTCGAAAGACTGCCCTGTTAAGCAGAAAAAAATAGAAGAGAAGAAAATTAAACAACAACAAAAAATGTCTTATGCCAATGCGGTAAGTCTGCCACAAATCTCTGATAGAACATCCTTCCCAGCTCTAACACCAAAGCCGAGACAAAAAACCTTCCAAGATCTCAATGCCAAAGAAATTGTTGATAACGATGTAATTATAAATGCCCTTGTGAAGTCCGTTGTTGCCCTTGCAAATAGCAAGAATGAACCCATTACAAATAAAAGAATTAAAGAAATTTTGTTGTCAAATTTAATTTAATTTAATTATATGGACACATATATTCGTATAGCACAATTCAATATTCAAAGTTTACATAGTAAAAAAACGCTATTGTTAAAGTTTTTAACTGAACAAAATGTAGATATATGTTTACTAAATGAAACGTGGCTTAAGAAAAACAGTAAAATTCCAAATTTTCCATCCTATAATTTGATTCACAAACTGTCTGTAAACGAACATAATGGGGTAGCTATATTAATTAAACAAAATTTTAAATATGAAGTTGTTCATACCTCATATTACGAATCAATTCAGAACATTTGCATTGCACTTGATACATCATTAGGTAAATTACATGTGTTGTGTATTTATTGTCCCCCAAACAGCGAATTTACTAAATTTAATACTAATAAATTAAAAAAAGTATTCACTGAAACTCCTAAGCCATGTCTCATAATGGGAGATTTCAATGCCCATCACATTTTATTTGGTTGTCTAAAAAATAATAGTAGAGGTAATTCTTTGTACAATCTCATAGATGAGTTTGACTTGTGTGTTTTAAATGATGGTAATCATACTACAATTAAATATCCAAACAAGAATTCTTCAGCAATTGATTTAGCCTTAGTTAGTTGCTCGTTAGCTCCTCTCTGTGAATGGCAAGTCCATGATGATGCAATGGGTAGTTATCATTTTCCGACTCTACTGGATGTAAATGTGAAGCCATCGGTGTATGATGTTCGTCCTGTAGAAGAAAAATATTTGTACAACAAATCAGACTGGTCTAAATTTAAAACTTTATCTGAAACCTGCTTTTCGCAATTAGATTTGGAAAATACAGATCTAGATGAATTATACAATAGTTTTATAAATATCTTGTATCAAATCAGAGATGAATGTATTCCTAAGCAGAAATCTAATCACACTCCAAAAATTCTGAGAAAACCAGCTCCATGGTGGAACACACTATGTGAGGATGCAGTTCAAAAGTCGAAAGAAGCTCTTAAGACATATCATCACTCTCCAACAATTTCCAATTTTATTAATTACAAGCGTCTTGATGCTAAAAAGAAAAAGATATTAATTGAGGAACGGGGAAAATCATGGCATGAATTGTGTACTTCTTTCAACAGAATGACACCAGTTACTAGAATATGGAATTATGTTAAAAAATTTAAAAGGATTAACAGTAATTGTAGTAACAAAACTCTAAATGACGAATGGGTACCAAGTTTTCTAGAAAAATTAGCAGATTCAACATCAACCGATTTTACCACTTTAAATATTTTAGACAGGTCTGACAATAGCGTTTCCTTCTTAAATGAGCCTTATACACTGAATGAGCTTCGCATTTCTTTAGATAGTCGTAGAGATACTACACCAGGTATGGATAACATTCCATATAAACTTATTAAAAATTTACATTCAAATGCTCTGAACATTTTATTGGCAATTTATAACAGACTTTGGAATGCATCAGTTATTCCTGAATCTTGGAAGACTCAATGTGTAATACCAATTTTAAAACCTAATAAGCCTGCAAATAATCCGTCATCGTACAGACCCATATCTTTGTCATCCTGTCTGGGTAAACTTTTTGAAAACATGTTAAAATTACGTTTAGATTATTTTGTTGAAACCAACTCTAAAATACCTAACACACAATTTGGATTCAGAAAGGGTAAAAGTTGCTCTGAAAGTTTTGTATCATTAATCTCAACATTAAAAAAAGCAAAGCTCAGCCACTCTAATGTGATCTGCGTCTTTCTTGATGTAAAAGGTGCTTTCGATAATGTCAACATTAAGAGCCTTCTTCTAGTTTTGAATGAGTTAGGTCTGCCAACAAAATTATTGAAATGGATATTTAATTTTCTGAATAACAGAACCTTGTATGTTAAATTTAATAATAAGCTACATGGACCAAAATCCGTCAGTAAAGGAACTATGCAAGGAGCTATCTTATCTTCTCTCTTGTATATTCTATATACATCTCAAATTTTAAAGTATGTTAACACATCACATGTTAAAATTTTACAATTTGCCGATGACTTACTTTTATACTCTGAAAGTCAAAATTTAAATATGGCTGTAAATCACTTGAATTCTGCACTGCTGCAGCTACACCATTATTACAACAATGTATTAAAATTAGATATTAGTTCTGATAAAAGTTCTGTTATTGTTTTTAGTAAAGATCCTTTTGCACAATCTTTTGTTAAAATTAAATACAATAATGAAATCATTCCTGTAAGTAATCAACATAAATTTTTAGGAGTAATAATAGATAACAAGTTAAAATTTGAAGAGCATATTAAGTATATCTGCAGCAATGCAATGAAAAGTATTAATGTTTTAAGATGTTTAGCTGGTACTTTTTGGGGCTCTGATCCTAAAACCTTGATCATGCTGTATAAAAGTATAGTAAGAAGTCATTTTGATTATAGTAGTTTAGCTTATATGAATGCAAGTAGCACCTTATTACGAAAACTCGATGTAATACAAAATATGGCTTTAAGAATTATTAGCGGAGCTATGCGTTCCACTCCTATTAATTCTATGGAAATTGAAAACTGTATACCTCCATTAATCCTGAGACGTTTACTTTTGGCTGATAGATTCTGTTTGAAAGAGTTGACTTCCAATAATGTTATAGTGCTGAATAATGTTTTATGTCATCCACAGATATCACAATCAGTTCAAACATCTAGCTTATCAGCCACATCTCTTGTTTCGGGAGTTTTGCCTGAAATCACAACAATAATGTCATTTTCAAAAAATATCAGTAAAAACATTTGTTCTCATGATATCTGGCCAACATATAAATGTCCATATAATGCCTTGATTAATTGCTTAAGTATAGATTGTCATTTAGATGTAATAAATAACAAATTTGATTTTCTAGAATTTATAGAGAATAAACCAGACTTTTATATTTTATATACAGATGGTTCTAAAAGTGATGAAGGGGTTAAAGCCGCATATTATGATCCACAAATGAATAAAACCCACTGTATAAAGTTAGATAATAATTGCAGTGTGTTTACTGCAGAAGCGTATGCAATTTTAACCGCTTTAACATTTGTAAATAACTCTGTAAAAAATGTAAATATACTAATAGTAAGTGATTCTAAAAGTGTTCTGTCTGTTTTAAACAACAGTAATTTCTCATATAAGTTAAATTATATTATATATAGTATTAGAGAACTTATAGAAATGATTAGTAAATCAAAACATGTAGAATTGGTATGGGTTCCTTCACATTGTGGCATCCATGGCAATGAAACAGTAGATTTGGCTACTCGACAAGAGCATGATCTAGATCACACAGATATATTAAAAGTACCTTTCACAGATTACTATTGTGCAATTAATAAGGATTTACTCAGAATTTGGAAAGAATATTGGCACGTTACAACAGAATATAAGGGAAGGTGGTATGCAGAAATACAGAAAGACTTACCTACTACTCCTTGGTACAACAAATTTGAATATTGTGGCAGAAAGTTTATAACAGTTATAAATCGCCTGAGATTTGGACATTGCTTGGTTCCAGCTCATTTACACAAAATTAATATAGTCCCAGAAGATAACTGTACGTATTGTTCCCGACCGCATGCTGATATAAACCATATAATTTTTCAATGTCCCCAATTCCATTTACAACGATTAATTTTAGCCAGTGACATTAGTGACATAGCAGCTCGTAACTCAATTAGTGTTCCCCGCCGTATTGAGGATTTACTAAAAAGTGAAGTTTTTTACAAACCTATTTATAAGTATATTTTAAATACTGTTGAAAAGATTTAGTTAAGTTTAATTTTTTATTTCTCTTCTATGTTTGTAAATTTTTTATTATTTAAGACTTCGACTGAAGGACTCTGTATCCATGGTCATGAATAAATTATTTAAAAAAAAAAACTTGGTTTATGTTCAATTAT
Organism: Hypomecis atomaria; assembly: GCA_964007245.1. NCBI lineage: Eukaryota > Metazoa > Arthropoda > Insecta > Lepidoptera > Geometridae > Hypomecis > Hypomecis atomaria. The sequence goes on from OZ023310.1 coordinate 10,419,709, forward strand.
GTTGTGACGGACGGATGGCCGAGTCCGACGGCGAAATTGATTACTGTGAATTTCAGGACGATTTTACGTTATTTGTGATTTTGTAGAATTGTTTCCGTTAGAATAATTTCTGACTCAAATATTGCATTCTTTTGAGGTGAGTAAATCAATATTCTAATTATCAGCTTCCTGTAAAATCATTGAGACAGTTATCGATAAATACAAAAAAATGCAGGTAGGGGAATAAACATTTATCCCTCACCTGCCTGAATAAAAATCATAATTAGTTTTTTAATGGAAAGCTTATTGATGTGCGTACTTTTATCAAACAATAAAATTCATAAAACTGTACACTTGGTAAGTGAAAAACAACATTGTAACCTGCAAATCACTATGGCGCGAAATAATGTATGAAAAATATTAATTTTTACGAAAACGGGCCAACCGATTACCGTCAAAACAGTATTAATAAGTAGTATTAATATCATCTTGCGATTTGTTGTACGCAGTTATTCAAAATATTTCTAAAACTTAAAATAACCAAGGGATTTTAATTATGTCAACAGTTATAAATGCCATCTGTCGTCACACAGGTAAAGATTAAAGCCATGTTATCACTGAGCAACAATTGTTCATAAACTCTGTATCAGAAACAAAAAATACGTGTTTCTGAAACAAAAAATAATGTGTCAGAGACAATTATTTTGTTTCTGTATACACTACCTGTTTATCGGGACATTTCAGTAAACATCTACATGATGTTTCAGAAACTGTGTATCCGAAACACAGTTACCAGTGAATACATGGTTTAACCGTGCCAATTGTTGCTTAACTTTGGTAATTGGTGAGAAATACCTGGTAAAAGTAAGCTAGAAGCCGAATCAAAATTTGGTAAATGTGATATGAGTGGTTGCACAGTACCAATATACAACCCGGTCACAATATCTGTGCACCTGACTACGTGACGTCATATCGAATTATCGGGACGTATATACATTACCTGGCGTCTTATATACCGTCCGGACGTAAATTATTATCGGGACGTGTATCGGCAACGAAGATGCTAACCGTACTGTCGCACCGGGGAGTGCGCGGAGAGGTGACAGGGGAAGCGGGAGAGGCGCCGCATTCCAGCGAGGTGCACAGATATTCTGACCGGGTTTAAACTCTTGTATTAGTAACACAATTGATGGTCTGTGCGTAGCTTAATAGTATGCGCTCTATACATTTAGAAAGATTCCACTACAAAACAAATTTAAGACTAAAAATGTAATTTAATTATTATGATTTCCTTTGATGTATTGCTGACAATGTATAATTTGACCTTTTGCTATTATTTTATTTACTATTGATTATTATTGTTTATGATTAAGGATTTTTAAATTATATTAGAGGTATATTTTAATTTTTTAAACTGACTGACATGTTAAAACCTCGACTGCCTCGGTGGCTCAGTGATTAGTGACCCTAACTTCTGGATCAAAGAGTCTGGGTGTTATTTAGGTACTATCTATATAAGTATGTAATTTAAAATGTATAATTATGTAGTATATCAGTCTCTGGCAGCCATATCACAAGCTTTGCTTAGTTTGGGGTCAGAGACCGTATGTAAGATGTCCCCTAATATTTATTTATTATTATTTATTTATTAAAAGTGGCCAACTAATGATCTGAATCTGGGTCTTTACTGGACTGGGTCTGTAGCTTGTAGCTATCTTCACAGACGCCTATAACTTTGATTCGTCCTAAGCTCACTTATTTCTAATATTAATTTCAGACCAGATGTCTTCTGGAGACATAAGTTCCACTTCGGACTTCATCATGCCGGAAGAAGGGGTGGCACAAAAGAGGACCTATGATGGAAACAAATGTAAGAAACAGCTTATTTTAATGGATCTTAACTAACTATAACCAAAGAATAATCTGCTAAGTACGAGTAGGACTCGCGCACAAATGGTTCCGTAATGTACGGGAGCCCTCTTAAATATTTATTTTATTTTAATTTAATTACTTACTATTGAATTGAATATACAACTTAATATTCTGTGAAGATTTCAAGCATCTACCTGTTCCCATTATTAATATCAAGCGAAAAACAGTTTAAAATTAAGGTTTGTTGTATGGGAGCCCCCATTAAATATTAACTTTATTCTGTTTGTAGTACTTGTTGTTATAGCGGCAACAGAAATACATCATCTGTGAAAATTTCAGCTGTCTAGCTATCACGATTCTAGAGATACAGTCTGGTGACAGACAGACGGACAGGGGAGTCTTAGTAATAAGGTCCCGTTCTTACCCTTTGGGTACAGGACCCTAAAAAAGCTCAAAAGCAGCCCCTTTTAAAGCTTTTTGTGATTAATGGACAATCCCTAATTTAATTTGATTACCAAAGATATTAATACTATTAATTAATTGGTGGTGGTTCCATACTTACATATAAAGCCCGATTACAGAGGCGCCAGCGTAAATTTAATAGCAACGTAAAAAGCGTTCTCTCTATCGAATGCCTGTAGTTAAAAAGAAACAGAACTATGCTATTTAGCTAATATAATTACGATGGCGCCTATGTAATCGGGCTTATTGTGGATATATCCCTACATCATTGATATGTCTATGTTCAGTAGTGGAATAACAATAAACCGTTACAGTACAGGATCATTATCATTATCAGCCACAGGACGTTTACTGCTGAACAAAGGCCTCCCCCATGAATAGGGATGTTTACTGGGTATAAAAATCATTATTATAATTAGTCTGTCAATTCTTTTGTCAATCAAACAATTAGTGACAAAGATTTATAAACCTTGTCAAAGTTTGGGAGTGGGGGCTCGTGACGTCACTAGCCGGTACATTTGATAACGGTTAGTGACGTCACGCGGAACTTTAATGGGCTATATCTTCATTAATTTTTGTTAAATTGTCAAAAGTAAAAATACGTGTCTAATATTTTTTGACAATCTATTTGACGGACTAGTTATATTATTTTAGTAAACATGCCTATTCCATTAAGCCCGCTTGGAATCAGCTTGCATCCAATGCATTCCTGCGCTCTTTTATTCACAGCCTGGTCGCTAGACATCCTATGTTGCGCTTGGCGGTCCGTGGTCTCCATTCTAGAACTATGTGCCCTGCCCAGTGCCCACTGCCATTGCAGTACAGGGTATATTTATTATTGTATACTACGGGACTAATCGCGCACTAAAATTACTAGATAAATAAATATGCTTCGATCGTGGTCACGTGGTAGACATAGGTATCGATTAGTGTGTGTGTAAGAATGCGCGATTAGTCCCGTAGTGTATAACAATAAAGTGTTCAAATCGCGAAAGTGTAAAAGGGTATAATAAGGATTAGCACCGCTACTTATATTATTATTACTAGCTGTCCCGGTGAACTTCATCTCGCCATCTGTCAACTGTCAATGACAACTTTTACATGGAGGAACATTTTGTATGGGAAAAAAAATATTATTTTTCTCGCAACTTTTATACATTTTTTCACCGTTTAAACCTTCCCTTAACTTCCACAAATATTAGAAGATCAAAATTTGCCAAATCGATTCAGCCGTTCTCGAGTTTTAGCGAGACTAACAAACACGTTTCATTTTTCTAGAGATAGAGATAAACAGCCATGAAGAAAAGTTGAACAGAGGCTTGTGTAAGCAAACAACAAAACTATTGTCTCACAGTCAAAGTTCCTCGGTAAAGCAAAGATAAGAGTACAGTAAATTCATTTTTAGTTATTTTTGAAAACTGCAAAATAGTAACACATGGTGGTGCCAGTAATGAATTCTTTGTCTAAGCAAAGTACCTTTTTTGAACATTGACCCAAATTGAATAAAGGGCAATAGACATCACGATTGCGTAAACGAATTATTATTATTATTATTAGTCGGTCAGTTAGATTACAAATAAATATTTTGACACGTATTTTTCATTTTCTCAATCAAACAAAAATAGAAAAGGTAAAGCAAGTCAATTTTCGTGACGTCACTTTATACTTCGTCTCATAACCGCTGAGAACTATAAGATAGCGACGACCTTTGACGACTATAGGTTTGCTTTAAAAATATCACGACATTCTGCTCATCCTACTAATATGTATTATAAACGTAAAAGTTTGTAAGGATGGATGGATGGATGGATGTATGGATGTTTGTTACTCTTTCACGCAAAAACTACTGAACGGATTGAGATGAAACTCTGCAATTATATAGCTTATACATCAAAATAACACATAGGCTATAAATTGTAATGATATTGCGTAAATTTTCCATGTTAAAACAATGAGTGTTAAGTAAGTAGGAAAAATTCTGCCATCTGCGAGCTTTTCTAGCGTGCGCTCCAAGAAATGTCAAAAAAGAACTGTCAAATCAAACAAATGTACTTAAAATCATTTTTTTTTAATTTTTTTATTTTCCACCTCCTTTATTAAGGGTGGTAAGGTAGGGCCTCGAAATATCGTGCGGGCGAAGCCGCGGGCAAAATCTAGTATTCTGATACTTTTTGAAAGATAATAAATGCGCGCTAAAAATACGTAATAATTGTGTATTATTTTTACATGGTATATTATATTCTATGTAAACAGGGTTATTTCTAATAAATTAGCATCCTTTTAGGGGCTTATTCTGTACATCAAAACTAACAGCTTTTGCTATGCGACTTTGGTCAGAACTAAAAAAAAAAATGTTGTTCCATAGATAAATATCGTTCACACGCGACAAAATGTATGGAACAGCTGTTTTTTTTTAGTTCTGGCAAAAGTCGCATATCAAAAGTTGTTAGTTTTTATGTAAAGAATAAGCCCCTGAAAGGATGATTATTGATTAGAAAAAACCCTGTATACTAATTGATTACCGCCAAATGAGATTTTGTAAACTCAAAACAAGTAGTTTAAATCTGTAAAAGGGTTTAAAAACATAAATAATCGGTCAAGTGCGCGTCGGACTTGCACACAAAGGGTTCCGTACCATATGGAAGCCCGATTTAATATATTTTGTTTTAATTTAAATATTTATTTTTGAAGAGAATATACAACTTAATACTCTGTGAATATTTCAAACATCTTCCTGTTGCCGTTATTAATATCGAGCACAAAATCACGTTTCTTGTATGAGAGCCCCTTTTAAATATTTATAAACTATTTTAGTATTTTTGAAGTTAATTTTTAACTATATGTTCTGTGAATATTTCTAGCGTCTACCTATCATCGTCATTAATATCGGGCGAAAAACGGCTCAAATTTCAGGTTTGGTGTAAGGGCCCCCTTGAATATTTATTTTAATCTGTTTTAGTACATATTTGTTGTTATAGCTGCAACAGATATACTTGTACATCATTTGTGAAAATTTCAACGTTCTAGCTATCACGGTTCATGATATACAGCCTGGTGACAGACATACAGACGGACAGCGGAGTCTTAGTAATAGGGTCCCGTTTTTACCATTTGGGTACGGAAGTCTAAAAATTGAATTTCGCCCACGGAACGAGACGTGAAATATTTGTTGTATTTTTAGATGGGGGACCGCCAGCCAAGAAACCAGCCCCTTCTATTCAGGTTGCGTCAGGCTTCAAATGGAACTTACAGGTAATACAATACAAAGATTTTATTAATAACTCTAATAATGAGGAGATACGTAAAAGAACCAAAGTTACCGATATAGCCTAGCGATTGGTAAGTTAAAGTGGCAATGGGCAGGGCACATAGCGCGGATGACTGATGACCGATGGGGTCGAAAAGTTCTCGCGTGGAGACCACGTACCGGCAAGCGCAGCGTAGGACGTCCACCGACGAGGGGGACGGATGACCTCATTAAGACCGCAGGATCGCGCTGGATGCAAGCCGATTCCAACTGGTCTTATTGGAGATAATGGAGATCTATAGGGGAGGTCTATGTCTAGCAGTGGACGTCTTACGGCTGATGGATGGATGGATTAAATAACTCCATTGTTATAGGCCGAATCAAACTTGTTGGCGGATGTGATGTTAGCTACAAGCTGCGGATCCAACCCAATCCTGACTGAAGCTCAATTAACAGCTGTGCGAGGATTGGGTTATCCGCAGCTTGTAGTTAACATCACAGCCGCTAAGAAGTTGGATTCGGTCTGTACAGGGTCATAAGTATGAAACGCAAAACCTTTTAAAGGCGTAGACCCGCCTTTAAAAGGTTTTGCGTACATCTAGACAAACAACTTTTGTTCTGCGACTTTTGTCAGAACTCAAAAAAAACATCAGCTGTTCTATACACATTGTCGCAAGTGAACGATATTTTTCTATGGCACAACAATTTTTTTTTTGAGTTTTGACAAAAGTCGCAGAACAAAAGTTGTTAGTTTTGATGTACAGAATAAGCCCCTAAAAGGATGCTAATGTAAATAATTAGCCGTCCCTGCTAGAAGAGAGTAAAGTTTTTATCTTAGCCTACCTAAGTATAAAAAAAAACGTATTGAGCATGTATTGTCCAATCAGGCGCTGGCAAACGCGGCAGACGCGGTGGAAGTTGGCGGGAAATCCCCCGTGTCGGCGCTCAACGAGATCGGAGTGAAAGTTTCCTACACTGTGCTGAGAGAGGGCGGGCCTGCGCACTGCCCGAGCTTCAACGTCGCCGTACATGTGAGTCAAATATCATTATTAAATTTCTATCTAAACTGAGTCTAAAACACACACACAAAAAATACACCCAAAACACACACTCAAAACATTCACCCGAAACACACCCAAAACACATACTTAAAACAAACACCTGTAACACACCCATAATACACACCCCAAAACACCTAGAAAAAGGAGAAAATTTTCATAAACTGGGTTACAAACGCGGCCGAAAGGAAATTGCACCCAAAACACAAACTCAGAGCACACCCATAACACACTTAAAACTCACCCAAATCACACACTCAAAACCCACACTTTTCGGGGATATAATCAAATGCAGCGGACGAGGTGGAGGTTGGTGGGAAATCCACCGTGTCGGCGCTCAAAGAGAGCGGAGTGAAAGTTTCCTACACTCTTCGGAGAGAGGGCAGGCCTGCGCATTGTACCAGCTTCATCGTCGCCGTACATGTGAGTCACAAGAAATACCCATCTCAGGAGATCCACCAGTACTAGTTACACCAGTAAGTAAACCAACAAACACCGAAAGTGTGTTTGTTGGTTTAATGGTCTATTGTTTGAAAGACGGAAAGTGACATTGGCTACTTTTATAAAAGAAAAAAATTAAGAAATCTGCTCTTTTAACTTTATCTACCGTTTTCTCCTGTCTTTAGTTGTGAGCTGCTGTTTTTTTAGTTTTCTGGGGCTGGCAACACTGTTTTTTTCTATCGGTCACGTCTGTGGTCACGTCAAAACTTCAAAATCTTCCAATTCAAAATCAAAACTCAAAAGTTTAAGAAAGTTTTAAAAAGTCAGTAAATTATAAAATTGTTGTAATGTTATGTAATCTTTATTATAACTAAAACTTAAGTTTTAAACTGTATTTAACATGAAAAAATATCATCTGAAGTTGTGAAGTTACCTATATGGTTCAATTTTATTCAACGATAATGCAGTGAAAACGCGCCATTGTTTAATGTTTGTGTGTGCAAAAAACAGAACATTAAAATCAGAATCCTTTCTAATAGGTATTTAAATCTTAAAGTGTTTGTTGTATTGATTTGTTCCTCTTTCACGCAGCAACGGTGCAAGTTCAACAGGCCTGTGTTCAGCAGTGTACTATTTAAAAGCTGGTACGGTACAAAAATAATTGATGTTGACGAAACATAACTAAAAGTACTTAGGAACGTGTTAGTGCAATGTTATCAGTTAGAATTTGAAAACAAAGGCTTTTGTATGGTTAGTGTGATAATAACAATTCTATTATTATACTGTGGGTTTGTAGATTTAAAACGACTTGTAAAGTGAAGCTTATCTTGTAGGATATTTTTTAATATAATAATAACTTTATTTCACATAAATTTACAAAAATGTTTTTTTTTAAATATTTGGACCCTACACTAGGTCTCGTAAGAGCCTGTATAGCAGGGTACAATTATTCAATGCTAAACAAGTAACACTATTAATAATACACTTATTTATACAGTCAGTAAAGTAAATAATATACAATATTTTTGTATTTTTGTGAAATTGTTTTTTATAATGTGCAAAGATATGAAATAATATACTTAAATAATGTACTTATATAACAATTGAAAATTAATATACATAAATAATATACTTTTAAATAATAGTTTGTTGTGTGTAAGTATTTTAATTCCTTTGTTCATCCACCTTCGAAAACTTGATTTACTGTTATCCATATCATTTTATTATTTCTAGTAGTTTTTCAGATTGTTCGTAGTCATCTTTATTTGTTTGTAGGCGAGCAGTGTATACTGATGTGTCTATATCAAGCAGAGTCGAAAAAATTACCACCTTACCGCAAAATATTTAAACACTCTTTAACTATGCAATTTGTATTGTTAAACATTATCTAAAGCATGTGTAAAACTTTTGTGGTAAGACAGTGTTTATCTGTCAAGGAAATTTTTGCCTTCATTATCCAAAGGTCCAGTCTGTTCTTAAATGTGTTTATAGTTCTTGCTGAGATTACATCCTCAGACAACCTGCTCCAATTGTAGGCAACTCTATTGCAGAGGATGTGGTGTATAGTGTTGATTTGTGATGGTGTAGGCTGCAAGTGGTTTGTTTAAGGAGTCATTTTAGGTATATTTGTATAATACTAGCTGACCCGGTGAACTTCATTTCATCAACTCAGAAACCTTTGGCTCATGCACAACAACTTTGCTAAAGATCATCACATGATCACTAAGCATTTCATTTACGATTCTATAAAGGACATACAGACAAACATTCATTTTTAAATATATAGATTTTTTACAATATTCGAATCTCAGAAACTGCTCTAACGATTTCAATGAATGTGGTATTTATGTAAAGTTTTTTGTTCTAAATATTTTTGTATGTATGGAATTCTCCAAAAAATTTGATTTTCTCAATAAATAAGAATTTTATTACACCATCTTGTGACAACCGCTTACATTAATTTGAAACCTATGATAATAACTGGGACCTTACTGTGTAAGCGCTCTGACGTTCGGTTTCGCTTTCCCTCCCGCTTGTTCTCGTGGCGCGAATAACTGGCGCAAGCAGGAGAAAAAGCGAAGCCGAAAGTCAGAGCGCTTACGCAGTAAGACCCAGGGGCCTTATCAGTTATAGTCATAGTAGAAAATACTATCGTCACATGCTCAGTTGAATATTTTTGTCCATGTTTGGGTAAACTTCAACCAACTTCATATTGTATGTACGTCAACTAAATACTTATTGAATTTAAAATTTCACTCGCGATAAAAATATTTATCTTTTAACATAGTTCTGTGATCTACGATATACTACTAGCTACCAGGCTGAGAGATACTAAGATCCAGTGCACTATAAAATGAAAATAAGATTGTATATTAGTATGATGGTAAATTTGTTTCGATATTTGAAGGAAGAGCCTAGATACCATGACACAGGTCACCCTAGTGTGTTTTGTGTTAACTTTTTTGAACAATAAAAGATTAATTTATTAATTTATTTACTCTCTCTAAATCTGGCAAAGCCATTGTTAATGTATGTAATATTTGCCCAATGCTTCTATTTTAGGAAGCAGTGCTCAAAATTACTAAAATAGATATGTATGAATTTGTTACTCAATATTTCTGTTTTATTATTTGAATTTGTATTATTTTGTATGGGCCCCGTTGCCCGAAATAAATGAAATTTATTTTATTTATTTATTTTTATATAATGTATCTAAATATATTGTTATATTATTAGGTAAAAATTAGTTAATAATTATATTAATATCAACAGTGTCACAAACTTTTTTATCTTGAGTACAGGAATTAGAAAAACACCATGAAAATAACAAAAGCGGTTAGAAAAGAAATAAGATGTTTGATTCGCACCAATATACGAGATAAACATCCAATAAGTATTGTGAATGAGGTCTGTCAGATGATCGGTACGCACCAACAGTACATAGACTTCATGAAACTAGGAGAAGAACACTTGCCGGTGTTTGGGGTCTTGCTTGAGGTAAGATTTTTTTATATATTTTACTACTGTAGGCGCGCGAGTAGAATGCAGAGCTTAGGAATGCGAATGTCTCCCCCCGCTATCCGCACGCCCAACCCGCCCAGGCGCGTGAGGTGGGGCGTGCGGATAGCGGGGGGAGATGCTCCCGCTCTTTACCTCAGACCCCGACTGCATTCAACTCGCGCGCTATCTGTAGCTGACCTGGTGAACTTCACCTCACTAACTGTCAACTGTCAATGACAACTTTTACATGCAGAAACGTTTTGTATGGGAAAATTTAATTTAATTAAATTTATTTATCATGGAACTTTTTTAAATTTTCTCACCGTTTAAATTAGCCCAATTGGTCCAACCATTCTTAAGTTTTAGCGAGACTAACAACCACAATTCATTTTTATATTTATACAGGGTTATTTCTAATCAAGTAGGATCCTTTTAGGGGCTTATTCTGTACATCAAAACTAACAACTTTTGTTCTGCTACTTTTGTCAAAACTAAAAAAAACAGCTGTTCCATACATTTTGTCCAGAGTGAACAATATTTTTTTTAAGAATTAATAAAAGTTGTTAGTTAGTACATAGTACCAAATAAGCCCCTAAAAGGATGCTAATTGATTAGAAATAACCCTGTATATATCCTTACATAGTATAAAATAAAGTCGCTTTTTTTTTACGTTTGTTTGTTTGTTTGTTTGTTTGTTTGTCTGTATGCTTAAATCTTTAAAACTACGCAACGGATTTTGATGCGGTTTTTTTTAATGGATAGAGTGATTCAAGAGGAAGGTTTATATGTATAAAAATTCCCGAAATTCCCACGGGAACGGGCACAACGCGGGTAAAACCGCGGGGCGCTGCTAGAATTAGTATACAATGGACATCGTTAGTCATCAGATGGGTAAACGCAGGTGGCCCGGCTTCTCAAATCTTAGGGCTCAGTTGTTTTAAACCATTTTACTACCGAGTTTGGTGTAAAAATTCTGACACTTTTTGCCCTGATGCCGGGGCACGAGAATACGGCATCGGTATCCCCTGCCTGTAGTAAGAGCCTACTAAAAGGGGACCCCTGGGCTCGTGGGTGGTCAGAGTTGGGGCTCCGGCCACCCACCCAAGCGGGCCCGAGGAGGACGACAGCGTGTGTGGCAACGCTGTCGTAGAGGACCGCACAAGCCTGGCTCTTGCCAGGTGAGTAGGCACACAAAGTGCTGGGAGCACCGGTGCGTTCCTTTTGGAGATCCCGGAGCTCCTAAGAAGGCACAAAGGCTGGCCACCGAGGGGGTTTTAGTGGGTACAAACCCCACATAACCCTACTGAACCCTAATGCAGTTAGGGCATCTTCAGAAGATTTCCCCCTCGTAAAAAAAAAAGGGCAAGCCACCCAGCTTATACAAACTTACTAAAAAAAAAATAAGAAAATATATATGAAACACATAGTTGGAAGGAAGGATGGCCAAAAAAAGGCGTAAAGTTTTCGATGTAGGACAACAACCGACCAGGCAGACTGATAAAGAAACACCTAATCAAACTACACTATCAGCGCTACATTTAAAAGGTGTAGGTGACCATGAGTAGCATTACTCTAAAATTTCACTGTGTCCTACTCTGATCCATACCAAATGCTTTGTCAGTGCTAAAAATTATTCGTACCGCCAGGGAATGCAACAGTCTTCCTGCTTTCCTATTTCCTAAGAGATATAATCTAAAGCTTTTCCAGATCAGAGTGAATAGGTATCTACTAGGTCTACGTGCTTCATCTTCGACCACAACGTTGCTTACCATCAGGCGAGTTAGTGGTCAAACGTGGTATTTGCGTTAAAAAAAGTGCTATTGAACGTTTTCTGACGCTGGTCCTGTCCTATATAATTAAGTCTATGCATCTGAGTTATTTATAAATACAATGATGTCCTATTAGTCACAGAGGTTTCTTTAGTGTTATATAAGCATGTTTTCTTTGTTTTTAAGATAAGGCATGAATAGTTGCTCCTTTATTCCAGTATGTGGGACACATCTGCATTTTACCCAACTGTACAAGAAGGGTAATGATATTTTTGTAACGTATTAAGTTTTTTTTCGATCTGACCAGTTGAGCTACAGTTGATACATTATACCATTAGCTATTGCTATCATTAGTCATTTAAATCATTAGTTATCATAGTGGTCATTCTATGCACAAAATTGCATCTACTGATATTAGTCTTTAGTTTTTGGTTGATTAACTATCATAGTTATTTTTTACCTCGTCAACACTTTATTAATGGTCACAAACCTAGTTTTCGTTGATAAGTACTTACTTATCATGATGAATAGGTACTTACTCATCATGAGTTCACGAAAACTAGGTTTGCGACCATGAAGTCATCAGAATCTGTAGATGGCAGGAAACCTAAGTATGTACAGTCGAACCTGGCTAACTGAGAACTGGATAAGTGAGAAACCTCTATAAGAGAGAGTAATTGCCAGGTCCCGTCATTTTACCCCTCAAATACCTCTATAAGTGAGAATAAGATGGCGGTCCCTTCAACTCTCTCTTATCCAGGTTTGACTGTATTTGAATTTAACACACTGTAATTTTAGCAAAGTATGAAATGTATGTGTAAGAATCAGGTAATAATGCAAGTAAAACAACGATAGAAGCACGAAGCAGATTATTATGGCTAAAACAGAAAAATTAGTGAGCTGAATTTTCATTTTTCATACAACTTTTTTGTACCATTTAAAAAAAAGGAAGGAATGGAAGGAATTGTGGGAGACCTTTGCCCAGCTGTGGGACAGTAGGTACAGGATAAATAAAAAATAATAATGGAGGGATGAATATTATAAATTAAATATTTTTGAAAAGCCCAGAAAACAAGGTTTCCAAAGGTGTATATAAATTATCTTGGTTAGATTTTTCTTTGAATAATATACCATTTGTGAGTCTCCTTTGATTTTACTTAACAAAGGGCACAGACCCTGGAGTCTACGGTTAGTAATTTTACACTAAAAAAATTAACTCACTGACCTATACGTTGTACCATAAGCATCATAGGGGCCGTTCAAGTATTACGGATGAACTGTAGGGGGGCGGAGGGGTTTATCCCTTGCTAATTTTTGATGACATGGGGGGTGGGGGGTCTAGATGGTGATTACGTCAGCAATAGTCATTTATTTCTTTACTCATATGTGTAATAAAGTACATACTCAATCCTAAATCTATATTCTTATTTCTAGAATTAAATCATGAATAAAAAAAAAGAAAAATCCAAAAAGGTACCCCAAATAGATAACCAATGTTTGCGTAAGAATTTAAGAGCCTTGCTTACTTTTGCTGACAAGGGGGGAAGGGGGGTAAATAATTGTAATAAGTCTGCTTACGTAATACTTGAACGGCCCCATACCACAAAAGTTTTACGCACTCTTAAGACAAAGTTTAATTGTACAAATTGTACGGTTAAACAGTGTTTAAAGCGTGTTTAAATCATTTGTGGTAAGGTGGTAAGTTTTTTGAAAAGTTTTATTTTTTGGTTTCAGGTAGCGGACCTGACGTTCGAAGGGTGGGGGCACAGCAAGCGTGAAGCGCGCGCCGCCGCGGCCCGCGCGTGCCTTTCCGCGCTACTGGCGCGAGCGGGCCGCGTGTTGGCCAGCGGTGACACTAACAACGACTTCACCCAAGATGTGCTGCCGAAGAATAATGATACGAGTAAGAGTAAGTATTATGGTTATAACCTATTCTGTTAAAAAATAAAAAAGAAGACAAATGATTGTAACCTATTCCGTAAAATTAGAATAAAATAAAAAAACCCTGCATATTCAAAAGTAGGGACAGCCCGCGGGACCGATCTATGCATAGAAAAAATCTTTTTAGGTTTGACAATAAAAATATTTGTAAAATATGTAGTCGTACGTAGAAAAATCGTCATTCATTTGGTCGGTCTGAGATATGAATAAAGCGTGAAGCGCGCGCCGCCGCGGCCCGCGTGTGCCTTTCCGCGCTACTGGCGCGAGCGGGCCGCGTGTTGGCCAGCGGTGACACTAACAACGACTTCATCCAAGATGTGCTGCCGAAGAATAATGATACGAGTAAGAGTAAGTATTATGATTAAAAACTATTCTGTTAAAAAAAGCCCGCGGGCCCGGCCTATGCACCGAAAAAACCTTATTAATATATGTTTGACAATAAAAAGATTATACAATATTTATTCGTGCGTAGAAAAATCGTCATTCATTGTGTCGTCGGTCTTGCGATATGAATAAAGCGTGAAGCGCGCGCCGCCGCGGCCCGCGCGGGTCTCTGCGCTTGTGGCGCGAGCGGGCCGCGTATTGGCTAGCGGTGACATTAACAATGACTTCACTCAGGATGTGCTGCCGAAAAATAATGATACTAATTAGTAAATTTACCCATTTTTGAAGGATATAACACCCCCGATTTTCAATAATAACAGAAGATGAAAAAAATCCATTGTTTGATGGACCTGTGTACCAAGTTTCGTCTAGATTCGTTAAAAAATGCGACCTTTAGAGAAAATTCAACATCCGGACCGAGGAAAGCGAAATCGTCGTTCCGAAGCATAGATCTCGTTTCGCTTTGGTCTTGAAATATCAGCATCGTCGTCGTAATTTCAAATATACACATGCAGCGGCCCGCGCGTGCCTTTCTGTGCTTCTGGCGCGAGCGGGCCGCGTGTTGGCCAGCGGTGACACTAACAATTACTTCACTCACAATGAAAAATAATGATACTAGTATTTATATTCCCCCGTTTTTGAAGGATACACCCCCGCCATGAAAAATCGCCGACGATGAAAAAATATCCACAGGGTCATCTGCTTACCCTGTACTGTACTGACTGTAAGTCGAAAGGAGGTGGTTCAGACCATCTTTTTTTTTTTTTTTTTTTTTTTTTTTATTCTGAATAGGTTTGCGTTTGACCACATACTGCCTGTTGTTGAGCAGATATGCGGTCTAGGTTGTAGCACGCTTACCTAGAAGATACCTATTTACTCGGGATTTGAAGACGCCCACATTGTACTTTAGCGGGAAGACAGACCCAGGCAAAGCGTTCCACATTCACATCATGATGTACAACTTTTACTATGGGGCCAACCCAAATTACGAGAGAAATAATCGGCCAAGCACGAGTCGGACTCGCGCACGGAGGGCCGTACAAACAAACAATAACACTTTATTAGACAACCACATAAAGAATAAATTACAGGGACAAAAACAATACAATTTAGGTTTCTAAGGGGCGGCCTTATCGCTTTAAGCGATTTCTTCCAGGCAACCAAGCACGTACTGTATGGGAGCCACCCTTAAATATTTATTTTATTTTAATTTTATTGTTTACTAGCAGCGCCCCGTGGTTTTACCCGCGTTGTGCCCGTTCCCGTGGGAATTTCGGGAATTTTTATACATATAAACCTTCCTCTTGAATCACTCTATCCATTAAAAAAAACCGCATCAAAATCCGTTGCGTAGTTAGATTTAAGCATACAGACAAACAAACAAACGAAAATAGCGACTTTATTTTATACTATGTAAGGATTATTGAAGTTAATATAAAACTGAATATTCTGTGAAAATTTCAAGCATCTACCTGTTACCATTATTAATATAGAGCGAAAAACGTCTAAAAATCAGGTTTGTTGTATAGGAGCCCCCCTTAAATAATTATTTTATTCTCTTTTTAGTATTTGTTGTTATAGCGGCAATAGAAATACATCATCTGTGAAAATTTCAGCTGCCTAGCTATCATGGTTCATGAGATACAGCCCGGTGACAGACAGACAGACAGACAGACAGACAGACGGACATCGAAGTCTTAGTAATAGGGTCCCGTTTTTCGCTTTGGGTACGGAACCCTAAAAAACAGCTGTTCTATAAAAAATTGCAACTCGGAATCGGCAAACTTGTTGAACTGCTGATTTTTTTCTCAAATTTCGGCTTATTATTGAGAAAGCAGATAACCCTTTATATACAGGGTTATTTCTAATCAATCAGCATCCTTTTAGGGGCTTATTCTGTACCTACATCAAAACTAACAACTTTTGTTCTGCGACTTTTGCCTAAGCTAAAAAAAAAAATTAGTTGTTCCATAAAAAAATATCGTTCAACCGCGACAAAATGTATGGAACAGCTGATATTTTTTTTAGCGTTTTGTCAAAAGTTGTTAGTTTTGATGTACAGTATAAGCCCTTATGAGGATGCTAATTGTTTAGAAATAACCCTGTTTACTTTATGATAAATATAATCATCGCGTAAATCCTAAATTGTATGTTTAAGATAATGTAAATATGTTTAAGATCAGTTCAGTTTGGTGAGAAATAAATGTTTCTGCTTAAATAAAATAAATAAATATTTAAGGGGGGCTCCCATACAACAAACCTGAATTTTTAAACGTTTTTCGCTCTATATTAATAATGGTACCAGGTAGATGCTTGAAATTTTCACAGAATAATTAGTTTTATATTCCCTTCAATAATAAATAATAAAATAAATATTTAAGGGGGGCTCCCATACAGTACGGAACCCTCCGTGCGCGAGTCCGACTCGTACTTGGCCGATTATTAACATATATTTCTTCAGTGTTTGTTTTTTTTAAATTACAGCGCCTGCATTCCAATATACGGAGAAACTGCCAGTTGAAAAGAAAATGGAAGTGTCTTCCAGTCCTGGTAAGTAGCATCATAGATAGATCAACTCTTTATTGCCACACCAAGACTTAAATAAACTAGGAAAACTTATACTAGAAATTTATTACGATTGTAACACTAAAATAGAGTCATTTTAATAGGTAACATTTGAGAGTTCATTTATGCAAAGAATAATTGTATAAATTAAAAATTTAAAAAATCCCCGACACATTTACAACCATTTTGGGCACATTTGTAGAATTTTGGTTCTTCCATCCCCACTTTAACCCACCATAACTCTTAAACGGCTCAATCGATTTTTATAAAACATACATAGCTAAGAACACTCTCGATTAAGTCTCCTTTCATCAAAAAAAAAAAAACTAAACTGAAATCGGTTCAGTGGTTCGGGCGCTATGATGCCACAGACAGACAGACAGACAGATAAACAGACACGTCAAACTTATAACACCCCTCTTTTGCGTCGGGGGTTAAAAATATACCTTACACTAAAGGAATAAAACTCCAAGACGTCTTTGAGAACACTTATCGGTCGTCGTCAATATTGTTTTAATGAGTTTAAGTGAAAAATATACCAGGTATATTTTTCACTTGTTTTAGTTTAAAATATACCTTACAGGTATATTTTTCACTTGTTTTAGTTTAAGTGAAAAATATACCTTACAGGTATATTTTTCACTTGTTTTAGTTTAAGTGAAAAATATACCTTACAGGTATATTTTTCACTTGTTTTAGTTTAAGTGAAAAATATACCTTACAGGTATATTTGTCACTTGTTTTAGTTTAAGTGAAAAATATACCTTACAGGTATATTTTTCTCCACTCCTATTTGACTCCACTTTAGTTGTGTTACAATCGGCGGCCTTATCGCTAAAAATCAATTTCTTCCAGGCAACCGTTATCGTCATAGCAATGCTAGTATTTCTCCGCCTTCGTAGACTTCGCATCTGTTTAACTGAATCTTCATGAGCCTATAGCCTCGACTCGCTCTTGACCGATTTCGTTTTTGACTCTCAAACCTTGTTAGGATTTAGATATTATACAATCTTGCAAATATTATCGAAATCGGCTGATACTTAGCGCTACAAAAAGTTCCCTCCTCTTTGGAGGAAACACCAATCAAAAATTGCCGACGACAAATAAATCTGCCTTAATCAATAAAATATAAAGAGTCATAGGTATTAAACGGAATACCTTTTAAGGGCGGGTCTAGTACATCTAGACAAACTACTTTTGTTCTACGACTTTTGAAAATTCGCAAAAAAAAAAATTCGCTTCTCCATACATTTTGCCGCGCGTTGACGAAGTTTTTGTGTGAAAAAGCTGATTTTTTCTTCGTGATTCTCCAAAAGTCCTAGAACAAAAGTTGTTTGTCTAGATGTACTAGACCCGCCCTTAAAAGGTATTGCGTTTAATACTTACGACCCTGTATAAAACCAGTATATTAAGTTTTGTCGAGATCGGTTGAAAAATGCGATCTGTAAATGAAAACCAACACCGGGATAGACGAAAGCAGAATTGTCGTTTTTAAAGCGGAGAACTTTATTTACGCTCGATAAATAAATATAAATTACTAGCTTTTACCCGCGGCTTCGCCCGCGTTATATTTTGATTTTGGCTAATGTTTATGTCGGCTGCGAAACCTAACCTAAGCGACAAACATCAGAATACCTTAGAGGAATGCTTTTGTAGGTTAAGTTACGGTTGAAGTGTATATACAACCCCCCTGTGTATTCCCGCCTTGTCGTGGCGGGGGAGGTCTAAGGCAGCTGAAAAGGCGGCGCTCGAAGTCTCCCTCTTCTTTGGGTCTTTCCCCCAAAGCAGCTTAGAGGCCGGCACTCGTTGTTCAGCCGCTTTTAACTAAAGCAGCTGAGAGGATGGCCGGTAGGTTGCCTGCCTTATGAAGAGTGATGCTTCTGAGGCGGGCTGCAGTGCCGCTCTTGCCACGCTGCAGCCGAGGATTAGGGGCTGCGGTGGGATGGAACTGGTTGTGTGGGTGCCGCCACCTACCCTACCTTCCGCTAGGCCGTCAACCTGTTGGCAGACGCAGTGGGGCTGCAGGGGAAGAGAAGTGTCAGTATCGCGATGGCCGTTCTCACTGCCCTCTGCAGTTGAAAAGGCGGGCGCTGGGCTACTATGACTGACCCGTTGCACTGGGACCAGGGCGTTGGAATGCTGTCCGACGCTCAGTGCTGGTTAGTCCCGAGTGGTGGATGACGATGTGTCTTGTGCTCCGAAACACTCCGTCATTATTGCGGGAGCGCAAGCTCCGTTATGGAGCCCGAGTCTGGGCTAGCGCTGTTGAGTGCCGCGAAGGAGTGCGAAAAATGTAGGAACGTCCTAAACTTGAAATGACAGGTTATTTCTGGCGTTTAGACGGCTGCTACCGCGGCCCGCTCGCTAAGTTTTTATCCTATCCTACGGGGACTCTTAAAGTTTTTGGGATAAAAAGTGGCCTATGTCACTTTTCGTCTTTCAAACTATATTCATGCAATAAGCCAAGGCAATCCGTTGCTCCGTTGCTGAGAAAAAGTTATTGTCTTATCCTACGGGAACCGCAATTTTTTCGGAATGAGAAGTATCCTATGTCACTTTCCGTCTTCCAAACTATGCCCACCCCAAAAATCAAGTCAATCCGTTGCTCCATTGCTGAGAAACAGTTATTGTCCTATCCCATGGGAATCACGAATTTTCTCGGGATAAAGAAGTATCCTATTATCACTTTCTGTCTTTTAAACCATAGGTATCCATACCAAAAATCAAGTCAATCTTTTGCTCCGTTGCCGCGTCAAAGAGGAACAAACCAACAAACTTTTCGGATTGATAATATTAAAGTAGGTATGCTGATTCTGTACCATAAAGGTAGAATAAAGAAACATGTTAAACCTCTAATGATAGTAGATTTATAAATATTTTTAATGTCAGACAAAATGACGGCCTGGTATTTAAACGTCATAGTAACATGTGGCATGCAGAGCGAAAAAAACATTTTATCTAATTTTAATGTCAGTTCATTTTCAATCCATACTTTATTTCCTCTTCAAGGGGACATAATGGTGGAAAAACAATTTGTCCCCTTGCCATGCTACCTGTGATTTATAAAAGTCTGCAGACAATGTCACCTGTCATCTAATTACGTTTCGCTGTGACGTTTCATTAATCCATATTAGCGTCATAGATGAATTAATCACTTAGCGTCTTTGTGATAGTGGCGACAGTTTTGCTTTCGATAGTTTTTGTCCTGTCCTACAGGAACTATGCAATTTTTTGCTTAACGTCTAACGCTTAGCATCTAAAATTCGACGCGCTAGGTTTTGCTCTTGAGTCTCAGCAGTTCTTTGCGCTGCGTGATGCTCGGCATCTAAAAGTCGCCGCGCTTGACTTTCTCCTTAAGTCTCAGCATCTCTCTGAGCTGCGTGACGCTCAGCATCTAAAATTCGACGCGCTTGGTTTTTTGCTCTTGAGTCTCAGCAGTTCTTTGCGCTGCGTGATGCTCAGCATCTAAAAGTCGCCGCGCTTGACTTTCAACTTCAGTCTCAGCAGCTCTCTGAGCTGCGTGACGCTCAGCATCTAAAATTCGACGCGCTTGGTTTTGCTCTTGAGTCTCAGCAGCTCTTTGAGATGCGTGGCGCTCGGCATCTAATGTCAAACGCGTTAAAGTGTGCTCTTCAGACTCTTGGCTTCTAGCAATTTTCTTTACGCGAGCTCCGCTAGAACTACGCGCTAGATTCGATTTGCGTTTTGTAGGCTACCTATTAGAATGAAAACTACGTAATTAAACTGAAAAAATACATGTAACCTTCTCTAAAGTTTACAGGAAAAGTTTGATTGACTTTGACATTTGCAACTTGAGCAGCCTTGAATGGGCATTGGGCATAGAGAATGTAATTTGGAAAGTCAAGATGCAAATTACCATTTGTCATGGTAAAATATAAGTTTTTTCTTCTAAGATTCTAGCCAATGCGTTATCATCCCCCCTTTTCAACCCTTTAAAACTATTTTTTCGAATCAAAAAGTAGCCTATGTCCTTTCTCAGGCTCTAGACTATCTGTGTACCAAATTTTATTCAAATCGGTTCAGTAGTTTTAGCGTGAAAGCGCGACAGACAGACAGAGTTACTTTCGCATTTATAATATTATAGTATATAGTATATATAGTATATATAGTATATAGTATATAGTATATAGTATATAGTATATAGTAAGGATTTGACACTGTTTGATATAGGCATATCAGCATAAACAGCAAACAGCAACTGGAAACAGCATTGTTTGTAAAAAATAATCCAAAATTGTTCTCAGCGCTTTTAGACTCTGTAATCAGAAACCGTAGAGATTGTAACCGATTGCGTATCTGTCCTTCTAAGACAACCCTCTTGAACAAAAGCATAATGTGTATGGGTCCAGTAATATTTAATAAAATACCCAAGTCAATAAGAGACCAGAAATATGACAAATTTAAACAGCAATTAAAGAATCTTTTAGTCGACAAATGTTATTATAAGATACAAGACTTTTTAAATGACAAATTGTAATGTTGATTATAATGAAATGATAAATTCAACAATTTTATAATAATAATATTGACTTGGATAACTATAACTATAATTTTGCTCGTCATTATTTTTGACATTTTTAATATTTTGTAATTTTGCAATTGGATTGTAATATTTGACATTTAAGTAGGTTGTTTATACTCGTTTTTTGACATTTTTAATACCTATTTCAAATAATTTGTACTTTATTTGTGACATTTGACATTGTATTTCATTCGTGTAATTGATACCTAAGTGCCTACTTATTTCTAGTTAAGATACAACATCTTATGATATTGCACGCCCGTTATGGGTCCACTATTGGAACTATTATATTTATTTGTAAGAACATTCATTGTACATAGTGATGCAATAAACGTTTGTGATTTCTGAAAAAAAAAAATGCTGCTCGTCTATAAATAGGGCAAAAGGTCAAATTTTCATTTATTTACCTCAGACAGAATGTTGTGAACAAACAAGTGAAGCCGGCAAAACTACGCCTCGCCGTGTACAGTACTAGGTAGCAGTATGCTTCTGCCGGCGCTCCCGGAGTGCAACCTCGTGTCTTTTTTTCATATTTTTAGGGTTCCGTACCCAAAGGGTAAAAACGGAACCTTATTACTAAGACTCCGCTGTTCGTCTGTCTCCAGGCTGTATCTCAGGAACCGCTATAGTTAGAAAGCTGAAATTTTCACAGGTGATGTATTTCTGTTGCCGCTATAACAACAAATAAATGGATAAAAATAATATTTAAGGGGGGCTCCCATACAAAAAAAACATTTTTTTTTGCCGTTTTTCGCTCGATTTCAATAATGGTAACAGGTAGATGATTGAAATATTAACAAAATATTTAGCTGCATGTCTACTTTAATAATAAATAGTCAATTTTTTTTATATTTCGAATAGGTTTGCGTTTGACTACACACTGCAGATATGCGGTCTAGGATGTAGCACGCTTACCTAGAAGATACCTATTTACTCGGGATTTGAAGACACCTACATTGTACTTAAGCGGGAAGACAGACTCAGGCAAAGCGTTCCACATTCTGGCAGTTCGTACGAGGAATGTGGACTCGAAACCCTTGGTCTAATGCGTGGGATGTCCACCATAAAAGGGTGGCGCTTTGGTCGCGTCTGTCTAGCCGTAGGTGCGATAGAAGAAAGGGGCAGGTGGGACCAGATTGTGCAACTTCTGGGCGCACTCTCCGAAGTGTATCCGATTGAAGGCTGACAGACACGCCACGCTACGTCGATGCTCGAGACTCTGCAGCTTCGACTCGGTCAGAGTTTCGTTGCCTATCAGCCTCCTGGCTCGCCTTTCAATGGACTCTAAAGCCTCCAGCTGGTATTTGGCATAAATTAAAATAAAATATATATTTAAAGGGGGCTCCCATACAGTACGGAACCCTTTATGCGCGAGTTCGACTCTAACTTGGCAATTTTTTTAGATACATATTTGTATTGTTTTCCCAGCGTCTCCAGCGCCCACCAACGAGGAATGCGCCTCCTCTGCGCTATTCGGAACGGCGCAGATTTCGGCTTCGTTCGCCAAAAGTCCCATCAATTTGCTGTACGAGAACTATCCAGGTCTCAACTTTACTTGCACTTTTGGAGATGGCTCACCGCTTGTTGGACCACAAGGTGAGCAAATATTAAAAAAATAAATATTAAGTGACACAAATGTAACGTAGGTGACACAAATGTAAGGTAGGTGACACAAATGTAACGTAGGTGACACAACAGTAACGTAGGTGACATAAATGTAACGTAGATGACACAAAAGTAACGTAGGTGACACAAATGTAACGTAGGTGACACAAAAGTAACGTAGGTGACACAAATGTAACGTAGGTGACACAAAAGTAACGTAGCTGACACAAAGTAACGTAGGTGACACAAAGGTATCGTAGGTGACACTAAAGTAAAACAAGTGACAACAAGTGATATTCGGAACGGCGCAGATTTCGGCTCCATTCGCCAAAAAGCCCCATCAATTTGCTGTACGAGAACTATCCAGGACTCAACTTTACTTGCACTTTTGGAGATGGCTCACCGCTTGTTGGACCACAAGGTGAGCAAATATTAAAAAAATAAATATTAAGTGACACAAATGTAACGTAGGTGACACAGATGTAACATAGGTGACACAAATGTAACGTAGGTGACACAAATGTAACGTAGGTGACACAACAGAAACGTAGGTGACATAAATGTAACGTAGATGACACAAAAGTAACGTAGGTGACACAAATGTAACGTAGGTGACACAAAAGTAACGTAGCTGACACAAAGTAACGTAGATAACACAAAAGTACCGTAGGTGACACAAAAGTAAAACAAGTGACACAAAAGTAACACTAAAGTAAAACAAGTGACAACAAGTGATATTCAGAACGGCGCAGATTTCGGCTTCGTTCGCCAAAAAGCCCCATCAATTTGCTGTACGAGAACTATCCAGGACTCAACTTTACTTGCACTTTTGAAAATGGCTCGCCGCTTGTAGGACCACAAGATGAGTTAGTATAAAAAAATAACACAGACGACACAAAGAATTAAACATGTGGCATAAAGTAATATAAGTGACACAAAAGTAACGTAGGTGACACAAAAGTAAAGTAGGTGACAAAAGTAACGTAAGCAACACAAAAGTAACGTAAGTGATACAAAAGTAACATAGTTGGCACAAAAGTAAGTGACACAAAAGTAACATAGTTGGTAAAAAAGTGACACATAAGTAACACACGTGATACAAAAGTAAAATAGGTGACACATAAGTAACGTAGGTGATAAAAAAGTAACACGTGAGGCACAAAAGTATCTTAAGTGATACAAAAGTAACAAGTGTGATAGAAAAGTACCTAGCATAAGTGACCCACAGACGGCTTAAAAACTGACACCAGGGCTAGCTACCCGGCCTAAACGTACTTAATTATCTATGAATTGATAAAGTATGTTCGTTTTTGTTGCAGCACCACTTCAGCTGAGCCACAGCATGCGGTTCAAAGTCGTCTGTCAAATCAAAGATCAGATTTATGAAGGATATGGTAAGCTTTAATATTTAAGTATAAGCATAAGTACTATAGGCAGTATAACAAAATAATAACGGTATTAACAAGTATTATATTGAAACAACCCTTTTTTTTAAATAAATAAATAAATATTAGAGGACATCTTACACACGGTCTCTGACCCCAAACTAAGCAAAGCTTGTGATATGGCTGCCAGAGACTGATATACTACATAGACATATTTTTAAGTACATACATATATAGATAGTAACTAAATAACACCCAGACACAGAGCAAACACCTATGTTCATCACATAAATGTTTGCCCTGGGTGGGGATCGAACCCACGCCTCTTTGATCCAGAAGTCAGGGTCACTAACCACTGAGCCACCGAGGCAGTCAATAAAAACAATTTTTTATTGAACAAGTATTCGCCAAGACGAATCAAACGAGCCGAAACTCGACAGGGTTGCGTTGTTTCATTACAGAGTTCCTGTGACCACCTTCCAGCTCCATCATCAGACCCTGGTTACCATTCAAAGACAAACTACTCGCCAAGACCATTCAAATGAACCCAAACTCGATGAGGTTGTGTCGTTTCATTGCGAAGTTCCTTTGGCCACCTTCCAGCTCCATCATCAGACCAGCTCCATGTCATCATAATATTGCATTGTCACGCGATATAC
Source organism: Hypomecis atomaria (assembly GCA_964007245.1). Classification (NCBI taxonomy): domain Eukaryota; kingdom Metazoa; phylum Arthropoda; class Insecta; order Lepidoptera; family Geometridae; genus Hypomecis; species Hypomecis atomaria. The sequence continues at coordinate 10,444,619 of OZ023310.1, forward strand.
ACATGTATGCAAAAATTTCATCTCAATCGGTAACCTGGAAGTGGATCAAATGTAACTTGCAATATTTGATTACAGACTGACAGACATACCAACAGGACGGGTGAATCTAAATAAAAGCTTTTTTTCAACAGGCTCCAGCAAGAAGCTAGCCAAGCTGGCAGCCGCGCGCGCCGCTTTAGCCGTATTGAAAGAGGGCACAGCGGAGCCCCGCGCGGCCCCCACGCCCTACGGAGCCCTGCCGCAAGTTTTAGCTGACCACGTCGCCAAGTTAGTAATACAGTCACCCAGTTAGTAAGATAGTCGCTATGTTAAATAATAATATTGAAAGAGGGCAGTAGGGCCCCCACGCCCTACTGAGCCCTGCCGCAAGTTTTAGCTGACCACGTCGCCAAGTTAGTAATATAGTCACCCAGTTAATAAGATAGTCGCCATCGGAGCCCTGCCGCAAGTGTTAGCCGACCACGTCGCCAAGTTAGTAATATAGTCGCCATGTTAAATAATAATATTGAAAGGGCACAGAGGAGCCCCCACGCCCTACGGAGCCCTGCCGCAAGTGTTAGCCGACCACGTCGCCAAGTTAGTAATATAGTCGCCATGTTAAATAATAATATTGAAAGGGCACAGAGGAGCCCCCACGCCCTACGGAGCCCTGCCGCAAGTTTTAGCTGACTACGTCGCCAAGTTAGTAATATAGTCGCCATGTTAAATAATAATATTGAAAGGGCACAGAGGAGCCCCCACGCCCTACGGAGCCCTGCCGCAAGTTTTAGCTGACCACGTCGCCAAGTCAGTAATTTAGTCACCCAGTTAGTAAGATAGTCGCCATGTTAAATGATAATATTGAAAGGGCACAGAGTTTTTTTTATAAAGGGCAGTTTTTTTAATAAAGAAACAGAGGCCCCCACGCCCTACGGAGCCCTGCTGCAAGTTTTAGCTGACCACATCGCCAAGTTAGTAATATAGTCGCCATGTTAAATAATAATATTGAAAGGCTGTTAACTGTAAAAAGGCTGTACAAGTTTTAGCTGACCACGTCGCCAAGTTAGTAATATAATCATTAAGGAGTTGATGCACTTGATGTGATGCTTGTCACACAACAATCATAACAAACTAATATAATAATTGACATTACGTACCTACTAGGAATATTATTTGATGTAATTATATGACGTGTATTAAAGTGTATCAATAAATAGCTATGTGAAATAGCTTTGTCAAATTATCATATTATCTTAGAACCCTCTCTTATGATGAAACGGAAGACTTACTTAGAATAATTAGCTAAATAGGCGTTCATGGTATCTCATCTGTCGTGCACACACACACACACACCACACACACACACCACACACACACACCACACACACACACCACACACACACACCACACACACACAGTTACTTCTACTGACGCAATGAGCCGCACCGAATTATGAAAATACTTAACTTTATTGTGTAAATAACTTAATTAAATTCTTGTTTATTTTGTATGTTTTATGTTTAGCAGTAAGGTTAAATGTAATGATTAATGAAATAAAATTATTCTTAAATTATTCTTATAAATAAGTATGAGTATCTGGCTGTGTGTTTTCAAAATAATAATAATAATAATCGTTTATTTACAAAAATATTTTTACAAATTCATTATGACACTAAGAGTATACACACTTAAATTTAGGAGAAATCCATCAAAAGTCCTGCAGAGCCTACACTGAGAAATCATCTCGTGTGTTTGATTTTAAACTTGTTTTTCAGGATAGTGAATGAGAAGTTCAACGAGCTGATGAAACATGATCTTGTTCACTCCAAGAGGAAGGTGCTGGCCGGCATCGTCATCACTATCGAAGATAAAATCGAAGGATCCAAGGTAAAACCTAGTTTTTAAACCCTGTTGAAAAAAAAAGTTGTTTTATCTTTTTATTACAAGCTTATATTTAACTAGCTACCCGCCCCGGCTTCGCACAGGTGTATTATACATATAAACATTCCTCTTGAATCACTCGTATCTATTGAAAAAAAACGCATCAAAATCCGTTGCGTAGTTTTAAAGATATGATTAAAGCATACATGGGGACATACAGCGGGAAGCGACTTTGGAAGTTCGGGTAGAATCTTGCAAGTTAAATTTGACCTACTTCCCGGTTTCCGATTGAGCTGAAATATTGCACGCATATGTACATCGCGTGACATTGCAATAATATGGTACCATGGAGCTGATCTGATGATGGAGTCGGAAGGTGGTCATAGGAACTCTTGAACTAAACAAATTAGACCCGTCGTGTTTGGGCTCGGTTTACTTGTCAGGATCGCTCAATTCGCAAGATTTTTAAAAAGTTATATTTTTATAATAAATTATTTATCGCGAAGTCCACGCTTGCTCTTCAAATCGCCTAGTAGTTTTTAGAGTTCCGTACCCAAAGGGAAAAACGGGACCCTATTACTAAGACTTCGATGTCCGTCTGTCCGTCTGTCTGTCTGTCACCGGTTTGTATCTCATTAACCATGATAGCTAGGCAGCTGAAATTTTCACAGATGATGTATTTCTGTTGCCGCTATAACAACAAATACTAAAAACAAAATAAAATAAATATTTAAGGGGGGCTCCCACACAACAAATCTGATTTTTTAGACGTTTTTCACTCTATATTAATAATGGTAACAGGTAGATGCTCGAAATTTTCACAGAATATTTAATTTTATATTCACTTCAATAATAAATAATAAAATTAAAATAAAATAAATATTTAATGGGGGCTCCCATACAGTACGGAACCCTCCGTGCGCGAGTCCGACTCGTACTTGGCGGATTATTTGTATGAATACAGTTTAAAGGTGTCAGAAGAGAAGTGTCATAGGCTACAGTTTCATTTTAGAGTTCATGTTAGAGTCACCAGGCTGTATCTCATGAACCGTGATAGCTATAACGTTGAATTTTATTTTAGTTGACCTGTATTGTCCCACTGCTGGACAAAGGTCTCAAGGCTATTCTTTCAGCCCGGAAAAACATTCAAAAGAAGTTTCTTATGGGATAGCACAAGAACCAAAAATCACGCGGGTGAATAATAAAAATCGGCCAAGTGCGAGTCGGACTCGCGCACGAAGGGTTCCGTACCGTGTTGGAGCCCTTTTAGGCCCATTTCTCTTGTCATTATTAATAGCGAGCAAAAAAACTCCTAAAATCACGTTTGTTGTATGGAGCCCTGTTAAATATTGTATTCTGTTTTTAGTATTTGTTGTCATAGCGGCAATAGAAATACTTCATCTGTGAAAATTTCAGCTGCCTAGCTATTACGGTTCATGAGATACAGCCTGGTGACTGACAGACAGACGGACATCAAAGTCTTAGTAATAGGGTCCCGTTTTTACCTTTTGGGTACGGAACCCTAAAAAGTGATAAATGTTTGGTAGATTTTTAGAAATTCAACGCCTATGTATTTAATCTTTCAAATATCCGAATGAAACAGTTCTGTTGTGTCTGTCAAATAGAAAAATCTCAAGAGCCTCGATGCCCTCAGAGTCGTAAAACGCCGCTTTATTCCCTGGGGTCGTAATCTACTATTATTTAGTACACTTGTCATTATTGCAGATTATAGCAGTAACGACGGGCACTAAATGCGTATCGGGTGAACACATGTCGGTACGTGGACGGGCCGTCAACGATTGCCACGCTGAGGTGAGAACCATATTGCTTTCCATGTTTTTTTAGGGATTCGTAGTAAAACGAGAAATCCTTTTATACCTTGGTTATGTCCGTCCGTCTCTTTATCTCAATGTCACACATACTTATAATTTCCACATTATTTTATGAACCAAATTGCATGGAAAGAGATAATGCAAAAATATACAGGGTTATTTCTAATCAATTAGCATCCTTTTAGGGGCTTATTCTATACATCGAAACTAACAACTTTTGTTCTGCGACTTTTGTCAAAACTCAGAAAAAAATCTGCTGGTCCTTACATTTTGTCGCGGGTGAACGATTTATTTTTTATGGAACAACATTTTTTTTTTAGTTTTGATCTAAGTCGCAGAACAAAAGTTGTTCGTTTTGATGCACAGAATAAGCCCTTAAAACAAAACTGATTGATTAGGAATAACCCTGTATAGTACCTAAATAATACCCAGAAACAGAGCAAACACATATGTTCATCACATAAATACTTGCCCTGGGTGGGAACCGAACCCACGCCTCTTTGATCCAAGAGCCACTAACCACTGAGCCACCGAGGCAGTCAAATAGGCATGATGACTGGGGAAAAAAAAACATTATTACAATTAGTCCGCGAGTTAGATAATCAATAGTACATTGTTCACCGAGAGGAGAAAGTGACCGATTACCCGAGATCGGGAATCGCACTTTCTCTCGAGTGATACATAGTGCTTTATACTACACCTACGAGGAAAATAAAAAACTAAATCTTTACTAATTGAAATGTATATTGAAATTGTTGCAGTTAGTGAAGCTTAATGTAACACTTGAAAATGGCGCCAATGGCGTCTGCAATTTTCACATGTTCTTTTTTCAAATTATTTGGCACCATCCAACACACAGCTAGTGGCCAGTGTCATTTTGCGAACTTGGAGATAAAAACTCACTGTAAAAACTTTTTGGCTTTTGATATTTAGGTTACCAGCGCATAGTTTTACCCAAAATTAAAAAAGAAAAACCACGTAAGAAATGGATTTTCATACACTTTTCTCTCCCGCTCAGATGCGTTTTCTCCCCGCATATTTGTTCGATATGCAATGACATACTTTCTACCGTAAATTTGATAAAGTATCAAGGTACTTTCCGAGCAGGTGTAGTATAAAAAATATTGGACACGTAGTTTTTCTTTTTCTAATCAAACAAATGACAAAGATAAACCTTGTCAAAGTTTGGGAGTGGGGGTCGTGACGTCACCTCTCTTACAGAAGTCTATACATTTGTATGGCACTTGTGACGTCACGCGGAACTTTGACGGACTATATCTTTGTCAATTTTTGTTTAATTGACGAAAGAAAAAATACGTGTCCAATATTTTGTGATATCTGACGGACTAACTATATTTTTTTAGTCTTCATGCCTATTATGTATGTTAGTATGTATGTTTATGTTGTATAATCTAACTTATATTTTAACTAATGCGCACCCCGTCCATTATTTATATGCTTTCTGTCCTCTCCATCCTAATGTTGCCTCTGGCAGAGATCGCTATCAGCGATAAGGCCGCTCATTTATATACTGTTTATATATCTTTGTTTCTTCTTTTTGTTTATTTCTTGGTGTGCAATAAAGAGTTTATCTATCTATCTATTATAGATGTACTAAATGTTTAATTGATGTTTCTTGTTACAATCCAAGGTGGCAGCGCGACGTTGCTTACAGCGACATCTGTACGCTCAACTTTTGGAGTACGCTCGACAATCCAGTAAGTGTTTTTAGGGTTCCGTACCCAAAGGGAAAAACGGGACCCTATTACTAAGACTTCGATGTCCGTCTGTCTGTCTGTCCGTCTGTCACCGGGCTGTATCTCATGAACCATGATAGCTAGGCAGCTGAAATTTTTACAGATGATGTATTTCGGTTGCCGCTATAACAACAAATACTAAAAACAAAATAAAATAAATATTTAAGGGGGGCTCCCATACAACAAACCTGAATTTTTTGGCGTTTTTCGCTCTATATTAATAATGGTACCAGATAGATGCTTGAAATTTTCACAGAATATTTAGTTTTATATTCCCTTCAAAAATAAAATAATAAAATTAAAATAAATATTTAAGGGGGGCTCCCATACAGTACGGAACCCTCCGTGCGCCAGTCTGACTCGTACTTGGCCGATTTTTATAAGTTACTAGCTGACCCGGCTAACGATGTTTTGGCATAATAATATCACCAAAATTAGTCGTACCAACTCAGAAACGTTCTTTGGCTCATGAACAACAACTTTGCTAAAGATCATTACATGATCAGATGCATAGTTTACGATTCTGTAAAGTATATTCAGACAAACATCTATTTTATAGACAGACTATTTATAGGCCGAATCATACAAGTCGGCGGATGTGAAGCTAGCTACAAACTGCGCCATATCCAATCAACGCTCAGCTTTGTGTGAGCTTCAGTCAGGATCGGATATTGCGCAGCTTGTAGCTAACTTCACATCCGCCGACTTGTATGATTCAGCCTAAAATACTTCAAACGATGTTTTGCCTTATAAAAAGTTCTAGAGCTTTCCACACTTATCAATAAATAAATAAATGATTTATTCACACCAGTATTACAGATCACTATTAAATATAACCTCGTAATTATACAATATCCAGAATCAAACATAATTACATAAATAGGTTATGGGTCTGGCTGGTGCCTGTAATATAGTTCGGCCGTTCAGAGAATGCGTTCCTAACACGTCATCTGGAAAAAATGATTTTGGCCGATATCTCGGAAACTATGTACTTAAGGGCAAAAAACATTAAGATCATTATTGTAGAAAATAAAATTTCGCATCTTTTGTTTAAAGTAAACTTTTTGTAAAACTTACGGTTTACGATTTATCGCCCATTCAATGAAATTTCATTAAATGGACCTTAAAACATTAAATGGTCCATAAATCGTAAACGGTAAGTTTTACAAAAAAGTTAACTGGAAACAAAAGATGCGAAATTTTATTTTCTACAATAATGATCTTAATGTTTTTTGCCCTTAAGTACATAGTTTCCGAGATATCGGCCAAAAACATTTTTTCAAGATGACGTGTCAGGAACGCATTCTCTGAACGGCCGAACTATAGTAATTAAACTGTGCTACTGGCTACCAGCGCCCTCCGTGTACAGGACTAGGTACTAATTATAATGTGTAGCAATCTTTATCGCAAATTCAACATAAATTGTACGAAAGAAAAAAAATACAATGCTTTAGAATCAATATACGGGTTGATTATTATCTAACGGCCTATTAGCTTGCTACTTTCAGTGTTAAAACGCCAGAAGAGCAGTAGCATAAACGTAAATCCAAGATGGCCGCCGCCGCGCCGCCACAACATGGTGCATCATATATTATGTTCACAATATTTCTTTACAATTCTTTCAATATGGTTATCAAATGAAAGGGTTTTACATTTAGAATAGAAAGTTTTAATATAGATAGCAAAATTGAAAATAAAATTGGTAATAACTTTTTTAATTAAAAATTTTTGTAGCTATTAATTAACCATGTTAGGCCTACTTCTAGAAGAATGAATTTGCTCGTTAGTTATTATTTTATGTAAATCTTTTATGTTTTTAAAAATGTTCATTCAGTTTTGTAGTCTGTCAATAAAAAAAAAAAAAGTTATGTAGAACAAAATATGTCAAAAATAAAAACATAGGGTGCAATAAAATCCTGTTGTCTAGATAAACCAATCATAGGTTTTAAAACAATAGAATAAGTTGTAATGTGTGTGGGCACACCCGCCCGCCAACCTCATGCCTCCCGCGCGCTCCCTACGCATTGTGCACACATGTGTAATAGTTAGCGGGAGCCAGAGAGACTCGCGCCGGGGCACACCCGCCCGCCAACCTCATGCCTCCCGCGCGCTCCCTACGCATTGTGCACACATGTGTAATAGTTAGCGGGAGCCAGAGAGACTCGCGCCGGGCACACCCGCCCGCCAACCTCATGCCTCCCGCGCGCTCCCTACGCATTGTGCACACATGTGTAATAGTTAGCGGGAGCCAGAGAGACTCGCGCCGGGGCACACCCGCCCGCCAACCTCATGCCTCCCGCGCGCTCCCTACGCATTGTGCACACATGTGTAATAGTTAGCGGGAGCCAGAGAGACTCGCGCCGGGGCACACCCGCCCGCCAACCTCATGCCTCCCGCGCGCTCCCTACGCATTGTGCACACATGTGTAATAGTTAGCGGGAGCCAGAGAGACTCGCGCCGGGGCACACCCGCCCGCCAACCTCATGCCTCCCGCGCGCTCCCTACGCATTGTGCACACATGTGTAATAGTTAGCGGGAGCCAGAGAGACTCGCGCCGGGGCACACCCGCCCGCCAACCTCATGCCTCCCGCGCGCTCCCTACGCATTGTGCACACATGTGTAATAGTTAGCGGGAGCCAGAGCGACTCGCGCCGGGGCACACCCGCCCGCCAACCTCATGTCTCCCGCGCGCTCCCTACGCATTGTGCACACATGTGTAATAGTTAGCGGGAGCCAGAGAGACTCGCGCCGGGGCACACCCGCCCGCCAACCTCATGTCTCCCGCGCGCTCCCTACGCATTGTGCACACATGTGTAATAGTTAGCGGGAGCCAGAGAGACTCGCGCCGGGGCACACCCGCCCGCCAACCTCATGTCTCCCGCGCGCTCCCTACGCATTGTGCACACATGTGTAATAGTTAGCGGGAGCCAGAGAGACTCGCGCCGGGGCACACCCGCCCGCCGACCTCATGCCTCCCGCGCGCTCACTACGCATTGTGCACACATGTGTAATAGTTAGCGGGAGCCAGAGCGACTCGCGCCGGGGCACACCCGCCCGCCGACCTCATGCCTCCCGCGCGCTCACTACGCATTGTGCACACATGCGCAATAATTAGCGAATTACGGCGAAGTGTCATCTGCGGCTAACTTCTCATCCGCCGATTTGTGTGGCGCTCAGTATAAATTTTTTATATGATTTTTTCAATGAAGCGCTCAGTATACATTACTTATTTACATTATACTTTATTGACACAGATCCCCGAGCACCGATCGAATCATCAGACATAGAACCATGCCCCGGAGGTGGATACCAACTGAAGCCTTCCCGTCGGATCCACCTATACGTGTCCACCGCGCCTTGTGGCGACGGGCGGATCTTCTCACCGCACGAACATAGGGAACCCGCCCCGGATCCACACCCTAACAGGTATTTTTATTTATATTCCAGCTGACCCGGTGAACTTCATCTCACCATCTGTCATCAACAGTCCATGACAACTTTTACTTGCAGGAACATTTTGTATGGGAAAATTAAACCCATGTTTTTACTATTTTTCTCGCAAGTTTTATACATTTTCTCAACGTTTAAACCTTCCCTTAACTTCCACAAATATATCAAGATCAAAATTAGCCAAATCGGTCCAGCCGTTTTCGAGTTTTAGCGAGACTAACAACCACGATTCATTTTTATATATAAGATATATATATATTTTTTTTATTCAAATGATTTCTGCGCTTACAGTGTACAGTACAAAAAAAAAACGCACAGAAAGCCAACTTACATACAATACATAAACACATAAACACATTTTATACACAAAAACAAACACGAATATTTTTATGGGTAGAAGACTGGATCCATTTGTTAATGACCCAAGGAGCTAGCGAGGACTCAATTTGGCACACGAGTACTGCGAACTATCCATACTCAGGATATCATCTAAATATAATTAAGAGTTTTCAGATTATAGAGCTATCCATATTAGAAGTATTTACTGGTTTTAAGGTATCTTTAAATCTGTCATGTCAATAATGTCCATTATTATTAACGAGGTTTTCAATTAGTAGTAGACTGGCATTGAGTAATTTTTACGACTAGTCACATTGAATCAACTTTCAAATAATACTCCGTCAAATCGTTGAAGTATAGATAGTTATACCCCTGGAGGTGGTTACCAACTGAAGCCTTCCCGTCGGATCCACTTATACTAGTCCACCGCGCCTTGTGGTGACGGACGGATCTTCTCACCGCACGAACATAGGGAACCCGCCCCGGATCCACATCCTAATAGGTTAGTAGACTGGATCCAGAAAGGATCCATTTTTTAATAATAATTCTTTCAAGTCACACGAGTCCTTCGAACTATTCGTACTCACAATATCATCTACATATAAGTCAAAGTTTTCAGATTATAGATCTATCCATATTAGATTCATTTGCTGTTTTTAAGGTAATTTTAAAGCTGTCAGTTCAATGTCTATTGGGTATTAAATGTAGTAGACTAGCACTGAGTCATTTTTACGAGTGTAGTTACATTGAATTCAATTTGCTAATAAGACTCCATCAAATTGTTGGAATATGGATTGTCGTACCCTTGAGGTGGTTACCAACTGAAGCCTTCCCGTCAGATCCACTTACACGGATTTTTTCATCACAAGAACATAGGGAGCCCGCCCCGGATCCACACTTTAACAGTTTAGTAGACTGGATCCAAAAAGGATCCAAGTAAAAAGGCACACGATACCTTCTAATTATCGACATTCAGGATATTTTCTACATAAAAAATGCAAAATCCTTATTGGATTGATATGTATTTGACAGGAGGCAGTGGAGAAATCCATTTTTTGTCCAATTGTTCTGGGCTATTTCGTTTTGTAGAATAACATTGGGTGTTTATTACGTGTATCGTCGTGTTGAATTATGAGACTCCGTCAAATTGTTGGAGTACGGGTGCTGACAGTCATACCCCGGAGTGGCTATGAACAACCTTCCCGTAGGATCCATTTATACACAAACTAGCGACCCGCCCCGGGTTCGCACAGGTGTATTATACATATAAACGTTCCTCTTGAATCACTCTATCTATTTAAAAAAACCGCATCAAAATCCGTTGTGTAGTTTTAAAGATATAAGCATATATAGGGACAGATAGATAGCGGGAAGCGACTTTGTTTCATACTATGTAGTGATAGTGATTCTGCATCCATATTTGACAGATTTGATTTTTTTTACAGTGCACATTACTTTTGCCCTTCGATTAAGGAGACAACATTGAATGACATATTCAGATTGAATCAAATAAATATTAAGGGACATCTAACACACGGTCTCTGACCCCAAACTAAGCAAAGCTTGTGATATGGCTGCCAGAGACTGATATACTACTTATACATATTTTAAATACATACTTATATAGATAGTAATCACTAAATAACACCCAGACACAGAGCAAACACTTATGTTTATCACACAAATGTTTGCCCTGGGTGGGGATCGAACCCACGCCTCGTTGACCCAGAAGTCAGGGTCACTAACCACTGAATGATGTCCTTTTACGTTAGATTAAAAATATTGTAAGTAGCCTTTTGTATCATGTCTTGTAGGCCAAGCATGCGACCACGAAAAGCCACGAAAAGAAGAGCCTCTTTTCGACGTGTGAAACAGTGACAGATATATACTTCGCCATAACTCTGTCTCGTTCTGACACTTCGAACGAAATATTACGTGGTGCGCATCGTAGCTCGGTTGGTGCTAACATTATTAATCTTTTTCCAGACAAGCTCGCGGACAACTGAGGACCAAAATCGAGTCCGGCGAAGGCACCATTCCCGTGAAAAGCAATAGCTACATGCAAACCTGGGATGGCGTTATGCAGGTGAGCTCTATTTCTGGCGTTTAGTGCTCGACTTTTTAGGGTTCCGTACCCAAAGGGTAAAAACGGGACCCTATTAATTAAGACTCTTATATCCGTCTGTATTTCTGTCACCAGGCTGTATCTCATGAACCGTGATAGCTAGGCAGCTGAAATTTTCACAGATGTAGTTCTGTTGCCGCAAAATATTTAAGGGGGGCTCCCATACAACAAACGTAATTTTTTTGCCGTTTTTTGCTCCATATTAATACCGGCAACAGGTAGACGCTTGAAATTGGGCTAAGGGGCTTTCCATAGGGTACGGAATCCTCCGTGCGCGAGCCCAACTCGCACTTGGCCAATTATTAATTTTATTTATTTACTTTGTCACAGGGCGAGCGTCTGCTCACAATGTCGTGTTCGGACAAAGTGGCCCGCTGGTGCGTGCTCGGGCTCCAAGGAGCGCTACTGTCGCGGGTGCTCCGCCCCGTCTACCTTCACTCGCTGGTGCTCGGCTCGCTGCTCCATCCACACCACATGTATCGGTGAGTACGAGTAGTTTTTATGATTTTTAGGAAATACCGGCATAGGGCGCGAGATAACGGAAACACTGGTGATCGTAACAGAGATTTATTTTGACTGACAAGCAAACGAGCCGCCACCGCGGCCTACCCTCTCACCATAGTTATTACTACAGAAATGTAGGTACTGCCATTCATACACAACAATTTGCAGGTCTAGAATAGGGTCAAATTATCCAGTAAGTATCTTTTTAGTATACTAAGCGCCACACAAATCGTCAGGTGCGAAGTTATGTGCAGAACGCTGCGCAAAAGCCGAAATATGGGTATGCGCGGGAGCCAGAGAGACGAGACAAGACTACGCCACTTACGTCGGCATTGTGCACACATGCGCAATAATCAGCGAATCACGGCGAAGTGTCATCTGCGGCTAACTTCTAAGGAGAGATGCCTACTTTTCTCAAACCCAGAAACTTCCATCTTCTATCAGAATATTCTATTTTCTAGGTCTGAAACTATTACTGAATAACAAAATATTTATAAAATTATTTTTTGCAAAAAATGGCGTGACCGACTTTAATCGTGTACAGAATTCGCGAGTAGTTCGCACGGATTGATGTAGCATTTTTCACATTATTGTTGGTTTAACAAAAATGGCTCAGCCGATTTCAATAAAATTTTAATGGGACCAACTTCGAAGTATACTCTTTCCAATAAAAAAGAATCATCGAAATCACGTTACACAAAAAAAAAAAAACAAATGTACAAGTCAAATTGTCGTTCAAATTGTCCTCCTCCGTTTCGTCGGTCAAAAAGTAAGATTGTGTTTTAAAAGTTTCAGTTTGCTTTTTTTTTTAATTTCTATCAGTAATGCACCTGTACTTTTTAAAATTAAAAAAAAAATGCAGCACAGTACATGCTATTAAAATTAACATTTGGATAATAAATAAAACCACCACTTTTATTCTTATACCAATACTTTACTATTTCTACTTCTACACGAGTATTATTTACATCACAAATCTAATATCATAGTTAATTATAAAATTATTCTAAAGAGTAGGGAGACGTGCGACGGGTCATCAGGTAATATGTGCCTCGGGCCCTTGGGAGAAACAAAATTAAAGTAAAATCAAATAAAAAAGGTATTAAAAAAATAATAAAAATGACACGAAAATAGTTCCAATGGTTTTTAAAATTCGCAATGACATTATTGTCCGTTCGAGATCTTCAAAATAAAGGAGATAATGCAAAATGGGCTCAGACTACGTACATTAGCTCAAAAAATCCGTTAAACTATGATAAATAAATGCGTAGAGTAAAACAACCGCATCAAATGCTTAATTTATGAGTAATTTCACATTTTCCAATTTGATTTTTGTTCAGTCATTGAATTACTGTCATTTTGGTCACATGCAACCTTAATACCCGAATACACGAAATTACTTTTAATGGAGACTGATATTGTAAAAAATAACGGGAAAATCATTTTCCGAAAGAAACAAAGCAAATTATCAAATACTGTACCCTTTAGTGGCCCAATTTCTATGCATATTTGTAATATCTCCTTTATTAGGCATTTATTAGGAAACTACCATTGGTTAACGCACGAAATTCAAATTATTCTTGTGTTTTATTGTCATTTATGGCTAATCACAGGAGTATACCAAAACTAAATAAGGATGTCGGCAGCTCATACATACGAATACCTGTTGTATACGAATACACTCATTTTCTCCCAAGTTTGTTTCTAAAAATGTTATGTTTGTCAGAGTAATTAATGACGCTTCTAAAACTGTCTGATATGTACAAGTTCGTTTTTAATGAAGTTTTAAAATATTTGGCCACACAAGCATTGGTTTAGATGGTAAAAACAATAAAAAATCATTGTAATTTTTCTGGTGGTCTAATTTTAATTTTAAGTAGTGATATGAAAACAGCAAAAAATCACTACATTTTTGAAACACATATGATTATTAGAAAAGATGTTTTGTTCCATGATTGCAAAAAAAAATAAAATAAAATTGTTCTGACAGGTCGAATCTCTGCATCCTTCTTTCCTACTATGAATAGGTTATAACAACAAGTTATATAACACACAGTAAAACTAGTGTTTGAAAGTCGACGTTGAGTATTAATTCGAGTTGTAAACTACAAATGATGGAATCGTAAAGACAATTTGAATTTCGCGCGTCATCTTACAGTATTTGGTCTAATCTACACTATTTAAAACTACCCACACCTATTTCCTACCATTAATTGTCAACCTATCACCCTTAGGGCTCATCCCTAAAAGGCGTTTCACAAACGCCACAGCTCTGTTCTCGTTTCCCAACTCTAAATTATAAGTAATCGGCGTAAAAGTGGGAGGTGTTGCTCCAATATAATTATTTTGCTCCTTGCTTATATGATTTAATTCTCCATTACTACTCTTTACTAGAGTATTTATCTCCCTCATAACTGTAAAAACTGGCAAGACATTTTTCCTGTTCTTTATCAGAAAATCTAACATCTTGAACAGTATGTTGTTGCTGTCCTCTTCTGATCGTCTAAAGAACGGTAGGAATCTCTTCTGTCTCTTTACTACGTGATTACTTCTATCCTTGTCTAGGAATAGGTTTTGTATGAAACTCGGTGTCTCGGTTGTTTGTGATCTTTCATTTGTGAATAGCTTTTTGAGTTTGTCTTTTATTGACGATTTTCTTTCTTTAAACGTTGATATGACTTGAGATATTCTGTATGTAGTTCCTAATACATTTAAGATGTTGAATTTTTGTGGTTCGTCTCTATTTTCTTTGAGTTTGATTTCTTTCGGTAGAATTTCGGTCGCTTCATTACTTGTTTCTGTATGTTCTGTAGTGTAATATTTTTTTGCTTTTGATTCACAAGGATCTTTGTAATTTAAAAACGTTACAACACTTTTTCTCTTGTCATTTTGTTTGTTATCATCATTTTCAATTGTACTATCCCATTCTTCTAATGAAAAGCTTCTTCCTTCAACATTTCTATTATTCGATTTGAAATTTTTCCTTGTGTATATCTTATTTCTATCGTCCATGATATTTTCGTTATCTTTGATGAGCGAAACAGTTTCATTGTTCTTTAGTTCGTCTTGATTGTATTCTACGTGTGTTATGTCATATTCTGATGCTTCAGCTATTTGATCTTCTATGTAATCTCCTGTTTCATCTAAATCTTCTTTCGCTAACAAATCTTTTATAGAGTCGTTTGTTGTACCGTTTGATTTATTCGCAAATTCTTCATATTCTTTATTGATTACTTCAGAAGTCTCATTGATATTAGTTTTAGGTGCAACATTACTAATATTGTCTTCTTGATTAACTTTAACGTCTAATTTATCGACGTTTATTCCGTCTTCGTTTTTCATACCATCATTGTCAGCCTTAGCTTTAACAGATTGTATGAAAGCAAACAGGTTTTCGAGTTTAGACTCTAAGCTCTTGTGCTTTAGGTGTGAATCTCGATTGGCAGTGAGGTAGAACGAGTAGAAACCTCGAGTTTGAACTGTCTTGTCACCTGTGAAGTGCAAAACGTGCATGTGAGGGTGCGATTGAAATATACAGTGCAATATAAAATGCCAGTGACATAAGCAGTGGAGCTACAGTGAAGGAAGGTTACTGTACTGTGCTTTTGGCCGAATCAAACAACTTGACTGCTGTGATGTTAGCTACAAGCTGCGGATAACCCAATCCTCGCGCAGCTGTTAAGTGAGCTTCAGTCAGGAATGCGTTATCCGCAGTTTGTAGATAACTTCACATCGGCCAAATTGTTTGTTTTCGGCCTATAATGTCGTTATTACTTTTACTGTGTATTCTTTTTAAATCTATTGTTTTATAGTTCGGCCGTTCAGAGAATGCGTTCCTGACACGTCATCTTGAAAAAATGTTTTTGGCCGATATCTCGGAAACTATGTACTTAAGGGCAAAAAACATGACGTGTCAGGAACGCATATTATTCTCTGAACGGCCGAACTATAAGTGCAAAACATAAGTTAATTAATTATAAGTTTTTTAGCCATTTCGTGACTGCAATGTGCTATAAAAATGTGATGGTGATGCTGTAAAACTGTGCTAGTTTAATACAAATAGGTGTTATTCTACGAAGAGTTCATTAATTCTACAGTTGCTATATAACAAACATAAGTGTGACCCAAAAACTCAAGTCCCTAAAAACATACAACACAAAAACCCAAGTGCAGTTCCTGAAAAACACACAAACTCGCCCCCAAAAACTCAAATCTCATGCAAAAACACAACACATGGGATGCAGTCCAAAACCCAATTGAGATCGAAAACAATTGCTAGCCAAAAACCAAAGTGCGGTCCAAAAACAATTCAGGTTTGCTTGCAACATTGCACGGTAGCTCACTTTGTATCAACGCCATAGCCCATCCTCTGCGTACGCGTTTTGGCGCACTTCCCGTGTTTATACTCCTTCCACGAGCTGCACTCGCTGGCTACAAACGCCATGGGGCGGAGGACTGACTCCGTGTAGAACATGTAGGAACGCCAGTGGCTGCAGAAAACTGGAGGGGAGAGGGGTAGTTAGTTTGGAGATATTTTAATTAGCTTGAAAGGCAGTTTGTTAGCTTGGAGGTTAGTTGAGATGTCAGTCAATTAGTTTGGAAGTCCGTTGGTTATTTCAGGAGTCAGTTCGGTAGTTTAGAAATCAGTTGCTTAGCGTGGAAGTCTGTTGATTATTTATTTTGGAAGACAGTTCGTTTGCTTATAGATTTGGTGGTTAGTTTTGTAGTCAGGTCATTTGGTTTGCTGTGAGGTCTATTAAAAGAACATCATTTGTGTAAAATTACTTAACAAATAGAAGATAGTTGTTGCATAAAACGTGTTTATACTCCTTCCAGCTGTACTACTACAAACGCCATGGGCTGGAGGACTGATTCGGTGTAGATCATGTAGGAACGCCAGTGAAAAACAGTTTTCTGCAAAACAGCAGGCAATGGATATTTAGTTGGAATAGAAGTGTCTTGGCTTGGAGCTTAGCTGGTAGTTATTTGGTTAGTTTGTAAATCGGTTGGTTAGATTGGAAGACAGTTCGTTTGTTACGAGATCATTTAATTAGTTTAGGCGTCAGTTGGATGGTTTAGGACTCAATTGGTTAGTAGAAAAGTCAGTATTAGAGTCAGTTGGTTATTGTATCGGTCTGGTGGTTAGTTAGAAGGACAGTTAGCTTAGATGTCAGGTGGTTAATTTAGCACTTCGATGGTGGTCAATTGGTTAATTTGTAGATAGGTTGATATAGCTTTAGCCCTGATACGGCACTAGAATACTGCATCGGTATCCTCTGCCTGTAGTAAGAGCCTACTATGAGGGGACCCCTCGGCTCGTGGGTGGTCAGAGTTGGGGCTCGGGCCATCTACTCAAACGGACCCGAGGAGGACGGCAGCGTGTGTGGCAACGCTGTCGTAGAGGACCGCACAGGCCTGGTTTTACTACCAGGCGAGTAGTCACACATAGTGCTGGGAGGACCGGTGCGTTCCTTTTGGAGATCCCGGAGCTCGGAAGTATACTAAGCGCCACACAAATCAGCGGATGGGAAGCTATGCGCAGAACGCTGCGCAAAAGCCGAAATATAGGTATGCGAGAGAGTCTCGCGCCGGGACACACCCGCCCGGCAACCTCATGCCTCCCCCGCGCTCCCTACGAATTGTGCACACATGCGCAATAATTAGCGAATTACGGCGAAGTATCATCTGTGGCTAACTTCTCATCTGCCGACTTGTTTGGCGCATAGTATACTATTATTTTTGCTATGGTTTAGTGGAATGTTTTACGTACACTTGTTAAGCAGCAGTTGTTTGGGCAGGACCACCTCCAGCTCGCACCCAGGTTGCGGACTGATGCCTCCGTTGGGGTAGAAGTCCACGTGGCCCATGGGGGTTTTGTACCCTGGAAGGATATGCGATATATTCATTAATGGTATCTCGGGAATAGCCAGGAGGAGTGTTTTTTTTTTATCGTGAATAAGACCGCGCTTGACCACCAACTCGCCTGATGGTAAGCGACGTTGTGGTCGAAGATGAAGCACGCAGACCTAGAAGATACCTATTCACTCTGATCTTGAAAAGCTTTAGATTATATCTCTTAGGAAACAGGAAAACAGGAAGACTGTTCCATTCCCTGGCGGTACGAATCAGAAATGTTGAGTCAAACCGCTTATGGGGTTCAGACCTTTCCCTCTTTTCAAATGTTAAGTATGAAATTCAAATCTCGTTGAAATCAGTCCTGAATTGTAAAAAAGCCCGTTTTAAAAGTAAAAAATTTATTTTGTACTCTTTACGGGAAAAACCTCGATTTCGAGCTCAAGATTCGTCTACGACTTATGTTATGAAGAATACATCTTAATACATATTTTAAATAAAAGCGGATAATTTACTAAAATATTGTGACTAACCAAATATCCCAGCGTCAGTGTGGATGATGTCGACGAAGTGCGCATCTGTAGTATCCAAACGTTGCTCCAAAGACACATGCTCAAACAGCGGTTTAGCCGGATCCAACCCTGTAATTCTTGCCACGCGACCTGTAAACAAGTAAACATGCAAGTGTAAAACAATAGTAGTTTATGCAACTGTCATATAATGAAGGGTATTAAAACACGAGTGTGAGTTTATGAAACGAGCGCAGCGAGTTTCATAATAGTAACGAGTGTTTTAATACCCGTGTTATATGCAGTTTCATACACTACTTTATCTTCACTAATAAAAAAAAAACATATTGCGAAACATTAAATTCACGCGTACGTGTATTGTCACAGTGAACTTGGCGCCATTAAAATCTAACCAATGAGAGCGCAGCTGCGCGCGCAGGGCCAATCAGGAGCGAGCGCGCGATGTTATAATGAGATTTTACGATATCGATGTGGATATTATAACATCATGTGAAATTGCTTAAATTGAGTGTTTTGTTGTCTGCGCTATAACAGTAGTCATTATAAGTCAAGTATTGGAAACATAAGTAGAATGTTACAACATTAGTGTAGATAAAATATTTTAGAAAAACTAAACAAAAATTTTTTGACTTTAAGATCCGCGTATTAGTGTGGAGCTCGTACTCGTAGCGTAGTTTGGCTAGGTGTTAGTCAGCGATCACCGAAATTAAGCAACGTTCCGCACGGTCAGTATTTGGATGGGTGACAGCGGGTGGCATTTTCCAACTGAGCGCTACCGTGGCTCAGATGACACGCTAAATTGTAGGTCCCGGTTGTTTTAACCGTTTAGCCATGTTAGAGGCCTTCAGGCGGCCTAAAATATCTGACACCAGGGCTAGCCACCCGGCCTATATGAACTTACTTACTTTAGTATGGAGTTGTGATATTTTATTAAAATAGCTAAGAACCAACTAGATCACGTTCAGATAAACGAATAGCTAGATAATTATTGATATGATTTTTATTTTAGAGTGCTTTCCACACTAGATTTTATCTCAAAGAGTTATCTTTGTGATAAGCATTTCAAAAATCTGAAGCGAACGCAGGATTTGAACCTGCCCCTTCGGATCACTAGCCCGACGCTCTAACCAACTGAGCCAGCTCGCCTCCTACGCAAGCGCCAAATTTTTGAAGTGCATCATTACCACCAACTTATAGCGTTGGCGGCGCCACCTGTGATACCCGTATTAGACAGGTTATCACTCAACTAGAAGTTGTTAGAACTTCTGAAGATTGACGAGAGATGACGCACTGCTAAATCAATGAAATGATTTTTATTTTAGAGTGCTTTCCACACTAGATTTCGCTCGGAGGCGAGCTGGCTCAGTTGGTTAGAGCGTCGGGCTAGTGATCCGAAGGGGCAGGTTCAAATCCTGCGTTCGCTTCAGATTTTTGAAATGCTTATCACAAAGATAACTCTTTGAGATAATTATTATCTCTAGGGGGGCTACTGCATAATTTTGACCTCGCTGGATGCAAGCCGCTCCCAACCGGTCTATTGAAGATCTATTAGGGTGGCCTATGTCCGGGAGTGGACGTCCTTTGGCTATTGATATGTTATGGATGATGATGGAACAATATAATGGATTGACTTTTAAGTTTTCTAGAATAGGCAAAGAAATTTCTAAGATGGGCAGTATGGGCACTGACCACCCGCGACATTTTTAGGGTTCCGTACCCAAAGGGTAAAAACGGGACCGTATTACTAAGACTCCTCTGTCCGTCTGTCTGTCTGTCTCCAGGCTATCATAAACCATGATAGCTAGAACGTTGAAATTTTCACAAATTATGTATTTCTGTTGCCGCTACAACAGCAAAAACTTAAAACAGAAGGGGTTCCCATACAACAAACCTGAATTTTTATCCGTTTTTCGCTCGATATTAATAACGGTGACAGCTAGATGCTGGAAATATTCACACAATATTTGGTTAAATATTCATTTTAAAATAAAATAAATATTTAAGGGGGGCTCCCAAAACGTGATTTTTTTGCTCGATATTAATAACGGCAACAGGACGATGCTTAAAGATGCTGGAAGATGTTGTATATTCACTTCAAAAATTAATAATTGAATCAAAATAAAATATATTAAGGAGTGCCCCTCTGTGCGCGAGTCCGGCTCACACTTGGCCGATTTTTTAGGTTAACACAACTAAATTTTGGGTCGGGGTATATAACGAAAAGAAAAGAATACCAGATTTCAGCGCGCTGCCCGCGACGCCAGCCGCATGAGCTCCCAGGCTGTGTCCAATCAGATGGGTGTTGTTCAGGTTCAGACCTCTGAAAATTCAGTTACCTAATTCATTACTCAGCTTCTTATTTTCGAGTCAATGATTCGACCATAAAGTTACATCAGTAGTAGTAGTACAAAAGTGAAGCTTAGTGTTAGTAGTACAAAAATCGGATTCAGCCTCATTGTAATACTATAGAGGTTGTTGTACTACAGGGGTTGTTGTACTACTGAGGTTGTTGTACTACTGTACCTGGAAGCCAAATAGTCGATGAAGAGTCCAGCAAAGCGGCCGATGTACCAAGTGTTCTGTGCCGCGGTGAAGTACCACGGACCCGCTTCCAAGTGGTGAGCGTCCACCATAATCACATTGGTGTCTCCTCGCTGCATGTAGGCTGGAATTAGCAAGGCAAAAAACATAAAAGTAAACTCAAACTCAAATCATTAATCGGGTCGCTAGTGTTGCAACACTAGCGACCCGCCCCGGCTTCGCACAGGTGTATTATACATATGAACCTTGCTCTTAAATCACTCTATCTATTAAAAAAAACCGCATCAAAATCCGGTGTGTAGTTTTAAAGATATAAGCATACATGGGGAAAGACAGCGGGAAGCGACTTTGTTTTATACTATGTAGTGATATGAAATTTACATGCGGTTCTTAGTTAACATGTTTTGTATAGATCTACTAGCTGACACGGTGAACTTCATCTCACCATCTGTCAACTGGCAATGACAACTTTTACATGCAGGAACATTTTGTATTGGAAAATAAATTCACGTTTTAATTATTTTACTCACAACAGTTGTATATTTTCTCACCGCTTAAACCTTCCCTTAGGTTCTTCGGATATTTCAAGACCAAAATCAGCCAAATCGGTTCAGCCGTTCTCAAGTTTTAGCGAGACTAGCAACCACGATTCATCACTACACAGTATAAAACAAAGTCGCTTCCCGCTGTCTGTCCCCATGTATGCTTATTTATATCTTTAAAACTACGCAACTGATTTTGATGCGTTTTTTTTTAATAGATAGAGTGATTCAAGGGGAATGTTTAAATGTATAATACACCTGTGCGAAGCCGGGGCGGGGCGCTAGTTTTTATAAATGTATAGATTAAGTAAGTTCGTATAAGCCCTGGTGTCAGTTTTAAAGCCGCCTGAAGGCCTCTGACATGGCTAATCTGTTTTTAAAACAACATCTTTATATCTACTGAAATGAGGAGAAACCAGTAATGAAGAGATCCGTGGCAAAACCAAGGCTACCGACATAGTACAGTTGGCAAATTGAAATGGCAGCGGGCAGGGCACATATCACGGAGGACTGATGAGATGACCGATGGAGCCGAAAAGTTGTTGAGTGGAGACCACATACAGGCAAACGCAGCGTAGGGCGTATGTTTGTTGGTTTGCTCCTCCTTCACGAAGCAACTGATCTAACAGATTTTTAACCCCCGACGCAAAAGAGGGGTGTTATAAAGTTTGACGTGTCTGTTTGTCTGTGTGTCTGTCTGTCTGTCTGTCTGTCTGTCTGTGGCATCATAGCGCCAACCACTGAACCGATTTCAGTTTAGTTTTTTTTTTGGATGAAAGGAGACTTAATCGAGAGTGTTCTTAGCTGGTTTTATAAAAATCGATTGAGCCGTTTAAGAGTTATGGTGGGTTAAAGTGGGGATGGAAGAACCAAAATTCTACAAATGTGCCCAAAATGGTTGTCAATGTGTCGGGGGTTTTTTAAATTTTAAATTTATATTAGTCATTGACATAGATATAGTTAAAAGGTTTGCTAATTTTTTATCCCGGAAAAATAGGAAGGGAAAAGTTCCTATGAGATATAACAAAAAAATTAAATATCACGCGAGCGAGGCCGGGGGCATAAGCTAGTAACTAGATAGTAGATACATTTTATCACTTTATGCGTTTTACAACGTACATTTCGCAATAATTACAGCACAGACTAACATAACAGCGATGGATAGCAAAAACCCAGGACATAAACCAGTCATTATTTTTGCCCTTCAGGCATCCAACTTCACTTGTTTATGATAAAGCAAATGTTCTAAATATTAGAAAAATCTTTATTTTTGAAAGTGTACGTCGATACCACAAACGTACTGTCCCCTTTTTGAACGATAGTGGTACATCTAGAAGAGTAGAACGATGTCCAGTCCCCAGCATAAAAACTAGGTTCAAACAAAGAAAATATGAAGTTATTGTTCCACTTTTGTATAATAAAATAAACAAAACGCATAAAATTAGAAAACACAGCAACAATGAGGTGAAGAAAATTGTATTTTCATGGCTCAGTATTTATGACTACGATGGGATTGAAGATTTGTTATCTGACTTTTACATAAGTTAAATATACTCACGCACACACACACACACACACACACACACACACACACACACACACACACACACACATACACACACACACATGTGTAACGCTGCAAACCTTGACTCTCATGAGATCTCGAGTATTGCAGCGTTACACACACACACACACTATACACACACAAACTCACACACACACACACGTACATGTTTGTTGACAAAAATGAATGTTTTGAGTTGTAAAATTGTGTAGCTCGTATTAAGTATGTGCATATGTAATTTATGCTTTATAGTATACATATATATATATATTTCTTACATGTTTCGAATATTATCTAAATTGTTTTTCTAAATTGTTTTTCTAAATTTAATAATCTAAATTGTTTTTCTAAATTTTTTACTTTTGTTTGTATAACTTTTTGTTGCTAGATTTTAATACGGGAGAAGCCATTGGCTCTGAGATACAGTTATTAACTAGTTCAGAGTCAATGGACAAGTAAATATGGTTAAAAGTGTTTTAAGGCAAATAAAGTTATTTTGTATTTGTATTTGTATTGTATTATTCAGAGAGGCCAGTATTTAAACGCACGGTATACAATGTATGAATTATTGGGCGTTCCGGCATTGACTCGTACACAGCTTTGGTAAACATTTGTATAAGCCGCGCCACACAAGTCGGCGGATGTGAAGTTAGCTACAAGCTGCGCAATAGCCAATCAACGCGCGGCATTATGTGAGCTTCAATCAGGATTGGATATGATATAGCGCAGTTTGTAGCTAACTTCACATCCGCCAACTTGTGTGGCACGGCTTATAATGAGTGGTAGCGCTCATTGCTTAGTTTGACTAGGTGCTCGTTAGCGATCAGGCTTTCAGGCGTTGAGGCTGTGGGGGTTGGAGTGTTAAGAGAGTTAGGGGTGAGTGTTGATAAAGGGGTGAGGGGGTGGATTGAATCATACCTTCTCTAACCATGATCCCGCTGCCGTCGTCAGGCTGCTCCATCCACGCATGGAAGTAGATCACAGTCTTGTCATTAAAGTCCATGTTTGAAGCAAAAAGCTTCTCGTCGTCGCCTAGTGTTAGCTCCTGGAAGGCTGTTGGGTTGTGCCTGAAAAAAAAAACAGATGAGAAACTTCGAGCGAATATTTGGCCACTCCCTGCGGGGTCGCAGTACCCAAATATTGGAAAAAAATAATATAATCATTGAACCATTGATTCGAAGAAGAAAATTATAAACCCGTTTTTCAATTTAAAATTGAAACTGCCCAAGCTACGTATTGGGCAGGCTTTTTAGTTGTAAGGCAATTTTAAGCCGACTACAACACCTCGGTTACAAGCTAAAGTGCTCGGTTACAAGCACTAATTAGGTGACACAACGTGGAGATTCGAGAAAACGGGTCATTGTGTATTATTTAATGTAAATATCTAAGTCGGTATGTATGACGGCGCTCGGACATTTTTTTACTACTTTCACTTAGGGACTGTGGCTCTGTAGATATTTGCTCGAAGATCAAATCCTTAAAACTGACCTGGTGAACAGTTGGAAGCCCACATCGTTGTTGTCCTTCACGTATGGACATTTGGATTTGTCCACGGGAGCTATCTGGAGTAGAGCGTTCTCGTACTGCACCCCGGGCGGTCCTGCAACAAAATATCTAAAAAATATCCTCTTAGCTAAAAACTATCTTAGTCTTTCAAGCTCTCGTCACACAGAGGCGGGAGCGATCGCGATCCGGGACGGGTTTTTTTTGTAATATTCGAATTTGTATGCAACCTGACACATATAGTTCGGCCGTTCAGAGAATGCGTTCCTGACGCGTCATCTTGAAAAAATGTTTTTGGCCGATATCTCGGAAACTATGTACTTAAGAGCAAAAAACATTAAGATCATTATTGTAGAAAAATGATCTTAATATTTTTTTCCCTTAAGTACATACTTTCCGAGATATCGGCCAAAATCGGTTATCGGTAACTTTTTAACCGTCTTCCAAAAAGGAGGGAGGTTCTATGTTCGTGTGTATGTTTTTTTTTGTGTATGCTCATCGATAATTTCGCCAATTGTGAACCGAATCGAAAAATTATTTTTTAGTTCGAAAGGGTATACTTCCGATGTGGTCCCATTTAAATTTTACAGAAATCGGCTGAGCCGTTTTTGAAAAAACCAACAATAAGGGAAGCAATTCTAGCGAAATATCCGAATTTTGTACACGATGAACATCGATAATTTCGCCTATTGTGGTTTTGCCATTTTTGGCGATAAATAAAATTATTATTTATTCAAGCTTTTATTCGATTATCCCAAAAGGAAATCACAGTAATAATATCGTAATATCATTGTAATAACTCCCACAATGTTGCCAGCTTGCCACTAAGATCGTAAACTGCACATTTTATGGGACGCACAAAGTCGCATGACCTCGCTTGCGAAAGCTCTTATGAATGGACTTATCGTAATCATGTATAAACTGTAATCGTGTAGAACACTGGTTCTCAAACATTTTTACACCACCCCTCCATCTTCTCTAAAAAAAATATGTATATGATGTAATCGTAATTATGCATCCTTACTATTGTTATAAAGACGAAATTGTGTTTGTTGGTTTATTGGTTTGTTCCTCTTTCATGCAGCAACGGAGTAACGGATTGACTTGTTTTTTGAAGGACGGAAAATGACATAGGCTATTAGTTATCGCAGAAAAACAAAATGTTCCCGTGAGACATTTTATTATTATATAGCACAAAAATTAAAATACTTAATTAAATAATAATATGGATTATATTCTACTAGTATTCTCATTTCTCTGGCTCTCTTACTGCACTCTAAAACTGTCAAACGCTCACAAGGGACGTTATCGTCCATGTTGAGAATCCGTGGTAACCGTTTACATCTTCTTTGTGTAACCGCTTATCGAGGAAGGAAGTGTGATAGGTTATGTAAGTCACTGGCGATGCGACCCATCCCAGTTTTGGTGTTTTTAGATTAAATTTACTAAGGTGTGTTTGAGATTATATTTTTTAAAATGATAATCTCCCTGCGTGCCATATATACTCTTAAATAAGTTCGTATGGCCTAGCCCTAGTGTTATTGTTTTTTAAGCCGCCTTAACGCCTCTGACATGGCTAAACAGTTACAACAACCAGGACCTACAATTTAATAGTCACGTGAGCTAAGGCATCGTTCTTTTTGTAAATGCTAATATATGTATATGTTTACGCTTAATTCAATAACAACCTAAAAGTGTCAAACGCTCATGAGGGGCGTTATCTTCCATGTTGAGAACCTGTGGTGTATAGACATAACCTTTTATGTACATGTTCTGTGTGTAACCGCTTATCAAGGAAGGAAGTGTGGTGGGTTATGCAAGTGTCGTAGTATTATTAGATAATCGCAGTAAAATTTTATGAACCGTTTTTTTTTTTTTGCAAAAATTCTATGAATTTTGCACGGATAATTAGACATTGGCTATGATATTTCTCTTTTATCTTACTGAAAAAAGTTAGGATTCTTGCATAAATACTAGTTGCTTTAGTAAGATTTGATAACCATATCTAACCTTTACTCTGATTGGTTTGATTTTGGTTTACTGGCCAATAAGACTTCACCTGAGATCATACATTCATACATTCATTCTTCATACTGTATGTGATTGGTCCCATTGTCAAAGTGTTAACTAGACGGCGTTAAATAATAATAATTGCATAAGTAAGAGAGGGCGAGATGTGCAAGTATTAAAGTGTGAACAGGACAAAACTAATATCTTTTGTCTCTATTTGCGTATACGTTTTATTTTAAATATTATAAACGTATAATAGTCAGACAAAATTTCGCGCCAAAAACGACTGTTGAATTTTTGATGAGATGCTTAAGTAAATCAACATTTAAATGAACTATTGTCTATTTTCTATCACTTCTATTAGTATTTTGCAGGTTTTTACTAGTATCTATTCTAGAGTCTAAATAAAAGCTTAATTTCACCTTCGCTTGATTTAAATTTCGATGTAAATTTAGATTTTGCACTAGCGACACCGCCTTAGCTTGTCATATGGACAAATTAAGATATTTGGTGGAAATGAAATCCATCAACCGGCACTGAGTCAGGGTGGTAATGAACCGCTCTTCATGGGTAGGCCTAAACGTTGCAGTGGTATATTAAAAGGCCGGTACAAGACCGAGTGAAGACCTCGTAACGTCAAGGGTGGCGTAGGACGTCCACCCATGTGGGAGGACAAATCTGAGGATTGCGATAGATGCAAGCCGCTACTAACCGGCTTATTAGAGATCCAAGGATCTATAAGGTAGGCCTATGTCCATCAGTGGACGTCCTATTACTGAAATCCTACTAATATTATAAACCGATTGTTTTTAATTATTTTACTGTATACATCGACGTGTCCAAGTGTTCCCATATGTGTTCCTACGGAAATAAATGTTTTTGACTATTGACTATTGAAACGCGAAAGTTTGTATGGATGTATGTATGGATGTTTGTTACTCTTTCTCGCCAAAACTACTGAACAGATTGAGATAAAACTTTGCAATAATAATGCTTATACATCAGAATAATACATAGACTATAATTTATTAAGATATTACGTGAAACGAAGTTCGCCGGGTCAGCTAGTAAAGGTATATGGTGAAAAATCAACTGTTCCATATTTGTATTTAGTTTAGTCGTTTAAGTTTTTGTATAAAATATTAGGTTTTTGTCGCAATTTTCGTAGACCCCATAGTAAAAGTTGTTCTTAGATAGATAGATAGATATTCTTTATTGTTAACACAAAGAGCACAAGTAACACAGATAACAAAAACATTATAAGTATAGCGTGTAACAAGAGGCGGCCTTATCGCTAAAAGCGATCTCTGCCAGGCAACCTTTGGATGGAATAGGAATATAGAACAAGTAAAGACGAGGGTGTGCGTTAACAAAAATAGTTCGTACTTATAAACAGACATTTACATACTAATAAATACTTACATAAACTTAAAGTACATAAAATTAACCTACCATACTTATCTAAAGACATACTTATAATAACAAAAAAATATATATATAACTACTTACATAAAAAAATAAATAAATAAATAAAGACAACAGCACTATTCACAGTTCTTAACGATAAGTAGGTATATTCTCTAAAGTCCTATGTTTATTACATTTTTTAATAAACATATTTCAACTCAAAACCAAAAAGTCCTTCTTCTATGGAAACTTACGTGGTCCTCGCACGTTTTATACTTACCTCAGTAAAAATACACGTTTTTAGGGTTCCGTACCCAAAGGGAAAAACGGGACCCTATTACCAAGACTTCGATGTCCGTCTGTCCGTCTGTCCGTCTGTCTGTCACCGGGCTGTATCTCATGAACCATGATAGCTAGGCAGCTGACATTTTCACAGATGATGTATTTCTGTAACAGCTATACAACAAATACTAAAAAGAGAATAAAATAAATATTTAATTTATCCCATACAACAAACCTGATTTTTTTAGACGTTTTTCGCTCTATATTAATAATGGTAATAGGTAGATGCTTGAAATTTTCACAGAATATTTAGTTTTTTTATTAACTTCAATAATCTATTATATAAAAGGCTTCGCTGAGTGACTGACTGACAGACAGCCTACAGCCCAAACCGCTAAAGATACGAACATGAAATTTGGAACAAAGATACATTGGACCACGTAATGGAGCACTAAGAACGGAATTTTGAAAAATCGACCTCTAAAGGGGTAAAACGGGCCCTTTTCGTTTGTATGTAACTTTTTATTCCCTTTACCGATTGACTTGAAACTTTGTACACATGCTACTCAAACAAAATAAAAGTTACGTTTGTTCCTGTTTTTCCGAATATTCCTTATCTAAGGGGTCAAATTGGGTCCCAAAGTTGGTGAAAAAAGCGTCTATTATATCCAACGAGCTGAACGGTTATGGATAAAATCTGGTATGGAGGAAGCACACAACATGTTTCAACACATGAACTATTATTATCCCTGGAAATTCTATGGGGATCCTTAGGGATAGCCAAAATTAATCAGTTTAGGCTACAACCCAATCCACTAAAGATAGAGACTTGAAATTTCGAACATAGGTACAATGTACAACGTAATGAAGCACAAAGGACGAACATTTCGAAAAATCGACCTCTAACGGGGTAAAACGGGCCCTTTTTGCTTGCATTTAATTTTTTATTACCTTTACCGATTAACTTAAAACTTTGTATATATGCTTTACAAATAAAATAAAAGTTACGTTTCTTCCTGTTTTTCCGAATTCTCCTTATCTAACGGGTCAGATAAGTTCCCAAAGTTGGTGAAAAAAGCATCAATAATTACATCAGACGAGCTGAACGGTTATAAATGAAATCTGGTGGGTATGTAGAAAGCACACAACATTTTTCAATACAGTAACTATTTTACCCCGGAAAATCTATTGGGTTTCTAAGCAATAGCCAACATAATCAATTATAAAGCTAAGATAAAAGGGGTAAATGAATTCTAACGAAATTTGGTACGACGCTAGACAATAACACAAATTACCACTTGGGGTACTGCTATCCTGGAAAATTTCAGTGGGTCCTTCAGGATATCAATTTCCTAAAAAAGTACTAAATGACTGTTCGAAAACCGATGCAATATTGTTTGAAAATAGCTCACCCTTTTAACTAATATATGACTATTAACGTCCTGGGAAAAGTCCCGGATTCCTTGTCTAACGCTAGACCAAAAATCCTATCTAATCCTAAATCTATAAGCGTGAAAAATAACTTGATCGCTTTTTTTTTTAAACGTAGTGAAATATCTAGAATTAAATTGAGATAATTTAGATCCTTCAATGGGGGTAAAATGGGCCCCTAATAATTTATGAACGATTTTATTTTGTGAGCCAATAGACTTGAACTTAGGGTACATGCGGATCAATAACTACTTACTTTACTATGGGAACTACCCTGAAAAAGCGAAAATTACCTATTCTTTACATTTTGTCGCGGGTCGATGATTTTTTTGTGTTGAACAGCTAATTTTATTTACGTGATTTCTGGGTTGGTACCATAGTAAAAGTTAGTCAAATGATGAGTATAATGGAATCCTAGAACATGCCTGTCGTCTAGATGTAGGTGCGATATGTATTTTTCAAATAAAATGTACTTACCTTCTTGTGTGCTACTTTTTCGTCTGAACTTGGTCAGAGAATGTCTGAAAGTCCTACAAGTGTCTCGATCACTTTTGACCGCGTAAACGGTTATGGGCGAGATTGTCATTGGGTTCAGAATAATCGAAATTAAATTTCTAATGACCTAATGAAACATGACGAATACCTGTACTGGCCTTTTTTAGGGTTCCGTACCCAAAGGATAAAAACGGGACCCTATTACTAAGACTTCGATGTCCGTTTGTCTGTCTGTCACCGTACCGTAATAGTTGGGCAGCTGAAATTTTCACAAATGATGTATTTCTGTTGTCGCTATAAGGAAAAATACTAAAAATATAATAAAATAAATATTTAAGGGACATACAACAAACGTGATTTTTAGGAGTTTTTTGCTCGCTATTAATAACGGCAAGAGGAATGGGCTCCCATACGGTACGGAACCCTTCGTGCGCGAGTCCGACTCGCACTTGGCCGATTTTTAATAGTCCACCACTGAACGTAGGCCTACCCACGAAGGGTGATTAAGCCATATCCATCACGCTGGCCGAGCGCGGGTTGCTGAGTTCACATACGACATCGATTTTTCTCTAAGGACGTGCCTATGCAGGTTGCTTCAATGTTTTCCATCAATGAAAAGCCAGTAGTATGAAATTCCGTACAAAAGTTTCAAAGAGCTCAGTGGTCTGACCAGGATTAGGACGACGATTTTAATGTAGACCATGACATGCGAATGGAGTTTGATAAAATTTGGTATACGAGTGGGAAACTACATGGGTCAACTCATGATCGTCATATATCTCATCATAAATCGAAAAATATTATTTTCTTGCAATAAAAAAAATCAGTAGGCATATTATAATATAACTTTATTAAGCATTTATTTTATGACAAGTTATAAAATAACGCGGTCCAAACCGTGGGCTATTAAAGTCAAAGAACATTTATTGTTGAACTGTGTTACATTGAGATCTTACTACTAATCACAAAAATATTGAATTATCAGCTAAGTCCAATATGGCCATAAAATAATCATTAGAACATGAAAAAATTATACAATCATTATTATTAAATTTAATTCGAATATTTTGCAATTTATCATCTAAAAATTGTCGTACTCCATAATAAGCTTTAGAGATACAAGTAAATTTAAGCAAATACTGAGACAAAGCAGGCCAATCCGTGGGCTAATTATTATCCTTGCAAGTAATACGACAACGTGGGCTAAACCAAGAGCTATTATTTTAAGCAAAAAAAGTACTAAGACAACTCGGGCCAAACTGTGGGAAATTACCATTTAAAGTAAGTACTAAGAAAATGCGGACCAAACCGCGCGCCATTATCATTTTAAGCAAATACTATAACGACGCGGGCCAGACCATGGGCTATTATCATTGCAAGCAATACGACAACGCAAGCCATACGGCAAGCTATTGTAATTTTAAGCAAGTACTTAGACAACGTGAGCCAAGCTACGTACTATAAATTACCATATTAAGCAAGTACTAAGAATGCGCAGGCCAAACCGCGACCTATTATCATTCTAGCTAAACACTGGGACAATTAAGGCCAAACCGTAGGCAATGCCTACGGTTTGGAATACGTTGTACGACGATGCAGGCGAAACCACGAACTATTATTATTTTAAGCAAGTGCCAAGACAACGCGGGCCAAACTGTGGCTTATTATCATTTTAAGCAGTTACTCGAACAAAGCGGCCAGACCGTGGGCTATTATCATTGCAAGTAATACGACAACGCGTGCCAAACGGTAGGCTATTATAATTTTGAGGAAGTATTAAGACAACGCAGGCTAAGCTGCGTGCTATAAATTACCATCTTAAGCGAGTACTAAGAATTCGCAGGCCAAACCGCGACCTATTATCATTTTAGCCAAATACTAAGGCAATTCAGGCCAAACCATAGGCATTATCCTTGCAAGTAATACGTTATACGATAATGCTTTGCTAAACCACGACCTATTATTATTTTAAGGAAGTGCCAAGACAACGCAGGCCAACCGGCAGTCTTTTATAATTTTAAGCAAGTACTAAGACAAACGCGGGTCAACTATTTTCGTAAGCAAGTACCTGTCTACTAAGACAACGCGGGCGAAGCCGCGGGTCTTAAGCTAGTAAATAATAAAATTAAAATAAAATAAATATTTAAGGGAAAGGTGCGAAATTTTGTTCTCTACAATAATGGTCTCCATGACTTTTGTCCTAAAGTGCATAGTTTCCGAGAAATCGACCAAAAACGTTTTTTCAAGATGGCGCTTGAAGCTCCACCTGGATCAGTCATCATTTTGTGATTTTATGCTAAGTGATCCTAAACCTTATAAAAAAAATTTGATCGGAAATTTACTGCAAAATGTAATTTAGAACTTAGAGTTAGGTCAGTAAAAATAGAATTTAACTAAATTTTATTTTTACTCGTTTTCTTCTAACTCTACTAAATTACATTTTTATGCACACAACACCTCTCTTTTTTCATCGGGTGTTAAAATAAGCAAGAAACGAAATACGCTAACCTATCGCAATCGCAATAACTGGTCAACCTAGTATTCAATAAATGTACTAAAATGGATAAAATTATGTAACTTGTGCCTGGTTACAGGTAGAAATAGTTTTATACTGGAAAACTGGATTCTCAAGTGGAAAGCCGTCTTATTAGGGTATAGCAGGATGTTACGAAAGTGTAAGCGTAAAGGTGGGCATACACGATGCGATGATTTGATCAAATTTTCGCTTCATTCCAACTGGGAGCTCATTCAATTAATTCAAAGGTCCTCAATAACTACTAACCAGCTATAGTTAACTACCTATATTTGGCCTCCACTGAACTGATCTGATGAATTGATGCGATCATCGCGTTCTGTGCGCCCAGTTTCAATTAAAGTGGAGTCATTTTAATAGGTCACTTTTGACAGTTCATGAATGCAAAGAAAAATATACCTTACACTAAAGGAATAAAACTCATGAAAACAATATTGACGACGACCGATAAGTGTTCTCGAATACGGCTTGGAGTTTTATTCCTTTAGTACAAGGTATATTTTTCTTTGCATAAAATGAAATGTCAAAAGTGACCTATTATCTTGTCCCTACTTTAGTAGTACAAATCGTTAACTACCAATTCCTACCTTTGAATTAACTGAATGAGATCCCAGTTGGCATGAAGGGAAAATTTGATCAAATCATCGCATCGTGTATGCCCACCTTTAGGCTCCATATTACAACTGTAAGCTCATATCGTCACTAGCTTTACCCTCTTAGGGCTCGTTCACATAGAACGTCCTTTTTACAGGACCCTATTTGACTGATCTAGGGAAAGTGCGTGTTTACTTGACCAGGTAATGTCACCAGGTATTTGCTTGCAAGTATGTGGACCAGGTATCTAACCCCAACACTTGAAAGTAAAAAAATACTTTGAAGGTAATGTCACTCGCTAAGTCGATGCAAGGTTTCTAAGTACTTTTTCGGTAATGCTATTTTGCACCTTATCGTTAAGAGAACACAGACCAATTTCCTATGGAAAAAAAATGCCTTGAAGGTATGCCTTGTTAAATTACTTGCAAGGGTTTGTAGTACTTTTTCGGTAATGCTATTTTGCACCTTATTGTTAAGAGAACACAGACCAATTTCCTTTGAAAATAAAAATACCTTGAAGGTATTTTGAGGCCTGGTTCTAAGTACCACAGCAGTCGAATTACTTGCAAGGGTTTGAAGTACTTTTTCGGTAATGCTATTTTGCAAATTTGCACCTTATCGTTAAGAGAACACAGACCAATTTCCTATGAAAATACCTTGAAGGTATTTTGAGCCCTGGTAATTGGCTCTGGTATTTTAAGGTGGACGTACTTGGAAGCCCTGGTACGCGATTTTGCAAGTATAACCCATCCCTACTGATCCGTCGCTACTGGTGGTATCCATACCATCACGCATTTCATATTAGCTTTCAAAACTAAAACGAAGAATTGGCTTGTTGAGCAAGCATTTTATAGGCTGGTTGATTTTCTACCAAAAGCAGAGTATACCTACTCGTACTCGTACTACGTAGTAACTAAAATGTATGTGACATTTGTTTTTAATTTCGTTGTTTATAATTATTTTTGCATTAATTATTCTCATATTCATTTATTGTCTTAAATTTAAGTTTTTTTACAATATTTATAGAAAAGAACAAAATACTATGAAAAAACCTAAACCTAGAGTGCCGCCGGCAGCGGGGCGGCGCTCAAGCTACCGGTGGTTGGGTCTACAGAGAGAGGAACCTCCTGACGATACGCGCTGTGTCCAGGACGACCGCCTTCTGTATCTGACCCTTGACCCAACCGTCTAGCGAGAGCCTCTTAAGGTGGTGGTCGAGACTCTAGCCGTTTACCGAAACGACTATCGGGACAATGATCGTCGAGTCCACATCCCACATGGCGGTAACCTCGTGAGCCAAGACAAGGTACTTGCTGAGCTTGTCCTTCTCGGCCTTCACGAGGTTCTCGTCATGTGGGATGGTTAATTTATTGTTATTTATCATGTTTTCAAAATCGTAGACTATTTTATAATTATACTAGCAGCGCCCCGCGGTTTTACCCGCGTTGTGCCCGTTCCCGTGGGAATTTCGGGAATTTTTATACATATAAACCTTCCTCTTGAATCACTCTATCCATTAAAAAAAACCGCATCAAAATCCGTTGCGTAGTTTTAAAGATTTAAGCATACAGACAAACAAACGAAAATAGCGACTTTATTTTATACTATGTAAGGATGTTTCATTTATTTTTAATTGATATAATTATGAATAGATGATTAATTGAATTGACATGTAACAAATTATCTGTTATGAATAAAAAGTATATGAGAATATATATGTGTATTATTCACACAGCATTTACAGAACCGATTTTAACGAATCCGACGCTAATAACATAAACGTTTAAACGTATCTGTAAAACGGACGTTCTATGTGAACGAGCCCTTAGTCCCACGCGCTAGGGGCAGCCCTTTAGTATTTTAATCCTACCTCCTACTAATATTATAAACGTGAAAGTTTGTAAGGATGGATGGATGGATGTTTGTTACTCTTTCACGCAAAAACTACTGAATGGATTGAGGTGAAACTTTGCAATTATATAGCTTATTTATCAGAATAACACATAGGCTATAAATTATAATGATATTGCGTAAATTTTCCGTATTATAACAATAAGTGTTAAGTAAGTAGGAAAAATTCTGCCATCTGCGAGCTATTCTAGCGTGCGCTCCAAGAAATGTCAAAAAAGAACTGTCGAATCGAACTAATGTCAAATCGATTTTTTTTGTTTTTTTATTTTCAACCTCCTTTATTTAGGGTGGTAAGGTATGGCCACGAAATATCATAAATAAAAAAATAAACATTTATTAGGCATTACAAAAAGTGCGGGCGAAGTCGCGGGCAAAATCTAGTTTCATATACTTTCTCTTTATCTATTTGAGTTTCTTTTGAGTTTTGAATCATATTGTACCTATGATGTAAAATTATAAAATTAATTTCAAAAATTCAAGCATGATACATACAAACATTACACATAAACGCCCACATTACGATTACATAAGCATAAAGTATCGAGCAATACGTTATGAAACGATTTGATGAGCTCCATGCGCTGGATTCTTGGTATTCCAACCGTGACTGACTTGGCACATTGGGGCTGACGGCCTAATGGCTTGTGACGGGTTCAAATCCTCGACCGGAACAAAAAAAAAACCGAACGCATATACCTGTATATGCGTTCGGTTTTTTCCCAGAACTCAACGTCAAGCCGGAAATGCTGGAATATCCTGTATAATGACAGCCTCGGTGGCTCAGTGGTTAGTGACCCTAACTTCTGGGTCAAAGAGGCGTGGGTTCGATCCCCACCCAGGGCAAATATTTATGTGATGAACATAAGTGTTTGCTCTGTGTCTGGGTGTTATTTAGTTACTATCTATATAAGTATGTATTTAAAAATAAGTATATGTAGTATATCAGTCTCTTGCAGCCATATCACAAGCTTTGCTTAGTTTGGGGTCAGAGGCCGTGTGTAAGATGTCCCCTAATATTTATTTATTTATTTATAATATGCTCTAAAACCGGAAAGATTCCGATCTTCCCCACCCTCTTGGTTTTTGAGGTATGGTCAATTTTAGACCAAAAATTTCTGGTTAAGTCGTGCCTTGAGTTTTCAACATTATTATTTTCAAAGAAAAACTTTTTTTAAGTTCCATCATTTAATATTCCAGATTTTTTTCAATATTCGGTCGTTTTTGAAGAAAGCGTCAAAAAAACTAGTTTAAAATTAAAAAGGTAGGTATCTAAGTGTGATAGCATTTCAGGACTTACATAAATTGCGCCAACTTTTGTAATGACTTGCCATTAGTACTTCCATACATGTTTTTAAAGTGTGACGGCACAAACTTGAAAAACAAAAAATGTTATCTTTGTAAATCTGGAAAAAACTTTTTAGAAAGACTATGTGACTCCCGGTTGTATTATTATTATTGATTGTGATTTGTATCACACTTATTTAGCTTTGCAATTTAATCATGAAACTGAAATAATGTTGAAAACTCAAGGCACCATTTAAACTGGAGTGCCGCAAGGTGGAATTTTTGGTCACATTTCTAAAATTGACCATATCTCAAAAACCGAAGAGAGAGAGAGAGAGAGAGAGAGAGAGAGAGAGAGAGAGAGAGAGAGAGAGAGAGAGAGAGAGAGAGAGATTCTGATCTTTCCAGTTTTAGAGCCCATGTACAGGGTTATTTCTAATCAATTAGCATCCGTTTAGGGGCTTATTCTGTACATCAAAACTAACAACTTTTGTTCTACGACTTTTATTAATTCTCAAAAAAAAAGTTGTTCCATAGAAAATTGTCGTACCCTTGACAAAATGTATGGAACAGCTGATTTTTTTAATTGAGTTTTGACAAAAGTCGCAGAACAACAGAAGTTAGTTTTGATGTACAGAATAAGCCCTTAAAATGATGCTAATTGATTAGAAATAACCCTGTGTGTACAGAATGTTCCAGAATTTCCGGCTTGACGTTGAATTCTGGGACACCCTGTCGTCGACTATTGAGAATTCTAGATGGACCTACTTTATAAATAAGACCGCAGGAAAACGCTGGATGCAAGCTTGAAATTATTAGCTTATTGTACCGGTCTTATTGGATATCCATAGAGGAGGCCTATGTCCAATAGTGCATGTCCTACGGCTGATCGTTAGGTTCGCGCAATTTGATTCATTCAATTCATTCAATGTGGAATTTAAAACACTTTGCAACATTTCAACGGACGGATAGAATCTTATAAGGATTATAAGTAATATTATTTATCATTTGTATAATTGGTTATTGTTACCGTGCTAATTTGATATAAATAAATAAATAAATCTAAGGTAATATATAATAAGTAAGGTAACGGAACCCCAAAATCAGGCTGTCCTAGAAATAAATAAAACGATTCCTCCTTTCTTAGAAGTGAAAGAAGCAGAAAAGAAAGTGAGTAGAAGGTAAGCGTGATACACCCTAGACCGCATATCAGGCAGTCTGTAGTCAAACGCAAACCCATACGGAATAAAAAATAATAATCGGCCAAATACGAGTAAGACTCGCGCACGTAGGGTTCCGTACTCTATGGGAGATTATTTATTATTGAATTTAATAAATAACTAAATATTCTGTGAATATTTCAAGCATTTTACCTGATACCATTATAAATATTGAGCGAAAACGGTTAAAAATTCAGGTTTGTTGTATGGAAGCCCCCCTTAACCCTTTCACTGCTGAAAACACACACGTCTGTGTTTTCGATTCTCACGCCCCGCGGCTACTACACACACCAGGCGTGTGCGGTAGCGTCTTCCCGCGCCTTGCGTGTGCGTTTTAGAATTAGCAGGCACCTTAAAAAAAGTACCTCAGCAGTGAAAGGGTTAAATATCAATTTTATTCGGTTTTTAGTAAGTATTTGTTGTTATAGTGGCAAAAGAAATAACTACATCATCTTTGAAAATTTCAGCTTTCTAACTATTAACGGTTCATGAGATATAGCCTGGTGACAGACAGACAGACAGGCAGGCAGACGGACAGCGGAGTCTTAGTAATAGGGTCCCGTTTTCAGCCTTTGGGTACGAAACCCTAAAAAATGTCGGGTAAAAAAATTAAAAACAAATACTTACGTATCATAGACAGGAAACATGCTAAAGGCACTGCCGTTTGCATTTTCCCAAAAAAATAATAAATCTAACACAAAAACAAAATGTCTACGAAATAAAAGTCACTAATACTTTCGCAACGGACGCTGTACGGTTTAAAACACTATAACTTGTATGGTTATTATTAATTTATTTAAGTTGCATTATTACGTGAAATTAACATTAGAAATATATTAACTGAATTGTACGTAATTAATGTTAAAATGATACTGGAATTTAGTAAAATATTAATTTATGAAAAGTTTATTTATTATTGTGATAGAAAGTTAAGTGGCGCGGGCGCGGTTTTCGAGCGAAGTGTATGTTAGGCAGTGGGGTGGGTTCTATGATCCTACCACTGGTTTTAGTTGAAAGAGGGGCGTTCAACATCTAATTTATACAGTAGAACTCCAATTATCTGAATTAATGGGGACCGGGACCCATTCGGATAATCAAATATTCGGATAATGGGAGTTTTTAAAAACAAATTGCCATTGGAGAGAAAAAAAGCTACGTTTTGATATTGCACTATTTTTTTATTGAATTAAATGAAAGAAACATGATATTTTCACATGTTTTAAATATAAATAAAATGTACTTATGTACAAGTTTAGAAATAAAAATCATTGTTTTTCAAACATCTCCGTCAATGTAAGCTGTTTTGCGGTCTTCATCCGTTTTCGGGCAGCCAGGTCACGCATTCGCTTGACGGTGAGCAGTTGCAAGTGGTCACACTCGGGCTGACGCTCCATCCACTTCAAAGCAGTCTCGAGGCCGGCTTTTTCTGAAAGTGATTCGGATAATCGGCGATTCGGATAGTCGGAGTTCGGATAATTGGAGTTCTACTGTACTAATATAATAAAGAAGTAAAGTTTGTGAGTTTGTGAGGTTGTAGGGGTTGTTGTTGTTTGTAATCTCTGAATCTACTCAACCGATTTCGATAATTCTTTTACCCATAGGAAGCCACATTATCTGTGAGTGTCATAGGCTATAAAGTAAGCGCGGGCGAAGCCGCGGGCATAGGTACATATAATATATTGGGATATTATTTAAATATTTTAATTTGGTCCCTTCACCAGGACTAAATATAAATGATGTAGTTACTAAACCTATGAGAATATGGTGACCATTATGCAATTATTTCTGGGATAAAGTGTCGTTGTTATATGATGATATATTTATGACTGGCACAATTATTCATCCTTACATAGTATAAAATAAAGTCGCTATTTTCGTTTGTTTGTTTGTTTGTTTGTCTGTATGCTTAAATCTTTAAAACTACGCAACGGATTTTGATGCGGTTTTTTTAATGGATAGAGTGATTCAAGAGGAAGGTTTATATGTATAAAAATTCCCGAAATTCCCACGGGAACGGGCACAACGCGGGTAAAACCGCGGGCGCTGCTAGTTTGTCATAAACAAATTTGTCAGAGCCACAGTTCCTAAGTGAAAGTAGTAAAAAAACGTCCGAGCGCCGTCATACATACCGACTTAGATATTACATTAAATAATTTACAATGACTCGTTTACTCGAATCTCGATGTTATGTCACCCAATTAGTGCTTGTAACCGAGCACTTTGGCATCGCGCGGCGTTGTAGTCGGCTTGCAATCGCCTTACGACTAACTAAAACAAGCGTCTTGTGCGGGAGCATTACTTAGAGTTGTCCAAAATCTCGAACACATAGGATAAGCTATTTTATCTTTTACCAGTTATCATCTTATTATGTATTATTTTTAAATTTATCTATTTATTATATTATATATATTTAAATTGAAATTGTATTAATATTTGTTTATATCATTTTTTAGTTTTGATTTGTGTTGATTGTTAACCCCTGACGCAAAAGACGGGTGTTATAAGTTTGACGTGTCTGTTTGTCTGTGTGTCTGTTTATCTGTCTGTCTGTGGCATCATAGCGCCCGAACCACTGAACCGATTTCAGTTTAGTTTTTTTTTGGATGAAAGGAGACTTAATCGAGAGTGTTCTTAGCTATGTTTCTACGTTCTAGTTCTGAGTTATGGTGGGTTAAAGTGGGGATGGAGGAACCAAAATTCTACAAATGTGCCCAAAATGGTTGTCACATGAAAGATATTTTATCAGTGGTAGGACTCTGTCTAGTCTGTCGGGGGTTTTTTAAATTTTTAATTTAAGTAATTATAGTTAATGTATCTCTTTGTTTGTTTATTCATGCCTACAATCCAATGTCTTCTACCTATGGGTTGACTGGTAGATAATGCTATTTAGCGTCTAGTCCTCCTTTTGTACAAATGGTGTGCAATAAAGTGTTAAATAAATAAAAACCTGCTCACTACGTAGCTTGGGAAAGGTTTTGGCTCGGACACTTTTTTCGTACGATTATGACTCTCTATATATATTTGCTCGAAGCCCTGGTCCTATAATAAAAGATGATAATAGGATGAGTGCAAGATATCTTAGTATATTATATTCGTTGTCTAGATATTCAACCTGTAATATTGATGATCATGGTCACCCTACTCGTACACTTAAACAACATTTTTCTTGAAAAACCTGTCCCTTACGCCACTGACGCCTGGTTACAGTAATTATTCGCTTGCCTTACTCGACTGCGTAATGTTGAATATTTTATAATTATAACATGGTGACTACATCCATACATAGTTGAATATAATTGTTACTCGAACTAGACAGCCTAGATCACTACTAAGTTATTAGTTTAACAGCGGGGCAATTCTGTCAACCGAACTCGTCACCGAAGTGATACGCTCCCGAACCCCTCTCGCTTTTCTGACAGTTTCAATGGCTCAAAGCTGTCAAAAAAACGAGAGAAGCTCAAGAACGCGTCACCTCAGCAACGAGATCGGTTAACAGAATTGCCCCGCAGGTCCCTTATTATTTGACTTCAAAAAAAGGAGGTTATCAATTCGACTGTATGTTTTTGTATGTCTGTTACAAAATTTCTCCGCCAATTATAAATCGATTTTGGTGTTTCTTTTTGTGTTTCGTAGATCGTACTTCACAGATGGTCGGACACATTTTCTCGAAATCGGCTGAGCTAAAAATAAAAACAATATTGAATTGATGTATGTCATCATCGATTCGAGGAAATTAATCGAATTTTTTTTTTTTTTTTTTTTTTTTTTTTTTTTTATTTTTTATTTTCATTGGGAACCTTACAGCTATGTAACGGAAATATATTAAAACATATGTGTTGACGGCCAATTACAGGGTTCCACAAATAAGTTGAAATGTAAGTTGATCGAGTAGACTGAAAAATAACTAAGTAAATAAATAGCTGTGAATGCACAAGCTGCAATCACCAACCCAGCTCCGAGTGCGCTGCCGCGCGTCCAGAGACAGGCGATCGACCGCCGCCCGCGAAATCACAGTCATTCAAAAAATGCGCTCGAAAGCAATTGTTTCATACGTGCCACGGACGTATTAAATACGTCAACATCGTAATTGGATGCCACTTTGTTGAAACTCCGGCTTGCTCTTATCAGATAAGTATTTTGCCTATAATTAGTGTTAGCTGCCGGGACAAGAAGTGAGCACGGTCTCCTGGTAGAATTAATCGGAACTTTTAGACCTATGCGCTCCAGCAGCTCAGGGCAGTCAACTGCGCCATTACATATCTTTAATAAATATACGATATCAGCAATATTACGTCTGATATGTAAGGGAAGAATGTGAAAATTCCGACATCGCGCTATGTAGTCCGGAAAGTATTTTTTAATTTTAAATTGAAGATGACGGAGAAACCGTCTTTGAATGCGCTCAATGCGTGTACTGTAAATATCATAAGCAGGATTCCAAATTTGCGAAGCGTATTCAAGATGACTGCGCACAAAGGCGCAATACAAAATTTTTAAGGTTTTAATTGATTTAAATTCTGCTGATAAACGTAAAACAAAGCCCAGTGCTCTTGATGCTCGATTTATTACACTATCAATATGCTCATCAAAAAGTAACTTGTTATCATAGATAACGCCTAAATCTCGAATGGAATTAACTCTGTTAATATTAGTATTTTTTAATTTGTAAGGAAAAGTAATAGGTTGAGGCTTGCGAGTGAAGGAACATACATAACATTTTGATACATTAAGGTCTAATTTTTTTGATAAACAGTAGCTGTCGAACCGATCTAGGTCCTCTTGTAGGCGCTGAGCACTTTCGATCGAGTCAATGGGACATAGTATCTTCATATCATCCGCGTATAAAATTATTTTGGAATATTTAAAGCATGAAGATAATATCGTTAATTACAAAATTGAAAAAAGGGGGACCTAAAAGGGAACCTTGCGGAACTCCTGATGGGATACACATAGGTGACGATGTGTATCCGTTGAGTACAACAGTTTGGCACCTATTATGTACATACGACGTCAGCCATCTGTATAGATTACCTCGAATACCTGCGCATTGAAACATCCGGAGTAATTCTGAGTGATCTATTCTGTCGAAACATTTACTATAGTCGGTATATATAACATCAACCTGGGAAGGTTTCGACATATGTTCAGATAAATAGTCACTACAGACAATCAAGTTTGATGTTGTTGACCTGCCTCTTATAAAACCGTGCTGCTGTAGGCTAAATGTATGTTTTAAGGCAGCATAAAGTTGTCTATAAACGATCTTTTCAAGCACTTTAGCAAACAAGCATAACTTCGAGATGGGCCTATAGTTTTCAATTAAATTTTTAGGTCCCTTCTTATGAATAGGAGTGATGAGAGCGGATTTCCAGATTGCTGGCATAACGCCCTCTGACATAGACCGTCTAAAAAGAAGTGTAAGGGGAGCCGAGATACTCTTGGCACACTTGACTATAAATATTGCTGGAACGTTATCCGGACCTGCAGATTTGTTAAGATCAAGCGATTCTAAAAGCTTGCACACTTCCGAACACTCAAACTCAACGTCAGCTATATCGGCTGACGTCATAATACTATGATTTTCGTAATTGTGGGAATAATCGGTACTGGTATTATCTAGAAATGTGGAATGAAAGTATTCGCTAAACATATTACAAATATCCTCCCCACTATCGGAGGAGCGTTGACCGAACCGTAGTACCGCGGGGTAGGAATTATTTTGATTTTTCATCTTTATGTATGTCCAAAACGCTTTAGGATTTTTAGTGATACTTAATTCAATGCTAGAAATATACTCATCATACATATTTTTTTCTATTGTTTTAGCACGATCTCTTAAAACAGCGAAGGATTGAAAATCGGAATAATTACCGTAAATTTTATATTTACGATGGTACTTATATTTCTCTTTTAATATCTTAATTAGAGATTGTTTATACCAAGGGGGGTACTTATTCGTGGAAGTGACTAACTTAGAGGGTATGTATTCTGTCCTAAGATCATTTAATTTATTATAGAAGAAAGACAATGCATCATCTAT
The DNA here is from genome assembly GCA_964007245.1 of Hypomecis atomaria. NCBI lineage: Eukaryota > Metazoa > Arthropoda > Insecta > Lepidoptera > Geometridae > Hypomecis > Hypomecis atomaria. Next base: position 10,488,226 of record OZ023310.1, read on the forward strand.
CGGCTTAGAGTCAAATTCCTGTTGCCAATTAATAGCGTCTAACTTCGTCATGATGGCATCATAGTCGCCTCGATAATATAAGTACTTTTTACGTTTTGTACACGATTGAAGTATTGATACGAAGTACACGATTGCTTGTGCCAATTTTGACGTTAAAATTTTTTTTGTTCAGCTTTTATCACCGTTGAATTCATTTATCAAAAATTAAAAATTAGATCATATCGCCGACGATATCGTGGTCATGGCGAAATCGATGGAAGAGCTCAGCACGATGCTCGAAGGCCTCAATCGAGTTTCTCAACAGGTGGGTCTCAAAATGAACATGGATAAAACAAAAGTCATGTGTAATGCCCATGTCGTACCCACCCCAATATCTGTTGAGAGCTCGGTTCTTGAAGTTGTTGACTCGTACGTCTACCTAGAACAAGTAGTCCAGCTAGGTAAGTCCAACTTCAAGAAAAAGGTCAATCGCCGAATCCAACTCGGTTGGGCAGCCTTCGGAAAACTGCGTGACGTCTTTTCATCTGATATACCTCAGTGCTTTAAGACGAGAGTTTTCGATAGTTGTGTGTTGCCAGTGATGACTTATGGAACTGAAACGTGGTCTTTTACTGTGGGCCTTATGAATAAGCTCAGGATAGACCAACGTGCTATGCAGAGGGCTATGCTCGGCGTCTCTCTGCGAGATCGAATCAGAAATGAGGATATCCGCAGACAAACCAAAGTTACCGACATAGCCCAGCGGATTAGCAAATTAAAGTGGCAATGGGCAGGGCACATAGTTCGGAGAACGGATGGCCGATGAGGCAGTAAAGTTCTCGAATGGAGACCACGGACCAGCAAGCGCAGCGCAGGACGTCCACCGACTAGGTGGACTGACGATATAATAAAGATCGCAGGAACGCGCTGGATGCAGGCCGCTTCCAACCGGCCTTATTGGAAATCCATTGGGGAGGCCTATGTCCAGCAGTGGACGTTTTACGGCTGATGGATGGATGGATGGATGAATTCATTTAGGGTCACTCAAATTCTTTGAGAACCTCTCGCGCCCCGAAACTATACCAAGTCCTTTATACTGAGAGCTGTCCTGCTGTGGAATGAACTGCATGTTGCTATTAGACAGGCTAAATCCCTCCTCGTATTTAAAAACCTCGTTTATCAGCATTATCTTTCCTTATGCTAGCTAAAATTGATAAATATGTAGGTTATAAGATATGTATATTATGTATGTTTATAAAATATAACTTTATCTGTTTTCTTTTCTTATTATTGTATCTAAGTATTTTTTTTCTCTCTCATTATTTATTTTAATACAGTGATGTATTTATACACCACCGTCCGTATTTCTATTTTTCAGGTCCAGTCGGCCCTTGTACAACATTTTAGGGTTCCGTACCCAAAGGGCAAAAACGGGACCCAATTACTAAGACTCCGCTGTCCGTTTGTCCGTCTGTCTCCAGGCTGTATCTTATGAACCGAAATGACATTAAAATAAAATAAATATTTAAGGGCTCCCATACAGTACGGAACCCTTCGTGCGCGAGTCCGCCTCGTACTTGGCAGATTATTTTGTTTGTGTAGTTACTGTTGTATATTACTGTAGTGTTTAGTGTACAACAAGGATATATTTATTCATCAGCAAGCAGCCTCAGAAAAATATGGTATTTTCGATTCGGTTCGATTAGATGGTTTTTGAGAAAATTGAAGTTAACTATTAATTTAAACTCTATTAGAGTAAAAATGATGATGTAAAAAGGATGTAAAAATAAATGATATTCAGTACGTTAGTTACATAGATTCATCATCATCATCATCATCAGCCTGTATCGGCCCACTGCTGGGTATAGGCCTCCTCTCCCTTGTGCCAGTTTTCCCTGTCTCGGGCTGATCTTATCCACGCGTGTCCCGCGATCGATCTGATGTCGTCGACCCAACGGGCTGATGGTCTGCCCACGGCACGCCAGTTACATAGATTGTATAAAAATATTGTACACGTATTTTTTTGGCCAGGGGCCAGAGGCTGGCTGATTTTCTGGAGAAAGAGGAACTCTTCATGATGAACTCTTTCTTTCAGAAGCCGCCTCACAGGAAGTGGACCTGGATGAGCCCCGATGGTTCCACGAAAAATGAGATAGATTTCATCATGACCACCGAGAAACGTTAAACTCGAAAGGTCACGCTTGATGAAGTCCACGCTCCGACCTACACCTTCCGATATCCAAAACCCCGAGAGCTTTCAGCTCGAGCTCTCAAATCGCTTTGCTTGCCTGGAGAACTTTGCGTCAGTGGACGAGATCAACAACGGGCTCGTAGAAACTGTCCAGACGGTGGGTGCTAAATTCTTTAGACCCCGTCGTACAAATAGACCTCAAAAATTTTCCGATCAAACTCTAAATCTCATGGCCGAACGACGCTTACAGAGACTGCAGTCTTCCGATGATGCAAAGTCATATAGGCAGATCAATAGACAAATTTCGAAATCCGTGAGGCGCGACATTCGTCTCTTTAATACTAAACATATTAAAGAGACCATAGGGCAGAACAAAGGCTCCAAAGTGTTCGCGAGGAATTTGTCTATTGGGCAAAGCCAGCTGACAAAGCTGAAGAGAGAAGATGGCAGTGTAGCGTCGACCAAGGCAGAGGTATTGGAGGAGATCGAAAGGTTCTATGGACAGCTATACGCTTCGGTCGCTAAGCCTGTCAACAGCGCAGCCAAAGACCCAAGAGCCAAGCTGACCCGACACTTCACCGAAGATATCCCGGACATCAGCCTGTACGAGATTAGAATGGCCCTAAATCAGCTCAAGAACAACAAGGCGCCGGGTGATGACGGTATCACATCAGAGCTTCTGAGAGCGGGTGGAACACCGGTACTAAAAGTCCTCCAGAAGCTTTTCAACACCGTCGTCCTCGAAGGCATCACGCCAGAAGCATGGAACAGAAGCGTGGTGGTGTTGTTTTTCAAGAAAGGTGACAACACCTTATTGAAGAACTACAGACCCATCTCGCTTCTGAGCCATGTTTATAAGCTGTTTTCAAGGGTCATTACGAACCGTCTCGAGCGCAGGCTTGATGACTTCCAGCCTTCCGAACAAGCCGGTTTCCGAAAGGGCTTTAGCACCATGGACCACATTCATACGCTGCGGCAGGTTATACAGAAGACCGAAGAGTATAACTTGCCACTTTGCTTAGCGTTTGTGGACTATGAGAAAGCCTTTGATTCGGTCGAGACTTGGGCTGTGCTCGAGTCTCTACAACGATGCCGTGTTGACTATCGGTACATCGAAGTGTTGAAGTGTTTGTATAATAACGCCACTATGTCGGTCCGAGTACAGGAAGAGAGCTCCAAGGCGATCCCTTTAAAAAGAGGCGTAAGACAGGGAGACGTAATCTCTCCGAAACTGTTTACGGCTACTTTGGAAAACGCCTTCAAGCTCCTGGAATGGAAAGGATTCGGCATCAATGGCAATGTCAATGGCGAATACCTCACTCACCTTCGGTTTGCTGACGATATAGTAGTCATGGCAAAATCGATGGAAGAGCTCAGCACGATGCTCGAAAGCCTCAATCGGGTTTCTCAACAGGTGGGTCTTAAGATGAACATGGACAAGACGAAAGTCATGTGTAATTCCCATGTTGTACCCACCCCGATCACTGTTGGGAACTCGGTTCTTGAAGTCGTTGACTCGTACGTCTACCTAGGACAAGTAGTCCAGTTAGGTAGGTCCGATTTCAAGAAAGAGGCCAATCGCCGAATCCAACTCGGCTGGGCAGCGTTCGGAAAACTGCGTAACGTCTTCTCGTCCGACATACCTCAGTGCCTCAAGTCGAAAGTGTTCGATCAGTGTGTGTTGCCAGTGATGACTTATGGCACTGAAACGTGGTCTCTTACTATGGGCCTTATTAATAAGCTCCAAATAGCCCAACGAGCTATGGAGAGGGCTATGCTCGGAGTCTCTCTGCGAGATCGAATCAGGAATGAGGAGATTCGCAGAAGAACCAAAGTTACCGACATAGCCCAGCGGATTGGCAAGTTGAAATGGCAGTGGGCAGGACACATAGCGCGGAGGACTGATGGCCGATGGGGTCGAAAAGTTCTCGAGTGGAGACCACGTACCGGCAAGCGCAGCGTAGGACGTCCACCCACAAGGTGGACGGATGACCTCATTAAGACCGCAGGATCACGCTGGATGCAAGCCGCTACCAACCGGTCTTATTGGCGATTCATAGGGGAGGCCTATGTCCAGCAGTGGACGTCCTATGGCTGATGGATGAATGGATGGATGGATGGATTTTTTTGGCTGTAAATTATTCAAGAAACTGCAAAGATACAGGGCGCTAAAGTTCGGGAGTAGGGGCTTGCGACATCACGTCTTTGTAAAAGTATGGACGTGACGTCGCACGCGGTATTTCAACGGGCCATAATATCTCCATCATTTTTCGTTTAATTTGCAAAAGGAAAAATACGGGTCGAATATTTTTTGATTGATGAAATGATTTTAATTTTACAGTGCATCCCACACTGGGCTTATCTCAAAGAACATTTCAAAAATTCGTCGCGAATGCAGAACTGGAACCTGCGTCTTCGGATCACTAGCCCGACGCTCTCCCAACTGAGCTAATTCGCAGCTGACATTTTGATTGTTCAACTGACGGACTTAATATTTTTTTATTCATCTACACTTTTATTCGTTTACCCTATTAACGCTGTCTGCTGCCGTATTGTGTACGCGTTCTGACGTTCGCCTTCGCTTTTACTCCCGGCGTTTGCTCTCGTGGTGCAAGTAACTGGCTCGAGTGAGTGAAAAAGTGAAGCCGAACGTCCGAATGCGTACGCAATACGGGCCCCAGTCTCATTTCCTTATTGATTGAAATTTGTAAATAAATTCAATAGGGTAGTTCACTAGTATTGAAATAGTTAAAAGTAGTAAGATTACTGAATTTTGCAATTAATTATGATTCGTAAACTGAAAAAATAACTAAAATTGGCTAATCCAGTTCAGAGATATAGTATAGCTTGTAAATATTTTGGTTTAAGAGAGGATGCTTTGTCCTTTTCCCACAAAGCATAACATAGTATGGCGAATGTATGACACTTACGGATCGTGACTTCATATTCTGTCATAGTGCGCTCTTTGTCTAGCAAGAAAATAAAATGCTTGTAACTTCTTTATTTCTGGGTTCATTTTATTTTTGTTTTCGTTATTCGGCTCTGTTTATGGTTAGCTTTTACAAGAGGACATCAAAAAAATTGGTTGCCTGTAAAGTCGGTATACGGGCGAAAGTTTTACGTGACAACGACTTTGAGACGAATGAGAGCGAGTGAGAGGCACGTAAGTCACGCTCTCATTGTGAGCGCATGAAGTGTGAGCGGGGAGCGTAACGCAGTTTCTTGAAGTGTCACCCGGCAAACCAATTTATAAGACGTTGTCACGTCAAAAACTGTCAACTAGCCTATTGAAGTTGAACATGTCGTTGGTTGCAGCGCATTATGCGGTCGCATCGAGAGCCACATGTCAGCGCTGCCCTGGCCGTACAGCTTACACCGACCACTGCTAGCGCGCGCGGCCAGTACTGAGGCTCGCACGCCCGCGCGCGCGCCGTCGTTCAGCGTGTGTTGGAGCAACACTACCCCCGCTGTGAGTATCTTAGTATAGTAGATGTCATTTGACGCAGGGTGTCATTTGTCGCAGGGTGTCATTTAACGCAGGATAGCATTTAACGTAGGATGTTATTTAATGCAGAGTGCCATTTAACGCAGGGTGTCAAATAACGCAGGGTGTCAATTAACGCAGGGTGTCATTTAACGCAGGGTCATTTAACGCAGGGTCATTGAATGCAGGGTCATTTAACGCAGGGTGTCATTTAACGCAGCTTGTCTTTTAACGCAGGGTGTCATTTAACGCAGGGTCATTTAACGCAGGGTGTCATTTAACGCAGCTTGTCTTTTAACGCAGGGTGTCATTTAACGCAGGGTCATTTAACGCAGGGTGTCATTTAACGCAGGGTCATTTAACGCAGGGTGTCATTTAACGCTGGGTGTCATTTAACCCAGGGTGTCATTTGACGCAGGGTGTCATTTAACGCAGGGTGTCATTTAACACAGTGTCATTTAACGCATGGTATCAATTAACACAGTGTCATTTAACACAGGGTATCAAATAACGCAGAGAGTCATTTAACGCAGGGTCATTTAACGCAGGGTCATTTAATGCAGGGTGTCATTTAATGTGGGGTGTCATTTAACGCAGCTTGTCTTTTACGCAGGGTGTCCTTTAACGCAGGGTCATTTAACGCAGGGTGTCATTTAACGCAGCTTGTCTTTTAAAGCAGGGTGTCATTTAACGCAGGGTCATTTAACGCAGGGTGTCATTTAACGCAGGGTGTCATTTAACGCAGGGTCATTTAACGCAGGGTGTCATTTAAAGCTGGGTGTCATTTAACCCAGGGTGTCATTTGACGCAGGGTGTCATTTAACACAGTGTCATTTAACGCAGGGTGTCAATTAAAACAGAGTCATTTAACGCAGGGTATCAAATAACGCAGAGAGTCATTTAACGCAGGGTCATTTAACGCAGGGTCATTTGACGCAGGGTAGCATTTAACGCAGGATGTCAATTAACACAGTGTCATTTAACGCAGGCTGTTATTCGACGCAGGTTATCATATAACGCAGGGTGTCATTTAACAGTGTGTTATTAAACGCAGTATCTCATATGGCGATACGATGTCAGAATTAAGAAGCTTTGTCTAGTGGGTAGTGGGTATAACTATTCACGTGCAATGCAACACTACCCCCTCTGTGTGTTATATGTCATATGACACCCTACGCTGCTAGTACTGAAGCTTGCACGCCCGCGCGCGCGCCTTCATTCAGATTGTGCTGGAGCAACACTACCCCCGCTGTGAGTATGTTATATGTCATATGACACCCAACGCTGCTAGTACTGAAGCTTGCACGCCCGCGCGCGCGCCTTCATTCAGATTGTGCTGAAGAAACACTACCCCCGCTGTGAGTATGTTATATGTCATATGACGCTGTATGTCATTTTACGTAGTATGACGCAGTAGATATATCATGTGACGCAGTGTGTCATATGACGCATATGTCATCTGGCGCGCTATCTCATGTTGTTTATTAAGATTTGTGGATGATCTAATTGCTTATTATGTAGTAGTAGTGTATGTAGTTTTAGCTTATAAAGTAGTATTGTATATAATTGTAGTTAATAAAGGCACTTTTGCCTGATAAAAAATAAACAAATTACACCACTTATTATGACATAGTAAATGGTGTAATTTGTTTTTATTTTTTTATTTTTCGGTTTTTTGTGACACAGTATTTAAGAATTAAATTATTAAGAATACAGTTATCTAATTCATATGTCGCACGATGTTATATGACGGAGTGATGATGTCATAATTTATGTCGCGACATGTCATCTGGCACGTGAGGTCATTTAAGTCATAGTAACTTAAGTCGTGCAGTAACGTACAACACAATAATTATTTTTCACAAAAAATGGCAAAACTAAAAAACAATTTTTCGATTCGAAACGCAATTGGCGAAATAATTTGAGTACTTCCACTCTGCCCCACTGGTGGGGCAGAGTGAAAGTTCCTTACTGACTGAGATTAAATCTCGAATAGATTATTAAAGATCACTACAATGAATGGATTGTTATGAATTAATTGATAATATTAAATTTATAATTTTCTTATACTTTACGATGACTAATAAGAAAAAAATTGCGATATAAATACTATAACTACATACAATCCGTAATTTTTTTTCTTCAGATAATTGTGATTTTAGTTTACAATCTTCTTAATATTTTGCATTCAATGTCTTCACTTATCTGTTCTTTTGGTGGGGCGTTATAATGATTAAAATTTTACAGTCAAATTTCACACTTCATTGCACTACCAATTTTATTTAAATTCGCGCGACACCCCTGGTGGGGCAGATTCCACTGGTCTAAAAAGTGAGTGGAATCTGCCCTACCAAGATGATACGAGTGGGGCAGATTCCACTCCAAAAAATGAAGAAGTGGAATCTGCCCCACCAGTGGGGCGCTTTGGTGGGGCAGAGTGGAAGTACTCAAAAAAATACATAAAAAGAACATGAACCTCCTCCTTTTTGGAAGTCGGTTAAAATGTTTGTTACAATTTACATAATATCATTGGCCGTCTTGCCACAAAAATTTTACGCACGCTTTAGACAATGTTTAACAGTACAAATTACACGGTTGTCTCTTGTGGTAAGGCGGTTAACGTTTAACACACTTCTCTAACATATTTGTATATTATTGCAGCAACCCGAGATCCTGAACGCGATGACTGGCAAGCTGGAAAATGGTCAGCCATCGCTACTGTGCAAGCAAACCATGTTCGCGCGCTGGCACTACCTCGTCAACAAACTGGAACCGTTGCCACATGTGAGTCGGATGTATACATAAACATATACATTATACACAATAACCAGCCATCGCTACTTTGCAAGCAAACCATGTTCGCGCGCTGGCACTACCTCGTCAACAAACTGGAACCGTTGCCACATGTGAGTCGGATGTATACATAAACATATACATTACACACAATAACCAGCCATCGCTACTGTGCAAGCAAACCATGTTCGCGCGCTGGCACTACCTCGTCAACAAACTGGAACCTTTGCCACATGTGAGTCGGATGTATACATACACATATACATTACACACAATAACCAGCCATCGCTACTGTGCACGCAAACCATGTTCGCGGCACTATCTTGTCAACAAACTGAAACCGTTGCCACATGTGAGTCGGGTGTATACATACACATAAAATATACATTACACACAACAACAGGAGAACGGACAACCATCGCTAATGTGTAAGCAAACCATGTTCGCGTGCTGGCATTACCTTGTCAATTATTAAGTTTAATACATTAACATAGAATATTTACAAATGAGGTATACAGGGTTATTTCTAATCAATTAGCATCCTTTTAAGGGCTTATTCTGCACATCAAAACTAACAACTTTTGTTCTACGACTCATTTTTCAGAAAAAAAAAGTTGTTCCATAGAAAAATATCATTCACCCTCGACAAAATGTATGGAACAGCTGATTTTTTTTTTGAGTTTTGACAAAAGTCGCAGAACAAAACAGAACAGAACAAAAGTTGTTAGTTTTGATGTACAGAATAAGCCCCTAAAAAGATGCTAATTGATTAGAAATAACCCTGTATACAAGACGTAGGAGGGATTTGAATGAAACGGTTTACTGTTGCATACAGAAATCACTACAATTAAAATAAAATGTTGTTTACAGCAATCGCTAGAGTTGGAGAGCAAACTGCCCCCTATTCCCGAAAATCCCAGCACACTGCTATACAGCGAAGCTAAAATGCTGTGTCCGGGATACCAGGTATGTTCTTATAATAGGCATGCTTTGAGCAAATATCTACAGAGCCACAGTCTCTTAGTGAAAGTAATAAAAAAATGTCCGAGCGCCGTCACACATACCGACTCAGATATTCACATTAAATAATTCACAATGACCCGTTTTCTGGAATCTCGACGTTATGTCACCCAATCAGTGCTTGTAACCGAGTGCATTGGCATCGCGCGGCGTTGTAGTCGGCTTGCAATCGCCTTACGACTAATTAAAAAGCCTGCCCACTACATTGCTTCGGCAGGGTTTTGGCTCGGACACTTTTTTTGTATGTTTGTGACTATAGATATTTACTCGAAGTACCCAGTACTACTGGTCTTAGAATCACTTAAAGCCCAACGTCTATTCAGCGCGTGAAATTCATTTTTTTTGTTTTTTGTTAGTTACGTATAAATACTATGTAAATGGAAAAAAACCGACATCGTAATATGACCAAAAGTGATATACAGGGTTATTTCTAATCAATTAGCATCCTTTTAGGGGCTTATTCTGTACATCAAAACTAACAACTTTTGTTCTGCGACTTTTGTCAAAACTGAAAAAAAAATCAGCTGTTCCATACATTTTGTCGAGGGTGAACGATATTTTTCTATGGAACAACAACTTTTTTTTTAGAATTAATAAAAGTCGTAGAACAAAAGTTGTTAGTTTTGATGTATAGAACAAGCCCCTAAAAGGATGCTAATTGATTAGAAATAACCCTGTATAATAATAAATGTTTGGGGACATCTTACACACGGCCTCTGACCCCAAACTAAGCAAAGATAAAGATTGTATGTATTTTCGTTCCACAGGCGGCGAAGAAATGCCTCTTCGACGCGTTCGAAAGTGCGAAACTCGGGAAATGGGTAAAGAAACCTCTGGAACAGGACGAGTTTTGTTGCGAAATTGTAGATCCCGACCCCAAACATCTGTTTGCCTAGGCGGGTGATCACCTACGCTATAATACGATGCAGAACGCACCAAACGATGTTAGCGGACTTGAATATGGCAGGAATGATGATTTAGATGATGATGGTGGTTTAATAGATAACGTAAATGATTGGAACGCACCAAACGATGTTAGTGGTCTTGAATATGCCAGGAATTATGGTTTCGATGATAATAATGGCTTAATAGATGATAGTGGTGTTATAGATGATGTAGATAATGGGAATGATGTGTTCGATCATGATGGTAGGTTGATAGATGATGTAGATGGTAGTAATGATGTGTTTTATGAAGGTAATGTTGTAATCAATGATGCGAATAGTGAAAATAATGACGTTGCTAATGAAAATGAGAGAGCAGCAGTTACTGCAAATTTTAGAGATAACACTCGTAAAAAACACTCGTTACAAGATTATATTGAATTTCGAAAAAGAGTACATAAGAATAAGAAATATTGGCGGGATTTGAATGTTGATGATATTTTTGAAAACAGTGACAATCGTTTAGAGGAAGATCAGGTTATGAATGTTACTAAAAATGGTAATGATAGGGAAAAATGTGTTAAATGTGTAAGAGAGGTACAAAATTCACAAAATGTTAACACATCTTGTAGTTACAATTTATCGTTTCAAGATATTAGTAACATTACTAATACTAAATCATCAAACACAGACCATGAAAACAACGCTGATCCAAGAAATATGCATAACTCGGAACAAAATCCAAAAAGTAAATATCTAAAGCGCAAATTAGAAATCTTTAAAGAAAATGTGGAATCACTGAAACTCAATTCTGATAAAGATAACATCGATACTAATAATACAACCGTTCTTAAACAAAATGACAATTTGAAAGAAAATATTAACAAAGAAATAGTCAAAAGTAATAATCAAAACTACTCTGTTAAAGGTATCATGTTTAACCTTAGGAAAATGAAAATAGATACGAAGAAGTCTACTGAAGCACTTTCAGAAGACTTCAATTCAGAATATATGCAAGAAAACTCTGTAAATAAACTTTCAGTAGACGTAAATTCAGAATATATACAAGAATATTCTGATAATAGACTTTCTGCAAACTTAAATTCGGAATATATACAGGAAAATTCTGAAAATACATATTCAGCAGATCTAAATTCAGAATATATACAGGAAAATTCTGGAAATTCAGCAGATCTAAATTCAGAATATATACAAGAAAATTCTTTTAAAGCACTTAGAACAGACTTAAATCTACATAAAATGCTAGAAAAGTCTAAAACAGTGGTAAAAAGTGAAAGTGGTTTTAAAGCCGAAGAGGCAGTTGAAAGACAAAATGTTCGGAAGAATTCGGTAAAAAAGTTTCTCGCGAAAAAATTGAGTTTATTTCATAGTGTCCAAATGGATCCCGGGTATAGTTGAATGCGTGTTTTTTATACCTGTATCAGTCTTTAGTAGTCCATTGGTGAACATAGGCCTACCCATGAGTTTATTTCATAGTGTCCAAATGGATCCCGGGTACAGTTGAATGCGTGTTTTTATACCTGTATCAGTCTTTAGTAGTCCATTGGTGAACATAGGCCTACCCATGAGTTTATTTCATAGTGTCCAAATGGATCCCGGGTACAGTTGAATGCGTGTTTTTATACCTGTATCAGTCTTTAATAGTCCATTGGTGAACATAGGCCTACCCATGAGTTTATTTCATAGTGTCCAAATGGATCCCGGGTACAGTTGAATGCGTGTTTTTATACCTGTATCAGTCTTTAGTAGTCCATTGGTGAACATAGGTCTACCCATGAGTTTATTTCATAGTGTCCAAATGGATTCCGGGTACAGTTGAATGCGTGTTTTTATACCTGTATCAGTCTTTAGTAGTCCATTGGTGAACATAGGCCTACCCATGAAGGGTGACTAGACCATATCTAACACGCTGGCTCAGTGCGGGTTGGTGGATTCACATACGCCATCGAATTTGATCTACGGACGTATGCAGGTTGCCTCACGATGTTTTCTATCACCGAAAAGCCAGTGGTGTGAAAATTCGTGTATAAATTGACGTTGTTAGACCTTGTAGCGTCTTTTCAGCCATAAAACGTCCACAGCTGGACGTTCCTCCCCTGTAGACATATAACAAACATTTTTATACTACTGCATAATTTATCAAAAAAATGTTATTAAACTACTTTAAAGGTGTGTGTGAACCATATTCAAGTCATCTAAGTTAAAATGTGTATCTAAAATCATATATTGTTGTCATTTAAAATTATGAAAAGAAATCAGCTGACCCATATACGTACAAAAATAAATAAAATAGATAACAATAGATTCAATATTACTATACAAATAAGTTATTCAACTTTCAGAACGGTTATACTTCGCATGGGTGACCGCGGGTGGCATTTCCAACTGAGCGCTGCCGTGGCTCGGATGACACGTTAAATTGTAGGTCCCGGTTGTTATAACTGCTTAGGCATGTCAGAGGTTCTCAGGCGACTTATAAACTGACACCAGGGCTAGCCACCCAGCCTTTCAAACATGCTTACTTTTTAAAAATAATATCTTAATTGACAGAGTAAAAAAATTTAGTATTTTTTGTCTTTTTTTTCTATCTTTTCTGTTTGAACGTAATGTTTCAAAAACTGTTTGTACAAAACATTAAACGTGTTATGATTGATAATTATATAATAAGGCTTTTTTATAAATCCAAGGCGGTTGAAATGTCCAAATCCATACAAAAATGGTTCATGGATGTAACAAAATGTATGGAACAGCTGATTTTTTTTTTATATTTTTCAGTGTTAGTCAGAATTTCATAATAGTTAGAAATTAAAAAGCTTTGATGTGATTTTAGATACACTTTAAAATAATACCTAAAAAAACAAAAAAAAACCTGCATTGTACTATACGTGAATAGGCAGTCACCGACCTTAGTGACAGATTTTAGTAATAATAATAACGAATACTATTTAAAATAAGTTATTATTATGTAAGTGTAAGTATTACTATTATAATTTTCATTTTATTAGTGTTAAGAAAGTCCTATTTGTTTTGTTTTAAAGTCATTTTAAAAAATAAGCTGCATTTTATTTGTCCGCCATTTTAAGATTTATTTTAATGGTAATGAAAGGTAAACAACTATTGTGACCACAGAGATACCAGAGGGATAATGTGGTTGATCGAGAAAACCTGAAAGAGATGCATTTATTTACTATAGTACGAGTTAAAAAGAGACATGACATATCTCGATTCAATGGCTGTTGTCGGATTTTTCTCCGCGGAACGTCAATCTCTTGTCAATTTTCAATACATATTGGATAGTTTTGACAGCTCTAAGCAAGATTTCCCGTGCACTTCTGCGGTTGAGAATTCAACAACGACGAGCGACAACAGCGTTTCCCTCTGGTATCTCTGTGATTGTGACGTTATAAAAGTTAGTAGCTTTTAAATGACAGATGTCAAATTGAGATACATAAATGTCACTTTTGTATTCCACGAGGCAGTTGACGCCATTTTAGGAAGTATTGGCTTCAAGTCACGTGACCTTATGACCACTCACCTTTCTTATAACATCTATGGTTAGTATTCATAATAATCTTCGAGCAAATATCTACAGAGCCACAGTCCCTATATCAAAGTAGTAAAAAAATGTCCGAGCGCCGTCATACATACCGACTTAGATATTTACACTTGCCAATGTATTCACGATGACCTGTTTTCTCGAATCTCAACGTTATGTCACCTAATTAGCGCTTGTAACCGAGCACTTTGGCATCGCGCGGCGTTTTAGTCGCCTTACAATCGCCTCACAACTAACTAAAAAGCCTGCCCACTACGTAGCTTGGGCAGAGTTTTGGCTCGGACACATTTTTTGCACGATTGTGGCTCTAGATATTTGCTATAATAAGAAAATAATAGTTTACAATATTTTAAGAAATACAATTTTACTTCAATGATGTAACGCTCATAGCGTAGCTAGACTAATGGTTTCTTACCGATCACCGAACTGATGAAACGGTCAGTATTCCCAGTGTTGCGATAGGTGAACGCAAATGGCATTTACAAGTGAACGCTACCGTGGCTCGGAAAACTCAAATTGTAGGCCTCAGTTGTTTTAACATTTTTAACCGCTAAACCTTGTCAGAGGTCTTCAGGTGGCTTTGACACCAGGGCCACGGTAATGGTATCTAACAGTATTGTGACTCTCCTCCTTGACAAATATACCTACAGCGCCACGTGGCCACGCAGTACGTATCCCGCGCTAGGGCTGGCCCGCCTTCAGTATTTTAATTTCATCTACTTACTCTTTACCTGCTTGAGTTTCTTTATAGTTTCTATCTACTATGATGTAAAAATATTATATCAATTACAAATAATATACCTAATTAAAAAACCCCCGACACAAAAATATTTTGTATATATTATAAACCATTTTGGGCACATTTGTAGAATTTTGGTTCTTCCATCCCCACTTCCCACCATAACTCTTAAACGGCTTAATCGATTTTTATAAAACACTAGACGACCCGCCCCGGCTTCGCACAGGTGTATTATACATATAAACCTTCCTCTTGAATCACTCTATCCATTAAAAAAAACCGCATCAAAATCCGTTGCGTAGTTTTAAAGATTTAAGCATACAGACAAACAAACAAACGAAAATAGCGACTTTATTTTATACTATGTAAGGATAGCTAAGAACATTCTCGATTAAGTCTCCTTTCATCCAAAATAAACTAAACTGAAATCGGTTCAGTGGTTCGGGCGCTATGATGCCACAGACAGACAGACACACAGACAAACAGACACGTCAAACTTATAACACCCCTCTTTTTCGTCGGGGGTTAAAAAGAAATTCGTGGTGAATGAACAAGGAAACGTTTAATAAAAATACATATTTGGTTTTTTGATGTTTTTATGGTTCCGTAGTAAAATTAGGAACCCTAAAAACATAAATTGAACGTTTACTAGTTACAAACCCACACGTTCGTTCATCACTACGGCGCGCCGCGGCTGACTGGCATACCGAGAGCATACCGCACTGCGAGGCGCGTAGGTATGATTCGCGTTCCGACCATTTGTATGAAGACGAAATACTGTTAGATATCATTACCGTGCCAGGGCTAGCCACTCAGTCTATACGAGCTTAGTATTATAATTTTTTTTTTTTTAAATTTGATAGTAGGTTTGGGTCGAATCATGCAAGTCGGCGGATGTGAAGTTAGCTACAAGCTGCGCAATATCCAATCCTGACTGAAGCTCACATAAAGCTGCGCGTTGATTGGGTTTCACGCACCTTGTAGCTAACTTCACATCCGCCGACTTGTACAATTCGGCCTATAGTAGATTGATAGTATAAGAATTTGTTTTTAATAAGATATATTTCACATACACATAAGGCCCAATTATGAAGACTCCTTCGTAAATTTAATAGCAACGTAACTCTCTATTGAATGCCTAAAGTGAAAAAGAAATAGAAATATCCTAATTTGCTATTATAATTACGATAGCGCCTTCATAATTGGATCTATAGTCTGAATAGAATGTAAGTATTTTTTTGTGTGATACTAATTTTATTTAAACTAGTGTATAAATATTAATGCTATTTAGTTCTGCATTTTTACTATGTTGTTCTTTCTTCGCAAATTTATAAAGGTAGATATACTCAGCATTGCAAATAACGTTTACTATGGGGCCTTCCCTGAACTAGCGAAAAAAAAAACCACCTTTTCTGTACAAAATATTCATCAATTTTCGGCTAAAGGTGTGGAACAGTTATTTAGGGTTCCGTACCCAAAGGGTAAAAACGGGACCCTATTACTAAGAATCCGCTGTCCGTCTGTCTGTTTGTCTCCAGACTGTATCTCATGAACCGTGATAGCTAGCGTTGAAATTTTCACAGATGACGTTGTTGCCGCTATAACAACAAAAACTAAAAACAGAAAAAAAAAATAAGGGGGGCTCCTATACAACAAACGTTATTTTTTAGCCGTTTTTCTCTCTATATTAATAATGGTAACAGGTACATGCTTAAATTTTCACAGAATATTTAGTTTTATATTCAGTTCAATAATAAATAATAAAATTGAAATAAAATAAACATTTAAGGGGGTTATTTATTTCCCATACAGTACGGAACCCTCCGTGCGCGAGTCCGACTCGTACTTGGCCGATTATTTTTTGAGATTTTCAGGGTTGGTCTCATAGTAAAAGTATTTCATATCGATGAGTATAAACTATACCTATCATAGTACCTACTTTCTACATAAGTCTTTGAACAGGTATACATAATGTACCATTAATAGAATTTTGTCAGTTCTATCAATTATTATCATACTAGCGACCCGCCCCGGCTTCGCACAGGTGTATAATACATATAAACCTTCCTCTTGAATCACTCTATCTATTAAAAAAAACCGCATCAAAATCCGTTGCGTAGTTTTAAAGATATAAGCATACATGGGGACAGACAGCGGGAAGCGACTTTGTTTTATACTATGTAGTGATGATCAGGTATAGGATGTCCACTGATGAATATGGGCCTCTCCTATTGATTAAAGACCAGTTGGAAGCGGCTTGCATCCATCGTGTTCCTGCTGTCTTGATCAGATAGTCGGGCCACGTTGTCCTACGCTGCGCATGCATGTACTTAGTCTCCATTTGAGAACTTAACATAATTCTATCAATGGTATATATTTTAATAGGTTTAGTGGCATTTATCTACTTTTTAGTTTAAAAATCGGCACGGTCTTTGGATGAGTGACCGCGGGTGGCATTTACAACTGAGCGCTACCGTGTCTCAGATAACACGTTAGATTGTAGGTCCCGGTTGTTTTAACCGTTTAGCTAAACTGACACCAGGGCTAGCCACCTACTATACGAACTTTATTTGAAAACTTTATTATCAATGGTATATATTAGTACAGTGGCATTTTTATCTGCATTTTAGTTTTAAGAAATAGTAGTTTATTGGTGAACAGTTATTTTAAATGTCTGTCTATCCCTTTCATTCCTACTTATTAGAGAAGGACGGCTATATTTTGTTTTGCAGTTATGTTACCAAAGTTAAGAATTAAAATGGAACTGAAAATAAATAAGTTTAATGTGTTAGGTTATACTTAATTTGATTTGTTGAATAAATTGAAATTACTTAATTTAAAATTCGACTTTTATTTGTTTTTAGGGTTCCGTACCCAAAGGGAAAAACGGGACCCTATTACTAAGACTTCGATGTCCGTCTGTCTGTCACCGGGCTGTATCTCATGAACCATGATAGCTAGGCAGCTGAAATTTTCACAGATGTATTTCTGTTGCCGATATAACAACAAATAGGAAAAACAAAATAAAATAAATATTTAAGGGCTCCCATACAACAAACCTGAAATTTTAGACGTTTTTCGCTCTATATTAATAATGGTAACAGGTAGATGCTTGAAATTTTCACAGAATAATTTGTTTTATATTCACTTCAATATACAGTACAGTCCCATACAGTACGGAACCCTCTGTGCGCGAGTCCGACTCGTACTTGGCCGATTATTATTGTAGTAATTTCTATGACATTATTATACAGGGTCATAGGTATTAAGCGCAAAACCTTGGGCGGGCCTAGTACCTACATCTAGACAAACAACTTTTGGTCTGGGACTTTTAGAAAATCGCGAAGAAAACATCAGCTTTTTCATACAAAAAGTTCGTCAACGCGCGGCAAAATGTATGAAGAAGCGAATTTTCAATAGTCGTAGTGCAATAGTTTTTAGGGTTCCCTACCCGAAGGGTAAAAACGGGACCCTATTACTAAGACTCCGATGTCCGTCTGTCTCCAGGCTGTATCTCATGAACCGTTATAGCTAGAAAGCAGAATTTTTCACAGATTTCTGTTGCAGCTATAACAACAAATACTATAAACAGAAAAAAAAAAAATTATGGGGGGCTCCCATACAACAAACTTGAATTTTTAACTGTTTTTCGCTCGATATTAATAATGGTAACAGGTAAATGCTTGAAATATTCACAGAATGTTTAGTTGTATTTACAATTTAATGGTAAATAATAAAATTAAAATAAAATAAATATTTAAGGGGAGCTCCCATACAGTACGGAACCCTGCGTGCGCGAGTCCCACTCGTACTTGGCCGATTATTTGTCTGGATGTACTAGTCCCGCCCTTAAAAGGTTTTGCGTTTAATACCTATGACCCTGTTACTACGGGACTAATCGCGCACTAAAATAACGAGATAAATAAATACCTCGTCATACCAAAACTGCAAAATTTCCAGTCTACCCGTGACCACGATCGATGCAACTCGGACGACACGTCGGGATGATGAGGTATTTATTTATCTCGTAATTTTAGTGCGCGATTAGTCTAGTAGTATAAATAAATAAATATTTTGGGGACATCTTACACACGGCCTCTGACCCCAAACTAAGCAACGCTTGTGATATGTGATATTTTAAATACATACTTATATAGATAGTAACTAAATAACACCCAGACACAGAGCAAACACCTATGTTCATCACACAAATGATTGCCCTGGGTGGGGATCGAACCCACGCCTCTTTGATCCAGAAGTCAGGGTCACTAACCACTGAGCCACCGAGGCTGTCGAGTTTATAATAATAATGTGTTAAAATCGCGAAAGTTTAGAAACAGTATTTTATAACCCGTTTTTAGAAGGTTTTTTTCCGTATAGGTTTGCGTTTGACTACATACTGCCTGCAGATATGCGGTCTAGGGTGTAGCACGCTTACCTAGAATATACCTATTTACTCGGGATTTATTTGAGATGCACCGGTTGTGGCCACGTAGACAATTTTCATGTTAAAAATAATATTTTTAAAGAAATTTTCAAATTTTGACATTTACAAACAATATGTATGGTCTTACATTGTTTTTATAATCTATATACTCGTAGGAGATAAATATGACAACAAATAGCCAAACCGGGGTAGTGGCCACAACGGGTGCATCTACTACGTATGTGCCTATAGAGTTATTCAGAAATGTAAGTAAATGTAATGTCAAAAACGAAAGATGTGATTCAAATGAGCATTATAAATAAGTATATAGGTTTATACTCGACGAGTACTAGTTATACTCGGAATTGAAGAATCTTTAAGCAAATATCTACAGAGCCACAGTCCCTAAGTGAAAGTAGTAAAAATGTCCGAGCGCCGTCATACATACCGACATAGATATTTACATTAAATAATTCACAATGACCCGTTTACTCGAATCTCGACGGTATGTCACTTTATTAGTGCTTGTAACCGAGCACTTTGGCATCGCGCGGCCTTACAACTAATTAAAAAGCCTGCCCACTACGTAGTTTAATTGATTTGACATGCAACAATGGTACCTATTAATAAAAATATTGTATTGTAGCTTGGGCAGAGTTTTGGATCGGACACTTTTTTGCACGATTGTGACTCTATAGAGATTTGCTCGAAGTGGAGAAAAGACCAGCTGTTTCACGCTAATTTCGATTCAGCCCCGCCTTGCAGTTGGGACAGCTGATTTTTGTCCTCGGATTCTGGGTTAAATCTAAATTACCTCCTTCCGGCATAGTTAGTATACCAGTTCTGGATAACCAAGGTAAAAAAAAAGGAAAACACTTATATGATGATCATATTTATTGATACAATAAATCCAACATACTAAAATAGAATATTTCTTAGGTTAACTAATAACATGTCTTATAATTTTATCTATTTAAATCTAAAAACTCGAAAATGCAGTTCCCTCAACATTAGTAAAGATTCTGCTGTACACCAAGCTACCACCAAAATAATTGCATCTTTTTCTATTTCTATGAAAGAGAAAAGATACAACAATTTTAGAACAGCAAACATACAATAGCAAATAGATTTGAAGAGCAGTCTGTTTTAGTTTAGATAATAATAGCAGAATCGTTTTTCACTCTGATCAACAGTGATGTATACTGATGGTGATATGCATATTATAGTGGTGAAAATAATGATGATTATTTTTATCTGTGTCGTACTTCATGTATAGTCCGTTCACAATTATACCTCTCTCGCTGTCTGCCTCTGTCTGTCGTCGCTGTCTCTGTCAAGTCATTACACACCAACACAGGTTAGACAGAGACAGCAACAATTGTCAGAGGTAAACTAACTGAATGGACTGTAAATTACAATGTAACGGTTTATTACCAGTGTTACTACCATTTTTACTACCAGTACAGTAAGAACGGTAAATATATTACCGTTCTTACTACTGCAGTTGAAAGTTGTAAAAACAGTAATAAAAAGTTACCCGTGTTACTACCGTAAAACTAAATTAAAACTGAATTGGCTTTCACATAGATCAATAGTGATGTATAGTGATGATTATAATAATATGTATATTATAGTGATGAAGATATGAATTTGATCTGTGTCGTACTGTATGTAAATTATAATGTAGGTAGGTTTAACTTATTTAAGTAGGTATTTAGGTACTGATTAAAATGCATTCAAAAATACTTTTGTTTATAAACCTTAGTTATAGGCCGAATCAAGCTTAATGGCGGCTGTGTTAGCTACAAGCTGCGCAAATACCAACTACTCGCCGCCGACTCATGAATTTGTTACTGCGCAACGACTCGCTCTTGTTCATAGTCATAGTCATTTATTGCGTAATTATTATTTACATGTCCATTTTTATAATATTATTCAGAAATTAATAAGAGAAAAAATCTAAAATCACAATCAAATAAAAATAATGATTATAAATAAATTATAGTACATTTCGTGTACAGCTTTCATTAGGTACTCTTCCAGTTTAGGAATTCATTATGACTATAGAACGTCTGCTCGACAAGCCATCGTTTGAGACGACATTTGAAACACGCGAGACTTGGAGCGCTAGTGATGTTCTCCGGTAACATCACATACGCCATTAACTTTAATTCAGATTATAATTAGAAATATGTGGGTAGGTATGCTAAAAGTGTATTACACTATACGATACGCAGGGTCCCTTTCTCTAAAAACCATATCCACCGTTTATAATATAGGTCGCATACAGGGTTATTTCTAATCAATTAGCAACCTTTTAGGGGCTTATTCTGTACATCAAAACTAACAACTTTTGTTCTGCGACTTTTGCCAAATTTAAAAAAAAAAACAGTTGTTCTGTACAGTTTGTCGAGGGTGAACGATATTTTTCTATGGAACAACCTAAAAAGGCGGCCTAAAAACTCTGACACCAGGGCTAGCCACCCGGCCTATACGAACTTACTTATTTATGGAACAACAATTTTTTTGAGTTTTGACAAAAGCAGCAGAACGAAAGTTGTTGGTTTTGATGTACAGAATTATAAGCCCCTTAAAGGATGCTAATTGATTAGAAATAACCATGTACAACAGGCATGATGACTAAAAAATATAATTAGTCCGTCAGATAGACTATCAAAAAATATTAGACATGTATTTTTTCTTTTTCTAAACATAAATTGATGAAGATATATCCCGTCAAAGTTCCGCGTGACGTCACAAGTACCATACAAATGTATAGACTTCTGTAAGAGAGGTGACGTCACGACCCCCACTCCCAAACTTTGACAAGGTTTATCTTTGTCATTTGTTGTTTGATTGACAAAATAAAAAATACGAGTCCAATATTTTTCTATAATCTAACGCACGGACTAATTATAATAATGGTTTTTTTATAAAATATTTGCTCGTAAAGTGGCTGTAATTACGCCAATTTCAATATCGTAATGTATTTCATTACGCACTTGTGCGTTATTGTAATGTAAAACGCACGCCACCACCGACTGCAGAACTCTGTGGTCTCGTTTCTCCTACTTTCACTCCAGAGAGTGAGAGACATTACGCACTTGTGCGTTATTGTAATGTAAAACGCACGATGCTACTTTCACTCAAAGTCAAAGTTTTATGAATTTCCTCGCAAATATGTTATAAAACGTCGTATGACATACGTGCGCGCGTGAAAATTACAGCCGAGGCGATATTGCAAGCCTGAGCCGTAGGCGAGGGCTATAAGGAAGCAGAGGCTGTAATTTTCAAAGCGCACTGACCGCACTTATATCATAATGTACTATTGTTATGTATATCATCATGCTTATTGTGCCGAACCGACTGCCGGTCCGCTTATGCTACACACATAAGCGGACCGGCGACCACAATTTATAACCCGTAAGTTTTATCCCCATTTGTGGACGGCTTTTAAAGTATAGATCGAATCATACAATTTGGCAGCTGTGATGTTAGCTACTGTACTGTACCAGCCTTTTTAATAGTCCGCTGCAGGACGTAGGCCTACCCATGAAAGGTGAAAGGCCATATCCACCACGCTGGCCCAGTGCGGGTTGGTGGATTCACATACGCCATCGAATTTCTTCTACGGACGTATGCAGGTTGACTCACGATGTTTTCCTTCACCGAAAAGCCAGTGGTGTGAAATGCCATACATAAATTCCGAAGAACTTATTGGTTTTCATCAACGAAACCGGGATTTGAACCCACGACCTTACGATTGTAAGGCCGGTGTCATAACCACTAGACCACCACGGCTTCGGATAGGATGTTTAGTATTTATTTATTTCTTGCATTATGTACAAAGCAATCTTAATGGCTAGGTACATCCCTGTTAGGGCGTTGCAAACATAAGTATGGGTTGCAAACATAAGTTCGGTTCGGGAGCTACAAGTTGGTTGTGTCTTCTGGCGTTGGTGTTGAAGGTGAATAAATCGGAGTGTTTTTTGACGAACATAGCTGCTTCTAGAATATAAATGCAAGGTAGTGGCAGTATTTTTTGTTTATTTAATTGCGGTTTGCAGCTTTCACGTCGTCGGATATAACTAGAATGCGAATGCATTTTTTTTGCATGATGAAAAGGTCATTGGCGTCTGTACTGTTGCCCCACAATATGATGCCGTATTTTAACCACGCAAAAGCATAAGCGTAGTAAGCGCTGGTTGCAGTTTTTAGGTCTGTGTTTGATTTGAGTACTGAAAGGGCATATACAAATTGGGATAGTTTAGATTTTACTTTTGCAATGTGCCCTTTTAAATTTAGAATCTATGAGTGTGTTAGCTACAAGCTGCGGAAAACCCAATCCTCGCACAGCTGTTAAGTGAGCTTCAGTCAGGATTGGTTTATCCGCAGTTTGCAGCTACCACCCCTACACTGTCGATTTTCCTTCGATACGTACGAAGCGGTTTGACTCAACGTTTCTGATTCGCACCGCCAGCGAATGGAACAGTCTTCCTGCTTTCCTGCTTCCTAAGAGATATAAAATCTAAAGCTTTTCAAGGTCAGAGTGAATAGGCATCTTCTAAGTCTGCGTGCTTTATCTTCGACCACAACGTCGCTTACCATAAGGCGAGTTGGTGGTCAAGCACGGACTTATTCGCGAAAAAAAAAATCGGTCAAGTACGAGTCGGACTCGCGCACGGAAGTTTCAGTACTGTATGGGAGCCCCCCTTAAACATTTATTTTAATTTTATTATATAATGAAGTGAATATACAACTATAAAACGGCTATAAAATTAGATGTGTTGTATGGAATCCTTAAATATTAATTTTATTATGTTTTTAGTATTTGTTGTTATAGCGGCAACAGAAATACACCATCTGTGAAAAATTCAGCTTTCTAGCTATAACGGTATATGAGATACAGCCTGGTGACAGACAGACGGACAGCGGAGTCTTAGTAATAGCGTTGTATTATTATATATTATTTGGTAATAGGGTCCCGTTTTTATCCTTTGGGTACGGAACCCTAAAAAAGCACAGCCGCCAAGTTGTATGATTCGGTCTATAGGTTTTACTGGCATTTGCACTTAGTAGCTTCATTTATTAGATCAGTGAGCATCGTGTAGAGTCGACACGAGCGGCTCGTTGGCTTGCAGATCTCGCGATGGTCTACTGATATGCCGGATAATGTGCCGATGCCCGCATCTGTTGGAAAAATACGTTTTTAAAACTATATCCTAGGACTTGACTGCGATAGCAAATGTCGTTGGTAGCATTCAGAGTAGCGCTTATAGCGTAGTTTGACCGTTTAGCCATGTCAGAGGCCTTCCGGAGGCCTATAAACTGACTCCAGGGCTAGCCACTCTGCCTATACGACTGTGACTATATGATTAAATATCGAAAACGTCAGAAACTTACACTTGACACTGGCAAAAGCATGATAAAGTAGAAGAAGAGGACTCACCAGGTGACTGTGCTAACAATCCTCAGCCATAGCACAGACATGAACGTAACTCGCTGACTGCACTGCCACCTCCTACTGCGACTGCAGCCTTAGTACTAGCTAGCTACCATACAGGAGGACTCACCAGCAAACTCAATGATGACAATCCTCAGCCACAGTACAGACATGAGCCCACTGACTCTTCTGCCACCTCCCACCGCGTCTGCAGCCCTAGTACCTGACTATCATACAGGAGTACCAACCAGCAGACTCAGTGCTAACAATCCTGAGCCACAGCACAGACATGAGCCTACTGACTTTACTGCCACCTCCCACCACGTCTGCAGCCCTCGTACTAGCTACCATCATACAGGAGTACTCACCAGCTGATTCAGTGCTAACAATCCTCAGCCACAGCACAGACATGAGCGTACGACACGTTTCCACCACGCTGCGCACGGCGGGCGGCGGGCGGGACCCCGCTGGCTGCACTGCCACCTCCCAGCGTGACTGCAGCCCTAGTACTAGTGGACAATCTGGAATTAACGAAATAGCGTATTTTAATTAAAGCAACAAGCAGCACCTTTAATATCTTTGTAAAATGGACAGGTCAGGTCTGGTATTTTTTTAATGTGATAAAGTCTTATAAATCGATAAACGCCGGCTGCACGCACGAAAAAGCATGACTTATTGTCACGTTCCGCCTGAGCCGAGCGTGCAAGCGAGAGCGTGGAACAAGCGATATAAAGACACTATCGGCCTAAGCGTTCGGCTTGTTCCAATTGATGACTCAACAATGTTTTTTTCGACGTCATCGCATAAAATTATCTTTCGTACACCGACTTTACAGTCAACCAATCTTGCCATCCCGGAGAATAGACCGGCTTAAAAAATTGAAGCGAAAACCAGTCTCAATACGATCATGCGTTTATCTGCTCCCGCACGGTCGTATGATACCGGTTGCATTTACATAATCAATATGGTTTTCTCCCAATTTTTTGGTTGATCGTCACGATTGCATAAAGCCGGTTGTAGAGCTTGAGATACCATAGTAAATGTACCTTTAGCGATTTCCAACAAGTCGACGCTCCGTGCAGTTACAGTTCTTTATATCATCAGAGGCATTGACACAGACTGTGCACTATTGAAAAAGTAGGCAAGCTCCTGTGTTGTTCTGGGCGCCTGGTACTTTTGTCTTATATTTCTTCTGTCATTTTTTAAACATAAGTCTATTTTGACTAAGACTTGAATTTTAGCTTTTTTGTTTGATAGGCTATTAAAGGTAGTCCCATTTAAATTTTATCGAAATCGGCTGAGCTGTTTTTGAAAAATCAACAATAATCCTAAATTGTGTGCACCAATTCTAGCGAACTATTCGAATTTTGCACGCGATTGAAGTTGGTTGTAACATTTTTGGCTAAAAATAAATTATACATATTTTTGTTGGATTATGTAAAAGATGGTTCCATTTTTAAATTACACGACAGATATCTGTCGTGTACTTAAAAATGGAAGCATCTGGAAATGAATGAGTTTACTTAGTACCTAATTATATCTGGCCGCCCTACGACACTGTACGCCATGATCACCGCAAATTGGCGTTGAAAATGCATAAATATCGATTATGCATAAACAGGAGAAATTTCCTATAGTTTAAAAACAAAACGAGACGCGGGTGAAGCCGCAGGTAACTAGTAATACTCTAGGTAGTATTGTCACGGTAATTATCATTACCGTGGTATTGTTATGTTAGTTTGTTAGGTACCTTTAGCGATCTCCAGCAAGTCGACGCTCCGTGCAGTAACAGGAGTCTTGATATCGGCGAGCGGCGAGCCCCTATGTGGGACCGAGTAGAACATGAACCCTCGGCTGCGACACCAGAGCGATGCGCGACGGGTTAACGTACTATCTGCAAATACAAGGTTACGTTTCAGGAAAATAAAAGTTAAATTAAAAATTTAAAGAACCCCCGACATCCATCCCCACTTTAACCCACCATAACTCTTAAACGGCTCAATCGATTTTTATAAAACATAGCTAAGAACACTCTCGACTAAGTCTCCTTTCATCCAAAAAAAAACTAAACTGAAATCGGTTCAGTGGTTCGGGCGCTATGATGCCACAGACAGACACACAGACAAACAGACACGTCAAACTTATAACACCCCTCTTTTGCGTCGGGGGTTAAAAAAAATCAATTCTTTGTAACCTCAGGAAAAATAGAAATTTTTTTGGGTCAACTTTTTACTAAATTTCCGATCCAATTTTTTTTTCTTGGTTTGGGTCATTGATCGTAAACGGTAAGTTTTACAAAAAAGTTTACAATAAACAAAAGATGCAAAATTTTATTCTACTGGGTTAGGAGCTTTACGACTACATCTCTATTTGACTAGGTAGCAGATATGACTAGATCGCTTTAAGACTACATCGCGGTATGACTATATCGCGTTGGGGTTAAATAGCTGTTCGACCATATATGCTTACGTCCTATTATCAGTTCGACGTAATATCGATATGATGTACAGTTGTGTTTAAAAATGTGTGCGAGGATATGTCGTCAGTAAAAAAGGTTTATGAACAAACACTGCAAGAACTGCCACCTACTTCTAGCAGTGCCAGATTTTATAATTCAGTAAAAGATATCTTATACAGATAACGCAAAAAAATCCTTCAAGTGAAGAAAACCGAATTTTCTAAATCTAGCGAAGTGATGGTGCCAGAGTTCGTCAAGAAAGAATTTCTGATTGCTGAGTTTGAATTATAAAAATATGATAATATACTAGCATTCTGATCGCAAGTTTTCAAAAGAAACATGAAAACTTACTTGCTCTTGCTGGCCTAAAGGCAAACAGATCAAGATAAGTTTTTTTTGGTGACAGAACATTTAAATGTGGGGCACATTTAAATGTTCCGTCATATAAATTATTCTCTATCCATGCAATAAGCCGTATAAATTATTCTCTATCCATGTGAATATTGATAGTACAGAAGAGACGACAAATATATTTCCCGTGTTGTATTCCCTTTTACAAAATAAAAGAGAAACAACTTATATGGCTCTATTTACCTCAATAATACTTGGAGTTTACATCAAAATGATTCAATTTGATTATGAATTGAGACTTATGAATGCCTTTCGAAGCGTGTATCCGAACCCAATAGTTACAGGATACTTTTATCATTATAGTAAAGCAGTGTGGAAAAAGGCAAAAGATTTCGGTCTGACGAAATGTTAAGAAGGACAAGGACATCACTAGGATGACTGCTAATTTGGCTCTCTTGCCTTCATCGTATATACAAGATGGCTATTATCCAGAGTTCTACATAATTTGCAGAAATGGAGGCACTTACAAGTTACTTTTGTAAGCAGTGTCTGAAAAATACTAATCTTGTTTCTTGTGCATATGAAAAGCATACAAATAATAGCTTAGAAGCCTGGCATCGTCGCCTTAACGTGCGAATGCAGCACAAAAGTGTATTGCTGCTAATTTTGTTCAATTTGAGAAAATAAGCACAGATCCAAGCTAAAACAAGTCAAAATACTTTATTTGAAGGTAACCTAAAATGGAACACCAAAATATTTAACCGAAAATATGTAACCAAATTAGGCAAACTTGAGACACAGGAAATTACACTTATGGTGTTTTTAAAAAATTCAATGCTTTAAAACTTAAATAATATATAAGTAAGAGTAACATTTTGTTTTTAATAAAGGTAACTACTTAAAAACTTGAATGTTTTGATTTTCGTCTTAGTTGTACTTTAGAAAACAAACGAAGATTAAGTCATTACGCTTTCTTGTCCTTTGGCGATGTAGTCCAAAAGCAATGTAACAGCGATTTAGTCTTAAAGCGATCTAGTCACATCTGCTGCCTTGTCAAATAGAGATGTAGTCGTAAAGCTCCTAACCCGACAAACCGTCGAGAATCGAGAAAACGGGTCAAATATACAGCCAATAATTTCTATTTACGCCTACTCCATAGCGTTTCCTTACATAGTATAAAATAAAGTCGCTATTTTCGTTTGTTTGTTTGTTTATTTATTTGTTTGTCTGTATGCTTAAATCTTTAAAACTACGCAACGGATTTTGATGCGGTTTTTTTTAATGGATAGAGTGATTCAAGAGGATGGTTTATATGTATAAAAATTCCCGAAATTCCCACGGGAACGGGCACAACGCGGGTAAAACCGCGGGGCGCTGCTAGTATAAAATAAAGTCGCTATTGTTGTCTGTTTGTCTGTATGCTTAAATCTTTAAAACTACGCAACGGATTTTGATGCGGTTTTTTTTAATGGATAGAGTGATTCAAGAGGAAGGTTTATATGTATAATACACCTGTGCGAAGCCGGGGCGGGTCGTCTAGTTTTTTATAAATTAAATAATTATAAATTCTTACCTTCAATACTTGAAATACGATCTGTAATTCCTACATCTGCTTTATTCATATTCTTCCCATCACCACTTACAGTTTTTAAATTACTAAAATTATCATTAATCATCTTCAAATATCCTTTATTATCGTTATTATCATTTTTGGCACAAATTTTAACGTATTCGTCTATTTCATTCATAACATATGTGTTATTATTTGTTAAATTATCACTATAATTATCACATTTCTTGAAATTGCTTTGTATTGTACTATAATTATCTTTTGTAAAATTATCGATATCTGTTGTATAATTATCATTTTGGTTTAAGTAATAATCGTTTTCTCTAGGGCAATTTTCATTTTCTCTTGAAGATTTGTCGTTTTCTTTTGTGTTGTTATGATTTATTTCTATTGTACAATTTTTATCAATACTTGATTTATTATTTTCATTGTTTTTGTTGAAATGCGCAATGATAGCATCTATGTTTTCTGCGGTTATACCGTTATGAGCTATAGAAGATTTTTCTTCGATATTCTTGTAAAATACTTGTTTAGTTTCTTCATTTTTTGCGAGATTCTTGTTCAGTTTCATGTAAGCGTCGTAAGCTGGAATTAATAATTCAGGAATATTGTTAGTTTTCTTTTCACTATTACCGAAGTTAAGAAACGTTCGGATGGGTGACCGTGACTGCGGGTGGCATTTAAAACTGACCGCTGTCATCGCTCGGATGTGTTCCTGCAAACTTGATTATATCTTCGGTCTACCAAGTGGACGTCCTACGCTGCTTTTGCCGGTACGTTGTCTTCATTCGAGGGATTCTAACGGGTTCGTAATTTCTATTTTGAACACGCTTTTATTAGTTTCACCTGTATGTTTGCTTGCTTGCTTGCTTGTTACTAACCCCTTTGAGATCGACTTTGAGCGATCAGATTTTGTTTAAACTTTGCTCACTTATCATAGTCTCAAAAACCGATATTGCCATCGGTCTTTGAGACTTATTTTCAATATTTATCATTTTTATTATCTGCCTATATTGAAAATTATTTTCCACTTTTTAGTTTGTTATGCTATGAAAGCGTGTTTTTAGTTTTTTTTAACTATATTTATTATTGTAAGTATTTCTTATTCCGAAATAACCCAGCGGATTATTAAGTTAAAATGACAGTGGGCAGGGCACATAGTTCGAAAAACGGATGGCCGATGGGCTTGTAAGGTTCTCGAATGGAGACCACGGATCATCAAGCGCAGCGTAGGACGTCGACCGACTAGGTGGACTGACGATATATTATAGATCGCAGGAACGCGCTGGATGCAGGCCGTTACCGACCGCCTATTGGAGATCCATAGGTGAGGCCTATGTCCAGCAGTGGACGTCCTATGGCTGATGGATGGATGGATAACGGATGTCTTACCTTCGCAGTATATTTGTTTGATAAACAGCCCCCCTTTCGAGTGGCCGACCCAGATCACCGGCTTCTCCCCCACTCCCATGTCCAGCAGTTGTTCTATCATCTGCTCCGCTCTCTGATAGAGATTTAACCTGGAAATATAAAAATATTCATTACCAGCTGCCCGTCCCGGCTTTGCCCGGTTCCGAATGAATTATAGTTAAATAAATAATTTTAAGAGGACATCAGGCCAAATTTTAGAGGTGCCATCGTATAGGCCGCGTCACACAAGTTGGCGGAAATGAAGCTGCGCAATATCCAATCAACGCGCGGATTTGTGTGAGCTTCGTCCAGGATTGGATATTGCGCAGCTTGTAGCTAACTTCATTTCCGCCAACTTGTGTGACGCGGCCTACAACTATAATACGGCGCAAATATGCTAACCTCGGTAGTGGTTACATATTTGAGCCGTTTGGAGCTGAGACATTGGGTCCGTGGGGGCCGGGAGCTCATCTTGTTTTCAAACGTATTTCTGAGCGTCTGGTGGACGCGACGCGTGACCAACATGCTGGTGTTTGTTTGGCTCAACGTATAAGCATTACCATTCAGCGTGGCAATGCTGCCAGCATGCTGGGCACGCTTCCAACTGGCAGTGGGCTTGAGCATTTGGATTATTTTTAGACCTTCAGGGGTCTGTGGATGATCATTGGATCATCCACAGACAGTGCTTGTTATGTAGTAGTAGTTTATGTTAGTTTTAGATTATGTATATCTAGTATTTAGTGGTAGTTAATAAAGGCACTTGCCCTATTAAAAAAAAACTATAATAGCATAATGTAATGTGTGTGAAATTATGGATCCTATGTGTCCGAAAATAAATAATTTTTGATTTGATTTTGATTTGATAATAGCAATTTAACAATCCGTACGGAAGAAACCAAAATTGTCGAGTTAAAACTGAGACATTATTAGCTCGGCCAAATACAAATAACCAAAGAAACGTTTACTCTAACCCCAAAACCTTTCATTAAGAAACGAAAACAAGTATAATTAAAACAAAGACCTTTGACTTGTGTTAAACAATGAGACATGTAAGTTGCGGTCACGTGCACTAAGAAATATTGTATTGAATCAAACTACACGGCCTCTGTGAAGTTAGCTACAAGCTGCGCATAACCCCACTCCTCACCCCCTCTGACATGAATTTGTTACTGTGCAACGACTCGTCTCGATTTTGACCGACGAACCGGAGGAGGTACTCTCAATTCGACGCGTATAATTTTTTTTATAACAAATTTGCTCGTAAAGTGGCTGCAATTACACCAATTTCAATTACGTATGTATTTCATTACGCACTTGTGCATTATTGTAGTGTAAAACGCACGCCGCCATCGACTGCAGAACTCTGTGGTCTCGTTTCTCCTACTTTCACTCAAGAGAGTGAGAGACATTACGGCACTTGTGCGGTAAAGAGAGAACAATTATTAAAACGCACGATGCTTCGACTGATGCACGACTTTCACTCAAAGTCAGAGTTTTATTAATTTCCTCGCAAATATGTTATAAAACGTCGTATGACATACGTGCGCTTTGAAAATTACAGCCTCTGCTTCCTTACATCCCTCTAGGGCTAGCAATATTCGCCTCGGCTGTAATTTTCAACTTACCGCACTTATATCATAGTACTATTATGTATAACCACCCATAACTTTTTTTATCGTTGTCCGATTTCAATAATTCTTTTTTTATTGGAAAGAGTATATAATATGAACATCTTTTACTATGGGGCCAACCCGAAATTCGAGAACAAAATATCAGCTGTTCCATACAAAATTACGCTTATCTACAAAATTGCAGCTATGAATCGACAAAATGTATGAAACCGCTGATTATTTACTCGAATTCTGGTTTGGCCCATAGTAAAATTTGTTCATAGTGATGGTCTGAATCCCCCCTTTTCGGATAAACACAGGGTAATCAAATATCGCTGTAGATGTAGAGTGTGTAGTTGTTTATAATGATGGTGTGAATCACCTCCTTTCGAGTTAGTAGGTACCTACACCAGTTCTTGCATATGATTACCCTGTACGCGGGACAGTATTTTCAACTGTTCAATGAGATTATAACAATTACACTTGGTATAAACTTCGAGCAAATATCTATAGAGTCACAATCGTGCAAAAAAAGTGTCCGCGCCAAAACCCTGTCCAAGCTACGTAGTGGGCAGGCTTTTTAGTTAGTCGTAAGGCGATTGCAAGCTGACAACGCCACGCGATGCCTAATTGCTCGGTTGCAAACTTAAAAGCACTAATTAGGTGACATAACGTCGAGATTCGAGAAAACAGGTCATTGTGAATTATTTAATGTGAATATCTAAGTCGGTATGTATGACTGCGCTCGGATTTTTTTTACTACTTTCACTTCACTTATAAAATAATAGTAGTCTTTACAAGATAGGTATATTGTTTTGAAAAAACATATTTCAAAGCTCAAACTGACCTTTTGTTCTCTTTTATCCAAAGAGGTCTCCACAAATACGGGTCACTAGTATAATTAATAGAAATAACTCTTGCACCTGGAAAATCTTCTTTTATCCAATCTCTGGGCCAACAAGACGAATAACACTCATTGCAAATACACCCACACCCAACTTCACACTTTTTCTCATTTGAACTACATTTACACTCATTAAAATCATTTATTTCATTATATTTACATTTAAAATCATTATCTGCATCTTCACCTTTATTTTCGTCATTATTTTGACGGTTATATTGGTTATCGTCATTATATTCGAATGTATCATTCTTAAATGTATAATTGTAGTCATTATCACTGCTATTGGTAGATTTAAATTTGATATTTTCTTGGTTATAATTAGGTTCACAGCTTCTATCACAGTTGGTTTCCTTTTTAAACATATCGCGAACGAAACTCGCTTGTGTTTCGTAATTTTCCGCATTATCTACTTGATCTATCAAAGTATTGTTATAAAATTGTTCAGTTATTAGATCATTTTGTTCTGGGATCACTTTCTTTGATAGTTTCTCGTTGATTTTAGTTAATGACATTTCAGGGTCGTCTTCAATTATGTTTTCGTCATTATCTTTTGGTTCGTGTTTTTTAAATGCATTTTCTGTGTTATCATCACATTTATTTTCGTTATGTGTGGGATGTTTGTATGAGTGTTTGAGGCAGTTGCAAGAGTTTGGCTTGGAATGGTCTCGGAGGGTCACTATTTTGGGGTCGAATGCGTATTTTTGATGCCAGTCTCCTTGGCGCCATGTGTTTCCTAGGGACCCTGGAACAATCAAATAATAAAAATCTTACTACAATCCTTGATTATTTCCGCAGAAGGTGGCAATAAGTAGCGTTGGAATACGTCATGGACTGAAATGTCAGGTTTGCCAAGCAACGGGATAGTGTAGGTTATGGGACTTATTTTTATAAAAAAAAATTGGTTGCCTGTAAAGTCGGTATACGGGCGAAAGTTTTACGTGACAACGACTTTATGTCTGTCTCTCTCGCTCTTAGGCGGGCTAACCATGCCCGAGTGGAAGGGACGCGTGCCTCTCACTCGCTCTCATTGTGACCGCATAACGTGAGCGGAGCGTAACGCAGTTTCTTGAAGTGTCACCCGGCAAACCAATTTATAAGACGTTGTCACGTCAATAAAATCTCTTTACAATGTCCTTAAATGTTCTAAATTGGGAAATTTTCATACGAATTAGACGTTCCAAATTTAAATCACTTTACTCCCTAGGGAGTTTCATACAACATTAGTGATCTGCCATAGCCCTTGAGATTGTGTTAAGATATAATGGTATATTTTACGTTAAGATTATACGACAAAATTTAATGAGTCATTTTCGAGCAGGTGGTATGAAAAACAATTTATTGAAAAAAGGTAAGTATTTGTTAGGTTAGGTACGACATACCTACATGCTGTTTTATGCAAGAAAAAAATACGTGATACTTTTTGAAACCGCCCTAATTTCCTTCACGTGGAATTGATTGAGATTCAACCTTCTCCCCCCTAAACATTTCACGTAATTTATGCGATGTATTCGTATTTATTACGCCCCCTTAGCGAGCCAAGTATTTTTGCATCGACCATAGGCAAAATATTTTTAAGTCCGTCCGTATGTTTATTATTTATTTTATTGTATAAATCTTATTATTATGTATAAATCTTTGTGTCATACTTAGTTATGATTATATAAAAGATATGTTAAGATCGAGTTGAAGATGTTTATTTTACTAAAGTACCTGCATAGTGACTGAATGTAAAAAAAAACTTTACTTTTAAAATATAAGTGTGTCTAAACTTGGGTAAAAATATGTTAAGTGGTTCTATATGTACAATTGTACATTCATGTTATTAGTGTTGTGAAAAATTGTGTCGACACTATCACTATGTATATGTATAAATGTTAGCCTAATTAGTGTCTCCTAAAATGTTATAGCTTTTGAAAATGTTTGAGATTAGTCAAGTCTCTAATTAACAAATTGCATGTCTGTTAGGACAAACTGTTGTGTCTAAAATTTTATTGTACCACCTCTATGTACACAGTTCGAAGCAATAAACGTATTTTATCTTTTATCTTTATCTATTTATATGTTTAGGGCTTCGAACACAGAACACAGGCTTTCAAGGCTCAGTTCGATGTTTTGTTCTTCAATAATTGAAGAAAATTAAATCTTCAAATGATTTGAGATTAATGTGACCCAAGACGCTGTCATCTCATTTATCCGACGCGCGAGCGTAGCGAGTGCGAAATTATTCTACATCATTAAATTAATAAAAGACTTAAGCTTTTCAGTAAGTTGTGACCTTCATGACCCTCTCCATGGATCAGCGCTTGAGTATGTATGTTTTTTCTTATTTCATATAGGTTTGCGTTTGACTACACACTGCCTGAAGTAAAGCAGAAATGCTGTCTAGGGTGTAACATACTCATACTCGTTTATTGGTAACAACTAGTTACAGGTCAAACACTCTTAATCCATATAAATAATTAAGTGATTTCAATTAAGCTTAAAAAAACTATTACATTTCAATAAAAAGAAATCTCTACATATCAACAGTACGAGTATAATAGTCATAATAGTATAATAGTCAAATCTGTTGTAAATACCCCTGACACTGACTTGCTAGGGATAACTGGTCCCCCCCGAGTGGGTTCCCGCCTTGTCGTGGCGGGGGGGCTTAGTAGCCAGGTCTGCCTCAACCTGGTGAACCAAGAGGAACCCGAGGTGGTGCCGGCCTCTCCGGGTCTTGGGCCAAGACAAGCCCGTGCGGAGACTGGCCAGTAGGTCGGCTTGCTGATTGAGGTGGACTGCGGTGTCGCGCTTGTCGCGATGCCGCGGCCGAGCCCATCGAGGCGGGGGCGGCGCGGCGGCGGCGGGTGGGATGGGCGGTGAAGACACCGCTGCCTATCCTACCTGCCAGCGGCCCTAACGGGTGCCGCCAACGTGTTGGCGGAGGCAGTGGGGCTGCAGGGGGAGAGGAGTTTCGGTATCGCGATGGCCGTTCTCCCTATCCTCTGCAGCCGTAGTGGCAGGCGCGGGGCCACTTTAATTGACCCGTTGCATCGGGATCAAGGCTGTCGGATACGGGTGCTGTCCGACGTCCAGTGCTGGTTGGTCCCAGGTGGTGGGTGGCGATGTGTCTGGTGTTCGACACATCGTCATTCTGGCGGGAGCGCAAGCTCCGTGGTGGGGCCCGAGTTGGGCCAGCGCTGTCGGGTGCCGCGGAGGAGTGCGAAAGCGTGCCCGTAGCCCCGACACCAGGCGCAGTGGTGGAACACCCAGGGGTTTTGGTGGGTATACTGTCCAGTCGGCAGGACTCCCACATAACCACCCGCCTGCCCACGATGTATGGTGGTATCTATAAAAGATTTCCCAAAATCCAAAAGATTTGGCTAAAAAAAATAGTACGAGTAAAAAATAATAATTCCATAGAATATTCGATGTCAAAGAAAATAATAAACATTCATTAAATTATTTAACTTAGTCACTCTACCTTAGGCAAAAAGTCTCGTACCTAGACGTACATATAAAATGCCTGCTCAACAAGCCAAATTTTCGCTTTATTCTAGTCAGCCGCACTTACCGTAGAGTCCGTGGACGAATATAACGTCCAGGGTGTGAGTAGCAGGTTGGTGCAGCAGCTGGCACGCCACCCGCGGCTCTGGGTGCAAGTGTTCGGTTCCCGCCGCGCGTTTCGGGATTTTTGCTTTGAGAGAAACTGGTTTTGGTCCTGTAAGTATTATAATGAAAGTTATATTATTTTGTAAGTATTAAAAGACATTGCTATGACTATTGAATCACTATCACTACATAGTTAATTTTTTTTAATAGATAGAGTGATTCAAGAGGAAGGTTTAATTTGAATGTATAATACACCTGTGCGAAGCCGGGGCGGGTCGCTAGTATCTTTATAAATTATGTGTTATTCTAACGTATAAGCATTACTATTGCAAAGTTTCATCTCAATCCGTTCAGTAGTTTTCTTCGTAAAAGAGTAACAAACATCCATACACACAAAATTTCGCGTTTAAAATATTATAGTCTGACCGTTTAACTGAGTCCTCGCCTGCGCGGTACAGAGGCGCGGGGGTAGACGACAAAGGGGACTGAGACAGGTGCGAGCGGCGGGTCCCCGTCTCAGTCCCCTTTGTCGTCTACCCCCGCGCCTCTGTACCGCGCAGGCGAGGACTCAGTTAAACGGTCAGACTATAGTTAGTAATATTTAGGTATGTAATTATCTATGAGCAATACGAAGATAAGATGTAATTACTACTGTTTATTGTCCTCCTCGCTAAATGACTGAATTATAACTATATTAGCTGTTATCTATCGCTTGTAATAAAATGTAGGTAGCTATATGTTTGTAGCTAAGTGGAGTAGGCAAAACAGCAATATTGGTAGGTATACTAAGCGCCACACAAATCGTCGGATGGGAAGTTATGCGCAGAATGCTGCGCAAAAGTCCAAATATAGGTATGCGCAGGAGCCAGAGAGACTCGCGCTGGGGCATACCCGCCAGCCAACGTCATGCCACCCGCGCGCTCCCTACGCCCGTGCTCACCACTACGCCATGCGGCGTCGGCATTGTGCACACATGCGCAATAATTAGCGAATCATGGCGAAGTGTCATCTGTGGCTAACTTCTCATCCGCCGATTTGTGTGGCGCTTAGTATACTCGTACAGACGTACGGAGTTTTTGTCGTGAACGCGGAAAACTATAGGTACTTAGGGATGATTTATATTAGACCGGGCCGGGCACGGGGCGTGCCCCGTCCGTGCCCCGTCCGGGCCGTGGACGGGTCCCTAATGTGAGACGTTGCAAACATTTCGTATGAGACTGTTATATTACAACGTTGGGTAGACGTGCCCCGGACGCCCAGTTGTAATAATATAAGGGTTATTTCTAATCAATTAGCATCCTTTTAGGGGCTTATTCTGTACATCAAAACTAACAACTTTTGTTCTGCGACTTTTGTCAAAACTAAAAAAAAAATTGGTGTTCCATAGAAAAATATCGTTCACCCGCGACAAAATGTATGGAACAGAACAGCAGATTTTTTTTTGAGTTCTGACAAAAGTCGCAGAACAAAAGTTGTTAGTTTTGATGTACAGAATAAGCTCCTAATAGGATGCTAAAGAAATGATTGGAAATAACCATGTATTGCTGTTGGTTGTATTAGCTTAGATTATGTAAGTACAAGGTGTCCAACCTGCGATGGGCTGCAGCGGCGTAGTCATCAATCGATGGAGGAGGATGGTAGCCGTGCTCCACACGCAAGACATGCACCAACGGCTGGAACCAAAAAATAAACACTGAAGTCTGAGTTTAATTATTTTTTGCAAAACCGTGTAATACGCAAATATTTCGCATGGATCGATGTAACACTTTTCACATTATTGTTGATTTAAACATTTATCAATGATGGCTTAGCCGATTTGGATACAATTTAAATGCGACCAACTTCGAAATATACTCTTTCCAATAAAAAATAATTATTGAAATCGGAGTACTATATAAAAAGTTATGCGTTTTACATAAAAAAAACTATATATGCCTCGAATTGAGTACCTCCTCCATTTCGTCAGTCAAAAAGTAAGTTCGTTTGTACTGGGGGTCTAGGCATGGGAAGCATGGCAAAGGGACAAATTGTCTGTCCACCGTTATATCCCCTCGGAGAGGAAATATTGTAGGTATGGATTGACAATGACAATTGACACTTAAAGTGGATATTTTAAAATGGTTTTTAACCGACTTCCAAAAAGGAGGAGGTTTTATATTCGTCTGTACGTTTTTTTTTTGTGTAGGTATGTTCATCGATAATTTCGCCAATTGTGAACCGAATCGAAAAAATATTTTTTAGTTCGAAAGGGTATACTCCCGAGGCGGTCCCATTAAAATTTTACAGAAATCGGCTGAGCCGTTTTTCATAAATCAACAATAATGTAAACAATTCGAGCGAAATATTCGAATTCTGGACACGATGGAAGGCGGTTTTGCCATTTTTTGCGAAAAATAATTATCTCTCTTTGTCGTGCTATACCCGGGCTTGTGTCAGAGGTTTTAAGACACTGGAGTCCTTTGACAAGGCTATCTTCGGGGTGATTCATCTATTGTTCCAATGAAGGGGGTAACACGTATACCTAATATGTGGTATACCTTCTTCTTTTTTATCACTCAGTATTGAAATAATCAGATAAATAGTACCTAGATTTTCCTAGAATGCTCAAGTCCGTCTGTACTCGACTTACCTACCGTCTTGTGTAATAGTGCGCAGTCTATATCGGTTTTCCGTGGTAGAATATAAGTAAGTATATAAAGTAGGTAATCTTTGACGTAACGCCCATATAAGGTTTCTAATGCCGGCCTTGGCCCTAGAATCACTCAAAGTGGTCGTGGTCACAATCGATATAATTTATATAATACTAGCGACCCGCCCCGACTTCGCACAGGTGTATTATACATATAAACCTTCCTCTCGAATCACTCTACCTATTAAAAAAAATCGCATCAAAATCTGTTGCGCAGTTTTAAAGATATGTAGGTATAAGCATACATGGGGACAGACAGCGGGAAGCGACTTTGTTTTATACTACGAGTATGTAGTGATAATTAACGGCATTTCAACCGGCCACAGCTGTTTAACTCGCACATTTGTTTTGAGTAGATAGGCATTGAATTTCTAATAAGTTGTCAAGTGCGTGTCGAGACACGCTTATGATAGATAGGCTTCCGTGGATGACGACGTGGATGGCGACGATGATTAGGATAATGATGAAAATTTATAATGTCATTAGCAGATGGTAAAAGTAAGTTCGTATAGGCCGGATGCCGGAGCCCTGGTGTCAGAGTTTTTAGGCCGCCTAAAGGCCTCTGACGTATTTCACTCTCAAAAAACAAGAATAAAATACTAGGTAGCATGTTATAAATAAACATTAGATAATAATTAGTGAAAATTTAGGGCTTATTCCACAAATCCCCTTAGATGATCCCCTGCGAAGGGGATACGAGTAAGTGGAATTTTTGTCCATTTAATTATTTATAAAGTTGTAGCGTTCCTATTGTTCTGTATCTTTGCAAGAAATAAAAGGCTGTTTTATTTTATTATATCACAAATGGTAAATGTGTAAAAGTTGTTCATATCGATGGTCTTTTTCACCTTTTGGCTTAGTACAAGGCCAGCAGATAACCCTGTATAAATGATTGAGTTTTGAAAATCAGCGAACGTTATTATTGAACCTCCTCAATGAGGCATTACAGGACAGGAAGCGAATTGAAAACACTATTGTCATGACCTAGGCTTTATAACGTACCTATCTATCTATAAAATATGTCTATATCTATACCTACTCGTATCGTATACCACAGTGGCTCAGTGGTTTGTGACCCTGACTCCTGGGTCAAAGAGGAATGGGTGTGATTCCCACCCAGAAGTTTTTTTTTTTGAAATAAGGAAAGTGCCTTTATTAACTGTCACTAAATACAAGACTTATCATTACATAGTATAAAACAAAGTCGCTTCCCGCTGTCTGTCCCTATATACCTATGCTTAGATCTTTAATTATTAATTTTATTCTGTTTTTAGTACTTGTTGTTATAGCGGCTACAGAAATACATCATCTGTGAAAATTTCAGCTTTCTAGCTATAACGGTTCATGAAATACAGTCTGGAGACGGACAGACAGACAGAGAGACGGACAGCGGAGTCTTAGTAATAGGGTCCCGTTTTTACCCTTTGGGTACGGAATTATAAAAAGCATGATGACATGCATAACTAATTTTGGCCAAAATGTGACTTACGTTAATTGAAATTACAGGTATCGATATGTACAATCCTTACATAGTCCTTACATAGTATAAAATGAAGTCGCTATTTTCGTTTGTTTGTTTGTTTGTTTGTCTGTATGCTTAAATCTTTAAAACTACGCAACGGATTTTGATGCGGTTTTTTTTAATGGATAGAGTGATTCAAGAGGAAGGTTTATATGTATAAAAATTCCCGAAATTCCCACGGGAACGGGCACAACGCGGGTAAAACCGCGGGGCGCTGCTAGTTGTACAATAATATGATCAACGACCACTTAACTTGATAGAGGTCTAACGATACATTGTTAAGTGATTTGTCACTGATGTGATGACTGACATTTATTTTTTGCCTACACTTTTTTTATACACTTACACGTGCATAATACAGAATAAGCGGTAGTTATCCTAATTGTTTCTTTGTTTTAAAATGTAGGTTAATTAAATGAATATTTTAAATAACATTTGTTGCTACCTACTGTAATGTAAGTTAACAACTGTGATGTTAGGTATATTTAATTGATTCAAAAGTTTTGTCAAAATCAAATATATCCTCGTAATCAGTAATCATCCTTGGTGACCCACTGCTGAACATATCCTACTTCCTACTAATATTATAAACGTGAAAGTTTGTAAGGATGGATGGATGGATGGATGGATGTTTGTTACTCTTTCACGAAAAAACAGCTAAACGGATTGAGATGAAACTTTGCAATTATATAGCTTATATACATCAGAATAACACATAGGCTATAAATTATAATGATATTGCGTAAATTTTCCATATTATAACCATAAGTGTTAAGTAAGCAGGAAAAATTCTGCCATCTGCGAGCTATTCTAGCGTGCGCTCCAAGAAATGTTAAAAAAGAACTGTCGAACCGAACAAATGTTAAATTCTTTTTTTTTATTATTTTTCACCTACTTTGTGGTAAGGTAGGGCCTCGAAATATCATGCGGGCGAAGCCGCGGGTAGAAACTAGTATCAACATAAATATCCTCGTAATCAGTAATCATCCTTGGTGACCCACTGCTAAACATATCCTACTAATCCTTACATAGTATAAAATAAAGTCGCTATTTTCGTTTGTTTGTTTATTTGTTTGTCTGTATGCTTAAATCTTTAAAACTACGCAACGGATTTTGATGCGGTTTTTTTTAATGAATAGAGTGATTCAAGAGGAAGGTTTATAAGTATAAAAATTCCCGAAATTCCCACGGGAACGGGCACAACGCGGGTAAAACCGCGGGGCGCCGCTAGTATATTATATAGGCGAATGTATGTTAGTATATATGGATGTTTATTACTCTTTCACGCACAAACGGCTAAACCGATTTGGATAAAATTAGGTATGAAGGTAGCTTTGACCTTGGATTAACACATAGGCTACTTTCTCTGGCTAACTCGGGTAACACCGCGGGGCGCAGCTAGTTATTTTTAAATTCAATGGGCTCAATTTTGAAGTATTTTTGGAGGATCAAACGTAGGTAATTTGTAAGTGGTACATACAAGTGGTGATTCAGACCATCATTACGAACAACTTTTTTTTTTTATTACCCATATATAACAACAATAATAATAAAATATGTCAATAATGGTCATTAAAAATAACAATATGTACAGTCAAAAATTAAATTAAAAAGTAGTAAAATTTTAAAAATAAAAAGAACATTTAAATTATAATACAATTATGGGGCGAAACCAAAAAACGAGAAAAAAAAATCAGCTGTTTCATACAAAATTGCAACTCGGAATAGAGAAAATGTATGGAATTTTCTCAAACTTTTTGTTGGCCCCGTTAGTAAAAGTAACAAAAGTAAAAGCTTAGTACAGGGTAAGCAAATAACCCTGTATACATACACTCGTATTTATACATTATTTTATACTACGGGACCAACCAGTCTACCCGGGACCACGATCGATGCAACTCGGACGAAACGTCGGGATGATGAGGTATTTATTTATCTCGTAATTTTAGTGCGCGATTAGTCCCGTGGTATATAGTAATAATGTGTTTGAATCGCGAAAGTTTAAAAATAATATACATATATACAGGGTTTAAATATTTCTAATCAATTAGCATCCTTTTAGGGGCTTCTTCTGTACATCAAAACTAACAACTTTTGTTCTACGACTTTTATTAATTCTCAAAAAAAAGTTGTTATTCCATAGAGAAATATCGTTCATCCTCGACAAAATGGAACAGCACTTTTTTTTGAGTTTTGACAATAGTCGCAGAACAATAGTTGTTAGTTTTGATGTACAGAATAAGCCCCTAAAAGGATGCTAATTGATTAGAAATAGCCCTGTATAATCAAATACCATGTACCAAGTTTTGTCGAGTTTCGT
Source organism: Hypomecis atomaria (assembly GCA_964007245.1). NCBI lineage: Eukaryota > Metazoa > Arthropoda > Insecta > Lepidoptera > Geometridae > Hypomecis > Hypomecis atomaria. The sequence goes on from OZ023310.1 coordinate 10,531,193, forward strand.
TGAAAAATGCGACCTATAAACGAAAACCAACATCCAAACTGACAAAAGCAAAATCGCCGTGTTAAAACGAAGACCTTCGCTTCGCGTCGGTCAATAAAGTAAGTAAGCACGTATAGGCCGGGTGGCTAGCCCTGGTGTCAGAGTTTTTAAACCGCCTGAAGGCCTCTGACATGGTTAAACGGTTAAATAACCGGGACCTACAATTTAACGTGTCGTGTCATCCGAGCCACGTTAGCCGTAAGTTGTACCGAAATGCCACCCGCGGTCACCCATCCAAAGACTGACCATGCCGTACGCTTAACTTTGATGATCGCTAAAAATAACTAGTCAAACTTCGCTATGAGCGCTACAATGAGGTACCTCTTCAATGGAGTACTAGAGTGTGTGCAAAAAGAGAACCGTCGTGGCGTTACGGTGAACTAACAATGAGATTTTAATCAGCAGCCAAGGTACCAAGTATACTTGGTAGCCGCGAGTACTGATGAAAACCGAATTGTTGTCTACCAAGTATCAAACACTTTTAGTTGTACTAGCAATGACAGAGCAGTATTGTCAACGCAACAAAATTAGTAAAATAAATTATTATAAAAATATAACTTTTTTAAAATACAATCTTTGAGATTCTGATTATCATGGTACTAGCAGAGTGCTAGCCAAGACAAGTAAAATGAGCCCAAACACGACGGGTCTATCTTGTTATTACAGGAGTTCCTATGGCCACCTTCCGACTCCATCATCAGATCAGCTCCATGGTACCATATTATTGCATTGTCACGCGATATAAGTACATATGCGTGCAAAATTTCTGCTCAATCGTAAACCGGGAAGTTGGTCAAATTTAACTTGCAAGATTCCATCCGAACTTACATACATACATCTATTGTAAGTTGAATAATAGCTTGTATACTAAGCGCCACACCAGTCGGCGGATGAGAAGTTAGCCGCAGATGTCACTTCGCCGTGATTCGCTAATTTTTGCTCAAATGTGCATGGGCGTAGGGAGCGCGCGGGAGGCATGAGGCGGGCGGGTGTGCCCCGGCGTCTCGTCTCTCTGGCTCCCGCGCATACCTATATTTGGGATTTTGCGCAGCGTTCAGCGCATAACTTCCCATCCGCCGATTTGTGTGGCACTTAGTATAAAACTAGCAGCGCCCCGCGGTTTTACCCGCGTTGTGCTCGTTCCCGTGGGAATTTCGGGAATTTTTATACATATAAACCTTCCTCTTGAATCACTCTATCCATTAAAAAAAAACCGCATCAAAATCCGTTGCGTAGTTTTAAAGATTTAAGCATACAGACAAACAAACAAACAAACAAACAAACGAAAATAGCGACTTTATTTTATACTATGTAAGGATGTCACACGGGCGACCTCACCTACGACGCCTCTCTTTTTGCACAAACTCTAACAACATAAAAGTGTAGTCGCTTGCCCACGGTCTCAAATTGGCACAGAGCCGTGCGTGGCCGCTCTCAATGACAAAGGGTCGTTGCTCCCACACGTTAATGATAAGGTGACGTAATAGATATCAACAGCAACTGTGTTATTAATACATTTCTAGTATAGGCTCAATCAAACTTCCTTATGCTGTGATGTTAGCTACAAGCTGCGCAAAACTGAAACCTCGTGCGAGAGCTTCAGTCAAGTCATGAGAGAGTGACCCCTACACTGTCGATTTTCCTTCGATACGTACGAAGCGGTTTGACTCAACATTTCTGATTCGTACCGCCAGGGAATGGAACAGTCTTCCTGCTTTCCTGTTAAAGAGATATAATCTAAAGCTTTTCAAGGTCAGAGTGAATAGGTATCTTCTAGGTCTGTGTGCTTCATCTTCGACCACAACGTCGCTTACTATCAGGCGAGTTGGTGGTCAAACGCGGACTTATTTGCGTTAAAAAATAATCGGCCAAGTACGAGTCGGACTCGCGCACGGAGGGTTCCGTACTGTATGGGAGCCCCCCTTAAATATTTATTTTGCATTCTTTTTAGTATTTGTTGTTTTAGCGGCAACAGAAATACATCATCTGTGAAAATTTCAGCTGCCTGGCTATCATGGTTCATGAGATACAGCCCGGTGACAGACAGACAGACAGACGGACAGACGGACATCGAAGGCTTAGTAATAGGGTCTCGTTTTTCCCTTTGGGTACGGAACCCTAAAAAAGATTGGGTTTTGCGTAGCTTGTGTTTGGACCGAATCGTAGAATTCATATTCATATTCATTTATTTGCGGATATAGGTAGAAAAGGTTGGCATTAATACATAGGTAATAATTAGCCAAGTGCGGTTCGGACTCGCGCACGAAGGATTCCGCACCATTTCAAGCATTTTCCTGTTGCCGCAAAAAAATACGTTTCTTGTATGGCAGCGCCCCCCTTAAATTTTTATTCTATTTTAATTATTTATTTAGTGAATATATAGTTTGTGAATATTTCAAGCATACAGCTACCTGTCAACGTTAACAATGTCGAGCGAAAAACGGCTAAAAATTCAGGTTTAATGGGAACCCCACTTAATTTTTATTTTCTGTTTTTAATATTTGTTGTTATAGCGGCAACAGAAATATGTTATCTGTGAAAATTTCAACGTTCTAGCTATCACGATTCATGAGATACAGCCTGGCGACAGACAGACGGACAGCGGAGTCTTAGTAGCGGGTCTTTTTTTTTAACGCAAATAAGTCCGCGTTTGACCACCAACTTGCCTCCAAAGCACACAGACTTAGAAGAAACCTATTCACTCTGACCTTGAAATGCTTTAGATTATATCTCTAATGAAACAGGAAAGCAGGAAGACTGTTCCATTCCCTGGCGGTACGAATCAGAAATGTCCCGTTTTTACTCTTTAGGTAGGGAACACTAAAAATCGAGCTCCATACAAATCAGCTTTATGTGAACTTCAGTCAGGATTGGATATTGCGCGGCTTCTAGCTAACTCACATCCGCCAACTTGTATGATTCTATAGCTAACAGCTGTCAAGTAATTTGATTCGCGGTATTCGCGTGTAAGAAAGAGGCACCCGCTCTCAATGACAAAGGTTCGTTGCTCCCACACGTGTATGATAAGGTGACGTAACTGATAGCAACACCAACTATGTATTGGGTTATCCTACTAGATATGCAAAGGCTACTCTATCTCACTCCAACATGTAAAGTTTGCGAGTACTTCTCTTTCCTTCACATTGTTTAAGATTTTATCATGGTAAAATACTTCTTTGTTCTATAGCCTCAGAGAATTAGGGCGGGATAGCTTTGGAACTACTTAGGTATTAGACGGAGTTGACGGCGCTCGCGCCTGTTCTACAAAAAGCATACAATATTTTAAAATGGTTTAAATGGTAGAGTTATGTATCTCATGTACTCAGGTGAAAATGTAACTCTTAAACTCATGTGTAAATGAAAATAATACATTATGTATGGAATATACTGGACGTCGTTTGATTTCCATGACCTTAAGCAAAGAATAGGTATAATTAATGCCTTAGGATAAAATGTGTTGATACTCGTAAAATACATTTCTGGTAGCGTAGCTCATAACCAGTAGCAGGTTAACCAATAGGCTTTCTAGACTTCTAGAGCAACAGATTTTATAGAGAACGGCACAAGAAACTGCAAAAATAAAAAGAGATTGAGCAAAAATATAGGGACGTTGGTCCAAACGCCCCCCGCAGCGTTGACACTATTTCTGTTGCCGCTACGAGCATAACAACAAATACTAAATTTAGAATAAAATACTGTGTGCCGTATTTTGCTCGCTATTAATAGTTATAGTTATAGTTATTTATTTATGCAAAACACATGTACATAGAAACTAATTCTAATTTTTACATGTATACCCTGTTTGATAGGGTGTGGCATAATTTTATACAATCGTACCAGACAGTGTAATCAGTAAGAAAAAAAATTTTAAAAGATATCGGAGACAGAATCTTAGTTGTAGTCATTACATTACAAGAATATTCATATCTAAAAAAGCTTATTTAACCTAAATTACTTAATATATTGCGGATATCGGAGACAGAATTTTAAAAATGTAGTCATTCATAACAAGAATATTTGTATCTAAGAAACTTATTTTACCTTAATAATGGTGACAGTTAGATGCTTTATTTAATCACAGAATAATAAGTTAACTATTAACTACAAAAAAATAATTAAATTAAAATAAAATAAATAGGGAGGTAGGCTTCCATACAAACGTGATTATTTTGCTCGATATTAAATACGACAACAGAAAGATGCTTAAAATATTCACAGGATATTAAGTTGTATATTCCCTTCAAAAATAAATAAATAAAAAAAAATGTATTAAGGTATGCGGTACGGAACTCTCCGTGCGCGAGTCCGACTCGCACTTGGCCGATTATTTAATTCAATTTAAGGATTAATTTATTTTTAGGGTTCCGTACCCAAAGGGAAAAACGGGGCCCTATTACTAAGACTTCGATGTCCGTCTGTCCGTCTGTCTGTCTGTCTGTCACCGTCTCATGAACCATGATAGCTAGGCAGCTGAAATTTTCACAGATGATGTATTATTGTTGCCGCTATCGCTATAACAACAAATACTAAAAAGAAAAGAAAATAAATATTTTAGGGGGGCTCCCATACAACAAACCTGATTTTTTAGACGTTTTCGCTCTATAATAATGGTAACAGGTAGATGCTTGAAATTTTCACAGAATATTTAATTTTATATTCACTTCAATATTAAATAATCAAATTAAAATAAAATAAATATTTAAGGGGGCTCCCATACAGTACGGAACCCTCCGTGCGCGAGTCCGACTCGTACTTGGCCGATTATTTACTTCTTTCTACCGGTACCGGTACCGGTACCGGTTACTTAAATTATTACTGGTTAGGTTACGTATTATTACTTGTGGGTCAAATTAAAGTTGGCGTCTGCTCTCCATCCTATGCAATCATACGACATAATAAATTGTAGACTCGTTTTGGTAGACAACAATTCGGTTTTCATTAGTACTCGCGTCTACCAAGTAGTCGGTGCCTTGGCTGCTGAATAAAACCTTATTGTTAGTTCACCGTAACGGCACGTCGGTTCTCTTTTTGCACAAACTCATGTACTCGTAGATACAAATCGCGCAAGTGATGAAGCTACCAAAGCAGATCTACAAATCCCTATGTTTAGATTTCAAATTAGCGTTAAATTATGCCCGCCTTACCTCAAAAGATTTAAACACGCTTTAAACACTATTTAACCGTGCAATTTGTACTGCTAAACACTGTCTAAAGCGTGCGTAATACTTTTGTGGTAAGACAGTGCGTGTTTTATCACATAGGCTCTCCAGTGATTACTAGTCGATGATATAACGACTGATCGATACCTAGAGGTCAATAGAGAGGTCTTCTATTACTCGGCGCTCGAGACACTATGATGTAACAAAAACTCATACATCGCAGAATGCTGTATCAGCTAAAAACTAAGGTTAAAATCAGTTGATGCGCTTTTCGTGCATAGACTGACCACAATTTTGGTTTATAGGTGTATTGTGTTGAAGAATATTTAATATTGCCATTTTAGCAGTTTTCGACCGACGACACGGCGGAGGTGCTCAATTCGACGCGAATATTTTTTTTAATGTGTAACCACGCATTACTTTTTACATAGTGGTCCGATTTCGATAATTCTTTTTTTATTGGAAAGAGTATTACTTAACTAAATTTTATCAGCTGAGCCATTTTTGATAAATCAACAATAATGTGAAAAATGCTTCATGGATCCGTGCGAAATATTCGCGAATTCTGTAGGTACACGGTTGAAGTCGGTCATGCCATTTTTTGCAAAAAATAATTATACTAACTAACCTAGTCAAAACACAACTAATGAAATATTGCGTTGTCATTCTATACTACCTAAAATAAAATATTACCTATTTATGGCTGCTAAAAGAGTTTTCGTAATCATAAGATGAGTAGTTTATACATCTGTAGGTAAATGCCAAAAACCCAATACAAAAAATCGCTGAATACTATTTTTATTACTATTTTGCTCTACCTTAAACGAACAATTGGGCCCCCGCTATTGATAAAGATATGTCCCATCCACGAGATCTATGGACCATTCTAACTGACCCCACGCGACCGGTTGCGTAAAACGAAAAAGTTTGAATTCGAAAATAGAATCACGTTTTTTTATTCACGTGTTGGGAATGTCCATGAGTTGGCGCATTTGCCAAATATTAAAATTGGAAGAGGATAAAATTTGGACGACCTTTGTATTGTTGTTGACTATAGCTTTCACGAATTTTGTTTTGACTAGTGACGGTTCATTACCAGTGTTACTACCAATCTTACTAGCAGTAGTAAGAGCAGTAAATGAATTACCGTTGTTACTACTGCTGTTGAAACTTGTTAGAACAGCAATAATAGGTAAATTACCCGTGTTACTACCGTAAAACCAAAATAACAAAAAGAAACAAAATACACGCCGCCGCCTTCGAGCAAATATCTACAGAGCCACAGTCCCTAAGTGAAAGTAGTAAAAAAGTGTCCAAACGCCGTCATATATGCCAACTTAGACATTTACATTAAAAACTTTGACTTTGGATAATTCACAATGACCCGTTTTTTTAGAATCTCGACGTTATGGCACCTAATTAGTGCTTGTAACCGAGCAATTTGGCATGGCGCAGCGTTGTAGTCGACTTGCAATCGCCTTACGACTAACTAAAAAGCCTGCTCACTACGTAGCTTGGGCAGAGTTTTAGCTCGGACACTTTTTTGCACGATTGTGAATCTGTAGATGATTGCTCGAAGGCCGCATCTTCGCACGTGAATTATTTTAAAAATACAGGGTTATCTGCGTGCTCTGTATGAAGCCGAAAGGGAGTGATCTAAACCATCATTATGAAGAACTTTTACTACGGGGCCAACCCGGAATTCGAGACAAAAATCAGCTGTTTATAGTTCGAGTTGCAATACAAATACAGGGTTATTTCAAATCAATTAGCATCCTTTTAGGGGCTTATTCTGTACATCAAAACTAACAACTTTTGTTCTACGACTATCATTAATTCTCAAAAAAAAGTTGTTGTTCCATAGAAAACTATCGTTCACCTTCGACAAAATGTATGGAACAGCAGATTTTTTTTTGAGTTTCGACAAAAGTCGCAGAACAAAAGTTGTTAGTTTTGATGTACAGAATAGGCCCCTAAAAGGATGCTAATAGGTTAGAAATAACCCTGTACATGAAACGGCTTTTATTTGTATGAAACAGCATTTTTTTTCTCGATTTCCAGGTTGGCCCAATAGTAAAAATTGTTTATAATGGAAGCCATGGTGGCCTAGTGGTAATGACACCCGCCTTATAATCGTGAGATCGTGGGTTCAAATCCCGGTCCCGTACCAATGAATTCCTTGCAATTTCTATAAGTACGGAATTTCACACCACTGGCTTTCCGGTGAAGCAAAACATCGTGAGGCAACCTGCATTAGTCCTTAGAAGAAATTCGATGGCGTGTGTGAATCCACCAACCCGCACTGGGCCAGCGTGGTGGATATGGCCGAATCGCCCCTCGTGGGTATCACACAACTTCGCTGTAAGCTACGGATAACCCAATCCTGACTGAAGCTCATTTCACTTCACAGATGCGCGAGGATCGGGTTGTCTGCAGCTTGTAGCTAACATCACAACCGCCAAGTTGTGTGATTCGAAATATAGACCTTTGTTCAGCACAACTGCACAAGGCTGCTGACGTCTGGCCTCAGGCCAAATAAAAAAATATAATCGGCCAAGTACGAGTAGGCCTGGCGCACGAAGGGTTCCTTACTGTATGGGAGCCCCCCTCAAATATTTATTTTATTTTAATTTTATTATTTATTATTGAAGTGAATATAAAACTAAATATTCTGTGAAAATTTCAAGCATCCACCTGTTACCATTATTAATATAGAGCGAAAATGTCTGAAAAATCAGGTTTGTTGTATGGGAACCCCCCTTAAATATTTATTTTATTTTCTTTTTAGTATTTGTTGTTATAGCGGCAACAGAAATACATCATCTGTGAAAATTTCAGCTGCCTAGCTATCATGGTTCATGAGATACAGCCCGGTGACAGACAGACAGACAGACGGACAGACGGACATCGAAGTCTCAGTAATAGGGTCCCGTTTTTACCCTTTGGGTACGGAACCCTAAAAAAATCAAGACAGAATGCTGTAAACAAAACGAGTGAGGCCGGCAAAACTACGCCTTGCCGTGGTTAGACACAATACACACACATACACGTACGTACAAAGAAACTACGCCTTGGATCGTCAGTCGAACTATGGCGGCGCAACACCGACGCACTCACCACATGTATAAAAATCAGGCCTCACTTATCTGTTCACGACGTTCCGTTTTGTTTTTTTTATAAGTTCTGAGCGTGTGGCTACTGGAGGTGGTCCATCCATCAGCAATGGAACGTCCACTGCTGGACATAGGCCTCCCCTATGGATCTGGAGGTGGTACCTATCTAAGTTAACTAAGCTATTATAAATCTAATCATTGACTCTGATTTTAGTAACTAGGTAATCTCTACACATATAAATTACTTTGAATATTATATAAGTATGTATACTCACATCAAAGTGACTATATACGGGTGTAATTTGACATTGCCTTGGCCGCCATCTTGTGCAACGTGACCGGAAGTCGCCATTTTGAACTTAATGTCCTAAACACCTGTGGAAGAATAATGCATAATTATGTATTTATCTTAAATTAAATCATTTAAAATAATTGATTTGAACCGACTTTAAAATGGAGGTTCTCAATTCCACAGTATGGTTTCGTTTTCGCGTAGGTATATTACGCGAATATTAGGATGAACCGATTTTGATGATTCTTTTTTTTTGGGTTGACCATAGTACGTGTAGTATAGTTTTCAAACATTTATTTACATATATATACAAGACTTAGAGTAATATTTGTTCAATATAAATAATAGTAATAACAGCAAATAAAATATATACAGGGTTATTCCTTATCAACTACTTAGCATCCTTTTAGGGACTTATTCTGTAGGTACATCAAAACTAACAAATTTTGTTCTGCGACTTTTGTCAATTCTCAAAACAAAAACAGGTGTTCCATACATTTTGTTGAGGGTGAACGATATTTTTCTATGGAACAAATACTTTTTTTGAGAATTAATAAAAATCGTAGAACAAAAGTTGTTAGTTTTGATGTACAGAATAAGCCCCTAAAAGGATGCCAATTGATTAGAAATAACTCTGAATACAAGACTTAGAGAGTAATGTTTGTTAAATATAAATAACACTAATAACAGTAAATAAAATGTATAAATAAATAAATGATTTTATTGATACCAGTATTACAAATCACTATTAAATAAAACTTATGTTGAAAGTTACTAAATACTACTCGTAATTATACAATATCCAGAATCAAACATAGATTATATACAAACAGCTTATGGGCCTGGCTGTATATATAGTATATATGTATATATAGTATATAAGGTATATGTAGAAACCTAATCAAATAAACCGGCCCCTCATCGTTTCTGGTGCTAAGGTGCCCATAACGCTTGTCGCATTACCGCGTTGGATGGCGATGGACAGTATTTGCACAAGAAACGAGGTAGAACGGGACTTACAGGAGTCACCTCCTGTTTCCCGAATCCAGCGCCCTATTCTAATTGTAGTATTGAAGTGAAACTTGTAATGCGACTTCAACAAGGTTGCGTTAAACGTTTAACGCTACCATGGAGGGGGTATGAAAGCACTGCAGCGTCGAAGTTTCACTTCTTCCGCGCGGTCGGACTCCACTTGCATTATTGTTAGGTTTATCTTCTTTTCCATAGTTTAGAAATGACCCCATTTAAATGTAACCGAAACGAATTATTCGAATTCTATACCTACATGGTTGAAGTCGGTTAATTTCGATTTTCAATTTCAGTTTGTTAATTTACAGAAAATGTAACTTACAGCACTGAATACTAGGCGTTACTGGGAGTTACATTTTTAGGGTTCCGTACCCAGAGGGTAAAAACGGGACCCTATTACTAAGACTCCGCTGTCCGTCTGTCTGTCTGTCTCCAGGCTGTATCTCATGAACCGCTATAGCTAGAAAGATGAAATTTTCACAGATGATGTATTTCTAATTAAGTAAAACATATGTGTTACTCACGTTTGAGGTTGGAGACGAGCCCGCGTGCTAGTACTCCAACCTTGAGAAAGATTGCCAAATGCGATCGAAACTATAGTAGTATCCTACTAAAATCAAACGTGAGTAACACCTGTGTTTTACTTAATTAAAATGTACGAAAACCACGTTAGTTTCCATAGTGATGTATTTCTGTTGCCGCTACAACAACAAAAACTAAAAATGGAATAAAAATAATATTTAAGGGGGGCTCCCATACAAAATATAAATTTTCAGCCGGTTTTTGCTCGGCATCAATAATGGTAACTGGTAGATGCTTGAAACATTCACAGAATATTTAACTGCATCCTTAACTTTAATAGTAAATAATTAAAACAAAATAAATATTTAAGGAGGGCTCCCATACAGAACGAAACCCTTCGTGCGTGAGTCCGACTCGTACTTGGCAGATTATTATCCTTAAAGACTACGAATTTAAATTTTAACATTTTTACATAGTATAAAATAAAGTCGCTATTTTTGTCTGTTTGTTTGTCTGTATGCTTAAATCTTTAAAACTACGCAACGGATTTTGATGCGGTTTTTTTAATGGATAGAGTGATTCAAGAGGAAGGTTTATATGTATAATACACCTGTGCGAAGCCGGGGCGGGTCGTCTAGTATTACATAAAATAGAACAGAATATACAAACATGAATTAAGAGAAAAGCTGAGCGCCAAGGAATTTGAGAAGTAGGTATTTGGCTAAACTATTGCTGTCGCGATGCGCCCAAGCCAGGGAGCTTCTATGTGTGGTGTGATGCAATTGTATTTGTGTGTGTGCTGCGCACCACTTCCGCCCGCGCCCTTCCCGCGCCCGCCCGCGCTCCTAGCTCAGGCGGACGGCTGGTGTATTCTTTTGAATTGTAGCAAAATATGGTAGGTACCTACATAAGCTCCGGTTTTTTGGGATAGCGCATAGCAAACGAAAACCTTTATACTGAATATTTTTTATCGAATTAGAAAGCTACATTATTTTTTTACACATATAGGCGAAGTAGGTATATTGATTTTAATTTTCTTTCGAATAATATTTTTTGAAAAAACCTTATAAATAGCCAACTTTACACAATTGACCTCAATCCTAAAGCTGCGAACAAAAATAGCTATTTAACTAATTGATTTCTGTAGGCGCTGCATAATACATACTGAAAATTCTACCAAATACCTAACTTAAGATATACCAAATAACTTTTTTTAAGGAAAACACGCACATAACCCTTCAACAGACAATAAACAAAGTGTAAAATCTTATTAAAAACAAGCTTTTATTTAAATTAAATAGTCCAAAAAGAAGAATCTAAACTTTAAAATTAATTCAACCTATAAATTTTCGAATAATACACAATTTTAGGGGTATAAAATCTTTCAAGTGATTTAGGTACGTAAAAAATAACAGATAGCTTCAATATCTGCTTCAAAATTGCGTTGCATGGTTTGACCCAAAATAATATATTATTTACATACATACATTGCAAGTTAAACATAAACTTGTAAAAACAAACTTGAGAATCGGCTCGGAAAAATCGAATATGTGAAGTAATTAGTACCTATTTTTAAGCCCTTGAATTACCTAACAGTTTTAAATTTTTCTAATTTTATAATAGTTGTTTCTACCTAATTGATGTTGAATTACTTAAGTTTTGTTTTATTTTTATTATTATTTTTGAATTTTATGCATTGTGATTATTTGTGATACAATTGTAAATTTGACTTGCCTAGTGTAACGTTTGTAGTTATAAGGCCAATAAATATATCTTATCTTATCATACACGAATTGCAAATCCCCTTCTTTTTGTAGGTCAGTCAAAATGAAAGGTTTCTCAATTCATCATCATCATTTCTGTCACGTGACGTCTACTGGTGGATACATGATACCTGTGTACAAGGTCGTGTTTTACAAAGTGAAGGAGGTTTCAGAGGTGTACCTACCTATGACCTACACGTTCGTTATTATGAACAAAGTTTACTATGTTTACTATATTTTGTTACAAATTCATATTTGTTAATTTAATAACTATGCAATTTTTGTCATTTTAAGTTTTGATATTGTAGCATTGTTCAGATTTATATTGAATGATTATCGTTTTGTTTTTACAATTTAATATTTAATCATTTTTTTATTTAAATATATAATTTAATTAATTTAACTACAGCGATTTTAAGTTATTGTAATTTTAAGATAATTATGCTTTGCTTTAGCTAAGCTGAAATTTTAAGGATATTATAATTATAACTAGAATTGTAATTGATTTGGATTGACTTGTATCTTGTATTTTGATACCAATAAAATTATATGAATATATGAATATGGGTCTAGCTGCGGATTTCGTGAACTAAAAATCAGCTGTTCCATACAAAACTGCAACTTGGACTCGAAAAAATGTATGACACGATTGGTTTTTTTCTCGAATTTCGGTTTGGCCACATATATTAAAAGTTGTTCATAATAATAGTCCGAATCACCTCCTTTCGGCTTAGTACACCAGTTCTGGATAACCCTGTATATCTGGACATATAAAACTTCTTGCCTTTTATATTGTAACTATTCCCGTATATTCATTGCGCGAGTAGTCCAGTAGTATAAATGAAATGAAATGAAATATTTTAATTCGACATACTTATAGGTAGGTACAAAGAACTTATAAAATTAAAAAGAAATAAAAAGCGTCGAAAGGGACCCACCTCAGCTATAAATGTTGAGTGCTGGGAGGACCCAGCACTCAACGCTGGTATTCTGGTGAGCCCCTTTAATTCAAGGGTAGATTTAAAAAGCATATAAATATATTAACATACAAAATTAACAAATATGTGACAGAGCGCTTAAAACATCAACAACTATTAACAGATCAAGGTATCTAAAAAAAACATATAGAAGTACATAATACAAACAAGAGAAAAAAAAAAATATATATATATTAAGTCAAATACACATTTTTAGGAACTTCATTGAAAAATAATTAAGAATTCAATCAAACAGATGCAATGCTTACTGTTTGGAGAACTGCTTGTCATACTTAGGTTCTACTTTGAATAAGTTTAAAAAAGTTGAAACTATTAGCAAATTAAAGCAGCAGTGGTTAGCACACACCATATAAATACAGGATAGAATATCCACAAATTACTACACACTTTTCAGCAAAACTCAGCGGATAGCCAAGTTAAAATGACAAAGGGCAAGGCACATAGTTCAATGAACGGATAGCCAATGGGGCTGTTTTCTCGAATGAATCTCACGTATAATTCGCGCCACACAAGTCAGCGGATGGAAAGTTAGGCGCAGAACGCTGCGCAATAGGCAAAAAATAGGTATGTGCAGGAGCCAGAGAGACAAGACGCCGCACGGACACAACCGCCCGCCAACCTCATGTCTCCCGCGCGCACGCCCGTGCTTACCACTACGCCACGCGGCGTCGGCATTGTGCGCACATGCGCAATAATTAGCGAATTACGGCAAAGTGTCATCTGCGTCTTACATCTCATCCGCCGACTTGTGTGGCGCTACCTATACTGGCAAGCACAGCATAGAACTTATTTATTTTATTAGATATAGATTTATTTATTTTGTTGTATTTGTAATGTGACTGATTATGTGTTTTTTAATTATTTAATGTTGTGTCTTTGATAATTTAATAATTTAATAGAACGTTTTTCGCTTAGGTAAGTGGACTAAGGATAATTATATTTATACGTTACAGTTATTACACGATCATTTTGAGAATTGGGCATTCATAGAATTATGCTTTCGTAGAATTGAGCATTCCCAGATTAGTTGGGCATTAAGAGAATTGGTTATTCTGCGCCTAACTCATTTACTCGTAGATGTCTGCGGATACAGCACGATATTCTGTATAATCGCTGCAACATAGCAACTAAACGCCTATATTCCATACATACAATCTTTTCTTCAAAAGTAACAAACATACAACGGTCAAATCACAGGATTTGAAAAATAACTAATCTTTTTAATAAACATCGATATCGATGGACATCACTAGAGCATCGACAAAAATATCGACTATTACTACATCCCTAGTGCTTGTGTACGTATAGGTTTGAACCTCCCTCACCTCGACCCTACCCCCGCATCGTGCGATAGGGACAATTGCAGCTCAGAGCGATTTATACCTACAAAAAACATGGCGAGACAACGTTTCGTATTACGCTGTTTTCTTCTTCAAAAACAAGATCAATCAAGTGTTTTTTATGTCAAAATTTAAAAAAAACATGTGTTCATGATTCTGTCATTTTATATTTCGTTAGATATTATTTAGTCTCTTCTGGTAGGTCTCTAAAGACGTCAGTAATAATGGTGAATTTTTTTGTGATTTTGAAGGGTCATATTTTGCCTGATAATTAATTTATCAAGAAAAAGAAAAGACAGGGTAGTCTAAACAGCTAAATTTAATTTTATGACAAAAAATTGAGGCTCTAAAAGTATTTTCCAGGAAGAAAACAGCGTAATACGTTTGTATGGAAAATTACAGACCATCCTTCCTCTTAAAATTAATAGTAACAACAACGTAAGTATTATTTTACGCTAACTATACCAACCGTTAAATGTTAGGAATAAAATTTGAGATCACAATTTGACTTCGCAATATGAAAGAATATTTTTAGCAATTGTAGTCTATTCGTCGGCAAAGATGTCTACTAGCGGGTGGGAAGCACTGAGGGAGTTAAGACGGTGGTGTGCGCGACAGAGCCATTTAAAGAAAAATAATTATATTTGATCAGGTGGGTGATTCAGTATGAAAACAAGCACGTAACGCGCTCCAACATTCTTTGTTTTTAGGGTTCCGTACCCAAAGGGTAAAAACGGGACCCTATTACTCCGCTGTCCGTCTGTC
Source organism: Hypomecis atomaria (assembly GCA_964007245.1). Lineage (NCBI taxonomy): Eukaryota > Metazoa > Arthropoda > Insecta > Lepidoptera > Geometridae > Hypomecis > Hypomecis atomaria. The sequence continues at coordinate 10,546,213 of OZ023310.1, forward strand.
TGTCTATCTCCATGCTGTATATCATTGAACCGTTATAGCTAGAAAGCTGAAATTTTCACAGATGATGTATTTCTGTTGCCGCTATAACGACAAATACTAAAAACAAAATAAAATTAATAATTAAGGGGGGCTCCCATACAACAAACCTGAGTTTTAGCTGTTTTTCGCTATATACATTAATAATAGTAACATGTAGATGCTTGAAATTTTCACAATATTTAGTTGTATATTCACTTCAATAATAAATAATAAAACTAAAATAAATATTGAAGGGGGGCTCCCATACAGTACGGAACCCTCCGTGCGCGAGTCCGACTCGTACCTACTTGGCCAATTATTAAGAAATTCGTGTGAAACATATTTATTTTTCGAATATTAAGTTATTTGAAATATAAATATTTAAACTCGGTTTATAATTTAATTTTACATTTGTTTAAACGAAATTAACGGAAATTAGTCGCGCTGGAATAGCGAGCGGAAGCGATTTTGTTTTATACTATGTCCCTAGTGATACTTAGCCCGATTACAGAGGCACCATCGTTATTATATTAGCTAAATAGCATAGTTCTGTTTCTTTTTCACTTTAGGCATTCGATAGAGAGAACCCTTTTTACGTTGCTATTAAATTTACGCTAGCGCCTCTGTATCCGATTACAGAGGCGCCATCGTAATTATATTAGCTAAATAGCATAGTTCTGTTTCTTTTTCACTTTAGGCATTCGATAGAGAGAACCCTTTTTACGTTGCTATTAAATTTACGCTGGCGCCTCTGTATCCGATTACAGAGGCGCCATCGTAATTATATTAGCTAAATAGCATAGTTCTGTTTCTTTTTCACTTTAGGCATTCGATAGAGAGAACCCTTTTTACGTTGCTATTAAATTTACGCTGGCGCCTCTGTATCCGATTACAGAGGCGCCATCGTAATTATATTAGCTAAATAGCATAGTTCTGTTTCTTTTTCACTTTAGGCATTCGATAGAGAGAACCCTTTTTACGTTGCTATTAAATTTACGCTGGCGCCTCTGTATCCGATTACAGAGGCGCCATCGTAATTATATTAGCTAAATAGCAATAGTTCTGTTTCTTTTTTACTTTAGGCATTCGATAGAGAGAACCCTTTTTACGTTGCTAACGCTGGCGCCTCTGTAATCGGGCTTTATATGTGGTGATAAACCTGTGTACCAAGATTCGTCGAGATTCGTTGAAAAACGCGACTTGTAGACGAAAACTAACGTCAGGCTAGACGAAAGAGTAATCGCCGTGTTAAAACCTTCAAGAAAATATTTACAGAGTCCCTAAGTGAAAGTAGTAAAAAATGTCCGAGCGCCGTCATACATACCGACTTAGATATTAACATTAAATAATTCACAATGACCCGTTTTCTCGAATCTCGACGTTATGTCATCTAATTAGTGCTTGTAAACGAGCACTTTGGCATCGCGCGGCGTTGTAGCCTAGTTGGCTTGCAATCGCCTTACGACTAAGTAAAAAGCCACTACGTAGCTTGGGCAGGGTTTTAGCTCGGACACACTTTTTTTGCACGATTGTGACTAGATATTTGCTCAAAGGTTAAAACGGAGATCTTCGCTGTCGCTCGATCAAAGAAACTTATTTTATCTTGAGTGGCAACAGACATGTATGTCTGTAAGTCAAACACGAGTTTCACCACGTGCCCGCCTATCAGAATGCTCTAAATATTTTGTTGATAACAGCCGATAGCGACAATAAAAAATCGGCCAATTACAAGTTGGACTCGCGATTGAAGGGTTCCGTACCGCATGGGAGCTCTTCGGCAAATAAATCAGGTTTGTTGTATGGGAGCCACCCTTGAATATTTATATTATCCTGTTTATTGTTATAGCGGCAATCGAAATACATCATCTGTGAATATTTCAACTCTCTAGCTATTACTGTTCATGAGATACAGCCTGGTGACAGACAGACGGACGGACAGACAGACGGATAGCGGAGTCTTAGTAATAGGGTCCCGTTTTTACCCTTTGGGTATATGCGAGACAGCCCGCTGCTTATACATGTACTATGGCTTTTTAATATTTCACTGCTGGACATAGGACTACCTACGAACGGTGATTGGGCCGTATCCACCACGCTGGCCCAGTGCGGGTTGGTAGCGTGGATTCACATGAGCCATCGAATTTATTCTACGGACGTACGCGGGTTGGCTCACGAATCACGATGTTTTCCTTCACCGAAAATCCAGTGGTGTGATGTGAATTTCCATAAGTCCATAAGAATTTCCAAATATATTTCCGTAAGTTCGTATAAGCCGAGTGGCTAGCCCTGGTGTCATAGTTTTTAAGCCGCCTAACGTGTCATCCTACTTAACGTGGACCTACAATTTAACGTGTCATCCAAGCCACGGTAGCGCTCAGTTGTAAATGCCACCCGCAGTCTCCGAAGGCTGACCTTGCTGAACGTAGCTTAGATGATCGCTGACGAACCTAGTCTCGTTATGAGCGCCATTCCATACATAAGTTCCAAAGAACTCATTGGTCCCGGGATACAACCTTACGCTTGTACTACAACCAACATGGCTTCCTAGCTGGCTACTCAATCTTGAAAAATCGCGCAATGCGGTCGAAACTATGATAATGTATGTTACAAAATAAATAAAATCGGCCAAGTATGAGTTGTACTCGCGCACGAAGGGTTCCGTACCATGTTGGAGCCCACTTAGCTCCATTCCTCTTGCCGTTATTAGTAGCGAACAAAAAACTCATAAAAATCACGTTTGTTGTATGGGAGCCCCCCTTAAATATTGATTATATTTTGTTTTTAGTATTTGTTGTTATAGCGGCAACTGAAATACATCATCTGTGAAAATTTCAGCTGTCTAGCTATCACGGTTCATGAGATACAGCCTGGAGACAGACATACGGACAGACGGACTGCGGAGTTTTAGGAATAGGGCCCGTTTTTACCCTTTGGGTACGGAACCCTAAAAATACTAAAAATGTATTTTTTCCATTGACTTGACATTTTCTTCATGTTAAGTAATGATTTTTTCGCAAAACTGTCATGGTATGTGTTGGTTCCTGTGTTAGTCTGTGTCGTATCCTATTTTATTAACCCCCGACGCAAAAGAGGGGTGTTATAAGTTTGACGTGTCTGTTTGTCTGTGTGTCTGTCTGTCTGTCTGTGGCATCATAGCGCCCGAACCACTGAACCGATTTCAGTTTAGTTTTTTTTTGATGAAAGGACTTAATCGAGAGTGTTCTTAGCTATGTTTTATAAAAATCGATTGAGCCGTTTAAGAGTTATGGTGGGTTAAAGTGGGGATGGAAGAACCAAAATTCTACAAATGTGCTCAAAATGGTTGTCAATTGAAAGTTTGTTGTCAAATATTTTTGTGTCGGGGGTTTTTTAATTAGGTAGGTATATTATTATAAGTGTCATCACAAATGACAGTGTTGTCACAATCGCAATGCGAACAGCCACAGTGCGAAGTCTCACTGTATGAATATCGAGTGTCTAATAGACCCTTTATATGCTGCCTTTGCATTGTATTGAAACATTTTAATAATACACCTAAGGTAATTGCAACTTAGGTAATAGAGTCTGGCCAACGAAAGCTGTCCAAGGCGGGAATTTTAAAAAATCAAGAGCTGTTAGCTTGTTTTCTAGTACCGCTCAGCTGATCTCCATGAAATTTAGCATGCACGTTGTTTATGCATTACGCTAAGCAATATTATAGTGGATTGGAATGAGAATGGGCTATTAATATTAACTAAAATAATTACTTATTTAAAAAAACTGCGGTATTAATTTCGGGTTTATAACGCAGTTTTATTTTAGATATTATTTTAAAATCTAATATTTTCCTAAACCTAATTTTAAATTTTATAAACATTTTAAAATAATTAAATACAATCATATATTTACTTATTTTATTGTATTTTCAACAATAGGTTTACAATTAACAATCTAAGATTTTAAAACTTAGTCTTAACAAAAATATTTAGATTTTTAAAAATAAAAACACAAAACTTAAAAAACTTGGAAAGTACTGAAATGTAATTAAAACATTTTAATCTTAGATTAATTATTGGTTTTCGAGCGAGACCAATATTTCTTTTAGTTCTCTAACTAATTTTTCTATTTCTGAAAACATTTTTTTAATTTTTTAGGCATCTACTTAGATAGTCATCTATTTAAAAAAAAAACTAACAATGCTTCACAATCGATTGCATTCAGTTTGATGTCCTTCAACAGCATAATGGTTTTCAATTGCTATCTACGCGAGGCGACTTACCTTGTGATACAAATACAACCGGTCGACAAATCCATATTATCAAATTAGCACAAAGAAAAACATAGTTGACTAACTATTATTTCAAAAATCTCCAACAGACACAACACGTATGAAAACTTATTTGTACAACCTACTTTATGTTTTCCAAACACTTAAAAACTTCTTGGAATAAAAAAATGCTTAAAATGTAAAAAAGAAAGAAACGAAACGCACGTCTTTCCGTCATTCGACTTCCCGCGCAACTAGTTTACTTTATAGTGATGTACCTACTATCTATTCATGTATTCGATATGAATGAATGGAATGAATGATGTCATAGGTCACAAGGTGTTGGTGAAGTGAAAATCGAAATGACTTTTTCCTGTAAGTACCTACCTTCTGAAAGTTTGGCTTTTTAACTTCACAGAAAAATGTTTGTTTTTACATCGTGAACTAAAAAATGTCCTCCTAGTAAATATTATGTCGGTGGAATCGATAAAAGTTTATTACCTATTATTTCTTTCGTTTTATAATATAAGTATTTAATTCAATTTTACAAAATATGTCATAAAACTAAAAATAGAACAATAAAAATTGTTAAAATTATAAGTCAGCCTTAAAAGTAACACTAATGATTTACTAATTATTGTCACACTATTTTAACACATTTTTCCAAATATCGATTCACAATCAGTATAGTCCGTCAAGTGCCGTCCCTCGCCCTCGATAAAATGTATAAAACAGCTGTTTTTTTTTTAACCCTAGAGAAAGATCTGCGTAAAAAATACGCATGCGCCATTGAAATATTGCTCTCTCTTTCTTATTTGCGCGAATCGGGCGCTGAGCTTTTAAGTAATCTCAGTCGTCGCATGGAGCTTGCGTGTGGCGTCTGTGTCGCTGAGGTAAGTGCCACCATTTTTGAAATATAACGGCAGCGGAATCAAAATTACGCATGATTATCTTTTGTAATAAAACATACTTTTAGGCTAATATATTAAAACATATCTCAAATATTTAGAATGTAAGTTAAAATTACCAATTATAAGTAAAAAAATATATATTTGTGCCCAAAGAATAATAGTTCCTACGTTTTGTTAATTTTTGCAGAAGTTCTAATTTTTGTTTTTTTAAAGTAAAATAAACGAATTTGTATTAATATAATCCTGTTTATATTATTTATTAATACATAGAAAAACCAATCAAAGAGGCTTTTTTTTAGTATCAGTAAGAAAAATAGTACTTTATAGCCTGTTAATCATGCGTCGATCTTACGCATGATTATCTTTAACGCACACTCAAATATGATTATCTTTCTAGGGTTAATGAAATCCCGGGTTGATCCCAGAGTAAAAGTTGTTCATAATGATGGTCTGAATCACCTCCTTTCGGCTTAGTACATCTGTTCTGGATGTCCCTGTACCTATAGTAGGAAAATGAGTATTATTTTGATATTTATGCATTGTTTTTTATCAACCGTAAACCGACATATAAAATAGGTACCTACCTAACTAATTGTAGACTTTTTTGAGAACATATCTTTGGGAGTTGACTGAAAATTAATAGAATAGTAGATAGAAGTATATCACTATCTATTACATAGTATAAAACAAAGTCGCTTCCCGCTGTCTGTCCCCATGTATGCTTATATCTTTATAACTACGCAACGGATTTTGATGCGGTCTTATTAATAGATATAGTGATTCAAGAGGAAGGTTTATATGTAAAATACTCATGTGCGAAGCCGGGGCGGGTTGCTAGTAATGTAATAAACACGCTTTTTGTAATAGGTACCTTTCCTGTAACTAGAAGTAAAACGTGAATTAAATTACTTCTGTCATCTGTTGCCAGCTTATATTGTAATTTATTTCGATTTAATTTTCTAGCGGAGCGTGCCCTCTTTAATTCATTATCGGAACCAAATTAGAGAAAAGCACACTGCTAAGAAAAATAAAAGCGCTTGCTGACCGCGCATAGCCAAATGCCCCCAACGCGCTCCCAACTCCGTTGGGAAAAAGCACGGAAAAAGAAAACATAACCCTTCAGCAAATTGACATTGACGTTGACAGTATCATAAAAATGACACCGACACAGGAGATGGAGGAGTAAGGTGCTGCCATTGTATAAAAAATGCCTCGTTGTGGTAAAATAATACATATTCAACTAATGAATAATCTTTTCATGAAGTTTTTAATGTTCTCTACATTTTTGTTAATTGTTGTATGGCATTGTCACAGTGATACTAGAGGGATAATGTGGTCAAAGACCTTGTGCTTATAACTAGACTGCGCACGAATGACAGTAAAAACGGTCTAAGTTAACGGATTCCAAAGTAGCGCTGTCTTTTTCAACGTTAGACGTCTTTAAGACGTCAGACAAGGACACATCCACCAACGGACCCTCATGCTCCGACCGGTTTCGCCTAACTACAACTTGTTAAATAGCTACCTACCTTAAAGCTATGTATTTAAATCTCATTTTGGCTGAACAAAAAATGTTGGTACACAGTCTTGTTATTAATGACAAGGCCTTTGAATGTGGTCGATCGAGAAAATATACACGAGATGCATTGATTTTACATGACATGAGTTACAAAGAGACAAGAAAAAGTATCCCGATTTAGTGGCTGTTGTCGCATTTTTACGCACGAAAACGTCAAATTCTTTTCAAATTCCTATTCATATTTGACAGTTTTGACAACTCACGGCCAGATTTTTTATACGTTATTGTCGTTGAGAATTATCTCAGTTGACAGCAACGTTGTCTCTCTTGGATCACTGTACTGTATGGGCCTTTTTAGTAGTCCACTGCAGGACGTAGGCCTACCCACGAAGGGTTATTGGACCATATCCACCACGCTGGTTTAATGCGGGTTGGTGGATTCAACATAGTATGTGAATCCACCAACCCGCCCGTATACCTACAGATTGCCTCACGGTGTTTTCCTTCACCGAAAAGTCAGTGGTGTTAAATTCCCTACATAAATTCCAAAGAACTCATTGGTAGGTACGGGGCCAGCATTTGAACCCACGACCTCACGATTGTAGGGCGGGAGCCACTACCACTAGACCACCACGGCTTCATTTCCGATCTCTGTGGGTACTAATGAAACAATTTATATTTTTTCTGTCTTTCTTTATTCGAAGTCTACAAATAATCTGTCTACAATAATCTATCTACTGAAATCATAATCATACCAAAGAATAAATAATAATAATCATACCGTGATAATTTTGTTGTAATAATAATTATAAAGACCCTGACGGACATTATCGTACGATGTTTGCTTTGTTTATCATCATCGTTTTTATAGTAGTGGTCCCTTAATTCTATTGTTTTTCTTTATAATAACAGCAAAATAATTACCAGTTTTAATATTTACTGTTTGTTAATAAATTGTTCAATTCATATTTGTAGTATTTAATTGTATACGTTACTGTTGGGCTTCTTTTTTCAATTTCAGAAGTATTGTATAAATCCAACAAACAGTTATTAATCGACGTTTTCCTAAACATTTTTTAGTTTATCGTCTACGGAACCCCAAAAAATCAATAGAGAATGTCAGTGTCAATGTATGAGGCATTTTGAATTTTTTAAATGGCAACAAGTACCAGTCTGCCATTAAAGAATACTTGGTCACGCGAACTAAAAAATGAAGTGATTTTTTCTTGTAATTAACCTTTATTTCGCTTAATTCTTTTCTGTTTTAACTACGCAAAAACTATGTAGAAAGTTTCTTTTATACATTGGTGTGCATAATGTGGACTAAATGCAACTTTAGGAGGAGAAATCTATCATTTTTATGATGTGTGTATAATTTTGTTAGGAGTTGAAAATAAGGTGTTTTTTTTGTAGTCAGTTACGAAGCAGGTAGGTACTTTTTTTTGTCTTCAAGTATTGATTAGTGTCCTGTTGTAGTAAAGGCCGCAGCTACTCGTTTTTACAGCCATTTCGCTTACAAACTGAACTGTATTTTCGAAATTGTGTTTGTTTACATTTTTAAAGGATGTTGTGAACATGGTAAATGTATAAACATGAACCATATTGATAGTTATCATTTTTTAATTACATATCCTGATAATCAAACTTATTTGTCATTGTAATTTCAAGTTTATCGTTCTGTATTTTTACAGAAGTATCTTTTTAAGGTTAAGTTTATCTCTATGAAAGCTTACAAAATTACATTTTGTATTACCAGTTGATTAATTCCAGTGTTTAACACTCCAATTGGTGCTATCATGTATCACATATCAACTTAGTGACAATATTATTATTATTATAAGAGATGATTAAAGTCTTAAATCAAGTCGCATGATGTTTTTGGGCGAAGGTGGAGGGTGGGGAGTCTCCCCCCACTTACCCCGCTTGCTTCATCTCTAAACTTAAAAAAATATATAAAAAAAGCTACGCTTCTCCGCAAGGGAGGGAAGTGGGGGGAAACTAAAATTGCTTGAATAGGCGGCAGAGGGGGCAGGGGAGTCCGTTGATAGGTGGTAAGTATCCCATTTATGATATGTGAGGATTTGTGCCACTGGAGAATTGAGGTTTTGGGTTGTTAAAAAAATACCTAATACGAAAGCCTTCTAACCTAATTTGATCTGTATCAGATCTGTGATGCAAATCTCCGTAGACTCGCATCAGAAACTTTGCAGTTGGCCCTGAGTGTCGGTGCGCCAGAGGAGGCCAAGTGTAGTGAAGGAGCGATGTCTGTAGCGTACAATCCTCCTTTGAGTCTCTTGCTCTCGCCGCTTTATATTACACTTTATTGGCATTCACAATTATATTTTTTGCGATTTCATAGACGCAACTTACGAAATGTAAAAATGTTACTTAATGTACTCCTGCAACTCCTGCAGCCAAAATGGCATAGGGACGATTGAGGAAGGCCCCCCTCACTCCCCACATTGTCAGAATCCTCAGATTCAACTCGTCTTAAGACCCGATCCTAAGAGAAAATAAATATAGTTTGAATAAAAACAAATGACCGAGGTTTTCATAAGCTATAGGCTGAATCAAGTAATTTGGCATCTCTGATGTTAGCTAAAAGCTCGGGATAACCGAATCATCGCTCTGATGTTAAGTGAACTTCAGTCAGGATTGGGTTATCCCTTTGAGCAAATATCTACAGAGCCATGTAGAGAAGCAAAGTGTAGAGAAGCAGAGTGTAGGGTTTACCAACATTATAACTATTTCATTGTTTAAGCGTACATAATTTTTTGTATCGCGGGTGAGTCATAATGAGGTACCAAGACAAACCTGTCGGTTTTTTAGTATCCTAGGTTGTAAACTATATTTTGTAACGTGTGTTGATAAACAATAAAAAAAAAGTCCCTAAGTGAAAGTAGTAAAAAATGGCCGATATTTACATTAAATAATTCACAATAACATTTTCTCGAATCTCAACATTATGTCACCTAATTATTGCTTGTAAGTTGTAATCGAGCACATTGGCATCGCGCGGCGTTGTAGTCGGCTTGCAATTGCCTCACAACTAACTAAAAAGGCTGCCCACAACCAAGCTTGGGTAGAGTTTTGGCTGGGACACTTTTTTGCATGATTGTGACTCTATAGATATTTGCTCGAAGGGTTATCTGCAGTTTGTAGCTATCATCACAGCTGCTTAGATATTTGATTCAGCCTATACTACTATATAGAGGCTTTTACCAAATAGTGGGGCAGTCATGGATATGCATGATGATGGTCCTTCCTTCCTTTCAGCCATAGGACGTCCACTGCTGGACATAGGCCTCCCCTAAAGATCTCCAAGACCGGTTGGTAGCGGCTTGCATCCAGCGCGATCCTGCCTGCGTCCTACGCTGCGCTTGCTGGTACGTGGTCTCCACTCGAGGACTTTTCGACCCCACCGGTCATCAGTCCTCTGCGCTGTGTCCTGCCCATTGCCACTTCAACCTGCCAATCCGCTGGGCTATGTCGGTAACCTTGGTTCTACTACGGATCTCCTCATTTCTGATTCGATCGCGCAGAGAAACTCCGAGCATAGCCCTCTCCATGGCTCGTTGGGCTACTTGGAGCTTGTGATGATGGTGTTATTGCTAAACTCTTATTAAGTCGTACATTACCGCATACATGATAAGCATGATGACTGGGTAAAAACGTCATTATTATAATTAGTCCGCTAGTTAGATTATCAATAATTATTTTTGCAAAAAATAGCATGACCGACTTCAACCGTGTACAGAATTCGCGAATATTTCGTGCGGATCGATGTAGTATTTTTCACATTATTGTTGATTTATCAAAAATGGCTCAGCCGATTTCTATAAAATTTAAATGGAACCTATTTCAAAGTATACTCTTTCCAATAAAAAAAGAACTATCGTAATCGGACCACTATGTATGCGTAGTTATACATAAAAAAATATAAATATATGACGGCGCCGGAGCATTGTAAACAGCACGTGCAATGGGCGAGCGGAACTCCTTGCAAAGATTGATTATAAAGAGGTTGCTCTCGGCGGCCGACGGAACTCTTTGCTCGCGTACCGCACGTCGCTGTAAAAAGGCGCCATAGCAATATTCATGGTCGGTTGACAGTTGAGATCGAATATGATTGTCATTTGTTTAATATTGGAGGAAAAATGTAAAAAAACGGCGGGAATATATTTGAGGTTGAAATAATTGAGATATAAAACGTGTGACTGTAATTACTTAAATTATCCAAGGAGAATACAATTAATTCTGATAACTCGCTGCCTATTTATTTATAACGATCCCTCAATGGATGAAGAAGATTATCGGGCCAGTCTGGCGGACGCGCCGATATATACATGTCGAATTGAGTACCTCCTCTGTTTCGTCGGTCAAAAAAATATATAAAACACATATTATTTCTTTTGTCAATCAAACAATAAATGACAAAGATAAACCTTTTAAAGATTAAATTTTTTGATGATCTTTCTGACGGACTAAGTAATTATTATTTATCATAGCCTGTGGCAGTGTCTGTATATGTGTTGCCTGGTGAAACCATGGTCTGTACTGTATAGTTGTTTCATGTCTCTTAGGTATTTTTTTTTTTTAATTAAAATGTATTAACCACAGACTCCAGGGTTTGTGCCATTTGTAAACTAACATTTACAATTATTTGGTTATACTATACAAAGAGTGTTAGTAGGTACTTGAAATAGCCTAAGTTAGTCAATGCACTGCGTGAATGCCACGAGCAGACCGGCGACCCGCAACAAGCACTCTCTTAGGTTAGGTTAGGTCTCTTAGGTTAGTAAAATAGAATTTATAACATATTTGCTCGTAAAGTGGCTGTAATTACACCAATTTCAATATCGTTATGTATTTCATTACGCATAAAATATAAATATTTAAGTGGCAAAAAAAAACACGTTTATTATATGGGAGTCCCCATATAATAAACGTGATTTTTTTTGCCAAGGGGCTCCCATACTGTACGGAACCCTTCATGCGCGTCCAACTCGTACTTGGCCGATTTTTATGTATCATATATACACAAAAAAATTAAAAAACAACGAAGTTTTTAGCTCCAAAATAATAGTATAATCATGGCCTTGATGCTCAGTGTGTCAAATATAGGCCGAATCATACAAGTCGGCGGATGTGAAGTTAGCAACAATCTGCGCAATATCCAATCCTGACTGAAACTTACATAAAACTGTGCGTTGATTGGGTTTGCGCAGCTTGTACAGTGAGTACAAAACATCTAGTCCGATCTGAACACTTCGCGTATGCCTGCGCAGAAGCAAAAAATGGGTATCAGCGGGGCCCCCCTAGCGGGGAACATGCCACGTGACCGCCCTCGACAAATCACGGCGTAAAGCGTATTTCATTAGTGTGCTTTCGTTCTCTGTGTGTCGTAGTCACGTTCGCTAGCTCCACCCACTGAGTACAGTCGCGCGCGATATTTTTGTTATAAAAGCTGTTTGTTAAGTTTTTTTTGTTGAATTTTCGTTTCGTGTTATTTTGTTATTGTTATTGTTTCTTGTTACTACTTGTTGTACTTTGTGTTATAATAACTGAACTAAGTGGATCAGAAGATGACGACAGCGAAGATGAAAATAATACGTCCGATTCTTCAATATCTGACTAATCCGAGTCGGATTCGGGAGGTGAAGGTGGCAGCAATTATTGCAACATAAGGGGGTGTATAACCATTAAAATAAAATTCATTACTAAATTGTTTCATTTTCGTAACATAAGCATGATTATTTTTAGGCTTAAGTTATAGTCAGGTTACCCCTATATACTTTAGCACCATTTGATAGGAATCTAGAACAATATGTACCTAATTCCAATAATCAAAATAACAATTAAATTAATTACCTAAGTAGGTATATAAAAAATATAATTCGAACATAATAAGTAATGTTGCACTTGACTGTACCGACACGGGCCGCGATGGTGCAACTTCAGATCGGACTAGATGTTTTGCGAATACTGTATCTATCTTCACATTTGCCAACTTGTTTATAACTGTACCAGCCTTTTTAGATTTTCATACCCAAAGCAAAGAATATATAATAATACTACGTATAGAATGGCCACTCGTTACCCCCCACCCGTTTGAGTCTTCCTCACTTCCACCCCGCGTCTACGTACCGCATCGTGCACTCTGCGCGCGGGCTGCACTGGTCGGTGGATTTTCTAATAAAAACTACCTAGACTGTGACAATAGGGAAGACTTGTACGGTGTATGGTTGAATATCAATGATACGTAACAAAACAAGAAATTTTAATGTTTCCCTATGGATAAATAATAGGAACTTATTTTACATTATTTGGTAACTTCCTCTTGATATTATCTTACAAAAGAAGTAGATAGGTTACTTTTTGTTAATATGCTTCCAAATTAAGTAATTGTTATATTATTTTAAGCACTAGATTAATATTAATTTTTGCTAATTAAGTACGCAACTGTCTCACTCACGCGGCATGACGTCACGATGTGGTGATCGCTGACAGCCATAGACGTTCCGCACACAAATGCGCGTGTAGCGACCGTGCGTATGTGTGTTGTCTGTGAGTAAATACTGTGTAGGTGTGCGTAAGACAGCAGATTTTGTATGAAAAATCGCGGAGTGTCCGGGCTGTGCCCAAAGGGTGAAAAACGGGACCCTATTACTAAGACTCCGTTGTTCGTCTGTCCTTCTGTCTGTCACCCGCCAGGCTGTATCTCATGAACCGTGATAGCTAGAATGTTGAAATTTGCACAGATGTTGTATTTCTATTGCCGCTATAACAACAAATACTAAAAACAGAAAAAAATCATAATTAAGGGGGGCTCCCATACAATAAACCTGAATTTTTAGCTGTTTTTCTCTTGATATTAATAACAGTGACAGGTAGATGCTTGAAATATACACAGAATATTTGTTTAAATATGTACTTTAAAAATAAATAATGAAATTAAAATGAAATCAATATTTAAGGGGGCTCTAATACAAGTAACGTGATTTTTTGTTCAATATGTATAATGGCAACAGGAAGATGCTTCAAATATTCACAGAATATAAAGTTGAATATTCCCTTCAAAAACAAAATTAGAATATGTTAAGGGGGGCTTCCATACGGTACGGAACCCTTCGTCCGCGAGACCGACTCGCACTTGGCAGATTTTTTTAACAGTACACTGCTGAACATAGGCCTACCCATGTAAGTTAGTTATGCTTAGTAGATTCACACACACCATTGAATTTCTGCTATGGACATACGCAGGTTGCCTTATAATATTTTCCTTCACCGAAAAGCCCGTGGTATAAAATACCAAACTTAAATCCCAAAGAACTCCTCAGTACAGGACTGGGATTTGGACCCACTACCTCTAGATTCTAAGGTGGATGTCCACCACAGCTTCAAAAAATAACATGCCTGTAATATTCAGTTTCAGGCCACAATGAATAACGGAATGATGATGGATGTGGACCCCCTGAGTCCGTACGAAGCCCAGTACGAGTATCCTCACACAAATGCCAGCTACTTCCACCACCCCCCACTCCCCGCCCCGTACACTCAGGTGAGTGAATTTCAATATGAGAAAACACAATTTAATAAACTAACGAGATTGCTTAAAAATATTACAGGCAATCTAAACTAGGCTAACAAGTAACAAGGCCTTTCAGTCAGGCTTTAAGGCGGCGCTACTGTAAAACCTGACTGAAAGGCCCTGTTACTTGTTTCAGGTAATTGGCTTCCATCAAAATCTTTTTTAATTAATTATCTATCCATACACCAATTTTCAGCTTATAAATGTAGTCGGAAGATACTCATTTATTTATAAAAAAATGTACTTTATTCTATTAGAAAAGGATAGCAACATTTTGAAGTAATGCTTAGACCTGTCAATCACCTTTCAAATCAAGCCTATTGTATATGTTACAGCACAGATTAAGGTAATTTTAATAATTAAATTCAGCTAATCTTGTAAATTTAGGTTTCCACACACCTTTAGCCGTAACATATTCATAAAAAATCTTACATTTAGAAGTGGGCCTATTATAATTATGTAGTTACAGGCATGCTTACACAAAATTAGACCACCATTTTACTGGGTGACTAATTTTATAATTTGTTTTTTGGTGCAGACTGAATCTTAAGTATATAACTTCAATAATTTTATGTAAATTTCAGCCTCATGACTATCCTCAAAACCCATACCAACTACCCCCACTAGATCAGGAAAATTACGAACCAAACGTCGAAAACACGACAATCGAAGAACCAAATCCCACTTCTGAAGTCGTCGAAGAAGAGGACATAAAACCTGACATCGTACAGCTGGAGACAGGGACGAAACCAAAAAAGAAAACTAAAGGAAAGACAAGTAACTACTGGAATAAAAAGATTGTTGATAAAGATTTTGCTTTCTACGGTTGTTCGGTTTGCAATATAGCTTATACGGACTTACAAAAGTTAGATCAACATGTTTTAGTCCACTCTGACCGTTTAACAAGCTACGATCTAAGATTGATTAACTTACGTAAGCGCAAACTTCTTAAGAAAGCAAAGAAAAAGCTAAAAAAGCAAGCAAAAATCAAGCAGGAGTTTGAAATTGAGATCAAGCCCGAAGACGGGTACATTGGTACGGAAACGGCTTTGGAGTTTAATGAAACCGTCAAAAGTGATTACATTGGTACGGAAAAGGCTTTGGAGTTTAATGAAACCGTCAAAAGTGATGACATTGGTACGAAAAAGACTTTGGAGTTTAATGAAACCGTCAAAAGTGATTACATTGGTACGGAAAAGGCTTTGGAGTTTAATGAAACCGTCAAAAGTGATGACATTGGTACGAAAAAGACTTTGGAGTTTAATGAAACCGTCAAAAGTGATTACATTGGTACGGAAAAGGCTTTGGAGTTTAATGAAACCGTCAAAAGTGATGACATTGGTACGAAAAAGACTTTGGAGTTTAATGAAACCGTCAAAAGTGATTACATTGGTACGGAAAAGACTTTGGAGTTTAATGAAACCGTCAAAAGTGATTACATTGGTACGGAAAAGGCTTTGGAGCTTAATGAAACCGTGAAAAGTGATTACATTGGTACGGAAAAGGCTTTGGAGTTTAATGAAACCGTCAAAAGTGATTACATTGGTACGGAAAAGGCTTTGGAGCTTAATGAAACCGTGAAAAGTGATTACATTGGTACGGAAAAGGCTTTGGAGTTTAATGAAACCGTCAAGAGTGATATAAAGCCTGTGAAAAATAATGAGAATAATCCGCTGAATAAGAATGAAAGTAAGCAAAATCATGTGAACGTGTATAAATGTTTTGGTTGTAACAAGCAGTTTGCTTTGAGCTACTATTTGAGAATACATGTGAGGTCGCACACTGGTAAGCATTTTTCTATTTCTACCATTATGATACTACCATTTTTAGGATTCCGTACCCAAAGGGTAAAAGCAGGACCCTATTACTAAGACTCCGATGTCCGTCTGTCCGTCGGTCAGTCACCAGGCTATATCTCATGAATTGTGATAGCTAGACAGCTGAAATTTTCACAGATGATGTATTTCTGTGGCTGCTATAACAACAAATAAAAACAAAATAAAATAAATATTTAAGGTGGGCGCCCATACATCAAACGTGATTTTTGTGGAGTTTTTTTGCTCACTATTAATAAAGGGGCTCCAACACTGTATGGAACCCTTCATGCGCGAGTCCGAATAGCACTTGGCCGATTTTAGATAATAACAATCCATTCTTCAGCCATAGGACGCCACTGCTAGACATAGGCCTCCGCTACAGATCTCCAATAAGACCGGTTGGAAGCGGCTTGCGTCCAGCGCGGTCCTGCGGTCTTAATGAGAAAAAAACAGAATAACGTACGTTATAATATAAGCTCAAACTAAATTTTATCGAACATAGGCCTGCCCTCGAAAGGCAATTGCCATATACCGCGCCGCGCCACCGCCACACGCCACTTGTATTTGTCCCGCGCCTAACAGCTGTGCAAGGATTGGGTTACGCGCAGGTTGTAGCTAACTTCACATCCACCAACAAATTTCTGACTATAAGATAGATTTGGACTTGGGAACGGAAAAAAACTTAACTGTTCAATAATTTCTTTGAAATTTAACTGATTTTTAATTTTTGTAACGTCTTACGAATTTTCATTTCAATATGGCTGAAAAAGTCATTGAATTCTTGAAACTGGTCGAATTTGGCCAATTTCAACAATATGTCTGCTCGACGATTCGTGTGTAGAACACTACTCATCTCGTACGCGTTGCGTCGTAACGATACGTCTACCCTCACGACTCGTGTGGGAAGGGCCTTACAACCCGGTCAGAATATCTGTGCACCTTGCTGGAATGCGGCGCCTCTCCCGCTTCCCCTGTCACCTCTCCGCGCACTCCCCGGTGCGACAGTACGGTTAGCATCTTCGTTGCCGATACACGTCCCGATAATAATTTACGTCCGGACGGTATACTAGACGTCCGGTAATGTATATACGTTCCGATAATTCGATATGACGTCACGAAGTCAGGTGCACAGATATTGTGACCTGGTTGTACTATTATATTAAACATTGCAGATGAAAAGCCCTACACTTGTGCTCAATGTGGTCAATGCTTCATAACCGCTAGCAAGCTGGGTCGACACACCAAACGAGTACACCTCGCGGTTAGACACCAATGCAGGATATGCTATAAGACATTTAGCAGGTAAGATTGTTTATTATTTTTCACTTTTTAAACTGTCCCGTAATTTTTCCGTCCCGTAGCTCTTCTCAGACTTTCCTGCACTTTTTCCGACCACCCCATAGCTTCGGCTATCCCGCAATTTTTCCCAACATCTCGCACTTTTTCCCAACATACCGCACTTATTCCCGACATACCGCACTTATTCCCGACATCCCGCACTTTTCCCCAACATCCCGCACTTTTTCCAGCTATCCTGCCGCCTTTTTGTAATATCCCTATTTTTTTGATTTTCCGCATTTTCCCAACAATCCCGCACATTTATTACTCACTCAGCCACATTTACATTTCTCTGCTAGACATTTACTAATTCTCTATTCTGCATCAAGTTTTTGGAAATGAACAATTTGACATATCGCACCGATTTTCCGCTCAAAAATCTGATATTTTTTCCACTTTTATTCCTTTTTCGTACTTCTATCCATTCCGCAGCTTTAACCCGTTTATCCCGCACTTTTTCCAACAGTCCCGCATTTTTACCACTTGTCCCGCACTTGTTCCCTGCCATCCCTCCAAGCAAAGCATACAAAATTGGCTATTTGACTTGTTTTTGGAAATCGTTTTAAATTATTCGTTATAATACTACGTTTATATTTCCGAGAGATCTACTGTAATAACAATGAAAATCAGTGTTAAGGATTGATATTCAAGATACCGCCAAAAACGACATTCTTTAATGGCGCTGGTCTTTGACGTCACACACTAGTAAATAACGTTAGTTAATACTAGTAAATACGCTAGTTCACATCTAAAAACTGTCAAAAAATACTTTAAAAGTAACTTACAGATCCAATAATATTACTCCTAAATCACAAAACACAAATTACACAAACAGAGATGCCGCCCTTCTTAGAGCGTGCATGTCACAGATAAAATATCAAAAAAAAAATCTTATTTTATTTCGTGCTATTTGCGAAAATTAGACATATTTTAGTTGAAATAAAGTGAAATATGTCTTTTTCAGGCTATATTATCTTTAAGGATTACCACAATCAATAGTATATTTTCAATGTTGTCAAATAGACTATTCTCGCAATTTTCTAAATGAACGTTTTTCGCATTATTTCTTATGGTTAGTCAATCAATCAATCAATCAATCAAAGTTTATTTATTGATACCAGACATATGACAACAACTTAATGAATCCACTGGCTCCGAACTAGTCTTTCAACTGTATTTCTAAAGCCAGTGGCTTCTCCCAATTTTAACATATCAATATAATTATAATCAAAAGGAAAAATAAAAGAAAAATAACAATTTTGAATTTACAGCACAATAAAGGAAAATAAAAATTAACAATAATAATAGTAATAGTGAGTTTAAAATGCACAATTAATTAATTAAGTTTATAATTGAAATTACATTTTAAATAGGTTTTTATATAGTTAATTGTTTATAGTTTATAGTTATTACAATAAATAAAATTATGGTCCTTGTTTTAGATTCGAATTGCTTGTGAAACACTTTGACAGTAAACATCCTGATGACAAACTGGAAGGGGAACCTTATGGTAAGTCGCTGAACGTAGGCCTATCTTTAAAGTGCAAATGGGCCATATCCACCAAGCTGGCCCAATAAAAAAAAAGCGAGAACGGCTGAACCGATTTGGATAATTTTGGTTGAAATATGTTCAACCAAAATTAGCCAAATCAAATTTGGTTGTGGAAGTTATGGGAAGGTTGAAACGGTGAAAAAATATAAAAATGTAGGGAGTAAAATAGTAAAAATATGAATATAACTTTCCCATACAAAATGTTCCTGCTTGTAAAAGTTGTCATTGACAGTTGACAGATGGTGAAATGAAGTTCACCGGGTCAGCTAGTGACTTATATTTTATCGACTTCATATTTTATCGACTTCCGGGTTGGCCCCATCGTAACAGTAATTTATTGTTATAATCTGTATCACTCTCTTTTGGATTAGTACATCTTTTTTGTATCCCTGTAAACAAGAATTGCTCGTTTAAAGATATAAGATTCATTTTAATTTTATGTATATTAACATATTTGTATATTAAAATCAATTTCAGACTACAACGCCATCTTGCCATACTTAAAAGAGCTAGAAGAGCAGCTAAAACAGGAAACCGAAAAGAAACCAAAGACAGAAGACCCGTGGGGTCTACCACCGGTCACGGGCGCTGCGGGTCTAACTATGGAAGTCGATGCCTTACTCACTGATGACCAAAAAACGGCCGACATGAGAGAAGAGATCTTTCTCACTAAACAGGAGGATAAAGTAAGTTTTTTTATTAATAGGGATATTTAAATCAACAGGGAATATGCACAATTTTGTTTTTGTTTTAAACTAGCTTTTCTCGCGGCTTCCCACGGAAGCCTCAATTTTTTTCCGGGATAACAATAGCCTATGATGCTGTCTGACCTTTAAATATATTAATGCCAAATATCAAGTCGATCTGTTTCTCTGCTGCTGCGTGATAGAGTAACAAACCAATAAACACTTTCGGATTTATAATATTACTCATTTTTGCCCGCGTTGCTTTTGATTTTTGTGCTATCCCATGGGAACATTTTATTTTTCCGGGATAAAAAGTAGCCTATGCCACTTTCCGTCTTTCAAACTATGTCCATGCCAAAAATCAAGTCAATCCGCTGCTCCGTTGCTGCGTGAAAGAGGAACAAACCAATAACACACTTTCGGATTTATAATATTACTAGTTTTTTCCCGTAGTAAATTATTCATCCGCCAAATTCGATGTGAAATGTTTACCAACAAAGCGTTGCCTAGCAACCACTGACAGCAGGTAGGGTTATCACTTCAAGACAATGTTACGGATATCAGAATTTCTATAGTTTGTCATATAAATCGTCCAGACTTTTCATAATTTCGATCGAAAAGTCATATTTACTATATTTATAGATCAATAGCAATAACAAATTGCCAAGAAGTGAGTTTTAAAAGAAATCAGAATATTCAGTAATTACTTACATTGAAATTGGCATCAACCCTAGCCATTTTTCCGTTTGAGTGCAGAAATCTCAAACGATTGGGAACTTTTTTATTTCTACATACTAATTTTCTTATTACATCACGAAAAAAGTACTTTTTTCGATAACAAACTTATCATTGCAGCTGAGTCACGTACATCTATCTATAAGGTTAATCAACTGCAAAGTTCAGTTTGTCGTGACATTCATTCAATGTTGAAGTCGATTAATAGTTTGAGTTTATAGTACCTAGGTACTATAAACTCAAACTATTAATCGACTTACATAAACTATTAAAACATTACTAGTAACGTTTTAATAGTTTATGTAAGTACCTACCTACTTACATGCCAGTACGGAAGCCTTGGAGTGCGAGCTTAACTTTTTATAATACAAAATCGCGTTAAATAAATTCGAGATGCATATAGTCGATACGATTCGGCGCTCTTGTGTACGAGCCTTTAGATCCCTCTCTCATCTTTAGATCCCTCCCTCATTATAAACTTACAATAAAGCGAGTGAAGCTACAGACAGAAGCGTGAGCAATTGAGCATTAAAAAAAAAGTTCTCTACCCCTGCTGTCAGTGGTTGCTAGGCAACGCTTTGTTGGTAAACATTTCACATCGAATTTGGCGGAAGTATAGATTTATATGACACTTAGCTTTTACCCGCGACTTTACCAGCGAAATTTTTTTTAATGCTGTGGCGTAGCGGAACCTTTTATTTTTCCGGGATAACAGTAACCTATGACGCTCTCTGACTTTTGAACTATATTCATGTCAAAAGTCAAATCGATTCGTTGCACTGTTTTGTTCTCCCGCCGGTACGTGGCCTCCATTCGAGTACTTAGCGGCTCCAACCGTTATCCGTTCTTCGGACTAAGTGCCCTGCCCACTACCATTTCGACTTGCTGATCCTTGGGCTATGTCGGTTACTTTGGTTCGTCTGCGGATCTTCTGATTCGATCTTGCAGAGAGACTCCAAAGCATAGCCGTAGTTTGATATTAAATTTTAAATTAAAGGATAAAGTTTTTGATTGTTTTTGTTAATAGGTAAAAGGACAACGGGAGCAAACAATTTTCGTTATAGTTGAAGAAGACGGAGTATTCATTTTTTTTTTCCTTTTAGTAGTTTAAAACATGTAGTTTTTTTAGACAAATATCAAGTAATTTAATATGTATTTAGAAAATATATTTTATGTAGAACTAGGTGACCCGGCGAACTTCGTTTCACGCGATGTCTATAAATTATAGCCTAAGTGCTATTCTGATGTATAAGCATTATTATTGCAAAGTTTCATCTCAATCCGTTCAGTAGTTTTTACGTGAAAGTGGAACAAACATCCATACATCCTCACAATCTTTCGCGTTTATAATATTAGTAGGATTGTAGATATATAACATTGTTTCGTAAATAATAATATTATATTAATAGTTTTCTAATCTATAGTGTCAAAAAGATTTTAGAATCAATTAAATCGTTTTACATATCGTTAAGTAGATAAAAGTAGTAATTACCAAAAGTATAATCATACAGTTCGGCGGATGTGAAGTTCGAGAACCTCCTTTTTTTGGTTGAAGTTGGTTAAAAATATCAGCTCTTCCATACATTTTCTGAGACATTTCAATTAATTCTTTCATCTACGAGTATATCCTACCCTCATTTTATCCGACTGTCGAGGAAAGGGTATTGTTTTATTATTTGACTAGCGACCCGCCCCGGCTTCGCACAGGTGTATGTGTATTATACATATAAACCTTCCTCTTGAATCACTCTATCTATTAAAAAAAACCGCATCAAAATCCGTTGCTTAGTTTTAAAGATATAAGCATACGTGGGAACAGACAGCGGGAAGCGACTTTGTTTTATACTATGTAGTGATACCTTAATTTTTTTTCTTTTCAGGTCGACCTACCCTCAAATTATGAATTTTACGACGAAAATAGAGAAATATCTGTAAATTATGAAATGAAAGAAGTCAAAGTCGATTTCGACATCAAAGCTGTTAAACAAGAAATAGATGATCAGGGTGATGATCATCATATCGATAATGATCACGATGATGATCACATTTTCAGTGATCATAATTTAGATGATCACGATCCTGGATTCCAGGCTAGTGGAGATGCTGTTAAAAATGAGTAAGTGTTTTTTATGTTTAAAATTGTAAAAATTAGTAGTTTAATTTTAAAAATAAATTAGCATCCTTTTAGTGGTTTATTCTGTACATCAAAACTAAAAACTTACGATCTACGAATTATGTCAAAACTAAAAAAAAATTGTTGTTCCATAGAAAAATATCGTTCACCCGCGACAAAATATATGAAACAGCTGTTTTTTTTTTAGTTTTGACAAAAGTCGCAGAACACAATTTGTTAGTTTTGATGTACAGAATAAGCCCCTAAAAGGATGATAATTGATTAGGAATATCCCTGTATATAGAACCTGTGTAATAGGCCGAATCAGACAAGTCGGCGGATGTAAAGTTAGCTACAAGCTGCGCAATATCCAATCAACGCGCGGCTTTATCTGAGCTTCAGTCAGGATTGGATATGGCGCAGCTTGTAGCTAACTTCACATTCGCTGACTTGTATGATTCGGCTAATACCAAGT
The DNA here is from genome assembly GCA_964007245.1 of Hypomecis atomaria. Lineage (NCBI taxonomy): Eukaryota > Metazoa > Arthropoda > Insecta > Lepidoptera > Geometridae > Hypomecis > Hypomecis atomaria. Next base: position 10,569,214 of record OZ023310.1, read on the forward strand.
TTAGCCGGTTTAAGTTCTGAGTGTCGTCACGAGCCACATACAAATGTGTAGACTTTTGTCAGAGAAGTGACGTCACGACCCCCACTCCAAAACTTGGCAAAGTTTACCTTTGTCATTTGTTGTATGATTGACCAACGAAAAAATACGTGCAAAATATTTAACTATGACTAATTATTTATAATAATTATTTTTAGGGTTCCGTACCCAAAGGGTAAAAACGGGACCTTATTACTAAGACCTCGCTGTCCGTCTGTCTGTCACCAGGCTGTATCTCATCAACCGTAATAGCTAGAGAGTTAAAATTTTCACAGATTATGTATTTCGATTGCCACTATAACAACAAATACTAAAAACAGAATAACAAAAATATTTAAGGGGGACTCCCATACAACAAACGTGTTTTTTTTTTTGCCGGTGGGCTCCCATACGGCACGGAACCCTTCATGCGCGAGTCCAACTCGTAGTTGGCCGATTTTTTTACCCAATCATCATGGCTACAATAGAAATCGGTTTTGCGAAAAATAATGCATTGTTTTTTTTTTTTCAGAAACGTAGGTACAGACGATGAGTACGTGCCATCCAGAACGTGGGTCCGCCCCCACTCTCCCCTGATAAAGAAACGGAAACGCAACGGGCCCACCACTTGTCCCATCTGCAACAAGGAAATCAGCAAGAAGAGCAATCTGCAAGTGCATATGAGAAGTCATACTGGTAAGATACATATGCATATTCATTAGGGTGTCCCTTAAATGGGTAAAAAAAATTTTTTTTCGGATATCGAAATGCATACCCCTTAATTCTTTTTAAACTACCTAAACTTAATCAAATACAAAATTTTACCCTTATATGTCAATATTAACCCGTGCCGACAGAGCCTTGAAGATTTTAAAAATCGTTATCTTTAACGCTTATCGTTGTGTATGTGTAAGAAAATTAAATAAAATGTTTATGTTGTATAAAAATAATAATCGAAGAGAACGTTAGAAAATAGGTGTATTTATTAATCAAAAGAACATCACAAATCAGCAAGGATATTTTTTTCAGGGTCTTTTTTTTTACAGTCTGGATACAGATTTGCATGCCCTTGTACACATCGCAGCAAAAATTGTTTTTGTTCTTCCTTTGCAGTGATTAAACCATGGAAATGTTGCATAAGTTTAACAGCTCTTTCAGCTGTATCATTCACGGCCCTTAAAGAAAGAACCCTTCTTTTTGCCTGCAAAAAGGTTACATCTTCTTGCCTCTTTGCTTCTTCTAGTTCGTAAACGTGATGGCGGCAAGCAAAGAGTAATAAATTCCCTGTCTAGTTTTTGTTCCAAAAGTACACAAGCTCCTTTCAGACGCCCTGTATTAGATGCAGTTGTGTCACAACACATCATTTGTACTTTGTCCTCGAGGTTCCAGTCATGAAGTGCATTTAAAACAGCTTTAGCTTGATCTTGACCGGAAGAGCTTTCCAGTTTGGGCACAGCTAAAAGTTATTCCTTTTCTCCAAATGAAATAAGAATTGGGAGGCGTTCTTCTTTAGAACTTCTTACGTCTAGTCCAGCGGGGCAATTCTGTCAACCGATCTCGTTACTAAGGTGACACGTTCTTGAACCTGTCTCGTTTTTCTGACAGTTTTAAGCTGTCGGAACTGTCAGATACTAATACGATATTATCGATACTCAGAACGAGAGGGGTTCAAGAACGTATCACTTCAGTAAAGAGATCGGCTAACAGAATTGCCTTACAAGTAATAATTTCCCATCCCAGTGAACGGTTTCAGGCAAATTATTCTGAAAATCTAATTTTGTAGCTGCCGCTCTATCTTTTCTACTATGTGTGCGAATGCGTTGAATAGACGATTTATTTATCGGGAACTCGTCACAGCTGAGATCTAGGGCTTCTACGACAGCCTGAAGTATATAGACAGAGTCCCTTATGCTTAATTGACATCTATCTAAAGCGGCTACTAACTTAGGAGTGATGAAGTCTTTCCTTCATCTTTTTGAAATTGTTACAGAACTTAATTTGAGATGTCGATGGCAAGGGTTCCTCAATGTTTTTGTCAGAGCTGATAAGTTGATTGGGATTTTCTTGCGTTTCGATAAAATCTTCTGTAGTAGACGACGACAAACTTAAGGAACACGCTTGCCCTTGTTTTTTTTTTTCTCTTCTTTTAATTTTCTCTGTCTTGTTCTTTCTTCTTTCTCGGCTAACTTTTTATCTACTCCCGCTAAACATCCTGGACGCCCTGGACTCCTTTGTTGTTTTATCTTCTTCTATTTTTATCCATTCCAAAGCATTTGCGTGTGCTATATCGAATAATTTATCTAAATTGTTTTGAAAGTCCTCCTCACGGCGCTTGTAAACATCTTGAGTTTTTTTTTGAATTTTTTTGTAACTCTCTCCAAGCACGGTGAAGATCCACAAGTTTTTTTACACAGTTAGGCACAGCTCTGGTAGGGATTCTAGCTTTTTCCCAGAATATAACACACTCTCGAACGGCAAGATTTACGCTTTCATTAACAGTCAATTTGACTTCGCGAATGTTAAAAAAGAGGACTGCAAGAACTTGACGATTAGACGGTAATTTTGCTCCAGTTATTTGATGGTTCACGTCACCAACTAAGAAAATACTTTTTTTATTGCGTCTTAATTCCACTGCCATTTTTTTAACATTAAACCAATATGTTAATCACGACAGTTACTGCGAACAAATGATAAATACGACGGGTGTGCGACGCTAGTTCGGCGTTACTTGTATGAACAGGTTTCAATGCAAGTCGGCACGGGTTATCGTTGTCCAAATGAGGTAAAAATGTATTTTCGAGTGTTTTAGGAACATATGAACAAAACTAAGACGTATGCGTTAAAAAATAAAAACTTTGAAAAATAAGGGACACCCTAATATTCATATTACAAGCCGAATCAGAGGCTGTAAAGTTACAAGCTGCGGATAACCCAATCCTGACTGAAGCTCACTTAACAGATGCGCGATTCGGTCTATATCTAGATCCATCTTACACACACACACACACACACATATACAAAAAACATTTACACACTCTTGCAAACACGCACCACACACAAAAGATCTGGTAAAAATGTATACATAGGTACCAGGCAAACAGGAAAGTGGCGGAGGTGTTCCGTTCTGCAGCTTACATTATTATACATACGATACGATATATGCACATACATACACGGGTACTGTAGGCGGTAATGTGGTAGGGGCCTCGCGAGACCTTTTAAATTTCTTTATCTACAATAATGTTGTAACATTCTACTTATGTTTCCAATATTTGACTTATAATGACTACTGTTATAGCACAGACAACAAAACACTCAATTTAAGCAATTTCAAATGATGTTATAATATCCACATCGATATCGTAAAATCTCATTATAACATCGATAAAACGCGACCAATTAACCTGGCGAGCCTTATGTCAAAATCCTCATACAAGTTGTATAAAATTTTGATATTAGGCTGGCTTTTGAAAACTGTTGGGTTATACGTGAAAACTTCGTCGAAACTACTAAACTTACATACACAAAACTCTTTGGTAAGATCTTGTGCCAATGAAATAAAAAAAGAACAGCGCGCGCTCGCTCCTCATTGACCAATGAGAGCGCAGCTGCGCGCGCAGTCATTGGTTAGATCTTAATGGCGCCAAGTTCACTGTGACAATACACGTACGCGTAAATTTAATGTTTCGCAGTATGTTTTTATTTTTATTTTTATTAGTGAAGATAAAGTAGTGTATGCAACTGCATATAACACGGGTATTAAAACACACGTTACTATTATGAAACTCGCTGCGCTCGTTTCATAAACTCACACTCGTGTTTTAATACCCTTCATTATATGAATGAAAAATATATATTTTTTCACTATCATGTGATGTATGTCGTGTCAAAGTACCTATATTAGGTAAGATGGATTTACTGGGTAGACGTGGGATCAAAGAAAAGGTCCTCGTTGATGCGACTTCGTCCACGTCTGTTATATTATTAGTCCACGCTACGCCACTGTTTATCACTGACTTAATATATTGTTTCAGGTGAAAAGCCGTTTCCCTGTACGGTTTGCAAGCGCGGCTACAGTTCTGCTTTGGCTCTGAAACGGCATTCAGTTGTGCACGACAAACTTAAAGAAGGTAAGATGGTCTATTACACTACTGGCGTAATAAATTCATTGAAACAAGATGCACATTCATTCGAAGGTGTCCCTAATTTACTGGATTACTGATAATCAATAGCATCCTTTTAGGGGCTTATTCTGTACATTAAAACTTGCAACTTTTGTCAAAACTAAAAAAAAAAAATCTTCCAAGTACGAGTCGGACTCCGCACGAAGGGTTCCGTATTGTATGGAAACCCCCCTTAAATATTTATTATTGAAGTGAATTTACAACTAAATATTCTGTGAATTTTTCAATCATCTACATGTTACCAATATTAATATCGAGCGAAAAACGGCTAAAAATAAGTTTGTTGTATGGGAGCCCCCTTAAATATAATTTTTATTCTGTTTTTAGTATTTGTTGTCATAGCGGCAACAGAAATACCTACATCATCTGTGAAAATTTCAGCTTTCTAGCTATAACGGTACATGAGATACAGCCTGGTGACAGACATACAGACGGACAGCGGAGTCTTAGTAACAGGGTCCCGTTTTTACCCTGTGGGTACGGAACCCTAAAAACAAGCTGTTCCATATAATGTGGCGAGGGTGAACGATATTTTTCTACGAAACAGCATTTTCTTTTTTTTGAAATTTGATAAAAGTCGTTGAACAAAAATTTGTTAGTTACGAACAGGTGGTATGAAAAGAATAATTATTTTGTTTCAGAAAAAGATGTAAAACCTAAAAAGGAACCCAAAACTGAAACTGATGAAACTACCACAGAGAAGCTGGAAGTTTCGTCGGATAATGAAAATGCCAAAGAGTGAGTATAAAATTCAAGTAAATATCAATTAACTTAATTATTTTAAAAATTAGCTTTTGCCCGCGGCTTCGCCCGCAGGATAATTCGGCCCTACCTTACCACCTTTAATAAAGGAGGTGGAAAATAAAAAAAATTGATTTGTCATTTGTTCTATTTGACAGTGATTTTTGACATTTCTTGGAGCGCACGCTAGAATAGCTCGCAGATGGCAGAATTTTTTCTACTTACTTACACTTATTGTTATAGTATGGAAAAATTACGCAATATCATTATAATTTATAGCCTATGTGTTATTCTGATATATAAGCTATATAATTGGAAAGTTTCATCTCAATCCGTTTAGTAGTTTTTGCGTGAAAGAGTAACAAACATCCATCCATCCTTACAAACTTTCACGTTTATAATATTAGTAGGATACATATAAGTATTTTAAATACAAGCTTTCGAGTTCCTATGGCCACCTTCCGACTCCATCATCAGATCAGCTCCATGGCACCATATTATTGCATTGTCACGCGATATACATATGCGTGCAAAATTTCAGCTCAATCGGAAACCGGGAAGTTGGTCAAAGAAGGATGTCGACAGCTCATACATTCGAATACCTGTTGTGTACGAATACACTCAGTTTCTCCCAAGCTCATTTATAAAAATGTTATCTTCACCAGAGTAATTTATGACGCTTCTAAAACTGTTCTGATATGTACAAGTTTGTTTAAAATGAAGTTAAAATAAGAAAAACCGAAAACAATTTTCAAGCTATATGTACCTACTTTGATTTATAGAATTATAGACCATAGCAGTGCTGCCAACTCCTTTTGGCAAAAATTCGCTATCAGCACGTCAAAAACGCGCCAGAAGCGCTAAATGGTAACTACGATGACTGGTACTACGAAAAAATGAATGATAATGAATTTCGGTATTCATCCACTTCATTAGCAATAGTATAAGAACCACAACTAGCTGCTATTCGAACTTCGGCCGGCGATGCAGGTCGCGATTGCAGGTAACACACATCTGAAATGCAGCCACTGCCTGCTTCCGCAGTCGAGAGTGATTCCGAGGTTGGCTACACATGCTGCGACAGGCAGCACGTCGGACTTGTCTAAACAGGTGAACAACACTCGCAGCTGAGGCTCGGTAGCACGTGCTGCCGGAGCCGCAATCGGAATCTTTTTTGCAGAAATTCATACTACTACATAGATAACCAGAGCCCTTACTCGTAGTCCAGGCTTTGCAAAGTTTACTCAAACTTTCGCGTTCGCGTGTGGCTCCATAGATTTTGGTTAGTTCTTCCTCGTTTCTGCTAGGGGCGCTGTACAAAAATATATAGGGCCATACCGAAACAGCTGTAGTTTCAATTTACGTGTAAACCTGGATTAACCCCTCAGTTGTGCAGCCACAGCCGGCTTCGTGCAGCTGCTGCAAGTGCTGTTTGTAGCTGTAGCCTGCTGCCGAGATTCGAATAGCACCTTTAAGGATTATTACGAGTAATATCAAAATAATCAGGAATTATTATTATTATTATTATTTTGAGCCTGTATTGTCCCACTGCTGGGCAAAGGCCTCCCTCCCCTCCTTCCAGAAATATCTCGGAAATATCAGGAATATCTCGGATAATTTCAACTGCAGCTTTTTGTTAGTAGTAAAGTGAGTGAAACCTAAAAATAAAATTATTCTTTCTTTTTGATAATCTTTTAGTACCTATACAAAAATGTATGTTTCTATAAAATATGTAAAAAGACACCTCAGTTCGTAAAATTACTAGTTGAAACACTTAAAACGAGTTAAGGAAGGAGCATGTACCAACTGTTGAAAAAGAAAATAATTATATCAACCCCTCCAAAACATTGCTAAGTCGGAATACCGAAAACGAAATCTGGCAATACTGAATACATCATCTGATCGACTGAATTGGACATTTCCTTTTTTTTTGACAGCAACAGTAATAAAATAGTGATTTTTTTAAATAATGTGCCCATTTTTGGACAGGCTAAAGCCTTTAAGGTCATACCGCCACTTCTTATGTATGTTATCTATAATGTAAAAACAATAAAAAATCATTGTAATTTTAATATTTCTAATATTAATTTTAATTAGTGATATGAAAACAGCAAAAAATCACTAAATTTTTGAAGCACATATCATTATTATAAATGATGTTTTGTTTTCTACTTACTTGCAAAAAAAAAAAAATACGACAGGTCCATTCCCTGCATCCTTCTTTAACTTACAAGATTCCACCCGTACTTACATACATTGCAAATTAAATAAAAACTTGTAATTAATGAACAATCAATTAAAATAATTCAGACATAGGACGTCTACTGCTGAACATAGGCCTCCCCTATTATAGGGGAAATCTATGTCCAGAAGTGTCCAGTATCCATAGTGGATAAGACCGATTGGAAGTGGATTGTATTCAGCGCGATCCTGCAGTCTTGATAAGGTCATCCGTCCACCTTGTAGGTGGACATCCTACGCTGCGCTTGCCGGTGCCTGATCTCCACTTTTTTTGCTACAATTTGCCAATCCACCATGTTCGTCCATAGCCCAAATCAAAGTTAATGGCGGCTGTGATCACACGAGGAGAGTTTTTGCGCAGTAGAGTTTGTGCAAAATGCGAAGCGTCGTAGGTGAGGTCGCCCGTGTGCCATTTTACTTAAGAAGGATGCAGAGACTTGACCTGTCAAAACATGTTTTCTATATTTTTTTGCAATCATGGAACAAAACATCTTTTCTGATAATGATATATTCTTCAAAAATAGTAATTTTTTGCTGTATTCATATCACTAGTTAAAATTAAAATTAGACCAGAAAAATTACAATGATTCTTTATTGTTTTCACTATCTAAATCCCCTACCAATGCTTGTGTGGCCAAATATTTAAAAACTTCATTTAAAAACGAACCTGTACATATCAGAACAGTTTAAGAAGCGTCACAAATTACTCTGGTGAACATAACATTTTTAGGGTTCCGTACCTCAAAAGGAAAAAACGGAACCCTTATAGGATCACTTTGTTGTCCGTCTGTCCGATGGTCAAGACCCTTTTTCTCAGGAACGCGTGGAGGTATGAAGCTGAAATTTATATCAATTACTCAGGTCTACTGTCCCTTGAAGCTGTGAAAAAATCAAACTTCTAAGCCAACGCAATCAAAAGATACAGCCGTTTATGCCGCAAATTTTGAAACTCGCAAGTACTCGCAAGGGAATCAAAACCTAAAGGGTACTTCCAGTCGACCTAGAATCTTGAAATTTGGCATGAAGCAACGTTTTATAGCACACATAAAGGAAAAATTCCGAAAACCTTACATTTTTAGTTACATTACAAAATATATATTTTTTAATAAATATAAACTTATTACTTTTTTTGTCGTAATGAACGAACTTTGTAAACCTTGCAGGTTTGTACGGAACCCTCGGTGCGCGAGTCCGACTCGCACTTGGCCGGTTTTTTATTAATAAACTTGGGAGAAAATTAATGTATTCGTATACAACTGGTATTCGTATGAATGAGCTGCCGACATCCTTCATTGCTAGTACAACTGAAAGTGTTTGGTACTTGGTAGACACCAATCCGGTTTTCATCAGTACTCGCGTCTACCAAGTATAGTCGGTACCTTGGCTGCTGATTAACATCTTATTGTTAGTTCACCGTAACGCCACGACGGTTCTCTTTTTGCACATCATCTAGCAATATATTCATATTTCAGCGGTGCAAGAGGAGGGATATGCGCAGCTTGTAGCTAACTTCAGTCGCTAATAAATTTGATTCAGCCTATACATTCGTTTATTTCAATTTGTATTACATAAGTCAATCAAGGAATCACATGTTTACAGGTGACAAATGATTTTAAAAGGAAACTCAAGGAATTTTTCGAAGTCAATCCTTTTTATTCCATCAATGAATTTATGAGCATGCGTCTAAGCGAATCTTCATTCTTGTGTAATAATAACTCTGAAATTATGTAAAACTAACTTGTAATAATAATAATAGATAATTGACATGAAAATGAAATTTGACTTTTCAAACTTGATTGATATGTACTGGACATTTTTTTTTTATTATTTGATCGTTTTTTATTATTAATTGACATTGACATTTATTTTCTTGTCCATAGGTTAAACTTTTATTTTTTTAGTTAACTTTACATTTTTTAACATTGAAATTATTATTTGTTTATATTATCAGTTTTGGATTAAATTATCATTATCGTTTATATTTTTGTCAGACTGCTAAGATTTATATAATTATGATTTTCTTTTGTTTGTAAATTTGACGTACCTAATGTAACATACGTAGTTATAAGGTCAATGAAAAATTCTAATTCTTCTTATTCAGGGTTACTGGTAACCAATTAGCATCCTTTTAGGGGCTTATTCTGTACATCAAATCTAACAACTTTTGTTTTGCGACTTTTGTCAAACTAAATAAAACAGCTGTTCCATACATTTTGTCGATGGTGAACGATATTTTTCTATGGTATATGGTAACAGTATTTTTTATGAGATTTGATAAAAGTCGTTGAATAAAAGATGTTAGTTTTCATGTACAGAATAAGCCCCTAAAAGGATGCTAATTGATTTATACTCCGCGCCACACAAGTTGATGGATGTGAAGTTAGCCACTAGCTGCGCATTATCCAATCCTGACGAGACGTGAGACGTGACGTGGAAGCCGCATGTTGATTGGCTATTGCGCAGCTAGTGGCTAACTTCACATCCATCAACTTGTGTGGCGCGGAGTATACCAGTGACCCTGAAAAGCATACTTTTACTTGAGCCATTCAAGCCATTTTCAATGCCTTGTAACTTGGTTCTGGATAAAGCTAGACATTATTTCTACAGTGACCCAGGATCGGACGAAGAGTATTTCCCGTCAAAAACGTGGGCGCGCTCCCCCTCACCCCTCCCGGAACCTTCGGACACGCCGGCCCGCCGAAGCAAGACCACGTGCGAGATATGCAACAAGCAACTGTGCTCCAAGACATATCTCGCTGTGCATATGAGGACGCATACCGGTATGTATATGCATATTGATTTGACATGTAACAAGGTGTTATTAATAAAAATATTGTATTGTATGTTATTAATTTAAACTTTTGTTTACTTTTGCCATTTTAGAGTTTTGTGTTTTTTTAGTTTTTGTGCCATCCCACAGGAACAATATTTTTTATGGGGATAAAAAGTAGCATATTTTATGTCACTTTGCTACCTTTGAACTGTATTGCACCAGCCTTTTAATAGTCCACTGCAGGACGTACCCACGAAAGGGATTAGGACATATCCACCACGCTGACCCAGTGCGGGTTGGTGGATTCACATACGCTATCGAATTTCTTCTACGGACGTATGCAGGTTGCCTCACGATGTTTTCCTTCACCGAAAAGCCATTGGTGTGAAATTCCGTACATAAATTCATACACATCCAAAGAATTTATGGGTACGGAACCGGGATTTGAAACCACGACTTCACGATTGTAGGGCAGGTGTTATTACCACTAGACCACCACGGCTATTGAACCTTTGAACTATTTCCATGCAACAAAAAAGTTTTACGCACGCTTTAGACAATGTTTAACAAATTGCAGCGTTTAAATGTGTTTAAATTTTTTGTGGTAAAGCGGAAAAGCTCCGCCCAGGTCGACTTTGAAATTTGTGCGCCATATTGCTGAAAAACCAACGTGATATTTGATCAGTAGTTCAAATATGACGAACACAGTGATGTCGATAATATTATAGCAGTTTCTATGTGTTTGCGACGCCATCTTGTTGTGATCTTGTTTTACGATTTTCTACCTGATGGCATTACTACCTATCCCATTATTTTAAGGGATAATGGAATGCAACTTCTCTCGAATCTTTTCTCCCTCGACCTGTCAAAATCATCTTAAAAACTTTACGCTCGCTGCGCTCGCGCTTATTTCAACTTATAGTGTTGGTTGTTTACCTGTATTTGTTTGAAGAACCATCGTCAATTTTTGACAAATATTGTGACAAATAAAGTGTTTGAATCTGAATCCTTGTTATTTTTATTTTTAGGAGAGAAGCCGTTTTCGTGCTACATTTGCAATCGAGGATTTATAACGGCGAGCAAGATGCACCGACACGTGCTTACACACGACGAGTCTTGGGAAGGTAGGCTTTTAACGCATCATTATCAATTCAGCCATCGGACTTCCACTGCTCGACATAGACTATACAGGGTGGAGAGCTGGCGCCGGCATGTAAGCACATATTTGGCCTTCTGTTTCAAAGCCTTCCACATATTTAGAATTTAAGCTGTTTTATGATTATTCGCATATCCATCCATCCATCAGCCGTAAGACGTCCACTGCTGGACATAGGCCTCCCCAATGGATTTCCAATAAGGCCGATTGGAAGCGGCCTGCATCCAGCGCGTTCCTGCGATCTTTATTATATCGTCAGTCCACCTAGTCGGTGGACGTCCTACGCTGCGCTTGCTGGTCCGTGGTCTCCATTCGAGAACCATCGGCCCATCGGCCATCCGTGCTCCGAACTATGTGCCCTGCCCATTGCCACTTTAATTTGCTAATCCGCTGGGCTATGTCGGTAGCTTTGGTTCGTCTGCGGATCTCCTCATTTCTGATTCGATCTCGCAGAGAGAAGCCGAGCATAACCCTCTCCATATCGTGGTCATGGCGAAATCGATGGAAGAGCTCAGCACGATGCTCGAAGGCCTCAATCGAGTTTCTCAACAGGTGGGTCTCAAAATGAACATGGATAAAACAAAAGTCATGTGTAATGCCCATGTCGTACCCACCCCAATATCTGTTGAGAGCTCGGTTCTTGAAGTTGTTGACTCGTACGTCTACCTAGGACAAGTAGTCCAGCTAGGTAAGTCCAACTTCAAGAAAGAGGTCAATCGCCGAATCCAACTCGGTTGGGCAGCCTTCGGAAAACTGCGTGACGTCTTTTCATCTGATATACCTCAGTGCCTCAAGACGAGAGTTTTCGATAGTTGTGTGTTGCCAGTGATGACATATGGAACTGAAACGTGGTCTTTTACTGTGGGCCTTATGAATAAGCTCAGGATAGCCCAACGTATTCGCATAAGGTATAAGAAAAATCGTAAAAACAAAATAAAAGGCCCGTTTTGACATTTGTCTTCCCGACGTAACTAGTGATGTAACCATACGACTCGGTACTCGATACTCACGATAAATCGATTCAAGTTTGCTTGAGTATTTGATCGATTTGAATATGTATTGTGAAGTACATTGGATTAAGTTCTTATTAGAAACTTAAACTTTGATATTGTAGGTATTTTGAAATGATACAATGTTACGAATGGTCAATTTTCTTTCATATACCTAATATTTTTATTACAGTAACATTCACTCAATCACAATAAAAAAAAACGAGAAAAAGTGAACCTTCATTCATTTTAATATGGCGAACTAGATTTTGCCCGCGGCTTCGCCCGCATGATATTTCGAGGAACCTTACCACCCTTAATAAAGAAGGTGGAAAATAAAAATACAAAAAAATCGTTTTGACATTTGTTCGATTCGACAGTTCTTTTTAGGGTTCCGTACCCAAAGGGAAAAACGGGACCCTATTACTAAGACTTCGATGTCCGTCTGTCCGTCTGTCTGTCTGTCCGTCTGTCACCGGGCTGTATCTCATGAACCATGATAGCTAGGCAGCTGAAATTTTCACAGATGATGTATTTCGGTTGCCGCTATAACAACAAATACTAAAATCAAAATAAAATAAATATTTAAGGGGGGCTCCCATACAGTACGGAACCCTCCGTGCGCAAGTCCGACTCGTACTTGGCCGATTATTTGACATTTCTTGGAGCGCGCGCTAGAAAAGCTCGCAGATTGCAGAATTTTTCCTACTTACTTAACAGCTATTGTTATAATATGAAAAATTTACGCAATTTAATTATAATTTGTAGCCTATGTATTATTCTGATATATAAGCTATATTACTGCATAGTTTTATTTCAATCCGTTCAGTAGTTTTTGCGTGAAAGAGTAACAAACATCTATACATCCATCCTTACAATCTTTCACGTTTATAATATTAGTAGGAAGAAAGGCTGCGGAGTATGGGCGTGGGCGCTAAGTCATATGCCACTTGGTCAGAGACAAGCCAAATCAATGTTGCGGCTTTGAGCTCAAGGCTTATAATTTTCAGTACATATCACTGCACAGCTGATGAAATTCAGTAATTAATTGGTCTAAACACTAGTATTTAAATAAATAAAACCGATCCAGTGCGAAGCGGCTTTAAAAATATATCTCGATCGATATATTTTTTCCATAACCGAATATCAATATACTGTGGACAGTATGAAAAAATCATCATGCACAGCACTTAACCGAGTGGGCGGTTCCCATCAATGATAAATGTAATTACCATCAGAACATTTCGATCGGTAATATACAGAGAACTTCATGGTCGTGAACTGTCAAAAGTCAAAACGTGACAAATCGTTCCAATACAAACAATAAGATTTCCATACCCTTTTAGGGTCATATGTAAAAACTACTTTAACTAAATAAAACATGTTAATTAAGAACCGCATGTAAATATTACATATTATGTTGCAATAAATTATTGAGTATTAAATAATCCTGTATTATAAATAAATGCAGAAAATGCTAAACTGATTTTGATATTATTCTCAGGTAAAGATGGCATCAAACCGGAGGACGACGCCAAAGTTAAAGTGGAATCGGAGACGGAAGGAAAAGAAGATGGCGAAGAAAAACCTAATGAGTAAGTTTTAGCTTAGGTTACACAGAACTGCTATACCCATAGAATTAGAACTAAAGAAATAGCAACCGTACTAAAATAGCAAGAGATATACATTACTTTGTCCCACTTTAATTTTATGAAATTTAAAAGGCCTTAGAAAAAGATGCACATACACCTGAACTTACGTAATTTTGAAGGGTTTCACAAACTAGCCAATGCTAGTGACCCGAGATAGCTCAATAGCTATATCGGGTGTCCAAATTCAAAAAGGTAAGAAAGTAGGAAGATAAAATGATAAGAGAATTGAACCTTCTTACTGGAACTAGATGGTTCAATGTCCGATCATATCGTAAAAGACAAAGTGGAACCACTTTTAACCATTTCGACATTCAAACTTGTGATTTTGACGTATGCCGACAGACAAGGCGTTTATTTTGTTCCACTCTTGCGTATGCTGTTTATCCAGATATAAATAAGAGCTGTAACATAGTTTTTACCTGAGCAAAATTTTGTAAGTTATTCTATTATTTTAGTTCTAATTCTATGGCTATACCGACTTGTCCAGTCGAAAGGAGAAGGAGTAAGTAAGTAAGTAAGTTCGTATAGGCCGGGTGGCTAGCCCTGGTGTCAGAGTTTTTAGGCCGCCAGAAGGCCTCTGACATGGCTAAACGGTTAAAACAACCGGGGCCTACAATTTAACGTGTCATCCAAGCCACGGTAGCGCTCAGTTGGAAAATGCCACCCGCGGTCACCCATCCAAGTACTGACCGTGCGGAACGTTGCTTAATTTCGGTGATCGCTGAAAATCACCTAGTCAAACTACGCTGCGAGCGCTACAGGAGAAGGAGTAACAAATACATTCTAATAGAAATTAGAATGTATTTGTTACATTCTAATGGAAATTCAATAAGACCGGTTGGAAGCGGCTTGCATCCAGCGCGATCCTGCGGTCTTACTGAGGTCGTCCGTCCACCTTGTAGGTGGACGTCCTACGCTGCGCTTGCCGGTACGTGGTCTCCACTCGAGGACTTTTCGACCCCATCGGTCATCACTCCTCCGCGCTATGTGCCCTGCCCATTGCCACTTCAACCTGCCAATCCGCTGGGCTATGTCGGTAACCTTGGTTCTTCTACGAATCTCCTCATTTCTGATTCGGTCCTATTGGAGATCTTTAGGGGAGGCCTATGTCCAGCAGTGGACGTCCTATGGCTGAAAAGAAGAAGAAGGTAATGGTTAATTAGAATGTATTTGTTACTAGCTTTTGCCGGTGGCTTCCCACATGATGCTATAATTTTTAAAATCCCTATGATTTGCTAAACAGCATCTTGTGTACTTTTAATCTAAGAAAAATCTTATTCTAATTTTGTTTTTTCTTTTCTGTACTGCACCAGCCTTTAGTCCACTGCAGGACGTAGGCCTTTCCACGAAAACTGATTGGGCCATATCCACCACGCTGGCCCAGTGCGGGTTGGTGGATTCACACACGCCAACGAATTTCTTCTAAGGATGTATGCAGGTTGCCTCACGATGTTTTTCTTCACCGAAAAGCCAGTGGTGTGAAATTCCGTACATAAATTCTAAAGAACTCATTGGTACGGGACCGGGGTTGAACCCACGACCTCACGATTGTAAGGCGGGTGTCACTACCTCTAGACCACTACGGCTTTTTTCTCTTATTGTTCTAAATTATTTTGTGAACAATGACCTCCTATCGAATTATCAACGCGGTTCCGTGGTGCCTTGTTTGATTATTTTAAATTAAACCGTTTTTTTTTAGGGAATCAATGGAAAAAGCCAAGACTAGGCTGCTTTTGAAGAAATCCAAGAAAACTTTCTTCGAGAAAAAAGGGAAGGAATCCAAGAAATGGACGCATGTTTGCGAATTTTGTAATCAGAAGTATGTATCGTATATTTATCATTTTTGCATATTGTAACTAATTTTATTTTTAACTTTTTGATTCGGACTTTGCAGTGCTTAAGCCTTTCTTATTATCCTACTAATATTATAAACTTCATCATTTTTAGGGTTCCGTACACAAGGGGTAAAAACGGGACCCTATTTCTAAGACTCCGCTGTCCGTCCGTCTGTATGTCTGTCTGTCACTATAGGTTGTATCTCTGATAGCTTAGAGCTCAAATTTTCACAGATGATGTATTTCTGTTGCCGCTATAACAACAAATACTAAAAACAGAATAAATAAATATTTAAAAGGGCTCCCGTACAACAAAAATATTTTTTTGCCGTTTTTCGCCCGATATAACGGTAACAGATAGACGCTTGAAATATTCAAAGAATATTTAATTTTACATTTACTTTAAAAATGTTTCGAAATGTTTTTGTATGATATTTGACATATAATAAATTATTTAATGTTTTAATTTTATTATTTTTTATTAAATTAAAGTGAATATGATATGTGATAATAAATATTCTTTAAAAATAAATAATGATATTATAGCAGTTGCATACACTACTTTATCTTCACTAATAAAAATAAAAAATAAAAACACATTGCGAAACATTAAATTCACGCGTACGTGTATTGTCACAGTGAACTTGGCGCCATTAAAATCTAACCAATGAGAGCGCAGCTGCGCGCGCAGGGCCAATCAGGAGCGAGCGCGCGATGTTATAATGAGATTTTACGATATCGATGTGGATATTATAACATCATGTGAAATTGCTTAAATTGAGTGTTTTGTTGTCTGCGCTATAACAGTAGTCATTATAAGTCAAGTATTGGAAACATAAGTAGAATGTTACAACATTAGTGTAGATAAAAATAATTAAGTATTTAAGGGATACAAGAAACGTGATTTTTTTGCTCAACCGAATGATACTTGAAATATGTATCAAATATTAAGTTGTAAATTCTCTTCAAAAATAAACAATTAAAATATATTAAGGGTGGGCTCCCATACAGCACGGAACCCTTCGTGCGCGAGTCTGACCCGCACTTGGCAGATTATATTCTTTAATTTTCAATAGACAAAATACGTATTGAATATTTTTTGATCCCCTATTCAAAATGGTACATATTTTTCAGATTCTTACACCTAGAAACTCTACAAGTACACAGAAAATGCCACAACGAGAGTGAAAACATGAAGTGTTACTACTGCTTAGAGGCCCACACCGAGCAGGAGGCCTTGAAGGCCCACGAGGCCTCCCATGTGGGGCCTAAACCCTATCTGTGCACGCTGTGCGGCCACCGGTACACGAAACGAGGGCCTATGGTGAGTATAACTAATATAAATAATAAAAAATACAAAAACAAAAATTATCAAAAACTAATTCTTCTTAATTTAAAGTCTGCCATACAATAGGGTATTATAGTCATTTTTGAAAAGTATCTCAATAAGATTCTGTAGGGCTAATAAACCACTAAAAAAAACAAAAAAAGAAATTCAGGCTTCAAGTGCTTTAAAACTGCATTTTAATTTTACAGTTTCAAAATTTCGCGCGTAATTTACGAAAACGATTGATGTCAATATTTTACTCTGTGGTTACGAATGACGTCTCGATGCTATGTAAACAATGCGCGTAAATATTTCTCACGAGTGTATTTGACAGCTGACATTGACACTGCCATTCTACACCACTACTTTTTATGAACATCTAAAAAAAAAATGTAGGTATCAGTACACAATGTAAAACATATGTGTACAGTTAAAATTTAAAAAAGATCTTAGGTAGCCTATTTATTTAGGTTTTATTTTATCCGAAAATTAGACTAAAATTATGCACATAATGGTCGCAATTCGGCGACACGCATTTAAGTTAAGTTCTCTCTAAAATAGGTTTAGTCCTGTCAAACTAGGCTTTGGTATTCGGATGTCTACACGATTAAACTATTTTTAGGTCGAGTCGACTAAATCGATTTTAGTTACTCAATTTGGTCGAAATGCATTCGGCGGCCCACATTTTAGAGTGATTTACGTCTAAAATTTAGTTGTCAAATGTCAAACTAGTCGTCAAGAAAAACATGGCGATTAAAACTAGTTTGGAGAATTTGATGTGTTATATCGAGGTTTTATTGTCGAATTAATCCTGAAATATGGAATATTTCATTGTGGCAGCAACTGTTGATCTATTGGAAGGGTAAGTAAAAAGCCAAAAACCTGTTTTTGCTTGATTCACTAAACAAGTGAGAGTTCATGTGTGGTTCATCTAGTTCCAAATTATTGCAGCGTTTGAATTCGAATTATAATATTAGGGACGTTTCAGACCCTTTTCAGATAGAAGAGGAAAAATTTAGAAATCTGTAGGTATCTATAGAGTTCCAAAGTCTGGAGCTCAACAGTTAATAAATGATCTTAGGTAATTTGAGAAAGCACATCACTATAAGATATCCCAAAACATATAGAGGTTGTATGCTATGGTCTTCCATTCAGCATGTGGCCAAAACAATTTCTTGGGCTTAAGCCAGCCAACCGTCAGCAGATGTCTTGACGCCACAGTCAAGTCTCACAACTGGGCCCTAAAATCATCAAATTCCCAATGACGCCAGCTGACAAACAAACCGCATTGACAGAGAACTTTAATTATTCAAAGCAATTAAACTCCTTAATTAATTATCCAACAGTTAGATACTTACAATAAGAAACTCATAGATGAAGGATTGGTCTTCGCTCCGCTAGCAGAGCCATCCTTCATCTATGAGAAAAGATAAGAGACCTATAAAGATTGATATCTGTTTAATTATATTATTCTATATCACATTGCAGATAACAATGAGGTACTGAAGACAAACTGCAACAATTAATTCTTGGTGCGATAGAAGTGTGACTGATATGATGAAGATAAAGATTTCCGGTCAGAAGCGAGATTGATATGCCAAAATTGAAGTAAGTTCTAGATTTTTTTATTAATAAAAACATCAAAATAAAATAATCGGCCAAGTACGAGTTGGACTCACGCACAGAGGGTTCCGTACTGTATGGGAGCCCATATCCCCCTTATTAAGGGCCCCCCTTAAATATTTATTTATTTTTAATTTATCATTTAATTGTATCTACAACTAAACATTCTGTGATTATTTAAGCATCTATCTGTTACCATTATTAATATCGAGCGAAAAAATAGCTAAATTATTAATTTAATTCAGTTTTTAGTATTTGTTGTTATAGCAGCGACAGAAATACATCATCTGTGAAAATTTCAGCTTTCTAGCATAATGGTTCATGAGATACAGCCTGGAGACAGACGGACAGCAGAGTCTTAGAAATAGGGTCCCGTTTTTACCCTTTGGGTACGAAACGCTAAAAATGTACTTATATGGTTTATTATTTGTTCCAACAAAAATTAATAAAATAAAATAAAAATAGCCTTTATTCTCTAGTATATTAAATCCTTATGAAACATTTTTCTTATTGCTACATATTTCACTAGGTTGTCCACCCTGAACATAGGCCTCTAGAAGTTGCCAGTGCTCCCTATCTCTGGCTTTCCTATGCGTTTTCCTACAAACAAACAGTAATTATTGTTTATATTATCATGTTGCAGATAACAATGTGGTACTGAAAACTGCAAGAAGCTGCAGCAAATTCAACCAAGTCTTGGTGCAACAGAAGAGACAGAATAGAATGAAGATCAAGATTTCCCATCGCAAGCGAGATATGCCCAAATTTAATTACTAGATTTTTTTAAAAATAAAATCATAAAAATATACATAAATCGTTTATTATTTGTGTCAACAAAAATTAATCAGTAATATTATTCTAAATAAAAATAATTTGGCGAATTCCACTCTGCTCAACAAGCCCTTTCATTTGATTGAGGCTGCATTTGTTCTTGGCCAACTGGATCTATGACGACGAGGCAGAGGCTGCCTTCCACTTGGTTGAGGCAGATCAGAACGCAGGCACGCTGTGGGCTGGCTTTGTGCAGGCTGGTACGCTGTGGGCTGGCTTTGTGTTGACTGACACGCTGTGGGCTGGCTATGTGCGGACTGGCATGCTATAGGCTGGCTTGTTGAATGCGGAAGTGCAGGTTGGCTTCCTGATGGAGGTTGTATGGGTACCTCGATATAATATATTTCTGGGAGATCATCCTAGAAAGATCCCACAATCCCTGCTTTGTCTGCTCAGATGGTAATGGCAGTATACCCTGTAAAACAAAATATTTTATTACAAAATTAAATTTAAATAGTAGTACCTATACCTACATAGTACATAAGTATAATAGTAGTTAACATATTTCTTTTATTAATAAGGATTATTCAAGTTACTTGCTTTATTTATTGACTGTAAAATAAGGTAAAAATAAATAAATTACCAGTTCTATGCTGTTGTGGCCAAAGACCAATGAAGACCCGATTTCTTCCAAAATCTTTATTTCTGTATCGTCTAGGTCTGCGTCTCTTCCAGTAGTATGTATAGACCGTCTGATCTTTCTCGCTTTCATTTTTGTCTAGGTCCATACATTCCAAACCTATTGGACAATTTTTATCAAATTAAAACCTTATCATGATAGGTATTCATTTAGTTGGTACCTACACAAGAGTTACAAGAATTGTTTTTGAAGATATCACAAGACAAGCAAAAGAGGTACAAGTAGCGGCCAGGACATTGAGTTCACTGGCCAGATTTTCGGAACACGACAGCTTGAGTAGTTGCTTGATTTACCAAAAAGAGATCTACTTAAAAGACAATTAGAATTGCTTACCTACCTTTCACATAATGTACTCCTATGTCTCTCAGTATCGTGATGTTGGCGTGGAGAGGACATCTCCCTTTGCTTTTTATTGGCATTATTCATTGTAAAAGTCTTAGTGATAGTCGTAGTGATATTGCAATTCAATTCAATTCTTGTTTATGGCTTCTGTGAAGGTGTTTCACAATTTTGCCAATGTCTTGTATTTCACTGCCACCAAACGTAGAGAATTTGAACGATTCCAATATGATGTACTGTATTCATTACTCTAGTTTTTGGATTTTACACCTTTTACCTCTGAATATTGCAAAGATTTACGAAGTTTTTGTGAAATGTGAACTGACTGAAAACAAATGTAAACAAAAGTGTTGCCAAAGTAATTTAGCTAAAGTTACGATAAAAGCCAACGAGTTGTATTTTACTTCCAACCTTTTAATCAAATCATAGATATAAAACCTAGTGCATTCCACGGAAATAAAATAATGTAAAAGTCTTTCCAAAATAAAGCGTGTTGCACCGTTTTTGGAGTAAAATCGATTGTGATAATCCGTAACAGATATAGTAAGTATTTCTTGAGACTTAAAATAGAAAAGAACATAATTGTAACTTTGTTATTGATATGGTAACAAATTGGGAACAGCCCGAGGATTTTCTATGTTTACGTAATATATCCATGGATCAGCCACAGATAAAATAACAACCATAATTAATATTTGTGCCATCTAGTGGGCTTTTTCGAACTAATTTGCTACTCACCACTAGATGGCGTAAGTGGCGTTACTCAATTTAATTCTTTAATGGCGGACGACTAAAATCACTTTAAATTTAGTTCGAAGAAAACACCGAATAGCCTTTCGCTAGTTTTGCACTAAACTAAAATTTTTAGTGCGACTAGTTATAGTTTAATGCGAATGTCGCCGAATTGCTACCAATGTCAATTTCATTCATGTATAGTGTAGTAATGTAGATAAGTACCTACGGTCTCGTTTACGCAAAACAGCTGTAGTTGGAGTCTAATGGATTAGAATAACCAATTATTTCAATTTTTAAGGGATAATTTTAGGATATTGATTTATTAACTTTTTATTGCATATATATGTTTAGTATCGTGCACTGATACCCCCAAATTTTTTTTAGATGTTCATAAAAAGTAGTGGTGTATAGTTTTCAATGTTTACATAGCATCATGACGTCATCACATAGCTGCGCCTATTTTATGTATAGATTAAAAAAACGGAATATAGATTTTTAAAATTTATTTTGATGTTATGTGATCTAAAAAAAAAAATTGGTTGCCTGTAAAGTCGGTATACGGGCGAAAGTTTTACGTGACAACGACTTTATGTCTGTCTCTCTCGCTCTTAGGCGGGCTAACCATGCCCGAGTGGAAGGGACGCGTGCCTCTCACTCGCTCTCATTGTGAGCGCATAACGTGAGCGGAGCGTAACGCAGTTTCTTGAAGTGTCACCCGGCAAACCAATTTATAAGACGTTGTCACGTCAACAAACATTTTCCGATTGCTTTTTGCCTAAGCTATCTCAAAAATACATTTAAAGATTTTTTCTCGTCCATAGTAAAATACCCTATTGAAACACAGATTCCACCTGTTTCGGTCTCTTCAGAATTCTTTAGGTAGTGTCAGGTTAACATCACGAGGGGACTGCCAAAACCACTTGTCGCGGTATTTTAATCAGAAGTCCCAAAATTTCTATAGCAATGGGATTATGTCCTACCTACAAGATGGCAAAAATTTATCGAACAAAATAGTACCTACATACTTTAGTCAAATGTAAATAAACAATGTATAAAAATGATTTGAATTTTCTTAAAAAATGCGAAGAACCTTTTTTCCCAACCTATTAGTATAAAACAAAATCGCTTCCCGCTGTCTGTGCCCATGTATGCTTATATCTTTAAAATTACACAACGGATTTTGATGCGGTTTTTTATAATAGATAGAGTGATTCAAGAGGAAAGTTTATATTATTTTGTATAATACACCTGTGCGAAGCCGGGGCGGATCGCTAGTCAGATAATAAACGTAACTTAATTACAATAGAATTACAACGCCAAATTAGTTGAAATTTGATTTTATTGAAATTTTCATTCACCGTGTACATAATTCGCACATTCAACAGTTTGCACCAATCGATGTGACATACATGTACATTATTGTCGATTTAGCAAAAACAGCTCAGCCAATTTCGATAAAATTTAATAGGACCACCTCGGAAATCTTTTCTAATGAGAAAGATGTTCACAACTGGCGAAAATATCGATAAAACCACAAAAAAAATACATACAGACGAACATAGTACTTACCTCTTCCTTTTTGGAAGTCGGTAAAAATATCAGGTGTACTGATCAATGCTTGAAATGACATACGATAAAGGATTATTATTGCCCTCTACGTTATTATTATAATAAATGCAATTATATAATAAATATACTAAGCGCCACACAAGTCGGCGGATGTGAAGTTAGCCGCAGATTACACTTCGCCGTGATTCGCTAATTATTGCGCATGTGTGCACAATGCCGACACCGCATGGCGTAGTGGTGAGCACGGGCGTAGGGAGCGCGCGGGAGGCATGAGGTTGGCGGGCGGGTGTGCCCCGGCGCGAGTCTCTTAGGCTCCCGCGCATACCTATATTTTGGCTTTTGCTCAGCGTTCTGCGCATAACTTCCCATCCGCCGACTTGTGTGGCGCTTAGTATACTAGTATTGTATACCAATTGTATCAATAACACTAGTTTTATAACTTTAATATGTTTGCCAATAGATATACCATCGCAAGAAATGCAAAGGATCAGACGAGTCCAACGAAACCAAGAAGTATTTATGCGAATTCTGCAATAAAGGGTACAGCACACATTCCAAACTACAGGTATGGCAACACTCATCATCTATTAATTATCATATTTTATTGATCGAAGCGAAGCGAAGATCTTCGTTTTAACACGGCGATTTCGCTTTCGTCTGTCCAGATGTTGGTTTTTGTCTACAGGTCGCATTTTTTCTGCCAATCTCGACGAACCTTCTACACAGGTTTTATAATTATAAATAGATTTTTTGTCGTTTGCAAACTCGAGAACTTTACGACCCCATCGGTTATCAGTTTTCTGTGCCATGTGCCTTGCCCACTGCTCTTTCAACTAAAAATGTATATATTTTTATATACAGGGTTATTTCTAATCAATCAGCATCCTTTCATCCTTATTCTGTACATCAAAATTAACAACTTTTGTTCTGCGACTTTTGACAAAACTCAAAAAAAATTGTTTTTCCATAGAAAAATACAGTAGACCCGCGACAAAATGTATGGAACAGCTGATTATTTTTTTGTTTTCTGACAGAAGTCGCAGAACAAAAGTTGTTAGTTTTGATGTACAGAATAAGCCCCTAAAAGGATGCTGATTGATTAGAAATAACCCTGTAAATATATTTATCTACACTAATGTTGTAACATTCTACTTATGTTTCCAATACTTGACTTATAATGACTACTGTTATAGCGCAGACAACATTTAAGCAATTTCACATGATGTTATAATATCCACATCGATATCGTAAAATCTCATTATAACATCGCGCGCTCGCTCCTGATTGGCCCTGCGCGCGCAGCTGCGCTCTCATTGGTTAGATTTTAATGGCGCCAAGTTCACTGTGACAATACACGTACGCGTGAATTTAATGTTTCGCAATATGTTTTTATTTTATTTTTATTAGTGAAGATAAAGTAGTGTATGCAACTGCATATAACACGGGTATTAAAACACTGGTTACTATTATGAAACTCGCTGCGCTCGTTTCATAAACTCACACTCGTGTTTTAATACCCTTCATTATATGACAGTTGCATAAACTACTATTAACAATTCTAATGTTATTTTTCCAGCGCCACCTAGCGTCGCACTCGGTATCTCAGTATACCCTCCGTTACGAGTGTCCAGTTTGTGCGCACATGTTCCATACGAGATATCACGTCAGCATGCATCTTCGGTCGCACATCAAAGAGGGCCTGTGAGTATACTGAAATAGAGGTAAATGGATTGTGACTCGTTTTGGACTTTGACTAAAGTTAGACTTTGACTCGTTTTGGACTTCTATATTTAAATATTTCATAAAATTCATGAATAGTCTCGAGTCGTTTTGTTTGTTGTCTCGTATAAACGCCGCGTTGTTTCGCGCTCGGTATCTCAAGTACACGCTCCACTATGAGTGTCCAGTTTGTCATCTGCATCTTCGGTCGCACATCAAAGAGGGCCTGTGAGTAATCAATATATCAAACATACATACAAACTAACAAACAATAAAATAAAAAACAAAACAAATGAAACACAAAAAAGAAAAAACCTTATATACATCGAATCAAAATCGATGACATTTGACTCGGACTTGTTTTGGACTTTGACTCGCGTTTGACTTAGTATTTTAGCTAGCAGCGTTAATTACGTAGGACGGAGTTTGCTCCGTGCAAAAAGTTCATTAACAGAATATATTTCAAAATTCAAGATAATTTATTTGTCAGAAACATGGTAGTGCAAGATCTTCAAAGAGTATAATAGAGCACATGTTCTTGCCGTGGTAGCGTACAACTATTCAAATAAACGTGTTAAAATTCATATAGGTAGCGATAAAGTAAAAAAAAAATAACAAATTGACTTCGAATGTCAATTACACAATGTCAAATATAACCTGGAAAATGTCATATAAAATATATTCACAAGTCACCATGTCAAAAAACAATCATTCAGAAATTTTTCGAATCATCTGATTAGTTTTTATTTTTGTCTCGTATAATAGCCACGCATGGTGGACATGGCCCAATCACGCTTCGTGGGTAGGCCTACGTCCTGCAGTGGACTATTAAACAAAGGCAGAATCAGGTTTGTGAACTAGCTTCGTTCTTTGACTAGTTTTAGACTTTGACGGATTCCCTTCGGACTTTGACTTGTTTTAGTTAGACCTTGACGTGTTCCCTTCGTACTTTGACTAATTTAGTCAATACTATTATGCAGTAGGCCGCGCCGCGCGCGGTAATTACGGGCGGCGAGTTGTTTACACCTAATCGCGAAATTTATGGTTTTATGACTCAGGCGGCACCGGTCTTTGTGTGCGTTTATTGTGAGATTTTTTTGGTGTTTTCGTAATAATTAAGAACAATAGGGATTCTCGAACTTTACACTTGTTTACTTTGTCAGTCACAATGGCACCGAATATTCTACAGATTTCTAGAGAACCCTTATTCCGATATAAATAGGGCGATGGTTTTCGTTCGTGGCAGTTATCGCGTTTTATACCGGAGCGAAAACATCTTGTGCTCAAGTGCGGTACCAGTGATTGTGAAGTGACTAGTTGTGTGAATATCAGTGCCAGTGTGAAGTGTTGTGCGAACCAGTTGTGTCGTGTGTACTGTGATTTTGTGCAATAAAGTGCAAAGTGAACAATCGGCGTTTTAACTGATTATCCAAAAACCCCGATCGTAACAATACTTATTATCACGACCAGCATTTGACGGAGTATATTTTTATTTCCAGGATTCTAGAAGAAAACAGAAGTTCAGTGCTAGCGATGGTTTTGCAGAACGCCCGAAAGATACCGAAAAGTACAGATATCGCCAATATCGCCGCGTCTACCGCTCTGGCTTCTACTGCTCTGCCCACCCCTGTCTTGGATCCCGGCGCGGATGAGAGGTAATATCTTTTCGGCCGTAGGACGTCCGCCGGTGGACATACACCTCGTTCCTCTCCCTTTTTTGACCGACTACAAGATCCCGGGGCTGATGAGAGGTAATATCATCGTCATTTCAGTCGTAGGACGTCCGCCGGTGGACATACGCCTCGTTCCTCTCCCTTTTTTGACCGACTACAAGATCCCGGCGCGGATGAGAGGTAATATCTTTTCGGCCGTAGGACGTCCGCCGGTGGACATACACCTCGTTCCGCTCCCTTTTTTGACCGACTACAAGATCCCGGGGCTGATGAGAGGTAATATCATCGTCATTTCAGCCGTAGGACGTCCGCCGGTGGACATACACCTCGTTCCTCTCCCTTTTTTGGCCGACTACAAGATCCCGGGGCTGATGAGAGGTAATATCATCGTCATTTCAGCCGTAGGACGTCCGCCGGTGGACATACACCTCGTTCTCTCCCCTTTTTGACCGACTACAAGATCCCGGGGCTGATGAGAGGTAATATCATCGTAATTTCAGTCGTAGGACGTCCGCCGGTGGACATACACCTCGTTCCTCTTCCTTTTTTGACCGACTACAAAAAAGGAGGTTCTCAATTCGACTGTATGTTTTTTTGTACGTATGTTACGCCAATAGGCATGATTTAAACACCTCTCCCCATTTTGACGTGATAACGTGTTATAAGTTAAAAGTCTTATGGCATGTACAATTTCTGGAAGATAATCCATCCAACAGCCATAAGAAGTCCACTGCTGGACATAGGCCTCCCCTATGGATCTCCAATAAGACCGGTTGGAAGCGGCTTGCATCCAGCGATCCCGCGGTCTTAATGAGATCATCCGTCCACCTTGTGGGTGGACGTCCTACGCTACGCTTGACGGTACGTGGTCTCCACTGGACAACTTTTCGACCCCATCGGTCATCAGTCCTCCGTGTTATGTGTCCTGCCATTGCCACTTCAACTTGCCAAGCCGCTGGGCTATGTCGGTAACTTTGGTTCTTCCACGTATCTCCTCTTTCCTTATTCGATCTCGCAGAGAGACTCCGAGCATAGCCTTCTCCATAGCTCGTTGTGCTACTTGGAGCTTATTAGCTTGAAAAGAACTTGTTGTACTAATTTCAGTTACAAATAAATACTATTTATTGTTACGCTCTATGTCCAAGCCGAATACTTAATCTCCATTTATAAACTTTAAACATTACGTAAGTTTCTATACATGCCCTGTCCACTGCTACTTACACTTTCTAATTGATATTACAGGTCTCGGATATGTAATATTTGCGGTCAAATATTCCAACATTTCTACTATTTGGAGGAGCATCTGAAAACACACGGGACCAAGATGGCGCTCGAAGATTTGGACGAAGAGGAAGAGAAGAAACACACTTGCCAGGTATGTTGTCAGTTTTGGGACTTAGTTTGGACTTTGACTCGTTTTTGACTTGGGTTTTGTAATATAACAAAAAATAAATCATTATTAATAATGTAATGTCCGTTCCGCCCCACCTTCTTATACTTCATTGACTGCTTCGGTGGCTCAGTGGTTAGTGAACCTGACTTCTAGATCACAGAGGTGTGGGTTCGATCCCCACCCAGGCAGTGCAAGCATTTATGTGATGAACATAGGTGTTTCCTCTGTGTCTGGGTGTTATTTAGGTATTATCTATATAAGTATGTATTTAAAAATGTATTTGTAGTATATCAGTCTCTGGCAGCCATATCATAAGCTTTGCTTAGTTTGAGATCAGAGACCGTGTGTAAGATGTGTCCCAATATTTATTTATTTATTATATCTAAATACTATATTAAAATACTAATTTTATGTATATGAATGTCTGAAAATAAAATATATTTTTTATATCAGCTCCACTGCTGGACATAGGCTTCTCCTATAAACTATCCAATAAGACTTGTTGGAAGCGGCTTGCATCCAACCATCGCGTTTCTGCAGTCTTAATTATGTTCAAATAGACCTTTTTGGTGGACGTCTTACACTGCGTAAACCGTTTCGCGGTCTCCATTCAAGAACCTTGTGGCCCCAAAGGCTATCAGTTCTCTGCGCTATGTGCCTTGTTCATTTGCTTGATGATAAATTTGATAATGATATAACAATAATGACTTTAAATATCAATTACGGGTGATGTTAGTTGTCGACTTATTCTTCATTTTAGGGTTCCGTAATCAAAGGATAAAAACGGGACCCTATTACTAAGACTCCACTGTCCGTTTGTCTGTCTGTCTCCAGGCTGTATCTCATGAACAGCTATAGCTAGAAAGCTGAAATTTTCATAAATGATCCATTTCTGTTGCCGCTATACCAACAAATACTAAAAATAGAATAAAAACTTAAATTTAAAATTTAAAAAACCCCCGACAAAATAAAAAGTACTGATAAAATATCTTATCTTTCATGTGACAACCATTTTGGGCACATTTGTAGAATTTTGGTTCTTCCATCCCCACTTTAACCCACCGTAACTCTTAAACGGCTCAATCGATTTTTATAAAACATAGCTAAGAACACTCTCGACTAAGTCTCCTTTCATCCAAAAAAAACTAAACTGAAATCGGTTCAGTGGTTCGGGCGCTATGATGCCACAGACAGACAGACAGACAAACAGACACGTCAAACTTATAACACCCCTCTTTTGCGTCGGGGGTTAAAAATAATAGTTAAGGCGGGCTCCCATACAACAAATCTAAATTTATAGCCATTTTTCGCTCATTATCAATAATGGTAACAGATAGATGCTTGAAATATTCACAGAATATTTAACTGCATGCTTACTTTAATAATTAATGATTAAAATAAAATAAATATTTAAGGTGGGCTCCCATACAGTACGGAACCCTTCATGCGCGAGTCCGACTCGTACTTGGCAGATTATTTCCATAGCACCCCCAACACAAGAAATCCTGTCCTATGACTGTAAAACGTTTAATATTTAAACTAATACTTAAACTCTATCTCCTTTTCAGGTCTGCTCAAAATCGTTCAAGCTGCCCTACTATCTGAAACTCCACAGCTACACACATACAAAAGAAAAACCTTTCATCTGCCAAACTTGTGGTAAAGGTTTCATCACAAAAGGAAAACTAAAAAGGCATCTAGAAACCCACCAAGGCTTGAAAAAGTACCAATGTCACATCTGCTATAAGTTTTTCACTAGGCCAAGTTATTTAAGAATACATGTGAGGACTATACATGGAACTCAGGATTATAATTTTAGGGACTATGGCATTGGAGTGCCTATAGGCGCGTTGACTCATGAATGAGTTGTCTATGGTTGGTTTGATTTATCTCTGGATGGCTTGAGTTGTGATTGGTTCGTCTATGAAAGTGTTGAGTCATGATTGAGTCGTCTATGGTTGGTTTAAGTTGTGATAATTTTGTTTTATTGGGCAAGTGCCTTTATTAACTACAACTAAATACAATACTACTTATTTAAGCTACATAAAAAGCAACTGGAACATCCGCAGACCCTTGGAGGTCTATAGACCTAAAGGTCTTTGGGATGTGGTAATTAAAAATCAATTCCAAATTCTTAAGCCAACTGCCAGTTAGTTGGCAGCGTACCCAGCATGCTGGCAGCATTGCCACGCTGAATGGCAATGCTTATACGTTGAGCCAAATAAATACCAGTCGTGATTGGTTTTCTCCACGAAAAGTGATGAATTCAATAAAAAAAAAAAATAACAAGTTAAACTAACCACAGAAATCAATTCTGTAATTCTGTGGTAAGTTTGACTTGTTATTATTGAATTGACTATTAAAGGGTTGTGTCATAACTTTTTTAACTATGGAAGCGTTGAGTTGTCATTGAATGGTCTATGGTTGGTTTGAGTTGTTATTTTAAATCGTCTATAGAAAGGTTGAGTAACGATTGAGTCGTCTGTAGTTTGAGTCGCGATTGATATGTACATTTAAAGTTTTTGACCTCATTGAATTATCTACAAAGGTTTTGAATCGTTGATTAATGAATTTGGTTTCTGGAGCTTTTGCGGTTTCTATATTTTAACTTTTAAGCTAATTAAAGAATTACCTCTTTTTGACGGGTAAGGGTAGTCTTAAACTAAGTTTTAATTATTTTTGGGAGAAGTTAAACATACTCCGCCTTGCCACTAAAGATTTAAACACGCTTGAAACACTGTTTAACCGTGCAATTTGTACCTTTAATCAAAACTTTTGTGGTAAGTCGGATTGTTTTTTAGAATGTAATTACTTTTTTAAATAGTTGGTCGATTTATTAATTTAAATCGTATAAAATTGGTAAAACAATTCGAGTATAAAAAAAGAAAACATCAGAGTAAAATATAATTTTTGAGAGAAGTAAAACATACTACTTCTTATTACGTACATTTTTACTTTTTTGATACGAGTTGGTCGATTTCTTAGTTCAAATCCTATAAAATTGTTAAAACAATGATTTTGAATAAAAAAATATTTGAAAAAAATATTATTTGCATCGAACCAATTCAATTTAGCCGAACGACCACTGCAGGACATATGCTACTGGTGGATGAATTATACTGAATATTTTTTTTAATAGGGTAGATGCACCGGTTGTGGCCATCTTAGTACCATTTGTGGCCTCTTTGAATTTTAAGGATTAATTAGACAATTTTTTCTTAAAATAATATTTTTATAAATGTTTTCAAACATTCAGATTCACACATACAATATTTATGGTATTATAGTCAAACCGCTAAACTCAGACATCGCCTGCGCGGTACGGGGGCGCCGGGGGAGACGACACAGGGGACTGAGACAGGTGCGGGCGCCGGGGACCCGCTGCCCGCGCCTGTCTCAGTCCCCTGTGTCGTCTCCCCCGGCGCCCCTGTACCGCGCAGGCGATGTCTGAGTTTAGCGGTTTGACATTACATTGATTCACTGGAAAACAGCATGTCTGTTGCATGAGATTTTTTACATGAATCTGAATAGTTTTTACACGCTGATTTCAAAAATATATGCCGTTTTTATGTAGCAGCTCTAGTTTTGGAGTTACGAAGTGACAGGGTTTTTCATTTAAAATGCACATAGTTTAAGTTTAAAAAATTTACTAAATATATTTATTCGGAATAAAATTTCCTTTTTTTGCATTTTCTAGAGTGAGATGTAATATGAGTACTATTTTGAATGCTCCAATAATAATCAGCCATCATATGTTCATTCCAGAACCCCTGATACCTTTCCTCCATAGTGCGAATATCCTGGAGAAAGCGCTCTCCTTGTTCCTCGCTTAGGTCACCGAGATTTTCAGGAAAATAGTCTAGATGACTGAAGGTAGTGAAGCTTAATACTAATGTTGCATCCAAGCCGCTGGAAGTGTTCAACGTGCTCAATGTAGCCGTTAGACTTCCTATTGCTCAAAAAATTCCTCACTACCCAAACGAACTCTTCCCATGCACATTTCTCGACAGATGTCATGTGGTTGATGAAATTTTTATCATCTATCAACTTCCTGATTTGTGGGCCATCGAAAATACCACCTTTGATTTTCTCACTACTCAATTTTGGAAACACTTTTACAATGTATTTGAAACATTCGCCATTTTTGTTAAGAGCTTTTACGAGCTGTTTTATCAACCATATTTATATGCAAAGGAGGCAATAAAATTCGGTCTCTGGATACTAGTGGAGCATTAATTACCTTTTGCTTACCGGGAACCAAAGCTTCCCTGGAAGGCCAGTCTCTTTTTGTCCAGTGCTCAGCATTAGCTCGGCTGTCCCATAAGCATAGGAAACAGGGATATTTTGCGTAGCCACTTTGTTGGCCCAGGAGAAAATTTACCATTTTCAAATCAACACATACAACCCAGTTATGTTCATTGTACTTTACATATGTACCAAACTTGATATCCAAGGTCTATTAGCGTTTGACGGCAACGGAAACGCAAAGTAGTCGAAGTATGCCTTTTTCACAAAGTCCGACTTATTTAAACGAAATTTTTGGAACATATATTCTCCACAAATAACAAAAATCAATCAGAATTATTTAAACACGTCCTTTTTGAGGAAGACAAAATGAAATTTATAAAGGAACTAGTTAATTTACACCGATATTGATAGAAACTATCGACTATTTATGTAAATTCAAGAAGGTACCTGTATCTCACTAACTAGAGCTGCTACAAAAAA
This sequence comes from Hypomecis atomaria, assembly GCA_964007245.1. NCBI lineage: Eukaryota > Metazoa > Arthropoda > Insecta > Lepidoptera > Geometridae > Hypomecis > Hypomecis atomaria. The sequence continues at coordinate 10,601,377 of OZ023310.1, forward strand.
TCTAAGAGTAGATTTGAAATCAGCGCACCCAAATTAGTAAACAACCGTAGAAAAACTTCATGCAACAAAAAAAAAGTTTGATTTTGTTTTTCTGTGATGGTTTTCATTTATGCAAAAAATTCGACACCAAATGGCCACAACCGGGTCAGTGGCCACAACCGGTACACCTACTATACCTTTGTGTATAATATAAATAAAAGTAGTGATATTCATCATATTAACGATTTAATATAAAAGCTTACATGTAAAATTAGAAATGCGAAAATTTGTTACTTTGTTATAATAGTTGGTTTAAAAATCAAAATAGATTTTGGGCAATACTTGAATTGTACAACTAAGATTTAGTTTTGTAAATAAAAATGAAATAGAAATAGATATTTTTAAAAAGTTCCCAGTTCGCTAGTAACAGTAGTTTTGAAAAAAAACTAATGAATTTGTAAATAATGTTACTTTTTGTTATATAAATGGTTAAGGTAGGGTGAAACGCTAGCTATAAATAAAATTTTGGTGTATGAATAATTAAGTAAATTGTAACATTTTAGTACTTAATTGAAATTTTGAAGTTGAAATTCTGAGTAATTTTTTTTTTGTTAAGTATATAAAATTTTGTAAGATATTTTTTTTTTCTTTTTGAAGGTGGGCCCAAGCTTCATACATTTTTTCTTTATATCCTTTGAATATTCAAAAAGTCTCAAACTCTTGCCTTTTTAATTGTTTATGTTTAAATAAATATTAGACTTGCAAGAAAATTATTTTGTGTTTCTTTTAAGCTGTATATTTTAAGGATTACTGGTATTAGCCGAATCATACAACGTAGATTAAATAAATAAATTAGGATTAATTAATTATTATTAATTAATTATTAATAATAATTAATTAATTTTAATTAAAATTGATTAGGATTTTAAGGCCTTTTAAAGGCGAAACAGTCTGCCACCTTTCTTGTTTTTGACATGATCTGAAGCTCTTTGAAGTCAGCGTGAATAGGTATCTTCTAAGTCTGTGTGCTTAATCTTCGACCACAACGTCGCAACGTCGTTTAAGGCTAATCCTGCATTGATAAATAAGCAGCTGTTTTTTACAAAAATGAATTTACTGTAGAAAAAATGTATTTAAAACACTTCGAGCAAATATCTATAGAAACACCATCATGCAAAAAAGTGTCCAAACCGAAACTCGAATATGCCCAAGCTACGTAGTGGGCAGAGTTTTTAGTTAGTCTAAGGCCATTGCAAGCCGACTACAACGCCGCGCGATGCCAAAGTGCTCGGTTACAAGCACTGATTAGGTGACAACGAGCTTCGAGAAAACGGATCATTGTGATTATTTAATGTAAACTTCTAAATCGGTGTATATGACGGCGCTCGGACATTTTTTTACTACTTTTACTTAGGGACTATGGCTCTGTAGATATTTGGTCGAAGCATTTAACGAAATTTTCTAGTGCAAAAGCTCTTGCGGCAAAAAATTGTTTATATTTCTTGCAAGTCTGAATTCTAGGTTTAATATCAACCAAAACTTTGTTGTACTAGGATAAATTTAAAATTGTTACTATAATAATGTTAGGTAAGCTTTTTTTCTGTTAAGGGTTTTGGCATTATTTGTATACAAGGTTATAAAACGATGCTAAGTCAAAAAAGTCGTTGTGCTCATTGTTATGAAGTACTTTTACTATAGGACAAACCAAGAAACCTCATAAAATGGTTGAAACTTGTACAAATATACGAAATTACTATACGAACTTACTAATTATATTCGTCAACGGTCATTATTTGGATGGGTGACCGCGGGTGGCATTTTCCAACCACTAACAGCGCTACCGTGGCTCGGATGACACGTGTAGGTCCCGGTTGTTTTAACCGTTTAGCCATGTCAGAGACCTTCAGGCGGCTTAAAAACTCTGACACCAGGGCTAGCCACCCGGCCTATACGAACTTACTTTCACTTATTTTTCCATTGGCCACTGCTGGACATACGCCAAAAAAAACCGATCGTTTGTATCCATAGCGATTCGGCTTTAACAAAAAAGTTTGTCCGATTTCTAAGTGAACGTCTTACGCTACGCTTTTTGGCTCGTGGTCTCCATTGTAAAATTTGGAATTCTGTCAGATGTCTGTCCTACGTGTTATGTAGCCAGCCCAATGCCATTTCAACTTGGTATTCCGCTAAATATTGGTTCAAATGTAGACATACTTAGTTTGTAATGATGAGTACAACGGTTTAAACTCTGAAATAATATTATTTTTCCTAAATTAAATGTTTTCAAAACGAATCTATTGAATTATAGGGTTGATAGTTCATACAAGTAGATCTCATAAAAAAGGCGAAAATCTAAAAAATTACTTTTTCCATTTCGCAAATATCTCTGAAGGCAAATATTCGTATGACGTAAATATTATTAAACTTTAATAAATTAATTCTAATAATTCTTGGGGATTTCTTGAAAATGCCATGTAAAAGTCACGTTTTATTACCAATTTATAATGCAAGAAAAAACAGATTTTGTGGATTTATTCCAATACAAACGCTATTCAAAAAATTTCACTGGTTTTATTATCATAAATTAGATTAATTTTGAGAGACGTTTTTTATGTGCAGTTCTCCTTGTATCAAGACTCCAAGCTCCGAATGAAATCTTTTGACATTTAATTTTTTTTTCTTTTTTGACATCTGTCAGTCAAATTTGACAGCTGTCAATGGCAGCCAAAGTGGCGCCGCCCTAGTGGCATTTGTTCTGATATGGACAGAGGTTTCTCCTTTTTTGTGGTAATGGTAATATTTTTTTACTTAATTGTAGAAATAGTTGGTGTAGTATATTTTCAAAGAGGTTGTTGATTTTGTAAAAATAAAAATGTGATTTTTATTTTAAATTCTTTCATTTCATTTACATTTAAGACAATATAACACAAATATCGGTTCGCTACATATAAACATACCTATAAATAAGATAAGATTACTTATAACACCCAGACACAGAGCAAACACCTATGTTCATCACATAAATGCTTGCCCTGGGTGGGGATCGAACCCACGCCTCTTTGATTCAGGAGTCAGGGTCACTAACCACTGAGCAACCGAGGAAGTCATATGATGGTTGGATCAGAGCATTTAGATTAAACCAGAGGTCCTGGGTTCGAATCCCAACGACGATAAATAAAATATGTATTAGAGGACATCTTACACACTGTCTCTGACCCCAAACTAAGCAAAGCTTGTGATATGGCTGCCAGAGACTGATATAGTACATACACATATTTTTAAATACATAGGTACTTATATAGATAATACCTAAATAACACCCAGACACAGAGCAAACATCTATGTTCATCACATAAATACTTGCCCTGGGATTATTTATATTCTTTGCCCTGGGTGGGGATCGAACCCACGCCTCTTTGACCAAGTAGTTAGGGTCACTAACCACTGAGCCACCGAGGCAGTCAAGACGATGGGTCCACTATGTTATTTTCAACTGATTCCCAAAAAAGAGGACATTCTCAGTCTATGTGTTTTTTTTTCTGGCACCTGCCTGATATTTTTGCGCGACGCTACCACTGGAATCAAACAGCGAAATCCCAGAGGGATAACGCTATTGTCACTTGAGACAATTCTCAACCACAAAAATGTATGTAATATCTAGCCGCGAGTTGTCGAATAATGTATGTATTGGAATTTGACGTTCCGCAGCGAAAAATCCGACTTTTTCATATCTCTTTCTAACTCGTGCCGTATTATACTATATAAACTGACTGACTGACTTACTGACATAGAGAAACCTAAAGGGTATAAGGAGGGGTGTGGGAGGGAAAAGTGAATATAGGGTCATGTTGGGGGTGGTCCACAAATCTGAAATTGGAAGAAAGTCGTACCCTGATGGTGAGATGCCCTCGTATCTCGAAAACGGTAAACAATTTTCCGAAAGCACTTGAACTAAAAATTTAAGAAACCCTGGGACCTCTTTAGAGAATTGAAAAAAAAGATGGCTACCGAACAAAAAAACATGGCCGCCATACAAAATTGAATCGTCAATAGCTCGGCAACGGTACAACTTGGATGGGGAGTGTTTGACCAAATGTTATAGGGAATCGAGAGAGCTACCTGGTGGGGTCGATGAAAATTCAAGATGGCGGATTTTTTTTTTTACTTTCGCCATACATTGGTTCGAAAGTAGTTTTGATGAAACTATTAGAAATGACAAAAAAAAATTTACATAAAAATATATTAAAAGAATGCCGCTTGCGGCCCGCGCACCGCCCAAAATACTAGTTATATTATATTTTACATTAATGCATCTCTCAGTCAATCGACCTACTAGAGGGAAAACTCGAAAGTGACATCGGTGGACAAGCATCCGTCTACTTTTGGCCTAGGTACTATTAATAACTTTGACATAATAATATTTCTTATTACTATGTAATGTTTTGAGTGTATTTTTCTATAATTTGTAAACCTCTGACACCAGGGCTAGCCACCCAGCCTATACGAACTTACTTACTATCATTGAATCAATGGGTTAATGGGTGACCGCGGGTGGTATTTTCCAACTGAGCGCTACCGTGGCTCGGATGACACGTTAAATTGTAGGTCCCGGTTATATAACCGTTAGGCATGTCAGAGGCCTTCAGGCGAGCTAAAAAACTCTGACACCAGGGCTAGCCACCCGGCCTATGCGAACTTACTTTTATTGAATCAATTATCTGATAAAAATAATTAATTCATAACTTTGTGAGATAAATGTAAGTGTGATGTACCTAATCTCGTTTTTGTCTCCATAAAAATAATTTGAATTTGGCATCCAAGAACAATCTCTACCTACGTCAATGCCGCTAGCCTGGCAAATAAAAACAAAAGTTATAAAACATGGCAACCATTTACAACTTTATTCAATTTAATTTAACAGCATTTAATATTCATAGATAAAACACAATTCATCAACTTTTTCAAGAAGTTCAAACAATCACTGCATATACACCCGGTGACATCGAACAATTCGCATATTATTTCCGATAATCTTGTATCATTTTTAGCACAAAACAAACGCAGAATTTCTTTAAAATATTCAGCTAATAAACAACAGCAAGCGCAACAATTTGCTTTTAAATTAGCATTGATAACACAGACCGATGAATTAGCTTTGGACTTCTTTCCTTTCACCCTTTTTCTTTTAGGTCTAGAATCAGCGCAGCAAGGGAGATCGGGCAGAAAACTAGACTTCGCCGTTTTTTTGGTATCTCTATCTCTCTTGCCTTCGACTTTCTTAGCCTTTTCTTTCTTTTGCTTCGGCTCGTCTTTCGGTTTGTCGCCTCCTGCTTCTGTTGGTTCGTCTTTTACTTCAACAGGTCCAGCGCTGCCTTTAGCACCACCTTTACACATGTCTTCAGTATTTACGTTACCTTCCCTTGTACCGCAAGGCCCTACACAACACGTGTCTTTATCAGATTCTTTGGGACCTTTTGAATCAGCCTCCTTAGAATCGTTAGAACCCTTAGTTTCCTTAGACTCGTTGGAGTCCTTGGAATCTTTAGCGCCTTTAGATTTTTTAGAATCTTTAGCACCTTTAGAAGTCTTAGAATCTTTAGAGTCCTGAGAGTTAGGAGCTGGTAGGTTAGAGTCTTTCTTTTTTAATTTTGTGACACACAAAGATATTTGAGATGGTGTATTAATAGGATTATTTGTCGGAGTATCTTTGGCTAAATTAAAGGTATCGAAGATCTTTTTTGTAATGGAAACTTCTGGAGTTCTGGTCTTTGATTTGATGGGTAGTTTGAGAAAATTGGACAGCTTGCAAGTTGGTTTATCGGCGGAGTCAGTCTCGGGCCCTTTTTCTTCTGTTTCCTCGTCTTTTTCGTTGACCTTCGAGTGGCGCTGCTTGCAGGACTAGAAGGAAAAAGCAGAGTATGTAATGATGTGAACACAGATCTCGTGACAAAAGTTATAATTTCCTATAGCTATTTTACTACGCGTAACGACAAAAATTGTCGTTACAGAGATTTACAGTACACAGTATGTATTTGTGGTGCAACAAACGATTGAATATTGAATTAGGTACCTATTTATCATATTATTTATAATTAGGCAAAGCACACAATTAGATTAATCATAACAGGTGATAAAAACGAAGGATCTATACACGAGTAGCTTTCAACTGCAGTAATAGTAAGAAGAGTACATACTTAATTAAATTACCTACCGGTGTTTTAATTGCATGTATGCAGTGCACTTGAATTTAGCACGCCATTATGAGATTGTCAATAAGCTAAAAAATTAAGGAGCATTAAAATTAACAGACAAGTAAGGCCAGTTTTTTATAATTGTGGTGAGTGCGTCGGTGTTGCACCGCCATAGTTCGACTGCCGAGCCAAGGCGTAGTTTCGTTGTTCTTGTTTGTGTCTGTACACGGCGAGGCGTAGTTTTGCCGGCTTCACTTTTGTTCACAACATTCTGTCTTGATTTTTTATTTGGGCTGAGGGAGCCACACGAAATTTTCGTCCCATAGCTTATGTACATAAATATAGTTTAAACCTTACTTTAGTGCTCCAACAAATATCCTTGGCGGTGTCCATGCTCACATGAAATTTAAATACCAAGGCATTTCCATATTTTTACCAAAATATTATTTCTACACACATTCTTTGGAATTTTGACAATGGCTGCCAAAAATGAAAATTCTGATTAACTTCTAAAGACGGTCTAAAAAAATAAATCGATTGTACCTCTATAATGAGGTTTTACGATGTTTATCATTAACCTCTTTTAGCTGTATTGGAGAAAACCGTAGAAAGAAAAGTGCAAGACTGCAAGTGGAGTCCCTCCGCGCGGAAGAAGCGAAACTTCGACGCCACATGGCTTTCATACTTCAAGCCCTAAGCAACTTACTCAGACAAAGATTTCTAAACAACACGTTTCTACAGCTCATGAAAGGCTGGTACTTACTCGCTCGATATTGTCAAGCCAAAGACCTACCTACTACAGATTGATCCTACTTCTAACTTACCGGATAGTCTGAACGAACACGCTCCTATTATTTACGGGACCCTTCAAGATACTTCAAGCATCTATGCTACTGGTTCGATAGCGCCAAGCCAAAGATTTCGAAGCCTTCCTGCTCTTTACCGGTCAGCACACGCTCTTTCTGTTCATGAGAGCTTGGTACTTCTATGCTCGATAGTGTTAAAACAAAAATTTAAAAGAACTACCAAATTATTGCGCCTGTCCCTTACCAGTGAGTTTGAGAGCGCTCCTTCTGCTTATGAATACCTGGTCCTTCCTGAACCGATTGTGAAGATATTTGCAGCAAATAGCGCTCCTGCACTACTTACAGTCTAAACACGCTCCTATTGTTCATGAGAGCCTGGTGGGTATACCAGGCGCCTGGGCAACCACCTCTATTGGTTGCTCAGGCGCCTGTTATTTAAACAATTTTGACAATATTTCTGCGCACAACGGAGGTCCGGAGGGAAGTAATTACTGACCTGTCATAGCCCTCGAGTGTTAAGATAATAAAATGGCTCATTTTACGTTGAGATTTAAGGACATTATAATGGATAATTTTCGAGCAGGTGGTATGAAAAGTTTTTTTTTTTATTCTGAACCGCTCGGCTTGAGATGAAATCTATACCAATATAAAAAGAGGAAAGATTTGATTTTTTGTTTGTTTGCATTGAATAGGCTCCGAAACTACTGAACCGATTTGAAAAATTCTTTCACTGTTGGGAAGCTACACAATCCCCGGGTGTCATAGGCTACATTATATTTTAAAAAAATAGAGAGGCTGCTAGTATTCAATAAATCTAATATGGTGGATAGCCCAAGATGGCGGACCACTTATTTTTGGCGCGCTTTCGTGATATAGGTATCAAACAAAAGGGATTTTCTACGAATACTAATAAGATAAAATAAATATAAACAAAATTAACATAAAACATAACCCAATAAAAACATAATTTGACTTTACCCCAATCAAAATTATCAATAGGTACACAGCTCTGGGCCAAGCTCGATGGCCGTTAAAATATTAAACTTCCGGTTGAAATTAAGGAAATTGAAGACGAGGTCGATTTCGCAAAAGTATTGAAGGACCTACTTATCAAGAAATGCTACTATACATTATAAACGATTATCTCTTGGACGAACAAAAAACAGCAAACTGAAATAAATCGCTCCGCACAATATTGCTATACCCTAATAGGGTCATATGTATAACTCAGACTGAATATGTTATTTAAGATCTGCATGTAAACGTAACATATGTTGCAATAAACGATTTACTATTGACTATAGACAAATGTTAGCTTTTAGAAATGTTTTTACCATTAATTAACAAAATGAAACACCATCTCCATAATAATCTTCGAAATAGCGTATATTTAAAAAAATCACGTTACAAAACCATAACATAACGTATTTTAAGCTATAACTTATATCTAAAAATTGCTATATTATTTAATAATAAGAATATCCGTTGAATTTGTGACCGGGTAAAATACTGAGAACTGTTAAACTTATTAAATAAAAAAGTCGAGTAAAAATAAAAATAAAAACAATGTAAGGAAGACAACCGGTTTCGAAATTATTGTTAATATTTAAAAAAAATAAGCAACGATAGTCCGAAGAGCATTCCAAATATAAAAATTGAAGAAAATATATATTTTCAATGATAAAAGTTTACAAATGAATTCACAGTTCAACAGTTCCCATAAAAATAAGGAAAAATAATAAAAACAAAAATTCAATTAAAACTAATAATAAATTTATTCATAAAAAATACATAAGATTGCGCATTTCATTGCCAAAGTCATAATTAGGTAAAACATACGGGGACTTGCTCAATCGCTATTTTAGATCTTCTAGAATCCGATTACTTTGATTTTAAAACCCCATACATATATACTGCTTAAAATAAACCAAAAAATCACTGTCAAATCGTAGAAGAAAGATAAAGGGAGCAAGCACTCGAAGGTAGAAAAAATAATTGTGATGACACGATCACCGCGTGATGACACGATCACCGCAGAATGGCGCCGAAAATACACAGAAACTGTTTTGCAATCAACGACATACTATAGACAAGTGACAATTAACTGCTGTACAAAAATCACAATGGCGGCTCTACAACATGGCGGACAAACTTTAAGGCGGGGTTTATTTTTATGGCAAATAGTTACTAAACAGCTGATCTGTTTATTTATAAATGTCAATCATTTTTTATCAAAGCATTGACATATTTGACATTGACATTTTTTATAAAACAATTGTCAGTTATCAATAAAAAAAAACAATTGGCAATTTTCAAATTGTGCTGATTTGCGCAATGCAATTTTAGACCACCGACGAAATAAAAAAGGTGTTACAAGATTTAGTTATCTGTGGCATCATATCTCCCAAACATATTTTTATGACATATTTTTGACATTTCGTTTTATTTTAAGCAGTATACATAAATAACGAATCAACTTGTCATTTTAACAACGCTAGACTTAACTAGGTAATGTCAAATTGATATACGGAGTCCTGAATAGCAAAAAATAACCATTAAATTACAATATGGACCCCGTATAGAACTAAAATTTAGATATTGTGGAGTTGGCTTGACCATTATGTTAATTTTTAGTGGCTAAAAATCCTTGAAAAAATCCCTGCTTTAGAAAAAAATATTACTTCTGCAAAAGTGTATTTTTTTTAAAATATATGAATGGTTAAATTGACATTTGATTTATTTCAAAGTTGTAATGGTGAGAACTTGTGATTCAGTGTCGAAACGTGGTATAACAACCGTTTTATTTTGTGGGTACATAAATTAATTTATGTTTAATATGACATTTGAAGGTTACGATTTGCTTCTGCTGCTATTTCTATCGACCACAAATACCATAATTTTATGACATTTAAGACATGGAATTGTCTTATGTCAACAAAATATGCCAAAAATGTTAAAAATGTCGGTTTAGAATGTCGATTATTTACAATTTATGAATCAACCAGGGTAAAAAATAATGCATATTTTATCTTTCGGAAATTCCACATTTCATAAGATCTTCAGAAGTTTGCGACTATTAATTTAAAAATCTTAACAAAAAATGGTCAAGCCAAATTTACAAAATACAGACCGAATAGTAAAAAAGGAAAATAAGTTAAAACAATCTACAACGCTAGCCAATCTTACATGTACATAAGTGCTAACATATATTATATTTTGTTTTTATATTTTAATAATAGCTAAATTTGGGTTACACAAAAATATCTTTTACACGAAACTATACAAAAATATCTTTAAACAAGTAATTACTTTAGAATGTATGTAACAATTAATATAATGGGTGTATAATATTGAAATGCTAAAACCTCTTCCGTAGCATAGTTTAACTTATGAAAACGTTTTAATGCACGTTAAATCTTTTTGGTGCGCAGTTGATTCAATATAATTTTGAATATTATTAAGAGCCAAAATACACCCGTTTCGGTAGCGTTTTAAAACATGGTTCTTTAAAACGAGTATTTAAAAAAAATATAAACACGACATTTATAAAGCTTAATCTAATTTGTCCAGAAAAAAAAACAATGGCGGACAACAACCAATGACAACTCTTGTTTTCAAATAAAGCGCTCTCATTGCTCGAAAAACGCCATCTTTGTTCATGCAACGAATTTCACGTTTTTAAATATGAATTATGAAGAGATATGTTTGTGTAACCAAATAGTAAACTATTTTTAATTAATAGTAATTCAAGCACGCATGGCATAAGGGCCGGACGTTCCTGGCCCCGAAAAAAGCATTACATGCCACTTTTTATAAGTAAAGAATGCACCAAAGTATTGCTAAATACGATTTTTGAACGAAAAATCTTGTACTTTTCGCACGAGACATTTTGCACATCAAAAATGAGTATTCTCACATCAATTCCAAAAAAAAGCATGCAGATTGAAATTTGTACTAAAACGAAATTAAAACACATCACCCACTTTAGATAGTCGGATAAAAGCATCAAAGCTGCCAAATTTTCGACAAAATCGTACTTAGCACTCAGAAAAAAAACTAAAATTATGTACGTAATAAAAAAATATTTGTTTCGACATAAGTTGGTTGGCAAGTTACAAGTTTAAAAAAATACCAATCACATAGTCAAAATAAATAATAAAATATCTTGCTGAATAAAAAATCTATTATATAGCATAAATTTTGCTCTGATTCGCTCGTGAGCATTTTGCTCATATATTGCTCTAAATGAGCATTTTAATATCAGCGCCACCTATCGTCAAAAAGAGCGAAGTAATTATAGATTTTCATCTGTCAGATGGATATAGACTTTCTTATGAGGGAAAGAGTTAGAGAATAACACTACAGCCAGTGCACCAAACTTAAAAACGCCAATAGGTGGGTATTCATTATTACTTATTCAAAAACGGGCTTTTCTATACAGTTGTCACTTAATTTTTGCTACCAAATATTGATTTTTGGCCTAAAAGTGTCCTTTTTAAAAAGAAAAGCCCATTTTTTAGCCAAAAAGTAACAGCAGCGCTATTTTTGAGCGGCGCAGCGGCCGCCATTTTGACTTTAAACCACCATTTTGAATATAGTCAAAGTTACACGAATTAAATAGATTTTATCAAATTTTTCCGTATTTCATATTCTTAAGAAGCAAAAAGCCTTTATATAACAAAATCATGTTCTTAAAACTAATCTCATTTCACTTTGAAAGCGATTCATTAGTCATAATATGTCAACCTGACAGCTGTCAACTTGGCAGATGTCAAATAAAAAAATCGAACTGATCTTCAAAACAGATAAGAGAAAAACATTGCTGTAATGAACAACTTTCATAGTATTACAATTGCCGACATATTAATAAATAGAGACAATAAAGACAATAATTATTACATTTAGTTTATCTGATACAAGACCTATTTTGCTTTAAAAACATTTAATAGGGCATATAAATCACTACATTACAGTATGTCATCTAAAATTATATTTTTTTATATTATTTAATATAAAAATCCAAAATGGCGGCCGCGACATACATACAGCGTGTTCCATTTCCACACGATTATGTACACCCCACGCAACTACACTCTGTATATAAGCGGATACGTTCAACGTACTTTGTATATTCACTTACTTTGTTTATAAGTAGATACGTTCAACGTACGTTGTATACCCTCTTACGTTCTTTGTATATAAGCTGATATATTCAAAGTACGTTGTATACTCACTTACGTGATTTGTATATAAGCTGATACGTTCAACAAAAGTTATATGTCAGCTTATTTACACTGTATATAATCTGTGTGTTCAACATAAGTTATATGTATCAGCTTATTTACTCTGCAACTAAGCGGATACGTTCAACGTACGTTGTATATCCGCTTCCGGAGTTTATCTTAACATTTATTAAAACAATTACATGTATTTTGAAAGCGGGATGGCAGTGGGGAGCTGTGGGTTTTACCTGAAACGAAAAACACATATTACTATCAATACATAGTATAAAACAAAGTCGCTTCCCTCTGTCTGTCCTCATGTATGCTTATATCTTTAAAAACTATGGAATGGATTTTGATGTGTTTGTTTTTTTAATAGATAGAGTGATTCCAGAGGAAGGTTTATATGTATAATACATCTGTGCGAAGCCGGGGCGGGTCGCTAGTTAAATATATAAGACTAGGTGACCTGGTGACGTTCATATCACCTCCATCTGTCAACTGTCAATCTGTTGACGACCAGATACTGCAACTTTTACATGCTTATTCAACATTTTGTAGGGGGAAATTAATGTTTTTAATATTATTCTCGCAACTTTTTTTATATTATCGTTTAAACCTCTTGACTTCCACGGATATTTCAAAATACAAATTAGCCAAATCGGTTCAGCCGTTCTCGAGTTTTAGCGAGACTAACAACCACGATTCATCTTTAGGGTTCCGTACCCAAAGGGAAAAACGGGACCCTATTACTAAGACTTCAATGTCCGTCTGTCTGTCTGTCTGTCTGTCTGTCACCGGGCTGTATCTCATAAACCGTTATAGCTAGAAAACTAAAATTTTCACAGATGATGTATTTCTGTTGTACTAAAAACAAAATAAAATAAATATTTTAGGTGGGCTCCCATACAACAAACCTGATTTTTTAGACGTTTTTCGCTTTCATGGTAACAGGTAGATGCTTGGAATTTTCACAGAATATTTAGTTTTATATTCACTTTAATAATAAATATTAAAATTGAAATAAAATAAATATTTAAGGGGGGCTCCCATACAGTACGGAACCCTCCGTGCGCGAGTCCGACTCGTACTTGGCCGATTATTATAAGAAGATTTAGACTTTAGAGGGTAATTGTATTTATTTTACTTTGATTTATATACAACTACGAGGATTTCACGAGCGAAGTCATCAAGGAATTTCTAGGAGAGGGTGATGTGACCTGCACTGACATTTGCTGATCTGACATCCGCTTGTGTGCCATTGTGCATTCACCCTTGTGCTAATCTACTCAAACCAGTTCCTTTAATAAAAGAAGAATATTGTACAAAGCGCGAACATTGCGAGCGCATATTTTTTCGTGCATATAGAAGGGGTTTGATTCGAATATTTTGATTGAAAAAATGTGGAAACAAATTGAGGAACACAAAGAGAAGATGGATACAAAAGGAGGTCTTATCACAAAGATCTTTTTATTATACCACGCGCCACACAAGTCAACAAGCAAGATGAGAAGTTAGCCGCAGATGACACTTTGCCGTAATTCGCTAATTATTGCGCATGTGTGCACAATGCCGACGTAGTTGGCGTAGTTGTGAGCACTGTGTGGCGGAGACTATACATATACGTCTACGCGGGCTGCGGCGTGCAATGTTCTTTTTAACCCCCGACGCAAAAGAGGGGTGTTATAAGTTTGACGTGTCTGTTTGTCTGTCTGTCTGTCTGTCTGTCTGTGGCATCATAGCGCCCAAACCACTGAACCGATTTCAGTTTAGTTTTTTTTGGATGAAAAGAGACTTAATCGAGAGTGTTCTTAGCTATGTTTTATAAAAATCGATTGAGCCGTTTAAGAGTTATGGTGGGTTAAAGTGGGGATGGAAGAACCAAAATTCTACAAATGTGCCCAAAATGGTTGTCAATGTGTCGGGGGTTTTTTAAATTTTTAATTTATAGTTATTCTTCTTGAGAAAGAAGAGCGTTCGTAGGCCCTTCTTCCTTTTAACCGACTTTAAAAAGGAGGTTCTCAATCTCTCTGTTCTCTTTTATGAACCGATTTTGATGATCTTTTTTTGTTTGGTACATCATACTTCAGTCCCATATAAATGTTATCGAAATTGGCTAAATCCTTTTTGGAAAATCAACAGTAATCAAAAAATAGTTATACGTGGATTCGAGGGAACCATTGGAATTATGTACACGATTGAAGTCGGTTATGCCATTGTTGGTTAAAACTATATAAATAAATATTAGGGGACATCTTACACACGGCCTCTGACCCCAAACTAAGCAAAGCTTGTGATATGGCTGCCAGAGACTGATATACTACATATACATATTTTAAATACATACTTATATAGATAATACCTAAATAACACCCAGACACAGAGCAAACACCTATATTCATCACATAAATGCTTGCCCTGGGTGGGGATCGAACCCACGCCTCTGTGATCCAGAAGTCAGGGTCACTAACCACCGAAACACCGAGGCAACCCGAGGTGACAAATATAATTATATTACTTACATCTAGGCGGGCTGCGGCGTGCTGGACTTGTCCTTCTTCTTCTCCTTCTTCTTCTTGAGGAAGGAAGGCGTCCGCAGGCCCTTCTTCTTCTTCTTGTCCTTCTTGGGCGAGTCCTCGGTCGACACCTCCTTCGATGGGGAGCCCTGCGTTATATATACACATTAACATATTAATTTGCAAAATAAAACTTCTTTTCGATGTCCTTAAATGTTTTAAGTTAAGAAAGAAGGATGTCGGCAGCTCTTACATACAAATACCTGTTGTATACGAATACACTCATTTTCTCCCAAGTTTATTTCTAAAAATGTTATTTTCGTCAGAGTAATTTTTGACGCTTCTAAAACTGTTCTGATATGTACAAGTTCGTTTTTAATGAAGTTTTAAAATATTTGGTCACACAAGCATTGGTAGGGGATTTAGATGGTGAAAACAATAAAAAATCATTGTGATTTTTCTGGTGGTCTAATTTTAATTATAATTAGTGATATGAAAACAGCAAATAATCACTATATTTTTGAAGCACATATAATAATTAGAAAAGATGTTGTACCATAATTGCAAAAAAATAACATAATAATATACCTAATTAAAAAACCCCCGACACAAAAATATTTGACAACAAACTTTCAATTGACAACCATTTTGGGCACATTTGTAGAATTTTGGTTCTTCCATCCCCACTTTAACCCACCATAACTCTTAAACGGCTCAATCTATTTTTATAAAACATAGCTAAGAACACTATCGATTAAGTCTCCTTTAAACCAAAAAAAAATAGACTGAAATCGGTTCAGTGGTTCGGGCGCTATGATGCCACAGACAGACAGACAGACACACAAACAGACACGTCAAACTTATAACACCCCTCTTTTTCGTCGGGGGTTAAAAATGATTTGACAGGTCAAGTCTCTGCAACCTTCTTTTTATACGAATATATCGCCCGTGACGTAAGGCTCGACTTCGTTCTCTTGGTACATACTCCACTATTATCCAACCAGCCCAACATCCATATTAAGAACCAACAACTCTCCATAGCAACGAGTTTTACAGGGTTATTGATGAATCAATTAGCATACTTTTACATCGTGAAGTGTAGATGTACTCGTAAGTAATTTTAAGAATGTTTGTTTTGTAATTGACACATTTATACTGCATAGTATAAAATAAAGTCGCTATTTTTGTCTGTTTGTTTGTCTGTATGCTTAAATAGTCGCTATTTTTGTCTGTTTGTTTGTCTGTATGCTTAAATCTTTAAAACTACGCAACGGATTTTGATGCGGTTTTTTTTAATGGATAGAGTGATTCAAGAGGAAGGTTTATATGTATAATACACCTGTGCGAAGCCGGGGCGGGTCGTCTAGTATAGTATAAAACAAAGTCGGTTCCCGCTGTCTGTCCCCATGTATGCTTATATCTTTAAAACTACGCAACGGATTTTGATGCGGTTTTTTTAATAGATTTCAAGAGGAAGGTTTATATCTTTGATACATCCGTTCGAAGCCGGGGCGGGTCGCTAGTAAGATATATATAAGTGTAGCGCTGAAGGTAGTGTGGAGGGGATGGCTGCGCATGGTGACCGCCATACTAAACTCATGCGCAGCCATCCCCTCCACACTTTGCACAGCGCTAGACTTTTATGCCACGACCTGTATTAAACTGTTCTTCCCAAACTTACATACCTTTAAAATATCTCTTAATAAGCGCCAAATGTGCCGATACAGGCTAAACCAAGTTTGAGGTCTTTTGGTAATCGGTATCAGTATTCGTTTTGATGAAAATTTAACTTTTATAACCGAACCCCTGTCACTGTAACCTCTTCAGCTAACTCAGCAGTTTTCCAAAGTAAAAAAGTAGTACTTAGTTATGAGTAAGTTAGGTATACAGGGTTATTCCTTATCAATTAGCATACTTTTAAAGGCATATAATTATGTATCTGTACATCAAAACTAACAACTTTTGTTCTGCGACTTTTGTCAAAACTCAAAAACAGAACAGCTGTTCCGTACATTTTGTCGCGGGTGAACGATATTTTTCTATGGACCACATTTTATTTTTTAGTTTTGTCAAAATAAAAGTCGCAAAACAAAAGTTGTCAGTTTTGATGTACAGAATAAGCCCCTAAAAAGATGCTAATTGATTAGGAATAACCCTGTATATAGATGTATAAACCTCCAGTAAAAAAAGCTTACCTCTTTACTGCTATGAGAGAAGGTGCTCTGATGCGCATCAGAATGATCGCCGTTCACGGTGTGTTCGCCTGTAACACATTATCGAGTGAATATAAGATAAGGAAATGGAAGCCGTAGTGGTCTATAGGCCGACCGCTTTACTCACGTATCGCCTGCGCGGTAAGAAGGGAGCGGGGGGAGATGTTACCGGGTGGGTGAGAGGGGTGAGACGTGAGCTCTCTGCTCCGCGCACCCCTAATAGTGGTAATAACATCGGCCTTACAATCATGAAGTCGTGGGTTAAATTCCTGGTCCCATACCAATGAGTTATTTATAAATTATGTACGGAATTTCACACCACTGGCTTTTCAGTGAAGGAAAACATCGTGAGGCAACCTGCATACGTCCGTTGAAGAAATTCGATGGCGTATATGAATCCACCAACCCGCACTGGGCCAGCGTGGCGGATATGGCCCAATCACCCTTCGTGGGTAGTCCTGCGTACTGCAGTGGACTATTAACAAAAATGGCTGGTACAGGTAATACAAATAGGTACATTATACATCCAGGAGTTTTTTGGTTTATTGATTTGTTTCTCTTACTTTTTCACTCAATAAAATTAGGGGGGACTAATTTTTTTTTACATAATCGTAACAGCAGACTATAAACAGTATATGTCAAGCTCCGAATAGTTGTTTTATTATTTCAAATAGTTCAGCGTTTTTAGTGAACTTTTATAGACGAATTGTTATGAGATATGCCTTATATCTCATAAAAATTGTGATGAGATATGCCTTATATCTCATAAAAATTGTGATGAGATATGCCTTATATCTCATAAAAATTGTGATGAGATATGCCTTATCTCATAAAAAAAATTGATGAGATATGCCTTATATCTCATAAAAAAATTTGATGAGATATGCCTTATATCTCATAAAAATTGTGATGAGATATGCCTTATATCTCATAAAAATTGTGATGAGATATATATGCCTCATATCTCATAAAAAAATTTGATGAGATATGCCTTATATCTCATAAAAATTGTGATGAGATATATATGCCTCATATCTCATAAAATATGTGATGAGATATGCCTTATATCTCATAAAAATTGGTTCGAGGTTCCAATCGTTCTTAGAGAATAGGCCCATATACAATGGTGAATTATTCGAGGCTGATTCAGCTCTACCTGTATAGTAGCTATATACATACAGTACAGGAAAACGTCGTGAGGAAACTGCAAACTTGAAGCCAAGGTCATTGGCTACATATTGTAGTATTGGTTCCAACGCCCCAATGTGTCGATCAGTCTTGAGCCGGGTCCAGACGAGTGTAACGCGTAATGTAATATTACGTGTAATTTAGCGTCAGCAGTGTGGACGGCACACGAACTCAAAGCGAATTCTGCACGCGAATGTAATTCAAGAGCTGTTTCCCTCGGTTGCTCCGAACATGCCGAATAATAGCTGGTGCTGCTTTCTTCTACATCTTTCCCCAATGAATTACCAAGTATCGTATTTTAGATTTTTTTTAAAGTAATTCGAATTTTTTGGACCTTAAATAACAGGTTTTGGTTTATACAAACTAATAAGCTCAAGCGATTGTTCGTCACTCCACTGATCGTACACACGACATCCGCTTTGGATTGATATTGGTCGGTCAATATCAATGCAAAACCGATCCACATATTGTGTGTTGAAACCAAGACTATAATTTGTAGCCAACATAACCAATATATGGCCTTGGCATGAGAGTTGTTCATGTTTCCAAAGTTATGTCAAAATTAGGATATATTTGGGGGAAAACCTGAAAAATAAATGAAAATGACTTACTCCTAGTGACAACTATGAAGCGTTTCTCCCGAAACCACCCGACGGCTGCCATGCCAGTGCACAAAAGCGATGTTGCCAGTCACAAACGTTAAACAAGCCCGGACACATTGTATTGCAATAGTAAAAAAAACATTCCATGAAAATAATCAAAGATGTAATAATATACTAAGCGCCACATAAATCGGCGGACGAGAAGTTAGCTGTAGATGCCACTTAGCCGTGATTCGCTAATTATTGCGCATGTGAGAAGTACATTGTGTACATTTGTGTGCACAATGCTGACGCCGCGTGGCGTAGTGTTGAGCACGGGCGTGGGGAGCGCGCGGGAGGCATGAGGTTGGCGGGCGGGTGTGCCCCGGCGCGAATCTATGGCTCCCGCGCATACCTATATTTCGGCTTTTGCGCAGCATTATGCGCATAACTTCCCATCCACCAACTTGTGTGGCGCGGCCTATACAAAGTATTGTTTTGCAAAATTCAGGTACTTTCAGAGGTATGTTCTCATCATTATGAACTACTTTAACTAGGGGGCCAAACGCGAAATCAGCAATGGCATGATCACTGGGTAAAAAAAACAATACTATAACTAGGGTTATTACCAGTGTTACTACCAATCTTACAACCAGTAGTAAGAACGGTAAATGAATAACCGTTGTTATTACTGCAGTTGAAAGTTGTTAGAACAGCAATAGTAAATTACCCGTGCTAACTACTACCGTAAAACTAAAATAACAAAAAGAAACAAAATATGACCTTTCATACTAGAGTTGCATGACAGGTGTCAAAGTGACAGCTGTCAAACTAAAATATGTTTTTTTCAGGTCAGAGTTCAAGTCAAATATGATAGATATCAAAGTGACAGCTGTCATTCTGGAATTGGTAATAGAGTTAACAGAGTTAACCTCTGTTACAGAAGTCTATACAATTGTATGGCACTTATGACGTCACGCGGAACTTTGATGGGCTATATCTTCATCAATTTTTGTTTAATTGACAAAAGAAAAAATACGTGTCTAATATTTTTTGATAGTCTATCTGACGGACTAATTATATTTTTTTTTATTCATCATGCCTATTCTATACATTTTGTCGAGCAGCCGATGGATCATTTGAGTGGAACAGTTCATTTTTTAAATCGCAATTTTGAGGTTAGCCCCATAGTAAATATTATTTTAATTATATGTAGGTATACAGGATCTTTGGTAATCAATTAGCATCCTTTTAGGGGCTTATTCTGTACATCAAACTAACAACTTTTGTTCAACGACTTTTAGCAAATCTCAAAAAAATGCTGTTCTATAGAAAAATTTCGTTCACCCTCGACAAAATGTATGGAACAGCAGTTTTTTTTTAAGTTTTGACAAAAGTTGTCAGATTTGATGTACAGAATAAGCCCCTAAAAGGATGCTAATTGATTACCAGTAACCCTGTTTATACCTCTGAAAGCCTCTGGACTTTGCAAAGCAAAACGTGTATTTCAATTTAAAAAAAAATGCTATACAATGTGTCCTCCGCAACCGAAAAGAAATGCATGTTAGTAAAATAAAAGAAACATTTATACAGAATGTTCGGATAAGTGGTTAAGAAACATATAAAAAAATTGTTAATTTATTAAAAATAATATTTTACTCATAATTTTTTGTTACGATGAAAACACGTCTGAGAAAAGGCGAAAAATAAATACCATTTATCTTTAAACTTAACCGAACATATTGTAAAGAGTTTGTGCCAAATTTTCGACAGCTTTAATAGACAATTTACATTTATTAACAAGAGTTTCAAAGCAGTGAATAAAGGTACAATTCCATAGCAGACTTTACGCAGGAGCAGACTACAGTGTTGTCGTGCGACACGTAGATTGGCGACTGCGACAGCATTATATGTCATTGAGAATCAGATGAATGTATTTCACAGAAATACCTACACATCCTTACTAATATTATAAATCCGACAGTCTATTTGTTGATTTGTTCCTCTTTCACGCAGCAACCGAGCAATCCATTAGATTTGATTTTTAGCATGGATGTATAGTTCAGAGGTAGGAAAGTAACATCCCGGAAAAATAAATGGTTCCCACGGGATAACACATAACACATAAATCGAACTATCACGCACGCAAAGCCGCGGGTAAAAGCCAGTATACAAATATATCTGTTATAACAAAGGAATCGCTACTTCCTTGGTCACGGTACCACCCATGTACGCCTGGACCGATTTATTATTTTGTTGTATTTGTTATCAAGGTTGTTATGAAAGAAAAAAATAAGAAAATTGCGTGAAAAATTATAAAAAACTCGATTTAATTTTCCCATATAAAATTGTTCCTACCATTGCGATTTGGTAAACAAATACGTTACTTTGGTAAACATATTATACGGTCAAGATGTCACGGTTTGCGCTAAACGCCATCGAAATTAGAATCGACCGAATTAGTGAGATGAAGAAGATATGAAGTTCATCGGGTCAGCTAGTTAGGAATATATTTCTATGAAAGCAGTACATAGAGATCATTAGTGTCGCAGCTACGAAATTGTACCTCAAGTTTCAACACAAGTACACAGAAATAAAACAAATATGTACAAAATCACACTTTAATGGCGTAACTTAAAATCATGCGAGTTAAAATATTATAATGAAGATAAAATGTTAGACATAGGCGAAACATAGAAAACGAAATCAATATACATACAGCATGTTATACAAAACACCTTGTTTATTGAAAATTTTGAATATTCTCAAAAAGATACAATGTTTCGGATAAAATTCATTTTACAACTTATGCTCATAGCATCATAAAACTTATACAAGGTCATAGGTATTAAACGCAAAGCCTTTTAAGGGCGGGACTAGTACATCTAGACAAACAACTTTCGTACTACAACTTTTGAAAATTCGTAAAATAAAATTCGCTTCTCCATACATTTTGCCGCGCGTTGACGAACTTTTTGTATGAAAAAGCTGATTTTTTCTTCGTGATTTTCCAAAAGTCCTAGAACAAAAATTGTTTGTCTAGATGTACTAGACCCGCCCTTAAATAGTTTTGCATTTAATACCTATGATCCTGTATAGTATCGTATAAAAACTGCATTGTAAAAATCAATACTTTTACGACACTTTTGTGCATCATGAAAATATTTACGTTTTCCATATTTTAGCAACACGCATTTTATTTTTACATGTGAGCAACACAATATAATTATAACAAAACAGAAATAACACGAACACAATGTATGAAAAAAAAAACACCAAAACACAAAATTAGCATGCCACGTACAAAATTATAAAAAGATAAATAAATATTCTTAATAACGACCGTACCCGTAGCGTAAAATATCTCTTTTATTTTTATTTTTAATCACTTACCTTCTTATCAAAACATATTTTGTCATTTTACTTTAAAACATTTAAATTATTTTTATAGCATAAAATTATATACCCAGTTCAAAAACATAACTTTTTATGACTTATCCAATGTGCCCAACATTTGAAAAAAAAATATAAATCTTTATTTATATTATTTAGACGGCTGTTATGTTAGCTACAAGCTGCGCAAAATCCAATCCTGACTGAAACTCACTTAACACAGATGCACCACGATTGGGTTACGCGTAACTTGTAGCTAACTTCACAACCGCCAAAAAGTTTGATTCGACCTATGCAATCAATCTGTATTTTGAAAACGATGTCGATAAAATGTTAAAACCATAATATTAAGTTAACACTTATTTGTACCACTGATAAATCCCAAACGCAACAGACCGTTCTAAATAAAAGATTGTGTTTTTAACTGTCCTGAGTTTTCTCTTTACAATTTGGAGACCCCTTTCAGAAAACAAGTCTAAAAGCACTAGTTTTCTTCTTTTCAATTCATTTGCCCAAACTCTTACAAAGTACAAATTCTAGTGGTCTCCAAATCGCTCGGGTCAAAACTCTCCGACATTCTGAATTTCGACACTATTCTGTAAAAGAGGGTATCTTCGAAAGGCGGCCAAGTGCTATGAAGCCTATTCTTCCTATGCACCTTGTAAATGAATCTCTTTCTTGGACTTTCCAAGTCTTGAAACGATTCACAGGTTTTGTAGAACTCCGAGGTCACAGGTGAAGTGAAAACTCCTATTTCTGGCGACTTAGTCAGCATATTGTCCAAGCTATTCGAGACTGGGACTTCTGATACATTCGTTGTAAATATATTCGCTATTGGCGATTGTATATTTTCAGTATCTTCTTGCACGTTTGGTGAATTTTGCGAAGGGTACGTTTGTATATCTAGTTCATTGTGTAGGGTTTTCATATCTTCAGACGTATGCGAAGCAAACTCTCTGTCTGCTGAATTGTCTAAAGCGCCGTCATTATATTCAACTTGCTGCCCAATTTCAACCTTTTCATAAGCAGTTTCATTTAAATTCTCGCAAACTTCCGTATGAATCAAGATGGAACGATTTCTAAAACGTTGCAATCGGTCACTTTTATCTTCTTCATCGTTTTCAAAGTCAACCCCATAAAAGCTTGGTATAGCATCATCTATCCTTCTACCTCGTCTCAATACCCGTTGAGTTACACTATCATTTATAGATATGTTTACTCTATCATCTGTTTTGTTCTCATCAAACGATATCCAATATTTTATTCCTCCAGTGTTTTCAGTTTGTGACATAGAAATAACCGATGCTCGTTTTACGAAAGGAGATCCTAATATTGCGTCGTCTGTTTCGTACAGAACAGTCAAATCTTGACCTACGAAACTGGTGTTAGGGTTCCTTATAGGAGATTCAGAGCAGGATTCAAATGCTTTGCAACCTTTTTCCGGCGACGATGATGTGTGAACGAATGCCATATTCATTTTGTCGTTTTCTACAAAAGTTTCGTTCAAACTATGATCAATATTTAGAGTGATCTCTGTATCCGTATTTGTATCAACTGTAGCTGTATTTAAATCTTCGTCGGAGCATAAATCAAAGCCACTGAAAGTTTCGTTTAAATTCTGATTACAATCGCTAGAATGTTCAATGAAAGTCTCATTCAAAACATGTTCCGCGCATGTATTGGATTTCGTATCTTCATTGTTGTCTTCATATGATATGTTACTGAACAATTTGTAAATAATATCTTCTGCTATCTCTATGCTAGACTCGGATAGCTCTTTGCATTCTTCCTCATCTGTAGTCGAATAATCAGTTACATTTTTATCAGGGTTACCAAAACCTACGGCATTGTCTAAATCGTTTATAATTTGTTGTTCTAATTGTTCAGTATTGTTATTCAGGTCGCCAACAGGACCATCATTGAGATAGCTAGAAACATTGAATAAGCTAAAATTGTCTTCAGAAACGTTAAACGAAACTGCCTGATTCATCTCTAGACTATTTCGTACGGAGTCATCATGTTGAATGTCTTTTGTATGACCAGTTTTTAAATTTTTTTGACAATTTGCAAGTGTGTCAGTGAGTGGACCATTATTGTCGATATCTCTCTCCGAAACAAGGAGATGAATATCAGTGCTTGATATGTCAAGTTCGACCGCTGAGTGTTTAACACGCTGAAAATGGTCATCTGGATTTATATTTACACTGACAGTGTCAGAATCTTCATTTTGGTCAAATTGAGTATCATTCTCTTCAGAACTTGACGAGAAATTCAGATTCGGTACATTTCTTAAGTGTTCTTCCATGTCAATGCAAGATTTTGCTTCAATTGGCCGATACACTAACTCTCTACCTGTATCTGACAATTCTTCTTCAAGTTGGCTTTCCAAACTAAAATTAGTATGTTCCTCTTTTAATTTCTCAACTTCTAATTCTTGTTCATCAATACTGAGCCATAGATTCTGAGTCGTAAACAGTATATCTTCTGGGTCAACAACAGTGACCACAGTTTTAGTGCTCTTTTTCTTGTTTCTGTTGTTACAAATGTATAAAACTTTATCAAAAATGTAATAGACCAGACTTTCGGCTATTTTGAAGGATTCAGTGATACCGCTGTCACTTGTTTCAGTGAGAACAGTTTCATTCAGATGCATTACAGATTCAAAATCTTGTACGAGTTTAACAATGGAAAAATTTTCGTCATTGATCTCCGTTACCGAACTTTCTGAGCAGTTTTGTTCTTGTACAGAATCTTTGTTGTCTTGTTCTTTGTCAGATTCTCCACAGGAAACTGTATCTATATTGTCTTGCGGGAGTATAGCGGGACTGCCAACGCGAGTACTTATTGCTTCGTAATCATTATTACACTCTTTAGTATCACCAGCATTGATGTTTTCTTGTACATTTTTGTCACCGTGCGCATTTTCTTCTTCTACAACATCATTTACTTTGTCATCATTATTTTGAGCTGCTTCAGTTTTATTACCGATATGGAAGAATAAATCTTTATTGGCACTTTCATATTCTATTCTACTTAGCAAACCGATTAAAAGCTCAGAAACAGCTTCGTATTTTTCAAATTCATCAGTCGAATCTAGAGTTACACGCTCATTTGAGGAACTCGCCACACTGTATTCGATAGAACTTTTTCTAGTTTCATTAAATAGTTTGGCAGCATTGGTTGCATCATCTTCAGTTTTTGCATGAATTTGATACTCACTTTCAGAACCAGTATTTGTAGCATCATTCATATCAATGTTGGTATCGAATTGATTTTTAATATCCGTTTGTTCTGCCACCTCAGTAATTGTTTCAAGAAAATCAAGTACTCTATCTTGAGTTTTCGTTTCTACAGCAGCAATAACTGTGTCATGCGCATCAGGTACAGTCGCCTCGGCTAAATTAATTTCGTCTGAATCTCTTTGTTGACTATTTGAAAAATTGCTTGAATTATCACCGTAAGAACTTTTGGATTCTTCCAAAATTGGTTCCAGAATTGTTTTAGCAACCTCTCTTGGCTTAAGGGGCGACTTTTTCGGACTGCTCTCATTTCGCCTCATATAATCATCACAGTAAAAATCGATAGGAACAGAATAATCTCTAATATCTTTTTCAACAAGTTCTTTTACTGGGCTTACATATGCGTCTTCAAAATCATCTGTGAAGCTGTGATATTCGCCTTCAGTTGTTTCTACTTCTTCCTCTGCATCTGTTTTGACACACTCAGCTCTGTATATGTCGCCATTGTCTTCTTTCTTGACTTCAGCTTCAGTGGCAGTAACGGCACTATGGTCAGCTTGCACATTGGTTTTCTCAATAACAGTCTGGTTTTCAGAGGTAAAACTATGCCCTATCTCGCCTAAATAATTATCCTCAGTAAACTCCTGACTTTCAACAAACTCCGGCACTTTTTCTACCTTAAGCACGGGAACCACTGCCTCTTTCACTTGAAGTGGTTCCTTTTCTTCTAGGCACTTCCGGGGGATGTTGTCGACAGAGAAGTATATCGACGTATGAATCTTAGTTTTGCGTTCTTTTTCTTCTTTAGTCAACTCCCAGGCGTAGGAATTGTTAGTGGCCCCACAAGATCGACACCTAGGCAAGTGATAATGCATAGGCTCGGGGTCTTTCAAAAAAGCATTGATAAATCCGCCGTGAGACCTAGTCCTGTACAATTTACGGGGGTTGTTGGTAACCCTTTGTCTTGGCAAGGACCTAGTGCGCCAAACAAAGTCACTTTTCGCTTTCCCGTCCCATTCAATAGAAGGTATGGAATATAAACTTGACCTGCTACTGGCTAGGGGTTCGGCGTTATCGTTGAGCTTAGAGTTAAGACTGATTTTGCATTTTGGGTGATTTTTAATTTCGGTTTTAGGATTCTCGTATATTTTGACGATGTTTTCGAAGTTGGGACTACGGGTATAGGCGTGAGGGGAGCGTTTGTTAGCTGAGCGCATTTCTGTGAGGTTAGCGTCCGAAGTACCTGTAAGCAGGGGAAGCGTGCAGACGTGTTGGTAAGCACACAGGCAGTGTTAGTTTGCTTGGGAACATGACACAACTTAAAATCATTATTTACATGAAATATATTATAACCAAACACTAACTGAAACTCAACTCAAACACTGTTGCGTCATATTCCCAATTTACGTGACCAAAACAAAGACAGTTATACCAAATGGAAGCAAATTGGAAGACTTTTTAAAAGTCTGTCGCGAGGTAAAAAAAGGTTAAACGTTGTAAAAAGTATAAGAATAAAATAAAGAGTATAAAAAGAAAAGTAAATAAACAAGATAAATAAGTAAAAAAGAAATAGTAGATATAAAAGACAAGGAAATAATATTTTTTCGTCTCGCCGCGCCGTTAGCCATTACTACTGCGTTAACCTATCTATGATAAAATATATCAAACGAGAATTTATCTAGCCGATTCTGAAGACAGTACGAAAACGCAAACAACGAATCAACGATTGCTTTCAAATGATTTGAAAGACTAAAATGACAAAGAAGAACATCACAAATGACTCACAAGAATGAACGAACTATACAAAACTTTTTCGTTTATGATCGCAAAGCAACATTATGAAAGATTAAAAACCCCATCATATTTCTTATAACAGTTACAATTCAGCCATTCACCAACACAATGCACAGAATTAACAGACATTTCAAATAAACGATCACAACACTGTTTTACAAATCATTTCATACTACACTACTGTCACAACCCAACATATAATTAATCTAGTTTCTAAATACTCGTACATAATACTAAAACTTATTGCCAAATAAAATATAAATGGGTGGCCATTACCTACACTCAATAGGTACATCTGATCTTGAACTTGTTCAACTATCAACATATTCTACCCAATCCACTTTCAAATACACAGCCTGCTCACCAGCAGTACTCGTATGCTGTGCCTTAGTTATGAACATGGCATTTATTCCATCTAACTATTCTGATTCCCTTCCTAACTAACCAACTCCCTCCTTAACTATTCCACTTTCTCCTACCCTTCCATTAACTACCCAAAAACGTCACTACCCAAAAACACCAATCCTTCTATTCCTGCCCATCTCCTCACCTCTAACAGTTTGAGCCACAGCCGTATGCTGCGCCCTAATAATAACCGCGGCCGGTGGCTGCGGTGACGTCACGCCTGACGTCAGCCCCGACGTCATACTCGAAGTGACCGTTGAAGCGGCCGAGTCTAAGAAGACCTCGTCATCGGACAGCAGGTTCGGATCTTTGAACGATTCAGATCGATTTAGAAATTTGGAGAGAGACAAATACCGCCACCAGGACGTTCACAAAAGCCGACACATTTAAGAAAATTTCAAGACTTGTTCAAGCAGCATCCTTCTCATCTCTTTTCATCCATTTCATTATCTAGATTCTACACTCACTCTGTCTTCTCTACGTTTTCACTTTAGATTATATACAACTAGACGACCCGCCCCAGCTTCGCACAGGTGTATTATACATATAAACCTTCCTCTTGAATCACTCTATCCATTAAAAAAAACCGCATCAAAATCCGTTGCGTAGTTTTAAAGATTTAAGCATACAGACAAACAAACAGACAAAAATAGCGACTTTATTTTATACTATGTAAGGA
This sequence comes from Hypomecis atomaria, assembly GCA_964007245.1. Taxonomy (NCBI): domain Eukaryota; kingdom Metazoa; phylum Arthropoda; class Insecta; order Lepidoptera; family Geometridae; genus Hypomecis; species Hypomecis atomaria. The sequence goes on from OZ023310.1 coordinate 10,629,583, forward strand.
TTTCATGTTTGCTACTTCACACTACAAAACGTTACGTTTATCTCAATTTATTTTTATTGACGCACTCACTCCACATTCGTTACCATTTTCTTCTCTTCCGACCCTTATCAGACACAACTTTTCTGACCTTCCATACACGTTTTGACTCACTCTCTCCTTACCAAAGTAAGTCACACCTCACCACTGCAGAATGACATACACAATCCCTTCTCAGTTACTATCTCTTCCATATTCATCCCTTACACATTACCCTTAGTCTCTGTCTCCTCCCCTCTACTTTCTTTCTACATATTTTCTTATTCACTTTTTTGCTACCGACATCCACGGTACCTTCTTCTTTCGTTAGATTACATACGAGTACTTACTTTTATTTATTTTATTTATCCCCTACACATTTCCCTTGTACTTTTTCTCTTCTGCAGTCCGAACTTTCCCTCTTTCCTATCTGTCAGTCAGTCTGTACTCTTTTACATCCGTGATACCTTATTCACCTTTCAGTCACTCTTCTATTATTTATCTCTTACACATTCCCCTTGCCCTTTTTCTTCTCCCCTCTACTTTTCCCCTCTATTTCTCACCTCTCCCCGGCAGCCAGTGGTGCGCACGCGCAGTGATGACCGACAACTTGCCAGCTGACGGCAGAAACAGAACTTTTCCTTTCGTTCGATTACATTTATCAAACAATCCCCTTTCTGTTACTATCTCTTCCATACTCATTTCTTTTGCTCCTTTTCTCTCTTTTCCTCACTTTCTTCTAAATCATCTACTTTCTCTTATCCACTTCATTTCTCACCTCTCCCCGGCACCCGGTGGAGCGCGCGCGCAGTAATGACGGGCGACTTGACGGCTGCAGGCAGAAACACGTCGTCATCCGAAAACGGCGTCGGATCACGCGTGTCTTACCGAACGAATAGCGTGTTAGAAGGAGACAGTATGATGTGTGAATGCGATTGAGTAAAAGTGTAAGATAGTGCGCGGGTTTGTCTTTGTAAAAAGCCGTTGAATGTGATTGACGCGATCGAGAAAATGGGCAAGAGAATGAATTCGCGCGCTGGTACTCATCTTTGTAAAGCCCAAAATTGTTACTAATTACTCGTATCTTAAAATGCCAATTATCACTTCACAATCATTTCGTTATCTTAATAATTTTACAAGATAAAAAAAATGAAGTAGAATTAGAATCATTAAATTACAAACTTTTGCGTTTAAGTATCAAAACATTTAATGATTTAGCTACTTTATTTTTATTAAACTATCGGTTTGTGTATATTTCATCCACGTAAACGGCTGTTAAATATTGCAATCGCTTTCATCCACCATTGAAAATAAAAATATATGAAACAGAAAATAGGTTAGTAAGTAAAAGATAGGAGGAAATTGAAAGAAATAAAGTTAGTAAAATATATATAAAAACAGTAAAAAAATAGATAATAATATATTTAGGAAAAGCAAATATTAGTAAACAGTATACCAGAAAAATATTAGTAAAAAAGTTAGTAAGAGCAAAAACCTAAAAATAAGTTGCTTAAATATTAATCACATGTATTTTTGTTTTATGTATCACAAAATGTAATAGACATAAATTTTTAAGTTTATAATTTTTTTTTTCAATCATAATTATATTAATTCATAACCGAATGAAGGTTTTTTCAATACACAAAACAAAAATAAATGCAATGCAACATCAGGTCATATATTATAATAATAAGAAGAGCCGTCCTTCATATATTTTCAAAAATTTCAACAATAATGTGACATTTTACTACAGGACAAGTAGGAGGACGCCACATTACCACCCCTACACTGTCGATTTTCCTTCAATACGTACGAAGCGGTTTGACTCAACATTTCTGATTCGTACCGCCAGGGAATGGAACAGTCTTCCTGCTTTCCTGTTTTCTAAGAGATATAATCTAAAGCTTTTCAAGGTCACAGTGAATAGGTATCTTCTAGGTCTGCGTGCTTCATCTTCGACCACAACGTCGCTTACCATCAGGCGAGTTGGTGATCAAGCGCGGACTTATTCAAGATAAAAAAATAAATAAAAATAAAATGACTACATCTACGATACATAGATCTGCTCAAATATTCGAATTATGTACACAGTTGAAGTCGGTTAATATGCCATTATTGGCGAAAAATTTTTGAATTAAAAAGTGAAGGCTCTTCTTCCTACAACGTCCCTATGGCACAATCACAGCACACAAATAACTTTGTCGATCAATAAAAAACATACCTTTCGTCCTGTCGGCGTGCGCGCGCTCGGAGTTCAAGAAGTCGGTCGTGTCGACTACAAAGGAATATTTGCAATTTGTACGCATGCATGGAGAAAACGAAAAAAACTTGACCCTTCTTAGGCAGTTGGGTAAAAATATAGTCCGATCGACACTTTTGCTTTTTCGAGTCGATATAAAAAGAAAAAACCGATTTCAAACTTAGTTTAAAGTTTAAGATTGTAACAATCTTACAATTTTTGTAACATTGCCCCTACACACAATTTTTATAGCAAAATTGTAAGAATGTTTAATTACAGTTTAAAAAAAACCTATTTTAAATTTTTGTGTTTTTTATGTTTGAAATATGTAAAAAGGCACATAAAATTGATAAGCACTACAAAACATAGCAATAAAAATGTTGAACGGACTATAACATTCAAAATGCTTTTGAATTTGAGTTCAATTTGTTTACAAAGTATGTATTTTTATATTTCAAAATTATTTTCATTACGAACAATTGTATATGTGTGTTTATACACATCTACATGCATATAAACATACAAGTGCTTATATGCACATCATAAAGTATGAATTAATTATTTTTACAAAACATATTATACACAAATTCAATTCAAGTCGACATAAAACTAGAGAAAAAAAGTCAAAAATGCCAAAATGCCGCAAAATTTTGAAAACTACGCCAAACAAAATAAACCCTTTGTAAAATTAAACCAAACTTTTAAAATTCAAACTAAAAACGTAGAAAATTAAAAATGCCAAAAAGTCAAAATTTCGAAAAACTACGATAGTATACCAAAACCTTTTAAATCCAAAAACTGGTATGCAATACCATGCGACAAGACAGGCAAAAAAGTTTCATGGCACTATAAGACAGAATACAGCGTGATTTTTGATAAATACTCTTAAACTATAAATTATTGTCATGAATTTCTATACAGTAGAACCTCGATTATCCGGCCGTCAATTATACGGATTCGCGATTGTCCGAACCACTAGCCCACGATCAAAAAATAATAATTTTCAAGTTGAATCCATAATAGACGAATATGTCCGAAGTTTTATAAAACGCCCGCGCCCCGCTAAGTGTACCCCGCTGCGCGCTGTGCCGTCGCAAATCTCTGTTCTTAAATATTTCGAAGCGTAAGCGTTATATCGTTTAAGATATAATAATGTTTATCTACACTAATGTTGTAACATTCTACTTATGTTTCCAATACTTGACTTATAATGACTACTGTTATAGCGCAGACAACAAAACACTCAATTTAAGCAATTTCACATGATGTTATAATATCCACATCGATATCGTAAAATCTCATTATAACATCGCGCGCTCGCTCCTGATTGGCCCTGCGCGCGCAGCTGCGCTCTCATTGGTTAGATTTTAATGGCGCCAAGTTCACTGTGACAATACACGTACGCGTGAATTTAATGTTTCGCAATATGTTTTTTTTTTTATTAGTGAAGATAAAGTAGTGTATGCAACTGCATATAACACGGGTATTAAAACACGAGTGTGAGTTTATGAAACGAGCGCAGCGAGTTTCATAATACTAACGAGTGTAGTAACTTCATTATATGACAGTTGCATAAACTACTATAATTTCATATGTTGCAATAAATTTAATTTGAGTTTGAAAATAAATATTACAGATTCATTGAAGTAGTTCTTCCATTTTCGTCGTAAGTTAGTCAACATAATAAGACAAACCGCATTTTTCATTTATTCGATTATCCGAATGCTTAACGACACGAATTAGTCTGATTAATCGAGGCTCTACTGTATATGATTCAAAATGTTTTATTGATGTCCATTATTCCAGTCAATACGGAAACTAAAATTAATAACATCAAATAAAAATAATTTTAAACAGTAAAAATATAGGAACCTAATCTGGCACTTCCTCAAAAAATAAAAAAATAGAAATCCTTACTATAATATTATAAATTCGAAAGTGTTTTTGTAGGTTTGTTCCTATTTCACGCAGCAACGAAACAAAGGACTGACACGATTTTTGCTATGGACATAGTTTGAAAGACGGAAAGTGCCATAAGCTAATCCCGAAAAAAAAATGTTCCCATGGGATAGCATGAAAATTATAATACCACGCTAACCAAAAAATAATCATCCTTCCTTACATAGTATAAAATAAAGTCGCTATTTTTGTCTGTTTGTTTGTCTGTATGCTTAAATCTTTAAAACTACGCAACGGATTTTGATGCGGTTTTTTTTAATGGATAGAGTGATTCAAGAGGAAGGTTTATATGTATAATACACCTGTGCGAATCCGGGGCGGGTCGTCTAGTTACATAATATAACACAAAGTCGCTTCCCGCTGTCTGTCCCCATGTATGCTTATATCTTTAAAACTACGCAACGGATTTTCATGCAGTTTTTTTTTATAGATAGAGTGATTCAAGAGGAAGGTTTATATGCATAATACACCTGTGCGAAGCCGGGGCGGGCCGCTAGTTTACATTATATAAAAAATCACGCTGTATAAATTTACAAATTTTTTTCAAAATGCATATTATATCAGTTCGATACATACCAATGGTCAATAAGTAGGTATAAATACAAAAGTAAGGTACTTACCGTCGCTGAGCACGACTTCCGGTTGGCTTCGCACGGGAGCCTGTGTCGTCTCGATTCTCAGCACGCGGTGTTCTGGAAATCACAAGATACACGTTTATAATAATTTATCATACCACCTGCTCGAAAATGACCCATTATATGTCGTAGAACTTCAATGTAAAACGAGTCATTATTATCTTAACACAATCTCGAGGGCTATGGCAGGTCAATAATATATGTATGAAACTCCCTAGGGGTTAAAGTGATTTAAATTTGGAACGTCTATTCTATGAAAATTCTTAGTTCTAATTTGTTTTCATTTATTGTGAACAATACCGAGTTGCCTAATGAGTACCTATCTACCCGTAATTTTTCACATATACTACTCATGTTCTTAGGATTATAGTTTCTCGCAGGATGTATGAAAAGTAGAGTATGGGCCTCTAGAACCAAGTTTGTCTTCGTCTTGGGCGACTTGAACGCCTCGCTTCACTCAGGACTCTAAATACTAATATAATAATATAATAACTTAAAATACCCTCGCTACGCTCAGGGTCCAATTGTCGCTCGTGACATGGGACACCACTTGGTTCTCTTGGTACATAATCCTACCTCCTACCTCCTAAACGAATGGTTCCTTTTACGGGCCTTGATTAAATAGGAACACAATTATTTTTTGCTATAAATGGTTCAACCGACTTCAACCGTGCACAAAACTCGAATAGTTTTGCACGAATCAATGAATTATTCATGTATTCATTTTAACATTATTGTTTTCAAAAACGACTACTAATCAGCCAATCAATACATAGTATAAAATAAAGTCGCTATTTTGTCTGTTTGTTTGTCTGTATGCTTAAATCCTTAAAACTACGCAACGGATTTTGATGCGGTTTTTTTAATGGATAGAGTGATTCAAGAGGAAGGTTTATATGTATAATACACATATTTTAAATGGAACCATCTCTGATAGCCCGAGATCCCGTGTACGCTATGAGCGGGATGTTCTTGCGGTGGGATCTCGGACTATGAGAATGATTTACCAAACAGCTGTTCATAGAGGAGGTCAATGTCTAGCAGTGGACGTCCTGCGGCTGATGGATGGATGATATAGGCCGCGTCACACAAATTGGTGGAAATGAAGTTAGCTACAATCTGCGCAATATCCAATCAACGCGCAGCTTTGTGTGAGCTTCAGTCAAAGTCAAAGTCAAATCATTTATTGCAACATATGAAATTTACATGCGGTTCTTAATTAACATGTTTTGTATAGTTATACATATGACCCTGATAAGGGTATGGCAATTTTATTATTCGTATAAGTCAAAGTCAAATCATTTATTGCAACATATGAAATTTACATGCGTTTCTTAATTAACATGTTTTGTATAGTTATACATATGACCCTGATAAGGGTATGGCAATTTTATTATTCGTATAAGTCAAAGTCAAATCATTTATTGCAACATATTAAATTTACATGAGGTTCTTAATTAACATGTTTTGTATAGCTATACATATGACCCTGATAAGGGTATGGCAATTTTATTATTCGTATGATTTCAGGATTGGATATTGCGCAGCTTGTTGCTAACTTCACATCCGCCGACTTGTGTGACACGGCCTATACGGTATAAGGCTATAAGGGTCAGCAGTATAAGGCTATAAGGGTCAGTACTCACCGTCCCGCGATTCCTCCTCGGTCTCGGTGGCGGAGAGCGGCGAGGTAATCTGCGTGCCGCTGATCGCCTCAGACTCCGACAGGTCTGTGTCGTCTGGAAATTACAATTCAATACGTAAATTACATTTAAATACGTAAATTATATTTAAATACGTAAATTACAATTCAATACGAAAATTACAATTAAATAAGTTAATAACATTAAAGAGAAAATGAAATGGGAGGGGACGACCAAAAAAAGCGTGGATGAATTGTGTGAAAGATGATATGCGAGAGAAAGGACTTCATGATGAGATGACGTATGGTAGCTGAAGTGGCGAAAAGAGACGTGCTGTGCCGACCCCACCTAGTGGGATGAGGGCAGGATGATGATGATGATGAATTATATGGTCCAGAGCGTCGGGCTAGTGATCCGAAGACGCAAGGTTCGAATCCTGCATCCGCGACGAATTTTTGAAATGTTTATTATAAAAAGAAACTCTTTCATTTAACTTATTTACAGTTTAGACACAGACGAACATAGAACCTCCTCCTATTTGGAAGTCGGTTAAAAATGCAATCCTAAAAAGTACAATGCCAGAAAACACAACGTCAGAAATCTGACAGAAAGATTAATACCTATATAGAAAGAAACCCGTCATAGCCTTTCTCGATGTAGCCATAGCTGAAACAAACAGCATACAGAGAAAGAGAAAAGACACATTCGCTGCGTCCCTTTTTAGGGTTCCGCACCCAAAGGGCAAAAACGGGACCCTATTACTAAGACTTCGATGTCCGTCTGTCACCGGGCTGTATCTCATGAATCATGATAGCTATAAAGCTGAAATTTTCACAGATGATGTATTTCTGTTGCCGCTATAACAACAAATACTTAAAACAGAATAAAATAAATATTCATGGGAGCCCCATTCCTCTTGCCGTTATTAATAGCGAGCAAAAAACTAGGTATATTCTTGTAGCTTAAACTTTAGGATTTTCTACAGAACACTTGGCCCCCGTGTTAGATCTCAATTCTTTTGGTGGCGACACTTTGGCTCCCATTTCACATTTATGTTTTTGATGAGATATCATAACTTTTTGTTCAGAAATAATTATTAGTTACAACATGATTATCATAGTACACTTATCTCTGAAAAAGTTATCTAGTATTTATTATATTACTATCACAAATGGCATGGTTCATCTATCGAAAATCTCAGTGCCTCGCGACGCTACCGCCATTTATTGGAGTATTGGTTAGGTAAATTTTACAATTACTTTGTTAATAGTACTAATTATAAATAATTTTCAGTTTTTAGATTTTTTCCTTTATTTATGCCCGATAGTCTACCTTGGTGCCAAATATCAAGATTCTAGGTCATCTGGAAGTGGGTTAGGTTTTTGATCTATAAGTCAGTGAGTGAATCAGTCAATGAAACACGAGTTTTTAAACGTTAATATATCAATAACTGACTGAGCAAAATTTATGAAATTTTGGATTCTTGATAATCTAAAAGACTTTAGTAAATGTGCCAAATTTCATGTATGTAGGCTAAATAGTTTTTGAGTTGTGAGGGGGTCAAAAGTAGCTCCAAATGGTTCGTGTAATATTACACACGGCCGCTGCGTCGCCAGTTTTCTTTGAACACTTTGGCTGGACACGCTGCCGCGTGTCTAGATACGACGCGCGAGGATTATCATCGTCACAATGTGACGATTTCAAAAACTTCATGAATTACTTATGACGCTTATACTTCTAATAACAAAATGTAACATAGCGTTACAAAGTGAGATGACTCCTTCGATTCTTGCGAGTCGAAGCATTTGCGCGATTCAGGAATTTCGTGTCAAAGATGCGCGCCATCTACCGATACTTTCTGTAACTATCGACTGAGCGCGGTGCCGGTTATTTTACACGGTGGTGACTGTGGGAATTTTAAAAAGGTATTATAACGTTGTCAAGTATATAAATAACTAGACAAGGCGCTAAAATAATAATTATTATTTTAGTTAGTAAGATGGCGAGATGTGCGATTATCAAAGTGTAAACAGGACGAAACATATATCTTTTGTCTCTGTTTGTGTATACGTTTTTTTTCTGGCATCGACACACGGCCTAGACACCGATGCCCTACAAATTTTTAGCGCGTTGAATTTTTGATGAGATTCTTAAGTAAATCAACATATCTATTTTCTATCACTTCTAGTAGTATTATGAAAATTTTAAATAATTATAATAAAATCATAATGTATAGCTATGAATGTATAACACACACACACACTCACATACGCAATTTAGGACTCTACATATAATCCCTCCACGGTATATTTATTTGTTGTTGTCTATAAAAACACAACACAACTATTTTGTAATATTATGTTTCAATTCAGTACAATTTAATTATTTGCTACTAAGCAAAGATGATATTTTATAAGTGATATTATTATTTTAATAATAACAAATGTAAGTATTATAATTTTTTGACGTGTATCTTTTATATTTTTGATACCAATAAATAATATGAATATGAATATATAAGAATTATACACGTCTATAAGTGGTATTATTATGTATTCCAATGATATTAATAGTTCAACTAGCGATTCGCCCCGGCTTCGCACTGGTGTAAAAAATCCTTTATAAACCTTCCTCTTGAATCACTCTATCTATTAAAAAAAAACCTCATCAAAATCCGTTGCGTAGTTTTAAAGATATAAGTATACATAGGGACAGATAGACAGGGAAGCGACTTTGTTTTATACTATGTAGTGATAGTGATAGTTTATTCAGAGAAAAATCTAACCAAGATGATAAAATAATAAGTCATTAGAAAGATTGTTTATGAGCTTTTCAAAAACATTTAACCTATAGGCCCAATTTCAAAGGCGCCATTGTAATTTTAACAGAAATTAACAATATTCCTGTTCCTTTTTCCCTATATGCATTTGATAGAGAGAACAATTTTGACGTTGCTATTAAATTTACGATGGTGCCTTTAAAATTGGGCCTTTTATCTATCTATAATTATTTTCTATTTATCTATATTTACAGGGTTATTTCTAATCAATTAGCATCCTTTTAGGAGCTTATTCTGTACATCAAAACTAACAACTTGTTCAATATTCTAAATCGCAGTTCACGCCATCTATCGATACGTTTAGTAATGTAGTTTGTAAGAAGCCCGATAGATGGCGTTGAACCTCCTTAAAACGCGGTATCGATGCGTTTTAAATTTTTTGTGCCAACATTTAGATATTCTTTGCAATGATTCTTGAAATTCTGTAATCCTTTGATTTGTGATCGATTGCGATATTTGCGATCCAATAAAAGTTTCAAAGTGTATATTTTGTTTCAATATTTTGCTGGGTCCGTACACAACTTTTGTTCTGGAACTTTTGTCAAAACTCGAAAAAAAATCAGCTGTTACATTTGTTTGTTGTTGTTCAATTTTGTCGCGCGCGGGTGAACGATATTTTTCTATGGATCAATAACTTTTTTTTGAAAATGAATAAAAGTCGTAGAACAAAAGTTGTTAGTTTGATGTACAGAATAAGCCCCTAAAAGGATGCTAAGTGATTAGAAATAACCCTGTATAATATCTAACTTCTATATATAAAAATAAATAGTAATTGTTAGTCTCGCTAAAACTCGAGAACGGTTGAGCCGATTTGGCTAATTTTGATCTTTTTATATTTGTGCAAGTTAAGGGAAGGATTAAATGGAGAAAAAAGAGAGTCGAACTCGTGCACGAAAGGTTCCGTACAGGATGGGAGCCCCATTCGTCTTGCCGTTATGAATAGCGAGCAAAATCACGTTTGTGTATGCGAGCCCTCATTAAATATAAATTTTATTCTGTTTCTAGTATTTGTTGCAGCCTGGAGACAGACAGACAGACGAACAGCGGAGTCTTAGTAATAGGGTCCCAATTTTACCCTTTGAGTTCGGAACCCTAAAAACTATCAGAATAACGTGATATTTTTAAAGTAAACCTATTAGTTATACCTTGTTAAAAATAGCTAGACATATACGCGTAATGACTCAAGTACCATAATTTTTATAGTCAAAATGTTCGGTACACAATGTTGTACTTCATGGTCGAGATTCACGAGCTATTTTTAACAAGGTATAATTATATTCGACAAAGATCGTCGCGACCCTAGTTCTAAGCGGTTATGGAACGGACTATGGTTGAAAATTAGGGTAAAGCAATCAACAATAGAGTGATAGAGAGAGAGAGTGAGACTCACAGTCGCTGCGTCCCTTTCTCTCGACGGCGCGGCTGTAGGCCTTTATTTCGTTGTCGGTGACGAGACCAGGTACCGGCAAGCGCAGCGTATGACAACCCACAAGTTGGACTGATGACCTCATTAAGACCGCAGGATCGCGCTGGATGCAAGCCGCTACAGACCGGTCTTATCGGAGATTCATAGGGGTGGCCTATGTCCAGCAATGGATATCCATGGCTGATGGATGGACGTGGACAAACTAAATATTGTCGCGTTGTGTTGGTACCCGAGTACTATGCAGACATACCACTACACAGTGACTTACGGTCGATTGGACCTTGTCTCTGCCACCGTACCAGAGACTCAATTACAGCGTTCATGTCTCTATCGTCATCAGTCGAGCAGTTTAAATATTGACGAATTTCATATCGTATTAAAAGACACTAGACTTTTAAAAGGAAAAATCAAGCCTAAAAAGAACATTGCCAGAAAACACAACGTCAGAAAAGTTCCAGATAACGTAATGTCAGAATAGTTCCAGAAAACGCAATGCCAGAAACTTTCTGAAAAGACTTTGCCAGCAAGACAGAAGCCTATTAACCTGCCCATAGCTGGAATTTGGGAAAAAAACACATCAATATATTATACACAAATGATAGAGAGAGAGTGAGACTCACAGTCGCTGCGTCCCTTTCTCTCGACGGCGCGGCGGTAGGCCTCGATTTCGTTGTCGGTGACGTGGTCGAACGGGTTACGCGCGTACGGCGCGCTGTACATCGTCGCGTTGTGTTGGTAGCCGCGCTGGATGATGCCCTTGGAGGCTGCTCCCATCAGCACCTGGAGATATAACAAGTATTATGTTTAAAAAACTTTTTTTTAACAGCAAGCTTTTACTGAACAAGTACTCGCCAAGACGAATCAAACGAGCCGACACTCGATAGGGTTGCGTCGTTTCATTACTTGAAATATACACCTGCAGCGCCACGTGGCCACGTTGTACGTATCCCGCGCTAGGGCTGCCCGCCCTCAGTATTTTAATTTCATCTACTTACTCTTTACTTACTTGAGTTTCTTTATAGTTTCAATCTATTATGTTGTACAATTATTATATTTATTACAAAAAAGAAATTCATGGTGAATGAAAAGGAAACGTTCAATAAAAATACATATTGGGTTATTTTTGAGATGTTTTTAGGGTTCCGTAGTAAAACGAGGAACCCTTATTAATCGAACGCTTACTAGATTTACTACTTAGTTACAAATCCACACGTTCGTTCATCACTACGACGCGCCGCGGCTGACTGGCATACCGAGAGCATACCGCACTCCGAGGCGCGTAGGTATGATTCGCGTTCCGACCGTTTGTATGAAGACGGAATACTGTTAGATATCATTACCGTGATACATGATGATTCATTCATCTCGTGTCAATGGCTATATTTTTTTTTCATATTTTTTTTTTTGTACCTATTTATAATTTTATACAATTTATATACAAGGGGTTGGCCGCTGCAAGGAGAACATGGTCAGATGGGGTTTTGCAGACCAGGAACAATGCGGATGTGGTACTGCCGTCCAAACCATGGCACACCTTTTGGTCTGCCCGCTCTGTCCGAAACAATGCACACAGGAAGATCTGAACTTGGCCACCGAGGACGCGGTAGAGGTCGCCAGATTCTGGTCCCATAATATTTAACCCTTGTATATACATGATGATAAAAAAAATTAATAAGCCCCTGAAGATTTACGAAAAGAATCAAACCAACGAAAATTCTATAAATATCTAAAAAATATGCTAATCCAAAAGTGCTACTACAGTATAGAAGATTTCTTTAATGACAAAAATGTTTCAGTCCCGCGGAAAGTATGTTATAATGATAAGTAGTGGGTATTGTTATTATGTAAGCTTATAATACTCAGTAATTGTATACTTGCAACGCCCTTACAGGGTTTAATACGTAACTAGTGCTAAGTGAACAAATTTTTGCATGTTAAATTGCAAGGTTTGAAATAATGAAAGAAAGAAAGAATAAGTTACGTTACCAGCAACCCGGTTTACATGGTAACTTTTTTGTAAATTGTGTGGGCGTTCACTTGGGTGAATGCAATTGCATGAATGTATAGATGAATATGCCCTCGTGTGTGTGTATGTGTGTATATGTGTGTGAGTGTGTGTGTGTATATGTGTGTGTGTGTGTACTTACAACGTGGTCGCCAGTGTGCGTGTTGACGGCATCTTCGGCCAGCTTGCTCGCCTCGTCCCAGGTGACGCCCTCCAGTATGTGGGATTGAGGGCCGGCACTGATCTTGTCCGCTCGTCGGTTGTCCTTTATCTGTTTTAGATAAGATATTTAATAGTATATTAAATAACTTGACCGTTACTGGAAGCTTTTATAATGAGAGAGCGTATCCCTTTCCGTCGAACAGCTAACGTTTTCAGTCCCTTTAAGCGTTGTAACCGGAAGCCTCCAGGTGGCGCCCCTGTAGCGACTGCGCGCCATTTTATTTTCTAGGAAAAATGGCGTGCCTTTTGGCCTCATTGGCGTTGAATTTTTCGTCGAAGCAACAGCTCCGGGCAGCTCTAGCTAGCTCCCGGCCTGTTGTACAGCTTATTTTTATAAAATCATTATCTAAAACTAATATGTAGATTAAACTCAGTGAATATGTGGTGGTGCTCAGCATCGAAATGAACACGTTGTTTCCAAGAAATAACGGAGCTAAGTATAAGTACCTGCGCAGTAAGTTCCCACATATTATTACATCTATTTCTCTAAAAATGGATTTTTTAAAGAAATTTACTGTGCCCAAGGTTTGAAAACCAGGGTGGCATAGCAATTACTAAATAAATAAATTTTTAACGGTTTTTACCGTTCGTTTACAAAATTTTCAGCAGAGCCTAATTGGTTTTAACCAAGAGTGCTTCAAATAGGGCAATCGGTCGCCCTATACAATTGTTTTCATCCCTGTTTAATAAATTTCCTTTAAAAATAGATGAACGCGACTGCTTCAAGCGGTCAAGGTCGTGTGATGTCAGCTAAGCAGAGCTTCGGCAGCGGGTAAGCGTGCTGAACGTTTCCAACCAGATGGAGAAATGTATCGATGAAAATTGGTGAGCGAAATTTGGATTCTTAGTAGAACTTCTTTAAGCTTATATTGCAGCAGTATTTTATTTATACGGCAGTTTAACACTGCAGTGTTCATATATTCGGCACCGTAAGATATACCTAGGTTTCCTAAACCTAGTATCAAGCAACCTGGGAAAAATATACGGCACCTTACGATAGCCGAGAAATAGCACCCACCTTACCATTTTTAATCTTATTATACCAAAGAGTTTCTAAAATGGTCAGAACTTTATCTCAGTTGATAAAATTTTGTGCAAAGTTATATTTGATGCGTTTAGATTTCATTTTATTCGTTAGAAAATGAGCAAATACTTTCAGCTGTTTCTATTGAGCTTACTGAGTACCTAAGCGCCTATTTGCGAGCAACTTTTGTTCTTTCGACTCGAAATATACGTGATATTACAAATACCGCCGTTTTAGGGTAAATGTATTTTTCAGAAACTACCTTCTGATTATTTTTAGCAAATTGTTTGACAAAACCATGTATAACAGTATGGAAGAAGCAACGTTACTATGCTTCAATGCATGTGAACCACCCTCTTGGGGTCGGTATTTTTAATAACTTGTTGTGAACGGATCAAGCTACCTGATATCAGTGGCGTGTGCTTGATATGAACATGTTGTTACCGATCATATAATGATAAAATCGATATAATTATAAACGAACAGGTTAGCGCACCTACCGGATTTATGCACATCATCAATTAACTACCCTCATGGAGTCAGTGCTTTTTGTGAAATTCACTACTTGGAAAGTGAGTGATACAGTGTACAATGCACTTTTATATCATATTAATTAACTACCCTCATGGGGTCAGTGCTTATTGTGATACATGCCACTCTCGCGGAGTGAATTCTACACGATTTATGCAAATAATTTATAAAATTGAGTGTAAATGTACTTCCACAAATCATAACAAACATTTGGCTAGTTTAGTTTCGGCCACTACCTTGTACAGTATTCAATTATATGCGTTATTTGTTTTGGAAAATGAAATTCCTATTATTTTCTTTCATAGAAAATAAGAAATTCTATTCAAATTAAGCATTCAATACGGTTGACCTTATTTTAATGGATGATTTGAGCTACTGTACATAGTCGGGTCTTTGCATACTATCGTCACAAGCTTGTAATAAATCACTGAAAAACGTAGTGATTTTCTTCCGACAGGGAGGTCAGGGAGTATTCTCAAACCAAAGCAGTAATAATTTGTAGCATACCCAAAAATAATAAAATAAGTAAGGGTTTGTATAAAATGGGGCTTATATCATTAAAATACTTACATTAATTAAATATATCATAAGAAAAATCAGACTGTTCCTTGTAGGAAGTCTGTAAATAGTAACAACATAATAATATTAAAGAAACATGTACACAGCTCGCATCTATTTAAATTCTATTAAATCTCTTCACATTTTCGGGAAAGAAAACCATTCAATGTGCAATTTTGCAAGTACCCTGTTAAGGTGATAGCAAGACTTGCTTGAGCAGTACTATGTTGTGTATCTACTAAAATAGAAACTAATTGGAGAAAATTAGCATGTCTTATCCGCAAGGATAGCAATCGTGAACATGTGCTCTTACCGATATACGGAAAACATAAATTAATTGATAAACGTCACTATGAAAGTGAGTTACCCACATACTCTTTGTTTTTCGCATATAACAAAAACCGTGTAAGACTAATAGATATTTAAACTGTCGTTACGATATTTATTTTATACTTAATCCATACCCCCTATTTCTACTATGTTAGCAGTGTTTAAGTTCACTATTTTAAAATGAAAGTCATTTTATATGATGTAGATATTATTTGAGTACATTATATATCGGCATACCAGAATGCAAAGCTACTAAAGGCCCAACAACATATCTACCTACCTACTTTATATTGTGTAATATAATGTTTTTCTATTTGAAGAAAATAGAGAATAAAGTGCATCCTACCAGTGCCTACCTAATAATTGTGTCTGCGACTACAAACGTGTTGTAAAGTTCGTATAGTGAAATAAAATGACAAACAGATGCGATACCATAATCGCATGACTAATCTGTCATATTTAGGTTTAGTTTATAGCCGCAGGATTTTTATATTTCATGTAATGGCGTTCTTAGTTGTAATTAAGGAGAAAACAGTGAAATTATGAAGAATATTAAATATAATTGTGAGTTGTATCCGGTTTTCATATAAAATTTAGTAATGAATCCTCACGCTAGTTTCAATGAAGTGATTATATAGAATGTTGATGTCTTTGTGTTAATACATGCAGTAATGCATGTTACATTTGTGGCCAGATAGATTGTGTGATCTTCCGTCGCACGGAAGAAAACGTGAAGACGAGTTTGTTTACCATCTTGGCTCAGGCTAATACCCCTTTTAATGTTTTATTTTGTATTAATGACCATTTATCATAATAATATTACATTATGAAACTTTTTAATTTACTTAAATACAAACAAAATAAGAATGTAGTGTTCGTAAAAATAGATTGAAACAAAAATGCGCGTCAGATAACCCTAGCTTTTATGGTGTGGAGGGTAGGTCAGGTCTTACTACCTTCTTTTTTCCACAAAACAGCACATTGTTGGATAGATCATCTCAAATATTAGCTAAAAGAGACTAAATTTAATCAACACAAAAGTTAATGTCTAAGTATTTATAAAAAATATTATAAATATTTCTGGCAAGTACATAGGTTACGGTGCACTTTACGGCGGCGGCGCCTACGTAATGTATAAAATTAATGCGATTACTTAATTTTTGAGAATGTTGTAATCCAACATAATAATATCATTGTAAAAAGCAGCCCAACTAATTTGCTTTACATAAAACTAATCGTTAAGTACAGATTAATCCTACATTCGCAATTTGACGATCGAGCCGGGAGTTATTAAAAATTCAAGGGGCTATTTTTGCCAGTGGTGTTTTTTGTGAGTTATTTCTCAGTTTTTGTTTTCTTTTGCGAGTTATTAATCAAGTGAGTTTGTCAAAACTAGTATTGGAACGAACTTAGCTACCTATTTCTCACACATTGTTAGTCGCAGCTTAAACAACTCTTATTAAAAGTAGCGCTATTGCTTCGCATGACAATTGGAAATCTTCAGGCGCAACTCCAACTGATAGCTATAAGCTAGAGACCATTAAATCTATATTAAATCTATAAAGATTTACTAACATACACATGTATCCTGTACGTATAAGTACGAGACCAATAACTGTACCGTGACATTTAATTGCATAATTACTTTGATTTTATTTTAGCTGCCATTGTTTGACCATTGTTTTTAGTGGATCAGTGACATTTTTTATTTTATATTTTTAATATATTCTTTCAATTTTATATTGACTGAATTGGCTTCTACATAACTACTATGAGGTCAAAATCTGAAGTAAATCAACTTTCGAGATTTATTGCCAAACTATCGACTCATGTCGAACGGCACAGTCTAAGCAAGCCACCTACCGCCCCTCGCGGGGGAGAGGTACACTAAATGCAACAGTTCCATCGCGTGGAACTCCCTGCTTTAGTAATGTCGCAAAATATGAATGCATAACGCATCCTTGCAATAATGGCACAGGCTAAGTAAGCCATCCACCGCCCATCACGAGGGAGAGGTACTTGAAAAGTAACAGTTCCATCGAGTGGGACTCCCTGCTTTAGCAATGATGCAAAATATGAATGCATAACGCATCCTTGCAATAATGGCACAGGCTAAGTAAGCCATCCACCGTCCATCACGAGGGAGAGGTACTTGAAAAGTAACAGCTCCATCGAGTGGGACTCCCTGCTTTAGCAATGATGCAAAATATGAATGCATAACGCATTCTTGCAATAATGGCACAGTCTAAGCTAGCCATCCACTGCTCCTCACGATGGAGAGGTACTCTAAAAGTAACAATTCTATTGCGTGGGACTCTCTGCTTAGTAATGACGCAAAATACGAATGCATATTGCATTCCTGCAATAATGTAATGTAAATATCATTACCGAACAAATCCTTCTCAATAGGATCTATTATACGATGTCAGATTCTTTCAGGTGGCTTAGAAACCCGGACACTTGGGTTAGCCACCCAGCCTAACCGTAAGTACAGGTATGCATGTAGATATGCGATGAACACAACGAAAACGCGTTGTTATAAAATCCTCGTGGGTTTACGTACATATTAAAGCTTTACGTATGTTGTAAATTATTTATACGTTAACACTTTGTTGTTGTATATTGTTTTTATTTAATTTTGAAAATTAAAAGTACTCTTGCTAAATAGGTCATGTTTATTGAAGATAATGGCCTAAGTGACCGGAAGATTCTTGATGTCCATTTTCTTATGGGATTTAAGTTATATTTTATATTTTCTGGACATTATTCACTATAAAGTAACTTAATGTATTTGAAATCATTAGTAATTAAATTGTCACCCGAGCTATAGATCTCACATTGGCGTAATCACATTGGCGTACCTAATACATAATCATAAGTTATAATTAAAAGCCCCACTCCAGGTGACGCCACCAGGCGATAACAAACAGAATCTCATTATAAAAGCTTCCAGTAACGGTCAAGTTATTTAATAGCAGCGTTTTACCTGAAATAAAACGCATATTAAAATACTTACCTTACTGGAAGCTTTACTTTTAATTTCTGCCTGGTGGAAATTACAAAAATTAACGCAATGAGGCCAAAAGGCACGCCATTTTTCCTAGAAAATAAAATGGCGCGCAGTCGCTACAGGGGCGCCACCTGGAGGCTTCCGGTTACAACGCTTAAAGGGACTGAAAACGTTAGCTGTTCGACGGAAAGGGATACGCTCTCTCATTATAAAAGCTTCCAGTAAGGTAAGTATTTTAATATGCGTTTTATTTCAGGTAAAACGCTGCTATTATGTACCAAGAGAATCGAGTGCTGTCTCATGTCACGGGCGACAATTGTACCTTGAGCGCAGCGAGGGACTCTACATTTAACTCCCGAGCGGAGCGTGGGTGTTTTAAGTACTCTCCTAGTAAGTAGTGATCCTCTAGTCTTGTAAGACTAGAGGATCTAAGCATCGGTACAGCATCGGTATCCCCTGCCTGTAGTAAGAGCCTACTAAAAGGGGACCTCTGGGACAAATCTCTGACCACCCACGAGGACTCTGGCCATACACTCAAGCGGGCCCGAGGAGGACGACAGCGAGTGTGGCAACGCTGTCGTAAAGGACAGTACAAGCCTGGTTTTATCACCAGGCGATCCTTTGGAGATCCCGTAGCTTCCAAGAAGGCACAAAGGCTGGCCACCGAGGTGGTTTTAGTGGGTCCAATCCTACATAACCCGACTGCACCCCAAAGCAGTCGGGCATCTTTCGAAGATTTCCCCCTCGTAAAAAAGGCTTCTCCAACAGATTCCTAATAAGACCGGGTATATACGACTTACACCAGGCGCGATCCTGAGGGTCAATGTCATGGAAGTTTGAATTCTAAACACAAAGTTACTAAATATAAAATAAAATAGCATACCTGCTGTTGCAGTTTCTTGAATTCCTTAGGATTTGTATTTTTAGGCACAAACTGTAGGGTGTCGATTTTGACCGGCGTGCTGGAGTGAGCTGGCGATCCATCTTGAACCCACTGCGGACCGGAATAAAGACCAAAATCCAACAGCAATCGTCAGAGAATTCCGTTCCAATTGTAGAAAGGTACAGATTTTTTGTTCCAAGTTCAGATAAAAAATCCAACGGTAGTGATGATCGGGACGTTCCAATTTTATTATTGGTTCCAATTTCAGAAAGTTTAGTTCCAATTTTAAATTGTTTGATTCCAAGTCCAAGTTTGAAACCAAAGTACGGCAGCGATGATGGCACGTTCCAATTTTATCATTTTTTTCAATTTCAGAACGATTTGTTCCAGGTTCAGATTGTTTCGTTCCAAATTCATTTTGTTAGGTTCCAAATTGTCATTTTGAGGTATCACCAGTTTCGCAGAGTTCCCGACGAACCACCGAGTTTGTAAAGGAAAGAGAAAGAAAAAAGAAATTAGTAAAAATGTTGCCGTACGCCGAAAAATCTCCCGACTTTTCGGGTGAATTAGTAAGGAAAGGTGAGTGGCAGTGCATAGAAAACAAGGTGAGAAAGAAATTAAAAAAAAAAAATACGCTTCGTCCTGGTTCATCGAGCATGTACAGTACAGTTTTTTTGATTAGCAAAAAAAAATTACAATGGCCATTCCCCATGCAAAGCTTTCTTACATTGACATAAGCATATTCAAATTGAAATTCAGAATTTAATTGATATCAAATATTTTCTATCTTTTTTATCCCTATTAGACAATGACATTTTTTTCTAAGACAATCATGCAACATTTTTATGAATAAAATAAATAAAAATAAACGGACTTAAGGATCTTAAATGGGAAGAATAAAAGGTTGTGCAGGGAGAAAGGATTCAAAATGTGGCAACATATTTTACTTTTTTTTTTAATTCTCTACACTGTACAAACTCGATGTTTTGACAAATTTGAATAAAATTATTGATTTATAATAATTTTATTCTTAAAATATAACCAGGGTATATTTTTATGAAATGCTTTTGACGTATATTTTCAGTATTTTTTGTTTAGTTAAAGCGTTTTGTTACTAAGCGACTGAAAAATAAATTTTAATGTTAGGAATATCCTAATAATATAGAAAAATATGGATACAATAGACTAACAACAGCCCAATTTCACCAAAATATAATAAAAGCCTATAAGAAAATACATTTATGAGAAATAAGAAAAAAGATCAACCGAATTCGCAAACAGTTTTGTTAATTTAAGTTTTCTTTATAAAATTCATAAAACATTTCCACAAACTTAACGATTTTTTCTGACTAATTTTTTTGCTATTAAAAAAAAAAACTTTATACGAGAAATAAAAGAATAATAGGTATATCAAAATCTGATTCCCAGAAAACTCCTATTCCAAATATAATAATTTAAAAAAACCCGACCCAAAAGAGTGAGAAAAAGAAACAGCATGTTAAAAGAAAGAGAAGGAGAATGTTCGATTTTTGAAATTACCTCTTCGTTGTTAGCGTCCACCCACTGCAAAACATTATTATATTAGTTACACACGAAAACACAAAGAAAAACGCATTTTAGTTTTAAGCGCTTAAAACTTTGCCGTAGAAAACACATACTATCTCTAAAACCATAACAACGATTTTCAAATCAGTGTTTAAAAAAAATACACGAGATATAAACATGAGTTATGCAGCTACACAGGGTTATTTGCTTACCCTGTTCTAAGCCGAAAGTGAGTGAGGATTATATAGGGTCATAGGTATTAAACGCAAAACTTTTTCGGGTCTAGTACATCTAGATAAACAACTTTTGTTCTAGGACTTAAGAAAATTCGTAAAAAAAAGCGCTTCTCCACACATTTTGCCGCGCGTTGACGAACTTTTTAACCCCCGACGAAAAAGAGGGGTGTTATAAGTTTGACGTGTCTGTTTGTCTGTCTGTCTGTCTGTGGCATCATAGCGCCCGAACCACTGAACCGATTTCAGTTTAGTTTTTTTTGGATGAAAGGAGACTTAATCGAGAGTGTTCTTAGCTATGTTTTATAAAAAAAAGATTGAGCCGTTTAAGAGTTATGGTGGGTTAAAGTGGGGATGGAAGAACCATAATTCTACAAATGTGCCCAAAATGGTTGTCAATTGAAAGTTTGTTGTCAAATATTTTTGTGTCGGGGGTTTTTTAATTAGGTATATTATTGCATGAATAAGCTGATGTTTTCTTCGTGATTTTCCAAAAGACCTAGAACAAAAGCTGTTTGTCTAGATGTACCAGACCCTAAAGAGGTTTCGCGTTTAATACCTATGACCCTGTATAATCCTAATCACGCACTTTCGGCTTAGAACAGGGTAAGCAGATAACCCTGTATGCTGCATGTAGTCTTAGTAAAAATATTTATATTTTTCAGTCCTCAACATCCCTTATAGATTTAATGTCGCTTTATATTTCTTAAGATTTATTACAACGTTATTTAACCAGACAAAAAACACATGAAAACGTTTATTTTTTTCCTTTGTTGTGAAACGGTTTTTTCAACATTCGTTTTTAGGGTTCCTTACCCAAAGGGAAAAACGGGACCCTATTACTAAGACTTCGGTGTCCGTCTGTCCGTCTGTCACCAGGCTGTATCTCATAAACTATGATAGCTTGGCAGCTGAAATTTTCACAGATGATGTATTTCTGTTGCCGCTATAACAACAAATACTAAAAAGAGAATTAAATAAATATTTAAGGGGGGCTTCCATACAACAAACCTGAATTTTTAGACGTTTTTCGCTCTATATTAATAATAGTAACAGGTAGAGATGCTTGAAATTTTCACAGAATACTTAGTTTTATATTCACTTCAATAATAAATAATAAAATTTAAATAAAATAAATACTTAAGGGTATACAGTACGGAACCCTCCGTGCGCGAGTCCGACTCGTACTTGGCCGATTATTTTATATACTTTCCTTTTTTAGGGTTCCGTACCCAAAGGGTAAAAACGGGACCCTATTACTAAGACTTCGATGTCTGTCTGTCTGTCTGTCTGTCTGTCACCGGGCTGTATCTCATGAACCGTGATAGCTAGGCAGCTGAAATTTTCACAGATGATGAATTTCTATTGCCGCTATAACAACAAATACTAAAAACAGAATAAAATAAATATTTAAGGGTGGCTCCCATACAACAAACGTAATTTTTAAGACTTTTTTGCTCGCTATTAATAACGGCAAGAGGAATGGGGCTCCCATACGGTACGGAACCCTTAGTGCGCGAGTCCGACTCGCACTTGGCCGATTTTTATTTTCCTTTGTTTTGAAACGGTTTTTTCAACAATCGTTTTTTTATATACTTTCCTTTTTTTATATACCGGTTTACGTGATAGGAAAATTATGAAAAATTATAAATATTTACAAAAAACCGTCAAAAGCATTTCACAAATGTGTGAAGCGTTTTCAATAATAATTTGCATTTTTTTTTAATATCATATTTTATTGAATAAAAACATTGTTCTTCAAGCACAGTATAGAAAAGCGACTTTTGAAATTCCAATTTCACAAGTAAAAACTTTTTAGTGATGTTTTCAGTTAAAAAAATGCCGGTGGGTTTTTTTTTATTTTTTTTTCTTAGCCTCTCGAATACTTTTCTCAAAAAAAGAACATGTTAGTTATTTTAATTTTAAATAAATAAAGAAAATAAAACTTTTAGAGGAAATAATTAATTTTGTCGCTATATAAGAATCATTGAAGTCTTTGGCATTTAAACATTTGGCTTTACATATTTTATCAATCATATTTACCAAAATGTTTTTACTCAGATATTGGGATTTGACCTAATGAAATTATACACATATTAGCGAGAAGCGTTTACCATCTAAATATACATAAAATATTTATTTTTATATTAATATCTGAATATAATATCTATGCCTACAGCTAATACGATTTTTGACATTTTTTACATCTTCAGTTAATATTTTTCGATGACTTCTGTTTGAATACACGTTTACATTTCTAAATGATAATAAAGTTTGATAGTTCATAAACCTAAGCCAATTTTGATAAAACTATAAATGATCTGTCTAATAACATTTTTTCCAATCTATAGTCAAATCGTATAAAAAAATTAACATTAAAAAATAGATAAAAGCATTGCGAAGTATTGAGCGGATTTGAGCGAAAATAAAATTAGTTTAAATCTTATTTAATATTAATCTGAATTAATTTTAAGATAAACTATTTTCAGAAATGGGTAACAATTGTTATTTATTCAACTATTTATTTTATTAGCAACAACTATTCTTAATGGTATAATATTATGAAAAAAATAATAAAAGATTTCATAAAATAAAATACCACCCCCATAACTTAAAATAAGAATAAAAGTTTAAAATGGAATGTGCTAGTAAAAATATTAAATTAATAATAAAGAAAAGCTCACAAATATAATGTGAACGAAAATAACATAGCCAAAATAGTCAGGTGATTAAAATTGTAAAAATATAAAAATTGTGATTCTGTTTGTGATTCAGAAATTGTGGACACCCTATTATCTAGGATAGTAACATTTTCACTGTATATTAATATGACCACAGAGTAAGACTAGAGAAGGCATGATATAATCAACTTTTTAGAAATAGTATTTTTGGGATAAGCCCTTTAGTATACAACAAGATACCCCAGAGTATAATAAAATTGAGTACAAATCAATTCAAGAAGAAACTTAAGGATTTATTGACTGCTAAATGCTATTATAAAATAAATGACTTCCTGTGTGATAAGCTTTGACATGAATATTAAGATTTATTGACTGCTAAATGCTATTATGTAATAATGTGCAAATGACTCTATTTGTTCCACTGACATTATTTTAATAATTTTTCCTCATCACAATTTTAATTTGATTTGATACCAAACATGTATTTATAAATGTCTATGATTGTAATGAACTAATGTAATTAATTAATGAGCAAATCACTTTTTGCACACCCTCTCGTAGGGTAGAAACATGTTGAGATAACTTACCTAAGATAAGACCTATAAAAGTACACATGTTTAGCAAATAAATGAATCTTCTCCATCGTGTACAAAATTCGAATATTTCGCTCGATTTGTTTCCATTATTGTTGATTTTCTAAAACGGCTCAGACGATTTCTTTAAAATTTAAATGGAACAACCTCGGAAAATATACCCTTTTGAACTAAAAAAGATTTTTTCGATTCGGTTTACAATTGGCGAAATTATCGATGAACATACACAAAAAAATACATATAGGTACAGACGAACATAGAATCTACTCATTTTTGGGAATCGGTCAAATATTAGCTCCGTTCGAAAACAAGTAGCATCACCTATTGTTATTTATAGGACTATTTATAAAAGAATCAACAAATTGGCTCACCTACAAAAAAGTTCTGGCAACACACAAAACGTGTAATTATTTAATTTATTTTTTAATAAAGGTGTGGTTTCAACAATTTTCTATTAATTAATCTACAGTATGAAAATCCATTTCATTTAATAGGAAAAAAAAACGCAATGGCCACTCTGTTCTTACTCTGTGTATAACACTTTAGGGTTAAATCATTCAGGCAAGTTTTATTAACCTAACGATTAAAAATTCTACATTAATTTTAATGTAGAATTATAATTAATTTTCTGCGGACAGTTAAGGCTTGAGTAGGTACTGTAAATACTTTTCACAGACTTTTTTTCATCTAATTTTATTTTTAAAACTAAGTTTATTTTTGTGGAATTTGTTTTACTTCATTGTATTTAGTGTGATGTGCGATTTATTAAGACTATTTTATTTCATAATTAGGTTGAATCAAAGCGAAATCATTGGCTTGATACGATATTTTTCTGTAGTATTTTCAGCTCAACGCCCTTACCTCTTTACACACTAGCCCCCCAAATCCTAACAAATTTCCTCCCTCTTTCTGCCCACTCTTCCCCCTCTTTACTTCCCCACTTTTATTTCTCTCTTTCCCATTATAATAATTCTTATTTACCTCTCTAGCTCGTATCCCCCCCATCTACCTCTCCCTTACCCCCACTTTGCCCAATTAAAAGCGCCCATGCATATTCAACAATCCCTTTAAATTACATTGCCCTACATCCTCAGTTCCCTCCCACCCTAAACCTTACTTCCCCTCTGCCCCATATTATTTTCCCCTTGACCCGAACCACTTCCCCACTGCTCTCACCTCACTACCTCACTTCCCCACCTCACTTCTCCACTGCACTACATCACTTCTCCACTACCCTACCCCACTTCCCCACTGCCCTACTACCTCACTTCCCCACAGCTCCACCTCACTTCCCCACTGCCCCCCCACCACCTACTCGGCCTCAACCCTCAAGTATTCTACCTTGGTGATCTTCTTGGGGTCGGTGGTGCCGGTCTCGAGAACCTCCACCTTTTGGTACACGTTGGGTGAGTTGAGCCAGCGTGTGCGCTCGCCGGTCTTGCCTTGCCCCTTCTTCCAATACCTACAAAAGATACAACAGAATATTTTCAATAAATAAATAAATAAAATAAATATTTTGGGGACATCTTACACACGGCCTCTGACCCCAAACTAAGCATAGCTTGTGATATGGCTGCCAGAGACTGATATACTACATATACTTATTTTTAAATACATACTTATATAAATAGTAACTAAATAACACCCAGACACAGAGCAAACACTTATGTTCATCACATAAATATTTGCCCTGGGTGGGGATCGAACCCACGCCTCTCTGACCCAGAAGTTAGGATCACTAACCACTGAGCCACCGAGGCAGTCACACTATTCACAGTCAATTGATTTCACACTAGTAAAAAAATACAACATAAAAACAATCACCCTCACTACATAGTACAAAATAAAGTCGCTTTCCAATAGAGGTATGCTTTTATCTTTAAAACTAGGCAACGGATTTTGATGCGGATTTTAATAGATAGAGTGATTCAAGAGGAAGGTTTATAAATAAATAATAATAAATAAATATATCTTTATTGTACACCAAAATTACAGTAATGTAGGTACAACAGAAACTACACAAAAAAAAAAGTTGTACAAGGGTGGCCTTATCGCCTTATTTATATGTATAATACACCTGTGCGAAGCCGGGGCGGGTCGCTAGTATAATATAAGTTTAGTACACGCCGGATCAAACGTCTCGACGGGTGTGAAGTTAGCTTCAAGCTGCGCGAAACCCGATCCTCGCACAGCTGTTAAGTGAGCTTCAGTTCAAATTGGGTTTTGCGCAGTTAGTATAGGCCGCGCCACACAAGTTGGCGGATTTGGAGTTGGCTACAAGCTGCGCAATATCCATCAACGCGCGGCTTTATGTCAGCTTCAGTCAGGATTGGATATTGCGCAGCTTGTAGCTAACTTCACATCCGCTAAGAAGTTTAATTTGGCCAATACACTCGGCCTAACTCGGACTGCCTCGGTGGCTCAGTGGGGAGTGCCACAAGGTAGCATACTGGGTCCACTTTTATTTTTGGTTTATATTAATGACCTCCCCAGCGCCACAAATCACCCAATGGTTATGTTTGCTGACGACTGCACCGTAATTTTTGCAGATGACAAAAGTGGTGAACACGAACATGACATTAATAGTACTTTAGAATCTATAATTGACTGGCTTCAAAGCAATAATCTTAAAATAAATCTGGACAAAACACACACTATGACATTTAAAAACAATAATACTAATTTTGACATTTTAAACATACATTATTACGGCAAACATATCAATGAAGTCGAAACGACAAAATTTTTAGGAATTCACATTGACTCAAATCTATCTTGGAGGTCACATGTAGCTCATGTGTGCTCTAAGCTCAACCAATTTTCATACGCGCTGTATATGTTACGTAAAGTGGCCAACGAAAACACTTTATTAAGCGCCTATCACGCTTATGTAGGATCAACACTAAAATATGGTGTTTTAGCCTGGGCCAACTCCGGGGAAAAGTTATCAGCTCTAATAGCTCAAAAGAAATGCATTAGAGCAATATGTGGGTTGAAGCAAAGAGATTCCTGTAAGCCCTTTTTTCGGAAATTAAAACTACTGACACTTCCTTCGATATACATTTACGAATCAGCCGTACTAGTCAAGAATAACCTAGATAAGTATGAAAAGTTAACGAGTAAACGACACAAAGATAAACTGCGTGAGCCATACCGTAGGACAGCTCTTTATAATAACAGCACGTTTATGATGAGGTTGACTATTTACAATAAACTGCGAAAGTTGTGAAAGATACTGATAATGTTGACATTTTTAAATTTAGACTAAAGAAATTACTAATAGACAAGACATATTATTCTATAAATGAATTCTTAAATGACAAATCTTTGTGCAAATATAATGTTTAATGTACTTATAAATTCAATAATAATGATTTTGCATGCCATGATGCTAGAGCATGGTGCACATAATTATGTAACAAATTTAACACCTACATTTTACCCATGTCTCCGCAAAATAAATATTTTGACTTTGACTTTGACTTTGACTCTTCTTCGAGCACATACACACAGTGCCACAGTTTCTAAGTGAAAGCAGTAAAAAAATGTCCGAGCGCCGTCATACATACAGACTTAGATATTTACATTAAATAATTCACAATGGCTCGAATCTCGACGTTATGTCACCTAATTAGTGCTTGTAACCGAGCACTTTGGCATCGCGCGGCGTTGTAGTCGGCTTGCGATCGCCTTACGACTAACTAAAAAGCCTGCCCACTACGTAGCTTGGGCAGAGTTTTGACTCTGACACTTTTTTTGCACGATTGTGACTCTTTAGATATTTGCTCGAAACCATCTTGCTGTGATTTTTAGAGTTCCGTACCCAAAGGGTAAAAACGGGACCCTATTGCTAAGACTCCGCTGTCCGTCCGTCTGTATGTCACCGGGCTGTATCTCATGAACCGTGATAGCTAGACAGCTGAAAATTTAACAGATGATGTATTTCTGTTGCCGCTATAACAACAGAATAAAATAATTTAAAAATTATTGAATTTTTTGCTGTTTTTTGCTCGATATTAATAACGGCAACCGGTAGACGCTTGAAATGATGCTAAAGAGGTTCCCATAGGGTACCTACGGAACCCTTCGTGCGCGAGTCCAACTCGCACTTGGCCAACTAATTTCTTTCGGGCAATTTCAACATCTTTCATGATTGTAAACCTTACCCTTGCTTGTAGAGCTCCTCTTCCTCTAGCAGATATCCGAGAGAAGACACCGCCGGTGGCACTTCCACGTCGTTCTTCGGACGTGGCACGTCGTTCTACAAATACAAAGGTATATTCTCAATCATTTATTTTAACATTCATTTTACACTTGGAGGATTTGCCTACTGGAGAAGAATTCAGCCTCTGTCGTGGTATAAGAAAAATGTAAAGGCCGCGCCACACAACTTGGAGGATGTGAAGTTAGCTACAACCTGCGCAATAATAGCCAATCAACATGTAGCTTTATGTGAGCTTCAGTCAGGATTGGATATTGCGCAGCTTGTAGCTAACTTCACATCCGCCGACTTGTGTGACGCGGCCTATTGTTTTATCATGGAATCCCATCACTTCACTACATAGTAAAAAACAAAGTCGCTTCCCGCTGTCTGTCCCCATGTATGCTTATATCTTTAAAACTACGCAACGGATTTTGATGCGGTTTTTATTTAATAATTTGAGTAATTCAAGAGGAAGGTTTATATCATCAGTAGAAAGGAGAAACCCTTAAAGCGACATTTTTTAAACTGTACAGAAGAACTGATTAATGTTTTTATTTTACGAAAAAAAAAAACATAACAAATTTAAATTTTAAGTAAGAGCGACATGAAAAAAAAATAGTTTCTTCATTTTTTATTTACTTTCTACCATTAAAGTTGGAGAAATATGTTACCACAATAAAAAGATTAATGTGTCGCTTAATTATTTTATAGTAAGTACAGCAGCAGGAAAAACACTTTAAATCCAACTTCATTATTTTGATAAATGCAAGAAAAAACACATTAAGCGATAAGATATACATGTTATTACTAACCATGGGCTGGAATCTTAAAAGAAAAAAAATTGCCCTTATTTTCCACCATAGACAAATGGTAATTTTCATTTTGACTTTCCCAATTACATTCTATATGCCCATTCAAGGCTGCTCGAGTTGCAAAATGTCAAAGTCAATCAATCTTTTCCATTACAATTTTCAGCAGTTTATGTGCTATCTTTTTTAATGTTTTATTAAAGTTATTGTGTTAGTTATGTGAAGTGTTCGTGCTTATCGTCCACTGTACTGTTACAAAACCACACATTCATTGTGTTTTATGCGTTGGTGTTCATACATTGGTCTTTAAGTGTATTTTTGCATCCTGTAAAATATTGTGTCGTATGCCGAACTACAACTGCAGGCGAAGGAAAATTAGGATACAACGTATTCTGAAATAGTTAAATAGGACTCAAGTGGGTGTCTAATATCAATAATAACTGTGCAAAACTAAAAAACTTTATCTTAAGAAAGTTAACCTAAAAATGTGAATGATGAATAAACATGAAGTAGCACAATATTTAGTCTTGTTTATTAACTTCCTATAGGTACATAGGTTTTA
Organism: Hypomecis atomaria; assembly: GCA_964007245.1. Lineage (NCBI taxonomy): Eukaryota > Metazoa > Arthropoda > Insecta > Lepidoptera > Geometridae > Hypomecis > Hypomecis atomaria. The sequence continues at coordinate 10,659,529 of OZ023310.1, forward strand.
AAAATGGTAAAATAATAATTATATTTTAATTGGAGAATTGAATATTATGCATACAGGAATTAATAAATATTTATGAAGCCAAAAAAAGTACTGTCGCCATTTCGGTCGCCATGTTTTAAAAAGTAAATAAATGTCAAACTCAAAATTACCAGTCCGCTATTGGTTGTTCGTAGTTTCCTGTCTGATACGTAGTATCTATAGTAGTCTGTGTTACTAAACAAACTAACTTAGCAAAATGAAATGAACCGTCGTCTCGGGAATATAAGTGTGTGTTTACTTTCACCGACACCACCGTTTTTTACGACGATTGCCAAAATAACCGAAATCCATAGTATCTTATAATAATCTTGCAGAAAAAAACACATCAAGTAACAATTTAACTACAGATAAGGTACTTCAAGCGACAAATGAACCAAAATTGAGATAATTCTTTGTCACTACATTTACGAGTCACCACCCTTCATTGGTAGGCCTACGTCCTGCAGTGGACTATAAAAAAAGCTGATACAGTACATTTACGAGTAACGTATGAAAAAATTAAAGCGACACCGAAATGGTCAGATCGCCATGAAACTAAGACCAATGGACGTGAAAAAATTTCCTGATTACAAATATGTATGTAACTCATTTTCGACCAAAGTGTCGCTTCAAGTGTTTTTAGGTTTCCGTACCCAAAGGGAAAAACGGGACCCTATTACTAAGACTTCGATGTCCGTCTGTCTGTCTGTCTGTCCGTCTGTCACCGGGCTGTATCTCATGAACCATGATAGCTAGACAGCTGAAATTTTCACAGATGATGTATTTCTGTTGCCGCTATAACAACTAAAAAGAGAATAAAATAAATATTTAAGGGGCCCGCTCCCATACAACAACCTGATTTTTTAGACGTTTTTCTCTATATATTAATAATGGTAACAGGTAGATGCTTGAAATTTTCACAGAATATTTAGTTTTATATTTACTTCAATAATAAATACTAAAATTAAAATAAAATAAATATTTAAGGGGGGCTCCCATACAGTACGAAACCCTCCGTGCGCGAGTCCGACTCGTGCTTGGCCGATTATTCTTTTCCACCGACGATATGTATAACACACCCGTGCGAAGCCGGGGCGGGTCGCTAGTTAAAAATGAATACCTTGATGAGCGGATGACGGTAGATGTATCCAGTGCGGAAGCCAGCGTTGTCGAGCATGCGCATCAGAGCCTCGAACTCCTCGCCGCCCACGCGCCACTTGGTCGCGTCCGCCGGCGCCTTGTTGCTCGCGTCATACATCTGTGGAACAAACTAGCTGATTACAATGTTTGCAAACACCCGGTTACAAGTTCTGACATAATAAATTAATAGTTTAAAAAACACTGGAAAAACACGCTTGGTCCATTACGTGGCCTTTCTCACAAATGCAAACACGACTATGATACGATATTCCTTCATGGAATGCCAGTGCCTATCTTCCGGCTTCATCATGAGACTTTTAACCTAATCGTGGTCAAAGTTCTTTACAAGACTTTTCTTAGAAATCCAATACAGCTATGATACGATTTTCCGTCATGAAGTTCCAGTTCATATCTTCCGGCTCCATCATCAGATCAGCTCGACAGTACCATATTATTGTATTGTCATCAGAACTACATACAGCTGCTAATTTTCATTACGCTACGACCCTTGGAAGATGGTTAAATTAGTTACCTTGGATTCCATTATATGTTAGTTACATACAGGTCGACCTAATATAAGTATTAAATAGGAGGACGCGCGTAGTATACGCGATTTTTGATACCAATAATATACCGATTTCGCATTTTTAGGGTTCCGTACCCAAAGGGTAAAAACGGGACCTTATTACTAAGACTCCGCTATCCGTCCGTCTGTCGGTCACGAAGCTGTATCTCATGAACGGTGATAGTCAGAAAGTTGAATGATGATGTATTTCTGTTGTCGCTATAGGTAACAACAAAAATACTTTTTTTTTTTTTTTTTTATTCTATCTAGGTTTGCGTTTGACTACATACTGCCTGATGTTGAGCAGATATGCTGTCTAGGATGTAGCACGCTTACCTAGAAGATACCTATTTACTCGGGATTTGAAGACACCCACGTCGTACTTTAGCGGGAAGACAGACCCAGGCAAAGCGTTCCACATTCTGGCTGTTCGTATGAGAAATGAGGACTCGAAACGCTTGGTTCTAACGCGCGGAATGTCCACCATAAAAGGGTGGCGCTTTGAGGTGACTAAAAATAAATAAAAATAAAAATTGAAGGGGGTCTCCCATACAACAAGTCTGAATTTTTAGCCGTTATTTGCTCGATATTAATAACGGTGACAGGTAGATGCTTGCAATATTCACAGAAAATATATGTAGTTCAATATTCACATAAAAAATAATAATTAAAATAAAAAATAATAATAGAGAATAGAAAAAGCCGCTGTGGTCTAGTGGTTGTAACGCTGGCCTGTCATTCTTGAGGTCGTAGGTTCAATCCCGGTCCCGTACCAATCAGTTTCTTCGGAATTTATGTACGGAATTTCACACCACTGGCTTTTCGGTGAAGGAAAACATCGTGAGGCAACCTGCAAACGTCCGTAGAAGAAATTCGATGGCGTATGTGAATCCACCAACCCGCACTGGGCCAGCGTGGTGGATATGGCCCAATCACCCTTCGTGGGTAGGCCTACGTCCTGCAGTGGACTATTAAAAAGGCTGGTACAGTACAGTACAAATAATAGAGGGGGGCTCCCATACAAGAAACATGATTTTTTGTTGATCATCAACCGTAGTGGTGAACACACGTGTCACATCACCCCCACCACAACATAGCTACACCTGACTCCTCTCATACGAGCCTCAGTCGATCATCAACCGTGGCGGCGAACAGACGTACCTGACGCCTGGTCTCCTCGGGTATGAGCGAGAGATGCTCGACCGGCACGCTGGCCAGCCTCAGTTGCACGTCGGCGGCGGCGGTGAGCAGACGTGCGCGGTGGAAGGCCTCCTCCAAGGTCGCGCCGCAGCAGAGAGCGCCGGCGTTTGACAGGATCAGCACCTTGGAGTGAGGGCCGAGAGCGCGGACCAACTTGTCCTTCTCTTCGTTGTCGAGGATACCTGCCGATAATTATGTAATCATGAAATACAATTGTAAGGATCGCATTTAAGTAATAAGACCTTAGTTACATAATAACACCGCGTAATCTTATCCTGCAATGATTCTTTAATGTTTAGTATGAATGTTGGTACGCACGATAAGCATGAACGAATTGTGAGACAGTGACGGATGTACGTAATGACATGTAAGAGTGAAAGAGAGAAATATTGTGATGCGTGAATGAGATAGTAATAGTAAGTAATATAGGAATAATGTAGTAGGATAGAAGGAGAAAATAAACAATTGTATTGGAAGACGTCGCCTTTTTAATACTTTACACAATTTTTATGCTCTTATGACCGCGTGTAGTCCGCATTACTCCGCATCATACAACTTTGCGGGCAGTGATGTTAGCTAGCCTACAAACTGAGGATAACTCAATCCTGACTAAATACTGACTTCAGCCTGCACGAGGATTGGGTTTTCCGTAGGTTGTAGCTAACTTCTCAGCGGCCACCAGTAGTGTGCAAGCCTTACTGTTTACCAGATTTAACAGCAATCTTTTCTAGCAAAATTTTAGAGCAATTTGAGACTATTTAATTAAATTCCTAATTAGAAACAACTTGGGACCAAAACAAGGATTCCTAACACCCAGTTTGGCAACTAGAGCCACACAAAACTAGTTGTACTTTTACAAGCATTTTGAATTCTTATTATTTTAGAGTGCCCAGCTCAGTGCTGCGTAGTTTGACGATCTGCCATCGACTGACCTCACGCAGAAATCAACCTTAGGATGGGGCAGCAAGGTCGACAACTCACCGAGAGGCACCTGGTGGATGGTATACTCCCCCAAGGCCGCGGCCTCCTGGCACAGCGGCAGTAGACCGTGCTGCATGCAGGAGACGGCCAGGGCTGACGCGGAGCGCACGTGGAGCACGCAGCGGATGTCGGGACGGGCCGCGTGCACCGCCGCGTGGAGGGAGAATCCTGGAAGACAATAACAATATATTAAATACTTTGATAAATCTCTGCCGCATGCCGGACGACCGCCGGACAAAGGTCACTACTGACTGGATTCCAAACGACCTTTGGGTCGACCCAGACGCAGGTGGCGCGACGAACTGAGCTCGCACGACAAACACTGGGCCACCAACGCAGTAGATCGCGCAGTCTGGAAGGAAGGGAGGGAGGCCTTTGCCCAGCTGTGGGACAATACAGGCTCAAAATAAATAATAATAATAATTAATAAATCTTAGACCATACATTTAAATACAGACGTTAAACTTGCTGCATCCATTATTTTAGAAATTTTGAGTTCCTTAGTTTTAGAGATACATTCCCGTTTTGACATCGATGATAGAGTGTTTTGCTTTTGTAATATTCTAATGTTTACTGTATTTAATAAATTGACATGACACTACGTTCTACTCCTTCAGTTCTACTTTAAATCTAGCATTGGTCTACTCCACCGGCATACTGTCTCCAGTAGACCGCCAAAAGACCGCACAGTTCTCACCTTCAACATTGATGGGGAAGTTGGTGGTGCCCTGGTCCTGCACGACTCCCTGCATGTCGACCTTGACGAGAGAAGACGCGGTGACCTCGTGCGGGAGTAGACCGCGTGGCGTGGTCAGCACCTGTTCTACCGCGGTGTTGAGGCGCGCCGTGATCTGGCCGTTCACGCCAGCTGGAAAATAAACAACGGAGAATTGCATTTACACGAACAAATCTAGAAACTTCATTGCTCACCCCAGAAGACTTGAAAGACAATTAAATCCTTCGAGCAAATATCTACAGAGCCACAGTCCCTAAAGTGAAAGTAGTAAAAAATGACTGAGCGCCGTCATACATACCGACTTAGATATTTACATTAAATAATTCACAATGACCCGTATTCTCGAATCTCGACGTTATGTCACCTAATTAGTGCTTGTAACCGAGCACTTTGACATCGCGCAGCATTATATTCGCCTTGCAATCGCCTCACGACTAACTAAAAAGCCTGCCCACTACGTACCTTGGGCAGGGTTTTGGCTCGGACACTTTTTTTGCAAGATTGTGACTCTACAGATATTAGCTCGAAGATTAAATCACATTAATTTTTGTGGACCTTAGTCAAAGTTGTGAATGAAATCGAGTGCAAAACTGGCTCAAACTCGCTCAGCCCCCGTATTGTGTACGTGTTCTGACATTCTCTCTGAGAGGAATGGCGTACCACTAAATCAGCCCTCTGCCCCGATGTGCGACGTAGACACTTAGGATAAGAAGAGTTCTGACATTCGGCTTCGCTTTTTCTCCTGCTCGCGCCAGTTACAAGCCACGAGAACGAGCGGGAAAATAAGCGAAGCGGAACGACAGAACGCGTACACAATACGGGCCCAAGATAGAGAAGTATGGCGGTATTATTATGCGTATATGCCAGACAGAGGCCAATGTGTCTTGGCCTAATGCATAATGTTACTGGGTCCTGTGATACCTTTTTTTTACGAGGGGGAAATCTTCGAAAGATGCCTGACTGCTATAGGGTGCAGTTGGGTTATGTGGGATTGTACCCACTAAAACTCCCTCGGTGGCCAGCCTTTATGCCTTCTTGGGATCTCCGGGATCTCCAAAAGGAACGCACCAGTGCTCCCAGTACTTTCTGTGACTACTCGCTTGGTAGTAGAACCAGGCTTGTGCGGTCCTCTACGACAGCGTTGCCACACACGCTGTCGTACTCCCCGGGCCCGTTTGAGTGGATGGCCAGAGCCTCAACTCTGACCGCCCACGAGCCCAGGGATCTCCATTTAGTAGGCTCTTATTACAGGCAGGGGATACCGATGCCGCATTCTAGTGCACCGGCATCAGGGCAAGGGTCCTATGATACCTACTAGGTCGTTGCGCTAACAAAAAGACAGATGAGTACATCATTATCACTCACTCTGAGTCCAGCCAAAGAGATCCACAAGTCGGTAGACGGCAGCCAGTTTGCAGCGCAGGATCTTCTCGCCCTTCTCGTAGCCGACGCCCTCGATGCCGCGGATGTCGTTGATTGGAAGCACGCACGCCGGACCCTGGAATATTAAACGGCAATGGTCAAAGAGGTGTTAAAACATTAAAATAATGGGCTGTCCAATATCCAACGGCAAACTGTCTCCAGTAGACCGCCAAAAGACTGCACAGCTCTCACCTTCGACATTGACGGGAAAGTTGGTGGTGCCCTGATCCTGCACGACTCCCTGCATGTCGACCTTGACGAGAGAAGATGCGGTGACCTAGTGCAGGAGTAGACCGCGCGGCGTGGTCAGCACCTGTTTTACTGCGGTGTTGAGGTGCGCCGTGATTTGGCCCCTCACCCTACTGCTCTTACTAGCTCCTACCCTTGTCTACTTTAATGGTCCATCCCCAAGCAAGTGTATTGTCCCTAAGATAATAAACAGTGTATACCTACACACAACGAGTATATGGCACATACGCTGTTTTCATAAGGGCTACATCGAATGCGCTGTAGCAGCGCGGCAGCGGCGCGTCTCCTCCGTCGTGTATATGCTGGGCCAAGACCCGCTCCAACTCCTCTCGGAAAAGTTTCGACAACGTTCGAAGGTTCCAGAAGGTTCTATATTTTGTGGAACGTTCCAGAAGGTTCCATATCCTGTAGAAGCCTTACCCTGAGCGCTCCGCTGTGCAGTCTCCCACCGACCATCTCCCGAATGCGCTGCAGCAGCGGCGCGTCTCCTCCCTCGTGTATCTGCTGGTCCAGGACGCGCTCCAACTCCTCGCGGAACAGCTTCGATGACATGAGCGCTTCGACGCGCTTGCGCCGCTCCATTTCGCGGACATCCTGCAATGAGACAAATGGAGAAATTAAAATTTAGAAAACCCCCAATCATATGCATATACTAAGATCGTGTAGGTCGGGTGGCCAGCCCTGGCGTTGGAGTTTTTAAGCCGCCTGAAGGCCTCTGACATGACTAAGCTGTTACAACAACCGGGACCTACAATTAGACGAGTCATCCGAGCCACGTAATTACCACCCGCGATCACCGATCCATTAACTGACAGCGCCAAACGTTCCTAAACTTCGGTTAACGCTGACAAACACTAGTCAAACTACCATAGGCATGGTATAATCAGCGACACGCAAGTCGGATTCGGATGAGAAGTTAGCCGCAGATGACACTTCCCCGTGATTCGCTAATTATTGTGCATGTGTGCACAATGCCGACGCAGCGTGGCGTAGTGGTGAGCACGAGAGGAGCGCGCGGGAGGCATGAGTTAGGCGGGCGGGTGTGTCCCGGCGCTAGTCTCTGGCTCCCGCGCATATCTATATTTTGCCTTTTGCGCAGCGTTCTGAGCCTAACTTCCCATCCGCCGACTTGTGTGGCGCTGACTATATCATGGTATTTTCCAACTGGTTTGGAGAACTACTAGTTAGAAAGAGAGGGAATGTACTTACAGCGTCTATGTCGGCGGGGCGTTGCTTTAGTCTCTCTTCTTCTTCTTCAGTGAGGGTGGCGTTGCCGTTCGGCAGGATTTCGGTGTCTGTATCGGCCATCGTGCCTCTTGCTCACTCTGTTCTGAAAAGAAAGAGAGGAAAATCTTAATATAACTATATCACTGTACCAGCCTTTTAAATAGTCTACTGCTGGACGTAGACCTACCCACGAAAGGTAGAGGTGAGGATTATCTTGACATAAAATAATTATGTTAGTTTGTCAGGCACGTCACCGGTGAAATCGAAGGCAACATTTATGTCAACAGCGTGACGAAGAACGCAAAAAAAAAAAAAAAAAACATTTTTTTTTATCGCTAAATTATTCGCAATTGTACAAAATTAGTCCTTGTCATATCACTACGCAGTATAAAACAAAATCTCTTCCCTATCTGTCTGTCCCTAATCCCTATGTATGCTTATACGAGTATGTTTGAAACTACGCAACGGATTTTGATGCGGTTTTTTAACAGATAGAGTGGATTCAATAGGAAGGTTTATATGTACAATACACCTGTGCGAAGCCGGGGCGGGTGGCTAGTAACAAATACGACACAAATTAGTCTGAAATTTCATATCAAAATCATCACTTACAAAACAAACAACAAACCAATCTAAAACAATTGTTTGCACATTTTGCAATTACGAAAATCAAGGCGGATTCTCACGATACATTTCGCAAGGTACCTACCTACGAGCAGATGTCGCAGATTTTGAAAGTACAGATGCACAACTCCTAGAACGAAATTGAATCAGCCGAAGATGATTTTATCATTTTTCAGCAAAAATAGCACAACTGAATTCAATCGTTGCAATCTACGTAGAAAAATCGAATAATTCGCTCGAATGGATTTTTTTGAAGAAAAAAATTTATATTTGTGCTATTTTTAGGTTATTGTTGAATTTTCAAAAACGATATAGCCGCTTTCGATAAAATTGAATGGGACCACCTCTAAAGTATGATCTACGAAACGAAAAAAGAATCATAAAAATCGGTTCATAATTGTCAAAGTCGCGTCACATCCGTACATAATATAACACAGTCGAATTGAGAACCTCATTTTTTGAAGTCGGTTAAAAACTTGTAGTTTTCAATTGTTTTATGGCCAAAAGAAAACTAGATCCTTCGAATCATAATCTAGAAATAATAAAAAAAGTAAGTTAGCATTTGCAATTCATTTGATTATACAAAGTTGCGGCTCTGTTGATAAAGATGTCGTACCAATCAATGTACACGAGTGTGAATGGTTACAGCGGTACGGGACGACCGAAATATGTATGGGAAAACCGCATAAAAAGCAAAAGACAAGACAAGAGGTGACAAGAATAAGTGTCGGGACTCGCGTATGGCGAATGACAGAGTTGAATGTAAGGGGAGTAGACTACGTGATAATCATGAAAATTTTCGCAATGTCACATCTGTACAAAATAATATAAAAAGGTAGATGGAGTCCCAACTTCCATATTCTTTTTACCCTTATATTAAATTTCAATAAAAAAAAATGTCTATAGAATATGGAAGTTGGGACTCTACATTCATATTATTCTGTACAGATGTAACATTGCGAAAATTCTCGTGATACGTCAGTTACGATTGGTAATTACGTTTATTCAACTTTCGCATTTGTCAATGAACTTTTGACCTTGGACTTTTTTTTTTGCAATAAGATATGACACAAACACATCATCTTTGGGGGGTTATACCTCTCACTCACATTACTTGTCTGGATAGAAATAGAGCATAAGTTCGTAAAATTTTAGTAGCTGATATAAGCTGCAGTTACTTTAAAGTCTAAAGAAGAAAGAAAAAATGTCTAAAGTTTAGACATTCTTTTTTTATATTATGCTATTAATTTATAAAGTATCTATAATGAACGTGAACTTAGTCTTAGTTATTTTTAATTAACGTTAATTACATTGAATTAGTTAACGTTTTGTGCTGTCTTCTGTCTTTGTGAAATCTTCATTTTTGTGGTGGCAATACCACCATCCTTCAGCCCCCTCAAGCTTAGGACAAGACATAGGCCTACCCAATGGATTTCCAATAACGGTTAGAAGTGGCTTGCATCTAGCTTGTTCCTGCAGTGTCAATAGTGTTGGTGGAATGTTGTTTGTGAACCTCTTTGACAAAAAACTTTAACTGAATGGTGGACGCGTAACGGCAAACGAAGCGCTTGGGGCGTCCACCAGCACCGGTAGCACGACAAAGGGAGAAAACCATTTCATCCACTTTTAATGTCAGTTGTCATTGTCAATCCATACTTTATTTCTTCTTCGATGGGATATAATGGTGGAAAGACAATTTGTCCCTTTGCCGTGCTTCCCGTGCTCATGAGTGGCGTATAACAAGAGAATAGGCGTCTTTTCTTCAGTGGGCGATTACAAGCTGAAAATTATGATGATGATGACTCATACCAAATAAAAAAATCTAGTCGTGAACAGACAATCGAGGCCGGTTTTTTGACCGACGATACTGAGGAGGTACTTAAATCGACGCGTATAACTTTTTACATAGTCGTCCGATTTCGATAATTCTTTTTTTATTGGAAAGAGTATACTTTGAAGTTGGTCCCATTTAAATTTTATCGAAATCGGCTGAGCCGTTTTTGATAATATCAACAATAATGTGAAAAATGCTACATCGATCGGTGCGAAATATTCGCGAATTATGTACACGGTTGCAGTCGGTCATGCCATTTTTTTGCAAAAATATACTAGATATACATATACTAGATATACATATAGTTCGACCAGTTCGACTGACAAACCTAGGCGTAGTTTCGTTGTGTGTGTATTTGTGTCTGTACACGGCGAGGTGTAGTTTTGCCATCATCACTTGTATGTTCACAACATTCTGTCTTTATTTAGTCTGAGGATGATGATGAAACCTCTTGGGTGGACGTCTTACGCTGCGGTTGCCGGTGCATCGTACCGAATGTATTGTACAATTTCCCATAATAAAGTGCGTCGACCCCGATCGTAATCGCACTCAATACACATCACACATTCACGCCAGGCTTTATGAGTTATTCGACGCGCGTCTCCGTATTACGAAACGGATCCATATTGATTCGTGGAACTCTTAAGTTGGTAACGCTTAGTTGTAAATGTCACCCGCGGTCACCCATCCGAAGACTGAACTTGCCGTACGTTGCTTAACTTCGGTTTACGCCGAATCACACAAGTCGGCGGACGTGAAGTTAGCTACAAGCTGCGCAATATCCAACCCTGACTGAAGCTCACATAAAGCTGCGCGTTGATTGGGTTACGCGCAGCTTGTAGCTAAGTTCACATCCGCCGACTTGTATGATTCGGCCTCTACCTAGGCCAGATGGCAGCGGTAGCAACTAGAAGTGGCAGTGAGCAGTGCACGTAGCACCCGGCACTGCTGGCTGATGGGGTCTTTAAGTTCTCGAACTGTGAATTTATCGGCAAGCGTGACGTAGGTCGTCTTCATACGACATGGACAGATTTGATAAATCGATCGTGTTGCTTTCACACCTCTTTCGACTGGCGATAATTTCGTATAGTCCAGATGGCTAGCCCCTAGTGTCCTGACACTAGGGGCTAGCTTTTAAGCCAACTGAAGTCCTTTGACATCGCTAAACTGTTTTTAACAACTGTGACACACAATGTAGTAGTCGTTAACAGCGGGGACCTGATCCTCTATCGACAAAACATAACGTAACGCGTTAAGTATTACTTATTTTTATTGCCGTGAATTTCGTTTGGGGAAATCAGTATCACTACATAGTATAAAACAAAGTCGCTGCCCGCTGTCTGTCCCCATGTATTCTTATATCTTTAAAACTACACAACGGATTTTGATGCGGTTTTTTTTAATAGATAGAGTGATTCAAGGGGAAGGTTTATATGTATAATACACCTGTGCGAAGCCAGGGCGGGTCGCTAGTGTTTGATAAATGTAAAATGACGTTAAAGTGAATTATAAACCGAGTTTAAGTTATGATATTTGAAAAAGAAATATTTTTCAAACGAATTTATTAGAAACAAAGAGCACGTTAGAGCGCGTTACGCGCTTATTTTCATACAAAATCACCCTCCTGAATGTTATTAGTTTTGCTAAATCTCTTGAAGTAGAAAAAAATAATGTAAAAAGCATAAGTTAAGAAAAAAATACTTTAAAATAACACTGTGCACATGTACGTGGGCGATGGTTCTTTATGATACATAATTACAGCCTTTGGTACCAAACGGAACGTGTTTCAAACGTTTAGGACAGAGCGAGGGCAAAAAACTAATGTTTCGAGTTTGGGTACCTACGTCATGTTAGCCAGTTTGTTTAAAAATCATCATCGTATGAACCGAGTAGTGAGTACGTATCGCTCCCAGTCGTAAATCATCGAGCAAATAGGAGAAACAATCGAGCCGGTGGGCCTACGCCGGTCGACGACCTTTGGACACCATTACTTTTGATTTGGGCTACTTACAGTACCAACTTGTAATACGATAATGAACTTTGTAAACGTGCGTACACAGATACAAGGTAGCTCTGCAAAGTGCAGGATCTTTAGATATATACAGGGTTATTTCCAATCAATTAGCATCCTTTTAGGGGCTTATTCTGTACGTCAAAACTAACAACTTATGTCAAAACTAAAATAATTATTTTTTGCAAAAAATAGCATGACCGACTTCACCCGTGTACAGAATTCGCGTCTATTTCGCACGGATCGATGTAGCATTTTTCACATTATTGTTGATTTATCAAAAATGGCTCAGCCGATTTCGATAAAATTTAAATGGGACCGATTAGTACCTCCTCCGGTGGTTCGTCGGTCAGAAAAAACATTTGTTGCATACATTTAGTCGCGGGTGAACAATTTTTTTCTATGGAATAACAATTTTTATTATTAGAGTTTTTGCAAAAGTCGTACAACAAAATTTGTTGGGTAGTTTTGATGTACAGAATAAGTCCCTAAGAGGATGTTAATTGATAACCAATAACCCTGTATAGGATTATCCAGAACTGATGTACTAAGCGGAAATGAGGTGACTCTTACCATAATTATGAACAACTTTCACTATGGGGTCAATCCGGAATTCCAGAGAAAAAATCAGTTCTTTCAAAATAAATGTCGATTCCGAGTTGCAATTTTGTTTAGAACAGCTGATTTTTTTCTCCGATTCCAGCTTGGACCCATAGCAATAGTTATCCATTATAATGTACCTTGACTGCCTCGGTGGCTCAGTGGTTAGTGACCCTGACTACAGGATCAAAGACGCGTGGATTCGTTTCCCAACCAGGACAAACATTTATGTGATGAACATAGGTGTTTGCTGTGTCTGGGTGTTATTTAGGTATTATCTATGTAAGTATGTATTTAAAAATGTGTACCTCTATTTATGTAGTATATCAGACTAGCAGCCATATGACAAGCTTTGCTTAGTTTGGTGTCAGAGACTGTGTGTAAGATGTCTGTCAAATCACTATCACTACATAGTATAAAACAAAGTCGCTTTCTCTGTCCCTATATCCCTATGTATGCATAAATCTTTAAAACTACGCAACGGATTTTGATGCGGTTTTTTTTTAATAGATAGAGTGATTCAAGAGGAAGGTTTATGTGTTTAATACACCTGCCTGTGCGAAGCCGGGGCGGGTCGCTAGTAAATTATAAATATTAGGGATATTTATAATTTATTTGTGATGTGAATGATATGATACGGTATGGAACACCGATTTTCGCTCGTCGAGGCTGAAGGGTATGTATACAGAACAGATTAAGAACACCTTGACGGGATGTAGGGCACATAGGGCTTCGGTGGCGGCCACGGCCGCACTGCCAAAGCCGTGTTTTATCTATAGGACTATCGGACTCTTCGAGCAAATATCTATAGTCATAATCGTGCAAAAAAGAGTCCGCGCCAAAACCCTGCTCAACCTACGTAGTGGGCAGGCTTTTTAGTTGGTCTTAAGACGATTACAAGCCGACTACAACGCCGCGCGACGCTAACGTGCTCGGTTACAACTTTACAAGCACTAACTAGGTGACCTAACGTTGAGATTCGAGAAAACGGGTCATTGTGAATTATTTAATGTAATATCTAAATCGGTATGTATGACGGCGCTCGGACATTTTTTCCTACTTTCACATAGGGACTGTGGCTCTGTAGATATTTGCTCGAAGATCGGACGGACCCCATTTGGGCGGCAGAACCGACGCAAACCGCGGCAAAATCGACGAAAAGAAAAAAGAACATAGCTATCGCGTGCACTTTGCACGTGCCCTGTGAGCTAGATCGAGGGCGCACGATTTGTAAAATAATTCTATTTTATTAACCGACTTCCAAAAATGAGGAGGTTCTATGTTCGTCTGTATGTTTTTTTTTGTGTATGTTCATCGATATTTTCGCCAATTGTGAACCGAATCGAAAATTATTTTTTTAGTTCAAAAGGGTATACTCCCAAGGTAAATTATATCGAAATTGGCTCAGCCGTTTTTGAAAAATCAACAATAAAGTATTAATTGTTTACATCAATTCGAGCGAACTATTCGAATTTTGTACACGATGATTTCTTCCACATCTACATACATTGAATAATGACAACTCCCAAAAAATCTTAAAACTGACTGTATTTTGTGCTGTATCACCAAAATCATATCACAAAAACCTCAAATTAACTTCGACAAAATACATCATCATCACATCAGCCTGTTCACTGTTGTACATAGGTTACCCCTCTAAATCTCCATTAACACCAGTTAGAAGCGGTTTGCACCTTGTAACAAACATTTTTTACAACAGCTACTCCTTTTTCAAAAGTTGGTTGAAATAATAAATAAATAAACATTCGGGGACATCTTACACACGGTCTCTGACACCAAACTAAGCAAAGCTTGTGATATGGCTGCCAGACACTGATAAACTACATATACATATTTTTAAATCAGCGTCTTTTGTAAGAAAACATTCACATCTGTACAAACCTGAAACGAGTCCCCGCAGAAAATATAAATTTGAACTACAGGAGCCGCGTCTAGAAATGTTCAAAAAAAGTCCTCTGTATACGTCAATTAATATATATAACAATATCCCTAATGATATAAAGAGAGAAACAACATTTAAAAGCTTCCAAAAGAAACTCCGTCATTACCTAGTACAAAAGTGTTATTACAAACTAAACGAATTCTTTGAAGATAAAAATTAGCAACCATTGCAATGTACCTAGCTAGTCTTATTTAAGAATACTTAATTATTTAACTTAGGATTCGCATGATAAGTAAGTATTATTAAGTACCCATTACATTAGATAATAATTATGCTATGCCCTATTAAACAGAGTTCACATGTACACCTCTGAATAGTATGTATTAGATTTAAGTTCTAATTTGTATTTTTCATGTGTATAATAAGCCCGATTACAGAGGCGCCAGCGTAATTATATTTGCTAAATAGCATAGTTCTGTTTCTTTTTCACTTTAGGCATTCGATAGAGAGAACCCTTTTTACGTTGCTATTAAATTTACGCTGGCGCCTCTGTAATCGGGCTTAATGTATGCATAAATAAATAAAGAAATAAATACATACTTATATAGATAGTAATACCTAAATAACAGACACAGAGCAAACACTTATGTTCATCACATAAATACTTGCCCTGGGTGGGGATCGAACCCACGCCTCAGTCAGTAACTACTGAGCCACCGAGGCACTCAAATGACATCCATCAGCCTTAGGACGTCCACTGCTGGACATAGGCCTCCCCTATGGCTCTCCAATAAGTCAAAAGCGGCGTGTTGGGTTGAAATGTCATAGATCAAGAAATACTAATATTTCATTCGACTTCCCATTTGTCTGTCCTTAGTATTTGATTGTCACAAATTACGAGCACTTCAGTCTCGTCTATATTAAGACAGACAGCCAGACAATCATGCTATGAACATGAATCTCAATGGACATGATGACTGGGTAATAAAATCATTATTATAATATGTCCGTGAGTTAGATTATCAAATAAATAATCGGCCAAGTACGAGTCGGACTCGCGCACGGAGGGTTCCGTACTGTATGGGAGCCCCCCTTAAATATTTATTTTATTTTAATGTTATTATTTATTATTGAAGTGAATATACAACTAAATATTCTGTGAAAATTAATATGATAATTTGAGGTGAAAATTTCAAGCATCTACGAGTATCTGTTACCATTATAAATATCTTGCGAAAAACAGCTAATTTTAGCTGTTTTTCGCAGGTTATATGTTTATCAGGTTTGTATGATATGGTTGTATCTTTCCTCTTATTTTAATCCAAAAATATCACTTTTTTTTTCGTATTCCCAGTGAAGCACGGTTCTACCATTGCGGCAGGTCATCAGTCAGGGCGCTTCCTAGTATTGTCAAGTGTAACATGTGGTTATGACATAATATGACAAGTTATATTTAGACGCCTTGTTGATGTGCTATTTTGGTAGCGTTTTTTCATGAAACAGATGTGTTCAAAATTATAACGGATGTCAAAACCATTATGTAAAAGTAATGTAACCCGATGTAACTTGAGAAAGTAAAGTTTCCTACACTATGTAACTTTCTGATTTAGAAGAAGTTCGATCCCACGACACAGGTCGTCCTAGTGTGGGGTTCAGTGTAGCTACAAAGTGACCTAGGCTACTTTTTAACCCCCGACGCAAAAGAGGGGTGTTATAAGTTTGACGTGTCTGTTTGTCTGTGTGTCTGTCTGTCTGTCTGTCTGTGGCATCATAGCGCCCGAATCACTGAACCGATTTCGGTTTAGTTTTTTTTGGATGAAAGGAGACTTAATCGAGAGTGTTCTTAGCTATGTTTTATAAAAATCGATTGAGCCGTTTAAGAGTTATGGTGGGTTAAAGTGGGGATGGAAGAACCAAAATTCTACAAATGTGCCCAAAACGGTTGTCGAGGGTTTTTTAAATTTTTAATTTAAGTTTTTTATCCCGATTTTTTTTCGTGATTCCCGTAGGATAGGGAAAACAGTTTTTTATTAACTTATCCATATCTAATATTTAAATTAAGGATAGACGAAACGTAATTAGATGGCAGGTGACATTGACTGCTGACTTTCATGCATAAAAGAAGGAAAAACAAAGGAAAACACACTATAACATGATCACCGCGAAATGGCATTGAAAATGCTTAGAAATTGATTTTGTATAAACAAGAGAATTTCCTATGGGTTGGCATAACAATCAAAACATAATGCGGGCGAAGCCGCGGGTCCAGCTAGTTATACTATAAGTTTCACCTTATGTTGTTATTTTTATCAATCATATTAACAAACTTAAATAACACGTTATAGTAAGCCGTCGCGAATAGGTGGAGATAGAACTCCCCTATAATAATATACTCGTATTTCCAATAAGACCGGTTGGAAGCAACATGCATCCAGCTTGTGCTTATATCGTGTGTATATATTATATCGTGAGTCGATCTAGTCGGTGGACGTCTTACTCTGCGATTTCTAGTCCATGGTCTTCATTCGAGAACTTTACGACCCCGTCGGCCATCCGTTCTTCGAACTGCGTGCGCTGCCCACTGCCATCTGAACTATAAATAACTAGCGACCCGCCCCGGATTCGCACAGGTGTATTATACTATACATATAAACCTTCCTCTTGAATCACTCTATCTATTAAAAAAACCGCATCAAAATCCGTTGCGTAGTTTTAAAGATATACGCACACATGGGGATAGACAGCGGGAAGCGACTTTGTTTTATACTATGTAGTGATATTGCCATATTCGCTTCTCACATCTAGAACTGGCAAGCTTTCAATAAATAGCCCCATTAAAGTTCCTCTGTGGACGTGTTGAATGACAGACAGACGGCCGCGTCCAGACAAGGGTTCCGGCGTTGTTTTATGCGAGCGACCTGTCACAACAACGTCTCGCGCGAAGGAATGCGGATCCCTAAAATACTCACGACATTTACATCTGGATAATCATGATTTACTACTCCAGAATAGCAGATCATATCTGTATATTTACTACAATGTATCGTGATTTTACAATGAATAGTACTGTACCAGCCTTTTTAATAGTCCACTGCAGGACGTTGGCCTACCCACGAAGGGTAATTGGGGTATGTGAATCCACCAACCCGCACTGGGCCAGCGTGGACAATGTGACCCGATCATCCTTCGTGAGTAAGCCTATGTTCAGCACTGGACTTTTAAAAGGCCGGTGCAGTAATCCAGTTAATTAAAAAAACTGCGCAGGCATCATCGTAGAATAAATCTATAAAATTGAATACTCATGAAACCATTTCCATTATAATTTCACAGCAAAAAGTGACTTTTTCTCACACCGAATAATGTGGAGAGAAATCGTAGCACTTATAAGGTTACATGGGACGTTGATGCTTAACCGAAAGGAGGTCTCTATATGCGCCAAAAACGTCAATATTACATAACATTTTTGAAGTGAAACTTCTAATGCAACTTCCAAAAAGGTTTCGTTAAACGTTTAACGCTACCATGGAGGGGGTATGAAATCACTTGCAAGTCGTTTCGAAGTCACAAGTTGCATTTTTAATTAGTTTCCTTTTTTCTGTGAAATCTTTATAGCGATTACAAAATTGTAAAAAACTTTAGTTATTTTTTCCGGATTTCTTTCTAAAATGATTGCTTATAGTTCGGCCGTTCAGAGAATGCGTTCCTGACACGTCATCTTGAAAAAATGTTTTTGGCCGATATCTCGGAAACTATGTACTTAAGGGCAAAAAACATTAAGATCGTTATTGTAGAAAATAAAATTTCGCATCTTTTGTTTCTATTAAACTTTTTTGTAAAACTTACCGTTTACGATTTATGGCCCATTTAATGAAATTTCATTAAATGGACCTTAAAACATTAAATGGCCCATAAATCGTAAACGGTAAGTTTTACAAACAATGATCTTAATGTTTTTTGCCCTTAAGTACATAGTTTCTGAGATATCGGCCAAAAACATTTTTTCAAGATGACGCGTCAGGAACGCATTCTCTGAACGGCCGAACTATAGTAATGACATTACAGATTGCCTAGTTCTTAACTAGTAGTTAGTTCTTTGTTCTTATTAATTGTTAACATTATGTTCTTTAGTGAAAATTTACACATTTCTTAAAAAAATAGTTAACATAAGATACTGTACCTATCATCGAAACAATTGTTACAAGTCAATTGTGACGTCAGTTTTTCAAACGATTTCAAAAAATATTCATAGTTATTTCTTAAAAAAAGTTGGCTCTTCCACTATCAGTTACGTAAGTAAAAAAAAAAAACCTCATACTTGTCGCCTAAAAGGCATCCCCGCGCATATTTATAAAACAAACAAGCATTATTAACAGGAGCGTGCCTAAACACGACCGAAATAGACAACGGTCGGCGTAGGAATGCGCTTCCGCTCGTCCCAAATTTAAAAATTTTCACCAATTTTATTTGTTTTTTATTTCGTTTGTAAACGGGCATGCGCCAGCGTCGAGCCGCAGTTTTGAGGTTACAAGTTTTTGTGCTACGGGTAAACGAGACGAGCAAGAAATGGTCTGGATTGTTTTTCATGCAACTCTGTAGCTGTGTATATGTTACAGCCAAAGTAATAAATCTGGATATTATACATAATGACTGGTCATTATGTATAATATCTACTCAATTTAGATAAAGTGATAATTGACACAAAATTAATCACATTAACTAGCTATTTTATATAATATCTTCGAAGACTTGGATAATGTAATAAAACAAACTCGTAATAAGGACAGATTGTCTCTGGCGCTTCGCCGGCCGCTGCCGCGGCACGCTCGCTTCGCTCGCTCGGCTCGCGCGTTGTTGTCACTGTTCAAACCTAACCTAACCTAGTAGGCAGATCAAGAGTCCAAGGAAAACTATTACTAGGTTAGGTTAGGTTTGAACAGTGACAACAACTCGCGAGCCGAGCGAGCGAAGCGAGCGTGCCGCGGCAGCGGCCGGCGAAGCGCCAGAGACAATCTGTCCTTATTACGAGTTTGTTTTATTACATTATCCAAGTCTTCGAAGATATTATATAAAATAGCTAGTTAATGTGATTAATTTTGTGTCAATTATCACTTTATCTAAATTGAGTAGATATTATACATAATGACCAGTCATTATGTATAATAACTATTTAATCACTATGACTGTAACATATAGACCGAATCTAGATTAATGGCTTCTCTGAAGTTAGCTACAAGTTGCGCAAATCCCCACTCCTCACCAGCGCTGAAATATGAATTTTCTGACTGCGCAACGACTCGCGTCACGGCTGCCATTAAGTTTAATTCGGCATTTACCTTGTATTATCAGCTTTTATGGTTTAAGACATTTTTTTCTCAAAAGAATTAACAAAAAAATCACTTAACTGAGAAACACAAGGTAATCTTAATTATATAGGTAATTAGGTAATTTTCAAAGTCATAGTGAATAAATATATCTTCTAAGTCTGCGTGTTTGAACAACACCACAAAGTCGCTCACCATCAGGCGAGTCAGTGGTCAAGATCAGATTTATTCGCGTCACAAAAAAAGTACGATGTTGTCGGGGTATGGTTAATGGGCAATGTCCAGCAGTGGACCTGGACGTCCAACAGTCCTGAGTCTGAAATGATGATAATGACTCTAAAAACGAAGCGTCAAGACGCCGTGTACGCCTACCTTTACACGAATGTTGTTGCACAGCAAACAGATAAATATTATCACATACGCGATAATAATATTGACGGATGGCGAGGCTCTTAAATAACATTATTGGTTTTTAAACATTTCGAGCTGTATCATTGCTGAAGGTCGTTCTGGGAATATTTTATTATTTTATTACGCAAAAGAGGGGTGTTATAAGTTTGACGTGTCTGTTTGTCTGTGTGTCTGTCTGTCTGGCATCAAAGCGCCCGAACCACTGAACCGATTTCAGTTTAGTTTTTTTTTTTTTGATGAAAGGAGTGTTCTTAGCTATGTTTTATAAAAATCAATTGAGCCGTTTAAGAGTTATGGTGGGTTAAAGTGGGGATGGAAGAACCAAAATTCTACAAATGTGCCCAAAATGGTTGTCAATGTGTCGGGGTTTTTTAAATTTTTATCTATTTGCACTTTAGATCTTTCAGTAGATTTAACGCTTGGATGTTATCTTCGAGACTAATTGTTATATAAGAATAATTTCATTTCAAACACATAATAATATGATCCGTAATCTTTTCTATCCCACTTCTGAAAATATGCCGCTCTCTAATGGTGCTATATGTCTTCAGTCCTTTGCCAATCATGGCCAGGTTCGACCCGCGATATTGACGATAGCGTCGACCTACATTACTGCCATAAGACCCACATAATATGAAACACAAGGCAATCAAAATGATTATAAAAATCAGCAAAGTGCGAGTCGGACTCACACACGAAGGGTTCAAAAACACTTTAGCCCCATCTCAAGCGTCTGTTACCGTTATTAAAATCGAGCAATAGACGGCAAAAAATTCACGTTTGTTGTATGGGAGCTCCAAATATGTAGTTGTTTAATTCTTTTTGACTGCCTCGGTGGCTCAGTGGTTAGTGAACCTAACTTCTGTATCACAGAGGCGTGAGTTCGATCCCCACCCAGGGCAAGCATTTTTGTGATGAACATAGGTGTTTGCTCTGAGTCTGGGTGTTATTTAGGTACTATCTATATAAGTATGTATTTAAAATATGTATATGTAGTATATCAGTCTCTGGCAGCCATATACATACTTGGTTTGTGTATTATTCTATTTTTAGTTGTTTCCGTATTTTGTTTGTGTGTACTTAACTGTTTTGTCCCGAATAAAATTTTCTGTATTTCTTATTTCTGTATATCACAAGCTTTGCTTAGTTTGGCGTCAGAGACCATGTGTAAGATGTCCCCTAATATTTATTAACATTTATTTATTTTTTATTTATTATTCTGTTTACTAGCGACTCGCCCCGGCTTCGCACAGGTGTATTTTACACATAAACATTCCTATTGAATCATTCTGCATCAAAATCTGTTGCGTAGTTTTAAAGATATAAGCAATAAGCATACATGGGGACAGACAGCGGGAAAGGACTATGTTTTATACTATGTAGTGATAGTACCTACAGATTTGTTGTTATAGCGGCAACGGAAATACATCATCTGTGGAAATTTCAACTGTCTAGCTATCACGGTTCTTGAGGTACAACCGACAGACAGACGGACGGACGGACGGACAACGGAGTCTTAGTAATATTTATTGTCAGTAGATCATACTTCACAGGTCCCATTTAAATTTTATCAAAATCGGCTGATTCTTTTATTTTTGAAAAATCAACAATAATATAAATAAAATACTACACCGATAACACAAATTATTCCAATTATGTACACGGTTAAAGTCGACTGGGCCATTATTGGCCAAAAAGAATTATAACACGCTATAAAGCATGCGACCACGAAAAGCCACGAAAAGAACTCATTTCGACGTGTGAAAAAGTGACAGTTATATACTTTGCCATAACGCTGTCTCGTTCTGACACTACGAACGAAATAATTCGTGGCGCGCATACTAGCCCGGCTGGCATATGCCAAATTCTATCTCGCTCGCATAATTTCACGGTTATTTAAGTCTGATTCATTATACTTATAGGAGCATAATTAACCATCAAAACCCCAATGTTATCAATAAGCCAGTTGTGATGCCAGTCATGGTCCACGCATCCCATGGCGCGGGGCCAACCTCGGCCGATTATGACAATTAGCGCCATGAGAGGGGCCAGAGGGCCAGAGGTCGGGGAACCGAGCTACATTCCTCTGTTCGCTGCGAGCCGGATATTTTTAGGGTTCTTCAATCATTTTCAAACATGGTGATTAAGTTTTGAGCTACCTAATTAAGTCATCAGTCGAAGGACTGATTAACGATCGAGCAAATATCTACAGAGCCACAGTCCCTAAGTGAAAGGAGTAAAAAAATGTCCGAGCTCCGTCATACATACAGACTTAGATATTTACATTACCACACCCGTTTTCTCGAAGCTCGACGTTATGTTTAGTGCTTGTAACCGAGCACTTTGGCATCGCGCGGCGTTGTAGTCGGCTTGCAAACGCCTTACAACTTACTAAAAAGCCTGCCCACTTGAAATGTCTGGCCAGAGTTTTGACTCTTACACTATTTTTGCACGATTGTGACTCTATAGATATTTGCTCGAAGCGATGAGGAAGAAAATTTCTCGAGTAGAGAACACGCATCGGCAAGCGCAGCGTCGGACGTCCACCGACTATACGGACGGACGACCTAATTAAGACCGCAAGATCGCCTTGTATGCAAGCAGTTTCTAACCAGTCTTATTGGAGATCTATAGGGGAGGCCTATATCCAAAAGTGGATGTCCAGCGACGGAAAGACGAGACGAGACGAATTAGCTGGGCTATGTCAGTAACTTTGATTCATTTGATTCTGCGCGAAATCCAATCAACGCGCAGCTTTATGTGAGCTTTAGTCAGGATTGGATATTGCGCAGCTTGTAGCTAACTTCACATCCGCCGACTTGTATGATTCGGCCTATAGCTAACATCACAAACGCCACGTTGTTTGATTCAGCCTATAATACCCATCTGTGCTATCAGCTACCATCATTTCGCGTAGCTTTGCAAAGCCACAGAAGACACTAGAATAGCTAACGGATTGCATGATGCTTCTGCATTATCATCAGCCTTGTCATCCACATCGCCATCATCTCGTTCACCATCTAAGCTACTGGAGCAGTTATGCCAGGGGCCCAGAGCCACGCTCCGTTATTTTAAGGAGCTGGGCTTGCTCGGGTAGACGCTGAAGGGGGAAATGCATAGAACACCCCATGCGGGACGTCAGTGCAGGACTTAGCGCCCCCACTTCGAATTAGAATCATATATTCGCGTATCGCCGATCTGGGAACCGGAACCGCGGGCCGCGCAAGACGCCACGAGCGAAGGGCGTCGGTGAGTCATCGGCCGACGACCCTGCGTGGGCGCAGGTTGGGCGTCTAGCCTAGTAAGCGGCAGCGCTGGACCTGCCTCCTTATTGTCTATGCGTTCTGGCGTTCATCTTCGCTTTTCCTCCCACTCGCTCTTGTGGATCGAATAACTGGCGTGAGCAAGAGAAAAAGCGAAGCCGATGGTCACGACGCGTACACATAAGGGAGCAGGTTTACAGACTTAACAACTTATCCTTACATAGTATAAAATAAAGTCGCTATTTTGTCTGTTTGTTTGTCTGTATGCTTAAATCTTTAAAACTACGCAACGTATTTTGATGCGGTTTTTTTTAATGGATAGAGTGATTCAAGAGGAAGGTTTATATGTATAATACACCTGTGCGAAGCCGGTGCGGGACGCTAGTCTACTTATATTTTATGAACAGTTTTTAAGTTTTTGTTTTTTTCTGCGCTTTTATTTTACTTTTTATGTTGTTATATTAAATTGAAATGTGAATTAAATTAAAATTAAGTATGTATTAAATTGAAATGTAAGTGTATACATTTTTAACATGTTTTGTGAACTAAACACATTGTAAGTCCATTATGGGCGAAACTGTTGGTACTATAAGCTATTATTAAGACCTTTATCTACACTAATGTTGTAACATTCTACTTACATATGTTTCCAATACTTGACTTATAATGACTAGGTACTGTTATAGCGCAGACAACAAAACACTCAATTTAAGCAATTTCACATGATGTTATAATATCCACATCGATATCGTATAATCTCATTATAACATCGCGCGTTCGCTCCTGATTGGCCCTGCGCGCGCAGCTGCGCTCTCATTGGTTAGATTTTAATGGCGCCAAGTTCACTGTGATAATACACGTACGCGTGAATTTAATGTTTCGCAATGTTTTTATTTTTTATTAGTGAAGATAAAGTAGTGTATGCAACTGCATATAACACGGGTATTAAAACACTCGTTACTATTATGAAACTCACACTCGTGTTTTAATACCCTTCATTATATGACAGTTGCATAAACTACTATTATATTGTAACACAGTTTAACAATAAACATATCTGAATCTGAATACACTCGGTACGGTATGATGAATGTCGACGAAAGCCCAGCCGAGGCGAGTTTTCCCAGAATATGGGTCGATACGGGGTCGTCGCTCCGACATTGCTGTCACTGTCACCTGCGTGACGTGTGTGATGTACGCTTTTGACGTCGGGATCAGTGGCTCCATGCATTTTGGTTAGTTCTTCCTCGTTTCCGCCAGGGGCGCTGTACAATAATATACCTAATTAAAAAACCCCCGACACAAAAATATTTGACAACAAACTTTCAATTGACAACCATTTTGGGCACATTTGTAGAATTTTGGTTCTGCCATCCCCACTTTAACCCACCATAACTCTTAAACGGCTCAATCGATTTTTATAAAACATAGCTAAGAACACTCTCGATTAAGTCTCCTTTCATCCAAAAAAAACTAAACTGAAATCGGATCAGTGGTTCGGGCGCTATGATGCCACAGACAGACAGACAGACACACAGACAACCAGACACGTCAAACTTATAACACCCCTCTTTTTCGTCGGTGGTTAAAAATGTATGGAGCCAGACGGAAACAGCTGTAGTTTTAATTTACGTGTAAACCTGGACTAACCCCTCTGTACTGGGTGTGAGTTTTTTTAGCGCAGTAAGTGAGATAGGTCTCTGTTTCAACTCGACGATTTCGCTTACGTCTGTCAGAATGTTGATTTTCCTGTACAGGTCACATTTTTCAACGAATATGGACGAAACTTGACACACAGGTTGTGTAATTTTTTTTTTTTTTGTCGTCAGTATTTTATTTTCTCTCAAAACAAAAGCGGGGTTTGCTGTCGCACTATTTAGCAGCCGATTTCGATATCCGACTGGATCGTTTAGTATCTAAATACTAACTAGGTTCGCGAGTTGGAACCAAATCGGTCAAGATCTTGTCGAGATATATTATGTACTTTAACAGCCTTTTTAATAGTCCACTGCAGGACATAGGCCTACCCATGAAGGGTGATTGGGCCATATCCACCACGCTGGCCCAGTGCGGGTTGGTGGATTCACACACGCTATCGAATAACAGACGTATACAGTGACCTCACGATGTTTTCCTTCACCGAAAATTAGTATTAGTAACCTACGGTTAGACAAAGAAATACCTTTGTCTACGATGTCATTAACCTCTGGTACTTGCTAATTCATCCATTCACATCACACTCTTCCTCACAATATTTTTAAACTTTTCGTAAGTCGATTGGTAATACTGAATGAGTCATGGACGCCCCGAATTAGCTCGCTTTGGCAGTGAAAGTACTTTATAAATATACCTACCTACAGCTTGATGACGTCACGGTGAAATTACCGTGGTTCGCAGAAAGCGGGTCGATGACGTCCCGCGGGTTGTTCGGGACTAAACGAGGGGCAATTTTTGAAGGTTACTTCCGGGCTACTGTTAAAGATATTATACAATACGACAAAAACGGAGCAACAAACGAGACGCCGCGCGCTGGCCTTTTAAAAGCTTTTAGCAATTTTTATTTTCTTTTCTTTATTTATTATATTAAAATCAACAGCCCGTAAAAAACATCAATTAATCAAATGATTTTTTATCGTGCTTCGCACACTAGGTTTATAGAAATGTTATTTTTGAGATAAACACCAGAGGGATGCAGGTTCAAATCCTGCGAGCGCGTCAATTTTTGAAGTGTTTATCACAAAAATTACATTTTTTAACATAAATTAACTTAAAAACTATTTATGGGCCCATTTAATGAAATTTCATTCTTTCATTTAATGGACCATAAATCGTAAACGGCTAGTTTTACAAAAAGTATTACTGGAAACAAAAGATGCGAAATTTAATTCTCTACAATAATGATCTTAATGCCCTAAAGTGCATAGTTTACGAGATATCGGCCTAAAACGTTTTTTCAAGATGGCGCTTGAAGCTCCATCTGGATCTGTCAGCATTTTGTGATTCTATGCTCAGTGAGTGATCCTAAACCTTATTAAAAAAATTGGATCGGAAATTTAGTAAGTACAAAGTTGACCAAAAAAAAACGTCTTTTTTTCCTGAGATAGGTAATAGGCGATTCGTTACGAAGTAGAAATGTATCCAACAAAAACATTTACATGTGAAATGAAGCCAAGTCACAATTCCCACTATCAAAAAGTTGTCAGATCTCACGTAAAGCCAAGCTTCTAACTCCACACACCTTACTCTACAAGCCCTTACTCCACAAACTCTACAGCTTAGTCAATATATGTGACTTGGCCATTTATTTGTGGAAGTCTCCTACAAGCTTTCATCCCCTATTATATAGGGGGGTAAAAGTTCAAAGTTTTAGATTTTTTCCTTTGTATATGCCTGATGGCCTACCTTGATGCCAAATATCAAGTTTCTAGGTCATCTGGAAGTGGGTTAGGTTTTTGATCTATAAGTCAGTGAGTCAGTGAATCAGTGAGTCAGTGAGTGAATCAGTCAATGAAACCCCGGTTTTTAAACGTTAATATTTCATTAACCGTCGAAGCAAAGTTAATGAAATTTTGTATTGTAGATAAGCTAAAGAACTTTAATGAATATGCAAAATTTCATTTATATAGGTTAAATAGTTTTCGAGTTATGAAGGGGTCAAAAGTGGCTCGAAATGGTTCGTGTAATATTACACACGTCGCGTCGCCAGGTCCTTTTTTTTTTGACTTGGCTGGACACGCTTCCGCGTGTCTAGATTCTGTCAGCGTCGGTAAGAAGTGGGAACTTCACAGACGCCATTATGTTTGATTCAGTCCTTACTGCTCTGCCGAATAAGCAGCCCTTTTTTATCGCGAATAAGTCCGCGCTTGACCACCAACTCGCCTGATGGTAAGCGACGTTGTGGTCCAAGATGAAGCACTCAGACCTAGAAGATACCTATTTATTCTGACCTTGAAAAGCTTTAGATTATATCTCTTTGGAAGCAGGAAAGCAGGAAGACTGTTCCATTCCCTGGCGGTGCGAATCAGAAATGTTGAGTCAAACCGCTTCGTACGTATCGAAGGCAAATCGACAGTGTATCCCTGCTCCTTAGTCTCAAAGATAATAATACAACGGCGCCAAAGTACCTACTGACTTGTAAGTTTTTAAATGGTTTACATATCATGATATACAAAGTTATTTATAAATATACGTACAGCGTGATGATGTCACGGTGAAATTACCGTGTTTCGCGGGAAAGCGGGTCGATGGCTGACGTCCCGCTGGTTTTTGGGGGAACGAAACGAGGGGCATTTTTCGAAGGTTACGGACTTGACTTCCGGGACAGCTCTATATGATTACAGAATTATTGTTCACAAAGTTCAGGGATTTGAGGTCTAAATTGTCTATTTTGTCGTAAAGTCAAAGTCAAAAATCTTTTTAAGAACTTTTTTATACGCAATTTATTATCACGCTAACTGACATAATATGAACTACGTGATGATTTATTTTCTTCGAAAACCGGGATTTTTCCGATTATTTAATGACTGAAAATAATTTTAATACCTCAAAGTAAATTTCATTTATTGTATCTTGTGCGTCAGTTTTTTTATTTATTTAAGTACGACTAATACTTTACATACATACTCGCCAGTTGGCTTTGCTCTAACCTTATTAGCCATCGAAACGTGGACACTTACCTGAAAAAGAAAGAAAAAACAAATTAGTTTTATATTCTCACTAGTGTCGTCAGTATTTATGACTATATTTCCCAAAAACCAGAATTCAATTCATTTATTCTCAAATATAGGTACAGCAGTGTACACTTATGAATGCCAACATTTACAGAACGTAATTCCCCAAGCGTAGGATGATGCTAAAATTTATTACTTGCATTCTTACGTGATATTCTACAATACGAGTACTTTTACTCAAATCGCTTTTGTATCGTATCTTGACAAAGTGAGACTTTAAAAAAAATCGGCCAAGTGTGAGTCGGACTCGCGCACGAAGAGTTCCGTACCGTATGGGAGACCCATTCCTCTTGCCGTTATTTATAGCGAGCAAAAAACTCCTAAAACTCCATCACGTTTGTTGTATGGGAGCCCGGGCCCCTTAAATATTTATTTTATTTGTTGTTATAGCGGCAACAGAAATACATCATCTGTGAAAATTTCAGCTTTCTAGCTATCATGGTTTATGAGATACAGCCCGGTGACAGACAGACAGTCTTAGTAATAGGGTCCCGTTTTTACCCTTTGGGTACAGAACCCTCAAAGTAATTTCGTATAAACCGGGTAGCTAGCCCTGGTGTCAAAAGTATTAGGCCGCCTGAAGGCCTCTAATATGACTAAACGGTTGACTAAAACCTACAGATAGAACAACCGGGACCTACAATCTAACGTGTCATCCGAGCCACGGTAGCGCTCGGTTGTAAATGCCACCCGCGGTCACCCATCCGAAGACTGAGCGCGACCGTGCTGAATGTTACTTAACTTCGATGATCGCTAAAAATCACCAAGTCAAACTACCCTATTTCAAAGTGACACTTGATTTAGAGAGACATACAGACTTATTAAATAAACCAATGTGTACAATAATTTTGAAAAATCGCAAACAAAACTATAAATCGTTAAAAGATTATTCATGCCACCTGCTCGAAAATGACCCATTATATGTCGTAAAATCTAAACGTAAAACGAGTCATTATTATCTTAACACAATCTCGAGGGCTATGGCAGGTCAATAATTTTGTATGAAACTCCCTAGGGAGTAAAGTGATTTAAATTTGGAACGTCTAATTCGTATGAAAATTTCTCAACTTAGGACATTTAAGGACATCGTAAAGAGGTTTAATTTTGCAAAATCGAATATAACCTCTTAACATTGCACGGCAACTGGCATTATAAGGAGGTTCTACTCGATTCACAGAATAAAACCTCTTTGGTTCCCATATCAATTCGATTTTATGGAATAAAAAAAACCTCTTTGCGATGCCAGTGCTAGGCCATGATAATCGAGCTGGCAATGGTCTTATTCTTTCATGTAGTATTTACATTCTCGGTTTTATTAAATGTAAATTGTGTGCGATTC
The DNA here is from genome assembly GCA_964007245.1 of Hypomecis atomaria. Taxonomy (NCBI): domain Eukaryota; kingdom Metazoa; phylum Arthropoda; class Insecta; order Lepidoptera; family Geometridae; genus Hypomecis; species Hypomecis atomaria. The sequence continues at coordinate 10,689,103 of OZ023310.1, forward strand.
TCGCTACGCGCAGGTTCCAATTGTCGCCCGTGACATAAGACACCACTTGGTTCTCTTGGTACATAATATACTATTTTTTAATCAATTTTTCTTTGAGATTTTTTATGGGTCTGTTCTTTTGTCGGTTTCAAGGTTGTTCATAGTAAACATTGTTCATAATAAAGGTTTGATTCACTCTCTATCGGCTTAGTATACCCTTTATGAATAACCTTATTGAATAAAAATAAACCTGATGACTATATCAAAAAAGTTGTGTATTTATCTTCAAACATGCCAAATTGAAAAGTTGCTAAAAGTATTATTAAGAAAGCATAAAATGTATAAAACTGCTTTGTCATCTATCATGAAAAAAAAAACATTGGATACAAGTAACTCAAACATTGATTTATCATGCAGCGCGGTTTCATCCGTCTAGTAAACTCTATTATCTGTTTCCTTTTCAACCGACTTCAAATAATCGGCCAAGTACGAGTCGGACTCGCGCACGGAGGGTTCCGTACTGTATGGGAGCCCCCTTTAAATATTTTTTTTTTTTTATTAATTATTATTGAATTGTATATACAATTAAACATTCTGTGAATATTTCAAGCAACTACCTGTTACCATTATTAATATCGAGTGATAAACGGTTAAAAATTTAGGTTTGTTGTATGGGAGCCCCCCTTAAATATTAACTTTATTCTGTTTTTAGTATTTGTTGTTATAGCGGCAACAGAAATACATCATCTGTGAAAATTTTAGCTTTCTAGCTATAACGGTTTAAGATACAGCCTGGAGACAGACGGACAGACGGAGGGACAGACGGACAGCGGAGTCTTAGTAATAGGGTCCAGTTTTTACCCTTTGGGTACGGAACCCTAAAAAGGAGGGGTTCTCATTTATTTAGCATTTATATTATTACTAGTTGTCCAGCCCGGCTTCGCCCGGTTACGAATGTTTCATAGGAAAACTGCTATATCGGAAACGACAAAATGTACTTTATTTATTTCCTTATTTAAGAAATACATGCCCATATGAAACAGCAGATTTTTTTCGGATTCCGATTCGGCCATCGTAAACTTTGTTTGAAATATTGATCTAAATCACTCTTTTTTGACTTAGCCTATCCTATAATCTATATCTTATAACTCTGTATAAACGATCGTTCCCATGAAAATATAACACAAACATAATATAAAGGACAAACTGACAAGCACACTATATCAATATAACACTATGTATAATGATCATGACAAATCACTTTACTGGGCAAAAATGGTAAACCGTTAAACAACTCTTCGACCGTGAAATTAAGTTTTCTAAAGAGCCAAAACGAAGTTTTAATGGCACCTTTTGTCAAGCCAAGGTTACGATGAGATTTTCCTTAAAATTATGCTTATAGGGCTGCACAAAACGACTGGGTCCACGCAAGGGTCCACGCGACGTATTTTCGTCCGATTCAAATAAATATTTGGGGACATCTTGCACACGGTCTCTGACTCCAAACTAAGCATAGCTTGTGATATTAATAAATAAATAATAATGAATGAAGAGGCTCCATGATTAATAAGAATCGAAAGCTGAACGCGTGTAGACATACTCGTATCAGTTCTGTACCGTATAAAATCGTAATTAACGAATTGTTTGTATTTAGTGATAAGTTATTTTGGACATTACAATTTATAAAACCGCTAACTTTCCATCAAAATCCAATCTCAAGGAACTCTGAGAACGCCCACACACGATGACAGATTCTGTAATATCAGCGGAAAATGATCCCTCCGAGATATACACATATTTTTTATACACACTTACATAGATAGTACCTAAATAACACCCAGACACAGAGCGAACACCTATGTTCATCAAATCATCACAGAAATATTTGCTCTGGGTGGGAATCGAACGCCTCTTTGATCCAGGAGTCAGAATCACAAACCACTGAGCCACCGAGGCAGTCACCTCAGTGCCTTCGTCGTCGTTTCAGCGAACGTCAGCCATCGGTCGGTCGGACATAGGCCTCCCTTATAGATCTCCAATAAGACCGGTAGGTTGCGGCTTGCATCCAGCACGATCCTACGGTCTTGATGAGGTCATCTGTCCACCTTCTAGCTAGACGTCTTACGCTGCGCTTGCCAGTACGTGGTCTCCATTAGAGATCTTTTCGACCCCATCGGTCATCAGTCCTTCGTGCTATGTGCCCTGCCCACTACCATTTCAACTTCAGAATCAGATCCAATCAGAATGGCTACGTCGGTAACTTTGGTTCTTCTACGGATTTCCTCATTTCTGATTCGATCTCGCAGAGAGACTCCGTGCCGTAGCCCTCTCACAGCTCGCTAGTTCAATAATACTTAAGTATACAGCTTTAATACAAGACTTAAGGTTAAACTGGGCTAATAACAGGCGTTGCTTTGGGACGCAACACAATATAAAATAATCACTAAAGCCAAAAGCATACAGCACCCAATCCCTTATTCATAAACCGAACATAACCCAGGCAACGAGAGTTGGACCTTACCAATTTCCATTTACGTCTAAATCAGTCCTACAACCTAACATAATCATTAATCATATAACCAAGCAAAAATATACCTACTGTAACTCTATTACAGTTAATTTCAACAAAAACGCCGTCACGTCTACTGTTACCAGCAAAACCCGACTTTCCCACTATAAACTTACTGCTGCTATTAGTCCCCGTCTCAGTAGTCAAAGGAAATTAGACCTTAGCGCTGTATACGCAAGTTTCAATTCGGCTTCGACCCCACGTTGGGCGCCACAAGTCCTGCCCGACGGATCGATAGTGGATTACTGAACGCACGCACGCCTGTACAGGTTTATCCAGAACTGGTGTACAAAGCCGAAAGGATTGAAACAAAATTAGATATTTCATACAATTTATCGATGCAGAGTTGCAATTTGTTACGGAACATGTTTAGAAGCCATGGTGGTTAGTGGTAATGACACCCGCCTTACAATCGTGAGGTCGTGGGTTCAAACCCGGTCCCGTACCAATTAATTCCTCGGCATTTATGTACGGAATTTCACACCACTGGCTTTTCGGTGAAGGAAAACATCGTGAGGCAACCTGCATATGTCCAAGGAAGAAATTCCATGGCGTATGTGAATCCACCAACCCGCACTGGGCCAGTCTAGTGGATATGGCCCAATCACCCTCTACGTCCTGTAGTGGATTATTAAAAAGGCTGGTACAGTACAGTACGGAACATATGATTACCTTTTCTCAAATTTCGGATTGGCCCCCATGGTCTTCATAGGGTGGTCTTAACCACCCCCTTTCGGCACACAGAGCAAGCAGATAACCCTGTTTTTGTGAGTAGAGGTTTTTTTTGCCGCACCTTTCTTGCTTTAATTGGAAAACCTGTTTTACAATTTTTCTTTAAAGCTTTTGCTAAATCATAATGGACTCTACTGAGATGTATTAAGGAAACATTTTGCCCTGAGCGACTGAATGAAAAAAATTTGGACAATGGTTATTTGGTTGTTTAGGAGAAAATGACTTTTGGAACATGTTGAAGGTACTGAGAAGGCTTCGAATAGCATTGTTGGTTCACGTGTTGATTTCTAATGAGAAACGTGGTTAAAACGAGTTCGATAGTAGGTATAGCAACGCCGAAAAGTAAATTATTTTTTTGCTTTGGAGAAAGTGTTTGTTCATTTGACTGCCTCGGTGGCTCAGTGGTTAGTGACCCTAACTTCTAGGTCAAAGACGTGTGGGTTCGATCCCCGCTCAGGGCAAGTATTTATGTGATGAACATAGGTGTTTGCTCTGTGTATGGGTGTTATTTAGTTACTATCTATATAAGTATGTATTTATAAAATATGTATATGTAGTATATCAGTCTCTGGCAGCCATATCACAAGCTTTGCTTAGTTTGGGGTCAGAGACCGTGTGTAAGATGTCTCCTAATATTTATTATTTTTTTATTTAAGTAAATAGATGATATGTTTCAAACACCAATGTAAATAAAGTCGTATAGACCGGGTGGCTAGCCCTGGTGTCAGTTCCTAAGCCACCTGAAGCCTTGTGAAGCCGTTACGCCATAACGGTAAAAACAACCAAGACCCACAATTTGTCGTGTTATCCGAGCCACGGCAGCGCTCAATTGTAAACGCAGCTGCTCTAGGTTTCATTAGACTAGTCACTAGACGATTGAATCTGGCGTTACTTCGTGTAAGGGGAACTTTAACAAAGTTAATAATTACTCGTTAATACGAGTATGTATTTGGATACTTTTTTGTGAACACTGCCTTAGTGCGCGTGCTACATCCTAGACCGCTTCTCTCTGCTTAAGATCACGCATTACTTGGTCAAAGGCGAAGCTATTTATCGTCTTACCACCAAAGTTATACGCACAGTTTAGACAACGTTTAACAGTATAAATTGCACGGTTAATCAGTGTTTAAAGCGTGTTTAAATATATTGCGATATAGCGGTTAGAATTTAAAAAATGTGTTTGTCTCTAAATATTCCTAATTTGAGTTAATTTATCAACCCTCCGTACATTACATTACATCCCACATATACATCAGATAGATTGCTTCTAGCAATAAACATAATTAAATTGAAAATTTAAAAAACTCCCGACACAAAAACACTTCAACAAACATTTGTAGAATTTTGGTTCTTCCATCCCCACTTTAACCCACCATAACTCTTAAACGGCTCAATCGATTTTTATAAAACATAGCTAAGAACACTCTCGATTAAGTCTCCTTTCATCAAAAAAAAACTAAACTGAAATCGGTTCAGTGGTTCGGGCGCTATGATGCCACAGACAGACAGACAGACAGACAGACACACAGACAAACAGACACGTCAAACTTATAACACCCCTCTTTTGCGTCAGGGGTTAAAAATAGAAGTAACCTAATAACACTACAGCACCAGTCATTCCCTACAATCAATCAACCTTTCTCATCCATTAAGCAATAACTTTCCAATAAGATCATCCCCTTTTTGGCCGCTAGAGTAAACAAAGCCTTTTGTCTTTCATTCACTCGTGACCGAAAACTGGGTTAACTTTTTGCGCAGTGCCTTTAGGGGGTAATGTCTAAATTAGGCTGCGTATCCACCAGAGGTGAGTTGCTTTGCAAAATGCAGGATCTTTGAGAAGTACCAAGAAACCAAGAAATCGCAAAAATATTATCAACTGTTTGTTTCATACAATAACCATTAATAAAAAATATATACGCGTCGAATTGAGTACGTACCTCCTCCGTTTCGTCGGTCCAAAAGTTTATTGAGTTTAGAAAGAATTATAGAACATATTTTTAGGGTTCCGTACCCAAAGGGAAAAACGGGACCCTATTACTAAGAATTCGATGTCCGTCTGTCCGCCCGTCTGTCTGTCAGTCACCGGGCTGTATCTCATGAACCATGATAGCTAGACAGCTGAAATTTTCACAGATGATGTATTTCTGTTGCCGCTATAACAACAAATACTAAAAAGAAAATAAAATAAGGGCGGCTCCCGTACAACAAACCTGAATTTTTAGACGTTTTTCACTCTATATTAATAATGGCAACTGGTAGATGCTTGAAATTTTCACAGAATATTTAGTTTTATATTCACTACAATAATAAATAATAAAATAAATATTTAAGGGAGGCTCCCATACAGTACGGAACCCTCCGTGCGCGAGTCCGACTCGTACTTGGCCGATTATTTCATAACATCTTTACGCACTCTCAAGGTCCCTTAATGCCCAAGGTGTAATGAATGTGTCTGCCTTCAAAGCTCCTGGATTAGATTTCAAGTCAGGAAATTGACCAATGACTAATATCAGAATGACTATTTTGAATATCTGAAAGTCGTTCGAAAAAACCTTCACTGCAAAGTACACCTTTTCTCCCTGATATGGATGACTATTTGATCCATTAAGTAATACGCTCCAGCTGAAATAATCCCCTCTCCACCGACAGGGTAAACAAAGCCTTTGTCTCCCGTTCAGAGGAGGTCGAAATTAGGTCAACATTGCGCACCGTCACGAGAGTATCGGCTACATTACGCAGTAACAGCTGGAATATTGACCAGCTGTCTCAAAGAGGCTTCAATTGAAATATTGAGCCAAGAGAGTATCTTTATTGCTTAAATTATTATCATAACAGCCTTTTTGAACAGGGAAGTGAGTAGAGAAGTGAGCAGTGCACGTTGGCAAATAGGTTGGATGCCGTCGCCACAGCAGCTGCTCGTTCGCAAGGAAACCTGAGTAAAAACACTTGCGAGCGCGTTGATAATGCTGCAGAAGTTACTTGGCACTACCATTAACATTGCTAAATGTTTATGGTAGTGCCAGGGAGCGGAGTGTATCTATAAATGAGCTGGGATTACGATGATATGCATCCACATCCTTACATAGTACAAAATAAAGTCGCTATTTTTGTCTGTTTGTTTGTCTGTATGCTTAAATCTTTAAAAACTACACAACGGATTTTGATGCGGTTTTTTTAATGAATAGAGTGATTCAAGAGGAAGGTTTATATGTATAATACACCTGTGCGAAGCCGGGGCGGGTCGTCTAGTAAGTCATATCTGGTGGAAAAAATGCCTTTGTCTCCCGTTCGTACGAGGGGGGTCGAAATTAGGTCAACATTGCGCACCGTCACGAGAGTATCGGCTACATTACGCAGTAACAGCTGGAATATCGACCAGCTGTCTCGAAGAGGCTCCTATTGGATTATTATTATTGCTAGAACAATGTGAAGGGCACTAAAGAAACTAATCATAAGGATTAATCTCCTAGACTATTTGATGCAATTAAGTAATATACTTTAGCTATAATTATTTTTCGCAATCAATGGCAAAATCGCCTTCCATCGTGTACAAAATTCGAATATTTCGCTCGGACTGTTAACTTTATTTATAATTATTCAAAAACGGCTCAGCCGATTACTGTGAAATTTAAATGGGACCACCTCGGGAGTATACCCTTTCGAACTAAAAAAGATACATACTGACGAACATAGAACCTCCTTTTTGGAAGTCGGTTAAAAATGGACCCCTCCCCACTGAATAGGGTATAATCTTTAGCGTTAACAGGGACTAGATATCGACGATGAGATGCCAATATCTTCTAACACTTTTGGAGCGATTACTTTTTAGGGTTCCGTACCCAAAGGGAAAAACGGGACCCTATTACTAAGACTTCGATGTCCATCTGTCCGTCTGTCTGTCTGTCCGTCTGTAACCGGGCTGTATTTCATGAACCATGATAGCTAGGCAGCTGAAATTTTTACAGATATTAGAGATTATTTCGGTTGCCGCTTTAACAACAAATACTAAAAACAAAATAAAATAAATATTTAAGGGGGCTCCCATACAACAAACCTGAATTTTTTGACGTTTTTCGCTCTATATTAATGATGGTACCAGGTAGATGCTTGAAATTTTCACAGAATATTTAGTTTTATATTCCCTTCAATAATAAATAATAAAATTAAAATAAAATAAAAATTTAAGGGGGGCTCCCATACAGTACGGAACCCTCCGTGCGCGAGTCTGACTCGTACTTGGCCGATTATTCTAACATGGTTAATAAAAGGGTCAATATCGCATGTTCAATAGTTCATAGCCAAGTCAGGCAAAAGGTAACTGGCGCTACCGCGGTAATAATATTAATGTAGACCTCAGACCAAATAAAAAAATCAAGACAGAATGTTGTGAACAAACAAATGAGGCCGGCAAAACTACGCCTCGCTGTGTACAAACTTAACCTTGTACCTGTATACGTACAACGAAACTACGCCTTGGCTCGTCAGTCGAACTACGGCGGAGCAATATTTAAGGGGGACTCCCATACAACAAACCTGATTTTTTAGACGTTTTTCGCTCTATTTTAATAATGATAACAAGTAGATGCTTGAAATTTTCACAGAATACTTAGTATTGTATTCACTTTAATAATAAATAATAAATTAAAATAAAATAAATATTTAAGTGGGGCTCCCATATAGTACGGAACCCTCCGTGTGCGAGTCATACTCGGTTTGAGATGTAGACGAGCAGTGTGCGAGAAAAACATTCACCAATGGAATTTCAGAGCACACCGTTCTAAAGCTTCCTACACAGGTCACCTCTGATGGAAATGCAGCCTGTGTCTCCCTTTCATACGAGGGGGGCTGGAATTGGGTCATTGCGCAGCGCGTGAAAAACGCAGTGTCATTTGGAATATGGACCAGCCTGCACAAAAGGTTTCAACTGAAAGACTAAGCCAAAAAAAAAAACTGCAAATCGAGTCCCTCCGAGCGGAAGAAGTAAAACTTCGACGCAACAGTGCTTTCATACCCCCTCCATGGTAGCGTTAGACGTTTAACGCAACCTTGTTGGAAATCGCATTTGAAGTTCGTACATGCCGGGAGGCTAGCCCTGGTGTCAGTTTCAAAGCTGACTGAAGACTAACATGGCTAAACGGTTAAAACAACAGGAATCGTCAATTCAACGTATCATCCGAGCCACTGCAGCGCTCAGTTGTAAATGCCATGGAAAGTCAGAAAGCGTTGCTTTGCTGCATAGTAATGCTCAACATGTGCACAGCCGTAGCCGTGGTATGGCATTTTTTTTGTGGATGGAATACTAAGAGTTTCCGAGATATAACTCCTACAGGAGATATAATATATATCTGTCTATAATCTCTGAATACGGGCCTTATCTCGTTATGAAAAAGATTAGGTAGGTAATTATGCATCATGCTAGAAAAATGTAGTTTAGCAGATTATACATACCTATCAACGAGAATATGAAAAGACTTGAAAGATTGACATTCTGATAGTGTTAGTATAGATGTCAATTATAATTCTTGAAAAAAAAACAAAACTATTCAAGGGGGGTGAATTTTTTTCTAACCACATGAGGGGTTTTGTGGGGTATTGTTGAATAGCGTTAATAAAATAAATGTAAGGTTTCTTAAGCCATTTTTTGTGCCATGTACCGTTTTTATTAAACCCCGACGAAAAAGAGGGGTGTTATAAGTTTGACGTGTCTGTTTGTCTGTGTGTCTGTCTGTCTGTCTGTCTGTGGCATCATAGCGACCGAACCACTGAACCGATTTCAGTTTAGTTTTTTTTTGATGAAAGGAGACTTAATCGAGAGTGTTCTTAGCTATGTTTTACAAAAATCGATTGAGCCGTTTAAGAGTTATGGTGGGTTAAAGTGGGGATGGAAGAACCAAAATTCTACAAATGTGCCCAAAATGGTTGTCAATTGAAAGTTTGTTGTCAAATATTTTTGTGTCGGGGGTTTTTTAATTAGGTATATTATTGAGATATAAGTCGCCAGTTGAAATGATCGACCAAGTACGAGTCGGACTCGCGCACAGTAACAGACAGCAAAGTGTTCCGTACTGTATTGGAGCCCCCTTAAATATTTATTTAATTATAATTTAACTAGCTGCGCCCCGCGGTGTTACCCGCGTTAGCCCGAAATAAAAAGTACCTAGTCTATGTGTTAATCCAAAATCTAAACTACCTTCTTACCGAATTTCATCCAAATCAGTTCATCCGTTTGTACGCGAAGGAGTAACAAATATCCATACATACTCACTTTTTTATAATATTAGTAGGATTGAGAGATATTAGAGCGAGACTTTGTAAAAACTCTACACGGTGGCGATTAGCATTGTCTCCAACACCTGATCAACAGATTATCTTTAAACATATAATTACAATTCTGCTGTACGTGTGTATATCACTGAACTCCTCCTAAATGGCTGGACCGATTTGAATAAATTGTTTTGTATGCGTTCCTTGATAGTTTAGATTCACAAATAAGCCCGTCAGATGGCGCTGCAGTTGGTCCGCTAGTATATTACAGTAATTCTTGAAAAAAGATCACGTTTTTGCAATTGGATACTATGATGTGACGCCTGGTTGCCTTGAATATGAATTCCTTAAGCAGTTTCATTTGGAGCAAAGAACATTAGAAGTTTCTATTTTATACCAAATATCTATTAATTTGGGTTGCTGGGTTGCAGGTGAAGGCTTTATATTTTAATCATAGACATAATGATAATTTTGATATTGAACACACATTTTTATTTTACTCCATTTTGACACATTAAATCAACAACTCAAATATGATGACCTCAGGGTCTCTTCAGGTCTGAGTGACTCCCAGTTTAGTCCTCAAAACACTCCGTGCGTAAATCCAATTTTGAAATACTCGTACACAATAGCCCTCTTAAGCCTTGGTTGCGGTAGTGCCGTGGTAAGGAGATCTGCTTCCATGTTCTCTGTGTACTCTGCCTATAACGCTACTACTCTTTGTTTCTTGGCTTCATAACTTATCCATCCACCACCATATTTGAAAATATATCCCGTGTAGGATCGTCTATCCATGGTGCAAGCTGCCCAATAAGCGCCTGCCATGCCATACTACTTCATACCACTTTTTTTATATTTTAATCCAACCTTCTTGGTTCCTTTAAACAACGGATGACCCGTTTCGCGGCTGGCCAATGATTGTTTCCGTAGCAAGTATTAAATTGGCTTAGATACCTTACGGCAAACGTAATATCTGGCCTTGTTGTAATTGCTAGATACATCAACGATCCGATCAAGCTGTGGTCCCACAAGTGTTGGTTTGTTAAGACAGCTTTCGCGTGAATACGTCAGGAATCATAGTTTTCTCGTTTAAGCAATTCTATATGATCATGACTCTTTGATTTTTTCCACGGTTTACGCACTTTTTTACAAATAATAAATCTTGAGTATTATGGATATCTCGAATAATGAGTCTTTTTAATAATGAGCACACATTTTTATTTTACAAAGAAAATACAAAACTACCTACTCCATTTTGACATACAAAATCAACAACTCAAATATCTCTAAAGCAACCAAAACTCTATGACAACATATAAGAATATAGACTTGAAATAACTACAAATTATGACACATAGGACTCAATATGGTCGCCATTACATACTTACAAACAAAAAGTAGGTACAAAATTCAAAAAATTTGCTCAAATCGATAATATGTGTACCATTTTTTCATAATGATGATCTTTCAAAAATAAATGATGAACTGAATGGAACCACAAACCACAACATCATTTAGGTATGTAATTAGTTTATTCTTGATTTTTACAAAACTGCTAAACCTATTTCGATTTATAATTATTTAATATATATTTGTTTATTTTATAATCTCAAATGAGACTAACTCTGAAGTACCTATGATATAGCAAACAAAAAAATAATCAACAAAATCGGTTCATACTTAATTGACCGAATAATCGCGTTGCTTACATACAAAAAAAATACATACTTACCGCCGAATTGAGAACCTTCTTTTTTAAGTCGGTTATAAATATTGATATGCACTCATGCATAATGACAATGTGATTCCCGCATTTTCTTAGGTAAATTCGCTCTCGCAGTCACTATTAACCCAATTATTTTCGCAGTACGCAGTATGAGTTAAAAAAGAAATATGGGAACATATTATAATTAAAGTGTAGGCAGCAAAATGTCAAATAACTTATATAAATAACCTGTGGCCGCCTTCTCTATTTTCTCAAGTCATTGATACAATCGGATTGAGTTTTCAAACATGTGTCAAAATAAAAAGTAATTTAAATCAAAGTTATTACTAAGTTGCTAAGGAGTATTGATATCAACATCGAAGCAAATCACCCCCAAAATAACTTTCTACTCCTTTTTAACCCCGATAAGGGATGAATTTCAATAAAATACGAAACACATCTTCCATCAATTCAATTACAGAATGTTTATGCCAAGTTTCAAGTCGATTAAACCAAGGAATCACGATGTTTCATAGAAACTTTGACCCCATTTTTCACCCTTTTAGGGTAAGAATTTCGACAAATCCTTTCTTATCGGACGCCTACGTCATACAAAGAACCCACCATCCAAATTTCAGCAGCCTACGGCCAGCGGTTTGGGCTCTGCGTTGATCCGTCAGTAAGTCATTCAGGACAAAGCATTTTATATATATAGATAATTAATAATTGAAGTAAACATACAATTAACTATTATGTGAATGTTTCAAGCGTCTACCTGTTACAGTTATTAATATCGAGCGAATTAAAAATTTAAAAAACCCCCGACAAAAAAACCTACCTAAAAAAAGGACGAAACATTTTGGGCACATTTGTAGAATTTTGGTTCTTCCATCCCCACTTTAACCCACCATAACTCTTAAACGGCTCAATCGATTTTTATAAAACATAGCTAAGAACACTCTCGATTAAGTCTCCTTTCATCCACAAAAAACTAAACTGAAATCGGTTCAGTGGTTCGGGCGCTATGATGCCACAGACAGACAGACAGACAAACAGACACGTCAAACTTATAACACCCCTCTTTTGCGTCGGGGGTTAAAAACGGCTAAAATGTCACGTTGTTGTATGGGAGCTCCCCTTAAATATTTATTTTGTTCTGTTTTTCTGCTTTTATTTGTTGTTATAGCGGCAACAGAAATGTATCATCTGTAAAATTTTAGCTATAACGGTTTATGAGATACAGCCTGGTGACAGACAGACGGACATCGGAGTCTTAGTAATAGGATCCCGTTTTTACCCCTTGGGTACGGAACCCTAAAAAGAGTGTCTCCCACTATGTAAGTACTTATTTAATCAGGATATAACACCACCCCCGAAACATAAACCGCATCCGTGGCCGTGCGTGGCATACTGAGGGGTAACGTAATTCAGTCGGTGATGTAATTACCGCCCGGGACTGCTACAAGCCTTTTATTAGCCTTTTATTATAGGCTATAATGGACGATAGCACGAAGAATGTATGAAAACTACGGTCGTGATTTTTTGCAGATGTTTAGAAACCAACCAACCGGGCTAGTATGCGCGCCACGAATTATTTCGTTCGTAGTGTCAGAACGAGACAGCGTTATGGCAAAGTATATAACTGTTACTTTTTCACACGTCGAAATAAATAAATAAATATTAGGGGACATCTTACACACGGTCTCTGAGCCCAAACTAAGCAAAGCTTGTGATATGGCTGCCAGAGACTGATATGATACATATACAATATTTTAAATACATACTTATATAGATAGTAACTAAATAACACCCAGACACAGAGCAAACACCTATGTTCGTCACATAAATGCGGGAAGACAGACTCAAAACGTTCCACATTCAGGCTGGACCAGGCAAGTAACATAATGTTGTGGCATAAATAACAAAAAAATCGGCCAAGTGCGAGTCGGACTCGCGCACGAAGGATTCCGTACTGTATGGGAGCCCCCCTTCAATATTTATTTTGTTTTGATTTAATTATTTACTAATGAATTGAATATACAACTAAATATTCTGTAACAATTTCAAGCATCTACCTGTTACCATTATAAATATCGAGCGAAAAACGGTTAAAAATTCAGGTTTGTTGTATGGGAACTCCCCTTGAATATTACTTTTATTCTGTTTTTAGTATTTGTTGTTACAGCGGCAACAGAAATACATCATCTGTGAATGTTTCAGCTTTCTAGCTATAACGGTTCATGAGATACACCCTGGTGACAGACAGACAGACGGACAGCGGAGTCTTAGTTATAGGGTCCCGTTTTTACCCTTTGGGTACGGAACCTTAAAAAAGATTTAGCGATGACACATATAACATACATAACATACAAAACAATCTCCAAATTAGGAAGTTTGATAAAATCGGCGCCAGACCAAACTGCATTAGTATTATCTATCACAGACAATACATTACTCATTCTATTCAAGCCATTGTTTGCCCGTACAGACATACTCGTAATGATTGATTTTATAATAAAAATCTTAGGCCACAATTTATGAACTGGATAGAATGTGCTTTTAGTTCAACTCAACGAATGAGAGAGCAACGAAACACGTACAAAGTCGGCGCGCGAGTTGAATGCAGAGCTTAGGAATGCGAATGTCTCCCCCCGCTATCCGCACGCCCAACCCGCCCAGGCGCGTGAGATGGGGCGTGCGGATAGCGGGGGGAGATGCTCCCGCTCTTTACCTCAGACCCCGACTGCATTCAACTCGCGCGCTATCTGTACTTTGATGCCCTTAATAGTCCGAGATTCCACCGCAAGAACATCCCGCTTATAGTGTACACGGTTTCAACCAATTTTTAGGGTTCCGTACCCAAAGGGTAAAAACGGGCCCTATTGCTAAGACTCCGCTGTCCGTCTGTCTGTCTGTCTGTCTCCAGGCTGTTTCTCATGAACCGCTATAGCTAGAGAGCTGAAATTTTCACATAATTGAGGTATATCTGTTGCCGCTATAACAACAAATACTAAAAATAAAACAAAATAAATATTTAAGGGGGGCTCCCATACAACAATAATGATAACAGGTAGATGCTTGAAATATTCACAGAATATTAAGCTGCATGCTTACTTTGATAATAATAATCGGCCAAGTACGAGTCGGACTTGCGCACGGAGGGTTCCGTACTGTATGGGAGCCCCCCTTAAATATTTATTTTATTTAATTTTATTATTTATTATTGAAGGGAATATAAAACTAAATATTCTGTGAAAATTTCAATCATCCACCTGTCACCGTTATTTAAAGCGAGTGAAAAACGGCTTAAAATTCAGGTATGTTGTATGAGAGCCCCTTTAAATATTTATTTTATTTGTTTTTAGTATTTGGTTATAGCGGTCTAATCACGGTTCATGAGATACAGCCTGGTGACAGACAGACGGACATCGGAGTCTTTACCCTTTAAATCTTTTTTTCTTTTAAGTATGGAACCCTAAAAAATCAATAATATACTTAGTCTAACTTACGGATTAAAAACATGTATTTTTTATTTTGTCAATCAAACAATAAATGACAAAAATAAAGCTTGTCAAAGTTTGGGAGTGGTGGTCGTGACGTCACCTCTCTTACAGAAGTCTATACATTTGTATGGCACTTGTGACGTCACGCGGAACTTTGACGGACTATATCTCAATCATTTTTTGTTTAATTGACCAAAGAAAAAATTTGCTTATAATATTTTTTGATAGTCCGACGGACTAATTATATTTTTTAGTCATCATGTCTTTTGCCCAAACTTAGTTGAAGACTTCATCATCATGGAAGATGCGAAGAAGCACATGGGCGTAGAATAAATGATTATCGTACCTCCTCCCTGGATGGACACAGACCTCACCCCTGTGCTATTTTCCCTTCCTATCTTATCTCATGCGCACGTGTGGCCCATGTGTTAATACAATGCCATGACGTCACGGTACATGACATCAGACTGACGTCATCAACCTATCACGTCATCACACTTGGTCAATGACAAAATTTGACCGCCTTTTGTTATCACTACATAGTATAAAACAAAGTCGCTTCCCGCTGTCTGTCCCCATGTATGCTTATATCTTTAAAACTAAGGAACGGATTTTGATGCGTTTTTTTTAATAGATAGAGTGATTCAAAAGGAAGGTTTATATTATAAAACACCTGTGCGAAGCCGGGGCGGGTCGCGACTATATTACAAACGCGAAAGTTTGTGAGTAATGTGTGTTTGTTACTCTTTCACGCAAAAACGGCTGAACCGATTTGGATTAAATTCGGTATGAAGGTAGCTTAGACCTTGGATAAACACAAATATGATACTTTTTATCTCGGGCTAACGCGGGTAACACCGCGGGGCGCAACTACTCCTACTTCCTACTTATATAATAAACGCGAAAGTTTGTGAGTAATGTAAGTTTGTTACTCTTTGACGCACAAACGGCTGAACCGATTTGGATTAAATTCGGTATGAAGGTAGCTTAAGCCTTGGATTAACCCATAGGCTACTTATTACCTCGGGCTAACGCGGGTAGCACCGCGGGGCGCAGCTAGTTATTTATATTTCTAACATGACTTAGCCGGGACAGGGAAAAACCGTTTTCTGTATACATTTCGACCACTTTTGACCACTGACAAAATGAAAGGTGTTTCGGAACTACACCTTATACAAAGAATATACAGGGTTACTGGTTATTGAACCTATTCCTTCTAGTAGCTTATAGGGGGCGCTATTATCAACTAATTTGACCACATATACCCCTATCCAAAAGTTAACCATTTCCGAGAAAAAAATTATTAAAGTATTTTTTAAATTTTATCGATGTAAGGTGACTTAAAGGTTATAAAAAAAAAATTAGACGGTTTTGAACAATCATTTATTTATTTTTACTTAACAGAGACATAAGGCTATCATTATGAGTAACAAAAACTGAACTAGGTATCCACTTTAAATAATTACCACAGGAAAACATCAAGAAAATCTAATTATCATTATTAATTAGTTAATAATTTTAATAATTTTTTTCTCGGAAATGGTTAACTTTTGGATAGGGGTATATGTGGTCAAATTAGTTGATAATAGCGCCCCCTATAAGCTACTAGAAGGAATAGGTTCAATAACCAGTAACCCTGTATAATAATACTACGTATAGAACGGCCACTCGTTACCCCCCACCCGTTTGAGTCTTCCTCACTTCCACCCCGCGTTTCACGTACCGAGTCGTGTACTCTGCGCGCGGCCTGCACTGGCCGGTAGATTATGTAATAAAAAATACCTAGACTGTGACAATAGGGAAGACTTGTACTGTGTATGGTTGAATTTAATAATACGTAACTAAACCAGAAATTTTAATGTTTATTTAAGGATAAGTAAAAGGAACTTATTTTACATTATTTGCTAAATTCCTCTTGATTTTTTTCTTTCATATAAAGTAGATCGGTTACTTATTGCTAAAATGCTTCCAAATTAAGCAATTGTTATACTTTTTTAAGCATTAGATTTATATTCATTTTTACAAATTGAATACGCAACTGTCTCACTCACGCGGCATGTCGTCACGTTGTGGTGATCGCTGACAGCCATAGACGTTCCGCACACAAATGCGCATGTAGCGACCGTGCGTATGTGTGTTGTCTGTGAGTAAGTACTGTGTTAGTGTGCGTAAGACAGCAGATTTTGTATGAAAAATCGCGGAGTGTCCGGGCTGTGCCTTATATATTCTATCTCTCTATGTCTGTGGTGTAGAAATTTCCATACAAAAACAACATTTTATAGCGATTTATGGCGTTCAGTATCTCAATCATTATTTTTCGCTAAAAATGGCATAACCGACTTCCACGCTGTACAGAATTCGAATAGTTTGCACGAATCGATGTGACATCCATATAGGTACATTATTGTTGATTTATCAAAAAACGGCTCAGCCGATTTCGATAAAATTTAAATGGGACCACCTCGGGAGTATACTCTTTTTAAATATTTTTTACTAGCGACCCGCCCTGGCTTCGCACAGGTGTATTATAATTATGTACATATAAACACCTTCCTCTTGAATCACTCTATCTATTTAAAAAAAACCGCATCAAAATCCGTTCCGTAGTTTTAAAGATATAAGCACATGGGGACACGGGGACAGCGGAAGCGACTTTGTTTTTAACCCCCGACGCAAAAGAGGGGTGTTATAAGTTTGACGTGTCTGTTTGTCTGTGTGTCTGTCTGTCTGTCTGTGGCATCATAGCGCCCGAACCACTGAACCGATTTCAGTTTAGTTTTTTTTGGATGAAAGGAGACTTAATCGAGAGTGTTCTTAGCTATGTTTTATAAAAATCGATTGAGCCGTTTAAGAGTTATGGTGGGTTAAAGTGGGGATGGAAGAACCAAAATTCTACAAATGTGCCCGAAATGGTTGTCAATGTGTCGGGGGTTTTTTAAATTTTTAATTTATATTAGTTATTTACCTTTCGAGATAACACGTTTTCCTAACAAGATAACTGCTGTTTCCATTCGTGAACTATGCCTATCCATCGGCGCGCGGTGGTACGTCTTGCGGGTTTGTTTTGAGACATTTCCTTTTACCCCTCCCCCCGCTTTAACCCACCAAATATGGGCCAAGGCTGCATCGACCCGCGAAACGTATTTGTATCTACTGGCAAGCCTTGTTAGGAATCCGTGACATGGCTCAGTTACGCCGAATAATACCTATTTTAAGGTTACAGGTGTGCCTGATATAAAAAGCTGTTAAGCCCCTGAGCGACGTACAAAATAAAACCGTGGTTTTAAAGTTTTCTCTATAGTATAACTATAGAGAAAACTTAAAAAACGCGGTTTTATTTTGTACGTCGATCAGGGGCTTAACCGCTTTTTAGGGTTCCGTACCCAAAGGGTAAAAACGGGACCCTATTACTAAGACTTCAATGTCCGTCTGTCTGTCTGTCACCAGGCTGTATCTCATGAACGGTGATAGCTATGCAGCTGAAATTTTCACAGATGATGTATTTCTGTTGCCGCTAAAACAACAAATACTAAAAAGAGAATAAAATAATTATTTAAGGGGACCCCCCCTTAAAACAATACAACAAACGTAATTTTTAAGAATTTTGTTGCTCGCTATAACAGCAAGAAGAATGGGGCTCCCATACGGTACGGAACCCTTAGTGCGCGAGTCCGATTCGCACTTGGCTGATTTTTTATATCAGGCACACCTGTAACCTTAAAATAGGTATTATTACCATACTGTAACCATGTGTAACCATTTACTGTCCCTCAAAAGGATTTTAATTCAAGACGGCTAAAGACACTATTTGGTGTACATTCTTCTAAGAAGAAAAAAAAAAAAAAAAAAAAAAACATGCTTTAATTATTGTATTATCCTCGAACCTTGATAAGTAAATAAAGTTTAAACGAACTATGACCGTTTAAAGGTTTGTCAAAATCGAGTACAAAGGAAGCTACAAACATACAGGTGAAACTAATAAAAGAGTGTTAAAAAGAAGCGTGGATCGAACCACAAACAGCGGAGGTATTATCATTATTTTTCGCAAAAATATGGTAAAACCGCCTATGAGAAATATCCGTGTGCACTATGAGTCGGAACCCGGACTACAAGTGAAACCCCGGACAACAAATGAAACCCCGCCCGGGACGCTCCCCGGACGCCTTCTAAACTAGGACAAATCTGGGGAAACCTGGACGGATGGCAACCCTAGTTGAACATCATGTCAAGTCAAATAATGACCAAGTATACTGTGCAGGGCATATTTGAACAACTGTACGTGAAATCGTAATTTCCGTTAAAAAGCTTGGCCAAACTTGACTGGGATGTTGATTTTGAACGTATTGGTTTACATATGTAATAAATATAGCTGTCTTTCCAACTGACTTCTATAAAGGAGGAGGTTTTCAATTCGGCTGTATTCTTTTTTTTTTTGTGTATGTTCATAGATAATTCCGCCAATTGTGAACCGAATAGAAAAATTCTTTTTAGTTCGAACGGGTATAATCCCGAGGTGGTCTCATTTAAAAATTTAAAGAAATCGGCTGAGCCGTTTTTGAAAAATCAACAATAATTTTAACAATTCGAGCGTAACATTCGAATTTTGTCACGATGGAAGGCGGTTATGCCATTTTTTGCGAAAAATAATTATCGTATCGTAGATTGTTTTTGACCATTCAAATGTGTCTGTGACACCCATATGTCGAAATAAATGAACTGAATCTGATCCAGCATATTCCTAAGGATGCATTACAGTTCCAGACCCGCAGTACTTTAAGGCTTAGTTGCACCAAGTTACTTTAGCAATGACAAACATGTTCAAGTAATGGTTAGGGAATAAAATAATGTGTTGCACCATTTGACAATTTGTAAGGTGACGTCATAACTTTAACTGTAACCGTAACCGCCCACGATTCACTGGTTAATGTTATTGTTAACGTTAATTGTCTGTCAGAATTGTATAGTCCTGATAACTTTAACTATTCCAAGGCATACGCTGGTGCAACACATTTCGCAGTCACTGTTTAAGTCGGCGTTATTGTTAAATTTGACAATAATCTTAACTATAACTACCAATATGGTGCAACCGAGCCTAAGTCTTGTTAAGTAAAGTCCATAGTAACCCAATCCTCCCGCAGCTGTTAAGTGAGCTTCAGTTAGGATTGGGTATTGCGCAGCTTGTAGCTAACTTCACAACCGCCAATTAGTTTGATTCAGCCTATAATAAACTTTGTAACTTTAAAACGACTTTGTTTTTAACTATGTAGTGATTATACCTATAAAAGTAATAAAGCCTCTTTACAGCCTGCTATTTGTACTTAGTAATTATTTGATTTTAGATAATTATGTATACTTTGTCAATGAATTTAATATTATTTTGTGATGATTTTTTTTTTAAATGACACGGCATTTGTGTATCTTGTATAAATAATAATATTAGTAAAATGTGAAAAAAAAAATGTTAAACCGGACGAATATATAGGTATTATGGATCAATATTATGCAATATTTTTTGTAATAAGTATTAGGTTCCATTAATAACAATAAAGTTATCTTATCTTATAACTAGACGACCCGCCCCGGCTTCGCACAGGTGTATTATACATATAAACCTTCCTCTTGAATCACTCTATCCATTAAAAAAAACCGCATCAAAATCCGTTGCGTAGTTTTAAAGATTTAAGCATACAGACATACAAACAGACAAAAATAGCGACTTTATTTTATACTATGTAAGGATGTGGTAAGACTTAATACTTGCGCTACTGCCTATAGAATTTTAATCTATCTACAAATGCATTCACATTACTTATGTAGATCTCGTACGAACACATCTGCGTCCTACAAAACGAACCTGTCGATATGGACATCATTCTACCAACTTGTCTTTACAGTTAACTGATGGCGCTACTGTCGCATTTAGACGAAAAATTTCATAAAATTCCAAAAGGCTTCGGAAAAGACAAAGGCTAATCTACTTACTGTTGGATATAGGACTCTATAGACATTTCATCAGATCCAAACGTAAGCGGCTGGCATCCAGCTCGATTTAGGTTTTTGTCAGACGAAACGTAATCAATTCGACCCGTATATTATACAATATATTTTTACTAGACGACCCGCCCCGGCTTCGCACAGGTGTATTATACATATAAACCTTCCTCTTGAATCACTCTATCCATTAAAAAAAACCGCATCAAAATCCGTTACGTAGTTTTAAAGATTTAGGCATACAGACAAATAGACAAAAATAGCGACTTTATTTTATACTAGCGGCGCCCCGCGGTTTTACCCGCGTTGTGCCCGTTCTCGTGGGAATTTCGGGAATTTTTATACATATAAACCTTCCTCTTGAATCACTCTATCCATTAAAAAAAACCGCATCAAAATCCGTTGCGTAGTTTTAAAGATTTAAGCATACAGACAAACAAACAAACAAATAAATAAACAAACGAAAATAGCGACTTCATTTTATACTATGTAAGGACTATGTAAGGATGTATAACCACGCATAACTTTTTACATAGTAGTCCGATTTCGATAATCCTTTTTCATTGGAAAGAGTATACTTCAAAGTTGGTCCCACTTAAATTTTATCGAAATTAGCTGAGCTATTTTTGATAAATCAACAATAATGTGAAAAATGCTACATCTATCCGTGCGAAATATTCGCGAATTCTGTACACGGTTGAAGTCGGTCATGACATTTTTTGCGAAAAATAATTATAATCCGGTTCTGTCTATGATGGGAGTGGCCTACGCTACGCTTGCCGGAACACGAACTTCATTCAAGAGCTTTACTGTAGTTTTTAAGCTATTGCATAGCTTCTATCGCGGGCCTTGAGCGCGGGGACCGAATCCAGAAATTCCGTAACGAAAAAACCTCACGCTCCCCACTCCGACGGGCAAGGAGGTGTGGCTTGAAGACCGTGCATCGTCTAACGTCGTTTCAGTTCGGCAGTCTTCGACACGGCGTTGTGTGCGATTAGACGTATTGTAAAATTATGCAATAGCTTTACCGGCAGTCCCCGAGTGCCACACGTCTTTTTTTTTTTTTCGTATAGGTTTAAGTTTGACTACACACTGCCTGATGTTAAGCAAATATGTGCGGTCTAGGATGTAACACGCTTACCGAGAAGATACCTATTTACTACGTTGCTGATTTTGCCCGAACCCTACGTAGTTGGTACTGTACATTGGGATTACGTCACGCAATGTGCAATGTTTGCTTCTAATATTATGTTGTTGATTCAGTTCTCAAGGCGATAGCTTTTATTGTCGCTTTGGATGACCGAGTGATGTCGTCAGTAATAAGCAAAATAAACTAGTAGTTCTCCTAACAGTAGACCGCGTTCTTGAATCTCGATCCATTGTTTAGGTATGACTTAACAGTACAGCTGATCGACGCGACGTTTTAGTGCAGTAGACAATTTGCGGGTAGATTAATATTTGTCGCTTTCTGACGGAGACACAAAATAGGTTTTTGAGCATGGTTTTGATGAGTTATTAATTGCTATGTTTGACCCCATCGGTCATCAGTCCTCCGCGCTATGTGCCCTGCTCATTGCCATTTCAACTTGCCAATCAGCTGGGCTATGTCGGTAACTATGGTTCTTCTGCGAATCCCCTCATTACTGATTCGATCTCGCAGAGAGACTCTGAGCATAGCCCTCTCCATAGCTCGTTGGGCTACTTGGGAGTTTATTAATAAGGCCCATAGTAAGAGACCAATTGACCAATTTCATTCTCTCTAATCTTGTTATGATTTAAATACCTACTAAAAGAATTTGCCAAATATTAACAAAATCGGTTGACAAATAGCTCTACAGCAAATTTCTCCCCTTTTTAAGGGAAATACGTCGGCCGTAACGATTCACAATTCTAATCGAACCCCACTGGGAGTTGAGAACCTTCTCCTATTTGGAAGTCGGTTACTGCACTACACATTCAGTAATTCATCAGTTCCGTTCAGCATGCGCGCGCGCGGCCCAATCTAAATAAACCTTGAGCATCAATGTACGTAATGATTCACAATTCTAATAGAGCCACACTGGGAGTTGAGAACCTTCTCCTGCTATTTGGAAGTCGGTTACTGCACTACACATTCAGTAATTCATCAGTTCCGTTCAGCATGCGCGCGCGCGGCCCAATCTAAATAAACCTTGAGCATCATTGTACGTAATGATTCACAATTCTAATAGAGCCAGGCTGGGAGATGAGAACCTTCTCCTCCTATTTGGAAGTCGGTTACTGCACTACACATTCAGTAATTCATCAGTTCCGTTCAGCATGCGCGCGCGCGGCCCAATCTAAATAAACCTTGAGCATCAATGTACGTAATGATTCACAATTCTAATAGAGCCACACTGGGAGTTGAGAACCTTCTCCTGCTATTTGGAAGTCGGTTACTGCACTACACATTCAGTAATTCATCAGTTCCGTTCAGCATGCGCGCGCGCGGCCCAATCTAAATAAACCTTGAGCATCAATGTACGTAATGATTCACAATTCTAATAGAGCCACACTGGGAGTTGAGAACCTTCTCCTGCTATTTGGAAGTCGGTTACTGCACTACACATTCAGTAATTCATCAGTTCCGTTCAGCATGCGCGCGCGCGGCCCAATCTAAATAAACCTTGAGCATCAATGTACGTAATGATTCACAATTCTAATAGAGCCACACTGGGAGTTGAGAACCTTCTCCTGCTATTTGGAAGTCGGTTACTGCACTACACATTCAGTAATTCATCAGTTCCGTTCAGCATGCGCGCGCGCGGCCCAATCTAAATAAACCTTGAGCATCATTGTACGTAATGATTCACAATTCTAATAGAGCCAGGCTGGGAGATGAGAACCTTCTCCTCCTATTTGGAAGTCGGTTACTGCACTACACATTCAGTAATTCATCAGTTCCGTTCAGCATGCGCGCGCGCGGCCCAATCTAAATAAACCTTGAGCATCAATGTACGTAATGATTCACAATTCTAATAGAGCCACACTGGGAGTTGAGAACCTTCTCCTGCTATTTGGAAGTCGGTTACTGCACTACACATTCAGTAATTCATCAGTTCCGTTCAGCATGCGCGCGCGCGGCCCAATCTAAATAAACCTTGAGCATCAATGTACGTAATGATTCACAATTCTAATAGAGCCACACTGGGAGTTGAGAACCTTCTCCTGCTATTTGGAAGTCGGTTACTGCACTACACATTCAGTAATTCATCAGTTCCGTTCAGCATGCGCGCGCGCGGCCCAATCTAAATAAACCTTGAGCATCATTGTACGTAATGATTCACAATTCTAATAGAGCCAGGCTGGGAGATGAGAACCTTCTCCTCCTATTTGGAAGTCGGTTACTGCACTACATATTCAGTAATTCATCAGTTCCGTTCAGCATGCGCGCGCGCGGCCCAATCTAAATAAACCTTGAGCATCATTGTACGTAATGATTCACAATTCTAATAGAGCCAGGCTGGGAGATGAGAACCTTCTCCTCCTATTTGGAAGTCGGTTACTGCACTACACATTCAGTAATTCATCAGTTCCGTTCAGCATGCGCGCGCGCGGCCCAATCTAAATAAACCTTGAGCATCAATGTACGTAATGATTCACAATTCTAATAGAGCCACACTGGGAGTTGAGAACCTTCTCCTGCTATTTGGAAGTCGGTTACTGCACTACACATTCAGTAATTCATCAGTTCCGTTCAGCATGCGCGCGCGCGGCCCAATCTAAATAAACCTTGAGCATCATTGTACGTAATGATTCACAATTCTAATAGAGCCAGGCTGGGAGATGAGAACCTTCTCCTCCTATTTGGAAGTCGGTTACTGCACTACATATTCAGTAATTCATCAGTTCCGTTCAGCATGCGCGCGCGCGGCCCAATCTAAATAAACCTTGAGCATCAATGGACGTAATGATTCACAATTCGCCAACCCACTAGAGGTGGCCGCTGTGTATTACTCTACTAAAAAAATAGGTACCTACTTAAGTAATTAAAAAAAAAAGTTATTTGAAGTCGAGTTGGTAGTCGGGTAATTTGTTTGATTTAGTTTTGTAACATGTATTGCTTTCTCACGAATTTTTGGTTGTTTATATTTATGTATTGAGTGTGACGACGAAATTTTAAAATGTTATTCTAGTTATAAGTTACATACTTTTCTTTTTTTTATTCTGAATAGGTTTGCGTTTAACCACATACTGCCTGTTGTACTTGTGTTGATACTTGTATCATGTAAGCAACAGAAATGTCTTGAATAATAAAATAAAAAAAAATCTTTAACTATCACACTGACAAAGCCGCAGGCAAGCGCTATTTAGTATTGTGTATCTCTTCTTTCATTTGTACAAGCATACAAGTCTAGATTTCCGAAGTGTACAAGTGTAGGTAGCATAGATCTAGTACATTTGCAGTGCTGTGCGCCAGACGGTATTTTTATCGATGATTTTTTGTTTGCGTCGTATTCACGGCCGTTTACAATGCAAGTATAGACGCTGGCCGATTTATTTACGTTGAGTTGAATGGAAAACTATACGGTACGGCTTTATTGTAAGAGATCTACTAATTGTTGCATAGTAACATTCATGTATAACATCTTGAATTGAGATTCGCTTCTTTTTAGGGTTCCGTACCCAAAGGGTTAAACGGGACCCTATTACTAAGACTTCGATGTCCGTCTGTCCGTCTAGCGTCTGTCACCGGGCTGTATCTCATGAACCGTCATAGCTAGGCAGCTGAAATTTTCACAGATGGTGTATTTCTGTTGCCGCTATAACAACAAATACTAAAAAATAAAATAGAATAAAATAAATGTTTAAGGGGGGCTCCCATACAACAAACATGTTTTTACGTTTAACGAGTTTTTTGCTCGCTATTAATTACGGTGAGAGGAATGGGGCTCCCATATGGTACGGAACCCTTCGTGCGCGACTCGTACTTGGCCGATTTTATTTATCCGACTTCGAATAGAGATTTTTTGGTATATGTGCGTAACGCGTCTACTCCGCAATTTATGAACCAATTTTAATGATTCTTTTTTGTTTGGTATACCTATCACATTTCAGAAGTGATTTTTGAGAAATCAAGAATAATTATAAAAATAAGCAAGCGAATTACTCGAATTTAGTACGATTGAGGTAGGTTGTGTCATTTTTAGCGAAAAATAAATAGAAAAAGTCTAATATGTTTGTACAACAAAATCGCAGAGAGCAACCACAGAGGCACAGGTGAGCGTTTCCGGCGCGGCGTTCCGCAGGACGCACCAATTGGGGACGATTCCGGGCCACCGGAAACTACGCTACACAGCAACAGGATGATTGTTTATTCGGGTTTTGTGCTAAATCATATGCAAAACTCATTTTTGAAGTGAAAACTTGTGAACTTTTTGGGATAAGTAAATAATCGGCCAAGTACGAGTGGGACTCCCACACGCAGGGTTCCGCACAGTATGGGAGCCCCCCTTAAATATTTATTTTAATTTCATTTTATTACGTCTTAAATTGATTATTATTTTTACGTAAGTAATTTTAGAATTGAGTTAAAATGTTTTATAAGTTTTAGTAGTTCTAAATAAAAATATGTCATATTAAATTGAATATACAAATAAATATTCTGTGAATATTTCAACCATCTACCTGTTACCATTATTAATATCTAGCGAAAAACGATTAAAAAATCAACTTTGTTCCATGGGAGCCCCCCTTAAATGTTAATTTTATTCTGTTTTTAGTTTTGTTGTTGTAGCAGCAACCGAACTACATGATCTGTGAAAATTTCAACTTTCTAGCTATCGCGGTTCATGAGATACAGAAAGACAGACGGACAGCGGAGTCTCAGTAATAGGGTCCCGTTTTTACCTTTGGGTACGGAACCCTAAAAATCAAGTCGATGGTTCAACATAATATGTAGCCATGTATTATAATGAGAAACAATCGCCGTTATATCGAGATTATGTCACACGCCGACGACATTAATATTAATGCCAATGTCCCGTCTAAATATACACTATTGTGTACAGTAATATATTCCGTATGATTTAACTGTTAGGTTATGCTTTCGGTGGTTTTGCCCAGCGTAAAGCTCTCGTCACACAGAGGCGGGAAGTGCGGGAAAGCGATCGCGATCGCTTTCTCGGGGCTCCCGCCTCTGTGTGACCCGAGTTTTATCTAGAGTTCATGGGTGGAAAATGTATTTTACATTAGAGTTTTTCATTTTTCATTTGATTTTGTCAGTAAGCCCGATTACAGAGGCGCCAGCGTAAATTTAATAGCAACGTAAAAAGCGTTCTCTCTATCGAATGCCTAAAGTGAAAAAGAAACAGAACTATGCTATTTAGCTAATATAATTACGATGGCTCCTCTGTAATCGGGCTTAGTAAGTTCGTATAGGCCGGGTGGCTAGCCCTGGTGTCACAGTTTTAAGCCGCCTGAAGGCCTCTGACATAACTAAACGGTTAAAACAACCGGGACCTACAATTTAACGTGTCAACCGAGCCACGGTAGCGCTCAGTTGGTAAATGTCACACGCGGTCCAAATACTGACCGTGCGGAACGTTGCTTAATTTCGGTGATCGCTAACAATCTAAACTACGCTACGAGCGCTACAGTCAGTCATTTTGTCAGTGACTATAGTTCGGCCGTTCAGAGAATGCGTTCATGACACGTCATCTTGAAAAAATGTTTTTGGTAAACGGTAAGTTTTACAAAAAAGTTTAATGGAAACAAAAGATGCGAAATTTTATTTTCTACAATAATTATCTTAATGTTTTTTGCCCTTAAGTACATAGTTTCCGAGATATCGGCCAAAAACATTTTTTCAAAATGACGTGTCAGGAACGCATTCTCTGAACGGCCGAACTATAGTACAGTTTGATGGCTTCCACGCCGATTTCGGCTTCGGCGACCATTTTCCATATGTAAGTTACTGATGGCTCCTCACATGGCTGATATAACCAATTTTAGCGGTGAGTGTCCTAGGACAGTGACTACATGTGAGGACTCCAGTACAGTAGTGTATAGGTAGTACTGTACTGTATCAGCCTTTTTAATAGTCCACTGCAGGACGTAGGCCTACTCACGAAGGGTGATTGGGCCATATCCACCACGCTGGCCCAGTGCGGGTTGGTGGATTCACATACGCCATCGAATTCCTTCTACCGACGTATGCAGGTTGCCTCACGATGTTTTCCTTCACCGAAAAGCCAGTGGTGTTAAATTCCGTACATAAATTCCAAAGAACTCATTGGTACGGGACCGGGATTTGAATCCACGACCTCACGATTGTAAGGCGGGTGTCACTACCACTAAACCACGGCACTATAGGTGGTACACAGATATCTCATTGAAGACCTTATGAATAATCTCATAGTGAGAAACCACGTTTCCATGCCATAAATCATCACTGGCAACACACCAGTTTTTTTTTGATTTGGCAATTTAAGTTGTGCTTCTGGAAAAGACTGCAGACTAGACATGGATATAACTTTATTTGCAACGAAAACAACATATAATACAAGACAAACACCAAAAATACAGTACATGAATAAATATAATCAGCAATTTTATGCTAAATTTTCGCCCGACTTTTACTTGTATACGGCATTTTCAGACTGTCGTAGCACCTTTTGTAGAGAACGTATACTGCATATTCTCCTAAATTAGCCCAAATACAAAGGCAATTTGAAGGAGATACGACAGTTCAGATTTTATGATAATAACCCTGACACACTCTAGTCGAAACCTTTCGACTTGAAGCTCTACTCAAGGCTCTATTCCCTGGCTATACTTTGATCACACCTAAACTATGAAGTGGACTCCACTACTAAAAGGCACAGGCATACATACCAACATTACGTAGGTAATTAGCTAAGCATTTAACAAAGGTAGCGCCGACCGACTAATACGTAATTTATTGTGATGCTAATCACTTGGTCAATGAGTCTTTACATATCTGTGTTAGAGCCAAGGCAGTCTACCTCACGATTAAAAATAAACCAAGCTATGTTTTCTATGTTTTCAGAGTTAATTTGCAGCCGATTTAGCTCAGAGGATTAGTAAGTTGAAGTAGTAATGGGCAAGGTACAGAGTTCGTAGAATGGTTGGCCGATGGGGCCGTATGACCTTATAACCGCTGTAGTCCAAAGGATTAGTACGCTGAAGTGGTATTGCAGCATAATATTACATTAAAATATTTATATTTTGACCGACGAAACGGAAGGAGGTACTCAATTCGACGCGTATATATATTTATATATTTTGCTCGAATTGTTTACATTATTGTTAATTTTCCAGCAGCTCAGCCGATTTTTGTAAAATTTAAATGGGACCTCCTCGGGAGTATACCATTTCGAGCTAAAAAAGAATTTTTCAATTCGGTTCACAAATGGCGGAATTATCGATGGACATAGACAAAAATACATACAGACGAACATAGAACCTCGTCCTTTTTGGAAGTAGGTTAATAACTTTTTAGGGGTGAACGCTCACCAGTCCGAGCCGCAGTCGAAAAACGACATGACAGATATACGGTTCGTGTGGCTCTGACAGGAGCATAGAGTTGCCAACGATTTCCTATAAATAATGATGACTGCGGCGTCTACGGTACGGAAAGGTGCGCGTTCACCATAACCGCAACACAGACGCGTTACGCCCCAAATAAAGGGATTCCCCCGATTAGACGAGACGTAACTCATCACAGGTAGACAACCTTCATAAAATATCAAGTTCAAATTATCATTTTAATTACGAATAAATATGCAATTACCATTTTAATTATTAATTAACTTGAGATAATGAAACGGGCCGACTGCTTATTGAATAATAATTAATTTTACGATTGCAGACAGACACGACACCCGTGTTGTATGAATCATTAGTGTGAATCGATGTTTTCAATATTCAAATCCATAATATGACGAAACTGTCTATAGGGCAAATTATAATAGTGACTCATAAAACGGCGAGTTCTTAGTATGTAACTTTTATGATAATCAGTATCATTATGGCAGCTTAAACCTGTTCTTTTCATTGGTTATTATTTAAAGTCAATTTCGTTTTTAAGGGCCCGGTAGTTTTAACCGTTCATAATGTATCATAATGTACTATTGTTGTAATTAATAAAGACCTACAGACATAAATCGTGTTTATTTGACATCGTAACGCTACCAGAACTGTGTATGTAAAAACTTTTACAACTTGTACATAAGGTACAAATTTTTAGGGTGAAAACTAGACCAAAACTATCGTAAACTCTACATCATTAATTTACAAACGACGAAGGTTTGCTGTTACAGATTAGGGTGATACAGAAGGTCAACTTTAAAAAAGTTACGCCTCGAAATCATAGTAGGTACTGAGTTACTGACGGGCATAACACGGAACACATTGTAATTCAATTCTCTATTCATATAAGAATTAAGAACTAAGTAACATGACAGTGTTGAATACTAAAGCGTTACTTATTCTACATTTTATTTCCTTACCTACTTCAATCAGAACAAATATCAAACTTTTATAACTTCTTTAGTTATTTTTGGTAGGTACGACTAAAAGTTAATTGACCAAAGTTGTAGAGAATTTTATTTAAAACAACAAATGTTTTCATAAACTTTTTGCGAGAAAACTATAATTTGTCAGATAAAACACTTTTTGAAAATTTTTATTCCCTTTTTTATTAAGATGGCGGCCGTGGGATTATCGTTTCAACCCCACAAACTTAAACTTTACACTAACTAATCTGTACTTGACATATAAAAAATAAAAGTGTGTCCTAATAAATGCAATCTCATAATTATGTAACTTTTCAGCGGACTATTACTCTGTCTCCTTTCTAATCTGCGATTCAGGGTTGTCTCAACAACATCCCTTCTCAAAGGGTCGCTACCGAGACCCGTAATACATTACTTATAGCAGCACTTTCGCAATAAAAACAAATAGGTTTTAGTAATTCAAGGGGTCGTTAGGCAGCGAGGGTGGTACTGGTGGCGCGTCTCGTCTCAAGAGGCGCCATGGAATAAAACATGAAGTTTTATAGGGGTGACACTCTTTGAGTTTTTCAGATATGTATAAGGTATCTTCCAAGGTAAGGAAGTTTGTATAGGCCGGGTGGGTAGCCCTGGCGTCAGAGTTTTTTTAGCCTTCAGTCGCTGTTAGACGGTGTAAAAACAGGAACCAACAATTTAACGTGTTGATCTGAGCCACGGTAGCGCTCAGTTTGAAGTCCCACCCGCATAAGACGCACATTACGTCCGACAGTCGATGAAATTGATTCCCGATTTCGAGGTTGGATAATAATTCATACCCGGGCGAAGCCGGTATAGGCAGCTAGAGCATAATAAATTCAATCCAACTATCACAAAAATACTTAATTATTTTTCTCAAAAAATAGCAAAACCGACTTCCATCGAGTACGAAATTAGAATAGTTCGCTCGAATTGATACATACAAAATTTACATTCTTGTTGATTTTTCAAAAACGGCTCAACCGATTTCGACAAAATTTAAATGGGACCACCTCGGGAGTATACCCTTTTGAACTAAAGAATATTTTTTTATTTTCACAATTGGCAAAAACATCGATGAAGATACACAAAAAGAAAACATCCAGACTCACATAGAACCTCCTCCTTCTTCGAAGACGGTTAATAAAATAGCAATGTTCATATCAGGAGCAATTCTGATTTCTATTAAGATATCCCTAAAAATAACGTGATATTGCACGCTGAGTCACTGAACAATATAGTTTCTTTCAAACAATCCGAACATTATGTAGGCAATAAACTAGTCTCCACAATGAAATATCGCGTCTGTACAAAAAAAAAAACGGCCAAGTGCGTGTCGTACTCGCGCACGAAGGGTTCCGTAGCGTGTTGCCCCTTAGACCTATTCCTCTTGGGTCCAGACTCGTGGTTACACCGCTTTGTTACACCAGTGTGACTACGAGTAAACTTTTTTACTCGTGGCTACACTACTCTGAAAGGATCGTGCTTGACTAAATATTAGGTAGGTAGTGATGTGCCCGATAGTTAAAAATTGCCATTATTAAAAGCGAGCAAAAAACTCCTAAAAATCACGTTTGATGTATGGGAGAGCCCCCCTTAAATATTTATTTTATCCAGTTTTTAGTACATACGTAATTGTTGTTTTAGCAACAGAAATACATCCTGTAAAAATTTCAGCTGTCTAACTATCACGGTTCATGAGATACAGCCTGGTGACAGACAGACAGACGGACATCGGAGTCTTAGTAATAGGGTCCCGTTTTTACCCTTTGGGTACGGAACCCTAATATAAATTGTTATACTATGCGAGATCGACGCCGCGAGGTCGGGGCCGACATCTTTAATTATATTTTTATTGTTTTCGTCTAGGAGGGACTTTCCTAAGTTGTTTTAGTATTGATTAGGCTGCGAAACAATAACTTCAGAGGTTGTCAAATGGAGACTACGTAAAGGCAAGCGCAGCATAGGTCGTTCACCGTTGAGATGGACAAATGATCTTTCCTAGATATATTAGTATAGATTCCACATCAAAAAGACATTTTTGATAGTTGAAACGGAATAAAACAAATATAACTAATTATTATTCGCAAAAAATGGCATCACCGATTTCCACCGTGTACAGAATTGGATTAGCTTGCATGAATCGATGTAACATCAATATATGTACATTATTGTTGGTTTAAATGGGACCAACTCGAGACATTTCGAAACATTTTTTTTTTAAATCGTTTGGCGCAAATATCAATAAACATACACACAGACGAACATAAATACAAAACTTAAAAACAAATTTAATTACTTTTTAACCCCCGACGCAAAAGAGGGGTGTTATAAGTTTGACGTGTCTGTTTGTCTGTGTCTGTCTGTCTGTCTGTGGCATCATAGCGGCCGAACCACTTAACCGATTTCAGTTTAGTTGTTTTTGGATGAAAGGAGATTTAATCGAGAGTGTTCTTAGCTATGTTTTATAAAAATCGATTGAGCCGTTTAAGAGTTATGGTGGGTTAATGTGGGGATGGAAGAACCAAAATTCTACAAATGTGCCCAAAATGGTTGTTAATGCGTCGGGGGTTTTTTAAATTTTAAATTTATAAATAACTAGACGACCCGCCCCGGCTTCGCACAGGTGTATTATACATATAAACCTTCCTCTTGAATCACTCTATCCATTAAAAAAAACGCATCAAAATCCGTTTCGTAGTTTTAAAGATTTAAGCATACAGACAA
Source organism: Hypomecis atomaria (assembly GCA_964007245.1). NCBI lineage: Eukaryota > Metazoa > Arthropoda > Insecta > Lepidoptera > Geometridae > Hypomecis > Hypomecis atomaria. Next base: position 10,722,082 of record OZ023310.1, read on the forward strand.
ACAAACAGACAAAGAGCGACTTTATTTTATACTATGTAGTGATAGTTCTCGGCCGTCAACCGACAAGGTGGACAGGCAATCTTATTAAGACCGCTTTAATAATTACCGCTTAAAATAATATTTAAAGTAGGTAGCATCATTGTTATGAACAACGTTTACTATGGGATCAACCCAAGTTCGCGAAAAAATACCAAACCTATAACAAATCGCCCCTCAGAATGAATAAAATGCATTATTATACTCAAAGTACTCACTCAGTAAGACGTGATGAGCAGCTTCACTGGAATCTTCCTCTAGGATTCATGCACGACCCTGAAACAACAAATAAATAAATAAATATTAAGGGACATCTTACACACGGTCTCTGACCCCAAACTAAGCAAAGCTTGTGATATGGCCGCCAGAGACTGATAGATACTATTTAAATAACACCCAGACACATAGCAAACACCTGTGTTCATCACATAAATGTTTGCCCTGGGTGGGGATCGAACCCACGCCTCTTTGACCCAGAAGTCAGGGTCACTAACCACTGAGCCACTGAAGCAGTCAAAACGTCTAAATAAGTAACACAGACGATACGTCCCAAATAAGTAACATTAAAAACAGAGACGAACATTTTTAAGAGCTTTTGTGCTGGGAGAGCGCCCTGCCCACGGTGCCCCTCTTACGGTGCCACTCTTAGTGCGGTGGTCAAAGTTTTCCCGCCTAAGCTAGTTAGGAGGGGTGCCCACTCGTGCCTCCTCCAAGCCACGTGGGGATGAAGTGGACGAACACTGATATGAGAAAGTACTCATAATACGTGACCCGTTCAGGGGGCTCTTCAAAACATCACTCAAATATTTTTAGCGCATTTTTAGGGTTCCGAATCCTAATGGTAAAAACGGGACCCTATTACTAAGACTTCGATGTCCATCTGTCTGTCTGTCACCGGGCTGTATCTCATGAACCGTGATAGCTAGATAGCTGAAATTTTCACACATGATGTATATTTGTGTTGCTGCAATATAACAACAAATAGTAAAAATATAATAGAATAAATGTTTTAAAAGGGGCTTCCATTTAACAAACTTGATTTTTAGGAGCTTTTGCTCGCTATTAATAACGGCAAGAGGAATGGGGCATACGGTACGGAATCATTCGTGCGCGAGTCCGATTCGCGCTTGGCCGATTTTTATTCATACTGCGAGTGGTCCAGGGGAAGGTGGGGGTTCAAATTTTGTGAAAAATGGGTCACGTAGTATGGATAGTGGGTACGTTTCCTATTGGTGGGAGACGGCGAGTAGCCATTCTGTACGTGTGGTACTCAGTACTCTGCGGTATTATATTCGCATACGATGCTAATTTGCGAGCATTCGGCGTACACGCATGACTACACCGTCGAATGCAAATGACTCCCTGCCGCGGCCAGAGCAGACGGGAGCGCCACCGATGGACTTCCTCACAGCTGTTTAGATATGATGTAGTTCAGTCGTTTTGCCACCAGCATTGATGAGTTGGTGCGCGGACAATGCGGTTTTTGTGATGGGTTTCCGCTCCAGTTCACGGGATGAGCGCGTGACCCTGGCTTCAGTGGGCTTCATGTTATGTTGGTGCAATTTTGTAATGTAACTGATCGACAAGAAAGAACCACGCTACAAGTAGAGCAATTGTCAATGGAAATAGGTAGATCTGATAGGAATTAATATAGCAAGAAAAGTCGAAAAGTTTTCGAGTGCGTACTACACAAGCAAGCGCAGAGCAGGACGTCAACACACAAGTTGGACTGACGAACTCATTCAGAAAATCGCATGGGGGCAAGCCGCTTCCAACTGGTCGTATTAGAGATCTGTTGGATTCCAGAAAATAGATGTACAACAGTTTGAAATGATGATGATAAGTTCTTATAGGTCGGGTGGCTAGCCCTGGTGTCAGAATTTTAAAGCGAAGGCCTGAAATGATGACGATTGACTGTTGGCGGTTCAACACATCTCCTAGACAAATGGATAGGTATTGATGCGGTTTTTGTGATGGGTTTTCCGCTCCAGTTCACGGGATGAGCGTGACCCTGGCTCTAGCGTTGTGTTGGTGCAAATTAGTGATGTGACACAGAATATCTATAACTAATATAGTATTAATAAGCCGTGGTGAGCTAGTGGAAGAACGCTTGCCTGGGAATCGTGAGGTGAGGATTCAAATCCCACTCCCCGTACAATGAGTTCTTTAATTTTTTTTAAATCTTAACCACTGCCAAGAAATGATGATGATGATGAATGAGTTCTTTGGATTGATCGTACAGAGTTACACGCCACTGGTTCTTCGGTGAAGGAAAATATCGTGAGGCAAGTAGAATTAATACGAAGGCTTGTTAATCTAAACCTACATAGCCGTGGATATGGCCCAATCGCTCTTTCTGGGTACCTACATTCAGCGGTGGACTGTATAGTACAGGCAGTAAAATTCCTTTTACAACCAATGAGTTTATCTACAATTGAATACTTAAGGGAAGGAGAAAATATATTATTGACTAGTGACCCGCCCTGGGCTTTTCAAAGGTGTACCTATTATACATATAAACCTTCCTCTTGAATCACTCTATCTATTAAAAAAACGACATCAAAATCCGTTGCGTAGTTTTAAACATATAAGAATACATGTGGACGGACAGAGGGATACGACTTTGTTTTATACTATGTAGTGATAGTGATTTCTAACAGAATAACTGAAATACACACGAAGTACCCCGTTGGTCACGACACTCACGACTAGTGTGGCCGGAGTGAAAAGCTACTGACCATTGTAAATATACTACCTAATTGAATGATTGTGAGCTACATGGCAACACCGATAGCTGGAAATAGCCGCAAGGCCGGGGTGCGCCTGTGGCGTTAGATCATCACTAATGGGCCCACTTCATGCGGGTTTATTAGCCGGCCTGTACTGAGAGCAGTTACGATTACTTATGATTAACGCCCTTGTAGTACTAGTACCTAGTTCTCTGCACAGAAGCCCATTCAAAAATATCTTCAAATAGCTTTTTCTCGAGGCATCGTCAATTCGTCACGTCGATTTTTGTGCGATAGCCTTCGAGCAAATATCTACAGAGCCACAGTCCCTAAGTAAAATTAGTAAAAAAATGTCCGAGCGCCGTCATACATACCGACTTAGATATTTAGCAATTGTTTTTTTTTTTCCATTAACTACTTTTCTACTTAAATGTACAGATAAAAAAGTGAATCGCGGGGCGAATCAACGAAGCCTCTTTTTGAAGGCTCTCTTTCGCCCCGCATTGTTTGGAGCGGGGCGAAAGAGGGCATTCAAAAAGAGGCTTCGTTGATTCGGTCCGCGGACCGAACAGCTTGTGGGGCGAAACCACGAAAGAGCCAAATAATTCACAATGACCCGTTTTCTTGAATCTCGACGATACTCGTATGTCACCAAATTGGGGCTTGTAAACGAGTACTTTGGTATCGCGCGGCGTTGTAGTCGGCTTGCCTTACGACTAACTAAAAAGCCTGCCCCCTACGTAGCTTGGGCAGCTTTTTTAGCACGATTGTGACTCTATAGATATTTGCTCGAAGACGATAACACATAGAATAAATACGATTGGAACTTCATAATTTTCCGGGATAAAAGTTGTAGGCTGGGTAAGCCCTAAATAATCGGCCAAGTACGAGTCGGACTCACGCACTGAGGGTTCCGTACTGTATGTGAGCCCCCCTTAAATATTTATTTTATTTTAATTTTATTATTTATTATTGAAGTGTATATAAAACTAAATATTCTGTGAAAATTTCAAGCATGTACCTGTTACCATTATTAATATAGATCGAATAACGTCTAAAAAATCAGGTTTGTTGTATATGGGAGCCCCCCTTAAATATTTATTTTATTCTATTTTTAGTATTTGTTGTTATAGCGGCAAAAGAAATACATCATCTGTGAAAATTTCAGCTGCCTAGCTATCATGGTTCATGAGATACAGCCCGGTGACAGACAGACAGACAGACAGACGGACATCGAAGTCTTAGTAATAGGGTCCCTTTTTTCCCTTTGGGTACGGAACCCTAAAAAGGAAGTAAGGTAAAACACCTAATGCCAGACACTGAACTAAAGGATGACACCTTCGAAAAAATCCTTCCTCCTAAGAATAATAAACCTTAAATCTATTTGACTACTGATCTTATAGACGCCTAGCATCATCTATGACACATGGTTAAAAACTTATAACACATTTCCTAGCGAAATTTTAAAATGGCGTCAGTTGCCAGCTAACAACGCGGAAAAGTAGACACATGCTCTGTGATTCTTGAACATTTTCGTAAGGAGGTTGACATTTGTCAGGTAAGATTTTGTTGTACATATTTACGATTTTTGTGGATTTAGTGTTGATTTTAGAAATATGAAAGATTCATTAGTAAACAAGGGCTATTGTTTTCATGTTTAGTTTAGTTTTTATAACAATTGTTGCTGTGTCTACTATTAGGTACCAAAATATGTGAAAACCTAAAAGATGACACAAGTGTCATCTAGTAGGTTGCATTAAAATGTTCAAAATTTGTACAAAAATAGCTTCTATTCCAAGTGTATAAAATGCTGTATCAATTTTGTCACTTTTACTTTACTCTGCCTAATAGTAGACAGGATGTCAATTATTGGGTAAGGTATGTGTCAACTATTGGTTTCATCGATTTCAGCTTTGGTCGAGAGTGATGCAGCCCATAAAAGTCAGATGTTTAGATACAGTGAAGCTGATAATATAATATGGAAGCTGCCATAGCAGAATGCAGAAGAGGTGTCGCAACAGCTACTGTAGCAAGAAAATAAATAGAGCCGAGAAAAAATTGAATTAGAAAAAGAAAAGAAGAATAGAGGAAATAAAAGAAAAAGAAAATGCAAATTGAAGAGGAACGTAAACTAAACTAACGTAAAGACTGCTAAGAAATTGGCTAAGAACACCATTAAGACTGTAAAAAAAAAACTGTTAAGACTGATGATTATAGTAGCGACTCAAGTTCTGAAGAAGAGTGGCAAGATTCTGGAGATAGTTTAGATGATATATCTGACGAAATTGAAAACGATGTATTATAAATGGGAAATGCAGAAGAAAACAACTTTGAGAAAAGCAAGATCAAGTAGGGTGACTATGTGATTGTCCATTTTCGTGGTATAAAGAAATATCACAGGTATCTCTGTATTGTCCAAAATATTAGCCAAGTTGGTTAAATCGATGTTATGGCAATGGTAAGCTGTGATCAAACCAAGACTACTGTCAAGAAAAACGATAAAGATATTAGTGTTATAAGAGAATGTCAAATCGCTGAAATCGTCGACGCGCCAAAAATGGTAATTGCTGGTGATAGAATTAAGTATAAATTTGATTTTGCGCTGCAGGTTGATGGATAAGCAAAAGTACTGATTAATAACTTCAACATAATTATATAAATGACGATTGTATTACAATAGGTGATAAGTAAATAAAGTAAATATAGATAGATGGCCCAAAGATAGATTCTCTGTTTAAAGACAGAGTATTTCCTTAGTATTTTGATTTGAAAACCTACTTTAAATGTGATTTAAAGCCATGTCTAGTATTAGTGCTAAATGCTGTCTATTATTAGTGTTAACGATTTTTTGAGATGTCATCTATTGGTTAATATGACAAAGTTTAAAAAAAATACAAACTTACAATTGAAATATGTTCATAATTACAATGTTTTATATGAAATAATAGATCTAAGTATTGCTTTAGTAGATTAGAAAAGTTTTAACTGCAATATAGTAACAAAATATATTAATATTGAATACTGAAATGTGTGTTGTCCTTAATGTGTCTAGCATTAGGTGTTTTACCTTATGTACTTTCTAAGAGCTGTACACCACCACGGTAACATAATTCCATAAAATCAGATATAGAAAGCATGTTCTTGCATTTTTTGCGCTTGCCTCCCGAACTATTTGCCTATTTATTTCTTTGCATACTCTGACACAAAGATTAACCACCCGGCCTGTACGAATTATCTGATTTAAAAAAACGAATTTAACTAAATCGCATAGAAACTCCATTAATCCTTTTCATATTTTTATTTTTTTGACTGCCTCGGTGGCTCAGTGGTTAGTGACCCTGACTTCTGGGTCAAAGAGGCGTGGGTTCGATCCCCACCCAGAGCAAACATTTGTGTGATGAACATAGGTGTTTGCTCTGTGTCTGGGTGTTAATTAGGTACTATCTATATATGTATGTATTTAAAATATGTCTATGTAGTATATCAGTCTCTGGCAGCCATATCACAAGCTATGCTTAGTTTGGGGTCAGAGACCGTGTGTAAGATGTCCCCTAATATTTATTTTTTATTTATTTTATATCAAAGAAAAAACTAATCAAGAAAGAGAAACTCATCTCATCTCAGTTCAGCCACCTCGAAGATGAAAGAAAAAACACGACCCGTCGGTTATCACTCCACAAAATGAATCCCAATTGTGGATTGACAAACAGAAGACGCGTCCCCTTTGAAACGGCTTATAAAACTTGGTCACAGTGTCATAAACGTCAGTAGAACAAGTTCCCACAAATTACCATAATACTACAGCAAACTGTTATCAGGCATTTTAATTAAGTAAAACACAGGTGTTACTCACGTTTGATTTTTCAGTGCTATGCGAGACGAGCCCGCGAGCTAGTACTCCGACCTTGAGAAAGATCGCCAAATGCGATCGAAACTATAGTAGTATCCTATTAAAATCAAACGTGAGTAACACCTGTGTTTTACTTAATTAAAATGTACGAAAACCACGTTAGTTTCCATAGTGAAATGTTATCAGGCATCTAATAATGGATTACTAAAACATGTTAGATTAATATACGTAGTAGGTATAAATTGTATCATGTAGCAGCAGAGTGCTAGGCAAGACAAGTAAATCGAGCCCAAACACGACGGGTCTATCTTGTTTAGTACAGGAGTTCCTATGGCCACCTTCCGACTCCATCATCAGATCAGCTCCATGGTACCATATTATTGCATTGTCACGCGATATACACATGCGTGCAATATTTCAGTTTAATCAAACCGCGAAAGTTGGTCAAATGTAACTTGCAAGATTCCACCCGAACTTACATACATAGATAGGTACATCCGTACATCCATTGCAAGTCAAATTACAGCTTTGTAAAATGGGAGGCTCCAGGGTTAGCTACCCGGTCTATAAGAACTTATATAATAAGTAAATTAATTAGAAAACGACAGATCAGTTCCAAATCATCGTACTGTTACTATCTAGACACGCGGCAGCGTGTCCAGCCAAAGTGTTCTACAGAAAACTGGCGACGCAGCGGCCGTGTGTAATATTACACGAACCATTTGGAGCTACTTTTGACCCCCTCACGACTCAAAAACTATTTAGCCTACATACATGAAATTTGGCACATTTACTAAAGTCTTTTAGCTTATCAAGAATCCAAAATTTCATAAATTTTGCTTAGTCAGTTATTGATACATTAACGTTTAAAAACTCGTGTTTCATTGACTGATTCACTCACTGACTTATAGATCAAAAACCCACTTCCAGATGACCTAGAATCTTGATATTTGGCACCAAGGTAGACTATCGGGCATAAATAAAGGAAAAAATCTAATAACTGAAAATTATTGATAATTATAATTAGTACTATTAACAAAGTAATTGTAAAATTTACCTAACCAATACTACAATAAATGGCGGTAGCATCGCGAGGCTCTGAGATTTTCGATAGATGAACCATGCCATTTGTGATAGTAATATAATAAATACTAGATAACTTTTTCAGAGATAAGTGTACTATGATAATCATGATGTAACTAATAATTATTTCTGAACAAAAAGTTATGATATCTCATCAAAAACATAAATGTGAAATGGGAGCCAAAGTGTCGCCACCAAAAGAATTGAGATCTAACACGGGGGCCAAGTGTTCTGTAGAAAATCCTAAAGTTTAAGCTACAAGAATATACCTACAACATTTAAAATAAATTTACTTATGTAATTCAAGCTCAAGATTTGATTTGGCTAGTTTACACGTACAGACAAATGCTTAATTTGCACTGTACTTATTCTTAAACTAGCAAAGTCAAATCACGAGCTTGAATTACATAAGTAAATCCCTTTAGAATGTTGTAGGTATGATCTTGTAGCTTAAACTTTAGGATTTTCTACAGAACACTTGGCCCCCGTGTTAGATCTCAATTCTTTTGGTGGCGACACTTTGGCTCCCATTTCACATTTATGTTTTTGATGAGATATCAATTTACTGGATACATTTGGATGAATTTGACCCCAATGTCACCCAAGGTAACTTTTGAGTCAAATTCCCCCAGTTTTATTAGAGGTGTGAGAGATAGACTAGGCTAGACTAGAATGCATATCAAATAGCGATCAAAATTCTGACATCAGGGCCAGCCACCCGGCCTAACCGAAATTACTTATTTACATATCAAAACAGCTCTAATTCATTACACTGCTACTATATCAGTTACTGACATTACTGTGTACATTTGGGTGAATTTGACCTCTAATGTCACCCAAGGCGATAACAATCGCCCAATTCCGGCTACCAATTGAGATTGAGCTCCATTGACACGATGACAGATCGAGACTGAATCGATTCAAGTGATATAATCGATTGACATGTCGAGAGATCAACTAAGGGTTTCATTCGAGACACTATTGGCCGACGAACTAAACCGGAGGAGGTACTCAATTCGACACGTGTTTATATATATTTTTTTATGTATAACCACGCATAACTTTTTTGCGTAGTAGTCCGATTTCAATCATACTTTTTATATTGGAAAGAATTATTGATCGAAATTGGTCCCATTAAAATTTTATTGAAATCGGCTGAGCCATTTTTGATAAATCAACAATAATGTGAAAAATGACATCAATCCGTGCGAAATATTCGCGAATTCTGTACACGGGTGTATCACCGGGCTGTATCTCATGAACCATGATAGCTAGGCAGCTGAAATTTTCACAGATGACGTATTTCGGTTGCCGCTATAACAACAAATACTAAAAGAAACATAAAATAAATATTTAAGGGGGGCTCCCATACAACAAACCTGAATTTTTAGACGTTTTTCGCTCTATATTAATAATGGTACCAGGTAGATGCTTGAAATTTTCACAGAATATTTAGTTTTATATTCTCTTCAATAATAAATAATAAAATTAAAATTAAATATTTAAGGGGGGCTCCCATACAGTACGGAACCCTCCGTGCGCGAGTCAGACTCGTACTTGGCCGATTATTTTTAAATTTTGCAATGTTTATGTTTATGTTATATTTTAATTTGATAATATTAAAAAATATATTTACATATGTTATCCAAGGTATTTTGACCAATGAATGTTGCTTCAATAATTTAAACATATACAAACATCCACATAATAGTAGTAGTAGTAGTAGATAATTGATTTCATTCAATTTAGTATTTCGCTCCTAAATAATATTTGTACCTACTTAATGCTGAGATAGCAAGTCAACAAAAAGCAGCCGAGATTTTCTTGTCATTAGCAATCAAGCCCACGCTTATACCTCATAAACTGCGCCAAAACGAGCACTTGACTCATGGCATACCACAGAGACTCCATTAAGACAGTTTAGTATTCATTTCGGGGACGTATTTAGGTGTCCTAAACAGAGCTACGTGTGTGCTGTCTGTAGGACAATAGGGTTCGATGACCAGATTTTCTACAAGCATAGCATCAAGTATATCGCAGCGTGGTTTGGTCGAGGATTAGATAATACACAGAGAAAAAGTTCCCAATTGCATTACAAGCATGTTGGTGAAGTTCAGCTCAGTTGTGTTCAGCTTTGGTTGAGAGATAAATTTGCATGTCGAATTAAGCTTATAATGTCTGTGAAGTTAGCTACAGGCTGCGTAGATGCACCATTTCTCAGCCCCGTTGACATATAATTATATTCGTATTTATTAGGCGCTACGACCGGGCTTGTGTTCACAGACACCATTAAGTTTCAAACATTAAGTTTGAATGGTATTAGATATACCCTGGACTTATCGCACTTTATCAATTTGAAAAAGAAGAGACTAAAATATATTATTGCAGTATAGGCCACGTCATGACGTCACATAAGTTGGCGGAAATGAAATTAGCTACAAGCTGCGTAGTATCCAATCAACGCGCGGCTTTGTGTGAGCTTCAGTCAGGAATCAGGATTGGATATTGCGCAGCTTGTAGCTAGCTTCATTTCCGCCATCTTGTGTGACGCCACCTATATTTATTTATACATATAATATCTCCTATTTTATTGCTCGTAAAATAAGAATATTGTTAATACATATTTAGCCATTCTTTATTAATCTTGGACTGCGATAAAATCTCTATCAGGGAGTTATTTTTCTGCAAGATTCTCTACTCGACAGCTCAACAGTCGAAAGTGGCGCCATTGTTTCGTCCGCCATATTTAATTCACGGTCGCAACCCGACACCGGCCCTGATTCGGCACCGAGATAGTCTGTGAAAGCTTTTGTTCCAAATCAGTGACGAACATATTTTCAACAAAAATTGCCAACAAGTGACATTTTTAAATGTCATTGTCACTGTCAAGGTGGACCGATTGAAAGGATAGATAGAGATTTAAAAAAAAAAAATTATTTCAGGCCATTGACCCATAAAATATCTTCGTCAATTTTGTTTAAAAGACAAAAGAAAATATACGTGTCCAATATTTTTTGACACTATCTGACGGACTAATTATATTTTTTTAGTCTTCATGGCTATTAGGGCGTAGCACGCTTACCTAGAAGATACTTGTTTACTCGAGATATATGTCATAACATTAAATCAATTGCACGTTATAATCCAATGATTCTTACATCCAATTGAATCCTAGTATAATCCTAGAGACATAACGCGAGGTCGATATAATTCCAGGCAAAGGAAGCCGTTAAGCTTGATAGCGGTGACGCAAACACTAGATCTGGCCATACACTGGCCAAATATGGCAAATGAGAACCTACTGTGAGCGATAGGTATTAGTTAGTGACATCATAAATCCTATTTTTAAACTTTCGCGATTTGAGCACATTAAGTCCGATTACAGAGGCGCCATCGTAATTATAATAGCTAAATAGCATAGTCCTGTTTCTTTTTCACTTTAGGCATTCGATAGAGAGAACGCTTTTTACGTTGCTATTTAATTTACGCTGGCGCCTCTGTATCCGATTACAGAGGCGCCAGCGTAATTATAATAGCTAAATAGCATAGTCCTGTTTCTTTTTCACTTTAGGCATTCGATAGAGAGAACGCTTTTTACGTTGCTATTTAATTTACGCTGGCGCCTCTGTATCCGATTATAGAGGCGCCATCGTAATTTTAATAGCTAAATAGCATAGTCCTGTTTCTTTTTCACTTTAGGCATTCGATAGAGAGAACGCTTTTTACGTTGCTATTTAATTTACGCTGGCGCCTCTGTATCCGATTACAGAGGCGCCATCGTAATTATAATAGCTAAATAGCATAGTCCTGTTTCTTTTTCACTTTAGGCATTCGATAGAGAGAACGCTTTTTACGTTGCTATTTAATTTACGCTGGCGCCTCTGTATCCGATTACAGAGGCGCCATCGTAATTATAATAGCTAAATAGCATAGTCCTGTTTCTTTTTCGCTTTAGGCATTCGATAGAGAGAACGCTTTTTACGTTGCTATTTAATTTACGCTGGCGCCTCTGTATCCGATTACAGAGGCGCCATCGTAATTATAATAGCTAAATAGCATAGTCCTGTTTCTTTTTCACTTTAGGCATTCGATAGAGAGAACGCTTTTTACGTTGCTATTTAATTTACGCTGGCGCCTCTGTATCTGATTACAGAGGCGCCATCGTTATTATAATAGCTAAATAGCATAGTCCTGTTTCTTTTTCACTTTAGGCATTCGATAGAGAGAACGCTTTTTACGTTGCTATTTAATTTACGCTGGCGCCTCTGTATCCGATTACAGAGGCGCCATCGTAATTATAATAGCTAAATAGCATAGTCCTGTTTCTTTTTCACTTTAGGCATTCGATAGAGAGAACGCTTTTTACGTTGCTATTTAATTTACGCTGGCGCCTCTGTATCCGATTACAGAGGCGCCATCGTAATTATAATAGCTAAATAGCATAGTCCTGTTTCTTTTTCGCTTTAGGCATTCGATAGAGAGAACGCTTTTTACGTTGCTATTTAATTTACGCTGGCGCCTCTGTATCCGATTACAGAGGCGCCATCGTAATTATAATAGCTAAATAGCATAGTCCTGTTTCTTTTTCACTTTAGGCATTCGATAGAGAGAACGCTTTTTACGTTGCTATTTAATTTACGCTGGCGCCTCTGTATCTGATTACAGAGGCGCCATCGTTATTATAATAGCTAAATAGCATAGTCCTGTTTCTTTTTCACTTTAGGCATTCGATAGAGAGAACGCTTTTTACGTTGCTATTTAATTTACGCTGGCGCCTCTGTATCCGATTACAGAGGCGCCATCGTAATTATAATAGCTAAATAGCATAGTCCTGTTTCTTTTTCACTTTAGGCATTCGATAGAGAGAACGCTTTTTACGTTGCTATTTAATTTACGCTGGCGCCTCTGTGATTGGGCTTATTATCCTACTATGATATACGGGACTTATCGCGCAACAAAACACTAGAAATATGAGCTAATTAAGTACCTCTTTTTCTCCCGATGTTTCGACCAAGTTGCATTGGTCGTGGTCACGGGCAGAATCATCAAATAAGTTTTATTGCGCGATAAGTCTCATAGTAGGATAATCGTAAATCCATACTAAAATTGTAAATCCGAGAGTGTGATTGTTGGTTTATTACTCTTTCACGCAGCAGCAGAGCAACGGATAGACTTGATTTTTAACCGACTTCCAAAAAGGTGGAGGTTCTATGTTCGTCTGTATGTTTTTTGTGTATGTTCATCGATAATTCGAATCGAAAAATTATTTTTTTGTTCGAAAGGTTATACTCCCGATGTGGTCCCACTACAATTTTACAGAAAACGGCCAATCCGTTTTTGAATAATTAACAATAATGTAAACAATTCGAGCGAAATATTCGAATTTTGTACACGATGGAAGGCGGTTTTGCCATTTTTAGCGAAAAATAATTGTATGCGTGGTTTTAGTGCAAAGGTCGAAAAGTGACTTAGGCTACTTTTTATCCGGGAAAAATAAAACGTTCATATTAGAGCACAAAAATCAAAATAATTATCACGGGGGCGAAACCGCAGCCAAAAGATAGTCTAATGTAAGGCTAATTATAGACGAAACTCAACTGGAAAGATTGTAAAACTTGTCCGTGTTTCTGCCTCGGTATTTGCTTTCTGATGTACTTTACTTAAGTGGGTACTGGGTATGGCTTTATCTAAGCGTAGTAATGTATAATCGCCTTCGATCAAATATCTACAGAGCCACAAACCCTAAGTAAAAGGAGTGAAAAAATGTCCGAGCGCCGTCATACATACAGACTTCGATATTTACATTAAAATTCACAATGACCCGTTTTCTCGAATCTCGGCGTTATGTTACCTAATTAGTGCTTGTAACCGAGCACTTTGGCATCGCGCGGCGTTGTAGTCGGCTTGCAATCGCCTTACGACTAACTAAAAAGCCTGCCCACTACGTAGCTTGGGCAGAGTTTTGGCTCGGACACTTTTTTTGCACGATTGTGGCTCTATAGATATTTGCTCGAAGGTAGGTAATGTTTGATCGCATCGCATTGTGGCAGTGATAATCGAGTGAGGTCAACAGATGACATAATAGTTACAATGTAAGGCTGTTGCAAATGGGATAGCTAATTTGGCTTTACAAACTACGGAATCGAGGTCGAGTTTTAAATCTATTTTTAACCCCCGACGCAAAAGAGGGGTGTTATAAGTTTGACGTGTCTGTTTGTCTGTCTATCTGTGACATCATAGCGCCCGAACCACTGAACCGATTTCAGTTTAGTTTTTTTTGGATGAAAGGAGACTTAATCGAGAGTGTTCTTAGCTATGTTTTATAAAAATCGATTGAGCCGTTTAAGAGTTATGGTGGGTTAAAGTGGGGATGGAAGAACCAAAATTCTACAAATGTGCCCAAAATGGTTGTCAATTGAAAGTTTGTTGTCAAATATTTTTGTGTCGGGGGTTTTTTAAATTTTTAATTTATAATTATTTACCGTTTTAAAACTGTAGCCATGTTGTTCTAGTGGTAGTAGCACTCGCCTATCATTCGTGAGGTCATGGGTTCAAATCCCGGGCCAGCACTAATGAGTTTCTTTGGAACTTATGTACTTACGGAATTTCACACCAATTGGCTTTTCGGTGACGGAAAACATTGTAATGCAACCTGCATACGTCCGTAGAAGAATTAGATTGTGTATGTGATTCCACTAATCCGCGTAGTACAGGAAAAAAAGAAATTAGCTTTGCACTAAATTTCCAATCCAATTTTTTTTTTCATAAGTTTTAGGATGGCTTACTGAGCATAAAATCACAAAATGCTGACAGATCCAGATGAACTTCAAGCGCCATCTTGAAAAAACGTTTTTGGCCGATATCTCGGAAACTATGCACTTAAGGGCAAAAGTCATGAAGATCGTTATTGTAGAGAAAAAAAATTGCATCTTTTGTTTCTAGTAAACTTTTTTGTAAAACTTATTGGGCCAGCGTGGTGGATAAGTCAGATGGTACTTAGATGGTGGTTAGTCCTTAGATGGGTGACCGCGGGTGGCATTTATAACTGAGCTCTACCATGGCTCCGTAAACACGTTATGTGTCCTGGTTGTGTTAACCGTTTCAGTCAGAGGCCTCTAGGCGGTTTAAAAACTCTGACACCAGGGCTCGCCACCCCGCCTATACGAACCTACTAATAGGCAAACTTAATGACGTGTGTGAAGCTAGCTACAAGCTGCGCCGAGTGTTCACAGACGCCATAAAGTTTGATTCGGCTTATAGGTGAAAATATCCTACTTCCTACTAATATTATAAACGCGAAAGTTTGTAAGTATGAATGGATGGATGGATGTTTGTTACTCTTTCACGCCCAAACGGTTGAACCGATTTGGATGAAATTCGGTACGGAGGTAGCTTAGACCTTGGATTTAACACATAGGCTACTTATTATCTCTGGATAACGCGGGTACCAACGCGGGGCGCAGCTAGTCCTACTAATATTATAAACGTAAAAATTTGTAAGGATGGATGGATGGATGTATGGATGTTTGTTACTCTTTCACGCAAAAACTACTGAACGGATTGAGATGAAACTTTGCAATTATATAGCTTATACATCAGAATAACACATAGGCTATAAATTATAATGATATTGCGTAAATTTTCCATATTATAACAATAAGTGTTAAGTAAGTAGGAAAAATTCTGCCATCTGCGAGCTATTCTAGCGTGCGCTCCAAGAATTGTCAAAAAAGAACTGTCGAATCGAACAAATGTCAAATCGATTTTCTTTACATTCCACCTCCTTTATTAAGGGTGGTAAGGTAGGGCCTCGAAATATCATGCGGGCGAAGCCGCGGGCAAAAACTAGTAATATTATAAACGCGAAAGTTAGTGAAGTTAGTGTGAGTATGTATGGATGTGTGTTACTTTTTCACGAACAAACGGCTGAACCGATTTGGATGAAAATTAGTACGGAGGTAGCTTAGACCTTGGATTAACAATGCTACTTTTTATGTCTGGATAACGCGGGTAACGACACGGGGCGCAGCTAGTAATCCATATTATTATCCTTTCTCGTCTAGACTAAAATTCCGGCGACCTTCCACGGGTAGACATGACATCAGTGTACGAGCAATGTTAACGAGGGGCTAAGGTCACATATAAATTGGACCTCTAGAATTTAACACTCATTGGTGAGTCGTATTGCATTCGTAAGATCTTCTGTGAAGTCGTCTTAACTAAAATTTTATCTTTATTTCTAACTTCTTCTTATCCTCCTTACATAGTATAAAATAAAGTCGCTATTTTTGTCTGTTTGTTTGTCTGTATGCTTAAATCTTTAAAACTACGCAACGGATTTTGATGCGATTTTTTTTAATGGATAGAGTGATTCAAGAGGAAGGTTTAGGAAGGTCAAGAGGGCGGGTCGTCTAGTATAATATAAAAATGAATCGTGGTTGTTAGTCTCGCTAAAACTCGAGAACGGCTGAACCGATTTGGTTAATTTTGGTCTTGAAATATTTGTAAGTTAAGGGAAGGTTTAAACGGTGAGATTTATAAAAGTTGCGAGAAAAATAATAAAATTTTAATTTCGTTTTGCTATAGAAAATGTTCCAGTTGACAGATGGTGAGATGAAGTTCACCGTGTCAACTAGTCTGTAATAAATCTACGTGCTATAATTTGAGAACTTAGCTTTAAGTCTACAAAAGCAATCTCAGATTATGCTCATCCCTAGTTTAAAGATACTTGTGTACCTATGTTGTAGGATGATTAAGTTTCCCGATTTTTCTTAAAATATTATGCGTTTTTCAGTAAAATAGAAAAATGTCTAAATTTTCCGTGTTTTCGGAAAATTCCTAGCGTTTTGGCGAAAATACAGTTTATCAAATCACCCTACGACACACCTACAGCCCACGGCTAGGCTGTCCAACGGAGTACTATTGAAGAAGGCTGGTACAGCTCATAATATTAAATCTACCTACCTTTCTCAGTCTAAGCATACCGGAGCGATTACTCAATGTCTGTCTGTAGTTTTTACGTCACTTCTACGGTCGTTGACACTTATTGACATTAGGGTAGAGGCCATAATTCAATGTCAAAGGCGGATAAGCGTTAATTACTCAGTGTCTTCTATGGGTTCATTATAAATTGGTGTCAATGCATCTTTATGAGGATACTAGCTGGCCCGCCAAAACTTATTTTGCCTTAAAATAATTATCTTTCGCCAAAAATGACATAAACGACTTAAATTATTGCAATCTAGATTCTATCTATTCTATTTATTAACCGACTTCCAAAAAGGAGGAGGTTCTATATTCGTGTGTATTTTTTTTTTTGCATATGTTCATCGATAATTTCGCCAATTGTGAACCTAATCGAAAAATCATTTTTTAGTTCGAAAGGGTATACTCCCGAGGTGGTCCCATTTAAATTTTACAGAAATCGGCTGAGTCGTTTTTGAAAAAAAAAACAACAGTAATGTAAGCAATTCGAGCGAAATATCCGAATTAGGTACACGATGAACATCGATAATTTCGCCAATTGTGAACCGAATCGAAAAAATCTATTTTAGTTCGAAAGGGTTTACTTACTCCCAAGGTAGTCCCATTTAAATTTTACAGAAATCGGCTGAACCCTTTTTGATAAATCAACAATAATGTAAACAATTCGAGCGAAATATTCGAATTCTGTACACGATGGAAGGCGGTTTTGCCATTTTTTACGAAAAATAATTATATATTCTATCAATTCGCTTGAACAGATGTACGTACTCGATGATTTTTCAAAAAGCCCTCAACAGATAGCGATGAAAATTAAATGGGACAACCTCTGATTCATATTTATATTTATTAAGTAATCTTGCCAAATATGTATTATCGAAATCGGCTACTAAATAGCTCTAATTACAGTAATTTCCCCTCTGTGTAAAAGCAATTAAAAATGACTAACAAAAATATATTTAAAAAAATATAGATTTTATGGACCAAGTAGAGGAAAACCAACATCCGGACAGACGACAGCAAAATCGGCGGCTTAAAACGGAGACCTTCCGCTTCGTTCGCTGATCGCTCGATATAAAATGCAACCAAAATTTATATCTACAGAATTTATATATCATAGGTTAGCAACATTAAAGTTATTATAAACCAAATTGGTGTTGCCCTTATGATACATGTGAAATATGAGACACAAACATAAAAATAAATGTACCATTTTAATTTAATTTAAAATTACCTATGCAAGATTGTATATGGTTTTAATAATTATTTTTGTATAATTTAACAATAATCTATATAATCACCTGTTTGATCTAATTTATGTATAAATTTTGGGAGAAGCCACCGGTTTCCGAAACACAGTTTCTAACTAGTTCGGAATTGGTGGAATCAATCAATTTGCATGTAAATCTTATGCACGAATTAACATTTTTGATTTTGATTTGAAAAAATTACAATAATTACCTAAAAATCAAAATGAGAAACAAAAACATTAACTAACATAATTGATATTGTGTATAAGCATAACATTTTCGTCCACATGACTAACAGAAACTACAAATCGTATAACATTTCTTTATCAATCCTCCGGCCGTTTCTCAAGTGGGCCGACAGCAGATAGCGTATCGCGGCGATAAGACCGCCGATAGCGCATCGGGACTCCACACCGTCCGCGTCGGCCAATCTTATCGGAATTTATTATCAAACTGAATTGGTTGTGTTTCGCCGAATTTCACGGGTGGGTAGACAATGCATTTATCCGACTGGATAAAAAGAGAGGTACAGGTCAAATTCAACTTTTTTTTAGGCTTCCGTACCCAAAGGGTAAAAACGGGACCCTATTACTAAGACTCCGCTGTCCGTCTGACTGTCTGTCTGTCACCGGGCTGTATCTCATGAACCGTGATAGCTAGGCAGCTGAAATTTTCACAGATGATGTATTTCTGTTGCCGCTATAACAACGAATAGGTACTAAAAAGAAAAGAAAATATATATTTAAGGGGGGCTCCCATAAAACAAACCTGATTTTTTAGACGTTTTTCGCTCTATATTATTAATGGTAACAGGTAGATGCTTGAAATTTTCACAGAATATTTAGTTTTATATTCAGAGTATTGATATTAGATTTGGAGTATGTTTTTAACGCGAATAAGTCCGCGCCTGATGGTAAGCAACATTGTGGTCGAAGATGAAGCACGGAGACTCAGAAGACCTATTCACTCAGATCTTGATAAGCTTTAAATTATAAACTTAGGAAACTGTTAAGCTGGAGGACGTCCATTCCCTGGCGGTACGAATCAGATATGTTGAGTCAAACCGTTTCGTACGAATCGAAGGAAAATCGACAGTGTAGAGATGTAGTAAGGCGTCTTTTAACTTGTCCTGTAGTAAAGATTACTGCCGTGCCCCCAGAATTGAGATGAAGGACATAATTACAATTCCACGTCTGCCCGCTGCTACACTCCAAGGCCAGATTTCCCAGATTTTCTGTAGACTGGTTCGTCCTTCCCTTTCTACCACCCTCTCGCTCTAACGACGTTCAGTAACTGCTGTATATTCTGTGGTGTTGTTTTCGGGGGACCGGTCAGACAGGTTGCCGGTTCGATGTCGTGACGGGACGACTTATGGCGGTCTAGTTTTGGACACAAATCACGGAGCGTACAGAAGTAAAGTCGGAGTTTCTCTGCGAGATCGAATCAGGAAGCGAGGATTTCCGCAGAAGGACCAAAGTACATAGTTTAGCGGATTGGCAAGTTGAAATAGCAGTGGGCAAGGCAAATAGCACAGAGGTCTGATCAGTGCCGGTTTTAGCTCTACCAGCGCCCTGGGCGAGATTTATATGGCGCCCCTAATTGAAATTCAAACCGAAATAACAAGTAGTAAAACTATTGTGTTGAGGTTCGATAGTCCTTTGCTCAAACTACGATTATATTGCCACTAAACGTGAGTGCAGCGAACGCGAAATTTTTAGATTTTGTCTTTCAATAGAGCTGAAATTTTAATACAATAGGTGTACCTACAGTGGTGTGAGCAAATGATTGCTCACGCACTATAGTGCCTCAAAGCTCAAGCGCAGCGAGCGAGGAATTTTTAGATTTTATCCTTCAGTAGAGCTTATATTTTATTTAATTCAACATAAAGAGTGAGCAAACAAAACAGTGAAAAAATACATGATAAATATGACTAAGCGCAAGAGCAGCGAGCGCGGCATTTTGCTTAAAGAATATACTGTAATGATAGAGCGCGAGCGAAGCGAGCGCGAAAATTTTCCTGTTTTTTTTCACGGGCAAAATTTTATTTTAACCTTGGTTAAACGCGAAAGGGCCTGCGGCGCCCCTTTATGTCTCGCGCCCTGGGCGGTCGCCTAACCGCGCCCTACCCTAACGCCGCTACTGGGTCTGATGACCGGTGGAGTCTAAAAGTTCTCAAGTGGAGACTATGGAGGCAAGCGCAGCGTAGGTTCACTCACAAGGTGGACTGAGGACCTCACTAAGTTCACACAATCCTGTCCGTCGGTCTGTCTGTCTGTCACCAGGCTGTATCTCATGAACCGTGATAGCTAGAACGTTGAAATTTTCACAAATTATGTATTTCTGTTGCCGCTATAACAACAAATACAAATAACAGAAAAAAAATATTTAAGGGGGGCTCCCATACAACCAATCTGCATTTTTCGCTCGGTATTAATAACGGCGAAAGGTAGATAGGTACATGAAATATTCACAGAATATTTAATTTAATATGCACTTGAAAAATAAATAATTAAAATAAAATAAATATTTGAGGTGGGCTCCCACACAAGTAACGTGATTTTTTGCTCGATTTTAATAACGGTAACAGGAAGATGCTTTAATATTCACAGAATATTAATTTGTACCTATGTTCCTTCAAAAATAAATAATAATAAAAATATATTAAGGCTTCCATAGGGTACGCGAGCGCGACTCGCATTTGGCCGATTATTTGTATTTAAATATTTGTGTATTTCAATTATTTCTAATGCGTATGCTCCGTGCATGGCACGCGTTTTTTATTTTTTTTGCCTGGTACGTTCCTAGCACGTTACGTTATAGTTTCCTTTTATGGTACGTTATAGTCAGTGGATTTAAGAAGTTAAATCATAACTAGCTGCCCCGGTGAACTTCATCTCACCATCTGTCAACTGTCAATGACAACTTTTACATGCAGGAACATTTTGTATGGGAAAATTCAATGAATGTCTTTATTATTTTACTCACTATATTTTTATATTTTCTCACCGTGTTTAAACCTTCCCTTAGCTTCCACGGATATTTCAAGACCAAAATTAGCCCAATCGGTCCAGCCGTTCTCGAGTTTTAGCGAGACTAACGAACAGCAATTCATTTTTATATATATAGATAGAAGATAGATAATATGCATTTCTCGAGCGTGTGTATAAAGTAGGTATTGTAGAAAGCTCTGCTTCTGTGCACTCTGTGTTCTGCGGTGACGGGACGAGTTATGGCGGTTAAGTATTTACGGTGGCGCGCGCGCCGCGACGCCTACTGATCCTTGCTGTTGATTGATTTGAATGATCAACTGTTTTGTTATCATGCTGTGATGGCATCTATCATGATATGGAAGTATGTCTTCGTATGAATCGCCGATGGGGCCGGAAAAATCTCGAATAGAGGATACATACGCAAGTGCAGCGTAGGACGTCCACCGACATTGTGCACCGCCCTTCATCATCGCCCTGTCGGTCATCAGTCCTCCGAAATATGTACCCTGCCCACTGCCATTTCAACTTGCCAATCCGCGCTTTCCTTTTTGCGTAATTGAGCTAACTCTGGTTCTTCTACGGATCACCTCATTTCTGATTCGATCTCGCAGAGAGACTCCGAGCATAGCCCGTTATATAGCTCGTTGGGCTACTTGGAGCTTATTATTAAGGGCATTTGTAAGAGACATGAGTACTCGTTACTACGAGTATGTGCTCTGACCACTACCATTTCATTTGCCAATACGGGCTTTCCTTTTTGCGTAGTTGATCAAATATCTCACGGATTCTCACGCTATACTGAGCGCCACACAAGTCGGCTGATGATAAGTTAGCCGCAGATGCCACTTCGCCGTGATTCGATAATTATTGCGCATGTGTGCACAATGCGTAGGGAGCGCGCGGGAGGCATGAGGTTGGCGGGCGGGTGTGCCCCGGCGGCGTCTCGTCTCTCTAGGTCCCGCGCATACCTATATTTCGGCTTTTGCGCAGCGCTCTGCGCATAACTTCCCATCCGTCGATTTGTTTGGCGCTTAGTATACTAGACATTCATTAGCTTCCCTTCACAGGGAAGCGATCTGTCCCACATTGGGCTATATTTAGCCACCGGAACACATGTTTGTGGGTAAGTGAAACACGGGCCAATCTGGGCCACGTTTTTAGGTGAAACGTCCGACTGTAGTTTGGATTTGAAATTTCTTAGCTAAGTGTTTCTATTTCGATAATATTAATGCGAGTTGCAAACCAAGAGTTAAGTAATATTTAAGTAATGCTGTTGTTTTTTGTGTTTTATCATTTGTTTTGTCGTTACGTATTGTACCTCTTATTTTTGTTGCAAATAAAAAATTCTGTATTCTGTATATTTTGATTTTTTGTGCCATCCCATGAGAAACTTTTATTTTTCCGGGATAAAAAGTAGCCTATGTCACTTTCCGTCTTTCAAACTATGTCCATGCCAATCCGGGCAAAATCAAGTCAATCCATTTCCCGTTGCTGCGTGAAAGAGGAACAAACCAACAAACACTTTCGGATTCAAAAACGGCTCCGTTGATTTTCCTTGGTTGTATACCTACCCTTTTAACAAGCATAAAAACAATACACAGAGACGAACATAGTATGTACCTCCTCCTTTTTGGAAGTCGGTAATTAGTGTATGTATGGGTTAGATCGCCTAGCTGACCACGGCTACAAAGCCGTGATCGCTAAGTGCTAATAATAGAAAGCGGAAAACATTGATTAGCAAGTTGAAATGGCAGTAGACAGGGACCATATTTCGAAGATAAGATGGCCGATGAGGCAGTAAAATTCTCGAATGGAGACTAAGTTTAGTACCGTCAAGCGCAGCGTAGAACCGACAAGGCATACCGACAGTAAATACATTATTATGACAATGAGGATGATGACTTTACAAATACCTACATATAATATGTTATATGTAAGTTGGAGTAAGATTTATTTAATTTCTTCTCTTAAGTATTTATAGGCGCCTAAACTTTTAATCAACTTTTTGCTTTTACCACGATATTTTTGTAGATACTTGTACTTATTTTGTTATATATATTTTATATGTTAGGGGAAGTCTGAAAGTAGCACCAGTGACTGAGAAATTAAAGATTGGCAGGCTATCTTGGTATGGGCATTTAATGAGATAGAAGGATAGTCATGTCACAAAAAGAACTCTTAATATGACGGTAAATGGCAAAAGCGGGAGGGGAAGACCAAAAAAAGTGTGGTTGAATTGTGTGAAAGATGACATGCGAGAGAAAGGAGTTGATGATGAGATGACGAATGATAGAGTGAAGTGGCGAAAGGAAACGTGCTGTGCCGACCCCACCTAGTGGGATAAGGGCAAGATGATGATGACTTGTACTTATTTTGTTAGTAGAAAGATAACCTAAACCAGGACCTAAGGCCTAACGAGCAGTATCATAATGCCATCGTACCGTTACGCAACCGAGGCTTAAAGCTTGATCACTGCAAGGACCGGTTGTTTAAAGCTTGTCGAGTACTGCATGCTTCGAGCAAATATCTAGTCACAATCGTGCAAAAAATCAGCCAAGTGCGAGTCGGACTCGCGCATGACGTGTTCCGTACCGTATGGGAGCCCTATTCCTCTTGCCGTTATTAATAGCGAGAAAAAACTCCTAAAAATCACGTTTGTTGTATGGAGGCCCCTCTTAAATATTTATTTTATTCTAATTGTTCAACATTAATTCAACAGAAATACATCATCTGTGAAAATTTCAGCTGCCTAGCTATCATTGTTCATGAGATACAGCCCGGTGACAGACAGACAGACGGACATCGAAGTCTTAGTAATAGGATCCCGTTTTACCCTTTGGGTACGTAACCCTAAAACGTGTTCGAGCCAAATCCCTGCCCAAGCTACGTAGTGGGCAGGCTTTTTAGTTAGTCGTAAGGTGATTGCAAGCTACCTACAACGCCGCGCGATGACAAAGTGCTTGCGAACTTGCGAAGTAGTGAAAGAGGTCAGAGGCAATACGATATGGCATAGGATCCTTATATTACCTAAAGGCCCTAAAGGGCCGAATCATACAAGTCGGCGGATATAAAGTTAGCTACAACACAAACTGCGCGAAGCCCAATCAACACGCAGCTTTATGTGAGCTTCAAGCGCAGCTTGTAGCTAACTTCACATCCGCCGACTTGTATAATTACAATACATTTGATCTATACATATTTGCTGTATAACTTATAAGTATAATAATTAAAAATGAATATCTAAAACTATTTTCGTGTAAAGTCAGGGTTATGCTTTTAATGTTACGAAATTCCTCCACAACTTATCAAAAAATTAGAATATTTCGTATTTTTGGTCTCCACAACACGGGCAGAATATTTCGTATTTTTGGTCTCCACAACACGGGCCCTCGAGCCTAGTGTGGGACCGCTGGAAATAGTAATAAGGAATTGTTTTTCTTGCTTTCTTTTATTTTGTCTGCATGCGATACTTAACACGTTCATCGCCATGGTGGGTCAAAATGACCGGCACTTGATCTACCCATTGGGGCCATGGGGGGTCAAAATGACCGGCACGCCGGACCCTACTTTGCGAAGCCCGTTCGCGCCGCAGAATGCAAAAGCTGTGTATTTAATCATACAATATGACCGGCGCGGCCCCAATGAATACCTGTAACCACTTGGTTTTTTGATTTTTTGATGGCATACCTATTTTTAGGACTTAGAGAAAAAAGTTAAAGAATTAGTAATGTGGACCCGTTTTTACCCTTTGTGTACGGAACCCTAAAAACCACAGGATTTCGAATCAAACATTTTTATTTATGTTATAAGTTGCATTTATGCAAAAAAACGAAAGGACAAAATTAAAGAAAAAAAAGAAAGACAATATAACAAAAAAATGTTAGGAATGTTTTTTATTAAAACTTTAGCATTACAAATCGTCACACAAACAGCACTCAAACTCTAAAGATTAACTCAAAATGGTTATTGAAACTTTTTAGTGGCATTTGTCAAAACATTGACGACGTATAACGCACGATGTCTCATCGATAGAACATTACGCGTACGTTAGTACGCTGACCGGCATTGTGACCGGCACGGCCTGAATGTAATAATTATTCCGTTTAGGCCACGCCGGGTCGTTATGACCGGCACTTAAAAAAAACCTAAAATAAAGCCAAAAAAACCAAATGTCACTATAAAACTTGTATATATGAACAAATAGAACTGAAAATAATCATAAAAACCAATGTCATTTTTTTTTGATTTTGTAAAATATTAGTCGGCGATGAACGTGTTAAGATTCCTTTGTAATTTGTGTTTGTGGAAATAAATGATTATCTTATCTTATCTAAATACAAAAAAATCATTCATTCCTCATACCCACAGCCAGAATGTGGAACGCTTTGCCTGGGTCTGTCTTCCAGCTAAAGAATAACGTGGGCGTCTTCAAATCCCGAGTAAATAGGTATCTTCTAGGTGAGCGTGCTACACCCTAAATACAAAGTGGTAAGTCCTTCCTTACATAGTATAAAATAAAGTCGCTATTTTTGTCTGTTTGTTTGTCTGTATGCTTAAATCTTTAAAACTACGCAACGGATTTTGATGCGGTTTTTTTTAATGGATAGAATGATTCAAGAGGAAGGTTTATATGTATAATACACCTGTGCGAAGCCGGGGCGGGTCGTCTAGTATTATATAATACACGTGCTACACTCTTTTGCCTACCACACTACTCTTTGTACATCCGTTCCGTTACACGAACAAATACACTAAATTAACTCTTAATGATCGTAACGCGGTTCCGGAACAGACAATGGGCCCAAAATACGCTATAATTAAGTCACTACTACCGGCTATTATCATAGTACCAGTGGCAAACAATACCGAGTAACTATATACTTAGTGAAAAAGCCATGGTGGTCTAGTGGTAATGATACCGGCCTTACAATCGTGAGGTCGTGGGTTCAAATCCCGGTCCCGTACCAATGAGTTCTTCGGAATTTATGTACGGAATTTCACAGCACTGGCTTTTCGGTGAAGGAAAACATCGTGAGGCAACCTGCATACGTCCGTAAAAGAAATTCGATGGCGTATGTGAATCCACCAACCCAACAACTTGCACTGGGCAAGCGTGGTGGATATGGCTCAATCACCCTTCGTAGGTAGGCCTACGTACTGCAGTGGACTATTAAAAAGGCTGGTACAGTACAGTATATACTTAGTGTACATTTTAACTTGGTAGTTAGTTAGTTAGTACGATCTGTTCACACGCAACAACATCATTAGCATCAGACGTAAGACATAACATTAGTAATTATTTTTCGCAAAAAAATGGCTAAACCGACTTCCGCAGCATTCTGCGCATAACTTCTCATCCGCCGACTTGTGCGGCGCGTGGTATACCATTACCGTGCTTCATTGTGTACTTTCGCCCTAAAGGTCACTCCACACCACCGACACAGCCCGGACACTCCGCGATTTTTCATACAAAATCTGCTGTCTTACGCACACCTACACAGTACTTACTCACAGACAACACACTTACGCACGGTCGCTACACGCGCATTTGTGTGCGGAACGTCTATGGCTGTCAGCGATCACCACAACGTGACGACATGCCGCGTGAGTGAGACAGTTGCGTACTTAATATGCAAAAATGAATATTAATCTAGTGCTTAAAAAAGTATAACAATTACTTAATTTGGAAGCATTTTAACAAAAAGTAACCGATCTACTTCTTTTGTAAGATAATATCAAGAGGAAGTTACCAAATAATGTAAAATAAGTTCCTATTATTTATCCTTAGGGAAACATTAAAATTTCTTGTTTTGTTACGTATCATTGATATTCAACCATACACAGTACAAGTCTTCCCTATTGTCACAGTCTAGGTAGTTTTTATTAGAAAATCCACCGACCAGTGCAGCCCGCGCGCAGAGTGCACGATGCGGTACGTAGACGCGGGGTGGAAGTGAGGAAGACTCAAACGGGTGGGGGGTAACGAGTGGCCGTTCTATACGTAGTATTATTATATATTCTTTGCCACCGATACCCGCGAAACGATATGGAATCAATGGCCGCGAGCCAAATACTAGACTTAGTGTACAAAATGGCCGGCAGGATACGATTAGCACAGGACCGAGAACCGAGACAGATGGCAACGCGGCGCGGGAGAGGCCTATACCCAGCAGTGAGATAAATAATCGGCCAAGTACGAGTCAGACTCGCGCACGGAGGGTTCCGTACTGTACGGGAGCCCCCCTTAAGTATTTATTTTATTTTAATTTTATTATTTATTATTAAAGGGAATATAAAACTAATATTCTGTGAAAATTTCAAGCATTTACCTGCTACCATTATTAATATAGAGCGAAAAACGTCTAAAAATTCAGGTTTGATGTATGGGAGCCCCCCTTAAATATTAATTTTATTTTGTTTTTAGTATTTGTTGTTATAGCGGCAACCGAAATACATCATCTGTGAAAATTTCAGCTGTCTAGCTATCACAGTTCATGAGATACAGCCCGGTGACAGACACGACAGACAGACGGACAGACGGAGAGACGGACAGACGGACATCGAAGTCTTAGTAAAAGGATCCCGTTTTTTAAAAAGGCTGCAATGATGATTATCATGATAATGATGATATTGTATTAAGCAACGTTCCGCACGGTCAGTATTTGGATGGATGACCGCGGGTGGCATTTTCCAACTGAGCGCTACCGTGGCTCGGGTGACACGTCAAATTGTAGGTCCCGGTTGTTTTAACCTTTTAGCCAAGTCAGAGGCCTTCAGGCGGCCTAAAAACTCTGACACCAGGGCTAGTCACCTGGCCTATACGTACTTACTTATTCGGGACATTGCGGAATACAGGAAAATCATAAAACCACATTTTCCAAGAATTTGTTAAGCAAACAAACAACTAAAATGACATTATCCAAAAACTTATATCTTTCTCCTATCAGCTTTTGCATAACTTATCGATAACGTTTGGAACATACCAATAACATAAGCGATAAGGCTACCTATTAATGACTAATTTATCTTCCTTCTTTGTTACAGTTTTACATTTTTGTGCACGTAATGCATATCGGACGAACCAACTCATTATCTTAGAATAGTGATTCATTGGTTCAAATCCCGTTCCCGTAGCACTCCTTTTTTAGGGTTGCGTACCCTAAGGGTAAAAACGGGACCCTATTACTAAGACTCCACTCCGCTGTCCGTCCGTTTGTCTAACTGTCTGTCACCAAGCTGTATCTCATAAACCGTGATAGCTAGGCAGTTGATATTTTCACAGATAATGTTTTTCTGTTGCCGATATAATAACAAATACTAAAAACAGAATATACAAAATATTTGAGGGGACCTCCCATACAAGAAACGTGATGTTTTTGCTCGACATTAATAACGGCACCATAAAGATGCTTGAATATTCACAGAATATTAAGTTGTATTTTCTCTTCAAAAATAAATATTTAAATTGAAATTAAATATATTAACGGGGGCTTCCATGTGATACAGAACCCTTCGTGCGCGAGTCCGACTCGCACTTGACCGATTATTTTTAGATTATAGCACAGTATGAGTAATACGCATCTTTCAGTGGAGCGCGGTCTCAAAACCAGATTCTCTGGTTAGCGAGCAGTCTGCGAAACCGGCAAAGTTCAAACTTTACAACCCAACGGACATTTCAAAAACGGTTTTATATTAATAAAAGTTTGTCAGTAACTTGGAGAATATAACTGACTCATACATGTTAGTCAGAAGAAATCGGCAGCTAACTGATTACCAGAAAAAATGCAAGTGGAGTCCCTCCGCGCGGAAAAAGCGAAACATCGACGCAACAGTGCTTTCATACCCTCTCCATGGTAGCGTTAAACGTTTAACTCAACCTTGTTGGAAGTCGCATTAGAAGTTTCACTTCAATAAGAGTAGAATCGTAAATCACCATTGAAGATGTGTTGTAGTAACAGATTCAATAATAATAACAAGAAAATCTATTGTCAAAAATAAACTCAGGAGGATCAGAAATAAGGAGACCCGTTGAAGAATCATTGTTTCCTGACAATTACAATCTAGATATCTTCAAGTCGAGAGTGAATAGGTCTCTTCCAGGCCTACATACTCCATTTGCGGCTACAACTTCGCTATCCATCAGTTGGTGAGTGAGTGAGATGGTGGCCAAATGTAGCCCTATTATGCATTTAAAAAAAAAACTTTCTTTCAAAACCGTGTTTTAAACCAATGTTACCGACCCGATAGACCAGCGGATTGGCCAGTTGAAAAGGCAGTGGGCAGGGCACATAGCGCGGAGGATTGTACTCAATGGGGCTGAAAAGTAATCAACCTAAAACTTGGATATACCACCAAATTGAAACCAAAGAATCGTGCTAGATGCAAGACGCTTAAATTCTAACCAATCTATCGGGATCTACATATATAGGAGGCCTATATCCAGCAGTGGGCATCTTACAGCTGATATGATGATAATATAAACGCCACGAAGATTCAATCCTGGTAATGGTATGTAACAGTATTGTCACGGTAATGAAAACTACAGTAGAGTGACTCCATACAAACGGTCGGAACGCGAATCATACCTATGCGCCTCGAGCGTAGTATGTTCAGAAGCATACCAGTCAGTCGCGGCGCGGCCGTAGTGACGAACGAAAGTGTGGGTTTGCAACTAGTAAGCGTGCACCTCGTTTTACTACGGAACCCTAAAACATCAAATAATACAATACCTATGTATTTTTATTGAATGCTTCCTTTTTCATTCACAACGAGTTTCTTTTCTGTAATAAGTACTTAAATATAAAAATTTTGCATCATTATATGTAGGTACCAAAGGATAGTGTAATAAGTTTAATACACAAAACTAGAAAGAAACTCTAGTAGGTAATGAGTAAGTAGTATGAAATTAAAATACTGAAGGCGGGCAGCCCTAGCTCGTGGTTCGCTCTTTGAGGCCACGTGACGTCGTAGGTATATATCTCAAGGACAGCGCCGAGTCACTCTACTGTAGTTTTCATTACCGTGGTATTGTGACTCTGTCCTTGAAATAAATACCTACGGTTCAATTGACCATGTATTACGTAACACGCGCTGGGGCTGCCCGCCTGGTAGGTAAATCACACGCTTACTGATTACAAACCCACACGTTCCATCGTCACTATATGCGCATATGCGACTGTTTGTGTACCAAGTGCACCTATACCAAACTCCGAAACACCTAGGTACCTATGATTCGCGTTCCGACCGTTTGTGTGATGTTTGATGTTCGTCATTATTACCACGGTAATGACATCTAACAGTATTCCGTCTTCATACAAACGGCCGGAACGCGAATCATATCTACGCTCCTCGGAGTGCGGTATGCTCTCGGTATGCTAGTCAGCCGCGGCGCGCCGTAGCTAGTGATGAACGAACGTGTGGGTTTGCACCTAGTAAGCGTTCGATTTATGTTTTTATTGTTCCTCGTTTTACTACGGAACTGCAAAAACATCAAAAACGCAATATACGTATGTTTACCGAACACTTCCTTTTAATTCACAACGGATTTCTTTTTAGTAATAAAAATAATAATATTACATAATTAAAGGTACAATATATATATTTTTAATTTTTTGTAATAAATATATCAATATTACATTATTATAGGTATGATTCAAAACTAGAAAAAAAACTCAAGTAGATAAAGAGTAAGTAGATTAAATTAAAATACTGAAGGGCTGGGCAGCCTTAGCCCTAGCGCGTGAGACGTTCTGCGTGGCCACGTGGCGCTATAGATATTAGTAGTTTATGCAACTGTCATATAATGAAGGGTATTAAAACACGAGTGTGAGTTTATATGTAGTTTCATAATAGTAACGAGTGTTTTAATACCCGTGTTAAATGCAGTTGCATACACTACTTTATCTTCACTAATAAAAATATAAATAAAAACATATTGCGAAACATTAAATTCACGCGTACGTGTATTGTCACAGTGAACTTGACGCCATTAAAATCTAACCAATGAGAGCGCAGCTGCGCGCGCAGGACCAATCAGGAGCGAGCGCGCGATGTTATAATGAGATTTTACGATATCGATGTGGATATTATAACATCATGTGAAATTGCTTAAATTGAGTGTTTTGTTGTCTGCGCTATAACAGTAGTCATTATAAGTCAAGTATTGGAAACATAAGTAGAATGTTACAACATTAGTGTAGATAAATATATATTTCAAGGACAGGGCCGAGTCACAATACTATTAGATATCATTACCGTGCCATTACCGTGCTTCAATGTGTACATTCGCCCTAAAGGTCACTCCACACCACCGATACCCGCGAAACGATATGGAATCAATGGCCGCGAGCCAAATACTAGAATATTAACATTACGCGAACCAGAATCGTGTGTTTACTAAATAATGAAGCATTAGATTATGAAACGTTTATTTTTGGAGCGATTCCTGCAACTTGCGATTTAAAAAATGCATCCTAATATTTAGGTTTAAGTTTTTCGCTCACTTGTCATTTTATAATTATTTTTCGCAAAAAATGGCAAAACCGACTTCCATCGTGTACAAAATTCGAATAGTTCGCTCGAATTGATGTAGGTATACAGTTTTTACATTTTAGTTGATTTTTCAAAAACGGCTCAGTCATATTCGATAAAATTTAAATGAGACCATCTCGGGAATATCATAGTCATATACCCTTTCGAACAAAAAAATATTTTTATTGTGAACCGAATACAATTGTCGAAAATATCGAGTAACATACACAATAAAAACACAGACGAACATAGAACCTCCTCCTTTTGGAAGTCGGTTAATAAACAGAAGCATGGGACGTCCATTGCTGGACATAGGTCTTCTATGGATCTTCAATAAGACCGGTTGTCGGACTTGTCGGCTTGCATCCAGCTTCATCCTGCGGTCTTAAATGAGACCATCCGTCCACCTTGTGGGTGGACGTCCTACGCTGCGCTTGCCGGGTACGTGGTCTCCACTCGAGAACTTTTCGACCCCAACGGTCATCAGTTCTCCGTTCTATATTTTATAACTATCTAAGTATAAGTCGTAGGACGTCCACTGCTGGACATAGGCCACCCCATGGATTTCTAATAAGGCCGGTTAGAAGCGCTTCGTATTTTATAGAGAACCAGCGACCCGCCCCGGCTTCGCACAGGTGTATTATAACATATAAACCTTCCTCTTGAATCACTCTATCTATTAAAAGAAACCGCATCAAAATCCGTTGCATAGTTTTAAAGATATAACCATACATAGGGACGGACTTTGTAGTGATTTTTTGTACAGAACTCTCAAATAAGTAGCCTAGCTTTTAATTCTTCCAAACATACAGTAGCACCGCGACAGCACACTGGCGTGCGCTGGCGTGGTGCCAGGTGACGTCAGTGCGCACACGCATCGGCGGCGTCTATTTGGGACCTGGATGGACAGATCGAAAGGAAAAGTGGCTTGATTCATTCATTGTTCTCTAGGAATGGAGACGGGATGGCATATAAATCTGCCATTGGAGTTTCAAACTCAAACTTAGCATCCTTTTAGGGGCTTATTCTGTACATCAAAACTAACAACTTCTGTACTGCGAAACTCAAAAAAAAAATTGTTGTTCCATAGTAAAATATCATTCACCCACGACAAAATGTAGAACGCAGAACAAAAGTTGTTAGTTTTGATGTACAGAATAAGCCCCTAAAAGGATGCTAATTACGAGGTGCATTCAATAAGTACCTAGCCTCATCGCCAGAGGGCGCTGTAGTTTCAAAAGAGTTTTACCACAGTGTTGCACATTCTTTAATTCTTTTTTCAAATTTTCATTCCTTTCCCTTCATTTGTTTTAATTTGACAACTTATGGAAGCGAACGTATCGATCGGTTTTACAAAAATGGAAAAAGAGCAATATCGTTCGCTGATTCGATTCCTATTTTTGGAAGGGAAAACGCGCATCGAAATCAAAGAGCGCTTGGATGCTGTGTAAGGTGACTCTTCTCCATCGATGGCCACCGTCAAGAATTGGTTCAACGAGTTTGCACGTGGCCGTACGTCGGTTTTTGATGAACCACGTCCAGGTGCACCGAAAACAGCTGCTACGGAGGAAAACATTAAAAAAATCCATGATCTCGTATTGGCAGATCGCCGATTGAAGGTTCGGGAGCTAGCTGAGACTGTAGGCATTTCAGAAGAAACAGTGCATCATATTCTTCACGAGGAACTCGGCATGAGAAAGCTGTCGGCGCGATGGGTGCCGCGTTTACTCACACCGGAAAACAAGTGCAACCGTGACACCACATCGGAGACGTGTTTAGCGCTGTTTAAGCGGAATCCAGCGGAGTTTTTGCGTCGTTTTGTGACCGTCGATGAAACCTGGATCCACTGGTACACACTAGAGACCAAGGAGCAATCAATACAATGGATCCAGACCGGGGAACGTGCTCCAAATAAGGCGAAAACTGTAAAATCGGCCGGAAAAGTTATGGCCACCGTTTCCTGGGATTCACAAGGTGTGATCTACATCGATTACCTCGAGAAGGGTAAAACAATTACAGGGCTTTACTATGCCGATTTATTGGGCCGATTCGACGCCGAATTAAAGAAAAAACGATCCCATCTGGCGAAGAAAAAAGTGCTGTTTCACCACGACAACGCACCGGTTCACACGTCTGCCGTTGCCATGGCCAAATTGGTCGAATTACGCTACGAATTGCTCCCCATCCACCGTATTCTCCAGATTTGGCCCCTTGTGACTTCTTTCTGTTTCCTAATCTGAAAAAATCTTTCGCCGGGAATAGATATGGATCAAATGAGGAGGTCATCGCCGCCACGGAGGCCTATTTTGCAGAGTTTGACAAAAACTATTTTTCGGACGGGTTAAAAAAGTTGGAGCATCGCTGGGCTAAGTGTATCGAACTAAAAGGAGACTATGTTGAAAAATAAATTGCCACTTTTCCAAAATTTTCGTTTACTTTTTGTAGGCTAAGTATTTAAAATAATGATTTTTATTTTAAATTGTAAGCCTCTTTACAGCCTGCGATTTGTACTTAGTAATTATTTGATTTCAGATATTAACATTATGTATACTTTGTCAATGAATTTAGTAATATTTTGTGATGTTTTTTTTTTTTAAATGACACGGCATTTGTGTATCTTGTAAAAATAATAATATTAGTAAAATGTGAAAAAAAAAATGTTAAACCGGACGAGTATATTATGGATCAATATTATGCAATATTTTTTGTAATAAGTATTAGGTTCCATTATTAACAATAAAGTTATCTTATCTTATTGAATGACCCTAGTATAGTTTAGTGCGAACAAGATATCATGGCATGCGATTGTGAAAATCATTTTCTAAAGAGCAAAAATAGAGCTCCAGAACAGGGAACTTTGAACTAAGAGCCTCGCCAGTGCGGTTGGCGCCTCGTAAGGCATTAAACTTGGTGTCTGTCGTTGACTACTGGCAGCCAGCCAAGATATGTGTCCATTCGGGCCTTAACAATCAGCGGAATGCCCGCAACGGTTCCATAGCGGGCGCAATCATGGAAAACGTCCAGCCGGCTAGCATACGGACCACGAAATAATTCTATCGACGATTCTGAACAAAACAGAGATATACATAAATATAGTGAAGTATAACATGGCCAAGTGGGGATACTCGGACACTGCAACGGTGCAGTGCGACTGCGGAGCGCCTGCGCAGACTATGCAGCACCTTCTTTCATGCTCTCAGTGTCCGAATGCGTGCACAATGCGGGACCTCTACCAGGCTACCCCCAGCGGGACGAGTGTAGCTGAGTACTGGGAGAGAATGATATAATGTTGAGGATCATCGACACGACGAAGAAGAAGAAGTGAAGTATATACCTATCGGTCACTTTTTCGTACGTCGACCAAACTCTTTACGTGGTCGTATGCTAAGCTAGCAAGGGAACCTATCTGGCTATTATTTTGAGTAGGGCTCATAACGTAGTTCGACAAGATGTCTGTCAGCGATCACAGAAGTTAAGCAAGGTTCCGTACAATCAGTCTTCGGATGGGTGACCCCGAGTGGCACTTTCCATCTGAGTGCTACAGTGGCTCGGCGGACGCGTTAAATTGTAGGTCCCGATTGTTTTAACCGTTTAGCCATGTCAGGCGGCTTAATTAGACACCAGGGCAGGGCTAGCCGCCCGCCTATACGAACTTACTTATTTTGAGTAAATAATTATTTCTCGCCAAAAATGGCGAAAAACTTCGATTGTGTACAAAAAGATCGTGTGAAAAAGTGTAGATTTACTTACAGCTTTTTAAGTTGTAACTTACATTTTTCTACAGCTTTTTAGCTTTTTGAAATCTTTGAAGACTAGCATTGGCAAACTATTTAGAACTAGTAAATCGTAGGTAAAACGATAGACAGTCTCTTCGTATAGACGACAGGCCATACAAAAAGTGGTACAAAAACCGCCATTGTGTAGCACATCTTATGATAATGGTGCGGTGAGTAATGTTCTAACTTGGTCTCTCGTCTGTGATTTTTTGCCTATGTTAATGTCATAAGTGTGGTTTTAGCAACTAGCTGTGCTTTGAGGTTTTGTCTGCAAACCATCTTGTGATTACAGACTTGATATTTTGATGTGATAATGTCTTATAAATTGATGAACTATGGCTGCACACAAAAAAATGTGTCACGTTTCACCTGAGCTGAGCGTGCAAGCGATAGAGAGGCACAATTGTTTGTCTTGTTTCGGTTGTTGATTCAACAATGTTTTCTTATGACATTATGATGTAAAATTACATCCATACATCGACTTTACACACAACCAATTTCATAAATATTTTTTAAGGAGTAGTTATAGTAGCTTATTATATTTGTAATGCAATAAGTGTTAAATAAGTATGTTTTTGGTTTAAAAAGCTACTTACTAAGGAAATTAAAGAAATTCAAATTAAATTAATCCAGATTATGCCTTAATTTCTTCCATGCATTTATGCACATGCAGGTTGGTAAAGTTCAAACTTAGTTTCTCTATGATTTTTTACCTATGTTAATATCATAAGTGTGGTTTTAGCAACTAGCTGTGCTTTGCGGTTTATGTCTGCAATCTAACCAGCAATTACAAACTAAGTGAGTTTGTAGAGGCTGGGTGGCTAGCCCTGGTGTTAAAGTAAAGTAAGAGTAAAATTCAAGCTCAAACTAGTTTTTAAGCTGCCTCTGATATGGCTCATAGATTAAAACAACTGGGACCTACAATTTAATGTGTCATCCAAGCCACGGTAGCACTGAATTAATGACATGACACCCAAATCGACTTCGAAATAAAAAAGAAACAAAATCGAAATTGGTTCATCCATTCAGTAGCAATGATGCCACAGGCAGACACACAGACACTCAAACTTAAGTAAAACACCCCATCATTTTTGTTTTAATTTATCGTTTTTTTTGGGGGTTAAAAAGCTATTGTTATGACAAACATACATCACATTCTTTAATATATATTAAGCTCAATGGCTCGTTTTTGAGTTCAAGATTATAAGGTTGTCAGTTCATCACTCCAATCAAAATGGCTTGTGAAATCACTAGAAAGAGGCGTTGAAAATTGCTTTGATGGACAAAACAGGTTTTTCATGGTGACTTATAGTTAGGTATTTTAAATGTGTACAGTTAAAGTTGCTTTGGATGCTTTTGTTAAAATTTAAAATTCTTGGAGAAGGTATGGATAGCAAAAATTACAAGACAATTAAAAATGTAAACCTCTATAAATAACTAAAGAAATATAAAATCAGTTTCTTTGTGAGGATGTTGTCTAGAGTGGGTCTAATTACATGGGTAAATATGTGGTTTCAAATATTCTAAATCAAAATTTATAATTTAATTTCATAATAAAAGTTACATTATGGATAATTATAACACATACAAAATGTGAGTCTTACAAAATTGTCAAAATAAACATAATAATAAATAAACAATTGAGAGAAAAATGTCAAAATGGGTGTTTATCCTAATTGAACAGTCCTCCCCTGATAGTTCCTTGGCTGAAGGTGCCCATAATGCTAGCTATATATTCGAAATAGGTAAGTATTGAGGTACAGTAGAACTCCAATTATCCGAATTAATGGGGACCGGGACCCATTCGGATAATCAAATATTCGGATAATCAGAGTTTTTTTACAATGACAGGTGCGCCGTGACTGCAATGCGCCGGAACTGGAGTGTGGACTCATACCACGTGTTGTGCCTACACTGACTTCGCGGAGGGAAGGACAATAGTGAGCGAACGCGCAAACACTGGCTTCGCGGGGGCAAGAATAATAGCGCACTTAGACTTTTTTGGACAAATTTTTTTCTGAAAGTGATTCGGATAATCGGCGATTCGGATAATTGGAGTTCTACTGTAGGTATTTCTAGCCAAAGCCAGGGCGCCTACACCTTATTGGAAGAACTCAGTTAAATATTACGAAAAAATGTTTCAATGCTTATTGAATTTATACAATGTTAAATGGGAAATAACATTGTGTAATCTTTTCCTTCTTTATCATAAAAATAGAATAAATGAGGGCATTACTTCAACCAGAGTGAATCTGTTATTTTTCTAATAATAAAAGAACAACATTTCCCTTTAATAATCATAATTATTTTTCACAGAAAATGGCAAAACCGCCTTCAATTGTGTACAAAATTCGAATATTGAGCTCAATTTGATTACATTACTGTTGATTTTTCAAATATGGCTCAGCCGATTTCTTTTAAATTTAAATGGGACCACCTCGGGAGTATCATTTAAATTTTAATTACCCTTTCAAACCAAAAAATAATATTTCGATTAGGTTCACAATTGGCGAAATTATTGATGAACATAAACAAAAAAAATATCGGCCAAGCGCAAGTCAATCTCGCGCACAAAGGGTTCCGTACTCTAAGGGAGCCCCCCTTTAATATTTATTTTATTTAAATTTAATAATCAATTATTGAAGTAAACATACTATTAAATATTCTGTGAATATTTCAAGCATATACCTGTCATTGTTATTAATATCGAACAAAAAACGGCTAAAAAATCAGGTCTGTTGTATGGGAGCCCCTTTTAAATATTTATTTTTTCCTTTTTATAGTATTTGTTGTTATAGCGGCAACAGACAAACATCATCTGTAAAAATTTCAACTTTATAGCTATCACCGTTCATGAGATATAGCCTGGTGACAGACAGACGGACAGCGGAGTCTTAGTAGTACTATTTATACTTATAATACTACTTAGAACCTAAGTATTCCATTGTTAAGTCAGCTGATAAAAAAAAAGCTATTGTTTATAATAACAAAGCATAAAATATTGATAAAATAACATCCTACATGATGTCAACATCTACATGTAGGTTAATTACCTAGTTGTGATAAAATTGTCATCATTCTAATTTTATAGCCTTTTTACAAATAACTATGATATGACAATATCTTTAAACAATAGGAGTACATTGTAAATGAAGTTCACAAGCTGAATAAATTGATTGAAATATTTTCTACACAAAATCATAATCATTTAATGACGTGATACAGGAAGAATTTTCAGAATAAGAATAATTTCCCCTTGAGGGGAAAATCAACAAAACTAAGTTTACTTCAAAAATTTTTTTTCATTCTTTATAGGTAGGTACCTATACTCTGTACTGCATTATTTAAGAACTTTCGCTGAATGCATAATTCAAGGTAAAAAATTACATTGATATCTACTCAAGATAGGTATCTAGATAGTAAAATGAAATTCTTATTCATTCACAGAATACACTGTCAAATACATAAAAGCAAAAAGCTTGAAACTGTTTCTGAAACAACTAGCAACCTTATCGAAGATCTCTTCCAGGCAACTTTACTACAGTTAGACTGGGACGAAGTCTGCTCAGGCTGCTAGTATACGAATAAAATTAAATTACTACATAAAGATACATTAGAGTCCGTATACTACTGTAGGTGTATAACACAAATGAACTCAAATCAATGCTATACAATCTCCATCAATTGCTCTATCGAAATCTTTATAAAAACCATCAAACCCATTGAATTTGATCAAATCTGTACTGAGTCAACAGTTTGAAACATAGTTGCTAAAAGCATCCAACTATAACCCTGACGAATTGAAACGGCAAATAACAACTGCAACTGTAAGCACGGCTGATAGTTTTTCGTTTGGCCGGGTTATACGCTTCCGAGACCGAGGCATCGGTGATGTCATAGTCGTGGGTACAATCAACTTGATATGTAATTGATTAGAGGCACACCCAGAAATGTACTAAAAACAGTAAAAATAGCAAGAAAATCTGCAGTTTAGGCTCATATTGTAGATTCGGAGGCGTATTAGAGCTTATGAGATTCTGGCGGGACGCGTTACTTTTTTTCTTCGGAGCGTTGAGGAAATAGGTACAGCCAATACGCCCAAGAACTAAGAATACTGGCCGTAATTTCATTTATAACTGTCGGGAAGTTGTAAAAGAAAAAAGCGACCCCATTATCCCGACCAGTCTAACATGACACACCCTAAACTAATCCCGCAAAAAAATCACATTTCTCGCGAGAATTTACCCGTTCCCATTAGAAATGTAAACAAATACAATAAAAAGAAAGCTGAATACATGCAATACATACCGGCTGTTTGCTCCGAGACGCCGCAAAGTCGATTATTTTAATCACTTCTCACAATCACTGCACTTGTATGGAGTAGCTAAAGTATCACACACTAAGCACTAAAATGAAGTAACATGATATAAAAAAACATGCACAGCGTTCCTTGACAATATTCAAACCACTAGCACCAAATACATTACGCGTAAACGCGGATATTACTTTATTTCGTTCGTAAAAAAGAAAATCTCCAACACGCCACCGGGCTAGATCGATGTCGGCGTGAGTTTTGTTTTTTCGCCGCAGCAGGCTGTGGCGCTGCTGCCGATTTCATTCAAAAAACCACCGCTCTCACCGCTGACTAGATGGCGCTGGCATCTATAAAGTTGCCATGTTATTCTTACATTTTACCCATACATCAAAAATATGAAGTGGGTAGATTTTTATCCCGTTCTATCTTACCCAATGACAAAAGAAAGGCTCCTTTATTTTGTGATTGATCTCACCTAACTCATTTCTATAGCTCAAAAACCGTGAGTTTAGTTAAACATGAATTTCAAGATCTTCGCTTAGGCTAACCAAATGATCGAAACAAAAATATTATCTGACACGCGCAATATTTCAATTTACCATACTGAAGACAAAATAAAGACTATCTGTAAGTCTATAAAACAAATCTCAGATTTTGCTTCTTATTAGATTACACGTCAAGTGTTTTTGCTATTACAATGTAGTGTAGATAGGACCGTGTAAGTATGAATGAGTTCTCTTTATTCGCGATTTTGTTTACGTAAGCGTTGCGTTTATGCGAGATGTATGAGCGGCGCTCGACAACCAGTTACTTCGCACTGGGTCGTAGTCGTAGGGTGGGGATGTTTTCGTAATTGGGATATTAAGGAAAAATAAAATCCCAACAAAAACATGGCATGTTAAAATTACAACAAGTCGAGAAACAATTCTTCAGTAAAAAGTAGTGAGATCAAAATGTGAGCACAAGTCGGTTTATTCATTCAGTACTTATCTATGAGAGCATCAAAGTTGTAAAGATGCGCCCAGATTCTGCCCCCATAGACAAGTATTGAATGAATAAACCGACTAGTGCTTACATTTTGATCTCACTACTTTTTACTGAAGAATTGTTGCTCGACTTTTTGTAATTTTTACATGCCATGTTTTTGTTGGGATCTCACTTCTTTTTGTTGGTTTATCACCAATACCGTGAGGTTGCTCTACCCTGTCTCTACCCTGTCCTCTACGGCGCCCCCACCGCGGTTCTACTGATTCCCCACCGAGCACCCATAAAGCCCCCGTTGTGAACCCACCACGCCTCCACTGAGCCTCATCACGCCCCTACCGAGGCCCCACTGAGTCCCTTCTCATATTCATATTATTCTATTGATATCAACATGCAAGATACAAGTCAATACAAATCAATAAATATTGTTATTATAATAATAAAAATATTGTTCCTTAAAATGTCAGCTTTGCTAAAGCAAATTACAATTATCTTAAAATTAGAAGAAATAATAATTGCTTAGTCAAATAAACTATCAAATATTAAATTGTGCAAACAAAATAATAATCATTCAATTTGTATAAGTCAAATTTACAAAATAATTAAAATAACTAAATAAAAAATGGTTTCAATTTTTCAACGTTAAAAATATATAAGTATGTCATAAATTTCAATTATTGCATTAATTAGGTATATAAATTAACGAATAGGTATGAATTTGTAACAAAGTAATAACATTTTCGATAAGGCCGCCAATTAGATACCTATTGTTTTGTTTTTGTCCTTATAATCTGTTTTTTATGTAATGTGGTTGTCTAATAAAGTGTTGTTGTTTGTTTGTTTGTTTTCCAATATAATAAAAAATATTCTAAAATAAATACATTTATGTCAACAATTTCATTTAAAATAATTTCAATGTCAAAGTATAAATAATAATTATAATTCCCTTAACCTAGTCAACTCACTAAAATCGTAAAATGCATGTTCTATCAGCCAGTTTTTCATTTTATTTCTAAATGACCCCCTAGAAGGCGCGTCAATCACCTCTTTTGGTAGTCGGTTGATTATAATTGGCGCGTTCATGTGTATTAATTTAGCCGCCTTCGTCAATTTGCGAAGCAGCGCACACAACCGATGCGCGTGCCGCGGCGGCTCGGCGCCATCGCGGGTGGCTCCGAGGCGCGGGAACTCCTCCGGGTGATCCCTGGCGTACATAGCCGCCTGGAAGTAGAACAGACTACCGCGCAGCCCCACTGATTCCACACTGAGGCCCTATCAAGCCCACACTGCGCCCTCATCAGGCACCCACCGTGGCTCCACTGAGTCCCCACCAAAGCTCCACCACACCCCCACCGTGCTCCCACCGCGGTCCAACTGAGTCCTCACCACGCTCCCACAGCAGGCCCTCTGAGTCCCCACCGAGCCCCCACCACGCCCCCACCGCGGCTCCACTGATTCCCCACCAAATCCCCACCGAGCTTCCACCACGTCCCCACCACGCCAGCACCACGCTGCCATGCGCCACCGCGCTCCCAACCCTATAACTAGCATACCCCTGCCCTACCCTTGCCCTAGAGATTAAAAATTTGAATCTAGCAGGGACATAAACTGAAACCGAAGTCAAAACCGCAAAGTTATCTTGGTAATCACCTATTTCACGTACTACAATTAGGATTACAAACTTATTTGTGGAGATACTAAAATAGTAAAACTAGACCAAAATTAATGTATGTTTGATTGTTTCCTTGCTATTTAGGCTAAATGTTAACGTTCATAACAATTACAAGCAGACATACAGTCTGCTAGAAATACCATAGAATTATGATGATCGTTGAGTGAGTGAGTGTTTGAGTGTGTCAGTGACAAAATCAAAGAATTTGACTAGCAATAATTCTTAAATGACTGGTTCGATTTTTATGAAATTTAGAAATATACTTTGTTATATGACAATCAAGTACATATAATTCAATAAGTACATATAAAAATCAGACGTCTAGCTTTATCCAGACCAAAGTTACAGGGGGTTGAAAATGGCCTGAATGGCTTCGGGAAAAGTATGCTTACGGCTGTGCTCGACTTAAACTTAAGTAAACAAGATAGTTACAAAGAGTCAGAATTGTCGTATCCTTTCCACAGACTACCACTTAGTGCTCGGCAGCTCCATCTAGCCACCAATCCTGCCGTAAAATCAACTAGGAAGTAAAACGCACCTTGCATAAGCCCGTAGTTGGTTTATAGAGGTGCCAACAATTGGTGACCCGACACCAACAATAAGCGACCCCGACACCAACGGTAGCACAAACGAATCTCCCGAAAAATTAGGTACTTTCTAACTTAGGCAATCTCATAGTTCCTGTTCACGTAGAATCACAGATAGATACTAATTATACGTAAAACGAAACGTTAACTACGTTTCATTTAACGCCACCTAGTTAAAATTGAAAATAATTATTTTCCAGAGTTATTACACACCTACCGTAAATTATTTCGTATAGTGAACGCAATGATTTTACGTTGATCATATGTAGTTGTTGTTTTGCCTTGGATGTTGTAGTATTTTGGATCGATTAAATGGAAACCTAGCGAAATTGCATTTCGTTTTAAAATTGTGATGAAACCGTGATGAAACGAAACGCGACCTCTTCATAAAATGACAACGACAGCAAAATTGACAACCTACAAAAAATAAATATCTGAATTACCATTACAAAAATATTGACCCAATTTGAAGCAACATTTTATCCAAGATATTATGTTCTTGATATTATCATTTGTTTTTATTGCTATGACGTTTTGCAGCAAAAAATTGAGACAAATTACTTATTTTCAAATTATTCGAGAGCATTATTTTCTTTTATGTTAAATGATAATGATAAAGGTAATAAAGATTTCAATAATTATGGGTAATTTTTGCTTATTACTTTCTGGACTTTTAAATACCTAACTGGTAACCCTAAAATCCACACTTCAAAAATGGCGTTGGTCTAGGCCGTGTTTAGTTATTTTCATTTTCTGTTTTTAAATTATCTTTTGACTTCAAACTGAGGTGAGTTTATATTCCATAGCTTAGCCATTAAATCTACCCTCAATTACAAGTATTTGTTCCTTCAAATTCGTACAGGATTATACCTCTCTTCGTGTTACTTCTGTGTTAAGTTTTTCGTTTATTACAGCTGAAAAATGGGGAGGTCGCCTAGCCCGCGGCGGCGCGACGACAGAAGACATGACCGCAGAGACAGGGAGCGGGATAGGGACCGCGACAGGCGAAGACCCCGCACCCGGTCGCGATCCCGCTCCCTCGAGCGTCGGAGACGGTCACCAGACCGCCGACGTTCCCCGTCACCGCGCCGGCGCCGCTCGCGATCCCTCTCCCCCGGACCTTCAACCTCCTTCGTAAAACAGAAAAAAACCTTCAGCGAGCGGCCCATAGTCACACCCGCAGATTTGGAGGGAAAATCTCCCGAGGAACAAGAAATGCTAAAAGTCATGGGTTTCTGCGGCTTCGACACGACTAAAGGTAAGAAAGTCGAAGATAATGTTGAAGGGGAGGTCCATGTAGTTTTAAAACGTAAATATAGGCAGTATATGAACCGTAAAGGAGGTTTCAACAGACCTCTAGATTTTGTTGCGTGATCAAGTGTGCTGCGTTGCATCGTCACATGTTCTAGCCTACAGGGCTTCACGTGGAGGAGTACTGGCATGTGATAAGCTAAATTGAGCCATTTCATGTGAATACATCAATTTGTTAACTAAATTTAACAAAGATTCAGTGTAGTAACATCAATTTGTTAACTTAACCACGTGGTAACAATTAATGCACCAACTTAAAATTAAATAATTAAACTATGGGTGTCACTACCGGTTTATGCTAAATTAAGACAGCAATTTTAGTTTCTATTCATTTCACAGTAGTCAATTGACATTGGGTGGAGGTGAAACTCTAACATTTTACTTTTAATCATGACTAGCTGACCCGGTG
The DNA here is from genome assembly GCA_964007245.1 of Hypomecis atomaria. NCBI lineage: Eukaryota > Metazoa > Arthropoda > Insecta > Lepidoptera > Geometridae > Hypomecis > Hypomecis atomaria. Next base: position 10,766,586 of record OZ023310.1, read on the forward strand.
AACTTCATCTCACCAAAACTGTTAATGGCAACTTCTACATGCATGAACATTTTGTATAGGAAAACTAAATTCACGTTTTTTACTATTTTACTCCCTACATTTTTATATTTTCTCACCGTTTAAACCTTCCCTTAATTTCCACGGATAATTCAAGACCAAAATTAGCCAAATCAGTTTAGCATCTCTCGAGATTTAGCAAGACTAACAACCACGATTCATTTTTAATTATATAGATTGAAGTTAATGTGCTTTCAAGAACTTGATGTATTCACATGAAAGACAGCTACTACAATTATTTTGACTTAGTTATATAAGTGTTACACATTCTTGTTTTTCAGTTTTCACACAAACATTGTGGTATCATGGCTGTGACAATCTGAAAATTAACATTTCCAAAAGTATTTATTGTTGTTATAATGCTTACTTTCTAGCATTGTAATAACTATTTATTAATGTGTAAATATTTGTAGTAAAATATTACCAGTCAAAAACAAACAAACAAAAAATGTAATTTTGGCAACTTTTATAAAAGCATTGGTTACTTTATGAGGTTTCAATGAACAAATCTTGCACAAACATTAAACATAGAAAACATTTTTAACATTTGCTACCGCCATGATATCATAATCAGAAGTCTTGCCACAAACTATTTTTTTTATCACAACACAATGTCTTAAAAAATGTATTTTCCATTGGTGACAGCTATACAGATTCTCAGCAAATTGATTCTAAATTTTTTACTGTACCAATCCGACCATTTGAAGTTAAAATCAGTTTTTTATGTGCAAATGCCAAAGCTCTGAACAGCAGGCATTTCACACAAGAACAACAGAATTTCAGTAAGATATTTCTCCATCTGTAAAATTATCAATTGGTCATTGTGAACTGACTTTAGGATCATATAGTTCATATACACATTAATAACATTGAAAATTAGGTGTCATCTCAATGCTAAATAGCATATATAAAACACAGCTGCAAGGAAAAATGTTTTCGTTTTGTGCAATATTTACAACTTGCTGTTTTGAAAAAAATTACACTTAGATAAGTCTGGTTCTACTGTTGTCATTTATCAAATTGTTTTTTGACCTAGGTGTTTAGGCCAAATCACTTAATTCAGCTGTGAAAGCTACAAGCTGCAGGAAACCCAATCCTGACTGAAGCTCCTAAATCAGCTGCGTGAGGTTTAGATTGGGGCAGCTTTAGCTACAAGCTTACAAGCTGCATAAAACCCAATCCCCACATAGCTGATATGTGATCTTCAGTCAGGATTGGGTTTCCTGCAGCTTGTAGCTTTCAGAGCTGATTGAAGTTTGATTCAGCCTATAAAAGATTATTGAATTGTATAAAATCCAAAAACTACAGTACTTCATGAATACAGTACAACATATTGAAACCGTTCAAATTCTCTACGTTTGGTGGCAGTGAAACACAAGACATTGGCAAAATTGTGAAACACCTTCACAGAAGCCATAAACAAGAATTGAATTGAATTATTGAATTGTGTTATAACCTCCAATCAATTTGTGGCAAGACGTATAGGTTAAGTTTAGATAAGTCCGTTGAGCCGTCCCCGCGCGCTGCTACCGCCCGCGCGGGCCCAGTTATGCGCTGAGCGCACCAAGAAACTTCTCGAGTCATTGCGGGACATACGTATATGGTCTTTGTGTCTTGAAGTACAACATACAACCCAAAGTCTGAAAGCCAAATCTGCCCCCGATAGTTAAGACGTATCTATCATTTTTTCACGATATTGAGTTATATGTACTGGCAGATACGCCATTTTTTCCTCAGTCTGGTAATATATGTAACTCAATTACCAAAAATGCGTCTTAACTATTGGGGGCAGAAATATCCCGCCTTAGCACAAAAGATTTAAACACACTTTAAACACTGTTTAACCGTGTAATTTGTACTGTTAAACATTGTCTAAGGCGTGCGTAAAACTTTTGTGGTAAGATGGATAGTGTTTACTGAGCTGCAAGAACCATCCATTTCATAAGTGTCTATAATTGCACATCATCACATTTATCTAGCTAAATATGTATCTACTTAAACAAAGGCAAAGTAACCATTGCTGTATTAGGCTAGAAGACATTGTCACCATTAACTACAATTAGGATACATAGCTTGGACTGCATTAAGCTGTAACTATAAGCTTATCAGTTAAAATGCAGAGGCAATCCAGTACAGCAATGTGAATCTTCTTAAAATTTTCCATAGTACTCCTATTAAAAAATGTTTTCAAATTCATTAGTAAGTACCTAGAACTCGACAGACATTTTAGTGTTGAAGACTGAGCATAAAGACTGAAAGTAATTTTACTCTTTTTTGAGTACTTAATTTCTTAATCTTTAAACCATAGTCTATACCTCAAAAATATTTTACATTGAATTTGTTGAGAAAACGAATTTTACTAATACTCTCCCAGTCATCAGACATACAAATTTAAAGCTTAATCTCACTCCTATTTTAAATTTTTTCTGTGACATATAAAAAAATACGTACAATATTTCTAAATTCTACATATTTTTCTGTAAATTTTCTTTAATTGCTCTAAACATTAATCTCACAATCCCACTTCTGAAAAATTTATAAAACGCTATAATAGAAGAGAGTCTTAGTAAAATTTCAAAATTTTCTCAACCTCAATTGAGATAGATCTTCCCACTGATTCAAACAACAAGCCATTTGCTGTTGAATTTATGGGAACATACCATCTCAATACAACTTTTGTCCATACGTTGCAAACCCATTATTTTCAATCTGGTTTTGACCGTTCTTAACTTGACATTGATCTTGAATTTGACCCCAGGAAATACGTAACAAGGGGCTCAGCCAGCTGGCCTTTTGTCACAAACATCCCTATTTATGTATTTAACCTTTTGTTAAAATACTTAATTGCGCCAGAAACGGTTTAAAAGCCAGCCACTATTAACCTTTTAAAAACTCTAGTTTGGTGACTTTTTGTAATACATATTTATGTTACCAGCTACCTTAGCATACAAGACCACGACAAGAGTTTATCGACGTGTGCAAAGGTGACAGATATATGCTTCATCATAACTCTGTCACGTTCTGACACGTCGATAGAGTTATTTTATGGTCCATATGCTAAGCCTGCTGGTATGTATAAAATAGTGTTTGACATAATAATTTGCAGTCAATAATAAGATTTATTTCATTTATTTGTGATTACAGATATGTAAAGCCAATAAGTCACTTACAAATAATTACTAATGCATTTTTAAATTTTATAAAATACGTTTCTGTTTTTATTACGCTATATAGATTCACGTTTGAGTACACATATTTGCTTTTATTATTTAAGTACTTTCAAGACACAAAAAGTGACCTGTTTATAAGACTGAATCTGATTTTGTTTCTCACGGTGCGTGCCACACACATACCTAGTAATAGTGTAAATAAAGAATATATTTATTATACACATATACACAACCCCCCTACCCCTCTGTCCTCCACAATCTACAATAGTTAAGCCTTGCAAGTCAAAATGTACTGTTTTTTTATTTTTACCACTGGCAATTTTACTGTCATTTTGGCAAATGAAGTTGCGACACTGCCGAATTGTGTACATTGGCTAGAGATCTATAGTGTGGCAAATGTTTACTTATGCCCATGCCAGAAAAATATAATGTTTTAACGTTGTTTTCTGGGGTAGGAAAAGTAGCTTTCAGGGTGAGCAATACCTACCATGCCCCTTGGCTATGCCCATGATTGTGTATGGATAAAAAACAGTGTATTTTGCCTTGTAAGTCTCCATAGCCCATATACAGTTTATACAAGCGTTGCAATGTGATATTTTTTTAAGTTATACGCACACACGCATCGTGAGGTTGTTATAGTCAGAGTATAAATGTGTATTGCCCGTAACGACTTGGAAAGTTTGTCACACCATCTGCACTTTTGAATGAATCTAAAGTCTGAAAATTTTCACTGAAAAAAAAAAAACCATAAGTTTTTCACAAAGAAAAGAATTTGTAATTTTCATGTAAAGAAACTAAAACTTAGTTTTTTTTACTAAAAAATTTGAATTTTTCATCTATAAAAGAAACTATTATTTCACAGTTTCTTATTGACAACAAAATGTATTTTAGAAGACTGCCAGGTTTTTTAAAATACATATGTTTTTGTATTGATTCTGTTTGAGCTGTTTGAAAATACTTTCTGTAACTCGTGTGTATACTGAATTATTATTTGATTTTTCTTAGTTCAAGCTCAAATATACTTTTTTATCAATAAAAAATACTGCTATGTACACATGAAAAGGAATGTATTAGCACAGCAATATAACAAAAAATATTGAATCTGCTATATGCATAATATTCTGTAATGTTATAATTTTTCTTGATTGAAAAACTAGTGTGATGGCTGCAGATTCCATTTATAAACTCGATTACCCAAACTACAACTTTCTCTTAAGAATTGTTCTGAAATTTTTTTTTTTCACTTCTAATAATGCTTACGTTAAATTGGAATTTATGTTATATTTTGCTAGATTTTTTCTCAAAATTACATTACCAGTTATTCAATATTTTCTAGATAACTAAAATCCATAAAAATGAATATGTATTCGTAAAGTTTTGGGTTTGAATTTCTCATTTATTGTCAAATTTTAAAATCAAGCCCTATAATGGAACTTTACTGTTTAATTGCACCAAACAAGCCATTAAAATTAATGTTAAAAAATTACCCCTGATTATAATATGGCTATGTATAATATGGGTAAAATATAATATGGCACATGTTTCTTATGTTTATTGTAAACAAACCATCATAACTATAAAAAACTCAGATGAAATCATCTGAGTAAGATTCATTCCCTCTTGTACATACCACGAATTTATTTAAACTGTTATTTAAGTTTTTTTGTATAAATATGCAAAAATCTAATAATAATGGTTTATACACAGTAACTACTCATTGTTGGACAACATTTTGCAATTTAAAAAAAAATGTTTAAATATTGTCAACTTTATTTTTGCATCAAAAAATGCTACGAATTCAATATTATTTTTACATATAATTTTTATTTTGGTGGTAAAAATAAAAAATTAAAATGGCATCGCTTTTGTATTTTTCCTGAATATTTGTTGTAAACTGTTGTTCAACAAAAATAACTGCAGTGTGTATTCGCCGTTAGAAATTGTATATAAATGTAATATTGTCCTTGGATTTCTTTAGTTATAAAAGATTGTAATATGACCAAAAATATCGTTTTTTTATTCAAAAAAGTTTAGTTGTATGCATAGTTATTGTAATTTTTTGAAGGAAAAATGTGAATAGGTACCTATTCCGAAATAATATAACATTATGTATACTTCCATAGTACCTACTTATGTTTAGTTATATATTTTAAGCTTTTTTTGTAAACAATATTTCGCCAAGGATAACTAAAATGTATGATTTACAAAAATAAACTTTTTGGAAAGTCAAATGATATTTGGATCTCTTTTCCTTTTGTCATCTTTCTCTTTTTCAGGTTTTGTCTTCAAGTTTTTCTTCTATCGTACAGACCAAATCATAATTATTTTTCGCAAAAAATAGCATGACCGACTTCACCCGTGTACAGAATTCGCGAATATTTCGCACGGATCGATGTTACATTTTTCACATTATTGTTGATTTATCAAAAATGGCTCAGCCGATTTCAATAAAATTTTAATGGGACCAATTTCGAAGTATACTCTTTCCAATAAAAAAAGAATTATTGAAATCGGACTACTACGAAAAAAGTTATGCGTGGTTATACATAAAAAAAAAAATATACGCGTCGAATTGAGTACCTCCTCCGGTTTGGTTTCTCGGTCAAACATTCTCGCGTGGCTGTAATGTGAGCTTCAGTCAGGGGCCGTATTGTGTACGCGTTCGGCTTCGCTTTTTCTCTTACTCGCACTAGTTACTCGCGCCATGAGTGCGAGCGGGAGGAAAAGCGTAGCCGAACGTCATAACACGTACATGTTAAGGCCAATGGATGGGTTTGCATGCGCAGCTCGTAGATAACATCACAATCGCGAAGAAGTGAGTTTCAGCACATTATTAGCGACCCGCCCCGGCTTCGCACAGGTGTATCGCATAGGTACATATAAACCTTCCTCTTGAATCACTATTAAAAAAAACAGTATCAGAATCCGTTGCGTAGTTTTAAAGATATAGCGACAGACAGACAGCGGGAAGCGATTGTTTTATATTTATACTATGTAGTGATTATAGGCCGCGTCACACAAGTTGGCAGAAATGAAGTTAGCTACAAGCTGCGCAATATCCAATCCTGACTGAAGCTCACACAAAGCCGCGCGTTGATTGGAAATTGCGCAGCTTGTAGCTAACTTCATTTCCGCCAACTTATGTGACGCGGCCTATATCTGAGTCTGTCCTAAAGTACTTACATAATTAGGCATGACGACTAAAAAATATAATTAGTCCGTCAGAGAGACTATCAAAAAATATTAGTAACGTATTTTTGCTTTTGTCAATTAAACAAAAATTTTTGAATATAAAGCCCGCCGAATCGCCGTCACAAGTGCCATACAGACTTTCTGTAAGAGAGGTGACGTCACGATCACCACTCCCAAACTTTGACAAGGTTTACCTTTGTCATTTGTTGTTTGATTGATAAAAGAAAAAATACGTGTCAAATATTTTTTGATAATCTAACTCACGGACGAATTATGTATAATATTTACTTTTTTAAAGTAGTTTGGACAAGTAAATAGTTTGAATCACAACAGAACTACTCAACAGAACAGGTGGGAATTATATTCCTATATGTTTTGTGGACAGAACTAATGGGAAAATAAATCCCAGTAGTTCTGTCAACAGAACAGGTGGGAGTAAAAGTTTTACCCAGTTCACCATGCCTATTGTGTCTTCAAATCTCGTAATAGGTATTTTCTAGGTAAGCGTGCTACACCCTAGACATTTTTGGAAGTCGGGTGAAAAAGAATGAAACAAACAAATTATTTCTTTAGAATTTTATTCTTTACACCTTACTTAACTTATAATAAACAAACTATACCTAAAATTATAATAATTAGATATTTTATACAAAGATTCCATCTGAAGTGCCGTAGCTTTCCGTAAAATTGACTGAAAACAAGTAAATTAATTGCCCAAAAAGCAGGATGTTTTTGAGGTGTATACAACAAGGACTAAATACTTCTAGAAACGTATTACTCATTAATCCTTCGATTAGCCGTAAGACGTCCACTGCTGGACATAGGCCTCCCCTAGGGATTTCCAATAAGCCCGGTTGAAAGCGGCCTACTTCCAGCGCGTTCCTGTGGTCCAAATTATATCGTCGGTAGACGTCTTTTGCGACTGCTGAATCATACAACTTGGCGGGTGTGATATTAGCTACAGGCTGCGTATAGCCCAATCCTGCCTGAAGCTCACTTAACAGCTACGCGAGCATTGGGATATCCGTAGTTTGTGGCTAACATGACAGCTGCCAAGTTGTATGATTCGGAATATAGATGGTCTCTATTCGAGAATATTACGAATTTTCGGGCCGCTACCCGTCCACCCACTGGCCTCACCCACTGGTGGGTGTAGGGGTAATTCCTATTTACCCTTGTTCCCACTGCGTCAAGGTTGGAATTAATTATGAAAATATAGATTTATTTTGTCGATAATTTTAAAATGACAATTAATACGATAAGTCAATTGTTTATTAAAACTAACTAATCTCTTCACATATTATTTAGATATATTTATGTAATAGCTCAATTTTGCACTTTTACGTGATAAAACAAAATCTGATAATATTTAGATGTATAGGTAGATAATTCTCGACAAAATGAATCGATATTTTTTATGCGAGACGAGCCCGCGTGCTAGTACTCCGACCTTGAGAAAGATCGCCAAATGCGATCGAAACTATAGTAGTATCCTACTAAAAATCAAACGTGAGTAACACCTGTGTTTTACTTAATTAAAATGTACGAAAACCACGTTAGTTTCCATAGTGATATTTTTTAATTAATTCCAACCTTGACGCAGTGGGTACACGAGTAAACAGGAATTACCCCTACACCCACTAGTGGGTGAGGCCGGTGGGTGGACGGGTAGCGGCCCGAATTATCGAATAGAGTCCTAACTTCGTTAGTAGATGATATCCAAGACGTAGGTCCTGTAGCGGAGCCCTAGGTCTCATCTTTCCCAGCACTAAGCGCCGCGTACAGAACAATGGCGACACCAATCCCAGTACAAAGTATTTATGTCAGGCTTTATAAATGGTATGTAGGATAATGGTATCTATAGTCGCACCGTTTATCTGAGACGTCGCCTGCGCGGTACAGGGGCGCCGGGGGAGACGACACAGGGGACTGAGACCGGTGCGGGCGGCGGGTCCCTGCCGCCCGCACCGGTCTCAGTCCCCCTTTGTCGTCTACCCGCGCGCCCCTGTACCGCGCAGGCGACGTCTCAGATAAACGGTGCGACTATAACAGTATTGTAACTCTCCCCTGTTCTTGAAATAAAGACGCACGCAGTACGTAACAAACGCTAGGGCTGCCCGTTGGTAGGTACAACGCACACTTACTGAGGGCTAAGTTGGAGTTTTGCAAATCAAATCAAATTACTTTTACGTCGCGTTGACCGAGCGCGCCGAGCACACACGCGAGCACATTGACACACACGCTAGGGCTTGGTAGGTACATCGCAGACTTAAGCGTTTGATCCACGTATAGAAGACTTCGACGGTATAAAGGTCTTTACGTTTCATTTGACACTTTTCTGTTTTGCAGCTAACCGATTCTTAAATAGCAGTGTTCAGTATTAAAGTGGTGCGTGAAAAAGATACATCATTCTTTCTTTAGTTAAAATTATCAATTTCACGTAACTTTTTAGTACTGGACATTGCTATTTTATAAGAAACTGCAAAAGCAGAAAGCGTCAAATGAAACGTTAATTAAAACCGACAACATTGCTCGCGGCTCGTCAAGGTTTTATTTTGGCTCGCCACGCAGTGTTACCAACATTATGACTACGTTCTATGACTTTCGCTTGGTAAACTTAGGACATTTTTTACTAATACTACAGGACTAATAGCCGTGGTGGTATAGTGGTAATGACAACGGTCTTAAAATCGTGAGGTCGTGGGTTCAAATCCCGATCATGATAAATTCCGAAGAACCCATTGGTAAGGACCAATGGGTTCTTCGGAATTTATGTACGAAATTTCACACCACTGGCTTTTCGGTGAAGGAAAACATCGTGAGGGAACCTGCCTGGATATGGCCTTCACGGGTAATTAATCCGTAATCACCCTTCGAGGGTAGGCCTACGTCCTGCAGTGGAATCTCAAAAAGGCTGGTACAATGGGTAAATGGTATTAGAGTCAGTAATTAGGTCTGTGTGCTCCACGTTGTATTTAGTAGTTAGGTCCGTCAGCAGAGCTCTAGAACTCGGTTAGGTCTGTCAGCAGAGTCCTAGGGCACGGTTAGGTCCGTCAGCGGAGTCCTAGGGCTCCGTTATGTCCCGTAGCGGAGTCCTAGGGCTCGGTTAGGTCCGTCAGCGGAGTCCTAGGGCTCGGTTAGGTCTCGTAGCGGAGTCCTAGGGCTCCTCGAGGCCGGCCCCGAGCACGGCGCCGCTGTAGGCGAGATCCCAGTAGTGCTCCACGTTGAACTTGTGGAAATATTCGCGCGCCTGCTTCTCCGTCGGCATCACCTGGAACCAAAAAGTTTGCAGTTAAAGCAAGTGGAACTGGAAGTAGGTACAAACTTTAGTTCTCCGAACAGTAAACTTCGCGATTATAATGGACATCATTCACAGTGAGTCACATTGTGCATTAACACAATGAAAATCGGTCAAATAAGTCTCCTTATAACGTAGCACAAGCCTAGTTAGTGAATTCGTAGGAAACAGACTTTAAACATTGGTTATTATTTGACGTTTTTTAAGAAAGCGTCAAATAATAAATTATTTAAAATTAATGGTACTAAGTGAATCTACATAAATTGCGCCAAGTTTTTTAATAACTAGCCATTATTAGTACATTTATACATTTCTTGGAATTAAAAATAGGTGTTTTTAACGGGCAAAAGTGCCTTTATTGACTACAGCAAACTACAATAGGTACACTACCTTATAAGCTAAAACTACCTACACTACTACATAAAACTTGACTGCCTCGGTGGCTCAGTGGTTAGTGACCCTAACTTCTGGGTCAAAGGGGCGTGGGTTCGATCCCCACCCAGGGCAAGTATTTATGTGATGAACATAGGTGTTTGCTCTGTGTCTTTAGTTACTATCTATATAAGTATGTATTTAAAAATATGTATAAGTAGTATATCAGTCTCTGACAGCCATATCACAAGCTTTGCTTAGTTTGGGGTCAGAGGCAGTGTGTAAGATGTCCTCAAAGATTTATTTATTTATAAAAAAGCATTGGATCATCCACAGACCCTTGAAGGTCTAAATATAATCCAAATGCTCGCACCCACTGCCAGTTGGCAGCGTGCCCAGCATGCTGGCAGCATTGCCACGCTGAAAAAATGTTATCTTTGTAAATTTGACAAAAAAAAAAATTATGAAAAAATATATATTTTTTTTAGATAAACTATGGACTCCCAGTTGTATTTTGATTGTGACTTGTAGTGTAGCACATTTATCTAGCTTTACAATTTAATTATAAAAATCAAATAATGTTGAACACTAAAGGCACGACTTAGGCCCCTTCCTGACTGGCCGGTGCGGTATCGGCGCAGTAAATGACATGTATGATGTAGTATAGTAGTTTATGCAACTGTCATATAATGAAGTTACTATTATCGTTACTATTATGAAACTCGCTGCGCTCGTTTCATAAACTCACACTCGTGTTTTAATACCCGTGTTATATGCAGTTGCATACACTACTTTATCTTCACTAATAAAAAAAAACATATTGCGAAACATTAAATTCACGCGTACGTGTATTGTCACAGTGAACTTGGCGCCATTAAAATCTAACCAATGAGAGCGCAACTGCGCGCGCAGGGCCAATCAGGAGCGAGCGCGCGATGTTATAATGAGATTTTACGATATCGATGTGGATATTATAACATCATGTGAAATTGCTTAAATTGAGTGTTTTGTTGTCTGCGCTATAACAGTAGTCATTATAAGTCAAGTATTGGAAACATAAGTAGAATGTTACAACATTAGTGTACGAGTAGATAACAAAAATTACGGCTTCGTTACCGAGCGCCTATATTTGCTTACAGGCATCCTGATTGGCGCGGGCTGTACGAGAGCGGGACAGTATACACGCGGCATACTGCGTTGCAGTCTTGCAGTACGGCTATCCAGTAGAATCCGAAATACCGAGCGCGCAACACGTCGTTGAAAATGGCAAATGAAAAAGCCTTGTATATTATTTTGGTAGCTGAGGTGGAAAAATATGAACTTTTATAGAACTACAATTTTGTATCGTCTTGCGAAAGTTGTTGTGCCGCAATAAAAAGTCTGCAAGAAACATTTTTGGCAATATACGGGTGTACCCAATACTTCTTTCTTTTTATACGCAATCGTAAATACATGTAAGACGCAACGATATCTTCATCTGACGAAGACATTATCTCACGGTGACGGCACAAACGCGTCTGAATACCGGCACTTACCGACAGTAAACCGATAAGTGGGGAGATCTGGCCAGCACAGTATACTGACGGTATACAGCATACAGAAGCCGCACCGATACCGCACCGCCCAGTGAGGATGGGGCCTAAGGCCGTTTTCTGACTTGTCGGTGTGGGAGCGGTGCGGGATCTGTAAGGTCTGTACCGAAACGATACCGCGTTGCCTTCACCTACTCACCTATCGGTATATTCTCGGTATAAAATTCTGCAGTACCGAAGATGTAGTCTTCTAGTGATGACGATATTTTGGCGTGTTGTTATGTTTATCGCCTACGTAAAAAAAGAAAACGTTATTGGCGTCATCCTTATATCGAAAATAATGTTAATTGCCGATTTTTTGTTGCGGCTAAAGAACTTTCCCAAGATGACGAAAATTTTTTATTGATGTATAGAATGTCAAAAAATACTTACAAAGAGCTTTAAAGCTTTACTTTTCAATTTCTAGTACTAAAACGACGTGAATATCTCGCTCCGCCATCTTGTTTGCACGACCTCGCGCGGTAAATGTCGAGCGGCGCCTGGACACGCATCCCGAGACGCGGTAAAACGAAACGATCCCTCCCCGCTCCCGCACACACCGCGCCAATCAGAAGACGCGCATTAAAACATAGGCGCTCGGCAAGCTTTCGGTACCGTGTATACCGAGCGAAACCAATCCGCACCGCTCCCGCACCGACAAGTCAGAAAACGGCCTTAAACTGGAATGCCGCAAGGTGGAATTTTTGGGCACATTTCTAAAATTGATCATATCTCAAAAACCAAGGGGGTTGGGATTCCGAACTTTGCGGTTTTAGATCCCATAAATACAGGATGTTCCAGCATTTCCGGCTCGACGTTGAGTTCACTAGAAAGAGACTAACACTAGTTAGAGATATAAATGATTTCTCCATATATTTACCTTAAACTTGATATCTCCGAAGGCCCTCTGTTTGACGACACCCTCCCACACGAGGTGGCAGGAGTTGGGAACGTCGTTACCGTCGTTATCTTACCTTAAACTTGATATCTCCGAAGGCCCTCTGTTTGACGACACCCTCCCACACGAGGTGGCAGGAGTTGGGAACGTCGTTACCGTCGTTATCTTACCTTAAACTTGATATCTCCGAAGGCCCTCTGTTTGACGACACCCTCCCACACGAGGTGGCAGGAGTTGGGAACGTCGTTACCGTCGTTATCTTACCTTAAACTTGATATCTCCGAAGGCCCTCTGTTTGACGACGCCCTCCCACACGAGGTGGCAGGAGTTGGGAACGTCGTTACCATCGTTATCTTACCTTAAACTTGATATCTCCGAAGGCCCTCTGTTTGACGACGCCCTCCCACACGAGGTGGCAGGAGTTGGGAACGTCGTTACCATCGTTATCTTACCTTAAACTTGATATCTCCGAAGGCCCTCTGTTTGACGACGCCCTCCCACACGAGGTGGCAGGAGTTGGGAACGTCGTTACCATCGTTATCTTACCTTAAACTTGATATCTCCGAAGGCCCTCTGTTTGACGACGCCCTCCCACACGAGGTGGCAGGAGTTGGGAACGTCGTTACCATCGTTATCTTACCTTAAACTTGATATCTCCGAAGGCCCTCTATTTGACGACGCCCTCCCACACGAGGTGGCAGGAGTTGGGAACGTCGTTACCATCGTTATCTTACCTTAAACTTGATATCTCCGAAGGCCCTCTGTTTAACGACGCCCTCCCACACGAGGTGGCAGGAGTTGGGAACGTCGTTACCGTCGTTATCTTACCTTAAACTTGATATCTCCGAAGGCCCTCTGCTTGACGACGCCCTCCCACACGAGGTGGCAGGAGTTGGGAACGTCGTTACCGTCGTTATCTTACCTTAAACTTGATATCTCCGAAGGCCCTCTGCTTGACGACGCCCTCCCACACGAGGTGGCAGGAGTTGGGAACGTCGTTACCATCGTTATCTTACCTTAAACTTGATATCTCCGAAGGCCCTCTGTTTGACGACGCCCTCCCACACGAGGTGGCAGGAGTTGGGAACGTCGTTACCATCGTTATCTTACCTTAAACTTGATATCTCCGAAGGCCCTCTGTTTGACGACGCCCTCCCACACGAGGTGGCAGGAGTTGGGAACGTCGTTACCATCGTTATCTTACCTTAAACTTGATATCTCCGAAGGCCCTCTATTTGACGACGCCCTCCCACACGAGGTGGCAGGAGTTGGGAACGTCGTTACCATCGTTATCTTACCTTAAACTTGATATCTCCGAAGGCCCTCTGTTTAACGACGCCCTCCCACACGAGGTGGCAGGAGTTGGGAACGTCGTTACCGTCGTTATCTTACCTTAAACTTGATATCTCCGAAGGCCCTCTGCTTGACGACGCCCTCCCACACGAGGTGGCAGGAGTTGGGAACGTCGTTACCGTCGTTATCTTTGACGGTGTCCTCCTCCCACTTTATACGGTTCAACATCAGTCTGGAACAAACAAAACTTATCATTTATTTTACAAAATTATAAATACACTCGGTTTGGGTCCGCGGCTTCACCGTGGTATTTAGATTTATAGCCCTCCTAAAGGAACTATTTATTTTTTCGGGATAAAAAGTAGCCCATGCCACTTTTAAACTATATCCATGCCAAAATCAAGTGATCCCTCTCTCTATTGCTGTGTGAACGAGTAATATACAAGGCAATGAATCAATAAACACACTTTTGGATTTCGCGAGGGCTCGTCTGGCATAGCAAAGCATGTGTTAGTATAGTCCATGTTCCAGCTTAGTATATTCTAGTTAAAATTGTGTCTCATGTAAGTAGAGACCTTCTTCCGACAAATCATCATAGGCGTAGTAACCTGACTATACTGAAACTTTTAATCATATGTTCAGAAATGGACTATGGATAAGACTAACACAGCACGGCGACCTCTAAAACAGGGATCTTAATTCTTTTTAGGAAAGTTTTCGTTTTAGGTCAGGGTCCGGACACTGAGCAAATTTATACGCTACCTATTTATTATTTTGGTTTAAAATTAAATTCTGAAATACAAAAGTCAATTTCACATATGCATAGGCCGCGTCACACAAGTTGGCAGAAATGAAGTTAGCTACAAGCTGCGCAATAGCCAATCAACGCGCGGCTTTGTATGAGCTTCAGTCAGGATTGGATATGGATATGGCAGCTTGTTAGCTAACTTTATTTCCGCCAACTTGTGTGACGCGGCCTATACGTATGTCGATTCAAACATAGTGACCAAATTGATAGCTCGATTCATGCAGTTTTCGTATTTTTCTACGTATTAACATACATGTTTTTTTTTATTCTTTGGCGGTCCGAGGTTCGACCGCGAACGGACCGCGATCCGCTTATTGGTGTAAAAGCTAAGCGCGAGCGCAGCGAGCGCTTTAGATTTGAGACGACAAAATTTAAGAATCTATGATAGATTTTATAATATTATATGTTGTGTCTTACCTTTTATATTTGGCGCTCTGTTTGGGCCCCCCCTCCACTACCACGACACAGCACCCCCGGTGGAGGACAACGCTCCCCGTCATGTGTAGTTGGGAAGCGTTCACTTCCACTTTGAACTTGGCTGACGCGCACTCGAAAAGATCTCGCACTCTGGAAATATAAAACAACAATAATTTCAAACAACAATTTTAATCTATGTTTTCAATTCAATTCAATTTATTTATTTGAACACACAGATTAAAAGGAATTTTGATTACAACAGTACATATATAGAACAAAACAAAACGTAAGGAGATAATTCCAGCTATTTCCAGCGGCCCTACACTTGGCTCAGAGGCCCGTATTGTGGCGACCAGAAAAGCGAAACATACAAAAAATGATATGGTATGGAGGTGTCCTAGGAGGTTCAAAGGTTTGTCCTGATGCCGGGGCACTAGAATACGGCATCCCCTGCCTGTAGTAAGAGCCTACTAAAAGGGGACCCCTGGGCTCGTGGGTGGTCAGAGTTGGGGCTCTGGCCATCCACTCAAACGGGCCCGAGGAGGACGGCAGCGTGTGTGGCAACGCTGTCGTAAAGGACGGTACAAGCCTGGTTTATTCACCAGGCGAGTAGTCGTGTAAAGTACTGGGAGCACCGGTGCTTTCCTTTTGGAGATCCCGGAGCTCCCAAGAAGGCACAAAGGCTGGCCACCGAGGGGGTTTTAGTCGGTACAATCCCACATAACCCTTCTGCACCCCAATGCAGTTAGGGCATCTTTAGAAGATTTCCCCTGCGTAAAAAAATGAGGTTCAAAGGTCCCATTTAAATATTATCAAATCGGCTGAGATGTTTTTGAAAAATCAGCAATAATCTAAGAATGGTAAACCTCGATTCGAGCGAACTATTCGAATTGCTATTTATGCAAGAATTGGAATGGGTTGTGCCATTTTTAGCGAAAAATAATTATCTGGTTACTTACCTATATACAGATACATGTACGCCAATCGACGTGTCTTCTCTAATCTTTCGATCCACCTGTAAAAGAAATATGAAATAAAATCAGTACACGTATCATTTTATTATTATTGCACGACCAGGAGAGGCAGCTACTTATTCACCATTAAAATATCACAATAAACTTAAAAGTTGTCAAAAATGTTGCACTCGCTATGCTCGCGCTTAACATAATTAGTGTTTTTAATGTTTTTCCAAAAAAAAAAAACACGTAAAACCGTCGTGCTCGCGTAACATTCACCACCCTGGGGATCGTTTTTAGGGTTCCGTACCCAAAGGGTAAAAACGGGACCCTATTACTAAGACTTCGATGTCCGTCTGTCTGTCACCGGGCTGTATCTCACGAACCATGATAGCTAGGCAGCTGAAATTTTCACAGATGATATATTTCTGTTGCCGCTATAACAACAAATACTAAAAACAGAATAAAATAAATATTTAAGGGGGGATCCCGTACAACGTGATTTTTAGGATTTTTTTGCTCGCTATTAATAACGGCATGAGGAATGGGGCTCCCATACTATATACATAATAAGATCCGAAAATATGAAATTCCTTTAAATAACTTATTGTAATGTATTGAGTGAAACACGGACTATCGCAGAATGGGTTCTTTATTATACAAACAAGCCTATATATAGTACGTGGGTAGTTGACTAAATCATCTACCTTCATCTTATATATCACACTTATATTTACTATTTTTAGTTCACGCACTTTGTAACAGTCAGCGTGCGTGGGAATAACAGTGCCGTGACAATCTTACTGTAGTTTTACGGCACTTAATCGTTTTATTTTTGTTGTATTAACTGTGTATTTCAATAATAAATAAAATAAATAACGATTGTTATAAATGAAAATAATAGGATTTTTTTTTAATAATTTACAAGGTAATGGCCCAAGCTCGATATATATTATTATCTCTTTTGTCTGTCGTTTTAAGAAGACACGTTTCACATGGCGGTCGTATCAGATAGACTACTATCATCATCATCACATCAGCCATAGGACGTCCACTGCTGGACCTATGTTCACTTGTCCAGAGCCCTTAGTCCAGGTTTTGCGTAGTTTACTCAAACTTTCGCGATCGTGTCATACATTTTGGGTAGCTCGTTTCCACCAGGGGCGCTGAACAAAATTGTATAGAGCCATACGGAAACAGCTGTAGTTTCAATTTACGTGTAAACCTGGACTAACCCCTCAATAGTGGACGTCTTCCTCCCCTTTAGTTCACCAATAAAACAAAAAAAAAATTACAACCAAATTAAAAAAAACTACCATCAGTTCAGCTTGTGGGTAGATAGTCATGGGACATTAAATATAATACAAATATTAGTTATTATCAGCACAAGATCGACAAAACTCGAAATCTCGAGAGGAGGCCTTTGCCCAACAATATACCCATTTTTTCCCTGTCGGGGGTACTTTAAGTAACATCATACAAAATTTCTCAATAATATTTATTTTGTTAAAAATATAATTACACAGTTTTTTGGCAATATTCTAATGTTAAATTAATAAATATTTGACAATACCTGTCCGGGAGTGTTTTCCATGCAATCAAGCTCAAGCTAACACTATAACTGCACACTCACTGTTTGATACACAAATTTCATAAAGATGGACGCCATTAAAGAATCAATGACTGAGATGAGCCAACTATTCCACAAGAAGTTTGCAGAATTTGAAGACAGGCAGCAGAAGTTGGCTGGACCTCCATCTCCGAGCCAAGGTAAACTTTCCGAGGAATTTGCGGTCTTCAAGACTTTTACTCTCCATGTACTCCGGACCTTGCAGTCGCAGGTCGAGTTGTTGGCTGGCCAATTAGACAACTTGGAAATGCATTCGCGGCGTAAAATACTCTTGCTTCACGGTATCACAGAGGACAAAAATGAGGACATAGTTGCCACTATTATCAAAGTCATGTCTATAAATTTGAAGTTGAGTGACTTTCAAGCAAAAGATATTAGCCGCTGCCACAGAATGGGCGGATCGTCATTGAAAGATCGCCCGAGGCCCATACTCCTCAAGTTTAAAGAGATGTCTATTCGCGCCAATGTATGGTCAGCCAAAACCAATCTCAAGGGTTCTGGGATAACAATCTCTGAGTTCCTGACTAAGGCACGCCACGATATATTTATGGCAGCGAGAAGGCGTTTTGGTGTGGCGAAATGCTGGACCCGCGACGGCACAGTTTTTGTCCTGGGGGCTGATGGTGTCCGGCATCGAGTCGGCAGTGCGGCCGCTTTGGATAGTATTGATGCGCAGGCGGGCGTGGAGCCAGCAGTAGGGAGTGCGGTCACTTTGAAAGTGCCCCCAGCTTATGAGCGGCCCAAGCGAGCGGCGAAATCTAAGTCTAAGTAATTCTACTGTGCATCGCTGTACTGTTGCTTCTTATATGTTCTTGTGTATTGTCGGTTTTCACTTGCACACCCTGCTCAGCTGTGTTCATTATTATTATTTTCTTTTTTATGCAGGTAGCGGGTAACAATTACTAATTATTTTTCTAAATTGCAGGTGATTCTGTTTTTAATTTTTAATAAAACTTTGTTTGGATTTAGCAACTTTGACTTTGACGTTGACATTTACTTAAACTATTAATAGATTTCCAACCATACACCAATTTTTTTTTTTTTTCTGAGCGCTTGGTTTACACTACAGTCTTTTGGCCCGTTTGATTTGCGTTGAGTCACAGCGTTGAGTGCGTTTTCGTTTGTTTCTGGTCATCCTTTTATGTTGGTATTTCGTTAGAAAATTTATTGTAAAACTTATAACTCATTTATTACCATTTATTAGCTAGGTATTTTTTCGAAATTGCTTTTGTTTTTGTATGTTATTGTTTCTGTTTTATAAAGTTAGTAATTAGCTTAGGATAAGTTTAACTTTAGAATGTGTTTAAAACATACTTAATGGTTTAAAACTAATTTTTGTATTTTTTTTCTTTTTTGTAAGCGCTTGAGCTACGCTACGATTTTTTTGGGCATTTTAATTGGCATTGAGTGTGTATGTTTCTTGTTTATTATGTTTCCGGTCTTCTTTTAATGTTAGTATTTCAGTTGAATATAGAATGTAAAATTTTTAGCTCATTTATCCAGAATGCACAAAAACCGGCAGGTATTGAATATTGTTTTTTATTTAAGTTTTTTTTTTTTTCTAAATTTTAATTTAGTTTTTATATATAATTAGTTATATTTTAGTATTATTTTGTTAATATATTTTGTATACGTATGTTTAATGTTCCCAGTGATAGTGATGAATGTGAATATATATCTGTTTCTGATACTAGCAGTTCCGATGACAGCTTTTCCAGCATCCCAACCCTCTCCGAGTCACTAGAGTCTCAATTCTCAGATGTGCCCAAAAACTTAAATCTCATTCATATAAATGCCCAGAGCATCCCTGGCCATATCTCTGATATGCAGGCATCCTTAGATAGCAAGCATATCGACGGTATCCTTGTCTCCGAGACCTGGCTTCAAACTTCTCTTCCATCTGTTTCTTTTGCCTTACCCGGTTATAATCTCATCCGTAATGATCGGGTGGGAAGGGTTGGTGGGGGTGTAGCTATTTATCTCCGACATCATATTCCTTATTCCATAATTAGTAAGTCCCCCCAGCCGCCGCTCGATCATGCGGGTGAGCATCTGTTTGTCGAAATTGTTCTCTCGCATACCAAAATTCTTCTCGGGGTTTATTACAGCAATAGCTCCCACAATAATTACTTTCATTCCTTTGAAACCGTCCTTGAAGATGTTATTCCATCTTACAGTCATGTTATAATCATGGGAGACTTCAATACCTGTCTCTGGAGAGGCGATCACCGTGCTATCAAGCTACAAAATCTAGTCAAGTCTTGCAACATGAACATCCTTTCTCTCAGTCCTACTCATCACTTTCCAAACTCTATTCCTTCTCTTCTGGATCTTATTATGGTTTCCTCTCAATGTCATGTCGTTAAGCACGGGCAGCTATCGGCAGATTTTTCTTATCATGACCTAATTTTCTTATCATATAAAGTTCGCCCTCCTAAGCCTAAACCTGAAGTGATTGTGCAGCGCAACTTTAGTGGTATTAATTATGATAGCCTTAGAAGTGACGCTGACAACATTAATTGGTCACCGGTTGAATCTGCCAACTCAATGGAAGATAAAATTGCAAGCTTCAATACTTTACTCACTCAGCTGTATGACATTCATGCGCCGTTTTGGACTATAAAAATTAAGCATGCTCCAGCTCCATGGATTACGGATGAAATCAAAGCCCTTAAGCACAAAAAAGCGGTAGCGCATACGAAATTTAAAACTCATCCTAATGATGACAACAGACAGCGCTATGTCAAGTTGCGGAATCGCTGCAATGTGGTGTGTAGAGATGCTCAGCGACGCCATATCTCAGAATCGGTTCAGGACAAGGACCCAGCTAAAGTGTGGAGGTTTCTCAGGTCTCTTGGAGTCGGAAAGTCACGTCAAGAAACTATCCCTAATACTCTAAACATTGATAAGCTTAATCAGCATTTCTCTGCTGCTCCGAACATGGATGCTGCTTTAAAGGCTAGCACACTTAATTATCTGTCTAATGTTATGACTCCAGACTTTCCTACTTTTTCTTTCCGTCAATTTGCCGCTTGTGATGTTAAGAAGAGCATTCTCTCAATTTCCTCGAACGCTGTTGGTTTTGACTCCATCAGTCGTAACATGATTATTCCTATCCTAGACCAACTACTCCCAATCCTCTGTCATATTTTCAATTTTTCCATTTCCAACAGTGTTTTCCCCTCCTCTTGGAAAGAAGCTCAAGTTATCCCATTACCTAAGAAAGCCAATCCTGCATCCTACTCTGAATATCGTCCCATATCTATCCTTCCATTTCTGTCAAAGGTTCTTGAGCGGCTCGTTCATAATCAGTTGAATTTGTTCCTTACGACTAATGGGCTGCTTAATCCTTATCAGTCTGGCTTTCGTTCCGGGCACAGCACGGTCACGGCGCTGGTCAAAATCACTGACGACATACGTCTAGGGATGGAGAATGGCCATTTGACCGTGTTGTCGCTGCTGGACTTTAGCAATGCTTTTAATTCTGTTGACTTTGAAATCCTTCTTGCTATACTTCGCTCTCTTAACATATCTCCAACGGCAGTTGACTGGTTTCGCAGTTACCTGTTTGGCCGTCGGCAGAGGATTCGTCTTAAAGACCTTCTTTCTTCGTGGTGCAATACGTCTGCCGGTGTGCCTCAAGGTGGCGTCTTATCTCCTCTTCTTTTCGCTATCTTTATTAATTCTATCTCTCACAACCTTACTTCTTCCTACCACCTCTATGCGGATGATCTGCAACTCTACTGTCATGCGCCGCTGGAATGGTTAGCCGAAGCTATAGATACTATCAATGGTGATTTGCGTCGTATATCTCAATGGAGCAGGTCGTATGGCCTCAGAGTAAACCCGTCGAAGACGCAAGTCATTATTATGGGTAGTTCTCGAACCATCAGCCAAATCGAATGGACTACATTACCACAGGTTGTATTTGATGGAGTCACGATCCCTTACAGTGAAACTGTAAGAAATCTAGGAATAACCTTTGACCGGCATTTATCTTGGATTCCGCAGCTCGCTGAGACTAGCCGTAGGATGTTTGCCTCCGGAGGCTCGTTGCGTCGATTACGAAATTTTCTGCCCGTTGCTACTAGGGTTGCGCTTGCTCAGTCACTCTTACTTCCCATCCTTGATTACGCTGATGTATGTTATCTTGACCTTACTGAAGAGCTACTGGATAAACTCGAGCGCCTCCAAAATTATAGCATCCGGTTCATATTTGGCTTGCGTAAGTATGACCATGTTTCTGAATTTCGCACTAAGCTCGAGTGGCTCCCTATCCGTCGTCGCCGGGATGCTCATATTCTGTCGCTGCTGTACAGCACTCTTTTCTATCCTTCTTCTCCCTTTTACCTTTCTAGTCTTTTCAAGTTTCGGGATTCACTCCACACGCGCACCTTGAGATCTGCAGATAATTTGACTTTGGATATTCCTTCCCACAGAACCTCGTTCTACAGTTCATCGTTTGCTGTAAGGGCTGTGAAGCTCTGGAACGAATTGCCCCTTGATATTAAGCATGCACGTTCACTGGAAACTTTCAAACGACTTGTAAAAATTCATTATCTCTCTAAATAAGTAATTTGCTGTATCATTGTTTTCTTTCGTTATGATCATTGCGTATATGATTATATGTATATTATTATGTATGTTTATA
This sequence comes from Hypomecis atomaria, assembly GCA_964007245.1. Classification (NCBI taxonomy): domain Eukaryota; kingdom Metazoa; phylum Arthropoda; class Insecta; order Lepidoptera; family Geometridae; genus Hypomecis; species Hypomecis atomaria. Next base: position 10,788,899 of record OZ023310.1, read on the forward strand.
TTATAGTAGTAGTATAATTGTGTGTTAGGTATAGTATGTAGTATTATTATTTATGTTTATAATATAGCCTTATTTCTTTTGAGTATCAATCACATTATTGTACTCCCGTGATATATTTTAAGATCATTCCGTTCCGTGCATGGGTTGCCTGGAAGAGATCGCTTCCAGCGATAAGGCCGCCTTGAGCTACACTAATAAGTTTTTCATGTATTACTGTTGTCTTATTTTTACTGTGTGCAATAAAGTGTTTTCTATTCTATTCTTTCTATTCTACCCAATTATGAAGGCGCTATCGTAAATTTAATAGTAACGTAAAAATTGTTCTCTCTATCCAATGCCTAAAGTGAAAAACAGAAATATTCTAAATACCTATTTATAGTTACGGTGGCGCCTTCAAATTGGGCCTAATTCTAGCTCTTCGTCTAACAACCCTCGAAGAACGACGATTGCGTGGAGACCTGATTGAGACCTTCAAGATTATTAATGGCTTCTATAATCTTTTGGATATTCACGACATATACACCTTGCACGCTCGCTAAGTCTGAGAAGTTGACACATGTTATGGGGACAATGGTATATAATAGACTACTACTCGATGTCCTTGAGGCACCCAACATCACAATTTACAAGTCGAGGCTGAAACGGTGGCTTGTTGGTCATGATATGACATCGATAAAGAGTTTTTGACGCTAAAAGTAACTACTTAAAATTGTACTTATCAGTATCCTATTTTTTGTTTTTTTAATGACATTCTATTTTATTTTATTACTATTTATGTTTTTTTTTAAAGAATTGTTATTTTTAATATTTACTTGTGTTTGACTTATTATTATTGATTATTTAATTTATTGTTGTACCGTTGTACCTATCACTGTTAATGACATTTTAATACTTATGATATTTGTTTTTTAAAATTATTGGAATTGTCCTATTGTACTCGATCTGTGACGTATACTGTTGTATAAATAAAGGAATATATGCGCGATAGCAGACGCCATAAATTCCTCTTGCAGCCTACACCATCACAAACCAACACTGCACACCACATCCTCTGCAATAGAGTTGTCTACAACTGGAACAGGTTGCCTGAGGATGTAATCTCAGCAAGAACTATAAACACATTTAAGAATAGACTGGACCTTTGGATAAAGAAGGAAAATAATTACTTGACAGATAAATACTAATTTAATTCGACTCTGCTTGATATAGGCACATCAGTATACACTGCTCGGCTATAAACAAATAAATAAATAATGGGACAATACAGGCTCATAAACAAACAAACAATGATTACCTTCTCCCTCTTCTGTTCCTTGGTTAAAGCTCTAGCCTTGTTGGCTTCCAGATGAGTTTTCTGCCGTTTGGCGATTTGCTCGCGGACCTTGGCCTCTATTGCCGTGGGATCCTGCACAGCCTCCGTGCCCAGCGCGCGCATCAGGTTCGATATCCTGGAAGAGATCATTTTATACACATAAGGCTTTCAATTTTTATACATATGGTATTGTTATTATATACTACTAGACTAATCGCGCACTCAAATTACGAGATAAATAAATACCTCATCATCCCGACGTTTCCACCGAGTTGCATCGATCGTGGTCACGGGTAGACTGGAATGTGCAACAGCTCGTACCGCTAATTCAACTTGAACTTGCAAAATTGTCACTTCGACACACAACGCTTTACATCCAAATATCTCAAGAAGGTGAACGAACACTTTAGGGTACCATAGTACGAAACATTTATTGTGTGTATTAGTGTCCCCTACCCATATTAAACTACATTCATTGTGCGCGGAAACTATGAAAATAATATACCTAATTAAAAAACCCCCGACACAAAAATATTTGACAACAAACTTTCAATTGACAACCATTTTGGGCACATTTGTAGAATTTTGGTTCTTCCATCCCCATTTTAACCCACCATAACTCTTAAACGGCTCAATCGATTTTTATAAAACATAGCTAAGAAAACTCTCTCTTAAATAACCTTTCATCCAAAAAAAACTAAACTGAAATCGGTTCAGTGGTTCGGGCGCTATGATGCCACAGACAGACAAACAGACACGTCAAACTTATAACACCCCTCTTTTTCGTAGGGGGTAAAAAAATCATAATGGCGGCGGGTGGATATGCCAGTTTCCATACAAAAATGTTCAAATCTCTTTATCAAAATAGTTTGGGTAATTTGCGAGAAATCAAAAATAATGTAAATAATTGGTCGAGTGCGAGTTGGACTCGCGCACGAAGGGTTCCGTACCCTATTGGAACCCCCTTAGCCCCATTTCAAGCGTCTACCTGTTGCCGTTAATAATATGGAGCAAAAAACGGCAACAGAAATTACGTTTGTTGTATGGGAGCCCCGCTTAAATATTTCTTTTATTCAGTTTTAAGTATTTGTTGTACTCGTAATAGCGGCAATCGAAACACATCATCTGTGAAAATTTCAACTCTAGCTATAACGGTTCATGAGATACAGCCTGGTGACAGACAAACAGACGGACAGCGGAGTCTTAGTAATAGGGTCCCGTTTTTACCCTTTGGATACGGAACCCTAAAAAGAATGACACATCGATTTGTGCGAACTATTCGCATTCTGTACCACGGTTGAAGTCAGTTGTGCCATTTTTGGCGCAATTTTTTTTTCTCGAATAAGTCCGCGCTTGACCGCCAGCTCGCCTGATGGTAAGCGACGTTGTGGTCGAAAATGAAGCACGCAGACCTAGAAGATACCTATTCACTCTGACCTTGAAAAGCTTTAGATTATATCTCTTAGGAAACAGGAAAGCAGGAAGACTGTTCCATTCCCTGGCGGTACGAATCAGAAATGTTGAGTCAAACCGCTTCGTACGTATCGAAGGAAAATCGACAGTGGTAATGTGGCAATATAATATAAAATTAACAATCATTAATGTTACCTTAGTTTAGGTTCAGGGGGCGCCTCAAGTCCGAGTCGAACCTTCTCCTGCTCCTCCTTCCACGCCTCGCGCCGACTCTGCCGCCGCAGCTTCTTGCGCTCCTTCTTCGTCAAGAACACAGGCATGTAGGTAGGCTTCAGGGGCTCCGCTGTAAAAATAAAACAAGTATTAAATTAAAAAACCCTTTTTTAGGGTTCCGTACCCAAAGGGAAAGACGGGATCCTATTACTAAGACTTCGATGTCCGTCTGTCTGTCTGTCACCGGGCTGTATCTCATGAACCATGATAGCTAGGCAGCTGAAATTTTCACAGATGATGTATTTCGGTTGCCGCTATAACAACAAATACTAAAAACAAAATAAAATAAATATTTAAGGGGGGCTCCCATACAACCAACCTGAAATTATAGACGTTTTTCGCTCTATATTAATAATGGTACCAGGTAGATGCTTGAAATTTTCACAGAATATTTAGTTTTATATTCCCTTCAGTAATAAATAATAAAATTAAAATTAAATAAGTATTTAAGGGGGGCTCCCATACAGTATGGAACCCTCCGTGCGCGAGTCCGACTCGTACTTGGCCGATTATTTAAACAAGCTTTTACTGAACAAGTAGAATCAAACCTTCCTCTTAAATCACTATCTATTTAAAAAAACCGCATCAAAATCAGTAGCGTATTTTTAAAAATATAAGCATACATAGGGACAGACAGACAGCGGGAAGCGACTTTGTTTTATACTATGTAGTGATACTTTCAGATATACAATAATATTAGTAAGAATTGTTATAAAACATTCAATATACTTATTTCGAGGTGGTTGGCAAGTAGACATATCTATACCTATGCCTTTGTCCTGTTTGTCTGTTTAATAGTTCTTAACTACGCAATGTAAAGCTTGCATGCGGTTTCTACTGCCATTTTAAGACATCTTCACTGATAGTATTGTTTGTAACGCACAGTTCTTTGAATTAAAGAAACATACAAATATATTAAAACAATTACATAAGTAAACAAAGAATGGAAAACCAATACCTAAATCCTATAATATGAATAATAGAAATTGCGGTAAATATTATACATTTTACATGAATTATTGTAAACAATGCAATAATTGATTTTTACTGAGAATGATGGGATCAAAGCGTCTCTGTTAAGGGTTAACACTTTTTAGGGTTCCGTGCCCAAAAGTGTAAAAACGGGACCCTATTACTAAGACTCTGCTGTCCGTCACCAGGCTGTTTCTCATGAACCGTGATAACTAGAAAGTCGAAGTTTTCACAGATGCTGTATTTTTGTTGCCGCTATAACAACAAATAAATACTAAAATCAGAATAAAATTAATATACCCATACAACAAACCTGATTTCTTAGCCGTTTTTCGCTCGATATTAATAACGGTGACAGAAGCTTGAAATATTCACAGAATATTGAGTTGAATATAATTAGTTAAATTAAAATAAAATAAATATTTAAGGGGGGCTCCCATACGGGGCGGAACCCTTCGTGCACGAGTCCGACTCGTACTTGGCCGATTATTTTATCTGTCTGGACTCCGGATGTTAGTTTGGATGTTGAGTCTCCACTACAGGTCGCATTTTTCAACGAATCTTGACGAAACTTTGTAAAGTTCGAAACGAACTTCGTGACGGTTGTGAAGCTAACATCACGTTTTGTCCGGTTTTTGCAAGCTTTTATTTAGTACTAGCGACCCGCCCCGGCTTCGCACAGGTGTATCTAGAAACGCGGCAGCGTGTCCAGCCAAAGTGTTCTACAGAAAACTGGCGACGCAGCGGCCGTGTGTAATATTACACGAACCATTTGGAGCTACTTTTGACCCCCTCACAACTCAAAAACTATTTAGCCTACATACATGAAATTTGGCACATTTACTAAAGTCTTTTAGCTTATCAAGAATCCAAAATTTCATAAATTTTGCTCAATCAGTTATTGATATATTAACGTTTAAAAACTCGTGTTTCATTGACTGATTCACTCACTGACTTATAGATCAAAAACCTAACCCACTTCCAGATGACCTAGAATCTTGATATTTGGCACCAAGGTAGACTATCGGGCATAAATAAAGGAAAAAAACTGAAAATTATTGATAATTAGTACTATTAACAAAGTAATTGTAAAATTTACCTAACCAATACTCCAATAAATGGCGGTAGCGTCGCGAGCCACTGAGATTTTCGATAGATGAACCATGCCATTTGTGATAGTAATATAATAAATACTAGATAACTTTTTCAGAGATAAGTGTACTATGATAATCATGATGTAACTAATAATTATTTCTGAACAAAAAGTTATGATATCTCATCAAAAACATAAATGTGCAATGGGAGCCAAAGTGTCGCCACCAAAAGAATTGAGATCTAACACGGGGGCCAAGTGTTCTGTAAAAAATCCTAAAGTTTAAACTACAAGAATATACCTACAACATTTAAAAGAAATTTACTTATGTAATTCAAGCTGAAGATTTGATTTGGCTAGTTTACACGTACAGACAAATGCTTATTTGCACTGTACTTATTCTTAAACTAGCCAAGTCAAATCACGAGCTTGAATTACATAAGTAAATCCCTATAGAATGTTGTAGGTATGATGTTGTAGCTTAAACTTTAGGATTTTCTACAGAACACTTGGCCCCCGTGTAAGATCTCAATTCTTTTGGTGGCGACACTTTGGCTCCCATTTCACATTTATGTTTTTGATGAGATTATACATATAAACCTTCTTCTCGAATCACTCTGTCTAAAAGAAACCGGCATCAAAATGCGGTGTGTAATTTTAAAGATATAAGCATACATGGGGACAGACAGCGGGAAGCGATTTTGTTTTAAACTATGTAGTGATTAAGTCCCGTTGTCTTGTCTGTCGGTCTGTTATCAAATCTCGCAAGTTAAATTTGATCCACTTCCCGGTTACCGATTGAGCTGAAATTTTGCATACATGTGTAAATCGCGTGACAATGCAATATTATGATGACATGGTGCTGATCTGATGATGGACCTGGAAGGTGGCAAAGGAACTTAGCAATGAAACGACACAACCTCATCGAGTTTGTGTTCATTTGAATCGTCTTGGCGAGTAGTTTTTATTTCAATGGTAACCAGGATCTGATGATGGAGCTGGAAGGTGGTCATAGGAACTCTGTAATGAAACGACGGAACCCTATCGAGTTTCGGCTCGTTTGATTCGTCTTGGCAAGTACTTGTAAAAGTTTTTTTTTTTTTTTATAGAAAGGTTTTTTAAATATAATACTTGTATGATGACTGCCAAGTACGAGTCGGACTCGCGCACGAAGTGTCCCGTACTCTATGGGAGCCCTCCTTAAATATTGATTTTATTTTAATTTAAATATTTATTTTTAAAGTAAGCATGCAGTTAAATATTCTGTGAATGTTTCAAGCATCTTTCTGTTACCATTATTGATATCGAGCGAAAAACGGCTAAAAATTAAGATTTTTTTGTATAGCCCCCCTTAAATATTATTTTTATTCTATTTTTAGTATTTTGTTGTCATAGCAGCAACAGAAATACGTCATCTGTGAAAATTTCAGCTTTCTAGCTATAGCGGTTCATGAGATACAGCCTGGAGACAGACAATTATTTTCTTCAAAATAGGGGAATATCAAAACCCTAAGAATTCCGAGTTTAAAACTAGGGTCATGCAGAGGCGGAAGCCGCGAGAAAGCGATCCGATAGCGGTCCAGTGCAAAGGATCGCGCCCGCTTGTTATGTGTCAGGTTTCATACAAATTCGAATATTACAAAAAAAATCCCGTCCCGGATCGCGATCGCTCCCGCCTCTGTGTGACGAGAGCTTAAAGGCCGATCACACAGAGGCGGGAGCCGCGAGAAAGCGATCCGATAGCGGTCCAGTGCAAAGCGATAGCGCCGGATCGCGGCCGCTTGTTACGAGTATGTGTCAGGTCTCATACAAATTCGAATATTATAAAAAATTCCCGTCCCGGATCGCGGTCGCTTTCCCGCACTTCCCGCCTCTGAGTGAATCGGCTTTAAACTAAATCTGTCAAGATCGAGTTGAGATATAGGCTAACGAAGATTCAGAAAGAGATGCGAGGTACCGAGGTCCACTGTTCGGAAAACTACAAGTAATTTAAATAATAGAATTTACGGGAAATACCTACATTGATTCATGTACACAATTAAATAATATATAATATTACTATCGATCATTCGTTTACATAATTCCCAGAATATAAGGAAAAACGTTTACATATTACGTTTGGATTATTCCCTTTTTACCGACTTCCAAATAGGAGGAGGTTCTATGTTCGTCTTTACGTTTTTTTTTATATTTCTTTTAGGTGCATCGATAATTTCGCCAATTGTGAACCGAATCGAAAATTTATTTTTTTTGTTTGAAAGGGTATACTCCCGAGGTGATTCCATTCCAAAATTTAATTTTACAAAAACCAACTGAGCCGTTTTTGAAAAATCAACAATAATGTAAACAATTCGAGCGAAATATTCGAATTTTGTACACGATGGAAGGCGGATTTACCATTTTTTTTCGTAAAATAATTATCGTATTATCGTATATTTCTGACAAAGTCACCTCAACACGAATGAGGTAAATATCAGCCGCATGACGTGGACATAGGCCTCCTCTACGGATTTCCAATAACACAGGTTGGAAGCGGATTTATCCAGCTAGTTTTGCGTTTTTGAACAGAACAGCTAGCATACGCAACACGACCTATAGATAGGCAAACCATTTAACTCGCGGAACGCCCGCGGGGTAAGAAGGGAGCGGGGGGAGATGTTATCGGGTGAGTGACAGGGGTGAGACGTGAGCTCTCTGCTCCGCGTACCCCTGTTACCCACCCGGTAACATCTCCCCCTCCTAAATGGTTTGCCTATAATAGGATACATCGATCCGTGCGAACTATTCGATTTTTTTTATAAATATCAGGGGACATCTTACACACGGTTTCTGACCCAAAACTAAGTAAAGCTTGTGATATGGTTCATTATCATCGTCATTATCAGCCGTAGGATGTCCACTGCTGGACATACATCCCTATGGAATTCCAATAAGGCCGGTTGGAAGCGGCCTGCATCCAGCGCGTTCCTGCGATCTTAATTACATCGTCGGTCCACCTAGTCGGTGGACGTCCTACGCTGCGCTTGCCGGTGTGTGGTCTCCATTAGAGAACTTTACTGCCCCATCGGCCATCAGTGCTCCGAATTATGTGCCCTGCCCACTGCTATTTCAACTTACTAATCCGCAAATATAATGAGATATAGTTGCCAGAGACTAATATACTAATCCTTAATCTATACTAATATAATAAAGAAGTTTGTGAGGTTGTAGGGGGTAATCTCTGGATCTACTTAATCGATTTCGATAATTCTTTTACCAATAAAAAGCCACATTATCTGTGAGTGTCATAGGCTATAAAGTAAGCGCGGGCGAAGCCGCGGGTATAGGCTAGTTCCTTAATAATATTATAAATGGTTTATTTGGTTTGTTCCTCGTTCACGCAGCAGCGGAGCAGCGGATTGACTTGATTTTTGTCATAGACATAGTTTGAAAGACGGAAAGTGACATAGGCTACTTTTTATCCCGAAAAAATTAAAGGTTTTCTATGGGATAACACCTTCGAGCAAATTTCTACAGAGCCACAGTCCCTATGTGAAAGTAGTGAAAAAATGTCCGAGCGCCGTCATACATAACGACTTAAGATAATTACATTAAACTATACAAAATGACCCGTTTTCTCGATTTTCGACGTCACTTCACCTAATTAGTGCTTGTAACCGAGCACTTTGGCATCGCGCGGCGTTGTAGTCTGCTTGCAATCGGCTTACGACAAAAGGCCTGCCCACTACGTAGTTTGAGCAGAGTTTTGTCCCGGGGACCTTTTTTGCACGATTGTGACTCTATATATATTTGCTCGAAGGATAACACAAACATCAAAATGTAAAAAAACTGGTACTAAATATACTTATTTTAAAATGTGAATTCTGACACGGTCGGTTGCCATTTTTGGCGATAAGTACTGGAATTCGGAAAAATTGAAGTCGTGGTGGTCTAGTGCTAATGACACCCGCCTTACAATCGTAAGGTCGTGGGTTCAAACCCAGTCCCATACCAATGAATTCCTTGGAATTTATGTACGGAATTTCACACCACTGGCTTTTCGGTAAAGGAAAACATCGTGAGGCAACCTGCATATGTACCAAGGAAGAAATTCCATGGCGTATGTGAATCCACCAACCCGCACTGGGCCAGCGTGGTGGATATGGCCCAATCACCCTTCGTGGGTAGGCCTACGTCCTGCAGTGGACTATTAAAAAGGCTGGTACAAATACAGATTGGAATTCGGTAGATACCTAACAAATCTTTAAGTAAGTTAGGTAAGCTTTAGTGATTTATTTGGCGACATGTAAATAACAAAGTGTCAAGAAAACGATAACCCTCTGCTATGTCTTATCTGAGTACAATACGTAATTTTGTATGTAAATATATCTGTTCCAATGACAGCACTACATAGTATAAAACAAAGTCGCTTCCCGCTGTCTGTCTGTCCCTATGTATGCTTATATCTTTAAAATTACGCAACGGATTTTGATGAGTTTTGTTTTATAGATAGAGTGATTCAAGAGGAAGGTTTATATGTATAATACACCTGTGCGAAGCCGGGGCGGGTCGCTATAGTCAAACCGCTAAACTCAGACATCGCCTGCGCGGTACAGGGGCGCCGGGGTAGACGACAAAGGGTGACTGAGACCGGTGCGGGCGGCAGGGACCCGCCGCCCGCACCGGTCTCAGTAGTTTACTATATTATTAGTCATAGGTATTTACGAGCAATAATATAAATAATAATTACATAATAATAATTCAATACATTTAGTTGAGAATCAATATACTTTTTAGGGTTCCGTATTCAACGGGTAAAAACTAAAAACGCTAAGACTCCGATGTCCGTCTGTCTGTCTGTCACCAGGCAGCATAAACCCGATGGCTAGACAGCTGAAATTTAACAGATGATGGATTTCTGTTGCCGCTTTAACAATAAATACTAAAAAAAGAATAATATAAATATTAAAGGGGTGATCCCACACAAAAAACAGGGGTCTTACTGCGTAAGCGCTCTGACGTTCGGCTTCGCTTTTTCTCCTGCTCGCGCCAGTTACTCACGCCTCGAGAGCGAGCGGGAGGGAAAGCGAAGCCGAACGTCAGAGCGCTTACACAGTCAGGCCCCAGGTTTTTTTTGTTGAGGGGCTCTCATACGGTACGGAACCCTTCAAGCGCGAGTCCAACTCGTACTTGGCGGATTTTTTCAGTCGATTTCACTAATGTTTTCCTACTTGAAATACCAAGCTAAAACAACAATAACTGACCAAATACAAAAATACCCCAGTGCATTTGTTATGCGAATTAATCTATATGGATTTTCCGAGACGAGAGCAAGTACATTATAAAGTGTTATAAACACCTTGTTATACAGGGTTATCCAGAACTGGTGTACTAAGCCGAGAGGAGCTGATTCAGACGATAATTATGACCAACTTCCACTATGGGGACAACCCGGAATTCGAAAAAAAAAACAGCTGTTGCATTCATTTAGTTGATTAAGAGTTGCAATGTTGTGGAACATCTGATTTTTTTAACCGATTTCCAAAAAGGAAGAAGTTATATGTTCATCTGTATGTTTTTGTGTATTTTTATCGATAATTTCGCCAATTGTGAACCGAATGGAAAAAATATTTTTTTAGTTCGAAAGGTGGTCCCATTGAAATTTTTAAGAATTCTGTTGAGCAGTTTTTGAAAAATCACTACATAGTATAAAACAAAGTCGCTTCCCTGTCTGTTTGTCCCTATGTACTCGTATGCTTATATCTTTAAAATTACGCAACGGATTTTGATGCGTTTTGTTTTATAGATAGTGATTCAAGAGGAAGGTTTATATGTATAATACACCTGTGCAAAGCCGGGGCGGGTCGCTAGTATATTATATATTATTATAGAAATATTCTTCTTGATCGTTGCGCTCGACAGAGCGGTCGTGGTCATCACGCAGTATTATTATTGGTAGGGCCAGATGTAATGCTCCTCACAATGTCTCGCCATCTCTCTCTATTGGACGTCAATCGGGTACATTCATGCACGGACCCACCCACAGCAGACTTGATCTGATCGGTCCATCTCATGGGCGACCTTCCGCGTGGTCTTGTGCCCTCAACTTTGCCCTGGACGACAAGACGCTCTATGGACTGACTACCTCGCCTTGAGATGTGTCCGAAGTAAGCGAGTATGCTAGACTGTACTATGGCTGATAGACTGCTTGATGCCTAGTTCTTGTAGTATCGAGACGTTGGTACGAAATTCAGTCCATGATACCCCAAGCATTCTTCTCCAGCACCACATCTCTAGGGCATCTACCTTTTTCTTTTCAATATCTCGCAGTGTCCATGTCTCAGAGGCGTACAAAAATATGGGTAAAATTAGTGTTCGCACGAGCCTGGTCTTCGTGGTTTTGGTGATGTTCCTGTTCCTCCATATTTTCTTCATTTTGTCCATGGCGGTTCTAGTGATCGCCATACGCCTCTTGATCTCATCGATACATCCACCCTGACAGGAGATCAAAGCTCCAAGATATGTGTATGATTGGACTACTTCACAATTTGCCATCTGAGTGACTTCCGGCAAGTTGTCATTCGTTCGGTTCACAATCATCATCTTGGTTTTGCTGTGTTTAATCTTTAACCCGAATGCAAGGCTCACTTGTTCCATCTTAAGAAGCAGCTCTTTCATATGAGGTGCACTAGTTGCAAAAAGTGTGGTGTCATCTGCAAACCGCAAGTTAGCAATTTTATAGCCTCCAACAGAGACCCCATCCGTCCAATCTTCCAGGCTGATGCGCATTATGATTTCAGTGTATATATTGAACAAGAGAGGTGATATTATGCAGCCTTGACGGACCCCAGCACTAGGATGAAAATTACCAGATAGGACATCATCTGTACGCACCGATGCGGTACCTTCTTTATTTAGATGCCTTAGAAAGTGTACGAGATGCTTCGGTACGTCTATTTCGAGAAGGGTTTTCCACAATATATATTGTGAGTCAAATAATTATAATTATTTATTGGTGTATTACTCAGTGCAGTAACACAGGGAAACGTATACATAATATATATAACATCACTTCGCAACTTACATCATAAACGATTCGTTAAGTGTCGCAATAAGACATACATTTTGATTTAGTGAACAAATTGGTGAGTGCTTTAATAGTACATAATAAAATAAATAAATATTAGTAAGTAAATAAATAATAATAACAGCAGTGGTGGTCTAGAGGTACTGACACCCGCCTTACAATCGTGAGATTTAAGTTCAAATCCCGGTCCCATACTAATGAGTTCTTTGGAATTTATGTACGGAATTTCACACCACTGGCTTTTCGGTGAAGGAAAACTTCGTGAGGCAACCTGTATACGTCCGTAGAAGAAATTCGATGGCGTGTGTGAATCCACCAACCCGCACTGGGCCAGCGTGGTGAATATGGCCCAATCACACTTCGTGGGTATTAAAAAGTCTGGTACAGTACGGAACAGTAATAAATATTAGGGGACACCTTATACACGGTCTCTGACCCCAAACTAAGCAACGGTTGTGATAATTTTGTTTTTTAATATTTTCGCAGATTTAAAACGGTTTTATTTTTGTAACAATATTTATTTTCAAAAATAGAGTACAATAAGGACGGTTTTTGATTCTCGAATGGATACCACGAACTGCCGAGCGCAGCGTATGACATCCACCGACAATGTGGACCGATGCTCTAATCAAGATCGTAGGAACGCGCTGGATGCAATTCCAATCGGTCTCATTAGAAATCTGTAAGGGAGGCCTATGTCCAGCCTATGTACGTTCTAGGACTAGTAATGATGGCTAAAGATGGTGTTTGTGTATGTCCAATCCGTACTTTGCCAGCCATTACCAAGATAAATTAGTGACAAAAAACCATAGTCCCAATTATGAAGGCGCCATAGTAATTATAATAACAATTTAGAATATTCCTGTTTCTTTTTCACTATATGCATACGATAGAGAGAACACTTTTTACGTCGCTATTAAAGTTACCATAGCGACTTTATAATTATAGTCTGACCGTTTAACTGAGAACCTGACCGGACAGAGACAGGTGCGAGCGCACCTGTCTCTGTCCCTGTCTCGCGAGGTTCTCAGTTAAACGGTCAGACTATAGACCTAATGTCTTGTAAACATTTTTGATGATTTGTTGTATAACTAGCTACTTTTAAATCACTTTATCTACTGATAATAACCGCATGAATATTCATTGCAAGAATACAGGCGGGAAGAAACTTAGTTTTACATTGTCTAGAAATAGTCACAAGGAAAAATAAAATACACGTACTCGACGAGTCGGACTCGCGCACGGAGGGTTCCGTACTGTATGGGAGCCCCCCTTAAATATGTATTTTATTTTAATTTTATTATTTATTATTGAAGTGAATATAAAACTAAATATTCTGTGAAAATTTCAAGCATCTACCTGTTTCCATTATTAATACAGAGCGAAAAACGTCAAGTTCAGGTTTGTTGTATGGGAGCCACCCTTAAATGTTTATTTTATTCTCTTTTTAGTATTTGTTGTTATGGTGGCAACAGATATACATCATCTATGAAAATTTCAGCTGCCTAGCTATCATGGTTCATGAGATACAGCCCGGTGACAGACAGACGGACATCGAAGTCTTAGTAATAGGGTCCCGTTTTTCCTTTTGGGTAAGGAACCCTAAAAACAGCTGTTCCATACAAAAACTTAACTGACTATCCACAAAGATAAGGAGCAACTGATTTTTTCGAGATTTCGAAGTAGATGCCGTACAAAAGTTAGTTATAACGATGAGTACAATAATGCCCTTGATTTCCAAGAGTGCGTCGTCTATGTATCCTATCCTTATTCCCAGTAGCTATATCTGAGAGGAAAATTCGCTATAAATACCATAACCTTTATGAACACTATGTAATAATGAGTTTTCCTTGTTTCAGATACAAAATAAAAATAATCACAAATAAATGATTATTAAAGTAAACTGAAGCAAGATTTATACGAAACTGTTTATGCGACTTATAAATAATAAGAAAGTTAAAAATTACCGGGAGGAAAGGATCGCCTTGCTGTTTTCAAGTGAAGCTTTGGAAAGTTACAGCACAGAAAATAATTGCAGAGGATACGTGAAATATAAACAGAACATTCAATGCAAGATCGAAATAGCATCTTTTCGATATAATTTAAGATTTTTTTAAAAACAAAATGGACCCATTTGTGGTCCTAGTGCTTGGTGCATTGTCTTTAATGGGGCAACTGAAGAACTACGGGATAGATGAACAAACAATTAAAGAACATCCGCACTTAAAGAATATTCGAGTAAGACGTCATGTCAATACTCCAGCTTATAACCTGGACAGACACAACAAAGAAAGAGAAGAGCGTGATTTTGAACCTTACAACTCAGAAATTAAAGACAATGAACCATCGTTGATAAAAACTGAATCATTTCCTTTTGAAGACAAAAACGTGGAAAAACCACTAGTTGATAGTAACGCTTTGAAAATGAAGTATTATGAAAAACAACATGGTGAAATGCAATCTTATTCAATTAAAGGTAACGACCAAATAAAACGAAAGAGCATTACTATAAAGGACGATAAACAAGACGTACCAGAAGAAATATCTCTTCTATCTATACTGAAAGGAGACAAACAAATTAGAAAAAGAGAAATATCGCAGGAACGATTAAAACAAATGTATGATCAATATTTGAATAACTATTTGAAGGAAGCAGGTCTTGACTTTGATACGACTACAGGTGAGACAATACAATACCTTGAAGCCGTGACTACGCAATCTAATATGGAAGATAAAGATCACAACAAATTGAAAGATATAGCAGAAGAACCATTTAAGTTAGCTAAGAACGGAGAAGAAAACTTAAAAAATGGATATGTTTCTCCGGATTTATTAAACATCATATTCAAACATAAAACGAATAGGATCGTTTTAGACAACGACAGTAGAATGGCCAAAGATTCTACTACAAACAAAGTAATAAATGTGACTGAGACGCAAAAACCTGATATACATCACAACATGTCACAACCATCAACAACAGGAGACCATCATAACACGGATAGAAAAAAACGAAGCTATAATATCAACGCCAAACCACAAACATCACAATTTACAAGCAGTCAACTAAACACAATTTCAGACTCCAATTACTTAAAATATAATCCTTATAGAAAACCTAATACCGGTTACAATACTAAATACGGTAGCTTTAACACGGTAACTGAAGCATATAAAGGAAGCGGTCCATATTATAACGGGAAAAGTCCATATTATGACGGAAAAGGTCCATATTATGATGGAAACGGGTCAAAATATAACGAGACCGGTCATCCTTACCACCCATCCGGAATTAACAGAACCAACAGTACTAAAAGATTGTCCGGACGTGTTGCCACCACGACAATGAGGATTAATAGAGCTGAAATCATGACAAATTTGGCATGCGTTTCTTTACTGCAAAATATAAATTGGTTTGGAAAAAAAAAATGTGTTTCAAAAGCGGCTATATTAAAAGCCTCGGACGAAGACTATGTCGAACAAGAATAATGTAATATCTCAGATAGATATTTGTAAAAACTTAAATAAACAAGCATTATAAAACTAACCCATGAAGGACAGTAAATCTCTATGGTAGGTGTACATAAATAATTCATTATTGAAATTAATATTCATAATGATGATCTAAATAACTCTGTAGTGTAATATATAATTTATCTTCGAAGATATATGGTATTTGATAGTCTTATTGTCGTATTTAATTATAATTTACATTAAAATATATTTTGATTGAATCAAATTTTGTTTTATTTTTAAGTACCTTTTGATATGATTCCTTTTTGTTTAGTAGATCTTATTTCAGATCATTTAAATTTTAATGGAATTGGTCGTTTTTGAGAAATCAACAATAATGTTAATAATTATTTTTTCATCCGTCGTGTACGAAATTTGAATATTTCGCTCGAATTGTTTACATTATTGTTGATTTTACAAAAACGGCTCAGCCGATTTCTCTAAAATTTAAATGGGACCCCTCGGAAGTATACCCTTTCGAACTAAAAAATATTTTTACTATTCGGTTTACAATTGGCGAAATTATCGATGAACATACAGAAAAAAAAATACATACAGACAAACATAGAACCTCCTCCTTTTTGGAAGTCGGTTAAAAAATACTAAGTACATCTATGTTACATCGATTCGTGCGAACTAGTCGAATTCTATACACGGTTCTATATAGTTGTCCCATTTTTGGTGAAAAATAAAATGATTGAAAATTGAAAGTCGTTTGAAAAACTAATAATCACTACATACTCGTAGTATAAAACAAAGTCGCTTCCGCTGTCCCCATGTATGCTTATATCTTTAAAACTACGAAACGGATTTTGACGCCGGTTTTTTTAATGGATAGAGTGATTCAAGAGGAAGGTTTATATGTATAATACACCTGTGCGAAGCCGGGGCGGGTCGCTAGTACTAAATAAAAGCTTGCAAAAACCGGACAAAATGTAATGTTAGCTTCACAACCGTCACGAAGTTCGTTTCGAACTTTACAAAGTTTAGTTAAAATTCGTTGAAAAATGCGACCTGTAGTGGAGACTCAACTAACATCCGGAGTCCAGACAGATAAAATAGTTAGTCGCTAGTTAACTCATGTAATTCTTTTTATCATACTTTTGGTCTCAAAACCCCACGTCAAAACACTTTTTTCTTTATTCATTCTACCTTATTTTGTACCTACATGAATAAAATACTAAATGAATGTATTAAAGTTGATTATATTCTAACTCACACAGTATTAAATTTGTACGGTTATATTATACTGAAAAATACTTTGACACCAGGGCTAGCCACCCGGCCTAAACAAACTTACTAAGCTAAGTTGGTTGGTACCGCGACTACCGCGCGCGCGCGCAGCGTGCAGGGAGGACGTATGTATTGGGTTTCACCCCCTCACATGAAAAATACTTTGACACCAGGGCTGGCCACCCGGCCTAAACAAACTTACTAAGCTAAGTTGGTTGGTACCGCGACTACCGCGCGCGCGCGCAGCGTGCAGGGAGGACGTATGTATTGGGTTTCACCCCCTCACATGAAAAATACTTTGACACCAGGGCTGGCCACCCGGCCTAAACAAACTTACTAAGCTAAGTTGGTTGGTACCGCGACTACCGCGCGCGCGCGCAGCGTGCAGGGAGGACGTATGTATTGGGTTTCACCCCCTCACATGAAAAATACTTTGACACCAGGGCTGGCCACCCGGCCTAAACAAACTTACTAAGCTAAGTTGGTTGGTACCGCGACTACCGCGCGCGCGCGCAGCGTGCAGGGAGGACGTATGTATTGGGTTTCACCCCCTCACATGAAAAATACTTTGACACCAGGGCTGGCCACCCGGCCTAAACAAACTTACTAAGCTAAGTTGGTTGGTACCGCGACTACCGCGCGCGCGCGCAGCGTGCAGGGAGGACGTATGTATTGGGTTTCACCCCCTCACATGAAAAATACTTTGACACCAGGGCTGGCCACCCGGCCTAAACAAACTTACTAAGCTAAGTTGGTTGGTACCGCGACTACCGCGCGCGCGCGCAGCGTGCAGGGAGGACGTATGTATTGGGTTTCACCCCCTCACATGAAAAATACTTTGACACCAGGGCTGGCCACCCGGCCTAAACAAACTTACTAAGCTAAGTTGGTTGGTACCGCGACTACCGCGCGCGCGCGCAGCGTGCAGGGAGGACGTAACTATTGGGTTTCACCCCCTCACATGAAAAATACTTTGACACCAGGGCTGGCCACCCGGCCTAAACAAACTTACTAAGCTAAGTTGGTTGGTACCGCGACTACCGCGCGCGCGCGCAGCGTGCAGGGAGGACGTATGTATTGGGTTTCACCCCCTCACATGAAAAATACTTTGACACCAGGGCTGGCCACCCGGCCTAAACAAACTTACTAAGCTAAGTTGGTTGGTACCGCGACTACCGCGCGCGCGCGCAGCGTGCAGGGAGGACGTATGTATTGGGTTTCACCCCCTCACATGAAAAATACTTTGACACCAGGGCTGGCCACCCGGCCTAAACAAACTTACTAAGCTAAGTTGGTTGGTACCGCGACTACCGCGCGCGCGCGCAGCGTGCAGGGAGGACGTATGTATTGGGTTTCACCCCCTCACATGAAAAATACTTTGACACCAGGGCTGGCCACCCGGCCTAAACAAACTTACTAAGCTAAGTTGGTTGGTACCGCGACTACCGCGCGCGCGCGCAGCGTGCAGGGAGGACGTATGTATTGGGTTTCACCCCCTCACATGAAAAATACTTTGACACCAGGGCTGGCCACCCGGCCTAAACAAACTTACTAAGCTAAGTTGGTTGGTACCGCGACTACCGCGCGCGCGCGCAGCGTGCAGGGAGGACGTATGTATTGGGTTTCACCCCCTCACATGAAAAATACTTTGACACCAGGGCTGGCCACCCGGCCTAAACAAACTTACTA
This sequence comes from Hypomecis atomaria, assembly GCA_964007245.1. Lineage (NCBI taxonomy): Eukaryota > Metazoa > Arthropoda > Insecta > Lepidoptera > Geometridae > Hypomecis > Hypomecis atomaria. The sequence continues at coordinate 10,807,463 of OZ023310.1, forward strand.
AGCTAAGTTGGTTGGTACCGCGACTACCGCGCGCGCGCGCAGCGTGCAGGGAGGACGTATGTATTGGGTTTCACCCCCTCACATGAAAAATACTTTGACACCAGGGCTGGCCACCCGGCCTAAACAAACTTACTAAGCTAAGTTGGTTGGTACCGCGACTACCGCGCGCGCGCGCAGCGTGCAGGGAGGACGTATGTATTGGGTTTCACCCCCTCACATGAAAAATACTTTGACACCAGGGCTGGCCACCCGGCCTAAACAAACTTACTAAGCTAAGTTGGTTGGTACCGCGACTACCGCGCGCGCGCGCAGCGTGCAGGGAGGACGTATGTATTGGGTTTCACCCCCTCACATGAAAAATACTTTGACACCAGGGCTGGCCACCCGGCCTAAACAAACTTACTAAGCTAAGTTGGTTGGTACCGCGACTACCGCGCGCGCGCGCAGCGTGCAGGGAGGACGTATGTATTGGGTTTCACCCCCTCACATGAAAAATACTTTGACACCAGGGCTGGCCACCCGGCCTAAACAAACTTACTAAGCTAAGTTGGTTGGTACCGCGACTACCGCGCGCGCGCGCAGCGTGCAGGGAGGACGTATGTATTGGGTTTCACCCCCTCACATGAAAAATACTTTGACACCAGGGCTGGCCACCCGGCCTAAACAAACTTACTAAGCTAAGTTGGTTGGTACCGCGACTACCGCGCGCGCGCGCAGCGTGCAGGGAGGACGTATGTATTGGGTTTCACCCCCTCACATGAAAAATACTTTGACACCAGGGCTGGCCACCCGGCCTAAACAAACTTACTAAGCTAAGTTGGTTGGTACCGCGACTACCGCGCGCGCGCGCAGCGTGCAGGGAGGACGTATGTATTGGGTTTCACCCCCTCACATGAAAAATACTTTGACACCAGGGCTGGCCACCCGGCCTAAACAAACTTACTAAGCTAAGTTGGTTGGTACCGCGACTACCGCGCGCGCGCGCAGCGTGCAGGGAGGACGTATGTATTGGGTTTCACCCCCTCACATGAAAAATACTTTGACACCAGGGCTGGCCACCCGGCCTAAACAAACTTACTAAGCTAAGTTGGTTGGTACCGCGACTACCGCGCGCGCGCGCAGCGTGCAGGGAGGACGTATGTATTGGGTTTCACCCCCTCACATGAAAAATACTTTGACACCAGGGCTGGCCACCCGGCCTAAACAAACTTACTAAGCTAAGTTGGTTGGTACCGCGACTACCGCGCGCGCGCGCAGCGTGCAGGGAGGACGTATGTATTGGGTTTCACCCCCTCACATGAAAAATACTTTGACACCAGGGCTGGCCACCCGGCCTAAACAAACTTACTAAGCTAAGTTGGTTGGTACCGCGACTACCGCGCGCGCGCGCAGCGTGCAGGGAGGACGTATGTATTGGGTTTCACCCCCTCACATGAAAAATACTTTGACACCAGGGCTGGCCACCCGGCCTAAACAAACTTACTAAGCTAAGTTGGTTGGTACCGCGACTACCGCGCGCGCGCGCAGCGTGCAGGGAGGACGTATGTATTGGGTTTCACCCCCTCACATGAAAAATACTTTGACACCAGGGCTGGCCACCCGGCCTAAACAAACTTACTAAGCTAAGTTGGTTGGTACCGCGACTACCGCGCGCGCGCGCAGCGTGCAGGGAGGACGTATGTATTGGGTTTCACCCCCTCACATGAAAAATACTTTGACACCAGGGCTGGCCACCCGGCCTAAACAAACTTACTAAGCTAAGTTGGTTGGTACCGCGACTACCGCGCGCGCGCGCAGCGTGCAGGGAGGACGTATGTATTGGGTTTCACCCCCTCACATGAAAAATACTTTGACACCAGGGCTGGCCACCCGGCCTAAACAAACTTACTAAGCTAAGTTGGTTGGTACCGCGACTACCGCGCGCGCGCGCAGCGTGCAGGGAGGACGTATGTATTGGGTTTCACCCCCTCACATGAAAAATACTTTGACACCAGGGCTGGCCACCCGGCCTAAACAAACTTACTAAGCTAAGTTGGTTGGTACCGCGACTACCGCGCGCGCGCGCAGCGTGCAGGGAGGACGTATGTATTGGGTTTCACCCCCTCACATGAAAAATACTTTGACACCAGGGCTGGCCACCCGGCCTAAACAAACTTACTAAGCTAAGTTGGTTGGTACCGCGACTACCGCGCGCGCGCGCAGCGTGCAGGGAGGACGTATGTATTGGGTTTCACCCCCTCACATGAAAAATACTTTGACACCAGGGCTGGCCACCCGGCCTAAACAAACTTACTAAGCTAAGTTGGTTGGTACCGCGACTACCGCGCGCGCGCGCAGCGTGCAGGGAGGACGTATGTATTGGGTTTCACCCCCTCACATGAAAAATACTTTGACACCAGGGCTGGCCACCCGGCCTAAACAAACTTACTAAGCTAAGTTGGTTGGTACCGCGACTACCGCGCGCGCGCGCAGCGTGCAGGGAGGACGTATGTATTGGGTTTCACCCCCTCACATGAAAAATACTTTGACACCAGGGCTGGCCACCCGGCCTAAACAAACTTACTAAGCTAAGTTGGTTGGTACCGCGACTACCGCGCGCGCGCGCAGCGTGCAGGGAGGACGTATGTATTGGGTTTCACCCCCTCACATGAAAAATACTTTGACACCAGGGCTGGCCACCCGGCCTAAACAAACTTACTAAGCTAAGTTGGTTGGTACCGCGACTACCGCGCGCGCGCGCAGCGTGCAGGGAGGACGTATGTATTGGGTTTCACCCCCTCACATGAAAAATACTTTGACACCAGGGCTGGCCACCCGGCCTAAACAAACTTACTAAGCTAAGTTGGTTGGTACCGCGACTACCGCGCGCGCGCGCAGCGTGCAGGGAGGACGTATGTATTGGGTTTCACCCCCTCACATGAAAAATACTTTGACACCAGGGCTGGCCACCCGGCCTAAACAAACTTACTAAGCTAAGTTGGTTGGTACCGCGACTACCGCGCGCGCGCGCAGCGTGCAGGGAGGACGTATGTATTGGGTTTCACCCCCTCACATGAAAAATACTTTGACACCAGGGCTGGCCACCCGGCCTAAACAAACTTACTAAGCTAAGTTGGTTGGTACCGCGACTACCGCGCGCGCGCGCAGCGTGCAGGGAGGACGTATGTATTGGGTTTCACCCCCTCACATGAAAAATACTTTGACACCAGGGCTGGCCACCCGGCCTAAACAAACTTACTAAGCTAAGTTGGTTGGTACCGCGACTACCGCGCGCGCGCGCAGCGTGCAGGGAGGACGTATGTATTGGGTTTCACCCCCTCACATGAAAAATACTTTGACACCAGGGCTGGCCACCCGGCCTAAACAAACTTACTAAGCTAAGTTGGTTGGTACCGCGACTACCGCGCGCGCGCGCAGCGTGCAGGGAGGACGTATGTATTGGGTTTCACCCCCTCACATGAAAAATACTTTGACACCAGGGCTGGCCACCCGGCCTAAACAAACTTACTAAGCTAAGTTGGTTGGTACCGCGACTACCGCGCGCGCGCGCAGCGTGCAGGGAGGACGTATGTATTGGGTTTCACCCCCTCACATGAAAAATACTTTGACACCAGGGCTGGCCACCCGGCCTAAACAAACTTACTAAGCTAAGTTGGTTGGTACCGCGACTACCGCGCGCGCGCGCAGCGTGCAGGGAGGACGTATGTATTGGGTTTCACCCCCTCACATGAAAAATACTTTGACACCAGGGCTGGCCACCCGGCCTAAACAAACTTACTAAGCTAAGTTGGTTGGTACCGCGACTACCGCGCGCGCGCGCAGCGTGCAGGGAGGACGTATGTATTGGGTTTCACCCCCTCACATGAAAAATACTTTGACACCAGGGCTGGCCACCCGGCCTAAACAAACTTACTAAGCTAAGTTGGTTGGTACCGCGACTACCGCGCGCGCGCGCAGCGTGCAGGGAGGACGTATGTATTGGGTTTCACCCCCTCACATGAAAAATACTTTGACACCAGGGCTGGCCACCCGGCCTAAACAAACTTACTAAGCTAAGTTGGTTGGTACCGCGACTACCGCGCGCGCGCGCAGCGTGCAGGGAGGACGTATGTATTGGGTTTCACCCCCTCACATGAAAAATACTTTGACACCAGGGCTGGCCACCCGGCCTAAACAAACTTACTAAGCTAAGTTGGTTGGTACCGCGACTACCGCGCGCGCGCGCAGCGTGCAGGGAGGACGTATGTATTGGGTTTCACCCCCTCACATGAAAAATACTTTGACACCAGGGCTGGCCACCCGGCCTAAACAAACTTACTAAGCTAAGTTGGTTGGTACCGCGACTACCGCGCGCGCGCGCAGCGTGCAGGGAGGACGTATGTATTGGGTTTCACCCCCTCACATGAAAAATACTTTGACACCAGGGCTGGCCACCCGGCCTAAACAAACTTACTAAGCTAAGTTGGTTGGTACCGCGACTACCGCGCGCGCGCGCAGCGTGCAGGGAGGACGTATGTATTGGGTTTCACCCCCTCACATGAAAAATACTTTGACACCAGGGCTGGCCACCCGGCCTAAACAAACTTACTAAGCTAAGTTGGTTGGTACCGCGACTACCGCGCGCGCGCGCAGCGTGCAGGGAGGACGTATGTATTGGGTTTCACCCCCTCACATGAAAAATACTTTGACACCAGGGCTGGCCACCCGGCCTAAACAAACTTACTAAGCTAAGTTGGTTGGTACCGCGACTACCGCGCGCGCGCGCAGCGTGCAGGGAGGACGTATGTATTGGGTTTCACCCCCTCACATGAAAAATACTTTGACACCAGGGCTGGCCACCCGGCCTAAACAAACTTACTAAGCTAAGTTGGTTGGTACCGCGACTACCGCGCGCGCGCGCAGCGTGCAGGGAGGACGTATGTATTGGGTTTCACCCCCTCACATGAAAAATACTTTGACACCAGGGCTGGCCACCCGGCCTAAACAAACTTACTAAGCTAAGTTGGTTGGTACCGCGACTACCGCGCGCGCGCGCAGCGTGCAGGGAGGACGTATGTATTGGGTTTCACCCCCTCACATGAAAAATACTTTGACACCAGGGCTGGCCACCCGGCCTAAACAAACTTACTAAGCTAAGTTGGTTGGTACCGCGACTACCGCGCGCGCGCGCAGCGTGCAGGGAGGACGTATGTATTGGGTTTCACCCCCTCACATGAAAAATACTTTGACACCAGGGCTGGCCACCCGGCCTAAACAAACTTACTAAGCTAAGTTGGTTGGTACCGCGACTACCGCGCGCGCGCGCAGCGTGCAGGGAGGACGTATGTATTGGGTTTCACCCCCTCACATGAAAAATACTTTGACACCAGGGCTGGCCACCCGGCCTAAACAAACTTACTAAGCTAAGTTGGTTGGTACCGCGACTACCGCGCGCGCGCGCAGCGTGCAGGGAGGACGTATGTATTGGGTTTCACCCCCTCACATGAAAAATACTTTGACACCAGGGCTGGCCACCCGGCCTAAACAAACTTACTAAGCTAAGTTGGTTGGTACCGCGACTACCGCGCGCGCGCGCAGCGTGCAGGGAGGACGTATGTATTGGGTTTCACCCCCTCACATGAAAAATACTTTGACACCAGGGCTGGCCACCCGGCCTAAACAAACTTACTAAGCTAAGTTGGTTGGTACCGCGACTACCGCGCGCGCGCGCAGCGTGCAGGGAGGACGTATGTATTGGGTTTCACCCCCTCACATGAAAAATACTTTGACACCAGGGCTGGCCACCCGGCCTAAACAAACTTACTAAGCTAAGTTGGTTGGTACCGCGACTACCGCGCGCGCGCGCAGCGTGCAGGGAGGACGTATGTATTGGGTTTCACCCCCTCACATGAAAAATACTTTGACACCAGGGCTGGCCACCCGGCCTAAACAAACTTACTAAGCTAAGTTGGTTGGTACCGCGACTACCGCGCGCGCGCGCAGCGTGCAGGGAGGACGTATGTATTGGGTTTCACCCCCTCACATGAAAAATACTTTGACACCAGGGCTGGCCACCCGGCCTAAACAAACTTACTAAGCTAAGTTGGTTGGTACCGCGACTACCGCGCGCGCGCGCAGCGTGCAGGGAGGACGTATGTATTGGGTTTCACCCCCTCACATGAAAAATTACGCTGATACTATATCGCCTGTTTAGACAGTACGTGAAACCCAATCCGGAGTGATGCTCACTGAATAGCTGTGCGAGGATTGGGTTTCGCGCAACTTGTAGCTAACTTCACACTTCATAGCTGCCAAGAATTTTGATTAGCGTAGTTATGCGTACCGGCAAGCGCAGCGTAGGACGTCCACCCACAAGGAGGACGGATGACCTCTTTAAAACCGCAGGATCGCGCTATATACAAGCCGTTACCAATCGGTCTCATAAGAGATTTATAGGGAGGCCTATGTCCAGCAGTGGACGTCCTGTGGCTGATGGATGGAATAATTAATGCGTACAATGATATCCTAGTATATCCCTCCCAATGTTTGTGGATATTCCGTCATCACACAAATAAATAAATAAATATTTGGCGATGTGTAAGATAGACACACGGCCTCTGACCCCAAACCAAGCAAAGCTTGTGATATGGCTGCCAGACACTGATAAACAACTTATACATATTTTTAAATATATACTTATATAGATAATAAGCCCGATTACAGAGGCGCCAGCGTAAATTTAATAGTAACGTAAAAAGCGTTCTCTCTATCGAATGCCTAAAGTTAAAAAGAAACAGAACTATGCTATTTAGCTACTCGTATTATAATTACGATGGTGCCTCTGTAATCGGGGCTAGTAACGAAATAACACCCAGACAAAGAGCAAACACCTATGTTCATCACGTAAATACTTGCCCCGGGCGGGAATCGAACCCACGCCTCTTTGATCCGGTAGTTAGGGGTCACTGACCACAGAGCTACCGAGGCAGTCATATGAACGGTCGGAACGCGAATCATACCTACGCGCATCGGAGTTCGGTATACACTCGGTACACAACAGTCGCAGGGGCGCGCCGTAGTGACGAACGAACGTGTGGGTTTGTAATCAGTCGCGCGCGTATGACTTACCTACCAGGGGGGCAGCCCTAGCGCGTGTTACGTACTGCGTGGCCACGCGGTGCTGTATTTATTTATTTCGAGGACAGGGCGGAGTCGCAATACTGTTAGACCATTACCACAGCCCGGACACTCCGCGATTTTTCATACAAAATCTGCTGTCTTACGCGCACTAACACAGTACTTACTCACAGACAACACACATACGCACGGGCAGCTGTTTCATACATTTAGTCGATTTCGAAATGCAATTTCGTATGGAACAGCTGATTTTTTCCGAGTTGGCCCCATAGAAAGTTAAAAAAAAATTGTTCCATAGAAAAATATCGTTCACCCGCGACAAAATGTATGGAACAGCTGTTTTTTTTTTTGAGTTCTGACAAAAGTAGCAGAACAAAAGTTGTTAGTTTTGATGAACAGAATAAGCCCCTAAAAGGATGCTAATTATTTACCAGTCACCCGGTATAGATAGTAACTAAATAACACAGAGACATAGAGCAAACCCCTTATGTAACTATCATCACATAAATACTTGCCCTAGGTCCGATCGAACCCACGCCACTTTGACCCAGTAGTTAGGGTCACTAACCACTGAGCCACCGAGGCAGTCAAAGAGGCAGATTGAAGTCAGTTGTCCCATTTTTGGCGAAAAATAAAATGATTGATAATTATTTTTTACAAAAAATAGCATGACCGACTTCACCCGTGTGCAGAATTCACGAATATTTCGCACGGATCGATGTAGCATATTTCACATTATTGTTGATTCATCAAATATGGCTCAGCCGATTTCAATAAAAATTTAATGGGACCAATTTCGAAGTAAGTATACTCTTTCCAATAAAAAAAGAATTATTGAAATCGGTCTAAGAAAAGAATGGTGAAAAAAGTGGTTACACATAAAAAAAAATTGAGTACCTCCTCCGGTTCGGTTCAACGTCGGTCGTGGGGGCCGGACGCTCATACTCTATACAAAGATCTGGCCAGGCGTTTGGTAGAGGTGACACGTGACCAGAGTGCTGGCATCTATTTCGCCCAAAAGCTGAGTATATATATTGTTACGAGATGGGTTCTTGGATAATCAGTTAAAACGCCGATTGTTCACTTTGCACTTTATTGCACAGAATCACAGTACACACGACACAACTGGTTCGCACAATACTTCACACTGGCACTGATATTCACACAACTAGTCACTTCACAGTCACTGGTACCGCACTTGAACACGAGATGTTTTCGCTCCGGTATAAAACGCGATAACTGCCACGAACGAAAACCATCGCCCTATTTATATCGGAATAAGGGTTCTCTAGAAATCTGTAGAATATTCGGTGCCATTGTGTTTGACAAAGAAAACAAGTGTAAAGTTCGAGAATCCCTATTGTTACAAAGTTATCAAAACAAAGACAAAAAAATCACACAATAGACGCGACACAAAGACCGGTGCCGCCTCAGTCATAAAACCATAAATCTCGCGATTAGGTGTAAACAACTCGCCGCCCGTAATTACCGCGCGCGGCGCGGCGGTTTACTGCGTAACACCATATTCAGCGAGGCAATGCTGCCAGCATTCTGGCCACGTTACCCTCTGCCGAGGGGCTTTTAGATTAGGTTTTATTTTGTTTTGTGTTTTTTTAAGTTTTAGTTTTAGTATTAGTTTAGTCATAGCGGAAAGTGTTATTTAAGTTTTTTTTGTTTTTCTGTGTAAATAAAACATGTTACTCAAAAAATTGAAATACGTTTGAAAAACTAATAATTATAATTAGTACACACATGTGAAGCCGCGGGTACAGTGCAGTATAAATATTATCAATTTAACTATAATTATTATCGTAATTACATTCAGTATACTGACCAGTGGCACTGGAAAACACGTAATGATATCAGTGTGTATTTTGCTGCGTATATGAAAAAACAATTGTTATTTGCAGATGGTTGAGTATTGACTATTGAGTGTTACAACAAGACTTGGTTTTGGATTCTGTGAACAGATACAAAGTGGTGAGTAATACAATTTCGATATTTTAGTATATTTTTCAATTGTTATAACCGTTTAGCTTCAGGCGGCTTAAAAACTCTGACACCAGGTCTAGCCAGTCGGCCTGCCGTACGAACTTGCTTTAATGGGTTTATTAACTTTGACTCGCATATTTATTTATAGAATATACAGAGTTATTCCTAATCAATTAGCATACTTTTAGGGGCTTATTCTGTACATCAAAACTAACAACTTTTGTTCTGCGACTTTTGTCAAAACTCAACAAAAAAATCAGCTGTTCCATACATTTTGTCGCGGGTGAACGATTTTTTTCTATGGAAGAACAATTTTTTTTTTTAGTTTTGTTAAGTTGCAGTACAAAAGTTGTTAGTTTTGATGTACAAAATAAGCCCCTAAAAGGATGCTAATTGATTAGAAATAAACCAGTGTATAGGTATTTTTTGTTGTTATTTTGTAGTGTTTAGTATCTTTTGAGTATCATATTTTGCACCCCGTCTAGTTTTACGTTGCGGTATCCATTCCGTACAGAGGTTACCTGGAAGAAATCCCTTCCAGCGATAAGGCCGCCGTTTGTTTTAACTAGTTATGTGTAAATTGAATTGTATTTGTATTTCAATCTTTGGTGTGAAGCAATAAAGTATTATTTATTTATTTATAAATTGGTTTTAATTTTACGACCTTTTTTTAAGTAAGTACATCTACCAAGATATAGGCCAACTTCCGCTGTCCCCATGTATGCTTAAATCTTTAAAACTACACAACGGATTTTGATGCGGTTTTTTTTAATGGATAGAGTGTTTCAAGAGGAAGGTTTACATGTATAATAAACCTGGCGAAGCCGGGGCGGGTCGCTAGTACTAACTATATAATAACCGCAGAAACGCGCTGGATGCAGGCCGTTTCCAGCCGCGCTTATTGTTAATCCGGGGAGCCCTATGTCTAACAGTGGACGTCCTACGGGCTTCGGCTGATGGATAGTTCTTTTTTAATTCTAATTAGGTTTGCGTTTGATTACATACTGCCTGATGTTGAGTACATTGAGAATACATTGTCTACATTCGAGAACTTTAAAGCCCCATCTATCATTCTTTTGCGTACTACGAGTATGTGTCAGTTCAGGACACTCACTGCACTCACTATCACTACAACAGAAATTATAAATCGTCTGTATGTCGGTTGCCTAACTTAGGTTTTCCAATTTTTTTTACTTTATTTTTAATTCTGAATAGGTTTGCGTTTGACCACATAGTGCCAGATGTTGAGCAGATAAGCGGTCTAGGTTGTAGCACGCTTACCTATAAGATACCTATTTACTCGGGATAGAGATGTGAAGTAGATGGAGAGATGTCCTGTCTTTCTATGTGTATAAATGTATGGCGTATATTTGAATTATAGAAAACTAGCTTTTGCCCGCGGCTTCGCCCGCATGATATTTCGAGGCCCTACTTTTCCACCCTTAATAAAGGAGGTGGAAAATAAAAATTTGTTCGATTCGACATTTCTTGGAGCGCACGCTAGAATAGCTCGCAGATGGCAGAATTTTTCCTATTTACTTAACACTTATTGTTATAATATGGAAAATTTACGCAATATCATTATAATTTTTAGCCTATGTGTTATTCTAATATACGAGTATAAGCTATATAGTATTGTTGGCTACATGAGCAACTATTTTGTGACGTAAATGACTTTTTAAAATTACCTGAATTGTATTAAGATTTAGTGACTAATTTGGAAATTGTCAAGTTTATCAATTGTGTTAATGTAATGTTTACTTTTTGACTTGTAACAAATGGTGTTATGAATATATGACTAATTGCAAAGTTTTATCTCAATCCGTTCAGTAGTTTTTGCGTGAAAGAGTAACAAACATACATCCAATCATCCATCCATCCTTACAAACTTTCACGTTTATAATATTAGTAGGATTAGTAGGACAACAACTTCACTAGTTGTATGTACAGTGACATAATAGTTTGCTCAATTCCGTTCTTTGGTTGTATGTTGCTTCCTTATGTAACTGCAAGAGTGAGTTGAGTTGAGTTGAGTTCAAACCCGGTCCTACGCCCATGTTCTCTGGAATTTATATTTATACTAGCGACCCACCCGGCTTCACATAGATGTATTATACTTATAAACCTTCCTCTTGAATTACTCTATATATTAAAAAAACCGCATCAAAATCCGTTGCGTAGTTTTAAAGATATAAGCATACATAGGGACAGACAGAGGGAAGCGACTTTGTTTTATACTATGTGGTGACTAATTATACAAGTAAAATAATAGATCTCTTTATTCATCAAACAATTTACTTAGTAAGTTAGTATTCTATGGCTATAAAAATATTTAGTAAAATGCCAAATAATCTAAAGGATATCGAAAAGGAAAACTGTTTTATAAAACAATTAAAAATTATTCTATTATCTAAATGTTATTACACATTAGACGAATTTTTTAACGATAATCTAGAAAACATAATAATAAATCGTTCCAATACGAATAAAAAAATTGCCCTTATCAGGGTCAATTATGTATAACTATACAGAACATGTTAATTAAGAACCGCATGTAAATTTCAAATGTTGCAATAAATGATTTGACTTTGACTTTGTAGAGGCCGAGTGGCTAGCCCTGGTGTCGCCACTTGAAGGCTTCTGACATGTCTAACGAGTTCGAACAACCGGACCCATAATTTTACATATCACCCGTGTCACGGTAGCACTTAGTTGAAAATTCAATTGGCAATTTATTGAATGCACGGAATAGGTGAAGGAATAATGCGACTGATTAGCCACCATATTTGATTCGCTCATACTAGTAAGTAAGTTCGTATAGGCCGGGTGGCTAGCCCTGGTGTCAGAGTTTTTAGGCCGCCTAAAGAACTTGGCTAAACGGTTAAAACAACCGGGACCTACAATTTAACGTGTCATCCAAGCCACGGTAGCGCTCAGTTGGAAAATGCCACCCGCGGTCACCCATCCAAATACTGACCGTGCAGAACGTTGCTTAATTTCGGTGATCGCTGACAAACATCTAATCAAACTACGCTACGAGCGCGCATACTGATATTTTCGATAAATTCAATATTAATCAAATAGGTATTATTTTTTATCCTTTGTTTTATACTTAACAAAAGCTATTAAAGAAGGAAAACGTTATCATACAGGATTAGTAGTTACTTACCAACAAGATGATAGTATTAATTTTGTTTGTATTGTATTTCGTTGTAGGTGGTTAATAAAACCACTTTATCGGTGGATGTCTTAAGCAGTAAAACATCGGCCAAGTGCGTGTCGGTCTCGCGCTCGAAGGATTCCGTACCGTGTTGGTGCCCCCTTAACCCCATTCCTCTTGCCGTTATTAATAGCGAGCAAAAAACTCCTAAAATAACGTTTGGTGTATGGAAGCCGTACTTATATATTAATTTTATTCTATTTTTAGTATTTGTTGTTATAGCGGCAACAGAAATGCATCTTCTGTGAAAATTTCAGGTGTCTAGCTATAACGGCTTATGAGATACAGCCTGGAGACAGATAGACGGACGGACATCGGAGTCTTAGTAATAGGGTCCCGTTTTTACCCTTTGGGTACGGAACCCTTAAACACATAGACGACTCCTAGATCGAATGCCTCTGCGGCGTTAAACCGCAGACTATGTCACATCTGACCAACTGTGCAGCATGCCCTACAACCTGCACCACTCACGATTTAAATGAGGCAACGGAGAGAGCCATTGAGATGGCTAATTTCTGGTCAAAAGCCGGAATATAATTTTTATCCCGCTACGTCGACTCGCAAAGAATAAAAAGATAAAAATCATAAATGTACCAATGATGGCTGAATACCAGTAAGTGCCAAAAAAAACCTCGTCATATTCCAAAACCTTAGGGAGGTTTCAGCGCAGTGTTAGGCTTCATCGAATTACCTCTCCAGTATGGTATGATTCCTCTTGCTGTTATTAATAGCGAGCAAAAAACTCCTAAAAATCACGTTTGTTGTATGGGAGCCCCCCTTAAATATTTATTTTGTTCTGTTTTTAGAATTTGTTGTAATAGCGGCAACAGAAATACATCATCTGTGAAATGTTCAGCTGCCTAGCTATCACCGTTCATGAGATACAGCCCGGTGACAGACAGACAGACGGACATCGAAGTCTTAGTAATAGGGTCCCGTTTTTACCCTTTGGGTACGGAACCCTAAAAAAAGACCCTAACCAGTACCTACATCACATTATGCACTTTTTCAAAATCCCAGTGTAAACACTGCTATCTTGCTTACACGTCGTAGGTAACGCTGTAGAGCTGTCTCATTCCGATTTTTTGGACTCAGAAGAGCATCAGTTAAGAACGCCGGCATTATTAGGGTTCCGTATCCAACGGGAAAAAACGGGACCCTATTACTCCGCTATCCGTCTGTCTGTCACCAGGCTGTATCTCATGAACGATGATAGCTAGAACGATGAAATTTTCACAAATGACGTATTTCTGTTGCCACTATAATAACAACTAAAAATAAAAAAAAACCGGCCAAGTGCGAGTCGGACTCGCGCACCGAGGGTTCCGTACAAACCTGCAAGGTTTACAAAGTTCTAAGTTCAAAGTTCTTCAAAAAAAGTAATAAGTTTATATTTATTAAAAAATATATATTTTGTAATGTAACTAAAAATTTAAGGTTTTCGGAATTTTTCCTTTATGTGTGCTATAAAACGTTGCTTCATGCCAAATTTCAAGATTCTAGGTCGACTGGAAGTACCCTTTAGGTTTTGATTCCCTTGCGAGTACTTGCGAGTTTCAAAATATGCAGCTTAAATTGCTGTTTCTTTTGATTGCGTTGACATAGAAGTTTGATTTTGTTACAGCTTAAAGGTATTATAGACCTGAGTATTTGGTATGAATTTCAATTTAATACCTCTACGCGTTTATGAGGAAATGGGTAGTAAGGTTAAAATTATTAAAAAAAAAAAATATTATGTGATGTAACTAAAAATTTATGGTTTTCGTAATTTTTCCTTTATCTATGCTATAAGACGTTGCTTCGTACCAAATTTCAAGATTCTGAGTTCACGGGAAGCAACCTGTAGGTTTTGATTCCCTTGCAAGTGTCGAAAATTTGCGGCATAAACGGCTGTATCTTTTGATTGCGTTGGCTTAGAAGTTTGATTTTTTCACAGCTTCAAGGGACAGTAGACCTGAGTAATTGATATAAATTTCAGCTTCATACCTCCACGCGTTCCTGAGAAAAAGGGTCTTGACAGACGGACAGACGGACAACAATGTGATCCTATAAGGGTTCCGTTTTTTCCTTTTGAGGTACGGAACCCTAAAAAGTAAATATTTAAGGGTAAAAAATACATTTTTAAAATATTTAATATTTCCCATACAACAAACCTGAATTTTTTGCCGTTTTTCTCTCGATATTAAAAACGGTGATTGGTAGATGCTTGAAATGTTCACAGAATATTTAATTTACACTTCAAAAATAAAAAAATTAATAAATATATTAAGGGGGCTCCCGTACAAGAAACGTGATTTTTGCTCGATAAACAGGAAGATGCTTGAAATATTCACTGAAGATTAAGTTATATATTCTCCTTAAAAATAATAAATTAAGGCTTTCACACGGTACGGAACCCTTCGTGCACGAGTCGGATTTGCACTTGGCCGAATTTCATATTATGAGAGGACCATTTAGAAGCCGTGGTGGTCGATCCCGGTCCCGTACCAATGAGTTTCTTTGGAACTTATGTACGGATTTTCACAACACTGGCTTTTCGGTGAAGGAAAACATCGTGAGGCAACCTGCAAACGTCCGTAGAAGAAACTCGATGGCGTATGTGAATCCACCAACCCTCACTGGACCAGCGTGGTGGATATGGCCCAATCACCCTTCGTGGGTAGGCCTACGTCCTGCAGTGGACTATTAAAAAGGTTGGTACATTTAGTACCCAACAATATTAGTAACCCTGCATATCTATAGGAAAATACGCAATGGTATTAAACCACAAAGTAACAATAACTTTTCCTTGTTTCAGATAAAAAGTGACCACCACTGCTGAATGACTGATGTACATCTAAATAACATTTGTACAAAACTACACGTGTCACTGTTAAACAATATATAAAAGTTAAAATTATCGGGAGAAAGGGATCACCTTGATGCAGTCAGGCGAAACTTAAAGCCAAAATAATAATAGAAGACAATTACAATACAAATTACAAAATATACAGTACATTAAAGAAGTGGTGTATTGAAAGTAGCAGTATAGGTATACCTAAATAGCTGAGACTTTTACTTTTCGATTAAGATATTCGATCATATTTAAATTTGGCTTTTTGACCAGTAGGAGGCCACAGAAACTGAAGTAGTGTTGGCCTGGTAGACAGTGCACAGTAGACATTATAGAAGAATCTCCATGGTCTCTTGAATAAGCTGAGGCATTTTCAACATCGAGAATTAACGATTGTCTTCAAACAAAATGGAGCCGTTTGTGGTTGTGGCACTTGGCATGTTGTTATTAATGGGACAACTAAGGAACTACGGGATCGATGAACAAGCAATCGCAGAGAATCCACACTTGAAGGACATTAGAGTAAGACGTCATATCAATACCCAAGATTATAACATCGCAAATGAAAACAACGAAGGAGTAGAGCCTGATTTTGAACCTTATAGCTCAAAAAATAAGGAAAACGAACAATTACTGATCAAAATGGAACCCTTTGCACTTGAAGATAAGGATGCAGAAAAATCACAAGTCGATACTAAGCATAACGCTGTAGAAATAAAGGGTGATGAAAAACTAGGTCCTGAATTATTACCTTATTCTGACGAGGATAAAGATCAAATAGAACATACGCACATCACTATAAAGGGCAATAAAAAAATACAAGACATACCAGAAGAATCTCCGCTTCTGTCTACATTGAAAGGCGACAGAAAAATAAGGAAAAGAGACATTTCTCAGGATGAATTAAAGCAACTGTTTGCTCAATATGCAAATAATGATCTAAAAGATGTAACGCACAGAGCAAAAACCGCAAAAACTATTGACCAAATTACAGATTTCAAACCTGACGACCTTGACCTACATCGTGATGACATGGCAAAACAACCAAAAACCATAGCAGATAAAGATCAAAATAATTTTCTAGATACACCAGAAGAGAGATTTCCAAAGTCCAACGGACTTCTAACGGTCTTAAAAGTAAACAGATACAAAAACATTCCAAAAAGATATGTTTCTCGAGACCTATTGAAATCCGTATTCAAACAGTACACAAATAAGTACTTAATAGATAACGACAATAATATGCCAAAAAGTTTGGACGACTTTAATACAAACAGTCTGATAAACTTCCGCGAGAGACATGAAAGCGACATAATATATCCGGATGTAGCAACAGTACCATCAAAAGAAAATTATCATTATACACAAAGGAAAAAACGAAGCTACAAGCAAACTTACCAACCAAAATACCAGTCTGCTGGAAATCAAGCGAATTCAATCACAGATTCGTATGCCACTAAATACAACCCTTATGATAGAAGTAATAATGGTTTTAATTCTGATACGACTAAATACAGCAGCGTCAACACAGCAACCCAAGCGTATAATGGTCAAAATCAAGGACATAATGGTTATAATGTTAATAACAATAATAACGGATATAATGATAATAATAACGGATATAACAGTAATAATAATGGACATAATAACGGTTATAGCAGTGGATATAATTTTAATAACGGCAATAATAACGGATATAGCACTTACGGATTTAACCAAAATTCTGCAAATTTAAACAACAACTATACCGCTTATAATAATAACGATTATTCTTCGGTTAATTATGGACAATACCCACCTAATACTAACGGATATAACGCATATAATAATGGAACAAATGGATTTAACTCAAATTATAACGGGTATAATTCGAATACCGGCAGAAATAGATACAATGCAAATTATAACATGAATGGTACAAATTATAATGGGAACGGTCCATATTACAATGGAACCGGCCCATATTTTAACGGAAATGGGTCATATTACAACGGAAACAGTCCATATTATAACGGAACCGGACCATATTATAACGGAAATGGGTCATATTACAACGGCAACAGTCCATATTATAACGGAAATGGGTCATATTACAACGGCAACAGTCCATATTATAACGGGACCGGACCATATTACAACGGGAACGGTCAAAACTACAGCCCGTACGGATTTAATGGAACTAACTGGCCTAACAATGGCCCAACGTTAACCACTACTATGCCCACTACCACGATACGGATAAATGGAGCCCAAGTTATGGGAAACGTTCCATGCCCGGCATTTTTGAAAAATATATCATTTTTGGGTAAAAAGTTTTGCGTTGCAAAAGATGCCATAGTGAACGGAAACAGCGAAGATTATATAGATTAAGTATATAGCTTAGATATTATAAATAAGACAATGCTTCTAAAACTCATATAATTCTTTTTATCATACTTTTCTTATATTTTTTAAGATAAGATTAGACAGTAAAACAAATGCGTAAACTATTTTGTTTTTATTTTACAGGTTAAGTAACATTACCTACTCGTATTTCACAATTTTTGCGTGGCAATCCGAACAAATAAAAATGCTACAACGTCTAACAATCTTTAGTAAACTATCAGCGATACTTTTTAAACTTCTGTATACTACATAGGGCCAATGTTCCTTAGCATGAACGAATTAGTTTTTAGGGTTCCGTAACCAAAGGGTAAAAACGGCACGCTATTACTAAGACTCTGCTGTCCGTCCGTCTGTCTGTCACCAGGCTGTATCTCATGAACGGTGATAGCTAGAACGTTGAAATTTTCACAGTTGACGTATTTCTGTTGCCGCTATAATAACAAATACTAAAAACAGAAAAAAAATAAGTATTTAAGGGAGGCTCCCATACAACAAACCTGAATTTTTGGCTGTTTATCGCTCGATATTAATAACGGTGACAGGTAGATGCTTCAAATATTCACAGAATATTTAATTAAATATTCACTTCAAAAATAAATAGTTAAAATAAAATAAATATTTAAGAGGCCTTCCATATTGTACGGAAACCTACGTGCGCGAGCCCGACTCGCACTTGGCCGAATATATATATTTCAATACTAGATTATTAATTTATATCACTCAAAATCATCCCTAACACTATCTGAGATTTGAACCTAGGTATCACGCTTCACGCATTCTAAACTTATACATTCCTCCCACTGCGCCACCGAGACCTCTGATCCGAGCTCCGAAATTTCCAATCACGTTTGCGACGTTTGACTCTACCTATAATTCCCAAAGGAGATGTCCACAAAATGTATGGAGGCTGGTATAATAATAATCGAAAAATCGAACCACAGCACTCGCTATATCTCGAGAAAGTACGTATTATTTTGAGTCTATAACATTGGTTAAAAACGAAAACCAGACCTCCATTTTTTTTAAATAAATTTTGAATTTCATAAAAAAACAGTAAATAAACTCGCCACACTGCATTTTTTTGCTCAGGTAATTCTTACTTAATCACCACCATGGATGTATTACTAATCGCTTCCATTTATTGCACAGACTGCTTGCAAGCAAACAAACAGGGATGCCGATTTGTAGGGAATTCCCTATTTATGGGGAATTCTACTCGTTGAGGATTGGTGTGCAGATTTATATTTATAGAAATGAAGGGAAAATTCGAGGAATACGTAAAAAAAAACAAGAAATCTACTGAAAAAACTTAAATCATATGAAAAAATAAACAAGCCCCTAGACAAACCCCCAAATGTTTGGGGAATTTGATTGTGGTTCTTGGGTAATTAGGTACATGAGCATTGGCAACGCTGTAAGCACAAAACAAAATGTCAGACGACTTTTCGACTCCGTACGTAATTTCGTTGTGTTTTGCTTTTGCTACGCCTTCATTGTGATTGTTTTTCCACCGACGACCCTTACTTTCGCCCCCTGGACCTTCGATTTTATCCTGACCCGAACTGAAAATTGCTACCAAACACTTTCCTTGCTTACGCCCCCTGGACCTCAAACCTGTAGCATCGTCGTCTTTTGCAAATAAGGTAAGTACGTAAATAACGTTATTATTCTTCGTAAATAATGTAATCCAAAGGGCTTGTGAAAGATTATGATGATCGCCGAATCTATCTATCTACATCTAGGTACGATCCTCACACTTGCACAATGATCTGGAATTCTACTCACAAAATATTTATCTAAGTGCAATATTTGTAGCTTATATCTTATCTTTGTAGAATAGCAGCGAACACAACACATACGATTTCAATAACAATCCCTAAAATTCAGATATAAAGGTCACTTCATGATGATATAGAATTGATATTGATGCCTATGCCTTTATCATGAGAGCTTTAATTAATTAACCACTCATATGTTTTTGTTCGTTTTCTTTTCAGACACCATGGCTGTTTGTATTAATTGCCATATTCTGATACGACATCAGCACTACGAATACCTTGCCGTCAACTTGAATGGTGATTTGGTTTCAATATTAGAAGAATGGTGTGGTCGTGAGGTATAGTTTTCGTTTGTATTACTTTGTACTTGAACATATGAAATGATGTTACTATGTCTAAGTCATAAGAAGCCATTGATATAATTTTTACCATTAATTACCATTGCAGATTACTGACACTGATCAGTTATGTCAGGAGTGTGCACACCTAGTTGTTCAAGAAGCCAACAATCGTAGTGATGATGCCAACTACATGTCCAATAGACAATTAGGCCATACCAGTGTGTGTATAGCTTGTGGCACCTCACTATCCACACGAACAGGACGCCGTCGTCGCAGTCTTCCAGAGATGTCTATAGAGAGAATATACTTGGAAAATCAAATATTTCCCCGTCAGGTAATATGCTGATGATATTATTTCATATGTGATGCATGCAGCTCTATCACCTGCTTTTCTTGTACCTAAATGAGTTTTATGTCAAATGTAGTTTATAAAAATATAATGTTA
The DNA here is from genome assembly GCA_964007245.1 of Hypomecis atomaria. Classification (NCBI taxonomy): domain Eukaryota; kingdom Metazoa; phylum Arthropoda; class Insecta; order Lepidoptera; family Geometridae; genus Hypomecis; species Hypomecis atomaria. Next base: position 10,827,573 of record OZ023310.1, read on the forward strand.
TTATTATATCTATCTTTGGAAATTGAAAAGTTATTTTTTAGGGTTCCGTACCCAAAGGGTAAAAATGGGACCCTATTACTAAGACTCTGCTGTCCGCCTGTCTGTCTCCAAGCTGTATCTCATGAACCGCTATAGCTAGAAAGCTGAAACTTTCACAGATAATGTATTTATGTTGCCGCTATAACAACAAATACTAAAAACAGAATAAAATTAATAATTAAGGGGGGCTCCCATACAACAAACCTGATTTTTAGCCATTTTCGCTCTATATTAATAATGGTAACAGGTGCTTGAAATTTTCACAGAATATTTAGTTGTATATTCACTTCAATAATAAATAATAAAATAAAATAAATATTTAAGGGGGCTCCCATACAGTACCGAACCCTCCGTGCGCGAGTCCGACTCGTACTTGGCAAATTATTATGTACATTCTAAATACCTCTAAACTTTAAAAAAAAGAGTTGTTAAAAGTCTGGTATAATGAAGAGCTTCTCAAACTAAATACATATTGACTGCCTCGGTGGCTCAGTGGTTAGTGACCCTAATTTCTGGGTCAAAGGGGCGTGGGTTCAATCCCCACCCAGGGCAAGTATTTATGTGATGAACATAGATATTTGCTCTGTGTCTGGGTGTTATTTAGTTACTATCTATATAAGTATGTATTTAAAAATATGTATAAGTAGTAAATCAGTCTCTTGTTGCAGATGATGATAAACCGAGGCTTGGGCTTGTACTGCCTGTTGGCTAAGAGCGCATAGAAATGTACTGCAGTCTGTACCAACGGAACAAGTAATTTCTGCTCAGCCTGACATAGACGAGAATATTGTTGACCACAGCATAACTCAAGAACACGCTGATCTCCCGTCAACTTCAGTGACTATGCCAAGCTCAGAAACTAATTCTTGGTCTGATCAACCCATTCATGAACAAGCAACTACTCCACGAGATGTAATTAATTTGACTAATTATTCTCGCACACCAGAGACTTCGAGTCACTGTTTTGTGCCTGAGTGTGAGAACACAGAACGCTTAAGAGTGCCACAATTTTTGAGAAGAGCCATACTCTCTCAGTATAAAATATTTGTTACGCAAGGAGCAAGAGTTTGCCGTGAGCACTCCATGCTGTATAATTGGGACTTGTTGCATGAATTTGAATTTACACCAATGTTTACAGCCAGTCAAATAGAAAGTATGCTCAATTTATTGCATACAGCACCAGCTAAATGTGTAATTAACTTTGAAACAATTCAAAATACTACAGATAATGTATGCCATTACTGGACAGGGCTAAACATTGCAAAATTTTTATTTTTATTCAATAGCACACCACAGATTGAAGGAATCTGCAAAAAAGCCAAAACTGCACTAGGCATGTATTTAGTGAAACTAAGAACTGGTGAGTCATTCGCTCGCATGGCATCCCTATTTTTGACCTCAAAATCGGTAGTTGCAAAATATGTTGCAAAGGCAAGAGATTGTTTAACCGAATTTTATGTCCCTACACATTTAGGAATTGGTCATATAACTAGAGATCAACATAGTGCTCGTAACCTTTTAATACCGCAGGGCTTATTTGGGACACAGGACAATAATCCCATAGTAATATGTGATGGTACATATATTTACCTGCAGAAATCATCTAATTATTTGTTTCAAAAAAAAAGTTACAGTTTGCACAAATATCGCAATTTGGTGAAACCTTTTTTGATGGTAGCTTGTGATGGCCATATTATTGATGCATTTGGACCTTACGCAGCTACTAAGTCAGACGCTGCCATAATGATAGATCTTTTTCAGAGCGAAAACTCACTAGTTAGGTCCTATTTTAGGCAAAATTATATTTTCATTTTAGATAGGGGTTTCCGCGATTCCATAGGGCTTTTGACTGATCTGGGTTTTCATGTCTATAAACCTGAAGGATTACAAGCAGGCGAAAAGCAATTATCTACCATAAGAGCAAATAAATCCAGATGGGTTACCTTATGTCGCTGGGTGATCGAAGTTGTGAATGGCCGTTTTAAACGGGATTTTAAATTGTTCAGAGGAGACTATTTCAACATAGCATCTAAAAATCTAATGGCTAACTTTAAAATCGCATCAGCCTTGCTAAACTGCTTTCATCCAGTGATAAACGATCATCTCGATGCCCAAGCCATTTTAAATAGAGCCCGAGAGAGGTTCGATGTACCAAACAGATTGGCAGAATATGTTACACAACATAATATAAATAGACAAAGAGCCAATTTTGTATCAATAAATTCTCAGCATCCTCAACTAGATATGTTCCCTGTAATGGAAATGCGAGATTTAGTATTATTTGCACTCGGAATCTACCAAATTAAACAAGCTCGCTCATACTATGGGGAACATATCCGGGAAAATGGTACATTTAATGTAGAAGTTGAAACGGACTTAATGAACTATAATATAAATTCAGTTTTATTAAGAGGGAGGATAAAATCCAGGTATCAGAGTAACAAAATGTACTATACTTACATATTGCTGGACCTAAATAGTGAGAGGAATGATTGGAACAAAAGAATATCCGAATACTACTGTTCCTGTATTATAGGTAGGCGGACTGTTGGATGCTGCGCGCATATTATGACAATTGTTTGGTATTTAGCATGGGCTCGGCATCAGGATGAAATACTTGCACCAGCCAGGTTTCTAGATGGTATTCTCATAAGAGACGATGTTGAAAATGAAGATGTGGAATAAATACTTTTATTTGTGAAACTGACTTTTATTTTTGTACATCATAAAGCAAACATTTTGATTGCAAAATACATATTATGCAATAAAATTAAAGAAAACTAAATGCAACAAAGAAACCTAACAATAAATGTTTACATCCATCTTCCAGTAGCTATGTTGTTAAATGAATTTCATGACTTGAAACAATAATAATTAACTTATCAGGTTTTATTGATGCATACCTATACCTCACGGGGCCTCCATACAGGAAGAGAGACGTAGAAGAATGATCATCACCAGACAAGATAAATTTTTGAAACATGTTATTTATTTATGAACATGCTTATGGTATAACTGCTCCAGTAGCTTCCAGTAGCTACGCTCCGTTATTTTAAGGAGCTGGGCTGGCTCGGGTAGACGCTGGAGGGGGAAATGCAGAAAACACCCCATGCGAGACGTCAGTGCAGGACTTATCACCCCCACTTCGAATTAGATTAGATGCTTATGGTACATAGTTTGCCTATCGAAAAGTGTTTTTATGCTAATTTTTACCTAAATTAATTTTACATTCTCTTTTTTGATAACTAGGTAAATAATATTGTTTCCATGTTTTCCTTTCCTGTTTTGAATGACTTGCAGAACCAGCTACTGTTTACCGGCTTGCAATAAAAATATTATTTAAAATTATATTCTATAACTTTGAAGCAAGCCAATAATATCTAATGAGCAGTATTTTGCAGGCAAGCCTATACAATCAATTTTGTAAATAAACTATCTCATAATACTAATCTTGACCAGTTATAACATTGGTGTAGTTACTTATATTTACTCACCTGTTCATACCGACCTGCTAAGTATCCATGAACAAAAATAAGTAGGAGAGCCTGCTATTATGACATATTCCATGTATTAAAAACTATCAGCTGGAATCAAAATTATCTAGTTGACAAAAGTTAAGGGTAAGTGCCACAAAAATATGGGTAAAATTATTTAAAAATAGCCATGAACACTTTCGATCAATTGATGAATTAATTGAATCGAATTTGTTTATTTACAGAAAATATGATAATGCAAGCAAGCTATCATAGGTGTGTAGATAAATAGATAACATTTGATAAGAAATGTGTCTCATCTGGTCAGTGATGTCAATCTTCAGTGGCTCTAATTAATTCTTTGGTCTAAACCAATGATAAAAATCAATTAATCTCAGTTCAAGTTAACTGGGCTAGTCCATTCTAGGCACAAGGAAATCGTGGCACGATTGCTCTATATACCTTAGTCATAGTTTAAGTAGGTTTTTCTGAATTATAATTCTTTGACGACTTTATCGGCAATTGCATCAACAGTAGCGAATTTATTATTATCAGCCTTTTATTCTCAGCGAGTTTTTGTTAAACGCATTTTGGTTATTTTTGCTATAAAATGCCCCTTATCTCAGTGTGCCTTTTGGCAGGTCGATCTCCACTGTGTCTCTATCTTCAGCGACTCTGGTCCAGTACAGTCCCAAGGTTAGTCTGATATTGTCGTCCCATCTTCGGATTGGACGTCCTTGTCTTCTAGTACCATCTCTTGGGTACCATAGTGTGACTAGTTTAAACCAGGCATTTATTTGCTTTGCAACGCAATATGTGTCCAGCCCCATTTCTGATGATCTATACGAGCAAGTAGGTATGTCGGCGACTTTGGTTTTTGTCCTATGGTTGTTTTGGGAATTTTATCATTTAATTTTATTCCCAGTATGCTCCTTTCCATTGCTCGTCCACACAGGGCTAGTTTTTGGCTGTGATTTTCAGTAAGAGACCAAGTTTCGCAACCGTACGTAACAGTAGCGAATTAGCGATGTTAAAACTTGAGAAACTAGCTGAAATTCATTGTAAGCGGGTCGGCAGTCGTCATTAACCCAGCTTTAAAATAAAGAACATTCTATTAGCATCTTATTTACGCAAGTAAAACAACATTTAACACGATATTTTTTTGTGAATTCACATTGAATCACAAAAATAAATAAAAATCGCATTCAATGTTTTTAATTTAAATATTGGTTGACATTGACACTGACAAAACTGACAACCAAATACAATGACAGCTTTTTGACAAATGCAAAATATTTTTTTCAAAGATGATGCGCCAAATCAGGGACATAAAATAATAGTTCAATGTAGAATATATTTTATTTAATATGCGATTTTTCTCAAACAAAACAGATATTAGAGCAATAGAAAAGCAAAACATACTAAGTTTTGCTAGGAGAGCACGTTACTCTTGCTAGAACAGAAAAAATACTTCTTTTCTGTAAAAAAGGGGGGTAAAAATTAAAACCTGATTTAAAAAAAAATGGAGGGCTCAAAAAAATTAAATTATATATTTATAAAAAGCCCATAAAATAAGCTTTCTTATGATATATATATCATCTTGGTTCGATTTTTCTATGAATAATAAACCGCTTGTGGACATCACCTTGTACAGGAATTTTCCGCTTTTTTTAATTCACTCAAATAGTGAACAATTTTTTCCTTGTTTGAGTGAATTCTATTCCGATCCCATAAATTTTGAGAAATTAACAATAAGCCCGATTACAGAGGCGCCAACGTAGTTATATTAGCTAAATAGCATAGTTCTGTTTCTTTTTCACTTTAGGCATTCGATAGAGAGAACGCTTTTTACGTTGCTATTAAATTTACGCTGGCGCCTCTGTAATCGGGCTTAATTTGTCTTTAATTAAGGTAGTTGCCTTCTTGCTTATTCGAAACGATTAAGTATGTGTATATTTTAGTATATCTATCAAAATCCCATACAAAATCACTTTCCACTATCTGAGATTCGAACCTAGGTATCACGCTTCACGCATTCTAAACTTTACATACCTTCACTGCGCCACCGAGACCTCTGACCCGAGCTCCGAAATTTCCAATCACCTTTCAAATGACCTGTACGTAATAACAACAACCAAACAATTTTGATCTCTAAACTTATAGCAATAGGACTCACTCGGCGGTCGCAGCTGCTGCGGATGTTCGACGAGGTTGGTGATGGCGTCTTCGTTCAGATTGTCGACGATATCGTCGTCGCCCGTGTTGCACGCGTCGACTCGCTGCGTGTCGGATCGTACGTCGTCGGATGTCGCACCGCCTTTGCGACGTTTGGCCTCTCGCTCGTCGGGCGTCATTAGGATCACGCTGTCCCACCTTGGAACAGCAATAAAAATTACCTGACAGCAATTAAAATCGACTATAAGCCCGATTACAGAGGAGCCAGTGTAAATTTAATAGCAACGTAAAAAGCGTTCTCTCTATCGAATGCCTATGGTGAAAAAGAAACAGAACTATGCTATTTAGGTAATATAATTACGCTGGCGCCTCTGTAATCGGGCTTAGTGTATGGGTATACACTGTCGATTTTCCTTCGATACGTACGAAGCGGTTTGACTCAACATTTCTGATTCGTACCGCCAGGGAATGGAACAGTCTTCCTGCTTCCCTGTTTCCTAAGAGATATAATCTAAAGCTTTTCAAGGTCAGAGTGAATAGGTATCTTATAAGTCTGCGTGCTTATCTTGAGTTGGTGGTCAAGCGCGGACTTATTCGCGATAAAAAAATTTGTTAAAAATTACAATATTTTTAGGTATTAACTGAGACGCTTTTGACAGTGTTTTTTTGCCATCTAATATTTTTACGACATTCCCGAGGTACCAGGAAGTCAAATGATCGTTTGTGCCCAAATTTTGTCATGTCCTTGCCTGAGGGGCTAGATAAAGTCACATTCCATTAGCGAACTGCGAATCGAATTATCGAATCGCACAAAATGTATGGAATTGGCATAAGTCACGTGGTTAAAAGCCACGTGACTTATGTCAATCCTATGTATTATACTAAGCGCCACCTCAGAATAAAGAAAAACCGTAGAAGTGTCATAAAGTAAATAATCGGCCAAGTACGAGTCGGACTCGCGCACGGAGGGTTCCGTACTGTATGGGAGCCCCCTTAAATATTTATTTTATTTTAATTTTATTATTGAAGTGAATATACCTACAACTTAATATTCTGTGAAAATGTTAAGCATCTACCTGTTACCATTATTAGTATAGAGCGATAAACGGCGAAAAAAATTAGGTTTGTTGTATGGGAGCCCCCCTTAATTAATAATTTTATTCTGTTTTTAGTATTTGTTATAATAGCGGCAACAGAAATACATCATCTGTGAATGTCATTCTAGCTATAACGGTTCATGAGATACAGCCTGGAGACGGACGGACGGACAGACAGACAGACAGACGGACAGCGGAGTCTTAGTAATAGGGTTCCATTTTTACCCTTTGGGTACGGAACCCTAAAAAGCTGTGATGCACGATTCCACAAACATGGCGTAACGTAAACTGCTATGTAATCTAGACACAAATGACACTTGAACTACTGATCAAATGTCAAATTAGATTTCACAAAGATGGGGGACAAACTTCAAACGTCTCCTAGGCAGGGCTTTTATTTTGAACTTTAACGTCATTGCAATAATGCCATGTCATTTCAAACATCGCCGCTATGAGCGCCACACAAATCGGCGGATGAGAAGTTAGCCGCAGATGACACTTCGCCGTGATTCGCTAATTATTGCGCATGTGTGCACAATGCGTAGGGAGCGCGCGGGAGGCATGAGGTTGGCGGGCGGGTGTGCCCCGGCGCGAATCTCCCTGGCTCCCACGCATACCTATATTTCGGCTTTTACGCAGCGCTCTGCGATAACTTCCCATCCGCCGATGTGTGTGGCGCTTAGTATACACATTCCGGCTTGGATAGACGCGAAGGTCGGGTCCAACCAACCAACTGTACAACGGCACATCAGTCGGAATGTGTATGATGAATTTAACAGATCAAAATAACCGTATGCCTAGTTTCAAACTCACCATTCTATATCAGGTACCGTGTGTGAGTCGGGCGCGTCTGCAGATAAAAGAGCTAGTTTCGTTGCGCTGGATATGCCTGTCTTACGCGCTATCTGGGATATCTCGTTTTGCAGCTTCTCTAGTTGTGCCTGAAATTGAAGACAATAATTATGCATAGAACAAGTTTGTATTGTTTGTTTGCATTTACGTAACGTTATTCTTATTACATTGTTGTTAGTTCTTCCTCGTTTCCGCCAGGGGCGATAGTAAAATCACACCGTGATCGAACCGGGACTATACAAAATGTAATTCCAGTGTATTTTTTTAACGGGAATTAGTCAGTACTTGACCACCAACTCGCCTGATGGTAAGCGACGTTGTGGTATAGGTCGAAATTAACTTAATGACGTCTGTGCAGTTAGCTGCGTATTTTCTTTTCATTCTTCTTCCTTCCCTTCCTTCCTTTTGTTATTTCACTTTCTTTCTTTCACACAGTTTCGTGCTTCATTCCAGACACGAACGGATCTGTGCTTGATACAGAGTAAGCAACTGTCCCGGTGTGAAATACCGCCTAACCTTGTTCAGGATACCCAGCTTCATACCAGCCAATTTGGCCCTAGATTCTAGGTACGTGCCGTAGTTCAATGAGGGAGTAGCCCCAGCAGTTCAAGGCGGTCTGACACTACTAAAAGAGCATCTCGAAATATAGGGGACAGTGCAAAGGGACACTTTTTTGCGGAGAACAGACAGGCCTGGGTTTTCGAAGCGTTGAATTTGACGAGATTTTCGTCACCCCATTTAGAAACGGCTGCGGGAGCCTGATTCATTCGCTCAACCATGTCTACTCTCAACGCTTGTGATTCTTCCTTTGTTGCTCTTGGATTGGATGTGTACTTTTGAACAACTGTGCTGTCATCTGCATACCCAAAAATACCGGGAACAAGCAGGTCATTGATGTGCAGCAAAAATAGAGTTGCGGAAAGTACACCCTTGAGGTACCCCGGCATTAATAACCAATTGATTATACTCGTAGTATTTATTACTAGCAACCTGCCCTGGCTTCGCACAGGTGTATTAAACATATAAACCTTCCTCCCGCATCAAAATCCGTCGCGTAGTTTTAAAGATATAAACATATATAGAGACAGACAACGGGAATCGACTTAGTTTTATACTATGTAATGATGATTGAATAAGGATACATTACTTGGGAAGTTCCTGTATAATGTGTGCATCCTACTAATATTATAAACGTGAAAGTTTATGAGGATGGATGGATGTTTGTTACTCTTTCACGCAAAAACTACTGAACGGATTGAGATGAAACTTTACAATTATATAGCTTATACATCAGAATAACACAAAGGCTATAAATTATAATGATATCGCGTAAATTTTCCATATTATAACAACAAGTGTTAAGTAGGAAAAAAATTGCCATCTGCGAGCTATTCTAGCGTGCGCTCCAAGAAATGACAAATCGAACAAATGTCAAATCGATTTTTTTGTTTTTAATTTTCCACCTTCTTTATTAAGGGTAGTAAGGTAGGACCTCGAAAAATCATGCGGGCGAAGCCGCGGGTAAAATCTAGTTCTCCATATAAATAGTTGCAATTATGACGATTTCAAATGCAGTATTCCTAATCATTCTGTAGTAATCAAAATTCCATACAAAACCACTTCACACTTACTAAGGATCGAATCGAGGGTCCATTGAAGTTCACACCAGCTGCGCCACCACGCGCTCTCGTCAATGGGATAACGACTTACCTTCCATCCTCCACCGTTCCGCCATCTGAGTAAACTTCCCTGGTTCGTGGAAGCGCACCGTCCCGGGCGAGTCCTGCGTAATCCGAGTGCTTCGCTCTCGCCCCCCGGGGGCGCCTGCCCCCGCTGGACAGCTAGCACGCGGTACTCATCGCGACACTTGACTTACTTATTTCCCTATTACGGCACCCTTTTTATTCTGCTAACTTTTTGATTATTTTTTCCTTTTTCTCTTATTTTTTTCGGACACTTCCTTCTTTCACATAATTTTGTGCTTTTTGACCGACGAAGCAAACCGGAGGAGGTATTCAATTCGACACGTATTTTTTTTTTAATGTATAACCACGCATAACTTTTTTCGTAGTAGTCCGATTACAATAATTCTTTTTTTATTGGAAAGAGTATACTTCGAAACATTCAAATTTTATTGAAATCGGCTATGTCATTTCTGATAAATCAACCATAATGTGAAAAATGTAACATAGATCCGTGTGAAATATTCGCGAATTCTGTACACGGGTGAAATCGGTCATGCTATTTTTTGCGAAAATTATTTAAAATGGAGAAACTTAACTTGGGGTTTCTTGTACAATGAAAGGGACAATCATTATATAGTCATAACTCCACCGATAAACAGTGGTGTTCCTAAAACTTCCTTCATTAATATTTCATACAAAACCATTTCACACTCTCCGGGGATCGATATGAGTCTCCACAGATCACAGCGCGCGCTCGCACCGCTGCGCCACCGCGGCTTGTCTCTCGCCCTCCGAATTTAAACATCACCTTCATTCTTAGCCGCTCAGCCATCTGTGTATAACCTTCCCCGGTTTGTGGAAGCGCAGCGGTCGCAGCGGCCGGCAGGCCGTGCTCGCCGGCCGCGCCGCCACGCGCGGGTCCTGCCAGGGCGCTCCGCCCTCGGCTAGAGGAGGCTCTTTTCTATTACATTACCACCATCGTACCTTTTACCAACCACTTATATTGGTACTTTTACTTTAAAATGAATGTAAATTTACTTCTAAATGCAATCTTCGCCGCCCGCCACCGCCCTTCTTTTTCGACTCTCTTATTTTGTCCTTTTTTCTTTTTTTTAACTTTTCCTCACACAATTTTACCTTCTTTCACAATATGTCTCACTAATATTTATTATTGTTGAATCAGGAAGACTTCTTTTACCTTGGGAAGTTCCTGTGTACAGAGGGGGGCTAGTAATCTTCGACGACATATCAATACTCAATACTAATAAATATTCCTAAAATGCCCAACATCAATTAAAATTCCATACAAAACCACTTCACACTCACCGAGGATCGATCCGGGGCATCACGGAATCAAAAGCGCACCTACTCCAATCTGCGCCACCACGACCTATGACATGAGCGTCGAATTGAAACCTCACCTTCATCCGCAACCGTTCCGCCATCTGCGTGAACTTCCCCGGTTCGTGGAAGCGCAGCGGACGTCGCGCGCGCCCCGCTGGCCGCGCCGCCACGCGCGGGTCCTGCCAGGGCGCTTCGCCCTCGGCCTCCGGCGGCGCCTGCCCGGACAGCTGCGCGCGGAACTCTTCGCGACGCTTCGCTCGAATATTGGCCTGGGGAGAGGTGGTACATTATGCACTCTTCGAGCAAATATCAGAGCCACAGGCCCTAAGTGCAAGTAGTAAAAAAATGTCCGAGCGTCGTCATACATACCGACTTAGATATTTACATTAAATAATTCACAATGATCCGTTTTCTCGAATCTCAACGTTATGTCACCTAATTAGTGATTGTAACCGAGCGCTTAAGCATCGCGCGGCGTTGTAGTCGGCTTGCAATCGCCTTACGACTAACTAAAAAGCCTGCCCACTTCGTAGCTTGGGCAGAGTTTTGACTCGGACAGATTTTTGGCACGATTGTGACTCTATAGGTATTTGCTCGAATTATATACACTAAGAGAATAAAGCAGTGTCCTATGCCACAAGCGGCATATTGGACGTAACTTTTTCGCTCGGGAGTTATGTAGAAGTAAACTGTTTGAAGCGAGGGGGTTCAATCCGCCCAAGATGAAGAAATGAAATGAAATGAAATTATATTTATTCGACATAACACAGATACATTAACATTATAAAACAAAATTGTAAATCAATAAAGAAATGACAAAAATGTCGAAAAGGGCTCATCTCAGCATTAATGCTGAGTGCAGGTAGTTACCTTACACTCGGCGCTGATTTTCAGATGAGCCCCTTGTCGAGGGTAGAAACAAAAAACAAATAATAATCGGAATGTAGGTATATGGACAAAAGTACGAAAATTACAGAAAAATACCATAACAAAAAATGATACAAAGCAAAAAGTTCATATTGAAACCAACAGAAATACATAATAATATACAAAATAAAATATAATATAAGGGTGATATAATATTAGTATAATATAACTTTACTTAACAAAAAACATCCGTAAAAATACATTTGAAGGTGATATAATAAATAAATACATACATAAAATTTATCCACATCATAAAATAAAAACTTTGTCAAATAACAAAAGCTGGCAAGTAAGGAACAGAAGATGGCCAGGAAGAATGAGTAAGCTTGGAGTCAAATAAAGGATTGGTCGTTCATTATCAATCCATGCTGCAGTTGTTTGGATAAAAGATAGTGTTTCAGTTTTAAACGAAAGGAGTAGAGAGTCTTGTTAGTGTAGTGGTACACAGTATAATATAATAGTACATTATGATATAAGTGCGGTAAGTTGAAAATTACAGCCGAGGCGATATTGCTAGCCCGAGCCGTAGACGAGGGCTATTAGGAAGCAGAGGCTTAATTTTTAAAGCGCACGTATGTCATACGACGTTTTATAACATGTTTGCGAGGAAATTAATAAAACTCTGACTTTGAGTGAAAGACGTGCATCAGTCGAAGCATCGTGCGTTTTACATTACATTACCGCACAAGTGCCGTAATGTCTCTCACTCTCTGGAGTGAAAGTAGGAGAAACGAGACCACAGAGTGACAGCAGTCGGTGGCGGCGTGCGTTTTACATTACAATAACGCACAAGTGCGTAATGAAACACTGTTAAGAGATGGGTTCTTGGATAATTAGTTAAAACGCCGATTGTTCACTTTGCACTTTATTGCACAAAATCACAGTACACACGACACAACTGGTTCGCACAACACTTCACACTGGCACTGATATTCACACAACTAGTCACTTCACAATCACTGGTACCGCACTTGAACACGAGATGTTTTCGCTCCGGTATAAAACGCGATAACTGCCCCCAACGAAAACCATCGCCCTATTTATATCGGAAATAAGGGTTCTCTAGAAATCTGTAGAATATTCGGTGCCATTGTGATTGACAAAGTAAACAAGTGTAAAGTTCGAGAATCCCTATTGTTACAAAGTTATCAAAACAAAGACAAAAAAATCACACAATAGGCGGACACAAAGACCGATACCGCCTGAGTCATAAAACCATAAATCTCGCGAATAGGTGTAAACAACTCGCCGCCCGTAATTACCGCGCGCGGCCTACTGCATAATAATACATTACGATATTGAAATTGGTGTAATTATAGCCACTTTACGAGCAAATATGTCATAAATGATTTACTCTCCACACTTTCAGCGAAGCTAAACGGTCTTTCAAAAGAGACTTTCGAACTTTGAGAGTTGATCACTGAAATAATTATTTTTCACCAGAAATGGCATAACCCTTTTTATACTCGTACCTTCAGTGTAGGTGCTACATGCGTCAACTGCACCCTCTTGCCCGTCGTGTCTATGGTGCGGCCCTCGCGGTCCAGAATCAGGGGCGCCGGACCCACACCCGCGCTCTGTAGGGCTCCACCTGGAAATTAAAAAAATAAATAAAACAGAAATGTAATAATTATATTTTGCAAAAAATTGCATAACCGACTTCAGCCGTGTACAGAATTCGCGAATATTTCGCACGGATGTAACATTGTTAACATTATTGTTGATTTATCGAAAATAGCTCAGCCGTTTTCGATAAAATTTAATGGGACCAATTTCGAAGTATACTCTTTCCAATAAAATAAGAATTATCGAAATCAGACTACCACGTAAAAAGTTATGCGTGGTTAACATAAAATAATCGGCCAAGCACGAGTCGGACTCGCGCACGGAGGGTTTCGTACTGTATGGGAGCCCCCCTCAAATATTTATTTTATTTTAATTTTATTATTTATTATTGAAGTGAATATAAAACTAAATATTCTGTGAAAATCTCAAGCAGATGATACCTGTTACCATTATTAATATAGAGCGAAAAACGTCTGAAAAATCAGGTTTGTAGTATGGGAGCCCCCCTAAAATATTTATTTTATTTTCTTTTTAGTATTTGTTGTTATAGCGGCAACAGAAATACATCATCTGTGAAAATTTCAGCTGCCTAGCTTTCATGGTTCATGAGATACAGCACGGTGACAGACAGACAGACGGACAGACGGACATCGATATCTTTACATCCGCCAACTTGTGTGGCGCGGCCTATATTTTGGTTCTTCTTCATCTACAATCCACAAGTTTAATTTTTTTAAGTCAGAAAGACTGTGGCTATGTATTTTTAACGATTTATTGAGTTTTACTTATAGTTTTGAGCCATTCTTTCATGCAGCAACAATTCATTTCATGGCGCCAATTCAACTTGAACTTGTAAAATTGTCACTACGACACACAACACAACCCTGACGGTATCTAATAATGTCTTGCTACCTGCACTACACTAAAAATAAAAGTACTGTACTGTACCAGCATTTTTGATAGTCCACTGCAGGACGTAGGCCTACCCACGAAGGGTGATTGGGCTATTATCCACCACGCTGGCCCAGTGCGGGTTGGTGGATTCACATACACCATCGAATTTCTTCTACGGACGTATGCAAGTTGCCTCACGATGTTTTCCTTCACCGAAAAGCCAGTGGTGTGAAATTCCGTACATAAATTCCAAGGAATTCATTGGTACGGGACCGGGATTTGAACCCACTACCTCACGATTGTAAGGCGAGTGTCATTACCACTAGACCACCACGGCTTGCATTGCAGTTCATAATTATCATGTCAGATTCCAACCTTTGAAGTATATTCATATAAAAATATTATTCATGCTGTTAGGTTTTAAGTATTTTAATGGTATTTGTTTTTTAAAAATAAGTATTTAATTTGACTCTGATATTAATCGATTATTTATTTTGATTTGGAGACTTTGATTTGACTACCTAGTCGGTTGAAGGACTACCCGACTTAAAATTGGAAGGGGAAAAGCATGGCCGTAGAGGAGCGAAAGAAAGTCGGCAGTCTGTTCGGTGAAGCGGTGCGATGTGCACCTCCAGAGTTTACACTGTTACTCTGCCCAAATTCATATAAGTTATATATAAGTGAGATATGGTTTATAAGTGACGTTTAAAGGACGTACGAAGTGAAACAATAAACCAATGATTTCAAGGATATGGAGTTTTTCTTATAATGCTAAAAATCAATTCTATCCTTTGGTCTGTTGCTGCGTGAAAGAGTAACAAATCAACAAACATACTTCCGTATTTATAGTATTGGATTTAGTTTAGCAGTAATGTACTCACCAGCTAGTTTCCTCTGTATCCTAGCTTGCAGTTCAGCTATCTTCTCTTGCTTCTCTATCTCCTCGGCCGTCATGGGGACTACCGCTGTAACAAAATAAATACTTATAAATAATCGGATACCTAAGATACCTACAATATTGTTTTTAGTTTTTTAGATTATTTTAAGTTACCTAGGTTGTTCTAATTTGTGTAAATTATTTTATGTAAGTTTAAATTGTTAAATGGGTACGTAAATTTGCACCTACCTATAATTAAAGTATGTTATCGAAAACCTTAATAAAAAAGACGATTCTAAGCGTATTTCTATATGTCCAAAGAATAAAGCAAATTTTGATTTTGATTTGATCGGCCAAATACGAGTCGGACTCGCGCACGGAGGGTTCCGTACTGTATAGGAGCCCCCCTTAAATATTTATTTTATTATAATTTTATTATAAAAAGCAAAGTTTCACCGTAAATTCAAAATATACAGTAATCCCAGAGATCTCCTTGCGTCGTCAAGGCTCCTTACATAATCAGGACATTTTGCACCGTCAAGAGCACTCGCATTAACAAGCTATAATAATTATCGATCAAGGCTTTCCTGCAATGTTCGCAGCTTCAACACAACAATCTCAGCTTCGGCACAATTGTCATAACTTTGGCATAAATTAGGCTAGATGGTTTGGTTATGGCTGATGGATGGATGGATGATGACATAAATTTCCCTACAAAAAGGGGGGAACGTTTGCAGTTGCGATTAAACAATGCGGGGCGAATGGGGGCCTTCAAAAAGAGTCATCGGCGATTCGACCGCGGGCCGAACAGCTTGCGGGGCGAAACGACGAAATACCCATCAGCCTGTTTCGATAATATTTGGCAAGATTGTTTAGTATCTAAATCCTAACAAGGTTTGCGAGTATGGACCAAATGAAAGAGCGAGTCGAGATAAAGGCTAATGATGATTCAGTTAATAAGAAGTGTCGCGAGGTCTGTTGTTCGGAGAACTACTAGTACCTAGTCAGGTCATAAGTATTGTCACACAGTAAAAACTTTTCTTTTAGAATGCTGGCCACAAAAAAGTTTATTGAATTCGAATTTCGAACTGTTCAATGAAAATAAAAATGTATACTTTTTAGAATTTTACTCATTTTTAAATATGGAGTGGACGCTTAAAGAAGACCGTGTTGCAGTTATTGGGTTGCATCGTTGCGGTTACGCGCCAACGAGGTCATTTTCCATCCTCGCTCGAGGTATGGTTGGGAGTTTCTTATTGGGGCTTAACAGAGGTACATTTTTGTGAGAAAGGTGTAAAAACGAATGCAGTTGTGTATCAAAATACAGTCCTGACGAACCTTAATATGGAACCTGTTTCTCATACCATGTTCAAAAACAGGGACTGGATATTCCAACAAGATTCGGCGCCAGTTCATAGAGCGAAGAGCACACAAGACTAGCTGGCGGCGCGTGAAATCGACTTCATCCGGCACGAACACTGGCCCTCCTCCAGTCCAGATTTGAGTCCGTTAGATTACAAGATATGGTAACACTTGGAGGAAAAGCCGTGCTCAAAGCCTCATCCCAATTTGGAGTCACTCAAGACATCCTTGATTAAACATGTGACAGAATTTATGACCTGACTGTGTATAATATCTCATCCGGTTTACGTAGCGCTAGTTTGTCTTTAAAAAAATGTACTACTAAATTGTGACTTTATTATGAACGATTTAAATGATATGACTTTTGCCTCTCAGTCGCATCTAATACAATTTTGCCTCTCAGTCGCATCTAATACATAATCTTTATCATTAGTGTAGTTCATAAACAGTCAGATTATATTGTTTTAATCGAGTTTTGTGTACTAATAACTAATACAAATTAAAAATTAAAAAAACCCCGACACATTGACAACCATTTTGGGCACATTTGTAGAATTTTGGTTCTTCCATCCCCACATCCCCACTTTAACAGTTCAGTTCAGGTTCGGGCGCTATGATGCCACAGACAGACAGACACGTCAAACTTATAACACCCCTCTTTTGCGTCGGGGGTTAAAAATAGCCATTTAAAAATAAGTTACAAAACGTTACTATTTCTATTCATACTAGCTGCCTGTCCCGGGTACAATTGGGTAAAAAGACAAAAAGTAAGTAATCCCTTTTTAGGGTTCCGTACCCAAAGGGAAAAACGGGACTCTATTACTAAGACTTCGATGTCCGTCTGTCTGTCTGTCACTGGGCTGTATCTCATGAACCGTGATAGCTAGGCAACTGAAATTTTCACAGATGATGTATTTCGGTTGCCGCTATAAAACTATACTAAAAACAAAATAAAATAAATATTTAAGGGGGTTCCCATACAACAAACCTGATTTTTTAGACGTTTTTCGCTCTATATTAATAATGTTACCAGGTAGATGCTTGAAATTTTCACAGAATGTTTAGTTTTATATTCCCTTCAGTAATAAATAATAAAATTAAAATAAATATTTAAAGGGGGCTCCCATACAGTACGGAACCCTCCGTGCGCGAGTCCGACTCGTACTTGGCCGATTATTTAAATATAATATAGCCTATGTCCATCGGGTACAGTGTGGCTGCCCAACAGTGAAAGAATTTTTCGAATCGGTTCATTAGTTCTGGAGCCTATTCAATGCAAACAAACAAACAAACAATCTTTCCTCTTTATAATATTGGTATGGATAAAAAAAAATTGTACTACGTGTTTCTGATTCACGTAAAAACCTCTCTCTCTTTTTATTTTATAAACTATCGTATACAAATTTTATTACTATTGGCATTAAATCTAAGATAAATTTTGCTTTGTTAGTTATTCCATTGTGTAACTTTATAGTTGTTTTTTTTTCTTGTCATCGGATGAGTGACCGCGGGTAGCATTTACAACTGAGCACTACCATGGCTCGGGTGACACGTTAAATTGTAAGTTCCGGCTGTTTCAACCCTTTTTTTTTATATTCTGAATAAATAAATTTATATTAGGGGACATCTTACACACGGTCTCTGACCCCAAACTATTTTATTTATTTATATTTAAAGCTTGTGATATGGCTGCCAGAGACTGATATACTACATATACATATTTTTAAATACATACTTAAATAGATAGTACCTAAATAACACCCAGACACAGAGCAAACACAAGTTCATCACATAAATGCTTGCCTTGGGTGGGGATCGAACCCACGCCTCTTTGATCCAGAAGTCAGGTTCACTAACCACTGAGCCACCGAGGCAATAGGTTTGCGTTTGACCACATACTGCCTGATGTTGAGCAGATAAGTAGTCTAGGTTAGGTGAGTAGCTTACCTAGAAGATACCTATTTACTCGGGATTTGAAGACGCCCACCATTACCATGTCAGTGGCCTTCAGTGACTTGAAAACTGACACCAGGGCTAGCCACCCGACCTGTACGAATTAACTTACCCGGTTTAGAGAATAGATGCGGTTTGATGACGCTAGGGGGCGGTATGGCGCCGCTTTGCTGTATGGCCGCCTTAAGAGGCTGCGCTGAGGCAGCCGCGCGCGCCGCGCCCGCGCCGCTCTCACCCTTAAGTGCTAGGAGGGCTCGTTTACGTTCCTCGATCTCTTTTTGAGCGTTGGCCATCATTAGCTGGAACAATAATAATACTATTAGTTATACGTCATATACTTATAACTAAAACTTAAATTTAAAATTTAAAAAACCCCCGACACAAAATTCTTCCATCCCCACTTTAACCCACCATAACTGTTAAACGGCTCAATCGATTTTTATAAAACATAGCTAAGAACACTCTCGATTAAGTCTCCTTTCATCCAAAAAAAACTAATCTGAAAACGGTTCAGTGGTTCGGGCGCTATGATGCCACAGACAGACAGACAGACAGACACACAGACAGACAAACAGACACGTCAAACTTATAACACCCCTCTTTTGCGTCGGGGGTTAAAAAAACAACGGGTTGCACTCCGGGAGTGCCGGCAGAAGTCAAAACTTGAACACATAAAGTACTATCATTTATGTGGTAAAATACAATTTCACACACGCACACTCGCGAAAGCGCCCTTTGCCGCTTAAGAGTAAACAAGTCGCTCATCACTCCATACAAACGTCGGTGGGTAATCACACCAGTGTTTGCTGTTGAATATCTAAAACTAACATTTACATCAATTTGTCTTTACAAAATGTATGCTTATTGCTAATAAAACTGTGAAAAAAAATCTACACTCAAATGATATAAGCCTTGGAACATTTGAATTTTGACTCAAATTATTAGGAAACTTTGGATGCAATAAAAACACAGAAGAACTAAACTGAGTCTTATTTTAAGAAAATAGCGGCCTAGTTTATTTATTCGTCAGTTCAAATAACTAAAATTAACTTAACAGTTTTTTTATAATTTACTACGGAGAAAACCTTATGCGCATTTATAACGCAGCTGTAATTATAGGTATTTTAAAACAAATAAAAACAAAATTATATTACAATAGGTGCACACGCACTATGTCTACTGTTTATCATCGAATCTATCTCTTCATCAGACAATACAATTGAGATATGATTTATTTAAGCTACGCCAAATCTGAGTTCGTGCCGTCAACTTGTTGCAGCTTAAATGAAACAGGCAGGAGCATGCATACATTTTCGCCGCACGGTAGAAAGAGAGGGGGATATTACTTCCTCTCCTACGCCGCGCCGGCGGTCTACTCTCGCTCCGTCCTACGATATTTCGATCAGCTTACGCGTCTGTCCTGAAGCTAGTTTAATAAAAATCCATCCAAACCCATCCCAAAAAGTGCACAACGCCGATAGAAAGCATTTCAACACAAAGAGACGTGTTTTATAAATATAAAACTAGTTTGAATATGCATCTTGGTTTTTCGGTGTATAAGCCGAATCATACAAGTTGGCGGATGTGAAGTTAGCTACAAGCTGCGCAATATCCAATCCTGACTGAAGCTCACAAAAAGCTGTGCGTTAATTGGATTTCGCGCATCTTGTAGCTTACTTAACATCTGCAGACTTGTAAAATTCGGCCTATTTATAACTTGTTTAAACTATCTTTAAACCAGTTCTAACTAGTTAATCTGTAAATGGCAAAAAACCCAAAATAATTAGCCAAGTGCGAGTTGGACTCGCGCACGAAGGGTTCCATACCGTATGGAAATACCCCTTAAATGGATTTTATTTTTCTTATTTATTTTTGAAGTGAATATTTAACTAAATATTCTGTGAATATTTCAAGTATCTACTCGTACCTGTCACTATTATTAATATTGAGTGAAATGGCTAAAAATTCAGGTTTGTGGTATGGGAGGAGCTTAAATAGGTATTATTTTCTATTTTTAGTATTTGTTGTTATAGCGGCAACAGAAATACGTCATCAGTGAAAATTTCAACATTCTAACAATTACGGTTTATGAGATACAGCCTGGCAACAGACAGACAGACGGAAGGACAGCGGAGTCTTAGTAATAGGGTCCCGTTTTTACCATTTGGGTAGGGAACCCTAAAAACTAATTTCGCGCGCTGGTCGACGATCGCGCTTTAAAAGCAAATGTTACCTTTATCCTATCAGCACTGAGCACTGCAATCTTGGATCCAATGGACTCTGGATCTGGAGGAATGAGCGGTAGTTCCATGCCGTTTGCTTTCTTAGCCTCATCCTTGTCTCGCTTGTCGTCCTTCTTCTCCTCGCGGCGGTCGTCGCGCTTGTCGTCTCTGTCTTTATCGTCATGACGAGACCTGAAATAGGCAAGATAGGTGGGTAAAAAAACCTTAATAATAATCTATCTGATGGACTAATTATATTATTTTTTTAAACACCTAGCCAATTGCATGATAGAATTATTTATTTAGTAGATTTTGCCCGCGGCTTCGCCCGCATGATATTTCGAGGCCCTACCTTACCACCCTTAATAAAGGAGGTGGAAAATAAAAAAAACAAAAAAATTCGATTTGACATTACTGATAGCGCGCGAGTTGAATGCAGAGCTTAGGAATGCGAATGTCTCCCCCCGCTATCCGCACGCCCAACCCGCCCAGGCGCGTGAGGTGGGGCGTGCGGATAGCGGGGGGAGATGCTCCCGCTCTTTACCTCAGACCCTGACTGCATTCAACTCGCGCGCTATCAGTAGTTTGATTTGACAGTTCTTTTTTGACATTTCTTGGAGTGCATGCTAGAATAGCTCGAATTTTTCCTACTTACTTAACACTTATTGTTATATAATATGGAAAATTTACAAAATATCATTATAATTTATAGCCTACATGTTATTCTGATGTATAAGCTATATAATTACAAAGTTTCATCTCAATCCGTTCAGTAGTTTTTGCGTGAAAGAGTAACAAACATCCATACATCCATCCATCCTTACAAACTTTCACGTTTATAATATTAGTAGGATTTATTTGTTTATAGGAGAGCAGTGTATACTGATGTGCCTTATCAAGCAGAAGCGAATAAAATTAGTATTCATCTGTCAAAGAAATTTTTTCCTTCTTTATCTAAAGTTCCAGTCTATTCTTAAATGTGTTTATAGTCTTTGCTGAGATTACATCCTCAGGCAACCTGTTCCAATTGTAGGCAACTCTATTGCAGAGGATGTGGTTTGCAGTGTCGGTTTGTGATGGTGTAGGCTGCAAGATAAATTTATGGAGTCTGGTATTGTGTAATATTCCTTCAAGGTGTACATGTCGTGAATATCCGGAAGATTATAGAACCCATTAAGAATCTTGAAGGTCTCAATCAGGTCTCCATGCAATCGTCGTTCTTCGAGGGTCGTGAGACGAAGAGCTTTTAACCTACCTTCATAGGTTTTGCGGTGCAGAGCATATGGAATCCTGGTGGCTTTTCTTTGTTGCGTTTTTTGACATTCATATAATAAATGACAATGATAAACGAGCCACCCAATGTCCCCAAGGAAGGCCTGCAGCTCACTGACGCCGGCGCAGGCCTCCCCCTGCGTCCTCAGTGATCAAAGGATGCTTATTAGTTTTTCCTTGATCAGCCCACTAAATGGGGTCAGCACAGCATGTTTCTGCTGCTTATTATCATGGTGCAGAATTAAGAGAGAGAGAGAAGAAGTAAGAATTAAGAGATAATATAAAGCCCAATACCGTTTAGAATCCTTGTCCTTATCCTTTTCCTTTTCTGGCTCATGTTTCCGCTTGCTGGACTTTGAGGAGGAGACCAGTTCCTGAGCGAGGGCTATGACCTTGTCGGCCAACTTGCTCGCCTTCTTAGAGTCAATGTGGGACGATATGCGGTCAATGATCTTACGGCGTTCATAGCTGAAACACACAAGAAAGCTATTACTGAAAGGCTGACTGAATAAAATGGCATTTGGCTGGTCACACCATCTGACATAGCGATGATTTTACTGCTGAGCATAAGCCTACCTTGAGCTACTATGCTGACATCAAGCTACCCTACCTAGCTAACGGATGGCATGATGCTTCTGCACTGTCATTAGCTTTGTCATCTAAATCGTTTTCATCTTGTTCACCATCTAAGCTACTGGAACAGTTATGGCAGCGGCCCAGAGCCACGCTCCATTACTTTAAGGAGCTCGGCTGGCTCGGGTAGACGCTGGAGGGGGAAATGCACAAAACACCCCATGCGAGACGTCAGTGCAGGACTTATCCCCCTACTTCAAATTAGAAGCCTACCCTGGAAGGGCAGATTGGGCTATATTCACGACGCTGGCCTGGTGTAGGTTGGTGGATTCGCATACGCCATCGAATTTCTTCTACGGATATATGCAGGTTGCCTCACAATGTTTTCCTTCAACGAAAAGCCAGCAGTATGAAATTCCATACACAAGTTTCAAAGAACTCTTTGGTACGGGACCGGGATTTGGATCCACGACATCAAGATTGTAAAGCGGATACTACAACTAGACCACCACGGGTTCTCTTTTATTACTCTAAGACTTTGAATGAAATGGCATTACGGTGGCCATACCATCTGATAAAGAGATGATTTTTGCAAGTTAGAATGGGATAGTGTTTACTTCCAACTTGTTTTACAAGAAAATGCGACTTACCCATTGGATAAACAGGAGGATACAGTGGACAGCAAAGAACTATCGGATTTCCCAATAGTTCGGTAAATGGCGCGGTCCAGCGACGAGCGAAGATCCTCCACTTCTCGCCGCGAGAGTTGCAGCGCCATAGCTTCAATCACAACAGAAATACAAGCAAAAAACTCAAAACTCCTACTCTCAAAGCGACTTTGAGGTTATGTCTATGTACCTGTAAGTTTTCACCACTACTGCACGTCCATTGATAAATCAGGTATTTATTAAGTGCATATAATTACATTAGCAACACAATTAGATGGTTTTATTACGATTTGGAGAAGAAATATCAAATATCAATTTCTAATCACACTGACGTAAACAACGAATTGACCATAGACACAAGAAGGGATGCCATTGCCAGGTTTCATTAAGTTTTCAATTTACCTACTGCCCTGGGTTCTTTTTTGGCATACAAATAACAATTCTAGAAAATGCCATAATAAACTCAATATATTCCGAGATAATTAATTACATAGATCGGTTTTATTTTTATCATACCAGGTGGGTACCTGGTAAACGTGATCTGCCGCATAATTTCAAGATTGTGCGCAAACTTAATTTACCCACAAATTACATTTTGTTGTCTCCAATGGTATCACCTCATAGTTTGTCTATGGTAATCTTTCATTGTACGCAGAAAACGATACAATAACTCAAATAATAACATAGCGAAATCCCCTATTTATAACGTCCACTATGGCGAAATCTATAGGATACACGTAAAATTATGCGTGGAATGAAACGTGGGCATTATTGTTTTGTTGTTTGTGAGGTGTAATGATGTCGTGTTCCTAATACTTCTTTGCTAATTTTATGTAGTAAAAAGCCGACAACATCATTGTTAACGTAAAATAATTGCCGGAATACATCACAACTATTCTCTCATCCATAAATTAACTGGTAAACAACAGTCAACAGAAACTTAACCTCCAAAATGTCGGACGACGACGATGTAATTCTAGTGAAAAGATCGAAGAATATCCACTATGGGTCGTTGGAAGAGCAAGAGAAAGCCAGACTGGCTGCTCTGGCTGCAGCAGCGAGGGGCGAAATCGAAGACAATGGCGGACAAGAGCTTGGAGACATTCAAGTTTCTAATGGTAAGCTTAGCACCCACAGGCTATATCATTATTATTTTATTTATTTGTTTATAGGCGATCAGCTTAAACTGATGTGCCTATATCAAGCAGAGTCGAAATAAAATTAGTATTTATCTGTCAAATTTTTTCCTTCTTTATCGAAAGATCCAGTCTACTCCTAAATGTGTTTATAGTCCTTGCTGAGATTACATACTCAGGCAACCTGTTCCAGTTGTTTTTGCAGTTACTCTAACAAATCATTTTAAATGTATCTAGTATTCTACATGTTCAAAAGGTTATTGAAAAAATATTTTTTTGATCTATTGTACACAGTCTTGTCCCACTCTGTAAGATCTTCTTTGCGCTTGACTACATACTGCCTAATGTCAAGTACATTTGCAGTCTAAGGTGTCAAAAAATATTAGGTTCACTGCCATACCTATAGTTGTATAGAAGCAAAATAAATGAATTATGAATATCTTGCAGAATACATGGAGCTGGAGGAAGAAATGTCTCGAGACAAGAAGGCTTTGCTGGAGGAGTTTGAGCGCAGACGTAAGGCTCGTCAGCTGAACGTCTCTACAGATGATGATGAGGTACTAAGGTTTATTCCAATTTTAAATAGGTAACAAGCTAGTTGTAAATACCACGGTTATCAATCTGATGACTGACCGTGCTAAATGTTGCTTAACTTCGATGATCGCTAACGAACAACTAGTCAAAGTAAACTACGAGCGCTGCCTCCAAACCATTTACATATTGAAGTGAAACTTCTTATGCAACTTCCAACAAGGTTGGGTTAAACGTTTAACGCTACCATAGAGGGGGTATGAAAGCACGGTTGCGACGAAGTTTCACTTCTTCCGCGCGGAGGGACTCCACATGCACATTTTTTTTACAAGCTTTTATTTAGTTTCACCTGTCCCGTTGTCTGTCTGTTGGTCTGTAATCAAATCTTGCAAGTTTTTGATCCACTTCTCGATTGAGTTGAATTTCTGCTTACATGTGTAAATTGCGTGACAATGCGATATTATGATGACATGGTGCTGATCTGATGATGGAACTGGAAGGTGGCCAAAGGAACTTAGCAATGAAACGACACAACCTCATTGAGTTTGTGTTCATTTGAATGATCTTGACGAGTAGTATGTCTTTCAATGGTAACCAGGGTCTGATGATGGAGCTAGAAGGTGGTCGGAGTTCTGTAATGAAACGACGCGACCCTATCGAGTTTCGGCTCGTTTGATTCGTCTTGGCGAGTACTTGTTCAGTAAAAGGTAATTTTTTTTAATTTTTTTTTTTATATTTATACAACTTGTTTATTTTACTTTAAAGGTGAGGAGAAGTTTGAGACAGTTGGGCGAGCCAGTATGCCTGTTCGGAGAGGGTCCAGCTGAAAGGAGAGTGCGACTCAGAGACCTGTTGAGCTAGTAAGCATGCTTTCATACATCTATAGTTTTTGAAACTCAGGAGTAGTGTTTGTCATCAAACTCTTCTGAAATGGCTTAACCTAATTTCTACGTATTTTTAACTGACTTCCAAATAAAACGGAGGAGATTCTATGTTTGTCTGTATGTATTTTTGAAGTGAAACTTGTAATGCGACTTCCAACAAGGTTGCGTTAAACGTTTAACGCTACCATGGAGGGGGTATGAGTATGAAAGCACTGTTGCGTCGAAGTTTTACTTCTTCCGCGCGGAGGGACTCCACTCACAATTTTTTTTTTTTTACTATGTTCAACGATATTTTCGCCAATTATGAACCGAATTTAAAAATTATTTTCTAGTTCGAAAAGGTATACTCCCGAGGTGGTCCCAATTAAATTTTATCGAAATTGGCTGAACTGTTTTTGAATAAACATAAATTAAAAATTTAAAAAACTCCCGACACATTGACAACCATTTTGGGCACATTTGTAGAATTTTGGTTCTTCCATCCCCACTTTAACCCACCATAACTCTTAAACGGCTTAATCGATTTTTATAAAACATAGCTAAGAACACTCTCGATTAAGTCTCCTATCATCCAAAAAAAAAAAAACTAAACTGAAATCGGTTCAGTGGTTCGGGCGCTATGATGCCACAGACAGACAGACAAACAGTCACGTCAAACTTATAACACCCCTCTTTTGCGTCGGGGATTAAAAATCAACAATAATGTAAAAATTGTATACATCAATTCGAGCGAACTATTCGAATTTTGTACACGATGGAAATCGGTTTTGCCAGTTTTTGCGAAAAATTATTACTCATTGGTGTATATTTGGTGATCAGATCTCAGAATTTGAGGTGGTAAGGGTGGCAATTTTTATTAAGTACTAGACGACCCGCCCCGGCTTCGCACAGGTGTATTATACATATAAACCTTCCTCTTGAATCACTCTATCCATTAAAAAAAACCGCATCAAAATCCGTTGCGTAGTTTTAAAGATTTAAGCATACAGACAAACAAACAGACAAATATAGCGACTTTGTTTTATACTATGTAAGGATAAATAATTATGACAAATCCACGTTTGCCAGGTCAGTTAGTATACTAAACAGGGTTATCCAGCCCGGCTAGTATGCGCGCCACGAATTATTTCGTTCGTAGTGTCAGAACGAGACAGCGTTATGGCAAATTATATAACTATCATTTTTTCACAAATCGAAATGAGTTCTTTTCGTGGTCGCATGCTTTATTGCCTGAACGGATGTACTCAGCCGAATGGAGGTGATTCAGACCGTCATTATGAATAACTTTTAGTATGGGAAAACCCGGAATTAGAGATAAAAAATATCTGCTGTTACTTACATTGGGTCGATTACAATATTTACAATAAACATTTTCTTATTCTTATTCGATTCCGAGTTGTAATTTTGTATCATTTCATTTTTCACGTCCACAAAAATATTTAATTTAATTTCACTTCGGAGTTCGTCGAATTATAACCTTCAAAACATAACATAAACATAAACATTTTTTATTATCCATAAACACATGAGCAGAACATTGTTACAATAATCATTTTAACAAAACAGGTAATGTTAATGTATTTCAATGTAAATTTTATGCACCCTGGATTTCGCACTAGGCTAGCCTGTGTCGCGAAATCCAGTGTCTTTCGTTTTTGTGAATTTAGGTTTGTACTTTGAATAGATGTGATTGTTACATATACAGTAGGTACACATATATAATACCTACATAGAAAACAAGGAAATTAACACCGAACAACCGGTGGCAGCTGGCATGTATAATATAGGTATGTAGTGAATGTTGTTTTGTGTGTGTGTGTGTGTCTGTGTGTGTGTGTAAGTGACGTATCTGCGTAGCGTCAGCCTCATGAGAGTTGGGCTCGCAAATACATCACCGTTAGTAGTTTGTATGGAACAGATTTTTTTTTCTCCAATTCCAAATTGGTCTTATAGTAAAAGTTGTTCATATTGATGGTCCTAATCAAATCACCCCCTTTCGGCATAGTACAGAGCAAGCAGATAACCCTGTATAAATCATAAATCCCATATACTAAGCACCACACAAGTCGGCGGATGAGAAGTTAGCTCTAGATGATACTTCGCCGTGGTTCGCTAATTATTGCGCATATGTGCACAATGCCGACGCCGCGTGGCGTAGTGGTGAGCACGGGCGCAGGGAGCGCGCGGGAGGCATGAGGTTGGCGGGCGGGTGTGCCCCGGCGCGAGTCTCTCGTCGCGGGAGCGCATACCTATATAACGGCTTTTGCGCAACGTTCTGCGCATTACTTCCCATCAACCGACTTGTGTGGCGCTTAGTATATTAATTATTATCTTTGTACAAGAAGTATTAAAATGTAATTTCAATTTGAAACATCTTCCAGTTTGGGTGAAGATGCGATAAACAAGAAGCTAGAAGAAGAAGAAGCGCGTATATCCCGCGACCGCGGCCGAGAGGGCACGTGGTACCACGAGGGGCCCCCAGAGCTGAGGCGGGCGAGGCTGTTTATAGCGCGCTACTCGCTTCCACGGGCTAAGAAACGGTGAGAAATATACTTACATTTCAGGGGCCCAATGTATGTGTCATGTGGGGCCCCCATTTGTCATGTGGGCCCCCAGAGCTACGTCGCGCAAGACTTCATAGAACGATATTCGCTGCCACGGGCTAAGAAACGGTGAGAAGTATACTTACATTTCAGGGGCCCCATGTAACATGAGGACCCCCGAGCTGAGGCGGGCGCGACTATTTATAGCGTGTTACTCGCTGCCACGGGCTAAGAAACGGTGAGAAAAATACTTACATACATGTGCCCCATGCCCCATGTGTCATGTGGGGCCCCCAAAGCTTCGTAGCGCGATATTCGCTGCCACGGGCTAAGTCAAAGTCATTTTGTAAATAAACATAGTTTACAAGTCAAAAACATAGTTTACAAGTCAAAATAGGCACAATAAAATAAATAATCACGGTGAGAATTGTAAACATCAGGGATCCTAAATCTAAGATCCTGCAAATAAATATTGGCACTACCAATTTAATTTAATTTCGCGCGACACCCCTGGTGGGGCAGATTCCACTCACTTTTTAGACCAGTGGAATCTGCCCCACCAGGGGTGTCGCTTTGGTGGGGCAAAGTGGAAGTACTCGATATTTGCAGGATCTTCTTAGCCATATTTGCTGCCATGTGCCAAGAAACGGTGAGATAATTTTGTTAAATACTGGGGGCCCCATGTATCATGAGGGGCCCCCGGATATTCGTCTCGCGAGGTTGTTCATAGGTATCACACTGGGAGAGTTTGTTATAACAGCAACAAGGTTTAACTGGTTGAATTGCGGGTCTTGCACTAGGTAAAAACCTGTGCCATGGGCTAAGAAACGCTGAGATACCTACATACATAAGAAACTTTTAGAGCTTTTGTCGTTAAATTTTATTTTTTCGCACTGCCACGCGGCAAGAAACTATGAGATATAAACATATCGGGGGACCCACGAGGGGCCCCCGGAGCTTGCTCGTGTGTTTCATTCGTTTTATTTGCGATAAAAAATGACCTATTAAAAACTTGCATGCAAGATTCCCAGATTAAAAAAGTGCAAGTGAAGTCCCTCCGCGCGGAGGTGAAACTTCGATGCAATAGTGCTTGCATGCCCCCTCCATGGTAGCGTTAAACGTTTAACGCAACCTTGTTGGAAGTCGCATTACAAGTTTCACTTCAATATACCAATCTCCCTACTAAGGCAACTTCTAAAACATTTGTTTGTTCCAGATTAACCAAAGCCCGGGAAGAGTTGAAGCTGGCGGGCAGCGTGCGAGCGGCGGCGAAACAAGAGTCGCAACGGAAAGCCTCGCATATGTCCATATACTGCAGCCAGGTCAGCATAATATTGTTATGCAGTAGGCCGCGCCGTGCGCGGTAATTACGGGCGGCGAGTTGTTTACACCTAATCGCGAAATTTATAGTTTTATGACTCAGGCGGCACCGGTCTTTGTGTGCGTTTATTGTGAGATTTGTTTTTGGTGTTTTCGTAATAATTAAGAACAATAGGGATTCTCGAACTTTACACTTGTTTACTTTGTCAGTCACAATGGCACCGAATATTCTACAGATTTCTAGAGAACCCTTATTCCGATATAAATAGGGTGATGGTTTTCGTTCGTTGCAGTTATCGCGTTTATACCGAAGCGAAAGCATCTCGTGTTCAAGTGCAGTACCAGTGATTGTAAAGCGACTAGTTGTGTGAATATCAGTGCCAGTGTGAAGTGTTGTGCAAACCAGTTGTGTCGTGTGTACTGTGATTTTGTGCAATAAAGTGCAAAGTGAACAATCGGCGTTTTAACTGATTATCCAAGAACCCATCTCGTAACATTATATTCAAAAGTCGAAGAGCCGGATATAATATATCCGGAATGGGCTCTTCGACATAACTCAGCGGATAGGTCAACTCAAATGGAATTGGACAGTGCACAATAATACAGAAGACAGAAAAGGTCGAAAAGTTTCAGAGCGGAGACCATGTATCGGCAAGCGCAGCGTAGATCGTCTACCTACAAGGCGGTATCATTATTTGATGCAAACCGTTTTTGATTTGTGATGTTATAGATTTATAGCTTTTGCCCGCGGCTTCGCCCGCGTTTCTATTATATTTTCTATTTTTATGCTATACCAAAGGAACCTTTTATTTTCCCGGGATAATAGTAGCCTATGTCACTTTCCGTCTGTCAAACTATGTCCATGCCATAAATCAATTCAATCCGTTGCTGCGTCAAAGAGGAACAAACCAATAAACTGACAAACACACTTTCGGATTTCTAATATTACATCTTCGAGCAAATATCTACAGAGCCACAGTCCCTAAGTGAAAGTATTAAAAAAACCGTTATTCATACCGACTTAGATATTTACATTAAACAATTCACAATGACCCGTTTTTTCGAATCCCGACGTTATGTCACCTAATTAGTGCTTGTAACCGAGCACTTTGACATCGCGCGGCGTTGTAGCTTGCAATCGCCTTACGACTAACTAAAAAGCCTGCCCACTGTATAGCATAGGCAGAGTTTTGCCTTGGACACTTTTTTTGCACGATTGTGATTCTATAGATATTTGCTTGAAGTATTACATGTAGTAATGATACCTGGATCCAGCAGTGGACGGTCTGTGGTTAATTGAAAGTTTTTTTAAATTTTTGATTTCATTGATTTTCTTATTTTTAACCCACGACGAAAAAGAGGGGTGTTATAAGTTTGACGTGTCTGTTTGTCTGTCTGTCTGTCTGTCTGTCTGTGGCATCATAGCGCACGAACCACTGAACCGATTTCAGTTTAGTTTTTTTTAGATGAAAGGAGACTTAATCGAGAGTGTTCTTAGCTATGTTTTATAAAAATCGATTGAGCCGTTTAAGAGTTATGGTGGGTTAAAGTGGGGATGGAAGAACCAAAATTCTACAAATGTGCCCAAAATGGTTGTCAATTGAAAGTTTGTTGTCAAATATTTTTGTGTCGGGGGTTTTTTAATTAGGTATATTATTTTCTGTATTACAGCTGAGATTACAGTAGC
Source organism: Hypomecis atomaria (assembly GCA_964007245.1). NCBI lineage: Eukaryota > Metazoa > Arthropoda > Insecta > Lepidoptera > Geometridae > Hypomecis > Hypomecis atomaria. Next base: position 10,858,653 of record OZ023310.1, read on the forward strand.
ATAATTATAAATAATTTGTTTTACAGATCGGCGACACTCGACCCATCAGTTTCTGCAGATTCAGCAACGACAGCCAAATGCTCATCACTGCTAGTTGGTGAGTCTAACAATTATTTAATTAACTCACAGTTTTTTTTTATTCCGTATAGGTTTGCGTTTGACTACATACTGATGTTAAGCAGATACGCGGTCTAGTGTGTAGCACACTTGCCTAAAAGATACCTATTTACTCGGGATTTGAAGACACCCACGTTGACTGCCTCGGTGGCTCAGTGGTTAGTGACCCTGACTACTGGATCTAAGAGGCGTGGGTTCGATCCCCACCCAGGGCAAGCATTTTTGTGATGAACATAGGTGTTTGCTCTGTGTCTGGGTGTTATTTAGGTATTATCTATAAAAGTATATATTTAAAAATATGTATATGTAGTATATCAGTCCCTGGCAGCCATATCACAAGCTTTGCTTAGTTTGGGGTCAGAGAGAGATACATACTTATATAGATAGTACCTAAATAACACCCAGACACAGAGCAAACACTTATGTTTATCACATAAATACTTGCTCTGGGTGGGAATCAAACCCACGCCTCTTTGATCCAGGAGTCAGGGTCACTAACTACTGAGCCACCGAGGCAGTCAATTTTGATTTGCCCTACAACTATGGGACTTAATAATAAGCTCTACTGTACTGTACCAGCCTTTTTAGTAGCCTGCTGCAGGACGTAGGCCTACCCACGAAGGGTGATTGGGCCATATACACCACGCTGGCCCAGTGCGGGTTGGTGGATTCACATACGCCATCGAATTTCTTCTACGGACGTATGCAGGTTGCCTCACGATGTTTTCCTTCACCGAAAAGCCAGTGGTGTGAAATTCCGTACATAAGTTCCAAAGAAACTCATTGGTACGGGACCGGGATTGAACCCACGACCTCAAGAATGACAGGCCAGTTACAACCACTTAGGCCACCACGGCTTCATAAGCTATAAGTAACCTAAATGGAGTTGCATCTGGGGGTCTCTCTGCGATATCGAATCAAAAATCAGGACACACTTAGGAGGATCAAAGTTACCGACCGATGAGCTATCCACCGGATCGGCAAGTTACAATGGCATTGGGCAAGGCACATGGGTTTAAGGAGTGATGATGAGACATCGGATTATGTGCATTTGCATATGCAAAATGCGTATAATGCTACTTTATAGCGTTAATGCAAATTTTGGTACTTTTTTATTGATAGTGCCTATTTCATACGTACATTATGCGTGTTATACTAACCGCTACACAAATCGGCGGATGGGAAGTTATGCGTAGAATGCTGCGCAAAAGCCGAAATATAATGCGCGGGAACCAGAGAGACTCGCGCCGGGGCACACCCGCCCGCCAACCTCATGCCTCCCGCGCGCTCCCTACGCATTGTGCACACATGTGTAATAGTTAGCGGGAGCCAGAGAGACTCGCGCCGGGGCACACCCGCCCGCCAACCTCATGCCTCCCGCGCGCTCCCTACGCATTGTGCACACATGTGTAATAGTTAGCGGGAGCCAGAGAGACTCGCGCCGGGGCACACCCGCCCGCCAACCTCATGCCTCCCGCGCGCTCCCTACGCATTGTGCACACATGTGTAATAGTTAGCGGGAGCCAGAGAGACTCGCGCCGGGGCACACCCGCCCGCCAACCTCATGCCTCCCGCGCGCTCCCTACGCATTGTGCACACATGTGTAATAGTTAGCGGGAGCCAGAGAGACTCGCGCCGGGGCACACCCGCCCGCCAACCTCATGCCTCCCGCGCGCTCCCTACGCATTGTGCACACATGTGTAATAGTTAGCGGGAGCCAGAGAGACTCGCGCCGGGGCACACCCGCCCGCCAACCTCATGCCTCCCGCGCGCTCCCTACGCATTGTGCACACATGTGTAATAGTTAGCGGGAGCCAGAGAGACTCGCGCCGGGGCACACCCGCCCGCCAACCTCATGCCTCCCGCGCGCTCCCTACGCATTGTGCACACATGTGTAATAGTTAGCGGGAGCCAGAGAGACTCGCGCCGGGGCACACCCGCCCGCCAACCTCATGCCTCCCGCGCGCTCCCTACGCATTGTGCACACATGTGTAATAGTTAGCGGGAGCCAGAGAGACTCGCGCCGGGGCACACCCGCCCGCCAACCTCATGCCTCCCGCGCGCTCCCTACGCATTGTGCACACATGTGTAATAGTTAGCGGGAGCCAGAGAGACTCGCGCCGGGGCACACCCGCCCGCCAACCTCATGCCTCCCGCGCGCTCCCTACGCATTGTGCACACATGTGTAATAGTTAGCGGGAGCCAGAGAGACTCGCGCCGGGGCACACCCGCCCGCCAACCTCATGCCTCCCGCGCGCTCCCTACGCATTGTGCACACATGTGTAATAGTTAGCGGGAGCCAGAGAGACTCGCGCCGGGGCACACCCGCCCGCCAACCTCATGCCTCCCGCGCGCTCCCTACGCATTGTGCACACATGTGTAATAGTTAGCGGGAGCCAGAGAGACTCGCGCCGGGGCACACCCGCCCGCCAACCTCATGCCTCCCGCGCGCTCCCTACGCATTGTGCACACATGTGTAATAGTTAGCGGGAGCCAGAGAGACTCGCGCCGGGGCACACCCGCCCGCCAACCTCATGCCTCCCGCGCGCTCCCTACGCATTGTGCACACATGTGTAATAGTTAGCGGGAGCCAGAGAGACTCGCGCCGGGGCACACCCGCCCGCCAACCTCATGCCTCCCGCGCGCTCGCTACGCATTGTGCACACATGTGTAATAGTTAGCGGGAGCCAGAGAGACTCGCGCCGGGGCACACCCGCCCGCCAACCTCATGCCTCCCGCGCGCTCCCTACGCATTGTGCACACATGTGTAATAGTTAGCGGGAGCCAGAGAGACTCGCGCCGGGGCACACCCGCCCGCCAACCTCATGCCTCCCGCGCGCTCCCTACGCATTGTGCACACATGTGTAATAGTTAGCGGGAGCCAGAGAGACTCGCGCCGGGGCACACCCGCCCGCCAACCTCATGCCTCCCGCGCGCTCCCTACGCATTGTGCACACATGTGTAATAGTTAGCGGGAGCCAGAGAGACTCGCGCCGGGGCACACCCGCCCGCCAACCTCATGCCTCCCGCGCGCTCCCTACGCATTGTGCACACATGTGTAATAGTTAGCGGGAGCCAGAGAGACTCGCGCCGGGGCACACCCGCCCGCCAACCTCATGCCTCCCGCGCGCTCCCTACGCATTGTGCACACATGTGTAATAGTTAGCGGGAGCCAGAGAGACTCGCGCCGGGGCACACCCGCCCGCCAACCTCATGCCTCCCGCGCGCTCCCTACGCATTGTGCACACATGTGTAATAGTTAGCGGGAGCCAGAGAGACTCGCGCCGGGGCACACCCGCCCGCCAACCTCATGCCTCCCGCGCGCTCCCTACGCATTGTGCACACATGTGTAATAGTTAGCGGGAGCCAGAGAGACTCGCGCCGGGGCACACCCGCCCGCCAACCTCATGCCTCCCGCGCGCTCCCTACGCATTGTGCACACATGCGCAATAATTAGCGAATCACGGCGAAGTGACATCTGCGGCGTGCGGCTAACTTCTCATCCGCCGATTTGTGTGGCGCTCAGTATAAGCATGTTGAATTTCGCCGTCGACACGTCCGCCTTGCACACACTTCTGGACGAGCAACCCATTTCAGCAATATGCCACATGCAATTGAGTAACGAGAAAATAAAAACCTTTCTCTGTGCAAGTCCTTGGAAATATCAGAAAAAATGATTGAAAAGAGTAATGCCCTTCCTAGCTCACTATCGTAAAATGTTTGTGGGAAATGAAATGCAATCTATCTATCTTCTATATATATAAAAATGAATTGCTGTTCGTTAGTCTCGCTAAAACTCGAGAACGGCTGGACCGATTGGGCTAATTTTGGTCTTGAAATATCCGTGGAAGCTAAGGGAAGGTTTAAACGGTGAGAAAATATAAAAATATAGTGAGTAAAACAATAAAGACATTCATTGAATTTTCCCATACGAAATGTTCCTGCATGTAAAAGTTGTCATTGACAGCTGACAGATGGTGAGATGAAGTTCACCGGGGCAGCTAGTCTATACATATAAAAATGAATCGTGGTTGTTAGTCTCGCTATAACTCGAGAACGGCTGAACCGATTTGGCAAATTTTGGTCTTGAAATATTTGTGGAAGTTAAGGGAAGGTTTAAACGGTGAGAAATTTTATAACAGTTGCGAGAAAAATAACAACAACATGGATTTCATTTTCCCATACAAAATTTTCCGGCATGTACAAAATGTCATTGACATTTGACAGGTGGTGAGATGAAGTTCACCGGGACGGCTAGTTTTATTTATAAAGAAACCTCGGTGTTGAAGGAATAAAGAAAATTGACGTATTTATCCATAATACCGAACAAACTCTGCCTGAAGAGGTGTCTAAATAAATGGTACAAAATTTCAAATTGTGTCCGGTTAAGTCAGTTGACGATAAAAGGTCGTTTTTAACCTACAAATTAATTATTAACCCCCGACGAAAAAGAGGGGTGTTATAAGTTTGACGTGTCTGTTTGTCTGTGTGTCTGTCTGTATGTCTGTCTGTGGCATCATAGCGCACGAACCACTGAACCGATTTCAGTTTAGTTTTTTTTGGATGAAAGGAGACTTAATCGAGAGTGTTCTTAGCTATGTTTTATAAAAATCGATTGAGCCGTTTAAGAGTTATGGTGGGTTAAAGTGGGGATGGAAGAACCAAAATTCTATAAATGTGCCCAAAATGGTTATCAATTGAAAGTTTGTTGTCAAATATTTTTGTGTCGGGGGTTTTTTAATTAGGTATATTATATTAAGTAACTTACAAACGTCACAATTTTGAATATATTGTTAAAATAAACTTGAATTCTAATAATACCTCACGGTGGACCTCCTGGAGGAGAAACTGAACACCACCACCTCTCAGCTCGCAGACTGGTTTGAGGCGAACGGCCTGGCACTAAACCTCTCCAAGACGCATTTTATGCATTTTTACTTGACAGGCCGATCACCTAGGCCCTTAACAGTATTTATTAAGGGAATTAAAATAACTCAAGTATCGACTACGACATTCCTTGGGTTCGAACTGGATAGAGGACTACAGTGGGAAGCCCAAATAAATAAAGTTTGTAGTAAATTGGGTAGTGCATGTTTCGCGCTTAAGAGACTTGGTAGGGTCGTGCCGACGGAAGTGGTTCGATGCTGCTATTTCGCGACCGTGCAGTCAGTGCTGCAGTACGGAACGGAGATCTGGGGCCGCGCCGCGGACTGGTTGCGAGCATTTAGAATGCAGAAACGCGCCGTCCGAATGATTGCTAGGATCCCCCAGGATGAATCTGCCCGTCCACACTTTAGAAGGTTGGGTATCCTTACGTTGCCGTCGCTTGTAATATTTCAGGTGGCGGTATATGTGAGGATGAATCTGGCCTTGTACTCTATGCGGGATCGTAAACGGACCAACAAGAGGTATCTTGAAACCGTACCTCACACACTGGAAAAGTCCACAAGGGTTACACATGTTATGGGACCAAAGGTCTATAATTTGTTGCCTGATAGTGTTACTGACGCACCGAGCTTAATTTCTTTCAAAGCCCGCCTAAAATGCTGGCTTATCGAGGAGACATTTTATGATTTTGACATGCTTAAATGTATACAATAAACGATAGGTTTATTGTTTATATATTGTTTTTATCAATTGTTTATTATTTTTACAATGATGTAATTTCAGTTGTATTTTATTTTTAAAGACTTGTTTTAGTTTTAGTTTATTGCCGTGACATAATTAATTAATTTATTATAATTTGAATGTTGACATTTTTAATTTAAATTATTTATCAATGTGTATGTAATTCTATAATCTTGAATGTAATTGTTTTTGTGTTAAAACAAACATTATTTGACGTGTAATATGTTTTATGAATAAAATGAATATGAATATAGTTTTCTATAATGCTGCATATTTTACCCGTTTTTAAAGCTTTTTTTTACTTACTCGTACATACATATTTTAGCATATAATGATCGTAAAGTCGTAAGTTCTCGAGCGGAGTCCACGTATCAGAAAGCTCAGCGTAGGATATCCACCCTCGTGGATAGGACAGATGAAGTTTCATCAAGACCAATCCATCCATCAGCCATAAGAAGTCCACTGCTGGACATAGGCCTCCCCTATGGATCTCCAATAAGACCGGTTGGAAGCGGCTTGCATCCAGCGCGATCCTGCGGTCTTAATGAGGTCATCCGTCCACCTTGTGGGTGGACGTCCTACGCTGCGCTTGCCGGTACGTGGTCTCCACTCGAGAACTTTCCGACCCCATCGGTCATCAGTCCTCCGCGCTATGTGCCCTGCCCATTGCCATTTCAACTTGCCAATCCGTTGGGCTATGTCGGTAACTTTGGTTCTTCTACGGATCTCCTCATTTCTGATTCGATCTCGCAGAGAGACTCCGAGCATAGCCCTCTCCATAGCTCGTTGGGCTACTTGGAGCTTACCAATAAGGCCCATAGTGAGAGACCACGTTTCTGTGCCATAAGTCATCACTGGCAACACACACTGGTCGAAAACTTTCGACTTGAGGCACTGAGGTATGTCGGACGAGAAGACGCTACGCAATTTTCCGAACGCTGCCCAGCCGAGTTGGATTCGGCGATTGACCTCTTTCTTGAAGTCGGACCTACCTAACTGGACTACTTGTCCTAGGTAGACGTACGAGTCAACGACTTCAAGAACCGAGTTCCCAACAGAGATCGGGGTGGGTACAACATGGGAATTACACATAACTTTCGTCTTGTCCATGTTCATCTTAAGACCCACCTGTTGAGAAACCCGATTGAGGCCTTCGAGCATCGTGCTGAGCTCTTCCATCGATTTTGCCATGACTACTATATCGTCGGCAAACCGAAGGTGAGTGAGGTATTCGCCATTGACATTGATGCCGAATCCTTTCCATTCCAGGAGCTTGAAGGCGTTCTCCAAAGTAGCCGTAAACAGTTTCGGAGAAATTACGTCTCCCTGTCTTACGCCTCTTTTTAAAGGGATCGCCTTGGAGCTCTCTTCCTGTACTCGGACCGACATAGTGGCGTTATTATACAAGCACTTCAACACTTCGATGTACCGATAGTCAATACGGCATCGTTGGAGAGACTCGAGCACAGCCCAAGTCTCGACCGAATCAAAGGCTTTCTCATAGTCCACAAACGCTAAGCAAAGAGGCAAGTTATACTCTTCGGTCTTCTGTATAACCTGCCGCAGCGTATGAATGTGGTCCATGGTGCTAAAGCCCTTTCGGAAACCGGCTTGTTCGGAAGGCTGGAAGTCATCAAGCCTGCGCTCGAGACGGTTCGTAATGACCCTTGAAAACAGCTTATAAACATGGCTCAGAAGCGAGATGGGTCTGTAGTTCTTCAATAAGGTGTTGTCACCTTTCTTGAAAAACAACACCACCACGCTTCTGTTCCATGCTTCTGGCGTGATGCCCTCGAGGACGACGGTGTTAAAAAGCTTCTGGAGGACTTTTAGTACCGGTGTTCCACCCGCTCTCAGGAGCTCTAATGTGATACCGTCATCACCCGGCGCCTTGTTGTTCTTAAGCTGATTTAGGGCCATTCTAATTTCGTACAGGCTGATGTCTGGGATGTCTTCGGTGAAGTGTCGGGTCAGCTTGGCTCTTGGATCTTTGGCCGCGCTGCTAACAGGCTTAGCGACCGAAGCGTATAGCTGTCCATAGAACCTTTCGATCTCCTCTAATACCTCTGCCTTGGTCGACGCTAAACTTCCATCTTCTCTCTTCAGCTTTGTCAATTGGCTTTGTCCAATAGACAAATCTCTTGCGAACACTTTGGAGCCCTTGTTCCGCTCTATTGTCTTTTTAATATGTTTAGTATTAAAAAGACGGATGTCGTGCCGCAAGGATTTCGAAATTTGTCTATTGAGACGCATATATGACTTTGCATCATCGGAAGACTGCAATCTTAGCGAGCGTCGTTCGGCCATGAGATTTACAGTGTGATCGGAGAATTTCTGCGGTTTATTTGAACGGCGGGGTCTAAAGAACTTAGCACCCACCGTTTGGACAGTTTCTACGAGCCCGTTATTTATCTCGTCCACCGACGCAAGGTTCTCTAGGCAAGCAAAACGATTCGAGAGCTCGAGCTGAAAGTCCTCGGGGTTTTGGATATGTTCACGAGTAGGTCGGAGTGTGGACTTCATCAGGCGGGACCTTTCGAGCTTAACATTAATATCTAATGTGCCTCGTACAATTCTGTGATCGCTGCCGGTTTTCACCCTGTGGATCACGGAGACATCATTAAATATTCGTCTCTCGTGGGGTGCCGGCAGAGTGAGCCGTGGGGTGCCGGCAGAGTAGAATAGCACCCCCCTCTAGTACCAGGTGTCGTAGGAGCCGACTAAGGTACAGCGGAACCGACTAATGGCGGTATAACCATTCAAATAAAAACGTAGCTAAAATGGCACAGGGCAGGGATGGGGAGCAGCATCCCTGTCGCGAAGCTACGTTTCTGCGATCGCCACCACGCCTGCCCAGCGCGACGATTACGGGCAAATACCCAATATGGAACGATCAAAAAGACCAGCCCCCCGACCGCCTAAGCAATAGCAATCGTAATAGCAATCGTTTATGACTTCATTTTAGACATTTGGCACCGCCTATGTGACGTTAGCCATCAATTGCTTTGCGCGGATTGCGAAAGCAATCGTTGAATGAACAATTTTGATGGCTAACGTCACATAGGCGGTGCCAAATGTCTAAAATGAAGTCATAAACGATTGCTATTACGATTGCTATTGCTTAGGCGGTCGGGGGGCAGGCCCCCAGTCCCCAGCAGCTTCGCTAGCCCGGGGCTACGGTAGCGGCCCCGGTAACGGCGGAGAAGGGGGTGCTAAGAATCTCTGGCAGACGCCCGGCTACCACTCCCGTAAACGACGACTGGCCCTGGTAACACACAACGTGCGCACGTTAAGGACTGACGAGAAGATTGCTGAGCTGGAAGAAGAGTTGAATAGGTTGCGTTGGGATATTGTGGGGTTGTCTGAAGTCCGTAGAGAGGGGGAGGACACGATAACCTTAAAATCCGGCAACCTGTTTTACTACCGGGAAGGTGACCAACGGTCCCAAGGTGGTGTTGGCTTTCTCGTTCACAAGTCCCTCACCAACAACATTATTACCATCGAAAGTGTGTCGAGCAGGGTGGTATACCTAATACTCAGAATATCCAAGAGGTATTCGCTGAAGGTCATTCAGGTATACGCACCGACATCGTCACACCCAGATGATGAGGTGGAGACTATGTATGAGGACGTAAGTCGGGCCATTCATATGTCTAAGACCCACTTCACTGTTGTTATGGGGGACTTCAACGCAAAGTTGGGCAGAAAAAACGACGATGAGCTGAGGGTGGGGCAATTTGGATATGGGCAACGGAACCCTAGGGGCCAGAGGTTGGCTGACTTTCTGGAGAGAGAGGAACTCTTTATGATGAACTCTTTCTTCCAGAAGCCGCCTCACAGGAAATGGACCTGGATGAGCCCTGATGGTTCCACGAAAAACGAGATAGACTTCACCCATCATCATCAAGACCAATGCAACTTAACAAATACCATTAATTTTGATTTGCCCTATGAAGTAGTTTGACTAGGTGTTCGATAGCGGTCATCGAACTTAAGGTGCAACAAGTTGACGGCACGAACTCAGATTTGGCGTAGCTTAAATTATTGATATCTTAGCTGTATTGTCTGAAGAAGAGATAGATTCGATGATAAACAGTAGATATAGTGCGTGTGCACCTATTGCAATATAATTTTGTTTTTATTTGTTTTAAAATACCTATAATTACAGCTGTGCTCTAAATGCGCATAAGGTTTTCTCCGTAGTAAATTATAAAAAAAACTGTTTAGTTAATTTATTTAAATAATAGTTATTTGAACTAACGAAAACATAAACTAGGCCGCTATTTTCTTAAAAAATTACTCAGTTTAGTTCTTCTGTTTTTATTGCACCCAAAGTTTCCTAAAAATGTGAGTCAAAATTCAAATGTTCCGAGGCTTATATCATTTGAATGGAGTTTTTATTTCACAATTTTATTAGCAATAAGCATACATTTTGTAAAGACAAATTGATATAAATGTTAGTTTCAGATATTCCTTTTCGACATTTCTGTGATTTATTTATTGATTTACAATTTTGTTTTATAATGTTAATGTATCTGTGTTATGTCGAATAAATATAATTTCATTTCATTTCATGTCATATTCAACAGCAAACACTGATGTGATTAGCCACCGACGTTTGTATGGAGCGATGAGCGACTTGTTACAAAGTTCAGCGCGGTCAGTCTTCGGATGGGTGACCGCGGCTGGCATTTACAACAGCGCTACCGTGGCTTGGCTGACACTTATTCTTATTCCATTTCGATGTGGGGGCGATAAGTCCTGCACTGACGTCCCGCATGGGGTGTTCTATGCATTTCCCCCTCCAGCGTCTACCCGAGCCAGCTCAGCTCCTTAAAATAACGGAGCGTGGCTCTGGGCCGCTGGCATAACTGCTCCAGTGGCTTGGCTGACACGTTAAATTGTAGGCCCCGGTTGTTTTAACTGTTTAGCCATGTCAGAGGCCTTCAGGCGGCTTAAAAACTCTGACACCAGGGATAACCACCCGGCCTATAAGAACTTATCTTACTATAAAGAAGTGTTTTATTTTCTAGGTCCGGTCTGAGTAAAGTGTGGTCCGTCCCTGGCTGCCTGCCGCTCCAGACTTTGAAGGCGCACACGTGTAATGTGAGCTGCGCTGTCTTCCACCCAACTGCCGCGCTGCCAAGCCACTTTCAAACTAAGGTGAGTTAACTCCTGCGTATCCAAGCTTACAATCTTAACTGTAGATCTACCGTCTTAACCGTAGATCTACAGTGTTAACCGTTGATCTACAATAATCTACAGTATTAACCGTAGATCTATAGTCTTAACAGTAGATCTACAGTATTAAACGTAGATCTATAGTCATAATCGTAGATCTACAGTTTTCGCCGTAATTCTACTGTTTGTGTGTGTGAATGGTAATGAGCTATTGTCTATATTTGCTAAGAGTCCGATCTAAGTAAATTATGGTCGGTCCCTGGCTGCCTGCCGCTCCAGACTTTGAAGGCGCATACATGTAATGTGAGCTGCGCTGTCTTCCACCCAACCGCCGCGCTACCATCACATTTTCAGACTAAGGTGAGTTAACTCCAGCTTATCCAAGTTTACAATCGTAACTGTTGATCTACCTTCTTAACCGTAGATCTACCGTCTTAACCGTAGATCTACCGTCTTAACCGTAAATCTACCGTCTTAACCGTAGATCTACCGTCTTAACCGTAGATCTACCGTCTTAACCGTAGATCTACAGTGTTAACCGTAAATGTACAGTTGATATATATAAATATTAGGGGACATCTTACACACGGCCTCTGACCCCAAACTAAGCAAAGCTTGTGATATGGCTGCCAGAGACTGATATACTACATATACTTATTTTTAAATACATACTTATATAGATAGTACCTAAATAACACCCAGACACAGAGCAAACACCTACGTTCATCACATAAATATTTGCCCTGGGTGGGGATCGAACCCACGCCTTTTTGACCCAGAAGTTAGGGTCACCAACCACTGAGCCACCGAGGCTGTCAATGCTTTGACTTTGACTTTAACTCATGTCATATTAAATCATTGCATCTCTTTCTTTCTTTTCTCGATCGATCACATTATCCCTCTGGTCTGTGACTAATTCAGAGATAGCGCGGCGACACAGCGCATTGGAGTAGGTACACTCAGCACCACCACCAATAACAATTCGCGGAGAAACTTGTGACATTTCTGTCTGTGTATGGATTCTACTTGAAAAATAAATTTTGTTGACCGCGGGTAGTAGTCCGGATAACCGCGAATCCGTATAACAGAGAACCGGATAATCGACGTTCTACTGTTATTGAATTCTGTTTTTTTTTTAACGCGAATAAGTTCGCGCTTGACCACCAACTCGCCTGATGGTAAGCGACGTTGTGGTCGAAGATGAAGCTTTTAGGGTTCCGTACCCAAAGGGAAAAACAGGACCCTATTACTAAGACTTCGATGTCCGTCTGTCCGTCTGTCTGTCTGTCACCGAGCTGTATCTCATGAACCATGATAGCTAGGCAGCTAAAACTTACAAAGATGATGTATTTCTGTTGCCGCTATAACAACAAATACTAAAAACAAAATTAAATAAATATTTAAGGGGGGCTCCCATACAACAAACCGGAATTTTTAGACGTTTTTCATGGTAACAGGTAGATGCTTGAAATTTTCACAGAATATTTAGTTTTAAATATACTTCAATTATAAATAATAAAATAAATATTTAAGGAGGGCTCCCATACAGTACGGAACCCTACGTGCGCGAGTCCGACTCGTACTTGGCCGATTATTCATGATTTAATCCAGAGAAAACTCTAATGTGCATTTATTACGCGGCTCTCTTAGGTAAAAAATATAATTTGATTCAAGATACTTTATTTGTTAGAAACATGGTAGTGTAGACAACATACAAAGTCGCATACAGATTTTCGTCGTGTAGAGATCGCATGTTCTTGCCCATCGTGGCGTACAAATGTTAAAAGCATAATTACCAAAACAATACAAGCAAAATTTTAAATAATAATGTAAAAATAAAAATAAAGAATAGTACTGATTTATAAGATGTCAACATAGTCAAAATAGTTAGAATAATGTCAAGTAAAAAGTCAAATAATGTCAAATCATAAAATAATGTCAAAAATTAATTTAATAACTTTAACTAAATAAATGTCAAACAAAAATTAATCATGTCAAACATTTGTCAATTTTGTCATCCAAGAAGTCAGCAATACTATAATAACATTTGTCCATTAATAATTTTTTTAGTTCGTTTTTAAACATGCCGTCACTTAATTCCCTAATACATCTTGGTATTTTATTGTACACAATGGGTGCCATACAGAAGACACTTTTGAGCATCAACGTCGCTTTTACACATGGTATACAAAGTCTAGTATTATATCTTTTCCTACGGTCGTTCCTATCAGCCCATCGTTTAAATAAGTCCGGATTCGTTCTAACATTCACAGAATTGAATATACCTATAGATAGATAGATAGATAGATACCATTTATTTTCAGTAAGGAACATTACATTCATTAGTATACAATATAATATACTACAAGCAACGTCCAACGAATCGTCAGAAATAACAATCATTAAGTATTGACTTTCAAAATTATTAAGGACAATTTTACAATAACAGTGGGATCTCGGACTAAGCTAAAAGGAGGTGATTCAGGCCATCATTATGAACAATTTTTTCTACGGTAAATTCGAAAAAATAATAATTGGCCAAGTGCAAGTCGAGCTCGCGCACCAAGGGTCCGTACCCTACGGAAGCCTCCCTTAATATATTTTAATTATTTATTTTATTGTTGAAGAAAATATACAACTTTATATTCAGTAAACATTTTAAGAATCTTCCTGTTGCCGTTATTAATATCAAGAAAACAATCACGTTTTTTGTATGGGAGCCCCCCTTAAATCTCAATTTAATTTAATTATTTTTAAAGTTAATATTAAACTAAATATTCTGTGAATATTTGAAGCATTTACCTATCACTGTTATTAATGGCGAACGAAAAACAGCTAATAATTCAGGTTTGTTGTATGGCAGCCCCCTTAAATAGTTTTTTTTTTCTATTTGTAGTATTTGTTGTTAAAGCGGCAACAGAAATACGTCATCTGTGAAAATTTCAATGTTGTATCTATCACGGTTCATGAGATACAGCCTGGTGACTGACAGACGGTCAGACGGACGGCGGAGTCTTATTAATAGGGTCCCGTTTTTACCCTTTGGGTACGGAACCCTAAAAACAATTGTTTCATACATTTTGTCGATTCCGACTTGCAATTTTGCATGGAACAACTGTTTTTTTTCTGGAATTCTGGGTTGGCCCCATAGTGAAATTATTCCTAATGATGGACTTAACCCTTTTTAGGGTTCCGTAATCAAAGGGAAAAACGGGACCCTATTACTAAGACTTCGATGTCCGTCTGTCACCGGGCTGTATCTCATAAACCATGATAGCTAGGCAGCTGAAATTTTCACAGATGATGTATTTCGGTTGCCGCTATAACAACAAATAAAATAAATATTTAAGGGGGGCTCCCATACTACAAACCTGAATTTTTAGACGTTTTTCGCTCTATATTAATAATGGTACCAGGTAGATGCTTGAATTTTTCACAGAATGTTTAATTTTATATTCCCTTCAATAATACATATTAAAATAAAATTAAATAGATATTTAAGGGGGGCTCCCATACAGTACGGAACCCTCCGTGCGCGAGTCCGACTCGTACTTGGCCGATTATTCGGTTTAGTACAGAGCAAGCAGATAGCCCCGTATAAATGTTTGCGAAGACATTTTTTTAATTTGTCCGCGTGGCCACTAGATGGCGTTGTACCGTGTTAAAACGCGCTAACATCTCGTTCGTATCACTCGGGGGGCGCTGGCATGTCAATACTGCTCATTATCATTAGTTGATTGATTGATTGATTGGTTATTAAGTGTAACCTAATTTTGGGTTCCAGTTTTTGAATAAACTAGGAGTGGGTAATATCGCTTTTGTCACGATATCGTATCGAAACCATATATCGAAATTTGATATCGGATTTTGAAACTATATATTGCTAGAAACCATATATTATGTCAACCGAATTCAGATTTCGATTTAATGATCGATTCGATTTAAGCGTGCATCGGCTACCGCAATATAAAATATCAGGTTTAATATCTGGTTCATTTTGGGATAAAGATTAGGTTTTTTAAAATATTATTGTGATAAATTTTCCTTCTTACTTAACCAGGCTTAAGACTGGCTGCATTAATACATATTATAATGTAATATGCAGTTCCAGGAGTAAATATTTTCTTTGATGCAGTTACTTTTGATTCGTACCGGCGCCAAAATGGGGATTGGGGGGATGAGTGAGGAAGGGGAGGGTACACCCCCCTCCTGGAAAAGGGGGAGATTCGGAACGTTCCGCTTTCGAAGATATGATTTTTTTAAATTATTATTTATGGCAAAAACTTCTGTTGAAGATAAGAAAAAACATTGTACCTTCAAAAGAGGGGGAAAGGAATGTAGAAAATCTCCCACTCTTTTGGAAATTTGATCTAAAATTTCATCAATTTACCAAATGTAGCGTGTCACAATAATCCGGATACACAAAATGCCACAAGACTACATGGAGTTCGTGTGCCCCGATTCGGATTTATGACTAATTTCATTCCGGATTATGATAAAAACCGTCGAAAATACGCCGTGTAAACAAAATTCTAACCTAATAGATTAATTTCTCGAAAACTATTCGTTTTCAGAGTTCAAACCTTTGTGAAGATCGTTTTTAATAACGTATGTTGCCAGTTAAAAATCAAAACAATAACGAAAGTCACCGGTACGAATCAAAACTTAAGCCGAAACAACTACGAAATCGCGCAAAAATATCCGATCTAATAACTGTGAAGTTAGCGAAAAACTGTGAAAATCCCCACTCCTCATCGTCGCTGACGTATGAATTTGTTACTGCGCATCGACTCGCTTCGTGTTCACAAACGCCATCAAGTTTGATTCAGCCTACACCCAGATCAGTAGTAAGAAATCTATTCTTGTATTTATTTCTATTACCATAAGGTTCAAAATGTGCTTCCGCTTTCTACTCTTCTACTTGAAGGATATGGAGCGAAAATCGTATGGCTCGATATTGAACATACAACACTGAAATATCTAGTTAATCGATTCAATATCGCGATATCTCGTTCGATATTCCATTATGACGTATAACGTTACGAATCAAATCAGCGATATCAGCAATATCGTGTTTTAGAAAAATATATAGTTTCGTCGCGGGTCAATATCGGATATCCGATACGAACCTGATATATAGTTTCTGTATCCATATACGATTTGTATCACTCATCCCTAGAATAAACCATAACTGCTAATGTCAGTTGGCTATGGTTTGTATCGATTGAATTAATTGAAATATCCCTATAAAACAGCATGTCTGTTGCATGAAATTTTTAACATGAAACTGAATAGTTTATACACGTTGATTTCAATTAAACAAAATTAAAAATATTGAAAAAACCCACGAAGGTAAAAATCTCATCGAAAAAGAATAAAAGACGTAATTTTTATTATTTGGGAACATGCATTAAGCTACCACGTACACATTGCTGAAAACAGAATTGTAATCGGACATTTCGTTTTGATTTTGTTGCAACATTGTTTTGCACTAATATTGTGGCGCCCCCTAGTGAGTTACATCCATGACACCTGTCTAAGAACATGAACGCATCGAACACAAACCCGTTATTGAAAACCACATCAAAATCGGATCATTAGTTTAGAAGATAGGTGGGAGAACATTACTTTGCACAAACGCACACACAAACAAACATCTCTCTCTCTAAACGCATATACCTGCTCCGTTCCGGTAAAAATATATGCCGTTATTATGTAACAGCTCTAGTTTTGGAGTTACGAAGTGACAGGGTTTTTCATTGAAAATGCACATATTGATAGCGCGCGAGTTGAATGCAGTCGGGGTCTGAGGTAAAGAGCGGGAGCATCTCCCCCCGCTATCCGCACGCCCCACCTCACGCGCCTGGGCGGGTTGGGCGTGCGGATAGCGGGGGGAGACATTCGCATTCCTAAGCTCTGCATTCAACTCGCGCGCGTACAGTAGTTTAAGTGTAAAAAAAATATTAAATAAGTATATTTATTCTGAATAAAATTTCCTTTTTTTTATTTTATTTTCTAGAGTGAGATGTACGAGTACTATTTTGAATGCTCCGACAATAATCAGCCATCATATGTTCATTCCAGTACCCCTGATACCTCTCCTCCATAGTGCGAATATCCTGGTGAAAGCGCTCTCCTTGTTCCTTGCTTAGGTCACCGAGATTTTCAGGAAAATATTCTAGATGGCTGTGAAGGTAGTGAAGCTTAAGGTGCAACAAGTTGACGGCACGAACTCTGATTTGGCGTAGCTTAAATAAATCAATTCTCAGCTGTATTGTCTGAAGAAGAGATAGATTCGATGATAAACAGTAGATATAGTGCGTGTGCACCTATTGCAATATAATTTTATTTTTATTTGTTTTAAAATACCGATAATTACAGCTGCGTTCTAAACGCGCATAAGGTTTTCTCCGTAGTAAATTATAAAAAAACTGTTAAGTTAATTTATTTAAATAATAGTTATTTGAACTAACGAATACATAAACTAGGCCGCTATTTTCTTAAAATATGACTCAGTTTAGTTCTTCTGTGTTTTTATTGCATCCAAAGTTTCCTAAAAATATTAGTCGAAATTCAAATGTTCCAAGGCTTATATCATTTGAGTGTACATTTTTTTCACAGTTTTATTAGCAATAAGCATACATTTTGTAAAGACAAATTGATATAAATGTTAGTTTTAGATATTCAATAGCAAACACTGGGGTGATTACCCACCGACGTTTGTATGGAGTGATGAGCGACTTGTTTACTCTTAATACTCATGTTGCATCCAAGCAGCTGGAAGTGTATCAGCAACTGTTCAACGTGCTGAATGTCGTCAGACTTCCTATTGCCTAAAAAATTCCTCACTACCCAAACAAACTTCTTCCCATGCACATTTCTCGACAGCTGTCAAATAGTTGATGACATTTTTATCATCTTTGATTTCCTCACTACTCAATTTTGGAAACACTTTTACAATGTATTTGAATTCAAGACGGTACCTGCATAAGGCCGTTCAAGTATTACGTAAGCAGAATTATTACAATTATTTACCCCCCCTCCCCCCTTGTCAGCAAAAGTAAGCAAAGCTCTTACCACCCCCTCCCATGCTTACGTAACCAATTCCCCTCGTTTTCGCTCAAAAACGAGGGGAAAGAATACGTCCACAAAATGTATCGAAGCTGGTATAGTAATAATCAAAAAATCTAACCACAACATGCGTTACATCCTTCGAGCAAATATCTATAGAGTCACAATCGTACAAAAAAAGTGTCTGAGCCATAACTCTGCCCAATCTACGGAGTGGGCAGGCTTCTTAATTAGCCGTTAGGCGAATGCAAGCAGACTACAACGCCGCGCGATGCCAAAGTACTCGATTACAAGCACTAATTAGGTGATATAATGTCGAGGTACGAGAAAACGGGTCATTGTGAATTATTTAATGCAAATATCTAAGTCTGTATGAATGACGGCCCTGGGACATTTTTTTGCTACTTTCTCTTAGGGACTGTGGCTCTGTAGATGTTTTCTCGAAGGTTACATCTCGAGAAAGTATACATATATTTTTCTGAGTCTATTGCTTCAGTTAAAATCAAATTCAAAATAACTCTCCCAGTTTTCTACCGGATTTCTAGATTCCGACAAAGAAACGTTACCTATTTGGCCAAATCGGTCCCTGTATTGCTTTCGAGCTTTTTAACCCCCGACGCAAAAGAGGGGTGATATAAGTTGTGTGTCTGTCTGTCTGTCTGTCTGTGGCATCATAGCGCCCGAACCACTGAACCGATTTCAGTTTAGTTTTTTTTGGATGAAAGGAGACTTAGTCGAGAGTGTTCTTAGCTATGTTTTATAAAAATCGATTGAGCCGTTTAAGAGTTATGGTGGGTTAAATTGGGGATGGAAGAACCAAAATTCTACAAAGGTAGGTTTTTGTGTCGGGGGTTTTTTAAATTTTTAATTTATTAACAATTATTAAGTTAAATAAAGATATGTTCAAAATAAAAAGAGTTTTAATATTTTGTTCACAGATTGATGCAGCATCAGAGCCCGACAGCCAAGAGCCAATGGACACCGGCACTGAAGGTGGTTCCGAAGCTTGCGCAATGGCGTCCTGCGCTTACGACGGCACCGTGCATTTATGGAATTTCATCAGGTAATCTTACTTAGAGGGATTGCCACACTAGTCGGCGGACGAGAAGTTAGCCGCCGTGATTTGCTAATTATTGCGCATGTTTGCAAAATGCCTACACAAGTGGCGAAGTAGTGAGCACGGGCGTAGGGAGCGCACGGGAGGCATAAGGTTAACGGGCGGGTGTGCCGCGGCGTCTCGTCTCTTTGGCCCCGGGCATATTTTGCCGTTTGCGCAGCGTTCTGCGCCTAACTTCCCATCTGCCGACTTGTGTGGCGCGGATTATACCAGGCATTACAAGTAGCTTTTATTCACGGCATCGGTGTTTTTCCGGGATAACATTAGCCCTATATGGTAAGAAAGTTTGTATAGGTCGGGTGACTAGCTCGGCAAAATAGTGTCAAAATGTATAAGCCGCCTGAAGACCTCTGACATGGCTAAACAGTTTAACAACCGGGACCTACAATTTAAAGTGTTGTCTGAGCCACGGTAGCGCTTAGTTGGAAATGCCTTTCGCGGTCACCCACCCAAAGACTGATCGTGCCGAACGTTACATAACTTCCGTAATCTCTAAGAAATACTAGTTAGTAACGGTGCCCATTGGCTCTTGGCTATCTCACACTAAGATCTCTTATCACATCATGATATCCTAGTACCCCCTAGTCCTAGTCCCCTAAGTCTGCCGGGTGGCTAGTCCTGGTGTCAGAGTTTTTCGCCTATGACATGGCTAAACGGTAGCCACAATTTAACGTGTCGTTCGAGCCAGAGCGCTCAGTTGTAAATGCCACCCGCGGTCACCAATCCGAAGACTGACTGTGCCGAACGTTGCTGAACTTAACGGTAATCGAGAAGCACAAAAACCAAAATATCACCTCGTATACAGACTGAATCACACAAGTCGGCGGATACGAAGCTAGCCACAAGCTGCGCAATATCCAATCCTGACTGAATACAAAAAGCTGCTCGTTGATTGGATATTGCGCAGCTTGTAGCTAACTTCACATCCGCCGAATTGTATAATTCGGCCTATTTCCTAGTGTATGTTTTTGTTTACAGTGAGTCCCCCCTGGCGTCGCTAGAAGGGCACAGTCCGTCCCGCGTGGCACGTATAGAGTTCCACCCGTCTGGCAGATTCCTCGGCTGCACCGTTTTCGATAATTCCTGGCGCTTGTGGGACTTGGAGACCGGTAAGAGATCTCATACATTCTACTATACTTGCCGCCGTGTACTTGAAGCCGTGGTGGTCTAGTGATAATGACACCCGCCAAACAATCGTGAGGTCGTGGGTTCAAATCCTGGTGCCGTATCAATGAATTGCTTGAATTTTATGCAAGAAATTTCCCTTATGTCACTAGTTCATCCTACGCCTTCCTCTTTAATCTATATTGCCTGGAAGAGATCGCTTTAAGTGATAAGGCCGTCGTTGTTCTTGGAAGAATAAGCTACCGGAGAACCCTTTAACGTGCGTACTCTTCTGTCATGTTATAAGAGTAAATAAAATAAATAAATAAATATTACGGGACATCTTACATACAAAATCGAGTACACTTAAAAACTACTTTCGATTCAATTTTCAAGTCTGCGTATCAGAGCGCCGAGTGAGAGTTTTTAACCATGTTCGAAACCTATTCGGTCGCGTTTACGTTTGATGTGTTTTCTATGGAAATGGCACAACGCCATCTTGTGTCACATAGAGAAAACTGAATAGCCAAGTGTGAGTTTTTTTTACGATAATGTAACGAGCGCGAACACAGCGCGGTAGAGTTTGTGCAAAAAGAGAACCGTCGCGAGGTTACGGTGAACTAACAATAAGATTTTAATCAGCAGACAAGGTACCGACTACTTGGTAGACGCGAGTACTGATGAAAACCGAATTGGTGTCTACCAAGTATCAAACACTTTTTTAGTTGTACCAGAATGACAGAGCAGTGTTGTCAACGTAACAAAATTAATAAAATGGCACACGGACGACCTCACCTACGACGCTTTTTTTTTGCACAAATTCTAACATCTGTGATTGGCTAACTCAGGTATGTGCTCGAGTGTGTGCTCGACGCGTTCGGTCAACGTGACGTAAAATTAATTCGATTTGTTGCAAAACTCGCACTTGGCACGTCAAGCCTGTCTAGTACCTCAACGTTGGAATTACGGCGATAGATCCACATTTTAATCGCCTCTTGGGGCTTTATTTTTGACTTTCGAATGGCTTGGACGTATAGGGAACTTTTATGGAGACCTCTAGGACGTATAAGGAACTTTACGGATTCTGCATACAATCTGTCAAAGTTCCGTATATGTCCGAACCGTTTGAAAGTCAAAAATAATGCCCCAGTCTCTTTGTTATATTTTGTGTGAGAATAACAACGTACTATGCGTAGTCTTATACATATACCTCAGTGCCCCAAGACAAGAGTTATCGATAGTTGTGTGTTGCCAGTTGCCAGTGTTGACATATGGAACTGAAGCTTGGTCTTTTACTGTGGGCCTTATGAATAAACTCAAGGTAGCCCATAGTGCTATGGAGAGGGCTATGCACGGCGTCTCTCTGCGAGATCGAATCAGAAATGGGGAGATCCGCAGACGAACCAAAGTTTCCGACATAGCCCAGCGGATTAGCAAATTAAAGTGGCAGTGAGCAGGGCACATAGTTCGAAGAACAGATCGCCGATGGGGCAGTAAAGTTCTCGAAAGAAGACCACGGACAATCAAGCGCTTTGTAGGAAGTCCACCGACTAGGTGGACAGACGATAAAATAAAGATCGCAGGAACGCGCTGGATGCAGGCCGCTTCCAACCGGCCTTATTTGAAATCCATAGGGGGGGTCTATGTCCAGCAGTGGACGTCTGACGGCTGATGGATGGATGCGTAGTCTTAAGTCAAGGCTCAGGTCTTTATCACACAAAACTTTGTTAATTCTAAAGAAAACTGAACGAGCCATTACAATGCGGACCTTCTGAGCGTGATCACCTTCATTCAACCAACTCCCAAGATACTTAAACTACAGTCCTTACGACTATTCAATTACTTGACTCATTTCTCGTTATATAAAGTATAATAAATTATATAGCTATTATTATAAAAATATTACTTTTTCAATAAAAGCTTTTGAGATCCTGGACATCATGTAGCAGCAGAGTGCTAGCTAGGACAAGTAAAACGAGCCCAAACACGACGGGTCTATCTTGTTTAGTACAGGAGTTCCTATGGCTACCTTCAGACTTCATCATCAGATCAGCTCGATGGTACCAAGTTATTGCATTGTCACGCGATATACACATGCGTGCAAAATTTCAGCTCAATCGGAAACCGGGAAGAAACCGGGAAGTTGGTCAAATGTAACTTGCAAGATTCCACCCGAACTTACAGGTACATTCATAGCAAGTTAAATAAAACCTTGTAAAAATGAAAATCTCGTATGTCCAACGTTACAACAACCAACGCTATAAGTTTGTTAAAATGATAAACATTCACAAATTCGACGCAAAGTCAGGAGTGCGATTTAGCTCAGTTGGGAGAGCGTCGGGCTAGTGATCCGAAGACGCAGGTTCGAGTCCTGCATTCGACGAATTTTTGAAATGTTTATCACAAAAAAACTCTTTGAGATAAACTTAGTGTGGGATGCACTATACAATTTAAATCATTTCAACTCTTATGTAGTTTGTATGAACACCACAGTGCCCAAAGGTTTTATATATTTTTTTTCGATTGCAGCAAAGGAGGTACTGCATCAAGAGGGTCACGCAAAGCCAGTGTACGCGATATCTTTCCAGGGAGATGGATCTCTAGTCGTCACCGGGTGAGGATCCCTTTAAAATTGTACTAATCAATATTCTTCCAAGTCCATTTTACGGTGGCCGTATGTCTCAAACTAGCCGTATTAGGTTAGAAAAAAATAGACAAAAATATCGTAAAAAAATAATAATTTTCATAAAATATTTGTATGAAAATACGCCTTTTAAAAAGGTAGCCGTAGGCTGTAATTCGGGATCTCCTAGAAGGCCTCAAAGCCGTAGAATACGGCAAAAACCGTAACTAAACCATCACTGCTATACTTTAACCCTCCCAAATTGAATTTCTGTAGCAAAAGTGGCGATTTTTGCTTTGTCGCCAATGTGCATAGCAAAAATCGCCACTTTATGCGATGTAATTTTCTGTATTTTTCAAACCCACTGAACTAAAGTGGATATTTTGTTTGGAATCATCTCGCTAATTTTTAAAAGATTGAAAACTCTCACTCGCTCTCACTCTCACTCGCGCTGGTGCGGCTTGCAGTACAGTCGTATATTTTTTTCTCCATCTTCAATAATCAATTTTAGTATTCAAAACCACTCAAAACCGAACGAAAGTTTTACAAATAGTTTTGATAGTCAGAAATTGTTCTTTCAACAATATTTAAAGTGCTGAAAACTGTGTAATTAACGTGATAATCGAATATTTACTAGTGAGGACACTGTTTTAATAAAAGTAACTACCCTTATTTTTTGGTGCGCCTAGTGTATGTGCTTAGCAAACGCAAACGGCACATTAAAACCTCATCTGCTAATAACCTGTGGAGTGCTCAGTAAGCGTAGTAAAATTTCGTCACTGCCGATATCTGCCGAGTGGCGCAATTGGTAAGAGCCTTGGGTTCCACGAGCCGACCTGAGTTCGATTCCCGCTAACAACCCTTCTTTTTGCACCTGAAAAAATCTTTTTTGTACGATGTCGACCAAATGCAGTGGTTGCGGGAAGCCCATCCAGACTCTGGAATTTCTGGAGTGTTCAGCTTGCCAGGAAACTTACGACTTGCTGTGCCTCGCCATGGATACCGCTACTTTCAACAGTCTGAATCAGGAAAGTAAGGATTGTTGGATCTGCCCTCTGTGCACGAGCTCCAGGCCTAAAGGGGATAACACACATACGCCAATAGGAAGTCCTGCCCACTCCTTTAACTCTACATATAACACCCTAGATCGCGGTAACACTACATTGGACCGCGTCAACAACTTGCGAGGGAACCGCCGACAGGTAACAACTCCTGCGCATTCTTCTGGCTACGAATCCGAAATTTCCCAATTAATAGTGGAGATCCGACAGCTTAGAGATGAAATGCTGGACCTTAGAGAAGAAAATAAGGAAATCGCTTTGCTCAGACAGGACGTCCAATCTTTAAAAGACCAACTCTCCACCCTTCCAAAGATGACTGCATCGCAAGAAAACAAGATCGTTGCTCAGGAAGCTGAAATTGTCGAGCTGAAGGCTTCTCTAAGTAACTTGCAGTTGCTGCTAAATCTGCAGGAACAGAAGTCTTTACGCAATGAATTAGAAATAGCTGGAGTTCCAGAGGCCGACAGCGAGAACCTGCATCAAGTTGCACTGATAACAGCGACGCGTATTGGTGTCGAACTTACCGCCGAAGACATCGATGGAGTCACAAGAGTAGGACCTAAACGCCCACCTAGCTTAGGGGATAAGGAGTGGATGCCAAGACCAATCGTAGTAAAACTTTTACGGCGCTCAAAACGTGATGAAATTCTGCACGCAGCGAAAACTCGTCGTAATCTAACATCTGAGATTGTGGCCGCAGGTACAGCACGGAAATTGTATATCAATGAAAGACTTACGAAATACAACCGCACGCTGTTCAAAGAAGCGAGAACACGGGCACTACAGCATAGATTTCGTTACTGCTGGACTAAAAATGGTGCCATATACGTCCGCCAGTCGGAAAAGAAGCCTGCAATCCTTATTCAGTCTCTCTCTGACCTCGACAACCGCGTGGGACCAACTCGTGAAGCAGCCTCATAGATTTTGTCCATTTTTTGCATTTGTCCTGTTATTTTTCGCCCTTAGATACATTTCAATATCAACATGTAGCTTTGCTTGCACTATGTCTGAAAATAACTGCAGCGATCTGACCCATTACTTCAAAAACACTGACAAATATTCACACAAACACACTCACTCATGCCCGCCTCACATCTTAAAAATTTCTAGCCATAACACCATCCACCCTCACACCCCTGCACGGTATTTTTCAAGTAGACTAATACACAAAAGCTCTTCATCCTACACCAAGTTCGTACCATGCCTTAGTGCTCTAATATATCAAAAATCCTCGTTAAACGACTATCTAATCTTTAACGCCACTCGCCGGTCTGTCAATCTCCACATAATACTTACAATTATACTCAAAAAACCACAATAATGGCAAACATTGCAGCTGATACTGTCAACGACATTGATAATACGTTTGCTATTGATTGCCAGACCTGCGACATGTTGGAAAATTTCCCTGATATTCTCGATAACAAGTATAATCTCAAAATTATTGTCCTAAACATCAGGAGCATTCGTAAAAACTTCCATAATTTCCTAGTTGCATTCCAACGCCTAAGCGTAAACATAGATATCGTGATACTCACTGAATGTTGGCTTGGAAGTGACCCTATAATAGGACAAATTCCTGGTTATGATAGTTTCTTCACTAAACGCATCCTAAACAAAGCCGGAGGTGTAGTAGTTTATGTGAAATCCTGCTGGAACGCCTCAGTAAGCGAACCAGTCTTTGAAGAGTCCGAATGTCTAAAAATCGATCTTCCCAAAACTGCCACTGTATTTGCAATTTATAGATCTCCTTCGTTTAAATGCATAAAAAAGTTTTGTAATTCCCTCAGTCTCGCAATAGAACAAACTAAAAACGGGGACCCTATTATAATAGGTGGAGATGTTAACATAAATTTGCTGAACCCCATGGACAAAGCAGTTAATGAATATCTCTGTATGATGACCGAACTAAATTTAGTGCCAGCAATCACAAAAGCTACTAGAGATAATTCTTGCCTAGACCACATTTTTGTCAAGGCTAACTTAAAAAATGTTGTGGGTTTAGTAGGGAGAACCGACATAACCGACCACGCCATAGTCGCCTTAGGAGTACCCTTATCTAAACCTAATAGAGCAAGTCAGAAAAGCAGATCCTCCACAATAACGGACTACGTGGCGGTAGCTAGCGAATTACAGCAGTGCGATTGGTCCAGTGTAATTGATTGCCAAGATGTAGACGAGGCCGTCAAGATATTTAGCAAAATCATAACCACAGCCGTGAATAACAATACTTCGACAAGAAAACTAACTAGATCCCAATTTGCCTTAAAGCCTTGGATTACCCCTGGCCTTATCCGGTGCATGAAACACCGCGATAAACTACACCTAAATTTAAAACAAGATCCTGAAAATAAAACAAAGAAACTAATATATAATAGATATAGAAACTTTTTTAGAAATCTCCTACACAAGTTTAAGCGTGACTATGAAAGTAAGGAACTTGAAACCAACAAAAATGATCCTAAGGCTCTCTGGAAGTCTATTAAAAGTATCATCGACATACCTCGTAAACAATCTCCGGCCACAGAGTTGCTAAACTGTAAGTCGAGCACTGAAGAGTCAGCAAACCACTGTAACGAATACTTTGTAAACGTAGGTTCTCAACTTGCAAATCAATTGCTAAACACTCTAAACAAATCGGAAGCAGAGCTAGCAACAAATGCGAGTCTTAAAGACACTCAACTGCTGTCTCCTAATTCCTTCTTCATGCAGCCAACCGATGAGATGGAAGTCGGTGCTCTCATCGACAAACTCAAAAAAGATAGTGCACCCGGTTTAGATGGGATAAAACCCGCTCTGATCAAAGCTATAAAACCCAATATCTTATCTCCCCTAACATACATTTTCAATTTGAGTTTGTCGACTGGTGTTTTCCCCCATCAATGGAAAAGCGCCAGCGTCACTCCAGTACACAAAAGTGGTTCCAAAAATATTCCCGCTAATTACAGACCCATATCACTGCTAGCTTCGTTTTCCAAAATTTTAGAACGCATCGCAAACTCTCGCCTCGTATCGTATTTGGAGAAGAATAATCTAATTTCTAGTCAGCAATTTGGGTTCCGTAGAGGGATGTCGACTGATGATGCTGTAGAACTTCTCTCTAGGAAAGTGGCTTCCAGCCTAGATAAAAAGCAGAAATCGATAGGAGTCTTTCTTGATCTCGCTAAAGCTTTTGATACCGTCTCAGTGGCAATACTAATCAAGAAACTAAAACGAGCCGGAGTCAGGGGTTTGCCGCTGAGATGGTTCAAGAGCTATCTTGAGGATAGAAGCCAATGCACGAAAATTGGTGATACTAAAAGTTGTACCCTGCCTGTTGGGTTCGGAGTTCCCCAGGGCAGTGTACTAGGTCCAACTTTTTTCATTCTATACGTAAATGACATTCACACAGCTTGCCCTGGGAACTCCGACCTTATCTGTTACGCCGACGATACCGTGGCTTTATTCCACGGGAACACCTGGGAGTCGGCGTTTCAGAGGGCGGAGGCTGGCATGAGATCTATTAAGGATTGGCTAGATAGAAATCTTCTCACTTTAAATTTAAACAAAACTAAGTATCTATGCTTTCATAAAACCAAATCCTCTGAGCCAGATCCACAATTCTGCCTAAAAATACATTCTGCATGTAGCATGTGTCAATGTAACTGCAATTCTATCCAACGGTCTCCCACTATTACATACCTTGGAATAGTAATTGACGAACAGTTCTCCTTTAAGGCGCACATATCTAATTTGGCCAAAAAAGTACGAAAACTTACCCATGTCTTTGGAGCGTTGCGTAGTGCAGCCAATAAGAGGGTTCTGCGTTTGGTTTACACGGCTCTTTGCGAATCGGTTCTCTGTTACTGCATTACCATATGGGGTGGAGCTGGAATCTCGTCCATCATTGAACTAGAGAGAGCCCAGCGAGCAGTTCTCAAAACAATGCTCAAATTGCCCTACCGACACCCAACAATTAATCTATATGGTTTGGCAGATCTTTTAACAGTCCGCCAATTATACGTACAACGAGTAACATTAATAGCGCATAAAAAAATATCCCCGAAAGTCGTCGGCTCCCAGAAGAGGAGACCACCCCGTGAAAAAGAGCCACATACTAACACTACCTTTGCACAGCGACTTCCTGAATTCAGGTACCCTTATTTGTACAATAAGATGGACAAAAAACTAAAATTACGTAATAAAACAGCTAGGGATTGTAAAATAGCTTTGTCAAATTATCTTAGAACCCTCTCTTATGATGAAACGGAAGACTTACTTAGAATAATTAGCTAAATAGGCGTTCATGGTATCTCATCTGTCGTGCACACACACACACACCACACACACACACCACACACATACACTACACACACACACACACACACACAGTTACTTCTACTGACGCAATGAGCCGCACCATTAATACATCTATAGCAAGCACAATTGTTATTGGGCCTGCGACACAGGTTTTTACCTAGTGCAGGACCCGCAATTCAACCAGTTAAACCTTGTTGCTGTTATAACACTCTCCCAGTGTGATATAGGTACCCATCGATAACCTACCCATATCATTTATAATTTAGAATAATGAAAATACTTAACTTTTTGTGTAAATAACTTAATTAAATTCTTGTTTATTTTGTATGTTTTATGTTTAGCAGTAAGGTTAAATGTAATGATTAATGAAATAAATTATTATTATTATTATTATTAATAAACTTAAAAATCGGCCTACAAATTACGGAGAAATCAGGAATAAAAAAACAGACTATCAGAATACCGTGGAATAAAATGTTTTTTTTTTCAACTTCCAAAAAGGAGGAGGTACTATGTTCGTCTGTACGTGTTTTTTGGCTTGTGTATGTTCATCGATATTTCGCCAATTGTAAATTAGTTTTTAATTAAAAATATATTTTTTAACCAAAGGTGATTATTTATACTCCCGAGGTGGTCTTATTAAAATTGTATCGAATTGAGCTGTTTTTGATAAATCAACAGTACGATTAAAGTTGGTAGCGCAATTTTTTGCGAAAATAAATTATAAATTTTTATAACATATTTGCTCGTAAAGTGGTTGTAATTACACCAATTTCAATATCGTAATGTATTTCATTACGCACGTGTGCTTTATTGTAATGTAAAACGCACGCCGCCACCGACTGCAGAACTCTGTGGTCTCGTTTCTCCTACTTTCACTCAAGAGACATGGCACTTGTACGGTAATGTAATGTAAAACGCACGATGCTTCGACTGATGCACGACTTTCACTCAAAGTCAGAGTTTTATTAATTTCCTCGCAAATATGTTATAAAACGTCGTATGACATACGTGCGCTTTGAAAATTACAGCCTCTGCTTCCTTATAGC
This sequence comes from Hypomecis atomaria, assembly GCA_964007245.1. NCBI lineage: Eukaryota > Metazoa > Arthropoda > Insecta > Lepidoptera > Geometridae > Hypomecis > Hypomecis atomaria. The sequence goes on from OZ023310.1 coordinate 10,887,903, forward strand.
CCTCTAGGTCTAGCAATATCGCTTCGGCTGTAATTTTCAACTTACCGCACTTATATCATAATGTACTATTGTTGTATTCATTGCAGGGGTATGGACGCGTTTGGTCGTGTATGGGACCTGCGAACGGGTCGCTGTGTGATGTTCCTCGAGGGTCATCTAGGACCCCTGCTCGGGGCTGACTGGGACCCTGCGCAGTGCCGCCTCGCCACCGCCGCTGCTGACCACCAGGTAAGATGCCTTGTGACCCTTGTGACTATTGGGGCCCTTGTGACCCCTGAGGCTCCAGTAAATTGGGGGCCCTTGTGACCCCTGGGGCTCCAGAAAATTGGGGCCCTTGTGACACCTGGGGCTCCAGTAAATTGGGGGCCCTTGTGACCCCTGGGGCTCCAGTAAATTGGGGGCCCTTATTACCCCTGAGGCTGAGTAAATTGGAGGTCCTCGTGATCCCTTGGGCCCCTAGTATATTGGGGGCCTTTGTGATTCTGGGGCCCCTGGTTTATTAGGGAATTTCACAAAATTAGGGGAACCAATATCAATTGATACTCTTAGACGCACGGGGCCCCACTAGAGCACAAATATTCGTGTTGGATCGTGTATGCGACCTGCGTACGGGCCGCTGCGTGATGTTCCTCGAGGGTCATTTAGGACCCCTGCTCGGGGCTGACTGGGACCCCGCGCAGTGCCGCCTCGCCACCGCCGCTGCTGACCATCAGGTATCATAATATCTAGTGACACCTGGGGCCCCAGTAACTAACGGGGCCCTTATGACATGGGGCCTCAGTCACGATCGGGACCCTTATAACTAATGGGACCGTAACAATTATTTATCTTTTGCTATCTATCTAGTGACCCCTGGGGCCCCAGTAACAATGGTAGAAGGGCACCTGGGGCCATAAGATGTGATGTATAACTTCCTTTAGGGTGCTTCTGGCATGTAGGGAATCCTGAGTAAATAGGTATCTTCTAGGTAAGCGTGCTACAACCTAGACCGCATAGATATGCGGTTGACCACATACTGCCTGATGAAGAGCAGAGCATCAGGCAGTATGTGGTCAAACGCAAACCTGTTCTGAATTTTAAAAAGATAGGGTCTCTGTGTGATCTTACCTTTGGCGATTTTAAAACATTTCAACTTTTATTCTGCTTAAAAATTACAGAGTTTTGAAGCAATCGAGCCAACAAAACATAAAATAATTACTTGAAATCGTATTGTTTCAGGTGAAAATCTGGGACATGAGGAAACGCGCGTGTCTCTACACCATACCGGCGCATACGCATCTTAACAGTGGTAAGTTTAGACTTTAGCGTTTACCTTTAACCGAGCAATTATTGTACTCTTGCTAATTATAATTAAATAAATTAATAGAAGGGGACATCTTACACACGGTCTCTGACCCCAAACTAAGCAAAGCTTGTGATATGGCCGCCAGAGACTGATATACTACATATACATATTTTTTAAAAACATACTAATATAGATATAGCCCGAGATCCCACCGCAAGAACATCCCCCTCATAGCGTACACGGTTCAAACCAATTTTTTACGTAATTATATGCATAGGAGAATATATTTAAATAGAGTTGCCTTGCGAAATTTGGCCGCAAGTATTTGAAACTTAATAATGTTTAATTAATTTATAGGAAAACATATACTTCATTTGTTTTTATATAAATGTATTGAATAGGAGAATACATATAAACCAGGTTGCCTTGGGAAATGTATTAACAGCCAGTATTTTTTATTGAAAAAAGTTTGATAATTTTTTGACAAAACATTTCATTTACTTGTTTTTTAGATACATTAAAATGCTTAGAATATACAAGGTTGCCTAACGAAAAGTGGAAATAAAAATGTTAGGAAATGGTGGGGATCGAACCCACACCTCTTTGACCCAGAAGTCAGAGTCACTAACCACTGAGCCACCGAGGCAGTCAAATTAATAATAATAAAATAAAAATCTTTATTGTGTAAATTAACTTATTTCTAAAAACTTACACCTGTTTTACAACTTAAGTAATAAGGAGTTTCTTTTTTATTTGAACAATAGGTGTGCACTGAATTTTTATTACACAAATTATTATTATTATTATAGTTAGTTTATTTATTGTTATTTTTGGGGTCGCTATTGACGCATGGGTCAAAGAAGAAAGAGTTATTTGTTTGTTTGTTCGTACGAAATTCGGAAACGGATCTAGGGTTGCTTTGCTACACACAATTGGTTTGGCACTTTCAGTTCGGCAGGATTTGTTGAACATCCGTCCGGGTTTCCCCGGATTTGTCCTAGTTTAGAGGCCGTCCGGGGAGCGTCCGGGCGGGGTTTCAATAGTAGTCCGGGTTTCGACACTATAAATTCACCATGCACACCTGCCACGTTATAAAATAATCGGCCAAGTACGAGTCGGACTCGCGCACGGAGGGCTCCGTACCGTTTGGGATGTACCCTTTAAATATTTATTTTAATTTTAGTATTTATTATTGAAATGAATATACAACTAAATATTCTGAAAAAAATTCAAGCATTTACCTGCTACCATTATTAATATAGAGCGAAAAACTGCTTAAAAATTCAGGTTTTTTGTATGGGAACCCCCCTTAATCTTTAATTTTATTCTGTTTTAAGTATTTGTTGTTATAGCGGCAACAGAAATTCATCATCTGTGAAATCAGCTTTCTAACTATAACGGTTCATGAGATACAGCTTGGAGACAGACGGACAGCGAAGTCTTAGTAATAGGGTCCCGTTTTTACCCTTTGGGTACGGAACCCTAAAAATCATGACTCATAGACATGTCCGGGTTCTGCTAGCTTAGCATACGATCACGAAAAGAGTTTTGTTGAAGTGTGAAAAAGTGACAGATATACACCACTACTTTTTATGAACATCTAAAAAAAAATTGGGGGTATCAGTGCACGATACTAAACATATATATGCAATAAAAAGTTAATAAATCAATATCCTAAAATTATCCCTTAAAAATTGAAATAATTGGTTAAATTATTTGCTAGCCATGTTGCAAGACTTGTAGGTAATAAAATTGTGGGCGGGCTTTTGCGAGCGAGAGAGCTAGCAAAGGGAATTAATGCAATAGCGATACATGAATGAAATTGACATTATGTGCATAATTTTAGGATAAAGTAAAACCTAAATAAATAGGCTACCTAAGATCTTTTTTAAATTTTAACTGTACACATATGTTTTACATCGTGTACTGATACCTACATTTTTTTTTAGATGTTCATAAAAAGTAGTGGTGTATACTTCACTATAACTCTGTCTCGTTCCGACACGTCGATAAAATTATTTCGTGGTGTATATGAAAATTATTTCGACGCGTACTTATATATATATTTTTTAATGCATAACCACGCATAACTTTTTTCATAGTAGTCCGATTTCAATAATTTTTTTATTGGAAGGAGTATACTTCGGAATTGGTCCCATTTTAATTTTATCGAAATCGGCCGAGCCATTTTTGATAACAAAAAAAAGAGGCCCGGCTGGGCTCTAAAATCCGGGCATTCCACGTGACTTGTCCTAGTTTCCAAATTTTAGAAATGGCAACCCTACAAACGGCAAAGCCGACCCGATACAGCTACTACACTTGTTCGGCTTAAGTCACTTGAAAGTGCCGACTCGCGACCCGCCCGAGCGAAAGCCGTTTAGCAAGTTCGGCATTTGCCGAACCGAATGATTCGTCTACACATATTCGATTTTACCGTTTAGCATCACAGATCGTGTGCAACCGTATAAATGTGTGAAGCATCCCGAACAATTTAACGATGCTTGGCGATTAATAACTATGTTTAGTAAAACATAATTTTACATCTTGAAAAATAAGTTAAATCAACTTATTTAAAAAAAAAAACCGCATTGGTGAACATGTCCAAGAGTTATTTTTGTGATAAACATTTCAAAAATTCGTCGCGAATGCAGGACTCGAACCTGCGTCTTCGGATCACTAGCCCGACGCTCTCCCAACTGAGCTAATTCGCTATCCTGCATTAGCGTCGAATTAGTGAAGTGTTTATCATTTTAACCAACTTATAGCGTTGGCGGCGCCACCTGTGATACCCGTATTAGACAGGTTATCACTCAATTGAAGTTATAAGAACTTCTGAATATTGACGAGAGATGGCGCACTGCTAAATCAATGAAATGATTTTAATTTTATAGTGCATCCCACACTAGGTTTATCTCAAAGAGTTATTTTTGTGAAAAATTTCAAAAATTCGTCGCGGATGCAGGACTCGAACCTTGCGTCTTCGGATCACTAGCCCGACGCTCTGGACCACTGAGCTAATTCGCAGTCATGACTTTGATAAACGGATCACTATCACTACATAGTATAAAACAAAGTCGCTTCCCGCTGTCTGTCCCCATGTATGCTTATGTCTTTAAAACTACGCAACGGATTTTGATGCGCTTTTTTGTAATAGATAGAGTGATTCAAAAGGAAGGTTTATATAATACACCTGGGCTAAGGCGGGGCGAGTCGCTAGTGCACTATAAAATTAAAAAATCATTTCATTGGTCAACATGTTTTTGTTTTAGATGTCCGGTACCAGCGCAGCAACGGCCACTGCCTGCTGACGTCATCGTACGATAAGACCGCCAAGCTGTGGTCCAACCCCGCCTGGCATCCGCTACGCACGCTCTCCGGACACGACAACAAGGTAATGAACATAGGCCTACCAACGAAATACGCATGATGACTAAAAATATATAATTAGTCCGTCAGATAGACCATCAAAAATTATTAGACACGTATTTTTTTGTTTTGTTATCAAAAATGGCTCAGCCGATTTCGATAAAATTAAAATGCGACCAATTCCGAAGTATACTCCTTCCAATAAAAAAAAATATTGAAATCGGACTACTGTGAAAAAAGTTATGCGTGGTTATACATTAAAAAAATATAAATATACGCGTCGAATTGAGTACCTCCTCCGGTTCGTCGGTCAAAAAATAACCCTTTATACTACACCTGCACGGAAAGTATGTTTTTTGATGCAGTTATCAATGTGAAGCCTAATAAATAAAATAAAGTACCTTGATACTTTATCAAATTTACGGTAGAAAGTACGTCATTGCATATCGAACAAATATGCGGGGAGAAAACGCATCTGAGCGGGAGAGAAAAGTGTATGAAAATCCATTTCTTACGTGGTTTTTCTTTTTTAATTTTGGGTAAGACTATGCGCTGGTAACCTAAATATCAAAAGCCAAAAAGTTTTTACAGTGAGTTTTTATCTCCAAGTTCGCAAAATGACACTGGCCACTAGCTGTGTGTTGGATGGTGTCAAACAATTTGAAAAAAGAACATGTGAAAATTGCAGACGCCATTGGCGCCATTTTCAAGTGTTACATTAAGCTTCACTAACTGCAACAATTTCAATATAAATTTCAATTAGTAAAGATTTAGTTTTTTATTTTCCTCGTAGGTGTAGTATAAAGCACTATGTATCACTCGAGAGAAAGTGCGATTCCCGATCTTGAACGACACCCTCGACGGTAATCGGTCACTTTCTCCTCTCGGTGAACAATGTACTATTTTGAGATAAACCTAGCGTGGGAAGCGGGCTATATTAAAAAAATGCCTAGCAATAATGCCATTTCAGTTCTAACACTAAGTCCACTCTATACGTTCAATGTTCTTGGTCTACACATTACGTGTCGAATGTGGACCCAAACGAAGCGAAGCTTCTTTGCACGATAGATAGATATATAGGGTTATTTCTAATCAATTACCATCCTTTTAGGGGCTTGGCTTATTCTGTACATCAAAACTAACAACTTTTGTTCTGCGACTTTTGTCCAAACTAAAAAACGATTTTGCTTTTCCCTAGAAAAATACCATTGTAATTGTATTATACTATGTAGTGAAATGATACCTCTAAAGCGACTTCCATCAGAGTTGCGCTACACACCAGACTATTCTAACAAAAACCAAAACTCGTCGTCCATCGACGGAGAAAGTCAATACCGCGGGCTAACTTGACGCCAACGCCATCTAGTTTAGTTAAGAGTAAACTACTCCGCGCGGAGAGACTCCACGCACTATTTTTTTTTACTATAATCAGCGCCACACAAGTCGGCGGATGGGAAGTTATGCGGAGAACGCTGTGCAAAAGGCAAAATATAGGTATGCTCGGGAGCCAGAGAGACGAGACGCCGGAGCACACCCGCCCGCCAACCTCACCAACACGCTCTCTACGCCCGTGCTCACTACTTCGCCACTCACTTGCATTGTGCACAATAACACATGCATAATAATTAGCGAATCACGGCGAAGTGCCGTCTGCGCCTAACTTCTCAATTCTCATCCGCCGACTTGTGTGGCGCCGTGGCGCGTGGTAGACCTCATTGTTTCCTTGTTTTTCAAGGAAACAATGAGGTATACCACGCGCGAGGATTATTCTCGTCTCAAGCACTGACATTAGCGCTAGATGTGACGATTTCAAAAACTTTTTATATTGTGAAAGAGAAATAAAACAGCGTTACAAACTGAGATGACTCCTTCGATTCTTGCAAGACGAACCATTTGCGCGATTCAGGAATTTCGTGTCAAAGATACGCGCCATCTACCGATACTTTCTGTAACTATCGACTGAGCGCGGTGCCGGTTACTTTTGACCGACGAAACGGGGGAGGTACTTAATTCGACGCGTATATTTTTTTTTATGTGTAACCACGCAAAACTTTTTACATATTAGTCCGATTTCAGTTTTATTTTCAGAAAGAATATATTTCGAACTTGGATACATTTAAATTGTATCGAAATCGGCTGAGCCATTTTTGATAAATCAACAATTATGTGAAAATCGCTACATCGCTCCGTGCGAACTATTCGCGAATTCTGTACACGATTGAAGTCGGTCATGCCATTTTTGAGAAAAATAAAACGGTGTGGAAATTTTAAAAAGTAAATATAACACATCTATAAGTGTTATAATTTATGTATTACAATGAAATTTATAGTTCAATGACATAATCATATGTATTCAGAGTAAAATCGAATAAATGATAAAATTAAACGTCATTTGAAAGATTGTTTATGGGCTTTTCGAAAACATTTAATTTAATCTTTAGGTTTACTAAATTTTTTATACGCGCCATCGCAATTTTCAATATTCTAGTTCCTTTATCACTATACTAGCGACCCGCCCCGGCTTCGCACAGGTGTATTATACATATAAACCTTCCTCTTGAAATACTATATCTAATAAAACAAATCCGCATCAAAATCCGTTGCGTAGTTTTAAAGATATAAGCATACATAGGGACAGACAGCGGGAAGCGACTTTGTTTCATACTATGTAGTGATGACATTACAATATTTATCCAGAGAAAAATCTAACCAAGATGATAACTAACAACTTTTGTACTGCGACTTTTGTCAGAACTAAAAAAAATCAGCTATTCCATACATTTTGTCGCGGGTGAACGATATTTTTCTATGGAAAATCAATTTTTTTTTGAGCTTGAATATTTAAGGTGGGCTCCCATACAACAAACCTGAATTTTTAGACGTTTTTCGCTCTATATTAATAATGGTACCTGGTAGATGCTTGAAATTTTCACAGAATATTTAGTTTTATATTCCTTTCAATAATAAATAATAAAATTAAAATAAAATAAATATTTAAGGGCCCATACAGCACGGAACCCTCCGTGCGCGAGTGCGACTCGTATTTCGGCCTCAAAAACAATGACGAAAAAATACTCGTGAAGTAATGTCAAAATTCGACAAATTTCGCTTGCACATGTTAATAAGCACTCATTCAAACGCAACTTCATTTCGTTGCGTAGACGAGTTAACGTCGCACGGATTTTCGAAATAATATACGCCACACAAGTCGGCAGATGGGAAGTTAGGCGCAGATAGCACTCCGCCGTGATTCGCTAATTATTGCGCATGTGTGCACAATGCGGACGCCGCGTGGCGTAGTGGTGAGCACAGGCGTAGGGAGCGTGTTGGTGAGATTGGCGGGCAAGTGTGCTCCGGCGTTTCGTCTCTCTGGCATACTTATATTATATTATTCGCATACTTATATTTTGCCTTTTGCACAGCGTTCTCCGCATAACTTCCCATCCGCAGACTTGTGTGGCGCTGATTATAGTAAAAAAAATAGTGCGTGAAGTCCCTCCGCGCGGAGTAGTTTACTCTTAACTATACTAGATGGCGTTGGCGTTAAGTTAGCCCGCGGTATTGACTTTCTCCGTCGATGGACAACGGGTTTTGGTTTTTGTTGGAGTAATCTAGTGTATAACGCAATTCTGTTGGGAGTCGCCTTAAAAGTATCACTTCACTGCATAGTATAAAACAAACAAAGTCGCTTCCCCCTGTCAGCTGTGTGTCCCCATGTATGCTTATATCTTTCAAACTACGCAATGAATTTTGATGCTGTATTTTTTGAATAGACGGAATGATTCAAGAGGATGGTTTATATGTATAGTTATTTATTTATGCAAAACACATGTACATATACTCGGAATTTTAATTCGAATCCAGATTTGACAGTTTCAGTGTTGCAACGTTGTGACAAGTACTAAATAGTGACGTTGCGAAATTATTCGATATGGAAATGGAATATTTCCAGATCGATTCTTCTCGTTTATAATTTTACTCTCGTAAACTAAATATATCAGGAAATTAAATATTTCTGAACCGATAATTTAGTTTAGAAAAATGGCGATAGCTGCACGAGCGCGCACGGGTTGGCAATACTGAAAACTATCTAGGCTCTTTTATTATAAGTTTTATTTTTAATATAAAAACAAAAATATTAACTTTTTATAAAATAGAGCAGCGATTACTAATTAATAAATAATTATTGTGAATAATTATGTATTTATTTAAATAAAAATCAATAATTTAGTCTTTAATTGGCACACTGATGGCACACACACTGATTGTTTATCGATTTTTGTGTTCATCACTACACTATTATATCTGGTATCATTATTTCACAAAATGACAGTAGCTAATGTCAAATCTGGAATCGAATTAAAATTCCGAGTATAGATTCTAATTCTATACATGTATACCCTGTTTGATAGGGTGTGGCATAATTTTATAATAATTATACCAGACAGTGTAATCAGAACGAAAAAAGAAAATTTTAACCATATCGGAGACAATCTTAGTTGTAGTCATTAAATTACAAGAATTATTGTATCAAAAAAAAAAATTTTACCTTAATTACTTGATACTGCGAGTCGCATGTTTAACATAATTTTGAAATATAGAGTGAATAGTGGCTATCTTAATATATATTTAAAATCTAGCTATTTATGTAATGCCTATCTAAACTCTTAGGTTAGGTTCTAGATAAAGATTAAGAATAAGTTTCTTAATCTTTATCTAGAACCTAACTACTAACTAAAAAGGAGATAATGCAAAATGGGCTCAGACTATGTACAGTAGCTCAAAAAATCCGTTAAACTATGATAAATAAATGCGCAGAGTAAAACAACCGCGTCAAATGCTTAATTTATGAGCAATTTTATTTCACATTTTCCAATTTGATTTCTGTTCAGTCATTGAATCACTGTCATTTTGGTCACATGTAACCTTAATACCCGAATACACGAAATTACTTTTAATGGACACTGTTATTGTATAGTGAAACCGCTAAACTCAGACTTCGCCTGCGCGGGTACGGGGGCGCGGGGGTAGACGACAAAGAGGACTGAGACAGGTGCGGGCGCCGGGGACCCGCTGCCCGCGCCTGTCTCAGTCCCCTGTGTCGTCTCCCCCGGCGCCCCTGTACCGCGCAGGCGAAGTCTGAGTTTAGCGGTTTCACTATAAAAAATAACGGGAAAATCATTTTCCGAAAGAAACAAAGCAAATTATGAAATACTGTACCCTTTAGTGGCCCAATTTCTATGCATATTTGCAATATCTCCTTTATGTAAAATAGGTATCAAGTTTCAGTCCAAAGAAGTCATCTAGGGCATAGTAGCACTTCTGTATTAAAAGGTGGCGCAATTTGATTGTAAAAGAATTATCGGAAGGTTCGTTTTTTATGGAATCGGGGATTTTGTTGTGTATTTAAATTGACATGTATTCAGGGCCTTTTCTGTAATGGAAATATATATTTCCATTTTGGGTTCGGGGAGTAACAGTTTTATTATGTCGTCGAGGGTTGGTGCTTTTGTTATATACGAGTAAGTAGGTTTAAGTGCTTTCTGACGAATGTAGCTGTTTCTAGAATATAAATGCTTACGAGTGTAAGGATTTGTAGGCGTTTAAAATGAGGTCTACAGTTTGATCTTTATTTTATGTTAGCTTTAATCCGGATACATTTTTTCTGTGCTATAAATGGTGTGTGGGCGTTGGTGCTATTACCCCACAAGAGGGCACCGATATAATACACCGTGCGAAGCCGTGGCGGGTCGCTAGTCAATAATGATTAATAAATAAATAAATGATTTATTGACATAAATTAATTAATTACAATTTTGCTAATAAACTTAAAATGTACAGAATTTAACACAATTAACAACTTAAAATGAACTTATTTATTAGCTACAATATTCATGAGCTATGGATTGCCGAACTAAGCTTTAAGCTTGTCTCGGAAATCCGTGCTCCCCTTATAAAGATGGCTCTACATTAAATAATTTATTGACGTCGTCATATTGGGAAAAAAAAGGAAAATGTTTAAATTTAATTTAATTTGATTGTATGTTTGTCGACAGGTGATGAGTACGGACATGTCATACGATAACAAGTACATTGCGACGTGCTCCTACGACAGAACGTTCAAGCTTTGGGCGCCTGATCTCTCCTAGTCTATGTAGTGTATTAATAACTTGGCATTCATTGTGAAATGTAAATAAATGGCTCTTTTTATTCTGAATGATAATAGTTTTATTTTTGTAGCTTTATTATCACAACAGCATGGAAAATAGACGAATTGTTGTCCCACCAATTTATCTCCACGTCAGTGGGGTAACTATGGAATGCCACGGGCCCCCAACCCAAAGGGGCCCCGGCCCGAGAGGCCGTGAGCTCTGAAGTAACCTAACATTTTGAACAAAATTCTGTTTTTCTTTTAAAAAGTAAAAAAATCACGCTCGCTTCGCTCACGTTTAACACATTCACTGCTGACCGCACACTCGGCGAGGATGATGAGGGGTCGTTATGACCCTGTTCATTTTGTTTCGTGCACAGAATTCTGTAATCATATGTTGCTAAAAATCATGTAGCTAATAATGAACTTCGTGCTGTTCGGCTTTAGGCGATGAAAAGTTAGTTGCAAAAAAACTTCACAGCCTGGAGCATCGCCGTAGGGTTGCGAGTCTGTCCATTTTGTATAGGATTCATTTCGGAGAGTGTGCATCTGAGCTGCACGGCCTTATCCTACCATCCCCTTTATACTACAGGACAAGTAGGAGGACGCCACATTCCACCCCTACACTGACGATTTTCCTTCGATACGTACGAAGCGGTTTCAACTTTTCTGATTTGTACCTGGCGGCACGAATGGAAGTCTTCCTGCTTCCCTGTTTCCTAAGAGTGAATAGGTATCTTTTAGGTCTGCGTGCTTCATCTTCGACCACAACGTCGCTTACCATCAGGCGAGTTGGTGGTCAAGCGCGGACTTATTCAAGATGAAAAAAACACGTGTTATAAAGAGGACCATTTGATGGTACCAGAAGACTTACTAGCCTCCTGGCTATGGCATGCGACCACGAAAAGCGACGAAAAGAAATCATTTCGACGTGTGAAAAAGTGACAGTTATATACTTTGCCATAACGCTGTCTCGTTCTGACACTACGAACGAAATAATTCGTGGCGCGCATACTAGCCCGGCTGGTTTGGGAGGTAGGCAAGTACAAACGACGCACAGGGTCATATTGACCCTACCTTATACGCAGCGTAGCGCTCTTGTGCCACATTTTCCTGAACATTTTTTCGAAATTTTTGTTAAGTTTGGTCGTGGTTTGGACAGCCCTGGTCTAGAGTACTACATCTGGTATGGGGCTGTTTACGTAAGTAGACACGTTAAGTATTACGTAAGCAGATTTATTAGAATTATTTACCCCCCTCCCCCCTTGTCAGCAAAAGCACAGCCCGGACACTCCGCGATTTTTCATACAAACTCTGCTGTCTTACGCACACTACACAGTACTTACTCACAGACAACACACATACGCACGATCGCTACACGTGCGTCTGTGTGCAGAACGTCTATGGCTGTCAGCGATCACTACAACGTGACGACATGCTGAGTGAGTGAGACAGTTGCATATTCAATTCGCAAAATGAATATAAATCTAATGCTTAAAAAAGTATAACAATTACTTAATTTGGAAGCATTTTAATAAAAAGTAACCGTTCTACTTCATTTGAAAGAAAATATCATCAAAAAAAAGAGGAAGTACCTAACCAAATAATGTAAAAATAAGTTCCTATTACTTATCCTTAGGGAAACATTAAAATTTCTTGTTTAGTTACGTATCATTCATATTCAACCATACACAGTACAAGTCTTTCCTATTGTCACAGTCTAGGTATTTTTTATTACATACCTAATCTACCGGCCCGTGCAGGCCGCGCGCAGAGTACACGACTCGGTACGTGAAACGCGGGGTGGAAGTGAGGAAGACTCAAACGGGTGGGGGGTAAAGAGTGGCCGTTCTATACGTAAGTAGTATTATATATTCTTAGGCAAAAGTAAGCAAAGCTCTTATATGGCCAAGTACGAGTCGGACTCGCGCACGGCGGGTTCCGTACTGTATGGGAGCCCCCCCTTAATTATTTATTTTATTTTTGAAGTGAATATAAAACTAAATATACTGTGAAAATTTCAAGCATCTACCGGTTACCATTATTATTATAGAGCGAAAAACGTCTAAAAATTCAGGTTTGTTGTATGGAAGCCCCCCTTAAATATTTATTTTATTTTGTTTTTAGTATTACGCGGCAACAGAAATACATCATCTGAGAAAATTTCAGCTGCCTAGCTATCATGGTTCATGAGATACAGCCCGGTGACAGACAGACAGACAGACGGACATCGAAGTGTTAGTAATAGGGTCCCGTTTATCTCTTTGGGTACGGAACCCTAAAAACAGACAAGTGAAAAAAGAAGAGAGAGAAAGAAGCAATTTCATCATTTTGAACACTGATCAAGATAAAAATCTCTCACTCTTTTCTTAAAAATGTGCAGTGTCTGTGAAGTTCTAAATGTCCTTTAATTATCATTGAAGTAATACGGTACCAAATTACGAATCGATAGGACATGGAAGGTAGTCAGATCCCCTCATCAACTAGAAAAGAGCTGATGATCTTCAAACGGCTGAACAGATTTTCATGAAACATGGCTAAGAACACACGGGATAAAATTATCTTTTTTTTTTCTCAACCTATGCTGTCCCCCTTCTGGGCAAAGGTCTCCCCCACATTCTTCCATTTATCGCGTTCTGTAGCCAAATCCCGCCAACCTTCCCGGAAAGTGTCAAGATCGTCACGCCAGCGTCTTTTAGGCCTTCCTTGCTTTCGTCTGCCCTCCGGTACCCACTGTGTGACGATCCTGGCCCATCTCTCGGGTTGCATACGAACCACATGACCCGCCCAATCCCATTTTAGTTTAGCAGCTTTTTGGCCTACGTCAACTACACCTGTGATGGAACGCAGTGTTGTGTTTCGAACTCTGTCCGTCCTATTGATGCCCAACAAGTACTGCGCTCCTAAAATTATCTATGACACAAAAAAAAACTGAACGAAAATCGGTTCATCCGTTTGGGAGCTACGACACCACAGACAGACACACAGACACGTTAAACTTATAACACCCCTCTCTTTGTCGGGGGTTAAAATGGCTTTAACTTTCAAACCTCTTTCAAAACTTTTAATGCCTCTTTTGGTACAAGTAAATTTAAAAGACGCCTTAAAAATAATCTAATTAAAATCTATACATTAAAAATTTAAAAAACCCCGACACATTGACAACCATTTTGGGCACATTTGTAGAATTTTGGTTCTTCCATCCCCACTTTAACCCACCATAACTCTTAAACGGCTCAATCGATTTTTATAAAACATAGCTAAGAACACTCTCGATTAAGTCTCCTTTCATCCAAAAAAAACTAAACTGAAATCGTTTCAGTGGTTCGGGCGCTATGATGCCACAGACAGACAGACAGGCAGACAAACACACAAACAGACACGTCAAACTTATAACACCCCTCTTTTGCGTCGGAAGTTAAAAATAAAAAACAGCATACAAATATCAAACATGTATTCATAAAATCTCTTAAACTAAGCTAGTCAAGTTTCGCCAACAACCAAATAAACTTGCAAGAACTTCGCGCGCTATTGCACTTATACACCGAATCAAACTTGTTGTCGGTTTTGAAGTTAGTTACAAGCTGCTCGAAACCCAATCCTCGCGCAGTTAGGATTGAGTGTAATGATTGTAGCTAACGTCACATCCGACAACAAGTTTGCTTCAGCCTATACTTGCAGTAAATTGCATACAATTTGCAAAATTACTGCGACTACGAAATATTCTATAGTTTATACAGAACTGATGTGCAGGATCGAAAGGTCATTTCTAATAATAACTATGAAATAAATATTATAACTGTGGGACTATAGAACCGAAAATAATACTTACATATTTCACATATGAAATAATTTTTAACCCTTCGTAGGTAGGCTATGTCCAGCAGTGGATTATTAAAAAGGCTGGTATAGGCCGCGCCACTCAAGTTGGCGGATGTGAAGTTAGCTACAACTTGTGCAATAGCCAATCAACGGGCAGCTTTATGTGAGCTTCATATATTGCGCAGTTTGTAGCTAACTTCACATCCGCCAACTTGTGTGGCGCGCCCTATACAGTACACGTGTTATTTTAAATTATTTTTCGTTTGCAGCGATAGAAAATGATTTTAAATTGTGTTCTTACAAATATTTGTGCGACTTTTGCATTGGCTATTTACCAAATTTAGTTATATAGACCTCCTTTCCATTAGCATATCCATTCCGTACGACCTTAAATGAAGTATTTACCTTTCTCACAAGTCTATTTGCTTTTTACAAGAAGATAAACATAGAAACTACAATTAACTATATTAACTATAATTATTTAGTTAAAACGGAGTTATTCAAAATCAAGGAACAAAAGTGCTAAGCTAATTTTGATATAATTCTAACGGAAAACAGATTTCCCTAATGACTCACTCGAGTCATCACACCGACTCACTTAGGACTTAGCGTGAAACTGACTCAAGGGTGACTCATAAAAAAAAATAGAATTAACATATTTTACTAAAATTAATTATTTATTATTATCATAGATTTACAGAAGCGTCGATTTTGGATTAGAAACAAAAAGATAAAGGAAGGGTACATAAAAGATAAAGGAAGGGTACATAAAAGATAACGGTAAGGTACATAGAAGCAGTAAAAAAGAGCGTTTTACTAAATAAAAATAGGATATAAAAAATGAACTAGGAGCTGATAGATGTAACAATATTTGTTTTTGTGTATTTTGGAGCTACGCAAAAAAATAAAAATGTTAGTATTTGTATGTTGAACCATACTTTTGCACAAGGTATAGTTTTTAATAATTTTATTTAAGGAATTTATATCGCAATATTTGATAAAAATACAAAAAACAGTGTTACAGTAGAAAAATTAGTGCATAATGAACTAAGAAAGAATGAACAAATTCCAAATTCCACTCGTCTGTAAATCTATGAATACAGTGATCTATACTGTATGAGATCATTGTATGCACCCCTCCCTATTTTTTTCATTCGGCTTATGGAAATACTCAGAATAAACACCGAGTAAATAGGCGAATGTAGCTGTTCCTTTCTTTCGTTAGTGCTAGAAAGAGAAAAACAGTAATCAGAAACTTAATTTTCAACTTTATATAATATTAGGCCTGCGAATAATTCCGTTTCTTTTGATGTAGTATATAACGTCAATCAAAAATAAATGAAATAATAAAACGAATAATAAAAAAAACTTTACGTCACACAATTTTTATGTGAGAAAAAAAACAATTAAAGATTTTTTTATAATCACTTGCTATTGAAAAGCATGACATAATTATATCAATGCAATTTTAACAACAACAAACAATTGAATGAATTGCAAACCACTTTCTTTTTGAAATCAGTCAAAGAAAAAAATAATAATATTGCGCGAGCGTGATGGATACTCAAAGTAAATAACAATTATTTATTAGATTAAGTGCCATCGCAGACGAGCGTCTCTGTATACAGTCACAAACGCATCCACTGTAAACAAACGCATTAAAAAATTAGTCATTTTTAACCCCCGACGCAAAAGAGGGGTGTTATAAGTTTGACGTGTCTGTTTGTCTGTCTGTCTGTGCCATCATAGCGCCCGAACCCCTGAACTGATTAAAGTGGGGATGGAAGAATTTTGTGTCGGGGGTATTTTAAATTTTTAATTTAAGTTTTAGTTATTATTCAAGACAAATAAAATTCCACACAATAAGTGGCCCTACTTCAAACCATAATTTTATGCGTGGCTGTACCATAAGATATACGGAACACTGATAATACTGATGCAGAGAATAGGGATGTTTACTGGGTATAAAAATCATTATTATAATTAGTCCGTCAGTTAGAATATTATAAAATATTGGACACGTATTTTTTCTTTTGTCAATCAAACAATTAGTAACAAAGATAACCTTGTCAAAGTTTGAGAGTGGGGTTTCGCAACTTGTTAACTTCACATGCTGAATAATATGATTCGGCCTATACATTTAGTGACTTATTATTTATTGGTAGTGTTTTCCATATTTTACAGTACCCTCGTAAAGTCGGCCTTAGCTGTTTCTTTTAGCGTTTCTGGCTGTATAGATATGTTCGTCTGCGCTTAGCTTAAAAATTAGTAAAACAACGTTTACAAAGTGGTTTCCATTTTAACATTTTTTTTTAATTACCAACTATTCTCGAAACATCTTAAAATTATAATAATTGTAATTCTAAATAACTCCGCGTGAAGGAATTGGAAAACTTAATTCTAATATTTACATTATGTCAGTTTATTTAAGAAACGAAATATTTTAAAATTGTTCCCACGTTTTTCTATATTTTCGTTTCTTTTTTTATAACATCCGAGAGATCAGAGCAGGCTTCTGGGGTTATCGATTAAAAATTAAAATCGATTTTTTAATCGACTTACATATCGAATATGGTATCGATTTTGTTGTAATGTTTTATCGATAGTAATATTTTTTAAAGTATTTAATGTTTTTTTTTTTCATTGATTTAAAAAGGAACTTTCTAAAAAAATGTATTTTGTACATACTGATTTTTATGTTTTAGTAAATCAAAGATCGTATTTTTATTTCGAAAAAATATTTTTGTTTTCATTGAGTGTGAAAGAGACTACTAGCGATTAGCGCGACTGTTTCAAATCTTAAAAAAAATATATGCAACAAAATCGATACCACTTATTTCAAAACTAACCTAATGTAGTAAAATCGATTTTAATTTTAAAAATCTCTGTGCTAGACACATTTTGAAAACTTAACCCTAATTCTTTAACTTATTTACAATCACATCAAAATGTGTCTAGCATTTATTTTTTTCGAAAAACTTAATTTTGGAATGTAGAACAATGAATACTAACAAATACTAAAAAAGGTATGGGAACTACATCGTATTTTGAAAGTAAAAAAATGTAAGATATCAATCTGTCGTGATTTCAAATCTGTGGTCAAAAGCTATAGACTATAAGTTTTGGTTTATAACTTCGCATCACAATAAAAAATGGCAGTACTTATAATAATTATTGAATAATGGTGAACAAAGTTTTTATGTGACCACTCTCAAAAGTTTTTTTTATATATTAAAAAAAGGACCACGAATATCGGTAAGAAAATTCTGAAAATATCGCAAAAAAATACAGTCAATAAAACACTTTACGTCGAATGTATTTTACACGACTGTCCAAAAAAGAGTGTTATCTCCTTTTTTTTTAAATAAACAAAAAACACCCCAAAGCCTTCTTAAATTGTATCACAAAATCTAGACTAGACTAATTCTTCGTTGTGGGGTTACCAACACCCATATTCAAAAGTCCCGAATATCTAAAAGGATTCGTCATAATTTCCCTATACGCCGCCAACTGCCTTGGATCCATCTGCCCCGCCAAATTGTATAACGCCATATACGGATCCAAAAACGACGAGACTGGACCCTTGGACGGATCCAAAAACGACGCTACCGGACCCTTGGACGGATCCAAATACGACGCTACCGGACCCTTAGAAGGATCCAGAAACGGCGATACGGGAGCTTTGGAAGGATCCAAAAACGACGCGGCGTGACTTTTCGACGGATCCAAAAACGGCGTAACCGGACCTTTAGGATCCATTGCAGTTGGAATCATATTCTTTTGACTATTCTGTGAGCTTGTGGAGCTAGTAGGGCTGTCTTCCCGACTCACTTGGTAGTTAGGTACTATTATAGGGTTCTTTTTGGGGTACGGTTTAGGATAGTCCTTAGGGGGGGTCGGCGTTTTAGTGAATTTGCCGTTCGAAGACCTTTTTTGGGGGACGACTTGTTTCTTTGTAGGAGATAACGGTTGTGCTTTGTTTACTAGAGTTATTTCTAAGTTGGATCCAACGACAGCTTTTCCATCGACGATTGAATAGTTTTTGGTCAGATTTTGAGCTGTCGATTGGTTTTTGGAGGGGGAGGGAGTGGTGGGGACGCGGACTATTTCTACTGCGGGTTTAGAGCTCAATTTGCAAGTTAAGTCTAGAATATCTTGCGCAGGGGTCGGTGGCTGCAACACACTTTTAGTAGGCTTTATCGGAGCTCCGTGTAAAACGTGTGGAGGCGGCATAAAGGGATCCTTAGGGTTGCCATAGACAGTTTTTTCTGGACTACTCGTGCCGTAAAATGGCGTAGCCTGTATCACTTTGGGGGGTTGCATGCCGTTGTAATTTTGGGGGATGATGTTGTACATTTGGAATAGTTGCGCATTAGTCATTATTTGGTGTTGGACCGCGGGTAGGAGTATTGGGGTGGGTGTAATGAGGGGGGTGGGCCAGCCGGCCGCGGGGAGGGGTGTCACTTCCAACCCCCTCTCTTTGAGTATGTCTAGTTTCTTCTTTTTGATGGATTGCGGGCTTTCCGGGTACTCGTCTAGATCGATGATTTCCGGCGTTTTTGGCTTGTATGGGACCTGGAAGGGAAAATGTTACATAACAATACATAATGTACAGTGTATTTGTTTAGTAAATAATCGGCCAAGTGCGAGTTGGTATCGCGCACGAAGGGTTCCGTACCGAATGGAAGCCCCCGTTAATATATTTTATTTTAGTTATTTATTTTTTGTTTTAATTTTTTTTTTTTTGTTTTTAGTATTTGCTGTTTTAGTGGCAACATAAATACATCATCTGTGAAAATTTCGACGTTATAGCTGTCACGGTTCATGAGATACAGCCCGGTGACAGACAGACGGACAGACGGACATCGGAGTCTTAGTAATAGGGTCCCGTTTTTACCCGTTGGGTACGGAACCCTAAAAATATAGATCAGTGGAGGAATAACTGGTATAGTGGATAGAAATTACGTAAAGTAAGTGTATAAATAGGCTAGGTGGCTTTAGAAATATATATGTAGCCCTAGAAATGAATAATTTAGAAATGTATATGAATAATAATTTAGAAAAATGAATGAATAATTTGAATAGTTTGAAACAATGAATTAATAATTTAGAAATATGAATGAATGATTTAGAAATATGAATGAATGATTTAGAAATATGAATGAATAATTTAGAAATATGGATGAAAAATTTTGAAACATCACTATCACTACATAGTATAACAAAGACGCTTCCCGCTGTCTGTCCCCATGTATCCTTATATCTTTAAAACTATACAACGGATTTTGATGCGTTTTTTTTAATAGATAGAGTGATTCAAGAGGAAGGTTTATATGGATAATACACCTGTGCGAAGCCGGGGCGGGTCGCTAGTGGTGTATAAAAAAATATTACCAACATAATTTATGCATAACCAACCTCGACAATTTCATCATCGCTATTATTATTATTCTGGTGCTGCGGCGGTGGATGATGGATCCCAAAGTTGGTGACCGGCGCAGGAGTGCTGGTGGGGGGCAGCGAGGGGGGCGAGGACGACGCCGAGTCCGGCCGCAGGGGGGGCACCGGTGCTGTAGGGGGGGAAAAAGTTAGTAATAATGATCATTACATTGTCTTTAGACCTCCAATTAGGACGGTTGGAAGCTTGTTCCTCAAAATACTGGCTTATACTTTACATCATTATATTTGATTACTAGCCTTTGCTTGCGGCTTCGCCCGCGCTTATTTTATAACCTATGACACTCGCAAATAATGTGGCTCTCTATTGGTAAAATAATTTTCAAAATCGGTTCAGTAGATCCAGAGATTACCCCCTACAACCTCACAAACTTTACCTCTTTATTATATTAGTATAGATAATACTTCCTAAGTCTAAGATAAGTCCTCGAGTGGAGACCACGCAATGCAAGCGCAGCGTAGGACGTCCACCCACAAGGTGGACGGACGACCTCATTAAGACCGCAGGATCGCGCTGGATGCAAGCCGCTATCAACCGGTCTTATTGGAGATATTTAGGGGAGGCCTATGTTCAGCAGTGGACGTCCTATGGCTGAAAAGAAGAAGAAGAGATAATACTTACGCGTGTTGGGCGCAGTATTGGGCGCGGTGTGCGCGCGCGCAGGTTTGACTCGCACCGCGCGCAGCGAGCTCCGGGACCCCAATGGCCGGGAATTTTTCTACAAACAAATACACATTGTTACGTTATTATTTATTTACGTAGAAGTCTTATAAATAACCAATGTTTAAATCAGCAAGTAGTGGTTGAAGGGTCTAATTGTTAAATAAATAAATATGTATTAGGAAACACTTTACACACAATCTCTGACACCAAATCAAGCAAAATAAGCTAAACATTATTTAATAAATTATGTCATATGGATTAAGATCATGTTATACCTGTTCAGTGTTTGGCTGCGAGTGCGGGGTGGGGGTGGGGGTGGGGGGGTGCGTCGCGGCGGGGGGCGGGGGCGCCGAGCTCTGTCGAGACAACTCTTGTAGAAACGTCGTGTCCGAATTACCTGAAACATACAACATGAAAATAATGAATAACATTGGAATAGAAAATAGTGCGTGGAGTCCTTCCGCGCGGAAAAAGTGAAACTTCGACGCAACAATGCTTTCAAACCCTTTCATGGTAGCGTTAAACGTTTAACGTAACCTTGTTGGAAGTCGCATTAAAAGTTTCACTTCAACAATTGCCTACATTGCCTGGAGCATCGCCGTAGGGTTGCGAGTTTGTCCATTTTTTATAGGATTCATTTCGGAGAGTGTGCATCTGAGCTGCACGCCCTTATCCTACCATCCCCTTTATACTACAGGACAAGTAGGAGGACACCACATTACCACCCCTACACTGTCGATTTTCTTTCGATACGTACGAAGCGGTTTGACTCAACATTTCTGATTCGTACCGCCAGGGAATGTAACAGTCTTCCTGCTTTCCTGTTACCCAAGAGATATAATCTAAAGCTTTTCAAGGTCATAGTGAATAGGTATCTTCTAGGTCTGCGTGCTTCATCTTCGACCACAACGTTGCTTACCATCAGGCGAGCAGCGCGGAAAAATAAATAATTTTGCTAAAACTAGCACAGCCGACTTCAACCATGTACAACACTCCAATAGTTCGCCGAATCGATGTTAACTATCATAGAGCAAGAGCCCGTGAACCCCAGACCTTCGTTATTTTATAAAAGCTGATAGTTTGTCAGTAAATGCTCTCAATACAAGTAAGAACGATGGACCATTATGGATTTTGAGTTATCGTGGCTTGGGCAGGTAGATGGTACTAAAGGTGTGTAAAATACCGATCTAAATTCATTAAATTATAAAGTTCCACTTTTTGGTATGTATTACCTTCAGAATTATTAAAAATCAAATTATTCATTGCCAGACACCCTTAATGTTCATAACTGTACCAGCCTTTTTAATAGTCCACTGCAGGACGTAGGCCTACCCACCAGGGTGATATTTTTCATAAATATTATTATAAATAAATATTAAGGGACATCTTACACACGGTCTCTGACCCCAAACTAAGCAAAGCTTGTTATATGGCTGCCGGAGACTGATATACTACATATACATTTTTTAAATACTTACTTATATAGAGAGTAACTAAATAACACCCAGACACAGAGCAAACACCTATGTTCATCACATGAATGCTTGCCCTGGGTGGGGATCGAACCCACGCCTCTTTGATCCAGAAGTCAGGGTCACTACTGAGCCACCGAGGCAATCAAATAAAGTCATGAAATTATAATTTTACTTACGTTATATTATAAAAGTTAATTTTTGTATGTAATACTTAGGTATAAGTAAATGATGTTTCAACACGGTTCATGAGATACAGCCTGGTTACAGACGGACGGACGGACGGACGGCGAAGTCTCAGTAAAAGGGTCCCGATTTTACCCTTTGGTTACGGAACCCTAAGAAAAATCGAATACGAGAATTTTACTGACCGAGGAAATCTACTTATTTTCAGTTTCCTCTACATAACTATAGCTGTTACAAAAAAATATAAAATTCTCACCTAAATTGAGCTTATTCGCCAATTCACTCAGAAACCCCTCTTTCTTTTCTTCCACGCCACCAAAATTCCTTTTCTCTATCCCAATTTCTATCTTCTCCACTCCAATATCTCTCTTATCCACCCCAATTTCTCTCTTCTCGATCCCTATATCTCTTTTATCCGTGTCTATAAGCTTTTCGACAGGTTTAACGGTAATTTTTACAGGTTTTTCTTCTTTCGGTAGCGAGTCGAGGAATTCTCTGTTTAGTTCTTCTGCCGGTTTCGAAGTCAGGGTGATATCTTCTTTCACTTCACCTGAAGAAAGATAAAAGGAAATTAATGATAAAACAAAAAAGCGATAGTTATTTTTCCCAAAAAATGGAAAAACCGACATCCATCGTGTTAGCAAATTCGAATAACTCGCTCGAACTGATGAATAAGACATAACACGACAGATACAGACATTTTGCTTGTTTTAAATCGTAATTCATCTGCCACAACTCTAAATAGTGAATGGTTTTTTATACAAAAACTCATGTTTTAGGATCTGTTTAGTACCATATCATTGTTTCTGATTTTTTGTTTTTGTGTATGTGTTTGTGTGTCAGAGAGAGAGAACGTGTGTGTGTGTAAGTATGTGTCAGAGAGAAAGAGAAAGTGTGAGTGTGTGTGTCAGAGAGAGAGAAGGAACGTGTATGTGTGTGTGCGTGTGTGTCAGAGAGAGAGAACGTGTTTGTGTGTGTGCTCACCAGTCTCGCTGTCGCGGTGCTCGTGTGGAGGTGGTGGGGGGGAGTCGCACACGGTGATGGTGTCCGGTTCCGTCGTTAGAGGCGTAACGCCGTTAGGTTTAACGCCGTTACGCCGCTCGTGGTTCTCTAGCGGCAAGAGGAATCTGAAAACAAAAAAAAGGTATTTAATTAATTAATAGATTTTATTTATACATTAAATTATATTTTTTTATTATAGGTTCACGAAACTGGATACATATATGCTAAAAGTTATGCTAAAATATGACTTAAAATTATCGCTTACACAAAGTATATATCCTTCCAGTTGTGAACACAACATGCACATAATAATACGTAAATACCACCCCCATCCGAAGATTGACCGTGGCAAACATTAACTTCAACGATCGCTAAGAAACAGCTAATCAAACTTCGCTAAGTTAATTCATTGTCGACAAAATACAGGGTGATTTTATTTCCAGTGCACAAACTTTGCATACGAAAGTATACTAAACAAACAATTAAACCTCTACTTTACTTTCACTCACTTTGGTACAAAAATAAAAAAAAAGATAAGATAAGATAACTTTATTGTTATTAATGGAACCTTATACTATTACAAAAAATATTGCATAATATTGATCCATAATATACTCGTCCGGTTTACATAACATTTTTTTTTTTTTTTTTACATTTTACTAATATTATTATTTTTACAATATACACAAATGCCGTATCATTTAAAAAATCATGACAAAAATATTATTAAATCCATTAAAAAGTATACATAATGTTAATATCTAAAATGTTAATATATTGAAATAACTTCAAGAGAAAGTATACAGATAAACGGGGTAATCAATGTCACCCTACGTCTGAATACCTACGGCTGCGTCGCGAGACGTAGGTATTGTACCTACTACGAACCGAGGGGGGCGAGTTGTACGCCGCGCCGACTATTTACCTACGGTGAGGGGCCATTGACCGGTAGCACTGACCTTGAGAGAGCTAGCTATACGTTTTAGCTAGTAGTTATTGTTTGGAGTGTAAGGTGCATGCAATTTAATTATTTTTGGGATAGTTTGACAAAAAATTGATGAAAATAAAGCTGATCTTTTTATGAGCGAAATATGTTCTATTAATGATATCTATTGCGCGATAAAAATTTGTGCACTGAATAAAACTGGTCTTGCTGTATCCTTACATAGTATAAAATAAAGTCGCTATTTTCGTTTGTTTGTTTGTTTGTCTGTATGCTTAAATCTTTAAAACTATGCAACGGATTTTGATGCGGTTTTTTTAAATGGATAGAGTGATTCAAGAGGAAGGTTTATATGTATAAAAATTCCCGAAATTCCCACGGGAACGGGCACAACGCGGGTAAAAGCGCGGGGCGCTGCTAGTAGTGTATATGGAAAAGCTGATTTTGTTTCACGATTTCAGGAATGAATAAATTTGTTCATCTTGATATACCAATCTCTAGTAAAGGCTGAGATGGTGATGATTACCTTTCATAGATGGCTCTGGTGGACGTATGTTGCGCGTGGAACAGGGGGCGCCACAATCGCAAACGGCAAACAGCTTCGTAGCCACCGCGGGATAGTACCAGCGTGTATAGCGCCCGCAACGACACTGCAACAAATACAATAATTAATAAAGAAATAACCCTTCAAGCGTCCACTGCTTGACGTAGGCCTCCCGTATAGATCTATAAGACCAGTTGGAAGCAACAGGCATCCAACGCGATTCGGTCTTGATGAGGCCATCCGTCCACCTTGCGGGTGGACATCCTACGCTGCGCTTACAGACACCTACGCGATCTTCATTCGAGAACCTTTCTACCCCATCGGTCATCAGTGCTCCGCGCTATGTGCCCTGTCTACTGCCATTTCAACTTGCCAATCTGATAGGCTATGTCAGTAACTTTGGTTCTTCTGCGGATCTCCTCATTCCTGATTCGATCTCGGAGAGAGACTTCGAGCATAGTCCTCTCCATTGCTCGTTCACTACTCTACTTTTAGAATTTATGTTAACCTTAACTTCATCATAATCTTAACCTTCATCTGAAATTTTCACTCACATCCACTTATTCTCCTACAAGAATTTCTCAGTTCTGCTCTAAAAAAATCGGCCAAGTACGAGTCGACTCGCGCACGGAGGGTTCCGTACTGTACAGGAGTCCCTTGAATATTTATTTTATTTAAATTTTATTATTTATTATTGAAGTGAATATACAACTAAATATTCTGTGAATATTTCAAGCATCTACCTGTTACCATTATTAATATAGAGCGAAAAACGGCTAAAAAATTTGGTTTGTTGTATGGGAGCCCCCCTTAATTATTAATTTTATTCTGCTTTTAGTATTAGTTGTTATAGCGGCAACAGAAATACGTCATCTGTGAACATTTCAGCTGCCTAGCTATAACGGTTCATTAGATACAGCCTGGAGACAGACTGACAGACGGACATCGGAGTCTTAGTATTAGGGTCCCGTTTTTGCCTTTTGGGTACGGAACCCTAAACATCACAACTCTCTTCTAAGAATTCCTCTCAACTTGTATAATAATAATTCCTTACAACCCTCATTTAAGAATTTTAACCGTCTCACCACAAAAGTTTTACGCACGCTTTAGACAATGTTTAACAGTAGAAATTGCACGGTTAAAGAGTGTTTAAAGCGTGTTTAAATCTTTTGTGGTAAGGCGGATAGTGTGTAATGTATTAGGCAAGTATTTTAGTCAAACTGCCTTCAAGCAGACACGACTGCATATTTATTAACTTACTTTTAGACTCAAGTTCACCAACGCTTGATTAAGTTAAACGTGTGATTACTGTATTTAAACAACGATTAAACTTGGGTTTTAGATCCTAGATCACCATCAGATGTTTAATTTATCAACCGTTGGTTAAATTTTAAACAGCTTTTTAACGAAATTTTGCTGTTCTGGAAGCAAAAACCGTTGGTTAAATACAGTAATCACACGTTTAACTTAAATGTAATTAAATTTTTACTGTAGGTATGTTTTTTTAAATCTTTTTTTTTATTCGATTAGTTTGTAGTAAAGTAGATTTGTACCAAATGTAGAATAGATATAACCCGGTTCATTAAAGAAAGGAATCTAAAATGGCGGCTTGTACTTGCGTTGACAGATAGTACAGTTAGCATAAAAAATTACAAGTCAGTTTTTTTTTCAAATTATAAATAAAAAAAACAAGACCGGGTCGTATTAATTTCAAACTAGCTTCTACCAGCGGCTTCGCCCGCGTGAAAGTTGAAAATTTGAAAGACACGTGGGGCCATCTATTATCATTAGAACGTTATTGTTGTTTTCATCGGAAACAGTGCCTACTTTTTTTCGGGATGAAGAAGACGCTCCAGATTTTTTTCTTTTTAAAATATTTGATGACATTATACACAATTTGGCGTGTATCACTGTGTATAATCTTTCCTCGCTTTCGAGGAGACATGATTACTGTCTCCGCACAGTCCACACGTCCAAACAGCGAAACTTGACAATAAAACAAAACTCAACAACAGTAACACACAGGTAACAACGGAAAAATAACAGAAAACTATAACAAGGAATTATTCCTAATAAGGATCATTGAGCGCGTCAAGACAGCGTGGAAGCAAATCAAGACTAATATTTTTTCTGCTTGCGGTACGCGCGAGTGTGAGTATAGACGGCACTAGTGTGCGAGCGAGAGAACATGACAAGCGCCGCCATTTTAGATTCCTTTCTTTAATGAACCGGGTTATACAATACTGATATTCTTGGTTAGCTTGAATAGTAATTTGATTATTATTTTATTTTAATTTACTATACGACCCGCCCCGGCTTCGCACAGGTGTATTATACATATAAACCTTCCTCTTGAATCACTCTATCCATTAAAAAAAACCGCATCAAAATCCGTTGCGTAGTTTTAAAGATTTAAGCATACAGATAAACAAACAGACAAAAATAGCGACTTTATTTTATACTATGTAAGGATAAGGATTTCATGTACGAATTTGTGTATATACCTAAGATACCTAAGTACTTATTTCTAGTTAAGATACAACATCTTATAATATTGCACGCCCGTTATGGGTCCACTATTGGAACTATAATATTAATTTGTAAGAACATTGTACATAGTGTTGCAATAAACATTTTCTGATTTCTGATTTCTGAAACAAGCGTTAGTGAACTTGGGGCGAATTTTACAAAATTCTAAGAATGAGCCGTAGCCTAATCTAAGAAAACGAGCATTACTTACAATGTTTAAGAGACAACGCCTGCGAGAAGCTAAGTCCCTTGTCCCGGTGGAACCGCCTCAGCATGCGCAGAAAAGCCTGGTCTTCCTCCGTCACGTTGGTTTCCCGGTCCGGGTCCGAATCTGAGCTCCTCTTCTCCAGCCCGTTGCGGAGCGACAGCCGCCGCGGGGTCTGGAATGGATGGTCAACCATATTACTCATTTGATTGTGTGAAACTTGGATTTGAAAAATTTAAGACATTTTATACTAGCGACCCGCCCCGGCTTCGCACAGCTGTATTATACATATAAACCTTCCTCTTGAATCACTCTATCTATTAAAAAAACCGCATCATAATCCGTTGCGTAGTTTTAAAGATATAAGCATACATGGGGATTGGGGACAGACAGCGGGAAGCGACTACGTTTTATACTATGTAATGATAATGAAGTTTCTTTTGCACAGAATCCAGGGTAAGTACGTCTTTTTAACGCGAATAAATCCGCGCTTGACCACCAACTCGCCTGATGGTAAGCGACGTTGTGGTCGAAGATGAAGCACGCAGACCTAGAAGATACCTATTCACTCTGACCTTGAAAAGCTTTAGATTATATCTCTTAGTAAACAGGAAAGCAGTAAGACTGTTCCATTCCCTGGCGGTACGAATCAGAAATGTTGAGTCGATCTAATGTTACAATTGTTAACAGAAGACTAGACAAAAAGAAAGATAATTTTATCGCGTTGCGTGAACGCCGCGAGCAATACGGCGACCCGCAAACAGCTCCCAAGTTTTATTAAGATATTAAAGTTAAAAAGTTCGTATCAGAGTTTTTAAGTGGCCTGAGGGCCTTTGACGTGGCTAAACGGTTAACATAACCGGGGCCTACAATTTAACATGTTATCCAAACCACGGTAGCGCTGAGTTGTTAATGCCACGCGCGGTCACCCATCCGAAGGGGAGACGTTCAAGTATTAAGTTATTCAAATCTGCTGATCGTGAATCAATAAAAAAAAGAAAAATGCATACAGGTACCAATGTTCACCTACCTAAGAATGGGGGGAGGGGTACTTTGCTTACCTTTGCTGACGAGGGGGAAGGGTGGGGTAAATAAATGTATTAAAAATCTGCTTACGTAATACTTGACTGGCCCAGACTGACCGTACCGAGCGTTGACTAACTTTGGTGATCCCTGACAGACCTAGTCAAACTACGGTATTAACCAGCAGGCCACACCCGCGCCCCTTCTCTTCAGCTAGGTTTTTTTTTTAATGACTTATAGCTGTTGGCCACTGAGGCCTCTACAGCTTACCGGACATGGGCGAGCGCGGAAGGCGGCTGAGCCCTAAGATTAGGTTATAGGGTGACTAGCGCAAGGGCACCTGAGAAGGTACGGACCTCGGCTTGGGCCGTCACCCGGCGGGGGAGATCAGACTTGCCCGGGCACCCCAGAAGGGGTGTGCCCTGTGGCCCTAATGGGTTGAGCTGGTTGACTATTTGGAGAGAATCTAACCGATCTTCTGACAGATCCGGAGGGTCCTCGACCTCGCCGGCGAGGTCGGTGTGTGTCTGTGTGCCTTTGGTAACCGGCGCCTATACCAAAAACGGAATACTTCCTGTTGCAGGGAGCTGTCGGGTCGGCTTTCAGCTAGGGCTTCGGCTACGGGGGCAACTTACCGGGCGGGGGCTCGGCTCGTCCTCGCTGGAGCGCGAGTCAGGCGAGTGGGGGGGCGTGGAGCGCGGGGGGCGGCGCCGGCGACCGCGCCCGCGCCCCTTCAGCTTGGGGGCTAGGTGGTTGCACACGAACTCGTGGCCCTCTAGCTCTGGGTACTCGAACGTATCCTGGAGAAAAAAACAAGGATTAGCAAACATGTTTAAGAACAAGCAATGCAAGTATAGAAATTAAGTAGCGCAGCACGGGAAGCATGGCAAAGGGACTAATAGTCTTTCCACCATTATTTCACCATATGAAATAAAGTATGGATTGACAATGACATCTGACATTAAGAGTGGATAAAATGGTTTTCTCCCCTTGCCGTGCTACCCGGGGTGGTAGCGTTTGATTGGAGCAAACGTTTCCTTCGTGTCGACATGCCGAATGAAATCTAGGGATCCAATCTGTGCACAGCCATAGTCAAGTATTAACTAGACATGGCGCTAAATAATAATATCTACATAAGTAAGAGAGGGCGAGATGTGCAAGTATTCAAGTGTGAACTGGACGAAACTAATTTCTTTTGTCTCTATCTGCGTATACGTTTTTCTTTTGCCTGACTACTACGCACGGCCTAGGCGTAATAGTCAGACAACATTTCGCGCCAAAAACTACTGTTGAATTTTTGATGAGATGCTTAAGTAAATCAACTATTATCTATTTTCTATCACTTCTATTAGTGTTTTGCAAGTTTTTACTATTATCTAGAGTCTAAATATGATAAAATCATAACAACGTATGTATAGTTATCTAAGTATGTATAGCACATCTTTTTTCTTACACCCTATACGCAATCGAGGATTCTAGACATACTTATCTATGGTGCACAACCCATACAGATAAGAAGACTGACAATTAAAACTTTGACGTGTACACATTGCAACTGCAAATAGACCTTCAGTGCTGCCTGATTGTTGATAGCTGATAGCTCGAAAAGCCAGTAAGGGCCTGAGGCAATAATTTTCAACGGTTTGGTCGTATACGGAACTTGTATAGAACATTCGCAACTTCAAATTCAAATCATTTATTGTAACATATGAAATTAAATGCGGTTCTTAGTTAAACATGTTGACTGCCTCGGTGGCTCAGTGGTTAGTGACTGACTTCTGGGTCAAAGAGGCGTGGGTTCGATCCCCACCCAGGACAAACATTTGTGTGATGAACATAGGTGTTTGCTCTGTATCTGGGTGTTATTTAGGTACTATCTATGTATGTATTTAAAATATGTATAATTGTATATGTAGTATATCAGTCTCTGGCAGCCATATCACAAGCTTTGCTTAGTTTGGGGTCAGAGACCGTGTGTAAGATGTCCCCTAATATTTATTTATTTATTTATTTTATTTTTTATTTCTTTTTATTTATTATTTATGTTTTGTTTAGTTATACATATGACCCTTTATAAGGGTATGGCAATTTTATTATTTGTATTGGAGCGATTTATTATTACGTTTTCTAGATTATCGTTAAAAATTTCGTCTAATGTATAATAGCATTTCGATAATAGGATCATTTTTAGTTGTTTTATGAAACAGTTTTCTCTTTCGATATCTTTTAAATTATTTGGCAATTTGCTAAATTTTTTATAGCCATAGAATTTGGGCTAGAACTGTGCATTGTTAAGTTAGACTTTGGAACTTCCGGAATTCTGGATAGATAATATAAAGTTTTTTTTTACTGGGCAAAAGTGCTTTTATTTACTACAACAAAACTACACTACTACTACATAAAAAACATTGGATGATCCTCAGACCTTTGAAGGTCTAAAGATAATCCAAATGCTCGCACCCACTGCCAGTTGGCAGCGTGCCCAGCATGCTGGTAGCATTGCCACGCTGAATGGCAATGCTTATACGTTGAGCCAAATAAACACCAGCATTTTGGTCACGCGTCGCGTCCACCAGACGCTCCGAAACACTAATATAAAGACGTGTTTTCATACAATCTGTCAAAGTTCCGTATACGTTCCCAGGTGTTCGAAGTTGAATAATCGGCCAAGTACGAGTCGGACTCGCGCACGGAGGGTTCCGTACTGTATGGGAGCCCCCCTTAAATATTTATTTTATTTTAATTATTTTATTTTTGAAGTGAATATTCAACTAAATATTCTGTGAAAATTTCAAGCATCTACCTGTTACCATTATTAATATGGAGCTAAAACGGCTAAAAATCAGATTTTTTATATGGGATCCCCCCTTAATTATAAATTTTATTCTGTGTTTAGTATTTAATTTTGTTGTTATAGCGGCAACAGAAATACATCATCTGTGAAAATTTCAGCTGCCTAGCTATAGCGGTTCATGAGATACAGCCTGGAGACAGACAGACGGACAGACGGACGGCGGAGTCTTAGTAATAGGGTCCCGTTTTTACCCTTTGGGTACGGAACCCTAAAAATCATGCCCCTGTCGTATTTCTCATACTGCTGAGCGTTGGAAGGAAGGAGCTCTCGTAAAGTACTGACATCAGCGTCCGGTAGCTCCAGTAGAGGGGGTAGGAGTCGATCTCTGTGAGGAGAATAGATACCTTGCAGTAGAGGATCCTAGTGTTGTCTGTGGGGGCGGAGTACCCTCCCAGCGCGGCCACCAGCGAGTCCCGCAGCCAGGCGGCCTGGATGCCCTCGAGACGGGACAGGAGCGCCCGGTAGCGGCAGTAGCGGGGGTACGAGAACACCACCACGCCTGGGCTTTGGGAGTCGATCTCTGTAATAAAACAATACGTTTGTTAAACCATGATGTAGAGATGTTCCCAACGTGGGAGATAACATTATTCTCAGTATAGGCCGTATCATAAAAGTAGACGGAAACGTATTTTTTTTTAAACGCGAATAATTTCGCGCTTGACCACGAACTCGCCTGATGATAAGCGACGTTGTGGCAGACCTAGAAGATACCTATTCACTCTGACCTTGAAAGCTGTAGATTATATCTATTAGGAAACAGGAAAGCAGGAAGACTGTTCCATTCCCTGGCGGTAAAAAAGAAATGTTGAGTCAAACCGCTTCGTACGTATCGAAGGAAAATCGACAGTGTAGGGGTGGTAATGTAGCGTCCTCCTACTTGTCCTGTAGTAAAAAGGGGATGGTAGGATAAGATCGTGCAGCTCAATCCTCGCGTAGCTGATAGGTAAGATTCAGTCAGGATTGGGTTTTGAGCATTAGAATCAAACTCCTTGGTGTTAGCTACTAGCTAACATCACAGCCACCAAGGAGTTTGATTTAGCTTATAAAGACTGTTCCGAACGTGGGTGATACAGTGTGGTTTGAGGCTTCCAGGAGCCCTCTGATAGAGAACCAATAGTAGACCTGGAAATAACTAGGAGTGTAGCCCTGTCACACAGAAGGAATGAAGAAGCAGCTGGCCCACGCCACACGGCCTTGAGTCTACAGATCCAGTGTCGCTACACACACAACCAGTGTTGCTAAATGCACGGATAGTGTCAGAAACTCACCAATAGCACTCTTCTCCTTGTCAACGTCACTAAAGTCGAGCCGCGTGCTGTGCAAAGCCGCAGTCGGTCGCGCGTCGTTGTGCGGAGCGCACGCGCCGCGCCACACGGCCTTGAGGCCGTACGTCCAGTCCTGGCCCGTACACATCCATGTGAGGAGGTCCTCGGCTTTAAGGACCACCTTGTCGTTGATCGCGAGTACTTCGTCCTGGAAAAGAGAGAAACGTCAGGTTAATGGCGGGAGTTCACGACATTTTTAAGGACTAGTACATGTAACCAAAATGCTAGGCTTATGTTGGACAGAAAGTCAGTTTCGCAATTTAGAGAGGTAATGCGGCCAGCATTTTGGGCACGTTACTAGAGATTCCAGACGTATGCGGCAACGCTGTCGTAGAGGACCGTAGGAGCCTGGTTCTACTCACCAGGCGAATATACACAAAGTGCTGGGAGCACCAGTATGTTCCTTTTGGAGATCCCGGAGCTCCCAAGAAGGCACAAAGGCTGGCCACCGAGGGGGTTGTAGTGGGTACAATCCCACATAACCCGACTGCACCCCAAAGCGGTCGGGCATATTTAGAAGATTTCAACCTCGTAAAATAAAGCGGTTGCGGATGTGAAGTTAGCTACAAGTTGCGAGAAACCCAGTCAACGCGCAGCTTTATGTGAACTTCAGTCAGAATTGGATATTACGCAGCTTGCTGCTAACTTCACATCCGTCTACTTGAATGATTCCGCCTACACTGTACTTCTGATGTAACAGATCATCAGTTCACCTTGTAACTTGGACATGCTACGCATATGTTACTAAACTATGACTAAAACGACCTACCTAGTTAAAATTACCAAAAACAAGTAAATAAACAAATAACCCGTGAGTACAAGGACGGAATAAATCTGCAAATCTCGTAAAAGCACAACCCTAACAAATTACCGACTTAGGGGTGCCACAGGGACGGACTCGATCCACTAAATAAAATAAAATATTTTTCGTCAAAAATAATACAATCGACTTCAACATTGCAATTGCAACCTACCTATATAATTCTAATAGTTTGCTCGAATATATACTTTTAGACAATGGTTGATTTTTCAATAAAATCGGCCAACTGCGAGCCGGACCCGCGCACGAAGGGTTCCGTGCCGTAGTATTGGAGCCCCCTTAGCCCATGGCCGTTGCCGTTATTAATATCGAGCAATAAACGATAGAAAAAAATACGTTTGTTGTATGGGAGACCTCCGCAAATATTTATTTTATTGTTTTCAGTATTCGTTGTTATAGCGGTAACAGAAATACATCATCTGTGAAAATTTCAACTTTCTAGCTATCACGATTCTTGAGATACAGCCTGGTGTCAGACAGACGGACGGACAGCGGATTCTTAGTAATAGAGTCCCGTTTTTACCCTTTGGGTACGGAACCCTAAAAACCGCTAATTGATTTCGATAGCCGGTATAATGTACCTACCCTACCAGGTCGGAAGTATAAT
Source organism: Hypomecis atomaria (assembly GCA_964007245.1). Classification (NCBI taxonomy): domain Eukaryota; kingdom Metazoa; phylum Arthropoda; class Insecta; order Lepidoptera; family Geometridae; genus Hypomecis; species Hypomecis atomaria. Next base: position 10,922,158 of record OZ023310.1, read on the forward strand.
TGAAAAAATAGATTTATAAAATTGGCGGAATTATCACGTAACGTACAAACAAAAAAAATACATTCAGTAGAATTGAAAACCTCCTCGTTTTGAAGTCTGCTAAAAAAATATAATGGCTTTTCAAGAAATATGATTAGATAAATGAATGAATGATGAATGATAATTTTAGGATTATTGCAATAAATATTTCTCATAATTCACCTGTAATATCCATATGAAACTAAGCTTTATAGAAAATTTCCTTTTTCAGAAGTCAATGCCTACTCATTCATCTCTAGTAGCACTTTGTCTTCTGACAATCTGAAAGCCTTTATTCTGTTAGGTCAGTTAAAAATTAAACGTGAATAATTAAAAAGAACTGTTTCTACCATTTATACTTATTTTATACTTAATTTTCCGGACAACCCTGAGAAGATTGCGCCAGCCGTGGGGTGGGGCGGACTCCAGGGACGCACTCACAGATATACGTAATTTAAATAATATAACTTAAACTCGGTTTATTTGAAAATTCTTGGTACAATGTACAATTCCGGACTTATCTGGATACTAGCTTTTCCCGTGGCTCCCCACGGGATCCTCTATTTTTTCGTGAATAATAAGTAGCCTATGATACTCTTAGACCTTAAATTCTTAAACCTGCCATATGGCACGGAACCCTATGTGCGTGAGTCCAACTCGCACCTGGCCGATTATTGCATAAATTATTGTATGATTATTTGGCGTTAAAATATGTGGTGTTTATTTTGCGAGTGTTTTTTTTTCAGCATAACATAATCGGCCAGCTGCGAGTCGGACTCGCGCACATAGGGTTCCGTGCCATATGGAAGCCCCTTAGTATATTTTAATTTAATTATTTACTTTCAAAGTGAACATTTAACTAGATATACTGTGTATATTTCAAGCATCCACCTGCCACCGTTATTAATATCAAGCGAAAAACAGCTTAAAATTCAGGTTTGTTGTATGGGAGTCCCTTAATTATTATTTTTCTTATATTAATATTTGTTGTTATAACGGCAACAGCAATACGTCATCTGGGAAAATTTCAACGTTCTAGCTATCACGGTTCATGAGATACAGCCTGGTGACGGACAGACGGACGGACAGACGGACAGCGGAGTCTTAGTGATAGGGTCCCGTTTTTACCCTTTGGGTACGGAACCCTAAAATGCAAATGACAGTCACGTGTTAACATCGGGGTGTTATAGAAGGATTTAAATAGGACACACTCAATTTATCTATGAAACACACAATTTCAGAGAAAAAGTGCATTAAAAGAGAAATAGTACTGTTAATTAATTATTAAGAGTAAAAAGGCAAATAAAATGGGTATATTATATGGTTGAATCCGGACAGCCCTGTGAGGATTTCGCCGGCCAGTGGGGTGGGGGTGGACGCCAGGAACACACTCAGGGATATTACGAAAATATCCTGAACTTTTAATAATTATCTTTAGTGTTTTGAAGACGAGAAGTTGTTTAAGGCAGAAGAGTGAAGTGTGAGATTATATGCAAGGATTATTAACTACCACTAAATACAAGACATTCCATAATCTAAAACTACATAACAAGCAATTGGATCATCCACAGACCCTTGAAGGTCTAAAGATAATCCAAATGCTCAAGCCCACTGCCAGTTGGCAGCGTGCCCAGCATGCTGGCAGCATTGCCACGCGAATGGCAATGCTTATACGTTGAGCCAAATAAACACCAGCATTTTGGTCTCGCGTCGCGTCCACCAGACGCTCAGAAAGACTTGAAAACAAGATGAGCTCCCGGCCCTTACGGACCCATTGTCTCAACTCCAAACGGCTCTAGTAAAGATTATTAGTATCGAAGGCCAATATTCTTTCTGTGTTGCGGAGACATAGTTTTTGTGTTTTGAATCCAATGATTTTGGATAAATATTGTTACGAGATGGGTTCTTGGATAATTATTTAAAACGCCGATTGTTCACTTTGGCACTGATATTCACACAACTAGTCACTTCACAATCACTGGTACCGCACTTGAACACGAGATGTTTTCGCTCCGGTATAAAACGCGATAGCTGCCACGAACGAAAACCATCGCCCTATTTATATCGGAACAAGGGTTTTCTAGAAATCTGTAGAATATTCGGTGCCATTGTGATTGACAAAGTAAACAAGTGTGAAGTTCGAGAATCCCTATTGTTCTCAGCTATTACGAAAACACCAAAAAAATCACACAATAGACGCGACACAAAGGCCGGTGCCGCCTGAGTCATAAAACCATAAATCTCGCGATTAGGTGTAAACAACTCGCCGCCCGTAATTACCGCGCGCGGCACGGCCTACTGCATAACAATATATATATATATCTTTTTATGAATTAGGTCATTGTGTTGACAAATAAAAATCGAAATCGCGGGTCGAACCTGGACACGATTGGCACAGGACCGAGGCAGATGGCACAAGAGAGAGGCCTACACCCAGCAGTGGGGTAAAGAAGGCTGTGGATGTTGTTGATGATTGACAAATATTGTAAATGCCAAATCAAATTTAATGGCATCTGTAAAGTTAACTAGAACCTGCACAGCGGGGCAATTCTGTTAGCCGATCTCTTTACTGAAGTGATACGTTCTTGAACCTCTCTCGTTTTTCTGACAGTTCCGACAGCTCAAAACTGTCAGAAAAACGAGGCAGGATCAAGAACGTGTCACCTTAGTAACGAGATCGGTTGACAGAATTGCCCCGCAGATCCTCACTTCTCGCGCAACTACGAGTATGTATATCGAATTTGCTGCTGCGCAATGACAATGCGCCTCGTGATCACAGACGCCATAAAGTTTGAATCAGCCTATAGGATATCTATATTTATAATCAACATTTGAAAAAACATAACTTTGATCATAATAGCGAAAAAAAACTACATTTACATACAGAAAGTATAATAGTAACCTTCAACAAAATGTACCTATACAGGGTTATTTGCCTACCCTATACTAAGCCGATAGGGAGTGATTTAGACTATCACTACGAACAACTTTTACTATGGGGCCAACAAAAATTCGAGGAAAAAAAATCAGATGTTTTATAGATATTGTCGATCCCGAGTTGCAATTTTGCAATCCGAGACGTGGAAGGTGACAAAAGACCTTATGCTGAAGCTCCAAGTGTTTGTCAATAGATTTCTTCCCCAAATACTACGGATTTTCTGGCCTAACAAAATCTCTAACATAGACCTACATCGGAGATGCCACGAAAGTCCAATTGAAGACCAGGTAAAACGCCGTAAATGGAACTGGGTTGGTCACACGCTCCGTAGGACTCCAGACCACATTCCAAAACAAGCTTTGGACTGGAACCCGCAAGGCAAGAGAAGACCGGGCCGACCAAAGCACACCTGGCGGCGTTCTATCATGGCGGACATCCGGAAAATTGGCAAAACATGGCCGGAGGTGAAACGTGAAGCTCGAGACAGGCTGCGATGGAGAGTCTCTGTAGACGCCCTCTGCCCCACCCTGGGGACCTAGGAATATAAGTCAAGAGTTGCAATTTTGTATGAAACAGCAGATTTATTTTCTAGAATTTTGGGTTGGCCCCATAGTGAAAATTGTTTGTAATGATGGCCTGAAACACACCCTTTCGGCTTAGTACAGGGTAAGCAAATAACCCTGTATAATAAAATATTCACTAAAAACCTTTTTCCCCGCATCTTTCAAAAGCGGTTTAATTTCATATTAAATTGTATCAAAAAAATCCTCAAATAAGTAAATAATCAAATGGAAGTAATTAAACGTAAAACGGCAAATAAGTATAAATGGTAAAATCCGGACAACCCTGCGAGGATTGCGCCGGCCAGTGGGGTGGGGTGGACGCCAGGGATGCACTCAGGGATATTACAAAAAATATTGTTTACTAATCTTTTAATTTCCGAACAGATAAACGGAGAATTTAGAAAGATAGAAATAATTTAAAAGACAGATCTACAAGTCCATTTTATTGGCAGTGGTCTTCAGCATTTGGATTATCTTTAGACCTTCAAGGGTCTATGGATGAGCCAATTGCTTGTTGTGTAGGAGTAGTTTATGTAGTTTTAGATTATATACTCGTAAGTCTTGTATTTAGTAGTAGTTAATAGAGGCTCTTGCACTATTTTAAAAAGAACATTCAAACTTTGCCATTCACACAAACAATATCCTTACATAGTATAAAATAAAGTCGCAATTTTTGTCTGTTTGTTTGTCTGTATGCTTAAATCTTTAAAACTACGCAACGGATTTTGTTGCGGTTTTTTTTAATGGATAGAGTGATTCAAGAGGAAGGTTTATATGTATAATACACCTGTGCGAAGCCGGGGCGGGTCGTCTAGTTTATGATATAACATTGTTTACAATCTTATTATGCACAATACAATGGCTAAATAAACCCGTACTACACCTACAATAATTATTATTTAAATAGATAATATTATTATCATGTATTGTCTCTTTCACTAACTAAAAACAACAATACTTACTATACATCACATTAATCACATAAATTTACTTAACCTCGTAGCTTTAACAAGAATTAATCACATTAACCCATTATCGAGATATCTGAGAAAAACAAACATCCCCCAGTCCGTCCCTGCGCCATTCTAAATGAAGGGGATGGGGGCCGAACTAAAATTGCTTTCAAATAAGTAACCCACCCGAGTACGTATTCTCGAAGCGGCGCGATGCTGACTCGATGTCGAAACGATGTCGAAATAGGTCGATTACATAATAAAAATAATTTTGAATAACATTTTGAAATTTCGTTGCCACACTTCACATACAAATATACACAATCGAAAATCCGTAAGAAACTAATAAATATAACAAAATTAAATTAAATAAACCCCACCTTAAAAAACCAAATGTAACCTACTCGACTTTAAAAACAAAATAGGCACATAAACTAGGTATTTTTAACGATAAGTAGGTACCTACTTTCTACAACTGGAAACAAAGTTAAGGTTTCATTTTTTTTTATCAAGGTTGGTAGGACTTACTTCATGCATTTTATTTTTTTATTGTAAAATTGTTTTTTTTAGATATGTTAATATTATACATATGAGGTAGGTAAATTTTACGTTTCAGAGATAAAATGTTGAACCAATAGTTTTTTGAATGCATATATGCTATTACTATGTTAAAAATGTATTTCGCTATTTCAGAACGGATGAAATGCATCGAAAACCGAAGACGCAACCGAAATGGGTTTTTTAACCCCCGACGAAAAAGAGGGGTGTTATAAGTTTGACGTGTCTGTTTGTCTGTGTGTCTGTCTGTCTGACAGTCTGTGGCATCATAGCGCCCGAACCACTGAACCGATTTCAGTTTAGTTTTTTTTGGATGAAAGAAGACTTAATCGAGAGTGTTCTTAGCTATGTTTTATAAAAATCGATTGAGCCGTTTAAGAGTTATGGTGGGTTAAAGTGGGGATGGAAGAACCAAAATTCTACAAATGTGCCCAAAATGGTTGTCAATTGAAAGTTTGTTGTCAAATATTTTTGTGTCGGGGGTTTTTTAATTAGGTATATTATTATAATCCATTGCTGAACATAGGGTCAATTTTAATAACCCACGAAGAGGGAGTAGACAAACGAATTGTTACAGAAAATATATAATTTAGTTCACCAACGAATTGCGCTCAAAAGACATATTTAAAAAAATAATTGAGTTAATAGCATAATAAATTAGAAATTTATTTCTCAAACAAAAGGCCCCGTTCCCAGCCAGAATAACGCGCCCAATTTACGGTCGGCATTTTGTGAGAATGTTTCAAGTAATGTAGGTGAGGAGATACGGGGCAATTATCTTACTGCACGTGGAACAAAAATTTAAGTATACATAACTAGTAAATACTATCAGAATTACAGATTTACAATTACAAATATGCAATCGATTTATTAGTTAAAAAGATCATATAAACGCATATTATACTCGTACTAAAACAATAATACTTAATAATGCCGTTGTATACCAGTCTGACAGACGCCGTAATTTATTTTTGGAATGAAATGTGTACTTAACTTATCTGAAAAATGTCTATAAATTTATTATTTAAGCCTGATTTAATAATATTTTATTATAATTCATTCATTATTTTCAAAGCGCCAGCAAACACCATGCAACAACATTTTTACACGGAAAGAAGTATACACATATTTTGTCATTATTCAATTTTATTTATTTATTTCAGTTCACCGATATTATGTACATCAATACATTGTCAAAAGATTATACATAAAAATAGGAGCTAAATGTCATAATAATTATAGGTGAAGACAACATGCATCAATATCGAGCAAAACATTGTAAATAATCGGCCAAGTACGAGTCGGACTCGCGCACGGAGGGTTCCGTACTATATGGGAGCCCCCCCTTTAATATTTATTTTATTTTAATTTTATTATTTATTATTGAAGTGAATATAAAACTAAATGTTCTGTGAAAATATCAAGCATGTACCTGTTACTATTATTATTATAGATCGAAAAACGTCTAAAAAATCAGGTTTGTTGTATGGGAGCCCCCTTAAATATTTATTTTATTTTGTTTTTAGTATTTGTTGTAGCGGCAACAGAAATACATCATCTGTGAAAATTTCAGCTGCTTATCATGGTTCATGAGATACAGCCCTGTGACAGACGGACAGACAGACAGACAGACGCACAGACGGACATCGAAGTCTTAGTAATAGGGTCCCGTTTTTCCCTTTGGGTACGGAACCCTAAAAATTAAATAGCACTGAGAAAAAAAAACATTACTGCTATTTAAATAGGAATTTACCTCGTCCTGCGTTGTTAGTGTTATAAAGTATTTTCGAAAACGTTTTGTCTATGACTAAGTCTTTGTTTCTAAGTAAATAAATAAAATAATAAGTTGTCAAGTGCGTGTCGAGACACGCGAATGATATGCCTACGTAGATGGTGACGATGATGGTGTTGATGATAAAAACCAATTTTTATGATGTTATTCGATGGTTTTGACTGTTGGAAAAAGATGATTTGCTAAGAAATATGTTTATAAGGTTGACCTCTGAGCTGTGCGCAAGTCTAAAAATTTTGATTTTCCTAAATAACTCCAAAATTAAGATTTCACAGTAGGTACTCAAAATAATTTTAGAGACAGTTTTAAACGTGATCTATAAACTCAGAAATTTTCAAGACTATCTTATATGTATACTTTAGAAATGAAGGGACACACAGACACACTCTCTTTTCAACTTTGGCGACTTACATCTCACAAATGGAACACGTGACAAAAAAAAATTAATCAAACCTTACATTCATTTTAAAATAATGTCTCCATGAGTGAAAAAATTAAAGACACGAATTCTTGTACCTTAGACCATACACCATTGCAGCTACTGCTTTGACTCGATGTTCTGACTACCTACTACTAAGAAAAAAAATACACAACAAAATTATCGAATCAATAATGCATTTTTAGGATGTAATTTCTAATTATTAAGTGTTTTTTTTCTTTTATAAAAATGGAAAGTTATAATGGTATTAGATGCCTGCTTATACAGATGCATAATATATGTATATTTATTTTTCATTTAAATCTCGCAAGAATAATGCTAACATATTTTAAAATCATTTTCTTATAATCATAATATATATTTACAAACTTTAATGTATAATACCTACCTATTAATCTTTAATGTTGTATAAATTAAATAAATGTAAATGATAGTGTGTCACCGGAGACAGGAATCTAAGCAGCTGTAACACAGGGTTTCCTAGTACAGCTGCTTACGAGACGCTGTAACCTACCGCTTTTATAATAACTCTAATTCAAAATTTAGATGAAAATGTTTATGTAGGTACCAACATATGATGTAATTTAAATTTTTGTGAAATAAATGATTGATTGATTCATTTTAAAAACCCTATTCAACGAAACCTTACAATAGGTATTTAAATTTTTCGTGTTCCTCGTTTTACTACGGAATCCTAAAAATGTAAATATGTCATTCGTAACATAAATCTCTGTTCTCTCCCATACTATTTACCCTATGCTTACGTAAGCCCCCGTGTCCGCTTGTACGTCATAACTCCAGGGCTCGATCGAAGTTCAATGCCTTTTTTCCCGACTGTCCAAAAAAAGGAACATTCTTACACCGTCTGATGATAATATCAAATATTTTCAAATCAAAAAATATAATCTTTCGCGTTATATGCGCCCATAAGGTAAACCCGTTTAAATACATTTTTTAGGGGTCGGTCAACAAAACATGTTTTGTTAATTAGTCAAACAATAATAATTACCTAGGCCTAAATAGTTAACAAATTAAAAATGAAATTTTTTAATTGTAGGCGATTAAGAGGGCTATAGCGAAATTGTCTATCTCAAAATCGGGTTTTACGCACGGCGGCGACTCGACCGTAGTTTTATGGCCACGGCGCTGTGCAGCTGCAGTGACTGAACAATCTTGATACTTTTACTATTATTTAATTATTAGATACAGACATTGAACTGTGTGTTACTGTTTTTGTATCTTTGTTTTCTGTAACTGTTTATTTACACTTTAACACATTTTCTATCTAAATTATCATTTTTCCCGAATTATCACCGCAGCGACTTACTTCTTGCTTGTTGTGTCTCTAATTGAAAATTAATTATATTTCTTTGGTTCTTTACAAATCACAGTATTTGGTTAATTCTAATCAGGAATTATATTTTATCAATATTATTATTTATTGAGCCAGTATACAAAGAGATAATTTGTTTCGTAGGTACTAAATCTTCAAGATGCGGTAACTTCTAAGAAAGACACCTGAGGTCATAAATCTTGCCCTATTTTTATTGCGAATCGTCGAAACACCTGCGGCGCTCTTTTTGAATTGCATTGTTTTTAGGAATGTTGATATTTAACAATGAAAGGATCTTATAATTTTAGGAACATTGATTAAAAATTAAATAATATTATGTAATTTAATGAATCACACATATATTTTCCCTTACATTCGAATAATTTGATTTACATTCGATGAAATTCGAACCACTCACATCTATTTATAGCTTTATAAGTCACGGATTATAACTATGCAACTATACTTTTACACTTAGGTACATGTTTTACTTTTACGTACATTGAAATCTTAATTTATCTATATCGATACCTGGGTATATTAATTTATTTACATCTCCATCGATATTGACGTCTTCCTTATCTACCGGAGATGAACATGAAGCCACATCAGATTTGAATAAACATAACTATAATTACTAATATTATCTATAAAATAAGGCATGAAGATTCATATTATTATTAATCATCCAAATTCATAAATATGTACATATTATGATACATTGATGATTTTAAACGTAGCTTTTCCTCGCTTCATGTGATTTTTTCAGTGATGCAGGAAATCTTATTATTTTCACACATCTGTACACAGGATCTTTTCGATCCATGCTAGAAATATAAAAAAAAACAATTTATTGCCTACACCACAGGTCTTGTTCTTGAAAATACACCCGGATATTTGGCATGCCTTCTAAGAAAGACACCTGAAGTCATAAATAGCAAGATTCTTTTGTTTTTGTTATTTGCTTGGAGCACGTGCCACTATTGTATTGAACTTTAATTCTTTCACTTTTATGAGACGAAGAATCTATTATGTTTTTAACAGATACAATCGCAAGAAAATCAAAATATTATTGTCATACTAAATATCAAAGTTCTAGTTACATGCTAGGTTATGTTTCTGCACTTTTGGCTAAGATCAAAGTGTAATGAATAAGTGTAACATTCACAATTTCAGATTATAAACATTGCCGCTGAGATATAAACAGCCGCAGTCAATATTACAACCAAAATTAAGAAACCAAATGAAGAAATATACTGTATTCAATAAAAATCCAAATTGTTCAATATCAATCAAGATTTACAAAAATATTTGCATGTCGTTCTCATATAAATAAATACCTACTGAAAATATACAACTTTCTATCTAACAGTCATTAATTATTTAAAAATAATGTCATCCATCCATCCATCTATACATCAGCCAAATGACGTCCACTGCTGAACATAAGCCTTTTCTATGGATCTCCAATAAGACCGGCTGGAAACGGCTTGCATCCAGCGCGATCAAAATGTAATGAATTTAAAATAGGTACCGTTCACGATTTTCAGATTATAAACATCATAAAATAGGTCACCACACAAAATTGTTCAATATTCTATTAATCATTACATTTATACTCACAAGATCAATATTTTTTGAGCGCACTATAACGTTAACGCACTATTGTCTGGGATTCAAAAATCGGACATAGATCCGACCTCGACGAGCGCTCGCGCGGTACTGAATCCGTACGGTCAATACATCGCGTTTTGTAGTATTTTCGGCGGTTATAGATGGCTTTATTTTAAGTTTTTTTAAAATATTATTTTAAAAAATATTACAATTTTAAAATTATTTATAAATTAAACTTTATTTTGGTATAAAATTTGCATCAAAATAATAATGTGAAAAAGATATATTCGCAGCTGTATCGGGGCGTTTTTAGCAGTTGTGTGCTGCTGAATTAGATATTATTTTTTGTAAAAACACAAACATCTATCGAAATTTCGAAAATGCTAACGTTCAATTAAGAATATAACACATAATATAATATTTTTTTGATTTCATATGCTTTGCACTATACTTCAATAAATGGGCTCAAAAACCACCCTTTTTTCGAAAGACTGGCTTTGAAATTTTGATATTAATATGAAAAAAGAAAACAAAATCTAAAATTAGAAAATGCTACCGTCAATAGTAATATTTGTTTTCAATTTTTCAATAAGTTAAAGCAGTTGTTTGTTTCTAGTATCTCAGAAAAATAACGCCGAAATTGATCAAAATCGCGGTTTCGCTGTGATATGGGCCTTAAGATGGGCGAACATCTTTAAAAATGTATTTTGTTTATTAATGTATTAGCGACCCGCCCCGGCTATATGCTTTCGCACAGGTGTATTATACATATAAAACTTCCTCTCGAATCACTTCTATCTATTAAAAAACCGCATCAAAATCCGTTGTGTACTTTTAAAGATACAGTCAAACCTGGCTAACTGAGAAGTGGATAAGTGAGAAACCTCTATAAGTGAGAGTAGTTGCCAGTTCCCGTCATTTTACCCCTCAAATACCTCTATAAGTGAGAGACAAAAACCTCTATAAGAGAGAGTTGTTTTTCCCTCATGGACCTCTATAACTGAGAGACTACTTGTCTAAACCTCTTTAAGCGAGAGTGGAGAGTAATGAAACATCTGCACTTTAGGACAATAGATACAAACAGACAGCGGGAAGCGACTTTGTTTTATACATACTATGTAGTGATAGTGATTAAAAATTATGATGTTTATATTATTTTACATTTAATTTTGACATTATAATTTTACACACTAATCTATGAAGTGTCCGAGTTGAATTGAAAATTGAATTGAATCCCGGTAACATCCTCCTCCTTAGACAGCCGGGAAAATGCTAGACTCATACTTAGCGGTGGTTCACACATAAAGAAAATGTTTCCATCCATCAGCCATAAGAAGTCCACTGCTGGACATAGGCCTCCCCTATGGATCTCCAATAAGACCGGTTGGGAGCGGCTTGCATCCAGCGCGATCCTGCGGTCTTAATGAGGTCATCCGTCCACCTTGTGGGTGGACGGCCTACGCTGCGCTTGCCGGTACGTGGTCTCCACTCGAGAACTTTCCGATCCCATCGGTCATCAGTCCTCCGCGCTATGTGCCCTGCCCATTGCCATTTCAACTTGCCAATCCGTTGGGCTATGTCGGTAACTTTGGTTCTTCTACGGATCTCCTCATTTCTGATTCGATCTCGCAGAGAGACTCCGAGCATAGCCCTCTCCATAGCTCGTTGGGCTACTTGGAGCTTACTAATAAGGCCCATAGTGAGAGAAAGAAAATGTTTACCCGACTGTAAAAGGAGGATAATGTTACCGGGATTAATTAACGATGTATGAAAGTAGTTATAATGAGTCAAATCACAGAACAGGAAAATAGGTCTAAATCTACATTAATATAGTTGGCTGAACCGGTTCTGACTTGATGTTTAGTTAAATTCATTTAATATTTACTTTGTAGTAGACTTTTGGTTTATACCTAACTACACAAAGAATGTATGTAATACTTTTACTTGTATTTCAAATATTTTTCATTTCGAAACTGCTATATGCATTTGAAAATATTAATGTATGTTTCTATTTTACCTCATCAAGTTTAAACGGCTGAAGCGATTTTGATGTAGGTATGAGGAATAGTTGCATTCATTTTCACGTCTTTTAAAATGTAACCTTTATCATACAAAATACCGAAAACTACACAATTCAAAGTTTACAATTAAATTTAACACAAATGTATAAATAAACGCACACATACGCGTCACGCTCACAAGAGTCTTGCATGTGTGTGTTGTATAAACACACTGTGCGTGTGGTGTTTGTTTGGAACAAGGTGATGCTATACAGTATGTGTTGGAAAGATATTATAATTATTTACTTTTAATGATTATTTTTTAGTAACGGTTTCGCTGCGGATTCACATTTGCCGTCAGTAGTTTTATATTTCAACAAAACTTTGATCGGGTGCTGCATGCGGGTCTCCGGTTTGGTCGCGGCAATCACGCAATGCACTGAAACTACTAACTTAGACTAAGATTTTAAACTTACCCATCTCTATTTTTATAATGTAATTGTAACTTAGTTAACAAAAGGTACAGACCCTGGAGTCTGTGGATCATTAATTTAAATTAAAAAAAAAAAAAACTTTAAAACATTTCATGTACGTTCGTTTACACGGAATGTACATTTATTGAGCGTTTCTTGAGAGAGAAAATCGCCGATAGTCGTTTTCTCGCCGGCGATCTGACCACTACCTTATGATGGTACGATACAAAGTCAATAATTTAAAGGGACACATTGTATTTTTAATTACATAATTCATTTCATGTTCCTACATATTGATATACATATAATAAACCCTGACACGAATTCTCCATCAACAAAACGAAACTGCTATTATTTTTCTATTTATTTTCGCGACTCTTTTTACAATAATACCTACGAGTATGTTTTATACCAAACATTATACTAAAATCCTAATTGATAAAATAAATATATTATGTTTCACGCGATTTTCATTAAAAACAAAACATAGAGCACGTAACGCGTACGGAAAACAGAACCTTTCTGACAATAAATAAGACTTATGAAATAAATGACTAGAATTGTTTCTAGAAACCAAATTCCGAGATCCCGTTTTCACCTGCCCAAGGTATCCCGAAAATTTATTCCCATTGTCTTGATTGTTACACATATAAACGCGTCAATATCAATCAGCATAATAAAAAATATTTTATTACGATTCTTCTCAAAAGACCTTGAGTCCCGTTTTCACTTGCCTAAGGAATCCCGAAAATAAATTCTTCTACTTATTGTATCTAATGCAATGCATTCGTGAATTGGTCGTTGTTTGTTTTTATTTAATTTCAAATATGTATTAACAATTTGTATTACCTTATCTTCTTCTTCTTTTCAGCCATAGGACGTCCACAGCTGGACATAGGCCTCCCCTAAAGACCTCCAATAAGACCGGTTGGTAGCGACTTGCATCCAGCGCGATCCTGCGGTCATAATGAGGTCGTCCGTCTACCTTGTGGGTGGACGTCCTACGCTGCGCTTGCCGGTACGCGGTCTCCACTCGAGGACTTTTCGACCCCATCGGTCATCAGTCCTCCGCGCTATGTGCCCTGCCCATTGCCACTTCAACCGGCCAATCCGCTGGGATATGTCGGTAACCTTGGTTCTTCTACGGATCTCCTCATTCCTGATTCGATCTCGCAGAGAAACTCCGAGCATAGCCCTCTCCATGGCTCGTTGGGCTACTTGAAGCTTACTAATAAGGCCCATAGTGAGAGACCACTTTTCTGTGCCATAAGTCATCACCTTATATCTATTGCAAATTAAATCCTAGAGGTAACAAGAAATCACAATAGGTACGTTTGCAAACTAAAACAATTAACTTTTTAATAAACTTATACCACCCTTGATGTGTAGGCCTACAGGTGGGCATACACGATGCGATGATTTGATCAAATTTTCGCTTCATGCCAACTGGGAGCTCATTCAGTTGATGAAAAGGTAGGAATTGGTGGTTCACGATTTGAACCACTACCTGAATCTGGGCTCACACGAAACTATGATCGCATCTGTTCATCAGATCAGTGCAGCAGGGGCCATGTAGTATCATCATGTTCTTAACCATTGCTGGTAGGTAGTTATTGAAGAAACAAAATGACACCACCCATCTTATTCGAAAAATATAGATCATATAAAAAGTTGATGGGAATCAAAGTTGTAGGAAATCAAATTTCAAACCATTTCGGCTCTGATAATTTCTCATAAAAATTTAAATGACACCTGTTATTAAAGAAATAAAATGGCACCACTATCTTATTAGAAAAATATAAATCCTAGAAAAAGTTGATGGGAATCAAACTTGTAAAAAATAGAATTTCAAACTACTTTGGATCCCATATCTCATGAAAAATTCAAATAACACAAGTTTTTAAAGAAACAAAATGGCACCACTATCCTATTCGAAAAATATTGTCGGAACAAAAGTTGTTTGAGATTTGATTTTCTACAATTTTGATTCCAACAACTTTTTGTAGGATCGATAATTTTTTAAATAGAGAGTTGTACCATTTTGTTTCTTCAATAACTTATGTTACATAAATTGTCATCAGAAGTTGTCGGAACAAAAGTTGTTTAAAATTTGATTCCCATCAACTTTTTGTAGGATCGGTATATTTTTTTTAAATAGTTGGTGGTACCATTTCATTTCTTCAATATGTATAAATGTTATTTCAATTTTACAGAAGAAGTTATAGGAACAAAAGTTGTTTAAAATTTGATTTTCTACAACTTTGATTCTCATCAACTTTTTGTAGGATCGATATTTTTTAAACAGTTGGTACCATTTCATTTCTTCCAATAACTTATTGTGTTATTTCAATTTTACAGCAGAAGTTATGGGAACAAAAGTTGTTTGAAATTAAATTTTCTACAACTTTGATTCCCATCAACTTTTTGTAGGATCGATATTTTTTTTAAATATTTGGTGGTACCATTTCATTTCTTCAATAACTTGTGTTATTTCAATTTTACAGCAGAAGTTATGGGAACAAAAGTTGTTTGAAATGAGATTTTCTACAACTTTGATTCCCATCAACTTTTTGTAGGATCGATATTTTTTTAAATAGTTGGTTGTACAATTTCATTTCTTCTATAACTTGTGTTATTTCAATTTTTCATGAGAAATCATCGGAATCAAAGTTGTTTGAAATTTGATTTTCTGCAACTTTGATACCCATCATTTTTTTGTTAATACATTTTCGAATAAAATAGGGGTGTCATTTTGATTCCTCAATACGAGTAACTACCTACCTACCGGCAATGCAACTATATTAGGACCTCGCTGGACTGATCTGATGAATTGATGCGATCATCGCATCGTGTGTGCCCAGCTTCAGGTAGTAGTTCAAATCGTGAACCACCAACTACTACCGTTTGAATTAGTTAAATGAGCCCCCAGTGACGATAACTTCGCCGTTGGGCGTAGTTGTAGCCGGACCATTATAGGTTGGCGTACCTATATCAGATCATAGAGCTATTACAATTACAACCAGAGAGATAATCTGATTGTCATGAAAAATACCTATCTCATTTCAGTGACTGTTGCCGTATTATTCTCCCGATAACCCTGTTTGCCGCCTACGCAAAAACGACGGGGCGTTATAGTTATAGAAGAAAGAAAATTGCACATCTAGATACGTTTTTCGTTTTATTTGAAAAATATCAATCATAGAAAAAGTTAATGGGAAACAAAAATGTAGGAAATCAAATTATAAGCAACTTTAGTTCTGACCATTTCTCGCGTAAAATTAAAATTACAAGAGTTAATCAACATTCAGGAAGTGGTTCAAATCGTGAACCACCAATTCCTGCCTTTTCTTTAACTGAATGAGTGCCCAGTTGGCATGAAGCGAAAATTTGATCAAATCATCGCATCGTGTATGTCAAACTTACGTCCTGCAATGGATTATTAAAAAGGCTGGTACAGAAACTTATATCAGGAGAATAAACAAAAGTTATTTTATTTCATTGGACAGTGGTCATTTTGTTGATGTAATGAAACAGGTACTTCGAATTTATACAACATTTAGTGCTAGAATTGTCTAATTAAAAAAAAAAAAAAATTAAAATTACTTTCTTTCTTTATTTTTACTATATTTCATAATTACTATTTGTATAAACTGACTTATAAAACTATTTCATAAAATTCATAATTACTTTTATTTCTTTGTTTTTACTATATTCCTTAATGGTATAATTTGGTTAAACTTTATGGTATAACCTGACTTATAACATTTAAACCAAAAATATTACTTAAAAAAAATATCTGTTTATTTCCATTGTCACCAAAGGTGTTCGCAAACATCAGCCTGTATTAGACGACATGTGACACGCACACAGCGAGGCCGCACGCACACAGGCGCATGTAAAATTGATAGCAACGTCGGATCTATTCGGTCGGTGCAACGCCCCGGGTATTAGGGCCGGTGCACATGAGTTGTATCGGGATAATGGATAATTATTATAAGGATGATGATGAGGGCATGATGACTAAAAAATATGATTAGTCCGTCAGATAGATCATAAATAATATTTTTTTGCAAGAAACAGCATGACTTTACCCGTGTACAGAATTCGCGAATATTTCGCACGGATTGATGTAGCATTTTTCACATTATTGTTAATTTATCAAAAATGGCTCAGCCGACTTCAATATTTCAAATTTTCAAAGTATACTCTTTCATTGGAAAGAGTCAATTCGATTAACCATTAACGACACTGCTTCCTATTATATCCTACGAGCTGTTTTCTATTGCGAATTTGCGAACCTCTCTCGCTTCAACGCCGCTTGAAATATTTCCATCATAGATTATACTACATCATTTTTAGGGTTCCGTACCCAAAGGGTAAAGACGGGACCCTATTACTAAGACTCCGCTGTCCGTCTGTCTGTCTGTCACCAGGCTGTATCTCATGAACCGTTATGGCTAGAACGCTGAAATTTTCACAGATGATGTATTTCTGTTGCCGCTAGAACAAAACAACAATAACTAAAAACGGAATAAAACTAATATTTAAGGGGGGCTCCCATACAGTACGGAACCCTCCGTGCGCGAGTCCCACTCGTACTTGGCTGATTATTTTAGTAGGTATAATTTTGTTTTCTTTTTTGTTTAAGTAGTTTAGTCATAGTGGAAAGTATATCATAGAATATATTATAGCAATTTTTGTATCAGTTACGTATGCAGGTGTTACAATTTGACCTTGAAAATATGATACAAATAAAACACCAAATAAAAATAGTCCTACCACCAGTGTATACGCCGCTTTATCGACATAAATTCTCAATAACACGAAATGGCTGCGCGGGTCGCGGGGGGAGGCGGCCGGGACGGACTCGGGACAAGCGATTATTATTATTATTACAATGGTTTTCGCATTTATTGCATAAACATAATATTATTAAGATTGTACAACAATAATAACAATAAAAAGATTGTCAATTTTACAAGCTTTTATTTAGTTACACTTGTCCGATGTCTGTCATCAAATCTTGCAAATTAAATTTGATCCACGTTCCGGTAATCGATTGAGCTGAAATTTTGCATACATGTGGAACTCGTGTGACAATGCAATATTATAATGACATAGTGCTGGTCTGATGATGGAGCTGGAAGGTGGCCAAAGGAACTTCGCAATGAAACGACGCAACCCTATCGAGTTTCGGCTCGTTTGATACGTCTTGGCGAGTACATGTTCAGTAAAAGCTTGATTTAAAAAAATGTATTTTAAATATTTGTTTTGTTTTAAGTATAAATATAAAATAACTCTAGGCGTCGTATAGAATCAAAGGGGGCCATTTTTATGAAATATTGACAAATCAATAAAATTGTATTTATCGTTATTTTCAATTCCCCATAAAATAAAGGTATCGCGATCTTTTTTTTTTCAAAAATTTAACAGATTGTCTAAAACATAAATAAAAAACTTTTTCCATAATATCAGGCCAGCCTAGTGCGAAATCCAGGGTGCATACAACATACATTGCTTTAACTTTAACTCTGTTTTGCAAAAAAAAAATTAAAAATGTTCTGCTCATGTGTTAAGTGAATTAATATTTAATGTAGAGAAACCTCTGTACTAACTTTATTTTATTCGGGTTTTAAACCACATGCGAAAATATATTTTAATGGAAAAGTATTTTATTCTCATTTTACTATAAAAATAAGAACACTTCTAACAACGCAATAAATCACTCGGTAATTATATTTAGATATATTTTTACAATTAATGTAAATAACAATTACCCATTACATACATATTTTATGAAATGACAAAGACTCCATGACTAAGTGTAACGAATTAATAAAATACCTACGCCGAGGATCATTATTCGAGAACACAATATATACAGTATATATACCCTGTATATATACAGGGTTACTGGTAATTATTTAGTTAAAAATGGAACAGATTTTTTTAGATATGACAAAAGTCGCAAAACAAAAGTTGTTAGTTTTGATGTACAGAAAAAGCCCCTTAAAGGATGCTAATTTACCAGTAACCCTGTATAAACCACGCAGTCGTATGAATTTAATTTTTTTGCATGGATATAGTTTAAAGGTGTCATAATTTTACTACTTTTTATCCCGGAAAAATAAGAGTAATCGCTTCAGGAATTTGACGTATAACTAGTAAAAGTACCGAAAATATTTACAAAAACTTTTTTTTTGATTATCATATCCTAAATAAATACTGTTCTATCTTAGGTATTTTTACGCGCGCCAACACACGGACATAAGGAAGTAAAAAAAAATATGAAAAACAAAAATAGAAATCACTACAAATCATAAATCAAAGTCGCCTTATTGTGTGTGTCTGTGTATTTGTTTAAATCTTCTAAACTACACAACAGATCGCAATGCGATAATCGCATTTTCATTTAGAATGTTTTTTCACGAAGGTTTCATAGTTATAATCTTATAATGCATTCGTAGCCGAACGAAGCCGGCCAGAGTATTTATAAAACTATTTTGTCAGAGAAATGTTATGATTTCATGAATGTACAAATTTAATTATTTAAAATAGTATTGATTGATATTTTGTTTTTTATTTGTATATTTTTCATGTCAGAACATCAGATGTTAAACATACGAAAACCATATTTTTGCATGGTTTCGTTTAAAAAATGAACTAATAGTATTACTTTATTCAAGTCAATGTCAATACAGTTACATACTTGAATACATGTAATGGTGTTTAAGTTAGACAATGTTTATCATTATTTGACATTAACTGTATTGACATTGACTTGAATAAAGTAATACAATTAGTTCATTTTTTAAACGAAACCATGCAAAAATATGGTTTTCGTATGTTTAACATCTGATGTTCTGACATGAAAAATATACAAATAAATAGTATTGATTATATTATAAATTATGTAGGCTAGTAAAAAAAAAAATTTTTTTTTCTAACTTATTGTAAGTACTGAAAATATTTACAAAATACGTAAAATTATTAAATACAAAAATTAAAATGAAAAACAAAATGTCCAAGTCCGTCCCTGCCGAAAAGCAGTGAAAGATGAGAGTCGGGTCGAATACGGCGATCGAGCAATTTTGATACTTTCCCGAACCCCTTACGTAACTTCTGTGACAAAGAAATTAAACTTGATGGTTGGGTTTTTCTTTTCCTATTGTGATTAGGATTTTTGTATTGTAAGAAGAACTTTTTTGGGTTTGTTGTGGGTTTAACTCGTATATAAACATGTTATATCAGACCACAAACATTATTTGACGAATATACTCGTTAATTGCGATAGTGAATTTGTTTTCTATTCGAATTGCAAAATAAATAATAAAGATAACAACTAACTAATAGAAGATATAAATAAAAATATATCTCCATCATTTTATTACGTTTCCAATAAAATTCGAAATTGAAGTCATTTTAATATTATATTATTTTATAACTGAGTTACAAAATATGTTCAACATTGAAATAAACATTTCATATATTGACCTGTCTTCTAGATTTGACAATGATTTGTGTAATATTATCATTTACAAAGTTCTTATAATGTCTTGTTTTCCCCGCCTCATACTTAATTAATTACGCCATATGTGACCCGTTTATTGCCTCATACTTAAACGTATGTATTTACATGCCATAATATATGTAACTCGCAATTGGATTTAACTATTGACTAAGAAACATCGAGGGATAGTTAAAAATAAATACATTTATTGAACAACTTAAGAAAAATATAAAACAACTTGCCACATCAATCGAGAATTTTAAATTCACTTGAGTCATACAAATGTTCAATCAATACCACTTTGAATAATCCCGAAAATAATAAAGTATCAAGACTTAACAGTCAAAGTAAGCAACTGCTCACGAAGTTTTCAACCAACTATGAATTTAAAAGGGCGTAAGTACGAAATCGTCCAGTTTCCGGCTAAGCAATAACATACTCTACGTACGGGTAATAAAGACTATATTCCCAAACGTGTTTGTTTAACTTATTAATACCTAGCTTATACAGAATTTGAAGATTAGGAAATCGTGTTTTTTTTAACTTTTTTTGCGTTTCAGTTTTGTTTGGCTATTTATACTAAAGGATAGTTTATGCCATATTATACAGGGCTATTCAAAATAATCGGCAATGTACGAGTCCGACTTGCGCATGGAGGGTTCCGTACTGTATGGGAGCTCCCCATAAATATTTATTTTATTTTAATTTAACTATTTATTATTATTTATTCTAATCAATCATCCGCTAATTGATTAGAAATAACGCTGTAAACGTCTTAAAGTTCCTGCACTTCACCGAGCAACACTATAAAACTTATTAAAAAAAGATTTAATTAATGTCGAAATAGTCCCAGCTGTTTCCGAGATGTAAAAGAGCATTTATATACTGTACTGTATCAGCCTTGTTAATAGTCCACTGCAGGACGTAGGCCTACCCACGAAGGGTGATTGCCCTATATCCACCACGCTGACCCAGTGCGGGTTGGTGATTTCACATACGCCATCGAATTTCTTCTACGGACGTATGCAGGTTGCCTCACGATGTTTTCCTTCACCGAAAAGCTTGTGGTGTGAAATTCCTTACATAAATCAAGGAATTCATTGGTACGGGACCGGGATTTGAACCCACGACCTCACAATTGTAAGGCGGGTGTCATGACCACTAGACCACCACGGCTTCTTTAATCTATGCGATTACTCATAATCAATATTTTTCGCCAAAAGTGGCATAACTGACTTCAATCGTACAAAATTCGCATAGTTCGCTCGATGTATACAATTGTTTTTATTGCTGTTTTTTTTCAAAAACTACTAAGGCGATTTCGATAAAAAATTTATGGGACTACTATTGAAGTATGATCTGCCAAATAAAAGAAGAATCATCAAAATTGGTTCACAATTGGCGGAATAATCGCGTAAGATACATACAATAAATAATCGGCCAAGTACGAGTCGGACTCGCGCACGAAGTCATCTGTCATCTGTGAAAATTTCAGCTTTCTACCTATAACGGTTCATGAGATACAGCCTGGAGACGGCCAGACAGACAGACATCGACAGACAGATACAGACAGACAGACAGACGGACAGCGCAGCCTTAGTAATATGGTTGCGTTTTTACCCTTTGGGTACGGAACCCTAAAAACATATAGTCGAATTGAGAACCACCTTATTTGAAGTCGGTTCACAAGACAAGCTAGTTTAATTAACAATTGCATCAGAATTAAACATGTCCAGTAGATAGCACATTAACTAGTCATTCCCTGATTACACCGCCATCTTGCTTGACTATTCACTCGCTTAGGGATGGGATTACTACGTTTGCTTTTCGGCATTAGTCGATAAAATTCGGCATTTTTCGATTTTAATAAAGTTTTAGAGATATAACTGTTTTAAGATAGCTCAGTCTTTAACAATGTTAAGCTTAACCTCCTGCGACCCAGGCTTTTTAGGGTTCCGTACCCAATTTGGGTAAAAACGGGACCCTATTACTAAGACTCCGATGTCCTTCTGTCTATATGTCACCAGGCTGTATCTCATGAACCGTGATAGCTAGACAGCTGAAATTTTCACAGATGATGTATTTCTGTTGCCGATATAACAACAAATACTAAAAACTGAATAAAATAAATATTTAAACGGGGCTCCCATACAACAAACCTGAATTTTAGGAGATTTTTGCTCGCTATTAATAATGTCAAGAGGACTGGGGCTCAGGGGGCTCCAACACGGTACGGAACCCTTCGTGCGCGAGTCCGACTCGCACTTGGCCGACTATTGTTATTTAAGTTTATTGTTTATTTTTATTTTATTGAGTTTCCAATATTGTGACAAAAATTTACCAAAAAATTATATATTTATAAAATTTACAAAAGTTTATTGTTAATTTTGACTTTATTGAGTTTTTAATATTGTGACAAAAATATAACTCGCGGTGAAAATTTCGCTATTTTTGTACCTACTTGTATTCAGTAAATTGTTTGAAAATTCTAACGATTCCGCGAACACGAATTCCATGAATTTGGCAGTTTTCTTAATTTCGATCACCGTGCTATTAGGGTTATTTCGGCACAAGTTTCGGCCAAATACAGCATTTGAATAGCTAGTTGTTTCGGATTAATTCTAAAAATTTGCAGAGTTTCCAAATTAAAATCTGCTCCCTCGCTCTTTGTGAAATTTGCCAATGCCACGAATTGATTAATGACTGCTTCGGTGGCTCAGTGGTTAGCGACCCTGACTTCTGGGTCAAAGAGGCGTGGGTTCGATCCCCACCCAGGGCAAACATTTGTGTGATGAACATAGGTGTTTGCTCTGTGACTGGGTGTTATTTAGGTACTATCTATATAAGTATGTGTTTAAAATAGGTATATGTAGTATATCAGTCTCTGGCAGCCATATCACAAGCTTTGCTTAGTTTGGAGTCAGATACCGTGTGTAAGATGTCCCCTAATATTTATTTATTTATTTAATTAACCTTTCGGCCAATATTTGGAGTCAGATACCGTGTGTAAGATGTCCCCTAATATTTATTTATTTATTTAATTAACCTTTCGGCCAATATTTTAGGTTGTTATACCAATGCCGAATTCGGTATTCGCAACAGCACAACTGTTACCAACTGAGCTCGTGCGTGGGGCATCGAAACGAGGCTAGTGACATCCATGTGGCCATGTATTTATTTAAGGTGTTAACTCCTTCACTTACTTTATGAATAAACTTTTTAACTAATTTCCAAAAAAGATAAGTTTTTAATAATAAATATTAGGGGACATCTTACACACGGTCTCTGACCCCAAACTAAGCAAGGCTTGTGCTATGGCTGCCAGAGACTGATATACTATTCTTATTATTCCACATTAAAAAACCATACCTTTTCTGTCCATCGGGTATAAAGCAAATAACTAGGACATAAACAAAAATTTAAAATTTTGATTTTGTAGACGATTTTGAATTCATGACTGAATTTGTATTTGCTAATATGGGTTTATGGCCTGAAACATTTTTTTTTTGTACAAGGCAGTGTTTATAGCCCCTTTACTGTTTTGTTTTTAGTTATTATTAAAATAGGTACACAGAGCGCTTTTTTCAGCTGTTTAAGCGCAAGAGCCATACATTTAAATTAATTGTAATACCTACGGGTTATTTTATTTTTAATTTAAATTCAAAATTATTGTTGATGCTAGAAGTATATGCAAAAAATCGGCCAAGTACGAGTCAGACTCGCGCACGGAGGGTTCCGTACTGTATGGGAGCCCCCCTTAAATATTTATTTTATTTTAATT
Source organism: Hypomecis atomaria (assembly GCA_964007245.1). Taxonomy (NCBI): domain Eukaryota; kingdom Metazoa; phylum Arthropoda; class Insecta; order Lepidoptera; family Geometridae; genus Hypomecis; species Hypomecis atomaria. Next base: position 10,946,130 of record OZ023310.1, read on the forward strand.
TTATTTATTATTGAAGGGAATATAAAACTTAATATTCTGTGAAAAATTCAAGCATCTACCTGGTACCATTATTGATATAGAGCGAAAAACGTCAAAAAATTCAGGTTTGTTGTATTTAAATATTTATTTTATTTTGTTTTTAGAATTTGTTGTTATAGCGGCAACCGAAATACATCATCTGTGAAAATTTCAGCTGCCTAGCTATCATGGTTCATGAGATACAGCCCGGTGACAGACGGACAGACAGACAGACAGACAGACAGACGGTCAGACGGACATCGAAGTCTTAGTAATAGGGTCCCGTTTTTTCCCTTTGGGTACGGAACCCTAAAAATGGACGGCGCTGTAAGCCGAAACAGGCCACTGGCCTAGTTCGGCAACAGATACATAAATAGTGGAACTTATTCTAGCTACATAATTAAGATTAATTTAAATGTGAAAATTGAAATGTTGTTCGATGAATAAAAAAATTATTCATTCTTATTTATTTATGACTTGATATAAAGATATAACTGTATACCTATATGTCTGTATAACATATAACACCAAATGAATTAAAAAAATCTTGTAAACTGTTAACATAATTATTTTGTAATTTGTTAGGGTTCCATAGTAAAATCAGGAACCCTAATAAAGTGGGCGTAGCAGAGGTTCGGGTTGTGCTCGTCCAGGGATAACGCGCGAGCGTAGCGAGCGTGAAAATTTTTCGATAAAGGGCAAAAGAAAACACACGGAATCACAAAACGCAAACGGGAGTGAGCATTTTTAGACGTTTTTGACAATCTGTGGGATTTTATAACAGTACAGTTGTTGTCCTTTTTAATAGTCCACTGCTGGGTGTACCTACGAAGGGCGATTGAGACATAATCACCACGCTGGCCCAGTGCGGGTTGGTGCGTATACGTATTTCATAAAGTGGGAAAGGTATCTTTAGCATATCTACTATGATGATTAATTCTGTCGATAAAAAAACAACCAGCAGAATTAAAAACCTCCTTCTCCTTTTGTGCGGTCGGGTGATAAAAGCTCTAGCAGTACTTCTACCTCTAAATATAGGTCGCTACCCAGGCAGGGCCTATCTTGTCTGCTATTAGGGTTGCCATGACTCCGCTCCCCAGACGTTGCCCCGTTATTAGGGCACTCCGGGATTTTTAGGGCACTTGAAAAACCGGGACGTGATCTTTTTTTAGTAAACAATAACTAAATAAGTTGAAATAGCAGACGTTTTTGATAATCTGTGATTAATTTCATAAAGTGGAATAGCATCATTAACATTTTCTAGATATTACCCTATTTACGGGCTGTCGAAAAAAAAATGCCACATAACTATGATCCTCCTCTTTTCGTGGATTTGTTAGAGAATAGTTCTAGCAGTACTTATACCTAAATATAGGTTGCTACCCAGAGCCTATATCTTGTCTGCCATTAGGGTTGCCATGACTCCGCTCCCCAGACGTTGCCCCGTTGTTAGGGCACTCGGGGATTTCTAGGGCACTTGGAAAACTGGGACGTGATGTTTTTATAATATACATTGAGTAAATGAAAATAATGAGTCATAATAATATTTCTATATACATTGTGTATCAGTCATGAAAGATTAGACGTTAGAGGCCAAGGGCAGCATCATCGTCATCATTTTCAACCGTAGGACGTTTACTGCTGGCCATAGGCCTCCCCTATGGATTTCCAATAAGACCAGTTGGAAGCGGCTTGCATCCAGCGCGATCCTCAGTTATGGGGTCAATCATCCAATTTATATGTGGACGTCGTACGCTGCGCTTACTGGTACGCGGTCTCCATTCATAAATAATAATAATAAATATTAGAGGACATCTTACACACGGTCTCTGGTAGTCTGGCTCCAAACTAAGCAAAGCTTGTGATATGGCTGCCAGAGACTGATATACTACATAAGTATAGTACATATTTTGATATACATACTTGTATAGATATAGTATCTAAATAACACCCAGACACAGAGCAAACACCTATGTTCATCACATAAATACTTGCCCTGGGTGGGGATCGAACCCACGCCTCTTTGATCCAGAAGTCAGGGTCAATAACCACTGGGCCACCGAGGCAGTCAATTCAGGAACCTTATGACCCCACAAGTCATCTGCGCTATGTGCCCTGCCCATAGCCATTTCTATTTCCAAATCAGTTGGGTTATTTCAGTAACCTTAATGCCGGTTTTAATACCAACATTAACAGCAAAAATAATCCAAAAACGACATTTTGGACACACATTCACATTATTAGGCTAATTTCCTGCATGTGGCAGCCCTGCGGGTCCGGTGCTCGCCGGTCCAATCCCGAATATTCCGGTTTAAACCGGCTCCGGCTGGTTAGTGCCGGATTACGTACTGTACGTGTACACTTATCGCCCCATCAAGTTACCAGCTTATGGCGATTTGAAAATCATCGACTTTTTTATTTCGTATAGTTTTGCGTTTGACTACAAACTGCCTGATGTTTAGCAGATATGCGGTCTAGGGTGTAGCAAGCTTACCTAGAACATACCTATTAACTAGGGGTTTGAAGACTCCCACGTTGTACTTTAGCGGAAAGACAGACCCAGGCAAAGCGTTCCACATTCTGGCTGTTCGTATGAGGAATGTGGATTCAAAACGCTTGGTTCTAACGTGCGAAATGTCCAAAATAAAAGGGTGGCGTTAACTTATGCTTTAAATCGCTAAGCGCTACCATCTATCTCATACGGGGTATTTTTCAAGACGATGGGCATAATCCAGCTATGATCGTTATATTATGAGTCGAAAAAATTGCTGCATTTTTCCTTCGTGATTTCAAGGTTCAATTCGTACTAAAGGTTAGTTAATACTATACATAAGTAGCTACTATGGTATCCTAGAATACCTATGTCTAATCGAGAAATAAGCTCAGTTTATATAAGGAGTTAGTCTTTTTGGAAATAGGACATAAAAAAATAAACAAAAACTCGCTTAGATTTAAGTGTTGTTTTTTAAATAGCTGAGTAATGTTTTATTTAAGAATATTAGTTATATTGCATGTATGTTTTGTAAAATTACCGAAAATTCCTTAAATAGAGGTCCACCAATACAGCAAAAATTAAAAAAAAAAAAAACGCTGCCCGCTCCGCTTATGCGCTTAGACCACAACCGTCGTTCTATTATTAGTGCCAATCGATAATCTGAGTTAAATGTGACAGTAGAGTGTACATGCTATATAACTACGCTATCATTTAACGGCCTTTCAACCGGCTGCAGATGTCTCACTCGAAACTACCGAACCGATTTAGAAAATTCTTTCACTGTTGGAAAGCTATACTATCCCTGGGGAACATAGGATATGTTATATTTAAAAAAATGGGATCAGATACCAGATTGACAATAGTCCCAGCACTAGGGCTAGCCTGTATCGCGGGAAACTGAGGCCGATTACTAAAACGATTAGGATAACACATAATTATGACGTGTTAATGACATGTTTTTTAACAGACGAGATCGAAAAAAAAACTTGCTTTGGTATTTTTCGATCTAGTCCGTCAAATAAAGATATGGAACAAAGAAAAATTCTACAAAACGTACGTGTAATTTTATGATAGAGCAATAACTGTGTAGTTTTTGGAAATTCAATGCCTATGTACTGAAACTTGCAGATGTACGAGTGATACAGCTGCAGCCGGTTGAAAATCCGTTAACAATTTTTAATGTTTATTCTAGTATACTTAAAACTAAGTAGTCTTTGCACAAATGACAGTAACTTCAAAGCCAATTTCAAGATAAAAATAATAAATTACTATAAAAATTAAATAATTCTAGAAACGACACAATACCTAGCATATTAAATAAATAATTGTTATTCACACAAATTGGAGACAATTTGGTAAAAAGAGAAAATTAACAAAGAGTGAGTTGGGTTTCCGCACTAAGGGTTCCGTACCAACATATACCTAAGTATGTATAGATCGTATACCTTGACATAAAAAATGGCGAGTAAAACTTCTGACATAGACAGTCTATAGTCATAGTCACATAGTCATAGTCATATTTATTGATAAAATTATTTTACAAGTCAACATTACATAGGTAAATAATTCTATGAGTTAAGTACAATATTTGTAAATAAGAAAACCAGTATTAATAAAATAAAAATTTATCAAATAACAATGTCAATCATATAAAAATAATTATTTAAAATCCAATAAAAAATAATTTTACATCATATATCAACAATATAAAATCAATTAAAATTCGGTCCAAATGTGATGATAATCTATCGTCCGGGTTTAAAAAAAATAATAAACGACTTCTACAAGCGCACGTCTACAAAGTGCATAGAAGATCTCATTAGGACTGCAGAATCAGCCGCAAATCGCAGAAAGAAATACGATGCCATTAGTTTACAGGTTTATTTCTAATCAATTAGCATCCTTTTAGGGGCTTATTCTGTTAATTCTGTACATCAAAACTATTGTTCTGCGACGTTTGTCAAAACTAAAAAAAAAACATTACAGTTGCCTACCTATACAGGGTTATTTCAAAACAATTGATCTAGACAGCGCTAACTGCGCATGGGCGTAAAGTGAAGATTAATTCGTTAATTCTGTTTTACAAACATTTCTTGTTATTACGAAACGGCCAAGTCACATATATTGACTAAGCTGTAGAGTTTGTGGAGTAAGGGCTTGTAGAGTAAGGAGTGTAGAGTTAGAAGCTTGGCTTTACGTGAGATCTGACAACTTTTTGATAGTGGGAACTGTGACTTGGCTTCATTTTACATGAAAATGTTTTTGTTGGGTTAGAAATAACTCTGTTTAGTATAGCTGTAGGCATACACGGTGCGATGAACTGATCAGTTTATCACATCAGTCCAAGTGGCTAGCTATAACTATAATGTACCGATATAGAGCTACAACCGATTTTCTGTGTATATACCGCAGTTGGATACGTACTTACGGCAATTAATAACTAAACTGAAGCCCGAGTGTGGGGGAAATAGTGGTTAGTACTCCTGACCTGGGTCAAACAGGCGTGGGTCCGATCCCCACCCAGGGCAAGCATTTATGTGATGAACATTGGTGTTTGCTCTGTGTCTGGACATTATTTTTGTAATTAACATATACAGGATTATAGGTAATCAATTAGCATCATTTTAGGGGCTCATACTGTACCTCAAAACGAACAACTTTTTGTGATGCGACTATTGTCAAAACTCAAAAAAATAAATCCGCTGTTCCACATTTTGTCGAGGGTGAACGATATATTTCTATGGAACAGCAAATTTTTTTTTTTTCATTTGTAAAGTCGTTGAACAAAAGTTATTAGTTTTGAGGTACAGAATAAGCCCCTAAAAGAATGCTAATTGTATATTAGTCTTTGGCAGCCATATCGCAAGCTTTGCTTAGTTTGGGGTCAGAGATCGTATATAAGATGTCCCTAAATATTTATTAATTTCGTAAATTTCAGGCACGGTACCCTAAAACATTGAAACATTAATTAAAGAAAACCGGGTTTGTGCATTAATTAGCATTTATACATAAGCTAAATGCATACATAAACATGTATTACATTTTACTAAAATAAAAGTTTTTTTTTCAACGCAAAAAAGTCCACGTTTGACCACCAACTCGCCTGATGGTAAGCGACGTTGTGGTCGAAGATGAAGCACGCAGACCTAGAAGATACCTATTCACTCTGACCTTGAAAAGCTTTAGATTATATCTCTTAGGAAACAGGAAAGCAGGAAGACTGTTCCATTCCCTGGCGGTACGAATCAGAAATGTTGAGTCAAACCGCTTCGTACGTATCGAAGGAAAATCGACAGTGTTTGGGTGGTAATGTGGATTATTCTTACTTGTCCTGTAGTAAAAAATGGATGGTAGAATAAGATATAAATATAATATATTATCCATGGGACTTCCATATGGTATACCTAACAATATATTCCATAACAATGTCCATTTAAAGGAACTTCATATTTTCGGATCTTCCTTTGACATTGCTTATAAAATGTAAATGAATAAATATGGCGGCGTGATGGCGGACTTGGACAAAAATCAAATTAGAAAATATGAAATTCCATTTAAATTAAGCATTCAATATGGTTGTTTTACTCTATGCATTTATTTGCCATATTTTAATGGACTTTTTGAGCTACTGTACACTGTCTGGTCCCACTAAGCAAGATCTTCTTTCATGACAGTAGGACCAACACCACCTTCTCAGCCGACTTTCGAAAAGGAGGAGGTTACTTTTTCTGTGTACACATATATTTGAATTACAATCCAGATCATATAATTATATTTAAGTTGAACTTTTGTAACGATTGTGATTTGTTTTGTGTATGAATAAATAAAAATAAAATAAATAAAAATAAAATTTAACTGCATGTTTTAACCGACTTCCAAAGAGGAGGAGGTTCTATGTTCGTCTGTTTTTTTTTGTATTGTTCATCGATAATTTCGCCAATTGTGAACCGAATCGAAAAATTATTTTAGTACGAAAGGGTATACTCCCGAGGTGGTCCCATTTAACTTTTACAGAAATCGACTAAGCCTTTTTTCGTAAACAATTCGAGCGAAATATTCGAATTTGTACACGATGGAAGGTGGTTTTACCATTTTTTGCGAAAAATAATTATTTTATCCAATGTTCATTCTTCTATTACTAAATTGTTAAGTGATTTCGTCAAATGGACCTCATAAAAATTTAATTTACTTTGGTTCAGTACTTTGGTAACAACTCCAATATATTGATGTAAATTTTAATGACGGTTGTTAAAATCTCATAAACGATCGATTCATTGAAGTTAAAACATATTTCGTGACGCCAGCCTCGGTGGCTTAGTGGTTAGTGAGCCTGACTTCTGGACAAGGAGCATAAGTCCAGAAGTCAGGTTCATTAACCACTAACGTTATCATGCTCCTTGCTTCTGGATCAAAGAGGCGTGGGTTCGATCCCCACCCAGGGCAAGTATTTATGTGATGAACATAGGTGTTTGCTCTGTGTCTGGGTGTTATTTAGGTACTATCTATATAAGTAAGTATTTAGAATATCTATTACGTAGTATATCAGTCTCTGGCAGCCATATCACAAGCGTTGCTTAGTTTGGGGTCAGAGACCGTGGAAGATGTCCCCGATATTTATTTATTTCATTTCATAATGTGTATGCAACACATAAGAACCAAACCAAACTTACCGACATAGCCCAGCGGGTTAGCAAGTTGAAATGGCAATGGGCAGGGCACATAGCACGGAGGACTGATGACCGATGGGGTCGAAAAGTTGTCGAGTGGAGACCACGTACCGGCAAGCGCAGCGTAGAACGTTCACCCACAAGGTGGACGGATGACCTCATTAAGACCGCGCGATCGGATGCAAGCGTAAAAAAATAATCATCAAAAACGGTTTATAATTATGAATCTATTGGGGAATTAATCGCGTAACATACATACAAAAACACAGACGAATAGAGAATCTCTTTTGAAGTCGGTTAAAAAGGCAGTACAGTACAGTACAGTATCAAGATTCATTGCCGTAGTATCGCTGACGGAATTACTTTAGGCACCAGAGGTAGAAGGTCGTATGTGAAAATTTTCGTGCATTACAAAAACGACTTAAGTATAAATTTTTAGAACAGACATAAGTATACATTTTAGAACAAGGTCGTAAGGTTGAAAGTCCTGTGGCAATTTTAGTCTCCATATTATCGGTTAAATAGGACAAGCAAGACGAATATGACACGGGTTTGATTCTTTAATAGAATAATAGTGAAATAAACGAATAGATTATGTGTTTAAGAAGTTTATCATATGTTTTATTGGGTACAGTAATAAAATTCTGACAAAGTCAAGCCAATTTTTTAGGTCATACCATCTTTTGTAGGTCATAAAAATAAGCATTTTTTTGTGGATCCTCCTCTTTTCGTGGATTTGTTAGAGAATAGTTCTAGCAGTACTTATACCTAAATATAGGTTGCTACCCAGAGCCTATATCTTGTCTGCCATTAGGGTTGGCATGACTCCGCTCCCCAGACGTTGCCCCGTTGTTAGGGCACTCGGGGATTTCTAGGGCACTTGGAAAACTGGGACGTGATGTTTTTATAATATACATTGAGTAAATGAAAATAATGAGTCATAATAATATTTCAATATAAATTGTGTATCAGTCATGAAAGATTAGACGTTAGAGGCCAAGGGCAGCATCATCGTCATCATTTTCAACCGTAGGACGTTTACTCCTGGCCATAGACCTCCCCTATGGATTTCCAATAAGACCGGTTCGAAGCGGCTTGCATTAAGCGCGATCCTCAGTTATGGGGTTAATCATCCAATTAATAGGTGAACGTCGTACGCTGCGCTTACTACGCGGTCTCCATTCATAAATAATAATAATAAATATTAGAGGACATCTTACACACGGTCTCTGGTAGTCTGGCCCCAAACTAAGCAAAGCTTGTGATATGGCTATTGGCTGCCAGAGACTGATATAGGTACTACATAAGTATAGTACATAATATGATATATATACTTATACTAGCAGCGCCCCGCGGTTTTACCCGCGTTGTGCCCGTTCCCGTGGGAATTTCAGGAATTTTTATACATATAAACCTTCCTCTTGAATCACTCTATCCATTAAAACCGCATCAAAATCCGTTGCGTAGTTTTAAAGATTTAAGCATACAGACAAACAAACAAACAAACGAAAATAGCGACTTTATTTTATACTATGTAAGGATAGATATAGTACCTAAATAACACCCAGACACAAAGCAAACACCTATGTTCATAACATAAATGCCTGCCCTGGGTGGGGATCGAACCCACGCCTCTTTGATCCAGAAGTCAGGGTCAATAACCACTGGGCCACCGAGGCAGTCAATTCAGGAACCTTATGACCCCACAAGTCATATGCGCTATGTGCCCTGCCCATAGCCATTTCTATTTCCAAATCAGTTGGGTTATTTCAGTAACCTTAATGCCGGTTATAATACCAACATTAACAGCAAAAATAATCCAAAAGCGACATTTTGGACACACATTCCCATTATTAGGTTAATTTCCTGCATGTGGCAGCCCTGCGGGTCCGGTGCTCGCCGGTCCAATCCCGAATATTCCGGTTTAAATCGGCTCCGGCTGGTTAGTGCCGGATTACGTACTGTACGTGTACACTTATCGCCCCATCAAGTTACCAGCTTATGGCGATTTGAAAACCATCGATTTTTTTTTTATTTTGTATAGTTTTGCGTTTGACTGCAAACTACCTGATGTTAAGCAGATATGCGGTCTAGGGTGTAGCAAGCTTACCTAGAACATACCTATTAACTAGGGGTTTGAAGACTCCCACGTTGTACTTTAGCGGAAAGACAGACCCAGGCAAAGCGTTCCACATTCTGGCTGTTCGTATGAGGAATGTGGATTCAAAACGCTTGGTTCTAACGTGCGAAATGTCCAACATAAAAGGGTGGCGTTAACTTATGCTTTAATTAAATCGCTAAGCGCTACCATCTATCTTATACGGGGTATTTTTCAAGACGATGGGCATAATCCAGCTATGATTGTTATATTATCAGTCGAAAAAATTGCTGCATTTTTCACTTCAAGGTTAAATTCGTACTAAAGGTTAGTTAATACTATACATAAGTAGCTACTATGGTATCCTAGAATACCTATGTCTAATCTAGAAATAAGCTCTAAGGATTTAGTCTTATTGGAAATAGGACGTTAAAAATAAACAAAAACTCGCTTAGATTTAATTTTAATTTAGTAATGAGCCATTTTGAATGTATAATTTGCCATACCCTTAAAGGGTCATATGTATATGACATTAATATAACATGTTATCTAAGAACCGCATGTAAAAATTACATATGTTGCAATTAATAAATAAATAAATAAGTGTTGTTTTTTTAAATAGCTAAGTAATGTTTTATTTAGGAATATTAGTTATATTGCATGTATGTTTTGTTAAATTACCGAAAATTCCTTAAATAGAGGTCCACCAATACAGCAAAAATTTAAAAAAAAAAAAAACGCTGCCCGCTCCGCTCATGCGCTTAGACCACAATCGTCGTTCTATTATTAGTGCCAATCGATAATCTGAGTTAAATGTGACAGTAGAGTGTACATGCTATATAACTACGCTATCATTTAACGGCCTTTCAACCGGCTGCAGATGTTCGAGTGAGAACTCGAACATACGCAAGTTTGAGTAATCTATACCAATATTTTAAAGAGGAAAGATTTGATTGTTTGTTTGCATTAGGCTCCGAAACTACTGAAACGATTTGGAAATTCTTTCACTGTTGGAAAGCTACACTATCCCCGGGGAACATAGGATATGTTATATTTAAAAAAAAAATGAGATCAGATACCAGATTGACAAGAGTCCCCGCACTGGGGCTAGCCTGAATTAGAATTAGAATCGTTTATTGATGTATTGAGCTTAATACTAAAATTATATATACAACAGTTTGTACAATAATATAAAGTACCGCAAAATATATCTCGTCATTTCACAATACATAATAGCAACGAATTTAAACAATGATTAAAATATATAAGTAGCTATCTACATTACAATTGAATACGAAATTAAAAAATGTCAGAAAAATAAATGAAAATGTCATGGTTTTTTTTCTGTTCAATACATAATTACAAAATTAAATTAAATTAATTGCGGGAAACTGAGGCCGATTACTAAAACGATTAGGATAACACGTATGACGTATTAATGACATGTTTTTAACAGTCGTGATCGAAAAAAAAAACTTGCTTTGGTATTTTTCGATCTAGTCCGTCAAATAAAGATATGGAACAAAGAAAAATTCTACAAAACGTACGTGTAATTTTATGATAGAGCAATAACCGTGTAGTTTTTGGAAATTCAATGCCTATGTACTGAAACTTGCAGATGTGCGAGTAAGACAGCTATAGACGGTTGAAAACCCGTTAACAATTTTTAATGTTTATTCTAGTATACTTAAAACTAAGTAGTCTTTGCACAAATGACAGTTACTTCAAAGCCAATTTCAAGATAAAAAAAACCGGCCAAGTGCGAGTCGGACTCGCGCACCGAGGGTTCCGTACAAACCTGCAAGGTTTACAAAGTTCTAAGTTCAAAGTTCTTCAAAAAAAGTAATAAGTTTATATTTATTAAAAAATATATATTTTGTAATGTAACTAAAAATTTAAGGTTTTCGGAATTTTTCCTTTATGTGTGCTAAACGTTGCTTCATGCCAAATTTCAAGATTCTAGGTCGACTGGAAGTACCCTTTAGGTTTTGATTCCCTTGCGAGTACTTGCGAGTTTCAAAATATGCAGCTTAAATTGCTGTTTCTTTTGATTGCGTTGACATAGAAGTTTGATTTTGTTACAGCTTAAAGGTATTATAGACCTGAGTATTTGGTATGAATTTCAATTTAATCTCTACGCGTTTATGAGGAAATGGGTAGTAACGTTAAAATTATTAAAAAAAAAAATATTATGTGATGTAACTAAAAATTTATGGTTTTCGTAATTTTTCCTTTATCTATGCTATAAGACGTTGCTTCGTACCAAATTTCAAGATTCTGAGTTCACGGGAAGCACCCTGTAGGTTTTGATTCCCTTGCAAGTGTCGAAAATTTGCGGCATAAACGGCTGTATCTTTTGATTGCGTTGGCTTAGAAGTTTGATTTTTTCACAGCTTCAAGGGACAGTAGACCTGAGTAATTGATATAAATTTCAGCTTCATACCTCCACGCGTTCCTGAGAAAAAGGGTCTTGACAGACGGACGGACGGACAGACGGACAACAAAGTGATCCTATAAGGGTTCCGTTTTTTCCTTTTGAGGTACGGAACCCTAAAAATAATAAATTACTATAAAATTAAATAATTCTAGAAACGACACAATACCTAGCATATTAAATAAATAATTGTTATTCATACAAATTGGATACAATTTGGTAAAAAGAGAAAATTAACAAAGAGTGAGTTGGGTTTCCGCACTAAGGGTTCCGTACCAACAAATACCTAAGTATGTATAGATCGTATACCTTGACATAAAAAATGGTGAGTAAAACTTCTGACATAGACAGTCTATAGTCATAGTCACATAGTCATATTTATTGATAAAATTATTTTACAAGTCAACATTACATAGGTAAATAATTCTATGAGTTAAGTACAATATTTGTAAATAAGAAAACCAGTATTAATAAAATAAAAATTTATCAAATAACAATGTCAATCATATAAAAATAATTATTTAAAATCCAATAAAAAATAATTTTACATCATATATCAACAATATAAAATCAATTAAAATTCGGTCCAAATGTGATGATAATCTATCGTCCGGGTTTAAAAAAAATAATAAACGACATCTACAAGCGCACGTCTACAAAGTGCATAGAAGATCTCATTAGGACTGCAGAATCAGCCGCAAATCGCAGAAAGAAATACGATGCCATTAGTTTACAGGTTTATTTCTAATCAATTAGCATCCTTTTAGGGGCGTATTCTGTTAATTCTGTACATCAAAACTATTTGTTCTGCGACATTTGTCAAAACTAAAAAAAAACATTACAGTTGCCTACCTATACAGGGTTATTTCAAAACAATTGATCTAGACAGCGCTAACTGCGCATGGGCGTAAAGTGAAGATTAATCCGTTAATTCTGTTATACAAACATTTCTTGTTATTACGAAACGGCCAAGTCACATATATTGACTAAGCTGTAGAGTTTGTGGAGTAAGGGCTTGTAGAGTAGGCGTGTAGAGTTAGAAGCTTGGCTTTACGTGAGATCTGACAAATTTTTGATAGTGGGAACTGTGACTTGGCTTCATTTCACATGAAAATGTTTTTGTTAGATTAGAAATAACTCTGTTTAGTATAGCTGTAGGCATACACGGTGCGATGAACTGATCAGTTTATCACATCAGTCCAAGTGGCTAGCTATAATGTACCGATATGGAGCTATAGTATACCGATTTTCTGTGTACCGCAGCGCAGTCGAATACGTACTTACGTCAATTAATAACTAAACTGAAACCCGAGTGTGGGGGAAATAGTGGTTAGTACTCCTGACCTGGGTCAAAGAGGAGTGGGTTCGATTCCCACCCAGGGCAAGCATTTATGTGATGAACATGGTGTTTGCTGTGTCTGGGCATTATTTTTGTAATTAACATATACAGGATTATAGGTAATCAATTAGCATCATTTTAGGGGCTCATACTGTACCTCAAAACGAACAACTTTTTGTGATGCGACTATTGTCAAAACTCAAAAAAATAAATCCGTTGTTCCACATTTTGTCGAGGGTGAACGATATATTTCTATGGAACAGCAAATTTTTTTTTTTTCATTTGTAAAGTCGTTGAACAAAAGTTATTAGTTTTGAGGTACAGAATAAGCCCCTAAAAGAATGCTAATTGTATATTAGTCTTTGGCAGCCATATCGCAAGCTTTGCTTAGTTTGGGGTCAGAGATCGTATATAAGATGTCCCTAAATATTTATTAATTTCGTAAATTTCAGGCACGGTACCCTAAAACATTGAAACATTAATTAAAGAAAACCGGGTTTGTGCATTAATTAGCATTTATACATAAGCTAAATGCATACATAAACATGTATTACATTTTACTAAAATAAAAGTTTTTTTTTCAACGCAAAAAAGTCCACGTTTGACCACCAACTCGCCTGATGGTAAGCGACGTTGTGGTCGAAGATGAAGCACGCAGACCTAGAAGATACCTATTCACTCTGACCTTGAAAAGCTTTTAGATTATATCTCTTAGGAAACAGGAAAGCAGGAAGACTGTTCCATTCCCTGGCGGTACGAATCGGAAATGTTGAGTCAAACCGCTTCGTACGTATCGAAGGAAAATCGACAGTGTTTGGGTGGTAATGTGGATTATTCTTACTTGTCCTGTAGTAAAAAAGGGATGGTAGAATAAGATATAAATATAATATATTATCCATGGGACTTCCATATGGTATACCTAACAATATATTCCATAACAATGTCCATTTAAAGGAACTTCATATTTTCGGATCTTCCTTTGACATTGCTTATAAAATGTAAATGAATAAATATGGCGGCGTGATGGCGGACTTGGACAAAAATCAAATTAGAAAATATGAAATTCCATTTAAATTAAGCATTCAATATGGTTGTTTTACTCTATGCATTTATTTGCCATATTTTAATGGACTTTTTGAGCTACTGTACACTGTCTGGTCCCACTAAGCAAGATCTTCTTTCATGACAGTAGGACCAACACCACCTTCTCAGCCGACTTCCGAAAAGGAGCAGGTTATTTTTCAATTTAACTGCATGTTTTAACCGACTTCCAAAGAGGAGGAGGTTCTATGTTCGTCTGTTTTTTTGTGTTGTTCATCGATAATTTCGCCAATTGTGAACCGAATCGAAAAATTATTTTAGTTCGAAAGGGTATACCCCCGGGTTGGTCATATTTAAATTTTACAGAAATCAACTAAGCCTTTTTTCGTAAACAATTCGAGCGAAATATTCGAATTTTGTACACGATGGAAGGTGGTTTTACCATTTTTTGCGAAAAATAATTATTTTATCCAATGCTCATTCTTCTATTACCAAATTGTTAAGTGATTTCGTCAAATGGACCTCATAAAAATTTAATTTACTTTGGTTCAGTACTTTGGTAGCAACTCCAATATATTGATGTAAATTTTAATGACGGTTGTTAAAATCTCATAAACGATCGATTCATTGAAGTTAAAACATATTTCGTGACGCCAGCCTCGGTGGCTTAGTGGTTAGTGAACCTGACTTCTGGACAAGGAGCATAAGTCAAGAAGTCAGGTTCACTAACCACTAACGTTATCATGCTCCTTGCTTCTGGATCAAAGAGGCGTGGGTTCGATCCCCACCCAGGGCAAGTATTTATGTGATGAACATAGGTGTTTGCTCTGTGTCTGGGTGTTATTTAGGTACTATCTATATAAGTATGTATTTAGAATATCTATTACGTAGTATATCAGTCTCTGGCAGCCATATCACAAGCGTTGCTTAGTTTGGGGTCAGAGACCGTGGAAGATGTCCCCGATATTTATTTATTTCATTTCATAATGTGTATGCAACACATAAGAACCAAACCAAACTTACCGACATAGCCCAGCGGGTTAGCAAGTTGAAATGGCAATGGGCAGGGCACATAGCACGGAGGACTGATGACCGATGGGGTCGAAAAGTTGTCGAGTGGAGACCACGTACCGGCAAGCGCAGCGTAGAACGTTCACCCACAAGGTGGACGGATGACCTCATTAAGACCGCGCGATCGGATGCAAGCGTAAAAAAATAATCATCAAAAACGGTTTATAATTATGAATCTATTGGGGAATTAATCGCGTAACATACATACAAAAACACAGACGAATAGAGAATCTCTTTTGAAGTCGGTTAAAAAGGCCAGTACAGTATCAAGATTCATTGCCGTAGTATCGCTGACGGAATTACTTTAGGCACCAGAGGTAGAAGGTCGTATGTGAAAATTTTCGTGCATTACAAAAACGACTTAAGTATAAATTTTTAGAACAGACATAAGTATACATTTTAGAACAAGGTCGTAAGGTTGAAAGTCCTGTGGCAATTTTAGTCTCCGTATTATCGGTTAAATAGGACAAGCAAGACGAATATGACACGGGTTTGATTCTTTAATAGAATAATAGTGAAATAAACGGATAGATTATGTGTTTAAGAAGTTTATCATATGTTTTATTGGGTACAGTAATAAAATTCTGACAAAGTCAAGCCAATTTTTTAGGTCATACCATCTTTCGTAGGTCATAAAAATAAAAAAAAATTGTGGATCATACAAATGTGACATTTTTTGGGTCATAGGGTAGAAATATGATATTTTGTTGTAAAGAGTCGCTTTCAATATTTCATATTATTAGATCTATAGTGAAGGTCTATGCCCAGATGTAGATGTCTTATAGTTGAAACGACGAATGAAGAATACAAATATAAATAAAACATGAAAATCGTTTTGGCGACGGAGAAATAAATATTTTTGTAAGCAGTTTTTAAAGCATAATTTTATTTAATACTATTTTACTTCACATGTTAGTTAAATTATTTATTAAATGGAAAATACTGATTTTCAAACACATACTGAATACCAAAATAACCAAACAAATCATCACTTATTGAGGCTTCACAGGTTTCATCTATCCATCCATTCATCAGTCATAGGAAGTTCACTGCTGGACATTGGCCACATCGACTATGGATCTCCAAAATGACCGATTGGAAGCAGCTTGCATCCAGCGCAACCCTGCGGTCTTAAATATGGTTATATGTCTACCTCGTAGGCGGAAAATATTTAAATAACAAGTTAGTTACTTAAATATTTGACACAATAATTTCCTAGATTACCTAGTATTTTTCCTCCAATATATAATAAAAATTATTTAGGGCTTAAAATATTTTCCTACACTTATTATATTCCTTATAAGTTGAAAATAAACGATAAAATGATTTATTAAACTTCTAATAGCGTCCTAAGGCCCATACACCACTAAAACGGAGAGGAGATATGCAAAGCAAAATTTGATGTGACCTGTGAATCAACAAAAGAACAAAACAAAAACTAAACAATATTGTGGTTGCTTACCCAAAAACTAAACAATATTGTGGTTGCTTACCAGAGACTAAAACTAAGTAAAAAGCTAAAAAAAACGGTAATTTCTTCAACTTAAAAACTATATCCACAGTTACATATTATTATACAGTTTTTATAGGTTGAGACCCAAACTATTTATTTTTGCTGTGGTAATAATAAACTATTTAGTATTTGTATTTTAAACTGAAAACTGTGAACATATCAAATAAAAATCGGCCAAGTGCGAGTCGGACTCGCGCACGAAGGGTTCCGTACCTTATGGCAGCCCCATTACTGTTATATTAATAGCGAGCGAAAACTCCTAAAAATCACGTTTGTTGTATGGGAGCCCCTCTTAAATATTTATTTTATTCTGTTTTTAGTATTTGTTGTTATAGCGGCAACAGAAATACATCATCTGTGAAAATTTCAGCTGCCTAGCTATCACGATTCATGAGATACAGCCCGGTGACAGACAGACAGACGGACATCGAAGTCTTAGTAGTAGGGTCCCGTTTTTACTCTTTGGGTACGGAACCCTAAAAACTGCAGACGCTATTTATTACTAAAAATATATCACATTTGCACCATCTAGTTGCACCGTATCAAACTTGATGATCTTACCCATTTCCGCTCGGCTTCGCTTTAGTGGACTTTGGCTCTAAGAGGCTTACGATGTTTCCAATTATTGATTCGTATTCGGAACACTCGACCGTTTTTTGAAGACGAGTGAAGAGATCCATTAACCTAATTATAGAGTAAGAATAAGGTTTATTTTTATTTTCTATGTGACTAGCAAAAAACGGAATAAGTATTTGAGTAATTAATAAATTTATTTCATTTCAATATACAATAATTATGATTACGTGTCAAATTCAATATTAATCGTCAAGTGCTTGTCACAGACCAGAAAATATGTCAAAGAAGCCCTTCGCGTGTGGTTCGTGACCCAAACATTCACCGTTACGTTTGAGTAACAGGATTATTATTTGTGTAATATGATTTTTATATTTTTATCCCCGGAAAAATAAAAGGTTCCCATAGGCACACAAATCAAAATATTACGAGGGCGGAGCCGCGGGCAAAAGCTAGTCTTGTATAGCATTAGTGTGCTAATGTACGAGTGCTGATATTTAAATTCCCAAGTACCAAGAAGTGTCGCTAGCCGTACGGACGGAATCCGGAGTCGCGCGTCGCTTACGAAATGTTAACGCGGCTCACGCGAATAGGGAGGTATGTGGTATTTTGTGGTTTTATAAATAAATTTTCATAAGAAATATAATTTATAAATTTTGTAGTTCGTTTTTATTGACATTTTTGTAATAATTATGTTATTAATTATTGTATATTGACATGTTTTCAGTGGAAATAAATAAAGGAAATTGAAAAAAAAAATTTTATATTATATTTAGAAATTGTTCCCGCTTAGGACAGTCCATCGGTTCCTAAAATACAGTTATTTTAAAATAGCACTTATTTTAAGATCGCATGGCGCGTGAACTCTTTTGTGCAATTTTGATGTTATTTCGATGTAATAAAGAGGCAAATAAGCTACCTGATGGTAAGAGGTATCAGTTAGCTTATAGACAACCTCAACATCAAAGGCACCACGACTGCGTACCTATTATACAAAGGGTGAAAATGTTAAAATTTTCGTTGAAGTGTCTTAAATACAGGGTTATTTCTAATCAATTAGCAACCTTTCAGGGGCTTATTCTGTACATCAAAACTAACAACTTTTGTTCTACGACTTTTTTTAATTCTCAAAAATCATTCCTTTTCCATTCATCAAAACCGTTTAAAAATACAAAGTTGTTTTGCTTATCTAATTATATTATATATTATTGCTTAAGTAAAAAAATCAGAATTAAGTAGAACGGTCAAATCAGATAATCAAAAGCAAAGATTTGGCACATAACTAGCAGTAAGTTTAAAAATAAGAGTATGTTATGCGATAACCATATAAATACATATTTTTATTCCCACTCACAAAAAAACATTGTCCTCGTAAAGTATACATTTTGCACATGCCGCCTTGCGCGGCTGGCGCGCGTTAAGTAAAGCAAGCAAACGAAGCAAACCCGAGGGCACAGGGCTGCCACTTGCACATTTTAAATTTTAATGAAAACAAATAAAAATTTAAATATAATTTTATGGTATTTCGTATCTGTAGTTTATAGTTGTATTGTTATTTTAGTATATATTTAGTGTACCTATGTTATTAATAGTTTTTTCAACTTGCAAAAAGGAGAAGGTTCTAAATTCGCCAGTATTTTTGTTGTTCCAATATTACCTCATTTCTCCGTAATTTGAAGTTGAGATCGCGCGAAATCGTCTAAAAAATATTTTAGGTCCATGGTTAGAAGTAATTTCATAAAATTGGTAAAAATTGCAGTGCAGCAATATCTCTACTTTCGCTCGATTCTTTCGGCTTGTGTTCTATAGTTAGGTTTTCTCAAAAACCAAAAATTAATATATTACTCATATTTGGGTATACTCACGCCCGCTTTTTTTTAATTTTATTATTGTCTTACCTGCGAACAAAAATAAACAAAATATTATTCAATTGTATTAGTTCAACTCTTTTAATAATTAAATAACAAAGCAATGTGCCTATTCAATACAATTATTTCTCTAAGTCTTTAAATGTTTGGGCAGGGATGTACCCAAAGCTTAAATTCCCAATATTAGAACAAGCTAGAGATAAGTAACTGGTGAGGAATGTATTCGTTTTATCATTTATATTCATTGAATCAGGCGTTACTTTGCGGGAGTTCATCTTCAAATTCTTGTTTTGAATAAATATTTAGTGTATTTCCGCTCTGTTGTAGTCATATAAGTTAAGGGTACCATTCAAAATCCAAATTAAATCACAAACAAAATTAGTAATTAATCATCAACCTGTGTCGTGGTTCGACTATGGTTAGGTTAGGTTTTTTTTTTTTTTTTGATCTAACCTAACCTAACCATAGTCGAACCATGATACAGGTTGATGATTAATTACTAATTTTGTTTGTGATTTAATTTGGATTTTGAATGGTACCCTTATCTTATATGACTAGGACAGAGCGGAAATAAACTAAATATTTATTCAAAACAAGCATTTATATTCAACTAGCGACCCGCCCCGGCTTAGCCCGGCTGTAGCTTCGCTACAGGTGTATTATACATATGAACCTTCCTCTTGAATCACTCTATTTAAAAAAAACTGCATCAAAATCCGTTGTACAGTTTTAAAGATGCATACATGGGGACAGACAGCGGGAAGCGACATTGTTTTATACTATGTAGTGATTAGAAGAAGCTGAAGAAAATTAAAAGAAACTTCTGGATCTGTCCGAACGTTCAATCTGTTCTTATTATTATGATAATTCGATTTTAATATCGAGTCTTCAGAAAGTTGACTAGTCTAGTTAGACGGAAGCATAATAAATAAATAGGTTAAGTTTAGGTTTAAAGATATTAAATTTATTCTCATTATAAGATAATATACATCGCTTCTATGCTAACACTAGGGCAGGTGCCCTGGTTGTGGCCTTCTTAGTATCATTTGTGGCCACTTTGAATTTTAACGATTACTTAGACAATTTAATTTTCAAATAATATTTAAATAAATAATTACACTTTGAGATTCACAAAAACAATATTTACGTTGTTACATCACTACGAGTACATACTATAAAACAAAGTCGCTTCCCGCTGTCTGTTCCTATGTATCTTTAAAACTACGCAACGGATTTTGATGCAGTTTTTTTTTAATAGAGAGAGTGATTCAAGAGGAAGGTTTATATGTATAATACAGCAATTTGCGAAGCAATTTATAATTAATATTTACACAACCGGGTCAGTGGCCACAACCGGGGCACCTGCTAGACGACGCGACGTGATTTTAAAATTATAAATTTTAGTAAAAGTTCGTCACTTAGAAAACAATAATTATTTAAATATGTGCAAATCAATATGTTCATACGAAAAACTGCTAAAAATAAACATAAAATGTAATAATAATAATAACTCGTACGTGGCAGCCCTGACACAATGACGAGTATGCGCCGGCCGATATTTTTTCACTGGAGGACACAAAACCCGCGGAGTCGAAGTGCACTGGTTAAGTTTTTATTTTGTTTATGCAAATTATTTGGTTATTTATATGTTTGCCTTTATGTTTTGCTAGCTGAAGCATGGGGCTCTATCTGCTATTTTATATATCACTAGCTTTTGCCCGCATGGGATTTAAATTTTTGTGCTATCCTATGGGAGCATTAAAGCATTTTATTTTTCTGGGATAAAAACTAACCTATGTCAGGTTCTAACGTTCAAACTATGTTTATGCCAACATCGAGCAGAAATATATTTCCCCTCAATGCATGCCAAAAATCAAGTCAATCCGTTGCTCCATTGCTGCGATAAAGAGGAACAAATCAACAAACTCCCTTTAGGATTTATAATAAAAAGAGTAACGTTTATTTAGTTATTTGTATGTTTGTCTTTATGTTTTGCTAGATAAAGCATGCAGATCGATCTGGTACTTTATAATGGCGGGCAAAGCCAGGTATTTTACAAATAACTGGCTTTGCCCGCGACTTCCAAACTTTTCCGAACTTTTTTGTAAAAACAAAATTATAAATTATATTTCTTATGAAAAGCAATAATTCAATGACGCGTGATATTTTGATTTGTACCGACTTCCAAAAAGGACGAGGTACTATATTCGTATGTACTTTTTTTTTTGTGTGTATTCATCGATATTAAAAAAAAAAAAAAATTATTTCAAAATAGTATACTCCCGAGGCCCCATTTAAATTTTATCGAAATCGGCTAAGCTGTTTTTGATAAATCAGCAATTATGTATATGAATGTAACATCGATTCGTGTAAACTATTCGAATTTTGTACATGGTCAAACAGTACAGTCGGTGCTGCCATTTTTTGCAAAAAGTAATAATTGTTGTAAGACTTTTATTTTTATGGAAAAGCTTGACACTCTCCAGCCTTTGAATCACTTTGAATATATCTTGATCTGAACCAACAAACACATTTTAGGATTTAAAATATTAGTAAGCCAAAAGCCTTCAGGGGATTAAAAAACTGACACCAGATCTACACACCCTGTTCATATGTTTTTTTACGTGTATCCTTTTATTCGTATTATTTTTTGATAGTCTATAAATATAAATATAAGTTTATCTGTGTAAGGAAATCAAAATGTAAGTGTTGAATCATTACCCTATTGTGAAGAACTAGCGAAAATATTTGTAATATTCACACACTCGCGAATTTTGGCACTTCTTAGTGTGATAATTAGATGGGAGTTTTCGAGTAGATGAGGTTATTTATTTTAATTGCATCACAATATTGCCAGTAAAATGTGAATAAAAAATGCAAGTGGAGTCCCTCCGCGCGGAAGATGTGAAACTTCGACGCAACAGTGCTTTCATACCCCCTCCATGGTAGCGTTAAACGTTTAACGCAACCTTGTTGGAGGAAGTCGCATTGCAAGTTTCACTTCAATATCGAAGATGGTACAGACCTACATTTAGTATGTAGGTACCATGTTTTTAATTTCACTTATTATGTGAGTGAAATACATTCTTATTATTATGATAAATACAAAAATATGATTGGTTTGTTGGTTACACTTTCACGAAGCAATCGAGCGACGAATTGATTAGTTTTTAGGGTTCCGTACCCAGAGGGAAAAACGGGACCCTATTACTAAGACTTCGATGCCCGTCTGTCTGTCTGTCACCGGGCTGTATCTCATGAACCATGATAGCTAGGCAGCTGAAATTTTCACAGATGATGTATTTCTGTTGCCGCTATCACAACAAATACTTAAAAAAGAATAAAATAAATATTTGAGGGTCTCCCATACAACAAACCTGTTTTTAAAAAACTTTTAGACGTTTTTCGCTCTATATTAATAATGGTAACAGGTAGATACTTGAAGTTTTCACAGAATATTTAGTTTTATAATCACTTCAATAATAAATAATAAAATTAAAATAAAATAAATATTTAAGGGGGGCTCCCATACAGTACGGAACCCTCCGTGCGCTAGTCCGACTCGTACTTGGCCGATTATTTTACCTACTTCCAAAAAGGAGGAGAGGTAAGTACTATGATCGTCTGTAGGTATGTCCTTTTTATTTTTTGTTTATTTCCATCGATATTTTCGCCAATTGTGGCCAATTTAAAAAATAACCTTCTTTTTTCGAAAAGGTATGCTCCCGAGAACGGCCCATTTAAATTTTATCGAAATCGGCTGAATGGATTTTGATATACCAACAATAATGTACATGTATGACACATCGATTCGTGGAAACTATTAGAATTCTGTACACGGTTGAAGTCTGTGGTTATTTTTTTTTGCAAAATAATTATTAAACGGATATACCTAGCTTAAAGTTCGTAGAGTGCCATGGGCTACTTTTTATCCCGGAAATATATTATATGATTCCTTAGTATAACTAGCGCAGGAGCAAGTATATCCTGACTCTTAAGAGATCTTGAGTATTGCAGTGTTTCATGTTCACCGCACGTAACTATATGCACACGCACTCACACACCATCACACGCGCACATACACTCACACACACATACACACACACACACACACACTAACGCAAATGCTCTTTTTTGTATTGTAAAGCGACTTCTTGGTTTGTTTGTACTTGCACTTGACCCATCTGGAAGACACTGCCTTTTGCAGCACAGTTTTAAACTAACGCAAAAGGCAGAGCTAACGTACTTAAAATTGTGTACCTAGTGTAAGTTTTTGCAATAAAAATTTATCTTATCTTATATTAAGTATTTTTCTTTCTTTGTTAAAAATACGCATTTAAATTAATCAAAAAGTATTCACTTTATGACCGACGAAACGGAGGAGGTAGGTACTCAGTAACGACAATAACCTTTTACATAATGGTCTGATTTCGATAAATATTTTTTTATTGGAAAGAGCATACTTCGAATTTGGTCCTATTTAAATTTTACCGAAATCGGCTGAGCCATTTTTGATAAATCTACAATATAGTGAAAAATGCTACATCGATTCGTACGAAATATTTGCGAATTCTGTACACGGTTGAAGTAGGTCATGCCATTTTTTGGGAAAATTAATTATTGTTTACTAATACCACAAATTATATTGAGATGCACGAATAGGTACATCTTTACCCAGAATACTCAGAATGTTGAAACCTAATATTCCAAAAATTCGCAACACTTCAAATTTACGGCGCTACAAAGTAACATTGTATTTTATCAACAAAAGATCAACATCAGCATTAGATTGTATCATTATAATGACATAAAATTAAAAATGAGCACAAAATACTACATACATTATTTATAATTTCCTAAAATGCCTTTAACAACTTCATTATATTATAACATCTGCAACATGGTTTTCTAAAACGAGTCGCTAATGTGATCAAAAAAAAAGAAAATAAAAAGTAGTCTCCATGCCACTGTATTGAGCACAACAATGATATTATCTCGCTCGCACTTGTAGTGTGGCGATGTTCTATCTCCCTCGAATGCTATTTCACCCCGCCCCGAACCCCGCTTGAAGGGTTCAAGTAGCGTTTAGGTATGTAAGTGTTATTAAGATAAGGAATTAAGGATATTACAAAAATGATTTAGTGTTTAAACCAGACCAGATAATAGATAATTATTGCTAAGTATGTAAAAATAGTAAACACTAAATCCGAAAATTAAAAATGATAACAAAAAATTGCTGTCTGTTAAGTCGATTTACAGACGATAATTAATTTACATAATAACTAATGATGTCTTATGAAAAAAAAATTGTTGAATCAACTATTGAAACTATGTATAGGCCGCCCGCTTAACTCGCGTATCGACTGCGCGGAAGAAGGGACCGGGGGGAGATGTTACCGGGTGGGTGAGAGGGGTACGCGGAGCAGCTGTAACGCTAACGCTGTGTCAGCGTTATGTTTTGTGTAACAAGGTTCTTATCTTTTATCTCTGGGATTCTAGTATTTTCCACGATAAATCTGATAAAACCCATATCGATAATCGCCTTAATCGTAACATAATTTTTATTCACAATCACGCATAATGACGAGCTTATTATCCATGGGCGTATCCCTGCCCATTAATTTAGGGGTATTAAATAAAAAGACAAGACGACAAAAATATACAGGGTTATTCCTAATCAATTAGCATCCTCTTAGGGGCTTATTCTATATATCTAAACTAACAACTTTTGTTTTGCGAATTTTGTCAAAACTCAAAACCGCACCACCTCGAGAGAATACCTACCTTTTTCGAAGTAAAAAAAAATGTTTTAAAAATTTTATAATAAACAATTAGCGAAAATATTCTATTTTTATTTATTATATTAATTAGTCCAACTACACTATGTACATCAACATTTACAAAATAAGCTTAGCATAGTAAACCAACAGTCAAATGTTACAGTAATTACAGGCGAAGACAACTAGCAAAATTTACTAAACGAAAAACATAATTACAAATTTGAAACATAAGAATACAATAATAATAGTAATGTCAAAATAAACAAAAAAAAAATAATTGAAAAACTAATAATTGTCAATTTATTACGTGTTACGTATCGATGGACATAAACAAATAAATACATACAGACGAATATGGTACCTCCTCCTTTTTGGAAGTCGGTAAAAATGACTTTGCCCTCGGCATAGACACAGCTACATACCACACCGCATACACAGACAAAGCTCTGCGGGGGCCACGTGACCGCGTGACGAGTCAGTTTTTTTTTCTATTTTTACTACACTTTTTTTATTTTAATGCTTATTACCTGCCATGCGGTGGACAGATTTTTAGGGTTCCGTACCCAAAGGGTAAAAACGGGACCCTATTACTAAGACTTCGATGTCCGTCTGTCTGTCTGTCACCGGGCTGCATCTAATGGCGTGGCCACATTATCGCCCTACGGCGAAGTTTTCGTCACTGGGGGCTCATTCATCTAATTCAAACGGTAGTAATTGGTTGTTCACGATTTGAACTACTACCTGAAGCTGGGCACACACGCTGCGATGATCGCATCTATTCATCAGATCAGTCCAGCGAGGTCCTAATATAGTTGCATTGCCAGTAGGTAGTTATTGAGGAATCAAAATGACACCCTTATTTTAATCGAAAAATATTGATTTAACAAAAAAAAATTGGCATCAAAGTTGTAGAAAATCAAATTTTAAACAACTTTTGTTCCTATAACTTCTGCTGAAAAATTGAAATAACACAAGTTATTGAAGAAATGAAATGGTACAACCAACTATTTAAAAAAATATCGATCCTACAAAAAGTTGATGGGAATCAAAGTTGTAGAAAATCAAATTTTAAACAACTTTTGTTCCCATCAACTTTTTGTAGGGTCGATCTTTTTTTAAATAGTTAGTTGTACCATTTTGTTTCTTCAATAACTTGTGTTATTTCAATTTTTCAGCAGAAATTATCGAAATAAAAGTTGTTTAAAATTTGATTTTCTACAACTTTGATTCCCATAAACTTTTTGCAGTATCGATAATTTTTTAAATAGTTGGTTGTACCATTTCATTTCTTCAATAACTTGTATTATTTCAATTTTACAGCAGAAGTTATGGGAACAAAAGTTGTTTAAAATTTGATTTTCTACAACTTTTGTTCCCATCAACTTTTTGAAGGATCGATATTTTTTTTGAATAGTTGGTTGTACCATTTTGTTTCTTCAATAACTTGTGTTATTTCAATTTTTCAGCAGAAGTTATGGGAACAAAAGTTGTTTGAAATTTGATTTTCTACAACTTTAGTTCCCATTAACTTTTTGTAGGATCGATATTTTTTTCAAATAGCCGGTTGTGCCATTTCATTTCTTCAATAACTTGTGTTATTTCAATTTTCCAGCAGAAGTTATGGGAACAAAAAATGGTTAAAATTTGATTTTCTACAACTTTAGTTCCCATTAACTTTTTGTCGGATAGATATTTTTTTCAAATAGCCGGTTGTGCCATTTCATTTCTTCAATAACTTGTGTTATTTCAATTTTCCAGCAGAAGTTATGGGAACAAAAAATGGTTAAAATTTGATTTTCTACAACTTTAGTTCCCATTAACTTTTTGTAGGATCGATATTTTTTTCAAATAGCCGGTTGTGCCATTTCATTTCTTCAATAACTTGTGTTATTTCAATTTTCCAGCAGAAGTTATGGGAACAAAAAATGGTTAAAATTTGATTTTCTACAACTTTAGTTCCCATTAACTTTTTGTCGGATAGATATTTTTTTCAAATAGCCGGTTGTGCCATTTCATTTCTTCAATAACTTGTGTTATTTCAATTTTTCAGCAGAAGTTATAGGAACAAAAGTTGTTTAAAATTTGATTTTCTACAACTTTTGTTCCCATCAACTTTTTGAAGGATCGATATTTTTTTTGAATAGTTGGTTGTACCATTTTGTTTCTTCAATAACTTGTGTTATTTCAATTTTTCAGCAGAAGTTATGGGAACAAAAGTTGTTTGAAATTTGATTTTCTACAACTTTAGTTCCCATTAACTTTTTGTAGGATCGATATTTTTTTCAAATAGCCGGTTGTGCCATTTCATTTCTTCAATAACTTGTGTTATTTCAATTTTCCAGCAGAAGTTATGGGAACAAAAAATGGTTAAAATTTGATTTTCTACAACTTTAGTTCCCATTAACTTTTTGTCGGATAGATATTTTTTTCAAATAGCCGGTTGTGCCATTTCATTTCTTCAATAACTTGTGTTATTTCAATTTTTCAGCAGAAGTTATAGGAACAAAAGTTGTTTAAAATTTGATTTTCTACAACTTTGATGCCAATAATTTTTTTGTTAAATCAATTTTTTCGATTAAAATAGGGGTGTCATTTTGATTCCTCAATAACTACCTACCGGCAATGTAACTATATTAGGACCTCGCTGGACTGATCTGATGAATAGATGCGATCATCGCAGCGTATGTGCCCAGCTTCAGGTAGTAGTTCAAATCGTGAACAACCAATTACTACCGTTTGAATTAGATGAATGAGCCCCAGTGACGATAACTTCGCCGTAGGGCGAATGTGTGGCCGGTCCATAATGAACCGTCATAGCTAGACAGCTGAAATTTTCACAGATGATGTATTTCTGTTGCCGCAATAACAACAAATACTAAAAATAGAATAAATTAATATTTAAGGGGGGCTGCCATACAACAAACGTGATTTTTAGGAGTTTTTGGTCGCTATTAATAAAGGCAAGAGGAATGGGGCTCCCATACGGTACGGAACCCTTCGTGCGGGAGTCCGACTCGCACTTGGCCGATTATTATGGACACGTCCGTAGGAACAAAACGTTATTTTAACCCTTTAATTGGGGTGTAGTTACCGTTCGAATTTCGAATTTTGCAAAGAAATAATTTCGTACATTTTTTAACAATCTATTTTCCTTTCAGTGGTCAGGCTTTTATGGATATCTCCGTAGAAACAAAACGTTATTTTTAACCCTTCACTTACTTTAATTTAGTTACTTTCATTGTTCGGTTATAATTTGTTTCCAATTTCAAATTCTGAATAAGCATATTTTCGTACCACTTTTACAAAATTAGATTACCTCCAATTCAATAGATAGATTTCTATGGATACGATACGCCGTAATTAATTACTTTGTTTTTAGGGTTCCGTAGGAAAACATGGAACACTAAAAAGATCATTGTGTCTGTCCATCCACAGCCATACAACTTCCACATATTTATTTTAGTTAATTTTAGTCTACCTTAAAGGTGCATCCACACTCTCCACGAGGCGACACGAGCACCGCAGCTGTAGCTAACTTCACATCCGCCGACTTGTATACAGAGTGTGAATGCACCATAAGATATGAAAATTTTAATTTCGAATTATATTCTTACTAGCTTTTGCCCGTGGCTTCGCCCGCGTGATATTTTTACTATTGTAATATCCCGTGCTTTTGTACTATTTCATTAGCCGTTTTTCGCTCGATAATCGCACATAGATGCTTGAAATATTCATAAAATATTTACTTTAAAAATTAATATAAAATAAATATTTAAGGGACCCCATACAAGAAACGTTATGTTTTTGCTCGATATTAATAACGGCAACAGGAAGATGCTTGAAATATTCACCGAAAATGAAGTTGTATATTTCCTTCATGAATGAATAACTAAATTAAAATATATTAAGGGGGGCTCCCATACAGTACGGAACCCTTCGTGCGCGAGTCCTACTCGTACTTGGCCGATTATTAGTATTTTGTAAAACCAACAAGTACGTAGGTAGTATCTATGTAGATTTATGTTTCCGTTCTATTTTTTTAACCGACTTCCAAAAAGGAGGAGGTTCTATGTTCGTCTGTACGTTTTTTTGTAAACCGAATCAAAAATTATTTTTTAGTTCGAAAGGGTATAGGTACTCCCGAAGTGGTCCCATTTAAACTTTACAGGAATCGGCTGAGCCGTTTTTGAAAAATCAACAATAATGTAAACAATTCGAGCGAAATATTAGAAGGCGGTTTTGCAATTTTTTGCTAAAAATAATTATTTAATTTGGTATATAGCTCAAGTCAAATAATTTATTTTTTTTGCTGCGAATTCGGGATAGGTCCTATAGTATAAGTTGATCATAATGGTAAGTGAAATATTATTTTAAAATATCACGCCGTGTGTATCAATTTATTTTTTTGCATATTTTTAAAAGCTATTAGTTAGCTATTATTTAGTTTAGTAACATAACTTTTTTATTATTATTATGTATTTAACCAATAAACTCGATTATGTACATGAAAATAAATTACTCAATAAATAAACCACAGAACCGCCGGCAGGAGAAACTGATAATATACTTTTGTCTATACTTATTTAACTATGTACACAGAACACATTTGTATAAATAAATTAATAAATTTTCATATAATAATTCCTACAGTTTAAACATGTGTACACAACCAACAAGCTATACATATTAATTATAATAATAGTATATAATTTTATAACGACCTA
Source organism: Hypomecis atomaria (assembly GCA_964007245.1). Taxonomy (NCBI): domain Eukaryota; kingdom Metazoa; phylum Arthropoda; class Insecta; order Lepidoptera; family Geometridae; genus Hypomecis; species Hypomecis atomaria. The sequence continues at coordinate 10,975,750 of OZ023310.1, forward strand.
ACACAAGGTTAATGAGCGTAAAGTCTTACAAAAAAAGTAATTAGTATACATAATTCAAATTGCAGTATGTAGTTTATTTAAAAAATATCTAGGAGCCTTTTTAACCGATGAAACGGAGGAGGTTCTAAAGTCGACGCGCATATTTATTTTTTTATGTATGATCACGCATAACTTTTTACACATTAGTCCGATTTCAGTAATTCTTTTTTTGTTTAATAGATCATTCCTACTTCACAGATGATATCGTTTAAATTTTATAGAAATCGGCTGAGTCATTTTTGATATATCAACAATAAAGTGAAAATTACTACATCGATCCGTGCGAATTATTCGAAACTGTACGCGGTTGAAGTCTGTTATGCCAATTTTTTTTGCGAAAAATTATAAATAATTATTATCCACTGGGTTATATAAAAAAGGGCCATAAAACACATTCAAATTCATAAACAATTGTAAAATTTAAAAAAAATGCTATTCATTCCAACGCAAGAGATGTAACTATTGCGCGAGCGCAGCGAGCACGATAAGTTTTCAATGATTTTTAGAGGAAACAATGGAAATAGTCTGATTTACTAAGCGCGCTCCTCCTCTGGCTTTGCCCATGTTTATGTCGTAGGATGATTTATAAACAGTATTTTCCCGAAAATTCTAGGAATTTCGTGACAAAATGGATATAATCAGACGTGGATTATGATATTTCTCAATGTTACTGAAAAAAAATTTGATTTATGCGGAAATAAAAGTTGCCGGAACGCTTCAAACACATCTTTTCTGATTGGTTGACGACTTGACAAAATGTCCCAAAAACAAAAATATAAAACTAGGAACCAAATGCAGTAAGAGTGGCCCTGTAAATGATAATCAAGCCAATCAGAATCATTCTTACTAAACTCGTATTTTAGTAAAAAAATCTAACTTTTTTAAAGTGAGATTCAGAAATATCAAATTGTCTATGATATTTATCAATATTACTGAAAAAAGTTAGGATTTTTGCAAAAACAATAGTTAAAAAACAGTAGTAAAACAACATATTTTCTGATTGGATCTGATTAACCGTGATTTCGTGAAATAGCTAGGATTTTTGTGATAATACGGGATAAGTATCAAATCATCTTACAACACATACTCGTAGAATCAACACACGTAACTACACTTACAATGCTTACAGTTGGCCTGCTAGCCTCATTGATAAGCTTTATGTGCTGATAACGCTAACTGCTTATTGTTTACGTATTGCTACTATTTTTTTTGTGCTACTAAAAAAACTGCAAGATAAATTTCATAAATAGGTAATAGAATTCAAACCCTTCCCGAATTGTTAAACATATCACCGTCTTCAGCTATTAAAAATCTACCCCAGATGGACCAATGATTTTACACTCACCGCGCTCGCGCTTTTTCTTTGTTTATTTCCGTTGTTTATGGAAAAATATCTAACAATTTCGGTGCAGGATTAACCCGCGCTTTCTAATTTTTTAATTTTTCTATTACGAAACTCGTATCATTATACGGGTGACCCGAATTCATTAGACTCTAGGATCATAGTTGTGCTTGTTCCTAAACATGACCAACTTTTTACTATGGGGAGGCATCTTCGAAATAACGAAGAAAAAATCAGTTGTTATCATACATTTTATTGAGGGTCAATCGATTTTTTTCTGCGATTACGGGTTTGCTCCCATAATTAATTAATCAATGAATAATGGTCAATACGCAGACGAACCAAAGTTACCGACATAGCCCAGCGTATTAGCAAATTAAAGTGGCAATGGGCAGGGCACATAGTTCGGAGAACGGATGGCCGATGGGGCAGTAAAGTTCTCGAATGGAGACCACGGACCAGCAAGCGCAGCGTAGGACGTCCACCGACTAGGTGGACTGACGATATAATAAAGATCGCAGGAACGCGCTGGATGCAGGCCGCTTCCAACCGGCCTTATTGGAAATCCATTGGGGAGGCCTACGTCCAGCAGTGGACGTCTTACGGCTGATGGATGGATGGATGGATGGAATGGTCAATAAATAAATGGCTTATAAATAAATAATTATGATTTATAATTTTTGTCATAAAGCGCAAGTACGTACCAAAGTATTGCGAAGTGCTAATTAATTAGCGGTCACACCGTATATGATGATGAAGCCGGTCGGACTTATAACACCTCTCTTATTGCGTCGGAGGTTAAATATTTTTTTTGGGACTTTTTAATCCTCCTGTATAAATTATATAAACGAAGCTCACTCTGTATCATTGCTACGAGAGTAATTTAATTCCTTACATTGATAATACTAAATCTTAAAAGTTGAACACCTCTCCTATTGAATCGGTGGTCAAATATTTTTTTAGACTTTTAATCCCCCTGTATATCACTACATAGTACTTATAAAACAAAGACGCTTTCCGCTGTCTGTCCCCATACATGCTTATATCTTTAAAACTACGCAACGGATTTTGATGCAGTTTTTTTTAATAGAGTGTTTCAAGAGGAAGGTTTATATGTATAATACACCTGTGCGAAGCCGAGGCGGGTCGTTAGTATTATATAAACGAAGCTCACTCATTATTATCATTATTATTGCTACGAGAGTAATCACTTCCATACATTGATAATACTAAATCTTAAAAGTTGAACACCTCTCCAATTGAATCGGTGGTCAAATATATTTTTTAGACTTTTAATCCCCCTGTATATATTATATAAACGAAGCTCACCCCGTATCGTTGCTACGAGAGAAATTACTTCCATACATTGATATTTATGCCGCTGACGCGACTAGCGTTGCAACTCGCTTCGGTGCATGCTGATTCGGCAAACATTTGTACCGAAAAACAACAAACCGCCTTACCACATAATTTTTGTTAACACGCTTTAAACAATGTTTAACCGTGCAATTTGTGCTGCTAAACAATGTCTAAAGCGCGCGTTAAACTTTTGTGGTAAGACGGAAAATGTAGAATAGATAATCTACTTAGTATTTTTTTTTTTTATTCTCAATAAAGGTTACAATATTTATACACATATTTAAGTAACACTAAAGGCTAACTTGGTATGGGCATATCAAGAGACGGGAAGAGAGTCATGTCACGAAAAGAGCCCTAAACATGATGGTAAGCGGCAGAAATGGGAGGGGACGACCAAAAAAAGCGTGGATGAATTGTGTGAAAGATGATATGCGAGAGAAAGGAGTTGATGATGAGATGACGTACGATAGAGTGAAGTGGCGAAAAGAGACATGCTGTGCCGACCCCACCTAGTGGGATAAGGGCAGGATGATGATGATGATATTTAAGTAACACTAAAAAACCTTGCAAACGTTTCTTCGAATATAAGTCGATAAATTTATCGACTTAAAGGTCAAGGTTAGGTTGTAGTTGTAGGTCCCGGTTGTTTTAACCGTTTAGCCACGTCAAAGGACGGCTTAAAAACTGTGACACCAGGGCTATTGACCCGGCCTACACGAACTTACATGTGATTGACTGAATCTTCATAAGCCTTATCTTCATAATATCTCACTGCTTCGGTGGCTCAGTGGTTAGTGACCCTGACTTCTGGATCAAAGAGGCGTGGGTTCGATCCCCACCCAGGGCAAACATTTATGTGATGAACATAAGTGTTCACTCTGTGTCTGGGTGTTATTTAGGTACTATCTATAAAAGTATGTATTTAAAATATGCATATTATGTAGTACATCCGTCTCTGGCAGCCATATCACAAGCTTTGCTTAGTTTGGGGTCAGAGACCGTTTGTAAGATGTCCCCCAATATATATTTATTTATTATTTATCTCGTCTCGCTCTTGACCGATTAACTTTAATCTAGAAAATCTTGTTAGGATCTTGCAAATCGATCGTAATATTGTATAAAAAAAAAAAAATACCTAATCCTTACATAGTATAAAATAAAGTCGCTATTTTCGTTTGTTTGTTTGTTTGTCTAAATGTGTATGCTTAAATCTTTAAAACTACGCAACGGATTTTGATGCGGTTTTTTTAATGGATAGAGTGATTCAAGAGGAAGGTTTATATGTATAAAAATTCCCGAAATTCCCACGGGAACGGGCACAACGCGGGTAAAACCGCGGGGCGCTGCTAGTTAAATTATATTCAATTTCACATTTCAGTATAGATTGAATATATAAACGCTAGAATCAGCCCAAAAACAGCAAAGAAATGGCGTAACATACAAAAAAAATGTACTGCTGAATTAAGTTTATTTTATTTCATTATTTTTTGGAAGTCGGTTCAGGAAATACAAACGAAACCACATTCGCATCTAAAACTTAAAGTAAAATATAAATTAAACAACACAATACCGATTGTCGTGATAAGATTACTACACAATTACACATCGACACCACAGTTGCAAAATTTAGTTATCAATAGAATAATCTATACACCTCTATCATTTATCTTATGTGTTTAGTCATTACTATTAGTCATAGTCATCACACCGATCTAGATTTCATAATTATTTATGACGTAGATGTTTGTGAAAACATTTTAAACAAGTATTCTAGTAGGTAATTGCGTCCCGTGGCTTTAATATCATAAGCTACCAAAATTATCATAAAAAGAAGTTCTGAATTTATATTCAGAACTATCATTATATGATTACTTCAATAGTACTGAAACTGTTACAAATTACTTATAATTTACTTCAAATATAGTTTATGATAATGTTTTAAATAAATAATTAATATAATTTAACTATTAAATTTAAATGGAGACCGCCACTACATGCTTATATAGTTTTAATTTGTTTTTGTCTGTATATTTTTCTTAGTGTAAACAGTAAATAAAATTTATCCATCTATCTACTTTATTTTATTTATGTAATTATGTACGAGTAGAACAATTTTATACGTATGAATTTTTAAATGGACATTACAGAGATACGACTACATTTTAACCAAATGGTATAAATAATAAATCTGAAATAAAATGTATCTTCTTAACTCCATTTCAGTCCAACATAAGCTCACAGTATTATTGTTTACATAAACAAAGTTGCAATACAAGTCAAGTCAACCAGGGCAACCTTTAATACGCGCACACATACAAATCTAATTTTATAGCCCCGCACACAACCACACTAGCCACGAACTTTGCCATACAAATTGCTGCTTTAGCACTTTTGAACAAGGCTTACATTCAAATGGCGGCTTAAAGACATAAGCCCTTTTATCATGAGTGTAGATTTAGAGAAGAATCGTGAGTAGAATCTCGTTTGTTTGCTTTTCAAATTACAACTTTAATTCTGTGATTCTAAATTCAATTTTGTTCAACCCTAAAACTTTACAAACATAACAGCCTTCAACACAAAGAGATAGAGTTCAAAATCGTCTGAAAATTAGGGTTGTCACTTAGGAAGTGACGTAATATGGGCAATTAACTTTTTTTTCGTTTTTATTAAGCTGAAGATGTTAGTTTATTTTATTTGATCGTTTTGATATTCAATTATCGGGTACTTACGTGGTTTTGATTTTAGAACGCGGTTGAAATATCGGTTCATGAGTTGGTTACGTTATCTGTCAATTTCGACAATTTCGATATGTCATTGTCACTTTTTGACCCGTAGATATACTATAACCTATTGTTTTTCATCTTGCTATATTCTATTTCTAGTTGGTCCCATAGTAAAAGTTGGTCATAGTGATGTGTACAATGATCCTAGAATACAAAGTGACCTTTTTATAACAAAGCTCACAGGACTCAAAGGGTAAAAACGGGACCCTATTACTAAGACTCCGCTGTCCGTCCGTCTGTCTGTCACCAGGCTGTATCTCATGAACCGTGATAGCTTAACAGCTGAAATTTTCACAGATAATGTAATTCTGTTGCCGCTATAGCAACACATTTTAAAAACAGAATAAAATTAACATTTAAGGGGGCTCTCATACAACAAATGTGATTTTTTTGCTCTCTATTGATAACGACAAGAGGAAGGGGGCTAAGGGGGCTTCAACACGGTACGGAACCCATCGTTCGATCATTTTCAATAGTAACGTTGTTTATTGAATCAGGCGTTACTTTGCGGAAGTTCATCTTCAAATTCTTGTTTTGAATAAATATTTAGTGTATTTCCGCTCTGTCCGATTCTTGCGAGTGAGCTCGAAGAGTCAACACGTCCTGAAGATGCCTCGTTTAGAGGCGAAACACGTGTCGAATAGAGTACAGTAAGATCAGTTTTTTTTTTTTTTTATAAATAAATTATATTTGTAATTTTAACATATTAATTAAATATTATTTTCAGGTTTACTACATTTTTAAACAGATTACTAATCACTATTTTTGTTACAGATTTAATAATTTATTATTATTTTAAACGGATTAATTAAAAATTTTGTTTCAGGTTCATTCATATTTTGTAAACATACCTAAGCCTAACTTTTCTAGCCTGACCTAACCATACCAACCGAACCATGATACAGTTTGATGATTAATTACTAATTTTGTTTGTGATTTAATTTGGATTTTGAATAGTACCCTTAACTTATATGACTACGACAGAGCGGAAATACACTAAATATTTATTCAAAACAAGAATTTGAATAGTAACGTTCTTCAATCGTTTTCAAAATTCACTTCGCACTCTACGTACAACTCGAATCGATGTACCTACATTAAAATATGCCATTGTGTATTGATTTTTCAAAAAAAAAACAAGCAATACTTCTATAAAATTTAAATTAGGACCCTAGAAAAAAATCAAGGCAGAATTTGGTGAACAAACTAGTGAAGCCGGCACACCAAGCCTCGCCCTTTACAGACGTACGAGAGGTAAATACTAGGGAGTGCAATCTTGCAGCAAATCTTTAGTATCGGTATTTGCAAGATTTAAGAGGTATAATCTCGCAAGATCTCGGTATTTTGCGAGATCTCGCAAATCAACGAATTATTTTTAATTATTAGAAGTATTCTATTGAAACTTGGTAAAGTTATTATTCTAGAGGCGAAATAGTTAAATAATTTACATATAAAAAATACTGAATCATTTATTTTAAAAATTACGGATTATTCTGAAAAAAAAACTGCTAAGAAAACACAGCATATCTTAGGTGTCGTCTGCCAACTGGCTTCGGATGTTAAGTTCCAAATACTCAGTAGCAGAAAAGGCCCGTTCTTGCCTCTCCGCTCGTTGGCACCACTGATGATGGGCATTGATACGCTGACTGCAGGTGCTGCCCTTTTTCCCCGCCTGATTCTAACAGTACTGTACAATCTTGCGAGATCACGCGCGATTTTTGGTGCACGATTAATCTTGCGAAATTGGTGCAAGATCTCGGTATTTCGAGATCTCGGAATACCGAGATTGCACTCCCTAGTAAAATAAAACCTGGATGGATGAAAAAAAAAATTCGGGACTAACACTGAAACGTGAAAAAAATCAACCCTTTATATTAAGAGGCCTATGTCAATCAGTGGCCGAGCTACGGTGATTATGATGAATGTAAACGTGTGTACGAGTAACGAAGCTCGCCGCAGCGATAACACCCTTGGCCCCGTTGCATGTTCGATACTCGTATTGTTACTATGGTAGTCTCATACCTATACTCGTTGTTGCCTGAAAGACTAAAGAAAATGTTGACTGAAATATAAAGAAAATGTTGAATGAAAATATAAAGAAAATGTTGACTGAAACATAAAGAAAATGTTGAATGAAAATATAAAGAAAATGTTGACTGAAATATAAAGAAAATGTTGAATGAAAATTTAAAGAAAATGTTGACTGAAATATAAAGAAAATGTTAAATGAATATATAAAGAAAATGTTGACTGAAATATAAAGAAAATGTTGAATGAAAATATAAAGAAAATGTCCTAACCGACGTCAAAAAAGGAGGTTTTCAAAAATCCTTTACGTAACTGATTGTTTCTTCATGTATATGTTACGTGATTATTCCGCTAGTTATGAACCAAGGTTGATGATTCTTTTTTAGGGTTCCGTACCCAAAGGGTAATAACTTAAATTAAATTAAACATATAAAAAAACCCCGACAACCATTTTGGGCACATTTGTAGAAATTTGGTTCTTCCATCCCCACTTTAACCCACCATAACTCTTAAACGGCTCAATCGACTTTTATAAAACATAGCCAAGAACACTCTCGATTAAGTCTCCTTTCATTCAAAAAAAACTAAACTGAAATCGGTTCAGTGGTTCGGGCGCTATGATGCCACAGACAGACAGACAAACAGACACGTCAAACTTATAACACCCCTCTTTTGCGTCGGGGGTTAAAAACAGGACCCTATTAGTAAGACTCCCCTGTCCGTCAGTCTCCAGGCTTTATCTCAAGAACCGTAACAGCTAGAACGTTGAAATTTTCCCAGATTATGTACCTATTACTGTTGGCACTATAACAACAAATCCTAAAAATAGAAAAAAAATTAACCGGGGCTCTCATACCATAAACCTGAGTTATTAGACGTTTTTCGCTCGATATTAATACGGTGACAGAATATTTAGTTCTATATTCAATTAAATAATAAATAATAAAATAAAAAAAAATTGAGGGGGCTCCCATACAGTACGGAACCCTTCGTGCGCGAGTCCTACTCGTACTTGGTCGATTTTTTTTTGTTTACGATTTATTATCTTCTACATACTTCAGAGGTGGTCCCATTAAAATTTTATAGAAATCTGCTCATTTTTGAAAAATCAACACAATCAATTCGTCTAAACTACACGAATTCTGTACAGGGTTGAAGTCAGTTGTGCCAATTTTGCCAAAAATTATATAATCATATCGACGGACTTTGGTAATACTTTACAAGATTCAAAAGTTCAAATTCAAAATTAATTTATTGACAAAAACAATATTGTGATAAGCAGCATTAAAAAAAATACAAGGTAAGATACATACTTAGTTTAAAAATCCAAATTCTAACTTACACACTAACAAGTATGAACTTTGAAATCGAAGAGTCCATGCAATTTTAGCAAGAGTCAATGAACGTGTAATGTGGACAAAAACTTTGGATCTTGAAAGTGAACGCAAAGGAAAAAAAATTGGTCAAGTACGAGTTGGACTCGCGCATGAAGGACTCCGTACCGTATGGGAGCCCCTCGGCAAAACAATCACGTTTGTTGATGGGAGCCCTTAAATATTTATTTTATTCAGTTTTAAGTATTTGTTGTTATAGCGGCAATCGAAATACTTGTCATTTTTGTGAAAATTTCAACTCTCTAGCTATTACGGTTCATGAGATGCGGCCTGGTGATAGACGGACGGACAGCAGAGTCTTAGTAGTAGGGTCCCGTTTTACCCTTTGGGTACGGAACCCTAATAACAGAATTGAAAATCCCGTTTTTTAGGAAGTCGGTTAAACAGTGTGATCTGCAGTAGAATGTATATCCATAAATACATAGTTACACGCTATAACTCTCGGTCTCCGGTGCCAATATTCTGCAGTGGCGTGGGACGACAGTAGCGACAGCAAAATAATCAGTCATTATTTTACTAACCGACTTCAAAGAAAGGATTATTACTCCGCCAATCATGAACCGATTTTGATGATTATTGTTTTGTTTGGTAGATCATACTTCAGAGGTGGTCCCACTAAAATCTTATCGAAATCGGCTGAGTCGTTTTTGAAAAATCAACAATTTTGTTGAAAAATACTACATCGGTTTGTGCGAACTATTCGAATTTTGTACACGGTTGAAGACGGTTGTAGCATTTTTGGGGAAAAAATAATAATTCTATTAAATTGAATTGAATCTCATCTTTTTTGGAAGTCGGTTAAAAAGTGTAATGCTGCAGTAGATGTACATTTATGTAAATACAGTCAAACCTGGCTAACTGAGAACTGGATAAGTGAGAAACCTCTATAACTGAGAGTAATTGCCAGGTCCCGTCATTTTACCCCTCAAATACCTCTATAAGTGAGAGACCAAAACCTCTATAAGAGAGAGTCGTTTTTCCCTCATGGACCTCTATAACTGAGAGTACTGCTTGTCTGAACCTCTATAAGCGACAGTTGAGGGTAATAAAACATTTGCACTTTATAATTTACCGTTGATTTCGGACCGTGTTCTATTCAAACATTTTTTTTGTATTTTGTGGAGATAAGTAAGTAACATTGTTTTTGTATCGCATTTTTTGGAATGGTCACACGTGCGTCTGTACTATCTTGTATGTTGAAATAATGCTCTATTCAAAATTATTTTGTTTTTCTTTTATCTACCTAACATTATTTTTGTATCGAAATATTAAAATGATTTGACTTTTTGATATTCCCAATTTTAAAAAGTGCCTTTTAGAATGAATAAAACAATCATCTATGTTCAATTCTAATCCACACAACCCGAACAATTAGTACCTATATACTATTTTTAAACATGTTTATCATTCTTCACGCATTTAGATACCTACAATACCTACATACAAATTAGACGTATTTTTTAACCTCTATAAGAGAGAGAAGCCATTTCTGAAACTGGATAAGTGAGAAACCTGGATAAGTGAAAAACCTCTATAAGAGAGAATTAGATGGCGGTCCCTTCAACTCTCTCTTATCCAGGTTTGACTGTACTTAGTTATACGCTATAACTCGTGCTTGATCGCCGCCCGGTGCCAATATTCTGCAGTAGCGTGGGATGAGAGTACCGATAGCAAAATAATTGACCGACCAAAAAAACGTCAGACCGGAAATTAGTTTGATATTGCTCCCTCTACAGATCTCATTTTTCAACAACTATTGGCGAATCTTGGTACGTGGGTTTTATTTATATTTTTGGATTTTTTGTCGTGGGCGATTTTTGATTGGGGGAAGGGGGAGGGGGGATAGTACATTTTAAAATAGAGATAAATTTTCTGTGGCGCTATTTATGAATCATTTCTGATTAAAAAGTGTGATGCTGCAGTAGAATGTATTGTTACGAGATGGGTTCTTGGATAATGAGTTAAAACGCCGATTATTTACTATGCACTTTATTGCATAAAATCACAGTACACACAACACAACTGGTTCGCACAACACTTCACACTGGCACTGATATTCACACAACTAGTCACTTCACAATCACTGGTACTGCACTTGAACACGAGATGCTTTCGCTTCGGTATAAAACGCGATAACTTCCACGAACGAAAACCATCGCCCTATTTATATCGGAATAAGGGATCTCTAGAAATCTGTAGAATATTTGGTGCCATTGTGATTGACAAAGTAAACAAGTGTAAAGTTCGAGAATTCCTATTGTTCTCAATTATTACGAAAACACCAAAAAAATCACACAATAGACGGACACAAAGACCGATACCGCCCGAGTCATAAAACCATAAATCTCGCGATTAGGTGTAAACAACTCGCCGCCCGTAAATACCGCGCGCGGCGCGGCCTACTGCATAACAGTTTATTTTTCTAAATATTATAGTATACGCTATAACCCGTGCTCGATCGCCGGTGCCAATATTCTGCAGTGGCGTGGGACGAGAGTAGCGATAGCAAAACAATAAGCTAGGTGCCTAAAAATATAAATAATCGGTCCATCACTTAGGTTATTAGTAATTATTTTTCGACAAGAACGACATAACCGACTTCAACCGTACACAGAATTCGAATAATTCGCTCAAATCGATGTGATCTGCTGTTCCATACATTTTGTCGAGGATGAACGATATTTTTCTTTGGAACATTTTTTTTTTTTTAGTTTTGACAAAACTAAAGTTTAAGAGGACGCTAATTGATTAGGAATAACCCTGTACATTTGATTAGATTAGAGAAATTCAGTAGTTTTGGCAAGAATACAAAACATTACTTCGAAGAAAAAGACAGCTATGTTTTTCTGCTAACCGTACACAGAATACGAGTGACTTTGATTTTCGCAGAACCAAAAAAATCCATTACAGAGCTTCTAGAAAATGCTCGAAAATATGGCGGTATCTTGCATTGATTTTTATATTTTCTATCCGATTGTCTAAAAGGATGGGATGTTTTCTGGTTGGTAAAGAATTTTCAAAGAGGAAAACGATTTATTTTTAACCCCCGACGAAAAAGAGGGGTGTTATAAGTTTGACGTGTCTGTTTGTCTGTCTGTCTGTCTGTGGCATCATAGCGCCCGAACCACTGAACCGATTTCAGCTTAGTTCTTTTTGGATGAAAGGAGACTTAATCCCATAATATACCTAATTAAAAAACCCCCGACACAAAAATATTTGACAACAAACTTTCAATTGACAACCATTTTGGGCACATTTGTAGAATTTTGGTTCTTCCATCCCCACTTTAACCCACCATAACTCTTAAACAGCTCAATCGATTTTTATAAAACATAGCTAAGAACACTCTCGATTAAGTCTCCTTTCATCCAAAAAAAACTAAACTGAAATCGGTTCAGTGGTTCGGGCGCTATGATGCCACAGACAGACAGACAGACACAGACAAACAGACACGTCAAACTTATAACACCCCTATTTTTCGGCTCTTTCGTGGGTTCGCCCCACAAGCTGTTCGGTCCGCGGGGCGAATCAACGAAGCCTCTTTTTGAATGCCCTCTTTCGCCCCGCTCCAAACAATGCGGGGCGAAAGAGGGCCTTCAAAAAGAGGCTTCGTTGATTCGCCCCGCGATTCACTTTTTTATCTGTACATTTAAGTAGAAAAGTAGTTAATGGAAAAAAATACAATTGCATTATATCAAGGGCATCATTCTATGAGTTCTATGAGGGTATGAAAAAAAATGCAATTGTTTATTGATGATTGATTGACGGCGTGGCCACATTATCGCCCTACGGCGAAGTTTTCGTCACTGGGGGCTCATTCATCTAATTCAAACGGTAGTAATTGGTTGTTCACGAATTGAACTACTACCTGAAGCTGGGCACACACGCTGCGATGATCGCATCTATTCATCAGATCAGTCCAGCGAGGTCCTAATATAGTTGCATTGCCAGTAGGTAGTTATTGAGGAATCAAAATGACACCCCTATTTTAATCGAAAAATATTGATTTAACAAAAAAAAATTGGCATCAAAGTTGTAGAAAATCAAATTTTAAACAACTTTTGTTCCTATAACTTCTGCTGAAAAATTGAAATAACACAAGTTATTGAAGAAATGAAATGGTACAACCAACTATTTTTAAAAAATATCGATCCTACAAAAAGTTGATGGGATTCAAAGTTGTAGAAATCAAATTTCAAACAACTTTTGTTCCCATCAACTTTTTGTAGGGTCGATCTTTTTTTAAATAGTTAGTTGTACCATTTTGTTTCTTCAATAACTTGTGTTATTTCAATTTTTCAGCAGAAATTATCGGAATAAAAGTTGTTTAAAATTTGATTTTCTACAACTTTGATTCCCATAAACTTTTTGCAGGATCGATAATTTTTTAAATAGTTGGTTGTACCATTTCATTTCTTCAATAACTTGTATTATTTCAATTTTACATCAGAAGTTATGGGAACAAAAGTTGTTTAAAATTTGATTTTCTACAACTTTGATTCCCATCAACTTTTTGAAGGATCGAAATTTTTTTTAAATAGTTGGTTGTACCATTTTGTTTCTTCAATAACTTGTGTTATTTCAATTTTCCAGCAGAAGTTATGGGAACAAAAGTTGTTTGAAATTTGATTTTCTACAACTTTAGTTCCCATTAACTTTTTGTAGGATCGATATTTATTTCAAATAGCCGGTTGTGCCATTTCATTTCTTCAATAACTTGTGTTATTTCAATTTTCCAGCAGAAGTTATGGGAACAAAAGTTGTTTGAAATTTGATTTTCTACAACTTTAGTTCCCATTAACTTTTTGTAGGATCGATATTTATTTCAAATAGCCGTTTTTGCCATTTCATTTCTTCAATAACTTGTGTTATTTCAATTTTTCAGCAGAAGTTATAGGAACAAAAGTTGTTTAAAATTTGATTTTCTACAACTTTGATGCCAATAATTTTTTTGTTAAATCAATTTTTTCGATTAAAATAGGGGTGTCATTTTGATTCCTCAATAACTACCTACCGGCAATGTAACTATATTAGGACCTCGCTGGACTGATCTGATGAATAGATGCGATCATCGCAGCGTGTGTGCCCAGCTTCAGGTAGTAGTTCAAATCGTGAACAACCAATTACTACCGTTTGAATTAGATGAATGAGCCCCCAGTGACGAAAACTTCGCCGTAGGGCGATAATGTGGCCACGCCATGATGATCGTTATCAAGCTTAAAAAATGAGAAATGTTCGTCGGGGGTTAAAAATGGTTGTAATTGAAAGTTTGTTGTCAAATATTTTGTGTCGGGGGTTTTTAATTAGGTATATTATGTATACGTACGGGCCTATACGATCTTACTTACTTACCGATTTTTACCTAAAGCTCTAAAAAGATCGCATGTGTAAATTTAGTGCAACAAGTCGTGTAAATTTAAATAAATAAAAATATATTAAACCGACTTCATGTTATTTTTATTCAATTACATGTTAGGTATTTGGTTAGGTACTGAAGATAACAATCATTACAATACAATTTGAGTCTTTCGCATACATACATACATATTTTATCTTTCATTTACATTTAAAGTACTCCAATACAATTACATATTACCCTATATTATGTACGAATAGTTACTACGCGCAGTTGCGCTTCAAAAATGTATAACGATTTTCTATGACCTTGACTTTTGACTACATTATGTAGTCAAACGCAAACTTATATATCTTTCTTATATATATAAAAATGAATCGTAGTTGATAACTATATAGCAACGCTAGCCCAGTGCGGGTTGGTGGATTCACATACGCGATCGAATTTCTTCTACAGACGTATGCAGGTTCTATGACGATGTTATTTTTTGCCAAAAATGGGACAACAGACTTCAACCATTACAATCTAGGTACGTACATAATTATTTTTCGCAAAAAATGGCTACACCGCCTTCCATCATGTTCAAAATTCGAATATTTCGCTCGAATTGTTTACATTATTGTTGATTTTTCAAAAACGGCTCAGCCGTTTTCTGTAAAATTTAAATGGGACCCACCTCGGGAATAACCTTTCGAACTAAAAAAGAATTTTTCGATTCTGTTCACTTATCGATGAACATACCAAAAAAAAACAAACAGACGAACATAGAACCTCCTTTTTTTGGAAGTCGGTTAAAAATTAAAATTCGATTAGTTCGCTGGAATCGATGATATGCTATTTTTAGATAAGGTATTGTTGATATTTCAAAAATCACTATGAAGCTTGGCTATGAAGTCAGTCGAAAATATTTATGTGTAAAGTGCAAAGTACTACGTCATTACTACGTACATTATATTTGAATGTTGGTAGTAGATATCTTTAAAAAATATAATATGCCAGGTTGGCAGCCCTGCCGCGTCACTGGTAAATAATTGCTAAGGGGAGAAGCTATGGAGACTTCTTGGTACAAATTTTTATTCTCAAACACAGAACAATTTTGGCATAAATACAAAGTATCTTTTATTCAGATTGATATGAATACAGGGTCGTAGGTATCAAACGTAAAACCTTTTAAGAGCGTCTATGTCTAGTACATCTAGACAAACAACTTTTGTTTTAGGACTTTTGGAAAATCATGAAGAAAAAATCAGCTTTTTCATACAAAAAGTTCGTCAACGCGCGGCAAAATGTAATGGAGAAGCGATTTTTTTGCGAATGTTCCAAAGTCCTAGAACAAAAGTTGTTTGTCTAGATGTACTAGAACCGCCTTTAAAAGGTTTTGCGTTTAATACCAATGACCCTGTATAGTTCAAAGGTCGTAAAGTGATACAGGCTACTTCCTTCCTTCCTTTCAGCCATAGGACGTCCACTGCTGGACATAGGCCTTCCCTAAAGATCTCCAATAAGACCGGTTGGTAGCGGCTTGTATCCAGCGCAGGATCGCGCTATACAGGCTACTATTTATTCCGAAAAAATATTTCCTATAGGGTATCACAAAAGTCAAAATATCACGCGGACGAAGCCGTGGGAAAAAGCTAGCTAAAGATAATTAATCCTAAAAACGATAACAGACGAAAACTATTTTTTTAAACGAAGTGGAAGGTAGGTAACTGACTTTGAGTTACTAACAAAAATACCGATTGCACATATTAGATGACAAACGACCAAAAAAAAAACTTTTTTTTGGATTGAGATGACATGTTTAAAAAAAAAAAAACTCCAAATGTATGTTGAATCGTAGGAACTCATACTGTGATAATACTCGAGCATAGATTTATTATCCACGTAATTCAATCACTTGTTGTGTAGTTAAGTAGATAAGGTAGATTAAACCTCATGTTAACAGTTATAAAGTTAAAATTGACAATGCGTTCATGAAATGGCGCCAAAGTTTGAGATCCACGTGATAAGTAGGTAGTGTCATAGATTAGGTGACAGCCACTAC
Organism: Hypomecis atomaria; assembly: GCA_964007245.1. Classification (NCBI taxonomy): domain Eukaryota; kingdom Metazoa; phylum Arthropoda; class Insecta; order Lepidoptera; family Geometridae; genus Hypomecis; species Hypomecis atomaria. Next base: position 10,992,095 of record OZ023310.1, read on the forward strand.
CGTTATCTTCGCGGATACCAAAATACCTATTCACTTTGGACTACATAATTGGTATTATTACTAGAAGTACAGTTGGTAGCAAAAGTTTTAGAAGTGAATACATACTTCTTTAGTGGCGCACAGTGCACTTTGGATGGGTAAAAAATGTAAAAATGTTAAACTCGCATCAGATCGTAACCTGCGGGGCAATTCTGTTAGCCGATCTCTTTACTGAAGTGATACGTTCTTGAACCTCTCCCGTTTTTCTGACAGTTCCGATAGCTCAAAACTGTCAGAAAAACGAGACAGGTTCAAGAACGTGTCACCTTGGTAACGAGATCGATTGACAGAATTGCCCCGCTGATCGAAAATTCGTAAGACGGATGACGGTATGTTCAAGTTTTCACTTCTGCCGGCACTACCGAAGTGAATGTTGTTTTTTTATGTACATATTTCGGTAAATTATTTCAGAAAATGGAAGATTATGTTCTTTATTTTTTTTTTTATTTAAGCAAGAATTTCATAAAATGGAAACAGCTTTAGACACGAAAATCTTCTCTCATTATTATAACATTAATAGTTATATGCAAGCAAAGCTATCTTATTTAATAGTGTAATTAATAATAGCTTTTGCCCGCGGCTTCGCCCGCGTGGTATTCTAATTTGTGTGTTATCCCATGGGAACAATTAAGTTTTCTGGGATAAAAAGTAGCCGATGTCATTTTCCGTCATTCAAACTAAATCCATGCTAAAAATTAAATCAATCCGTTGGTCCGTTTCTGCGTGGAAGAGGAACAAACCATCAAACACACTTTTGGATTTATAACATTAGTTGGTAAGTAAGGATACCGGATTATAAGGTTTTTTTATCGGGCAAAAGTGCCTATATTAGTTAATAAAGGCACTTTTGCCCGATAAGAAAAACCTACATAAAAATAAACCTAAATAAATTACAACAAAATACAATAGTACTATATATGCTACTAGCTGCCCGATCCGGCTTAAAGAAGACAAATAGTAAGGATCCCTATTTTTTTTTGAAAATATAGATTATGTTCACCGGGAAATCCGGGGATAGCTTTCCAATAATGAAATAATTTTTCAAAACGATTCAGTAGTTTCGGAGCCTATTCGATGCAAACAAACAAACAATTTAAATTTATAATATTGGTAAGAAAAAGCAAACCTAGAAAGCTACCTACGCTACTACTACATAAACAGCATTGGATAAGATTACGAGTTGCTTTTCGGGTTCCGTAACTCTAAAGGAATAAGCCTAACAGGATCACTTTTGAAAAGATTTTTTCTTCCATCTGTACACGCCCGTTAATTCTTATCAGTTATTTGTGTAGAATGAACTCTTGATTAGATAACGGGTGCCTCGGACGATAGTCCGCTTTGGACTTCTCACTCACTTTGTATATTTAAGGAGTAGTATTTGAATATGTACTAAAATATTTTACACCTAGAAACCAGGGATGGCAAAACTTTTTAGGGAACCTTTTTTGCGAACCTATCATTTTTCATTTTACAAAATGCTTCATGGCTATAACGACACAAAACATCTGCTGTACTTTGATAAGAATTTGTAAGAATTGACTTGTTGATATCTAACACTTTTATAAAGGAAGATTTTGCTAAAATAAGGCTTAGCGTGACATGTTTTATTTTAAATAATCTATATTTATTAATTTTAATGTAAATCGATCTGTGTCTTCATAAAAAAATAACTTTAATTTTTGCATTTTGTGGTTATGAAAAAGCCTCTAATTTTCCCATATAAGTACAGAACTATTTAGAAGTTAAAAGGAGGTAATTCAGATAATCAAAAGAAACAAGTTTTACGATGGGACCAAACCGGGATTAGAGAAAAACGTCTGTTTAATACATTTTGTCGATATACAATTCATTTATTTATTACTAGCATCGCCCCGCGGTTTTACCCGCGTTGTGCCCGTTGCCGTGGGAATTTTGGGAATTTTTATACATATAAACCTTCCTCTTGAATCACTCTATCCACTAAAAAAAACCGCATCAAAATCCGTTGCGTAGTTTTAAAGATTTAAGCATACAGACAAACAAACGAAAATAGCGACTTTATTTTATACTATGTAAGGAAGACCGTTAGGAAGCGGATTGTATCCAGCGAGATCCTATCCAATAATTAATGTAGTAAATACTAGCTTTTCATATTATAGTTTTAGTGCTATCCCACAGGAACCTTTTACGGGATAAAAAGTAGCCTGTGACACTCTTCAACAGTTAAACTATAGACCCAATTATAATCATATTCATATTTGTTTCTTGCATAATATGGGTTTACAAAGTACATACAGAATAATAATATAAATAGCTGGCCATTTTCAGCCTTTCGGCATGCAACATTAGGTACCTAACAGTATAGGCATGTAAGTAGTTGGTTTTTATCTATGTAATATTTTACATTTTAAACATTTATCATACACTTTAACCTCAATCACTTCTATAAATCATGAAAAAAAGCAACACTATTTGGTCGCGTTTGGTTGCATCTGTTATGAATTATGAAGGCACCATCGTAGTTATATTAGCAATTTAGAATATTTCTGTTTCTTTTTCACTTTAGACATTCGATAGAGATAACACTTCTTACGTTGCTCCAGTGTCCGTGCAAATAAATATCAAGTCGAGTCCTCTGTTGCTGCGTGAAAGGGTAACAAACAAACAAAAAACACACTTTCGGATTTATAATATTACTAGGAACCACGAATACTAAGAATTAGAATAGTAAGGATTAGTAAATCCATTTAATAAATAAATAAAAACTTTTAGTCCGATTGCATCTCCACAGCGTTCTATGTTTAAAAGTCGTCACATGGCAACGCGAAGTATGTATTGTGCGCGCGCCGTGAACGGATTTGATACTTGGCTGTTGTGGTATTATTATTACTTTTCATTATTTTTGTCATAACATAAAATACGTAACGTAACGTGAAAAGTGTCCTCTCTATCGAATGCCTGAAGTGGAAAAGAAACAGAAATATGCTAATTAGCTATTATAATTACAATGGCGTCTTCATAATTGTGCCTAATATAACCTTAGCCAGTGTTAAGACAGCGTCGTTAGGGATACTAACTTTAACTTTTAGTTATGCAATACGTGAAACGTAGTATTCAAATCCTTATTTCCTTACTAATATTATACATCCTAAAGTGTAATTGTTGGCTTATTGGTTTTGGTTTGTTCCTCTTTTACACAGCAACGGAGCAACGAATTAACTTGATTTTTGGCATGGACATAGTTTGAAACTTTGAAAGGCTACTAGGCTACTTTTTAGAGTGAAAAATTAAAGGTTCCAATGATATATAGGATACGCATAAAAATCAAAATATTTTTCGGATAGTACGACGCGTACGTACATTCAGTGGAAATAGATTTGGGCGAACTATTTGATTTTTGTACGTACATTGCAATGATTGAGTCGGTTTTATGTGTGCTGTTTGGCGAACATTATAATTTTTTTTTTTCTCAACCTATGCTGTCCCACTTCTGGGCAAAGGTCTCCCCCACTTTCTTCCATTTATCGCGTTCTGTAGCCAAATCCCGCCAACCTTCCCGGAAAGTGTCAAGATCGTCACGCCAGCGTCTTTTAGGCCTTCCTTGCTTTCGTCTGCCCTCCGGTACCCACTGAACATTATTATAATTTTAATTCATAATATGTCATTGTTTAGGTAAATTTTGCATTTATTTCGATTGTAAGAATATTTCGTTAACAAAGACGTAACCTTTGTTAGAGAAATTAGGAGTCAATCCTTTTGTCAGTGGAGTTGAATAGTAAAAGATATTTATCAAAATATGCTCATAATTGGCGGAGTAATCGCGTAACATACACAAAAAAAAAAACTAATTGAGAACCTCCTTTTTCAAGTCAGTTAAAAATGACAGGAAATCTTTAAAAATGCTAGATCAAGCAGAATCGCTAACAAACACTAGTTAAGCAATTTATCAACATTATCGGGACAACATGTTTTAATACATTATCAATATTGCGATAGTGAAATGTAATCAATCAAGAGGCTCGTTGTGTCTGTTAGATAAACTACTGATATCCTGTGGATTTACTCGGTTTAATATTTTTATGAATCAGTATAAATCAATTTAATCATTTTTATTGATAATTTATGCTGTTATTAAGTCATTGAAAGTTTTAAAAGAGGGATTTACGGTAATGTTCCCTTTTTTAAAACTGTCAATGTATTAAGTATGTAAAGTAATTTATTTAACAAAAGATATAATATTTATTATTTTTATTTAAATTACAATAATCGATCCCAACATATTATGTTAAAGATCTTAAAAGATAATCTAGGTAAATATAAGATAACTTTGTATTCTTAAGTTTACAATATAAAATTCCAGAAATAACTAGTTACATGTACAATTAGTACATTACCGATAATCTAAGTACTCAGAAAATCAATAAAATATACGAAAAAAAATAATCTTCCAAAAACAAAAACTCAGCACACAAAAGAAATCTATTCGCAACTATCAAGACAGCACGGTCGCAGTACAGAATCCTACATCTACAAAATTACTGTACTCCACTCTCAGGGGATTCCCACGGTTATCGACTGGGAATAAGACTCATTTTCGCGTGAAGTAGCTAAAGGAGTACATATTGGTGTGTGGTTTAAGTATAAACAAAATAATTTATGTAATTTTAAAAGCCAGCAGTAAAACGGGAGAGAAATGGTCGAGATGTTTGTTAATAAGAAATTGGTTATGTTATATTATTATAACTTAAGTTTTACCGTTTTATTTATTTTCTTTGAAAGTTCTATTTATGATCTATCTTATGTACAAGGAACGCGCAAGGTGCAAGGTAAGTAGATAAATTATTATTCTGCAGCAAGGAAAAAAAATAAATTATCTCATAACTAGATCGTGCCAGTCGAAAGTTTGTATGTTTGGATGTTTGTTCCTCTTCTATGCAAAAACTACTGAACAAACGGCAGAAACGATTTAGATGAAATTCAGTATGGAGGTAGCTTAGACCTTGGACACTTTGGACTTAACACATAGGCTACTATTTATCTCGGGCTAACGCGGGTACTGCCGCGGGGCGCAGCTAGTAATATTATTAACGCGAAAGTTTGTATGTATGGATGTTTGTTCCTCTTTCACGCAAAAACTTCTGAATGGAATGAGATGAAACATTGCAATAGTAATGTTTATACATCAGAATAACACTAACATTAAAATAGTAATGTTTATACATCAGAATAACACTGAACATTGCAATAGTAGTGTTTGTACATCAGAATAACACATAGACTATGATTTATAAAGATATTGCGTGAAACGAAGTTCGCCGAGTCAGCTAGTATGTAATATTTACATTATTATTATGGTTCTAAGTAACATGTTCTGTATAGTTACTATAAGTTCTATACTTTTTACGACCAAAGGATCTAATGGAGACTGCTCTACGGTTGAGATGATGATGATAATGTTCACCTTTACGGAGACAAACAAACGGGACTGCCTCTATAGGTCTCCGTCATCGGCTGATGTAGCGAGCGAGTGAAATTTAGAATGTCGAAACAAGCATAGACCTAAATTGTGACTGTCACAATTTTTTTTTTATTAATCGTTTTTTAGGGTTTCGTACCCAAAGTGTAAAAACGAGACCCTATTACTAAGACTTCGATGTCCGTCTGTCCGCCTGTCTGTCACCGGGCTGTATCTCATGAACCGTGATAGCTAGGCAGCTGAAATTTTCACAGATTATGTATTTCTGTTGCCGCTATAACCACAAATACTAAAAACAGAATAAAATAAATGTAGGGGGCTCCCATACAACAAACGTGATATTTAGGAGTTTTCCGCTCGCTATTAATAACGGCAAGAGGCTCTCATACGGTACGGAACCCGTCGTGCGCGAGTCCGACTCGCACTTGGCCGATTTATTCTATCATTTAACGTTTGGATTTACTGTTATTGCAGTGAAATGAGTAGGCAAATGGAAGTCGTATCGAATGCGTAGTTGGTTTTTTATCAACGGCAGCGCTACGTTACGACTCATCACCATACATTAACCGTAGGTCTACTACTGGACACAGGCCTCCCCTATGAATTTTCAGTAAGACCGTTTAGAAGCGGCTAGTTAGGTGCACCTTGTTGGTGGATGTCCTACTTAATACTATACCATTATTACTACTAAAACTTTTTAAAAATTGTACCACTAAAAATCAGATACAAAACAGAAAGTGAATCCGCTCCCGCTACCTCCTATGCCTTCACCATCACCCCAAGAGTAATTTCATCCATGAAATAGTTGGCGTTACCAAATAGGGATTAGAGCGAGAGGGCGGATGCAGCGGTGTACGTGCGAGCGAGACGGAGAGCTGCTTCGTAGAACACGCTCTCGATTTTTGAGGTTTCCTTGGATATACGGTTTTTGGGGTTTCGCGGCTCCGTTCTTATCGGAAGGGTTCCGAATATTTGTGAATTGTGATTTTATTTGTGTATTTTGTATCAAACGCCAGAAATGGCACAACCGACTTCAGTGTGCAGAATTCGAATAGTCCGCACGAATCAATGTATCATCGAAGTAGTAATTTTTACATTATTATTGATTTTTGACCGACGAAACGGAGGAGGTACTCAATTCGACGCGTACATTTTTTTTTTAATGTATAACCACGTGTTAGGTTTTAAGTATTTTAATGGTATTTGTTTTATAAAAATAAGTATTTAATTTGACTCTGATATTAATCGATTATTTATTTTGATTTGGAGACTTTGATTTGACTACCTAGTCGGTTGAAGGACTACCCGACTTAAAATTGGAAGGGGAAAAGCATGGCCGTAGAGGAGCGAAAGAAAGTCGGCAGTCTGTTCGGTGAAGCGGTGCGATGTGCACCTCCAGTGTTTACACTGTTACTCTGCCCAAATTCATATAAGTTATATATAAGTGAGATATGGTTTATAAGTGACGTTTAAAGGAAGTACGAAGTGAAACAGTAAACCAATGATTTCAAGGATATGGAGTTTTTCTTACACACGCATAACTTTTTACATAGTACTCCGATTTCAATAATTATTTTTTTATTGGAAAGAGTATACTTCGAAGTTGGTCCCATTTAAATTGTATCTAAATCGGCTGAGCCATTTTTGATAAATCAACAATAATGTGAAAAATGCTACATCGATCCGTGAGAAATATTTGCGAATGCTGTACACGGTTGAAGTCGGTCATGCCATTTTTTGCGAAAATAATTATTCAATAACGTCTCTGCTATATCTCTCTATGAAACAAAAAAGAATCATCAAATCAATTCATAATTAGCTGAATAGTTGCGAAACTTACGTAGACACAAAAAACCTACAATCGCATTGAGTTGTGTTCTTTATAGTACTTTTATTTTAATTTTGGTAACGACGCACTCGGACCCCAAGATACAAGCCTAGAGCTTAGTTTGGGGTCCGCTGTTCAACGTGCTTTGGAAATAATAAATGTATGGTATAGGTACACTTCATTTTGTCAAATTAGTAAAGAACCACTGTAATTTTATTTCTCTTTTTGGTAATAAAGATATTTTATGTTTTTTTTAATGTTTTTATGAGAACCTCCTTTTTTGAAGTCGGTTAAAATCCGAAAGTGTGTTTGCTTGTGACGGAACGACGGATCGGCTTGATTTTTTGCATAGATATAGTTTAAAGGCCAGAGAGGGCCATATGCTCCTAAGCTAGGGTGAAGCAGCAGGTAATTTTTAAAAATAATCGGCCAAGTACGAGTAGGACTCACGCACGCAGGGTTCCGTATACTGTATGGGAACCCCCCTTAAATATTTATTTTATTTTAATTATTTATCATTGAATTGTACATACAACTAAACATTTTGTGAATATTTCATGCATCTACCTGTTACCATTATTAATATCGAGCGAAAATCGGTTCAAAATTCAGGTTTGTTGTATGGGAGCCCCCCCTTAAATATTAATTTTATTCTGTTTGTTGTTATAGCGGCAACAGAAATACATCATCTGTGAAAATTTCAGCTGTCTAGCTATCACGGTTCATGAGAAACAGACAGACCGAAGGACATCGGAGTCTTAGTAATAGGGTCCCGTTTTTACCCTTTGGGTACGGAACCCTAAAAAACTAGCTTTTTTATATTTTAGTAAGAGTTCGAGGAACGGGACCTTTTTTTTAATGCAATTATGTTTGGGAGGGCTTGTATGAAATCGGTTATAAGTACCTTTTTGTCAAAAATATTATTTAAGTATTAGTAATAATATTTATGTATTTTATTATTTACTAGCGACCCGCCCGGCTTCGCTTTATTATAAACCTTCCTCTTGAACAAAAAAAACCGCATCAAAATCAGTTGCGTAGTTTTAAAGATATAAGTATACATGTGGACAGACAGCGGGAAGCGACTTTGTTTTATACTATGTAGTGATTATTACTTATAATATTATTATTTGTCCTCTATTAGTATGTAAAAAATATCAAAATTACTTTATTACAGGAAAGTAAACATAGAACAATAAATCGTTTAGTGCCTAGACTAACAATAGTCTAAATATTTAAAAAATTGTCAAAAAAATAAAATTATAATAAAAAAAATACCTTTTGGGTGCTTTTTTATTGAATTTTAAAAATCTACATATGTAGCATACCTACAGAAAATTATATTTATGCAATGTGAAATGAATCTTGAAGAATGAATTAATGAATGGCTCTTTCGTGGTTTCGCCCCACAAGCTATTCGGCCCGCGGGGCGAATCCACGAAGCCTCTTTTTGAAGGCGAGGGCTTTCGCCCCGCATTGTTTGGAGCGGGGCGAAAGAGGGCATTCAAAAAGAGGCTTCGTTGATTCGCCCCGCGGACCGAACAGCTTGTGGGGCGAAACCACGAAAGAGCCTAATGAAAATGAATTTGCGATTGAACTTCCGAATCAATATCAGCGGCAGCGAGGAGAAAGCCGTGGTGGTCTAGTGGTAACGACACCCGCCGTACAATTGTGAGGTCGTGGGTTCAAATCCCGGTCCCGTACCAATAAATTCCTTGGAATTTATGTACGGAATTTCACACCACTGGCTTTTCGGTGAAGGTAAACATCGTGAGGCAACCTGCATACGTCCGTAGAAGAAATTCGATGGCGTATGTGAATCCACCAACCTACAATGGGTCAACAGCGGCGGCGAGGAGTGGGGATGGGCGCAGCTTGTAGCCGACTTTCACAACCACCATTAAATCTGATTCGGCCAATATTGTACGGAACCTTGTGTTAATTTAATAATCCCCGAGTTCACCAATGCTTGTTTAAGTTAAACGTGTTATTACTGTATTTAACCAACGGTTTTTGCATCCAGAAAAGCAAAATTTAGTTAAAAAGCTGTTTAAGATTAACCAACGGTGAAAAATTAAACATCTGTTAGTGAATGGTCTAAAACCCGAGATTAATCGTTGTTTAAATACAGTAATCACACGTTTAACTTAATCAAGCGTCGGTGAACTTGGGTCTAAGCCGTTCGTGACTCTACTCTAAAGTCGTCATTAGATAAGATAAGAGATAAGATTACCTATCCAGTTATAATATATATTCATCTTTTAATGTCTGTCTGTTTGGACAGTTCGTAGTAAAGGCGATTTACGTTTAATTTATATGAGAAAGTGTTATTTTAACCGACTGCACGAAAAGACGGAAAATTTAAACTGTACGTAATTTACAGAATATTATATTTATGCACTGTGAAATGAATCTTAAGGAATGAAAAAGATACAAAGATAAAGAGTTATTTGTTTTGTTTGTTTGTTTGTATGGACTCACCTCGCCATGTAGACCCCTTCCATCAGGCGTGTTCTCCGGCAGGAAGTAGAGTCGCAGGCTCACCAGCGTCTGGTCGGCCACTCGGTCCGTCCAGAGGAGCTGGAGCTCTCCTGCAGACAAGATACATGGTGAAGAGGGTTCGAGGTATACCGGCTTTTAACTAGTTGCGAGCTTTACTGCGGTGAGAATATGCGCCGAGCCCGCCCATCGGCGGACAATTTTTTTTTAACTTTTACGCAGAGACCGCCCATGGACGGTTGATTTTAAACTGTAATAATAACTGCGGCATCAGGGTAATATCGTTACTTTTCAAAAAGGCAGTGAATGGGTTAATTGCGATTTATTTTGAGGATATATTAGGGTACAATTCCTAGACCAGTCTGACTGCAACAGCAAGAAGAAGTTGTAGGTAACATACATGTATGTGTGTATTGGTCTCAGGTTCTATAATACTCCTGGAGTTAAGCGCAAAAAATGCAACTTCTTTCTAAAAGCTGAATTTTTTGTATTTACTTTGTCGTGGTGGTGTACAACAATACCCTGGATTCAGTCAGCTGGGATGCGTAGCGTTTGGTGGGGATTTTGATTGTTTTTTTTTTTAAAATAAATGAGTATCTTCCGATTACATTTAAAAGCTGAAAATTGGTGTACGGATGGATAATTATTTCACAATTTTTTTAAAAATTCAAACGGGTATCCCCACCAAACGCTAAGCATCCCAGCTGACTGAATCCGAGGTATTGTTGTTGGACACCACCACGACAAAGTAATACAAAAAATTCAGCTTTTAGAAAGTAGTTGCATTTATTGCGCTTACCTCCCGGGCTATAAAGGAATAAGTTCGTGTAAGACGGTTTGCTCACCTTGGTATTAGTTTTCAATGTATGAACTCTAAAGAAATGCTCTCTGCCCACACAATCATACTGTAGTTGGTATAGGGATGCACTAGGTAGTGCATCCCTCGAAATTGCTTTGCCTAGTGTGACACAAAACCTTTGGCTTCTAACTTTGGTGGCAATCAGTTACGAACGCTAGTTGCACTTGTATAATCCTTATCCTTACTTAATATTATAAATCCGAAAAGTTTGTTGGTTTGTTGGTTTGTTACTCTATCACGCGCCAACGGAGCAACGGATTGACTTGATTTTTGGCATGGATATAGTATAAAAGGCGGAAGGAGCTTTAGGATACTTTTTATCCCGAAAAATTTCATAGTTCCTGTAGGACAGGACAAAAACCCTCGAAAGCGAAACTGTCGCCACTATCACAAAGACGCTAAGTGATTAATTCCTCTATGACGCTAATATGGACTAACGAAACGTCACAGCCTAACGTAATTAGATGACAGGTGACATTATCTGCAGACTTTTATAAATCACAAGTAGCGTGGCAAGGCGACAAATTGTTTTTCTACCATTATATCCCCTTGAAGAGGAAATAAAGTATGGATTGAAAATGACAACTGACATTAAAATTGGATAAAATGTTATTTTCCCTCTGCATGCTACATGTTACTATGACGTTTAATACCAGGACGTCATTTTGTCTGACATGAAAAATATTTTTAAATATTCTATCATTAGAGGTTCAACATGTTTTTTTATTCTACCTTTATGGTACAGAATCATCATACTTTAATATTGTCAATCCGAAAAGTTTGTTGGTTTGTTCCTCTTTGACGCAGCAACGGAGCAAAAGATTGACCTGATTTTTGGTATGGATACCTATGGTTTAATAGACAGAAAGTGATAATAGGATACTTTTTATATCTCGAGAAAATTCGTGATTCCCATGGGATAGGACAAAAACTGTTTCTCAGCAATGGAGCAACGGATCGACTTGATATTTGGGGTGGGCATAGTTTGGAAGACGGAAAGTGACATGGGATACTTTCCATCCCGAAAAAATTGTGGTTCCCGTAGGACTTAACGATAAATTTTTCTCAGCAACGGAGCAACTTGCCTTGGCATATTGCATGAATATAGTTTGAAAGACGAAAAGTGACATAGGCCACTTTTTATCGCAAAAACTTTAACAGTTCCCGTAGGATAGGATAAAAACTAAGTGGGCTGCGGTAGCAGCCGTCTAAGCGCCAGAAATAACCTGTCATGGCAAGTTTAGGACGTTCCCACATATTTCGCACTCCTTCGCGGCACTCAACAGCACTAGCCCAGACTCGGGCTCCATAACGGAGCTTGCGCTCTCGCCATAGTGACGGAGTGTTTCGGAGCACAAGACACATCGTCATCCACCACTCGGGACTAACCAGTACTGAACGTCAGACAGCATTCCAACGCCCTGGTCCCAGTGCAGTGGGTCAGTCATAGTAGCCCAGCGCCTGCCTCTTCAACTGCAGAGGGCAGTGAGAACGGCAATCGCGATACCGACACCTCTCTTCCCCTGCAGCCCCACTGCGTCTGCCAACACGTTGACGGCCTAGCGGAAGGTAGGGTAGGTGGCGGCACCCACACCACCAGTTCCATATATCCCACCGCGGCCCCTTATCCTCGGCTGTCATATCAGAGTCCAAGAAGCAGTCTTGCTTTATGAAACTAAGAAAGGTTATTCCCAGCAAGTAACTGGAGATAGAGAGACAGAAAAGAAGCCACACCCAGCGCAGCAGGAGGAGCTGGAGTTCATATGCCTGGCAGACGGAGCAGCACTAGAGCAAAATCTTAACCGAGAAATTAACATATTTACAGACGGCAGTAAAATTAAAGGGAAAGTTGGGGCGGCATTGTCCATTTAGGATGATGCCGCTGAGATCAGTACCCGCAAGCTGAAATTGGCCGATTGGTGCTCTGTGTAACAGTTCGGAGTTATTGGCACTTCTTGAGGCTACCGAAAAAGCAAAAATCTTTTGTGACTCCACGTCTGCACTGGAAACGGTAGTTGGCGTATCTTCCCTCCATCCCTTAGCAGTAAATTCAAAGCTAACATAAAGTTACTACACGCACAAAATAAAATAGTGAAACTTTATTGGATTAAAGCGCACGCGGGGATGGAGGGAAATGAGAGAGCGGACCAGCTAGCAAAGGAAGCAGCACTGCACTCGAAGTGCAGACCTATTTAGGATAACTGCCCCGTTTCATTCGTCAAGCGAGAAATCCGAAAGGACTCTCTTGACGAGTGGAACCGGCGGTATCAGGATGGACACACAGCGGCGGTAACCAAAACATATTTTCCGGATGCAAGGGCGGCATACAAGATCGTAAGAGAAATAGCACCAGTGGGAATCATAACTCAAGTGCTGACGGGGCATGGTGAGTTATCCTAATACTTACATCGATTTAAGTTGAGGGAAAGCCCATCGTGCATCTGTGAACCCACAAAAGAGGAGACTCCACTGCACATAATCTTGGAATGCCCAGTTTATGGAAAGCAGAGATTTGATTTAGAACAAAAAAATGGAATTAATCTAACACGAAAAAACCTTAGAAACAATTTTATCGAATTTTTGCACAAATATTTGTAAAAAAGCAATACTTAATTAGGAACAAGTAGGTATAAACTTTGCTGTACCATTGTAATGTTTATTATAACTGCAAACAGCCAAAAACATTGAAATATAGGTATACTTAGTTTTTATTAATTTGTAATTAAGACCCCTGATCATGTCAGGGATATTTCGCGATATAATAAAAAAAAATCCTCGGATGCAGCGTGGCAAGAGCGGCACTGCAGCCCTCCTAAGTTGCGACACTCCTCATAAGGCATGCAACCTACCGGCCATCCTCTCAGCTGCTTTAGTTAAAAGCGGCTGAAACTCGAGTGCCAGCCTCTAAGCTTCCTTGGGGGAAAAGACCCAAAGAAGAGGGAGGTTTGGAGCGCCGCCTTTTCAGCTGCCTCAGACCTCCCCCACGACAAGGCGGGAATACACGGGGGGGTTGTATATACACTCCAACCGTAACTTAACCAACAAAAGCATTCCTCTAAGGTATTTTGATATTTGTCAGTTAGGTTAGGTTTCGCAGCCGACATAAACATAAGCCAAAATCAAAATACAACGCGGGCGAAGCCGCGGGTAAAAGCTAGTCATTAATAATTCATACATTTATTACAGGCCGCGTCACACAAGTTGGCGGAAAGGAAGTTAGCTACAAGCTGCGCAATATCCAATCAATGCGCGGCTTTGTGTGAGTTTCAGTCAGGATTGGATATCGCGCAACTTCATTTTCGCCAACTTGTGTGACGCGGCCTATGCTAGATTTGAAGACCCTTACCAATGGAAACCAGCTCGGAGTCCTGCCATATCCTGACGAAGAAGAAGTCTCCAATCGCCAGGATCTTCTCGGTGGGCCCGGTCAGCCGCAGCGCCTTGTAGAACGTGTACTGCCCGTGGTGACCGCACGGCGCGCCGACCAGCTGGAATAATGGACCTTATTGTGAAACCCATAGGGATTTTGACAGTTGACACTAGATAGATAGATAAACTCTTTATTGCACACCAAGAAATAAACAAAAAGAAGAAACAAAGATACATAAACAGTGTAACAATGGGCGGCCTTATCGCTGATAGCGATCTCTGCCAGACAACCTTAGGATGGAGAGGACAGAAAGCGTATAAATAATGGACGGGGTGCGCATTAGTTAAAATATAAGTTTGATTATACATCATAAACAGACATACTTTGACACTAGATGAATTAATGAGATGAAATAATCTGCCAAGTACGAGTCGGACTCGCGCATGAAGGGTTCCGTACTGTATGCGAGCCCCCCTTAAATACTTATTTTATTTTAATTTCATTATTTATTATTAGAGTAAATTTTATTTTAGTTTGATTATTTATTATTCACAATATATTTAGCTAAATATTTTGTGATTATTCAATCATCTACCTGTTACCATTATGGATATCGATCGAAAAACGGCTAATAATTTAGTTTTTTTGTATGGGAGCCCCCCTTAAATATTATTATTATTTTATTTTTATTTGTTGTTGTAGCGGCAACAGAAATACATCATCTGTGAAAATTTCAGCTTTCTAGCTATAGCGGTTCATGAGAACAGCCTGGAGACGGACAGACAGACAGACAGACAGACAGACGGACAGCAGAGTCTTAGTAATAGGGTCCCGTTTTTACCTTTTGGGTACGGAACCCTAAAAACCAAGTACGTAATACGGAAATCCGACGAAGGACGAAAGTCACAGATGTTGGAAACCGTATTACGAGACTCAAGTGGCACTGGGCAGGACACGTGGCTAGGCGTGGTGACGCCCGGTGGAGTAGACCCTGACTGAGTGGCTCCCAATCATAATCATAATAATCATAATTATATTGTTTATTTGTCAGAACATGGTAAAGTACACATAATACAAATAGTATTATGTAACAAGATGGAGGTCATTATAAGTGGTGCTCATGTCCTTGCCTGATTAGGGATTAGGCGTACAAATATAATAAATCATTTTAATTGTTATATAAATGCAAGAAATATCAAGTAAAGTTCAGATATCGAGTCAAATAATACATATGTCAAAAATATAACTAAAAGAAAAAAACATGTCAAACATAAAAATTAAAAAAAATCCCAATAGCAGATAAGCGTTCTATAGGCAGACCAACAGCCCGATGGGTCGACGACATGAATGAATGAACACTTTATTGTTAACACAAAATACAGAAAAATACACAGAAAGGAAAAATAAAGTAACTTAAAACTAGTGCAACAAAGGGCGGCCTTATTGCTTACAGCAATCTCTTTCAGGCAACCCTTTACGAAGTTTACGACATCAGACCCATCGCTGGTCAAGCGTGGATGAGAATGGCCCAAGATAGAGAACAATGGCACATAAGACGGGAGGCCTATTCCCAGCAGTGGGTCGACACAGGCTGATGATGATGATGAAGAGACTATAAGATTGACTTTGTTTTGTATTGTTTGACTTGTTTTGCGATAAATAATAAAAAAATAAACTAATTTACTGTATTTACTATTTGTTTGCGATTATAGTACGGATGGCTTCCAACAGCCTTATAGGAAATCCACAAGGGAAGCCTATGTTCAGCAGTGGTCGTTCTAAGACTAATGGTTGGATAGATTGCAGTAAAGCTTCGTACAAACCGGCGCGGCTGCGGTAGCGGATAGAAAGTTCGGCGGACGAGTTAGTAACAATCACAACAACGGATACGAACGTTTTCCTGGTACGGTCAGCAAATAATCGGCCAAGTACGAGTCGGACTCGCGCACGGAGGGTTCCGTACTGTATGGGAGCCCCCCTTAAATATTTGTTTTATTTTAATTTTATAATTTATTATTAAAGTGAATATAAAACTAAATATTCTGTGAAAATTTCAAGCATCTACCTATTACCATTATTAATATAAAGCGAAAAACGTTTAAAAATTCAGGTTTGTTGTATGGGAGCCCCCCTCAAATATTTCTTTTATTCTCTTTTTATTTGTTGTTATAGCGGCAACACAAATACATCATCTGCGAAAATTTCAGCTGCGTAGCTATCATGGTTCATGAGATACAGCCCGGTGACAGACAGACAGACAGACGGACATCGAAGTCTTATTAATAGGGTTCCGTTTTTCCCTTTGGGTACGGAACCCTAAAAAGATGTTCTCTAAGACAATACAAATTACTATAGTTTATGGAAGAAGCGGTCTCTCAGGTATTTTAATCGCTAGGCGAAACCTTTTAACCAAAATAGCGATACAAAAATTATTCAATTATACTTTACTAGCGACCCGTCCCGGCTTCGCACAGGTGTATAATATATAGGTGTGTAGTATAATCATAATCAATTTATTGATAACATAAACTACAAGTCGGTCCATATCGTAGGTACATAGGTAATATAATATTTATACATATAAACCTTCCTTTTGAATCACTTTATCTATTTAAAAAAAACAGCGGGAAGCGACTTTGTTTTATACTATGTAATGATTAGAAAAAAAAATTATTTCAAGAAAACTTCCTCGTATGGGGTTTTAAAAATATTTTTATTTTTTAATATTTTTTACTTAACCTGTACTGTCACACTGCTGGGCAAAGGTCTCCCAACTCTTTCCATTCCTTTCTGTATCATTTTTCAATATTATTCATTTTTATATTTTCACGTCATTTTTAAGGTACGATTTTTTATTATAGAAAAGCATTGATATAAGTACCTACTTATTTTTAATAATAGTTCATAGCACAAAATATTAACTAAATTCACCCCTACTATCTTTCTACATAACCAAAAATACTGTTTCCTATTTCTTACTTAAAACGTTTGTTAAAAATTATCGATGATGAAAATAAATCAAGATGGAAAAAACGCAATGAAGTTGTAAATACTACGAAAATAAAATTGGTTCAAATTTACTTTTGTTACAAAAAAAACTTAAAGTTGAAAAAAATTTTCATCTTGTTAATTAAAAAAAAATTGTTTACTTATTTTGCAATCGGTACTATCACACGCGCGACCTCTGAATCAATAAGTATAAAATTGAAACAGCCCTTGGCTAGAGCGAGACGGCGCTATACGCCCGACTGAGATAGCGATAGGCTCGCGTCTCACCTGAGGGGTTTTAGACAATTATCATTGTATCTGTGACTTGATGTGAATTAAAAAAATAGAAATAAAAAATATCGGTAAAGTGCGAGTCGGACTCGCGCACGAAGGGTTCCGTACAGCGTTGGAGCCCCCTGAGCCCCATTCCTCTTGCTATTATTAATAGCGAACAAAAAAACTTCTAAAAATTACGTTTTTTGTATGGGAGCCCTCCTTAAATATTTATTGTATTCAGTTTTTAGTATTTGTTGTTAAAGCTACAACAGAAATACATCATCTGTGAAAATTTCAGCTGTCTAGCAATCACGGTTCATGAGATACAGCCTGGTGACAGACAGACGGACGGACATCGGAGTCTTAGTAATAGGGTCCCGTTTTTACTCTTTGGGTACGGAACTCTAATAATAAAGGTGGGCATACACGATGCGATGATTTGATCAAATTTTCGCTTCATGCCAACTGGGAGCTCATTCAGTTAATTCAAAGGTAGGAATTGGTAGTTAACGATTTGTACTACTACCTGAAACTGGGCGCACAGAACGCGATGATCGCATCAATTCATCAGATCAGTCCAGTGGAGGCCAAATATAGGTAGTTAACTATAGCTGGTTAGTAGTTATTGAGGAAACAAAATGGTACACCTCCTACCTTTGAATTAATTGAATGAGCTCCCAGTTGGCATGAAGCGAAAATTTGATCAAATCATCGCATCGTAATTTAAAAACTTAGTAATGTATTATACATACTGCTTGCTGTGATTAAATCTTCATCTTATCAGCCATAGGACGTGCACTGCTGGACACAGGCCTGACTTATAAATCTCCAATAAAACCGGTTGGAAGCGGCTTGCATTCAGCGCCATCCATCAGTCTTATCGAGGTCAGTCTACGTTAAGGATTGGACGTCCTACGCGTAGTAGGCATGATGACTTAAAAAAAAATATAATTAGTCCGTCAGACAGACTATAAAAAAATATTAGACACGTATTTTTTCTTTTGTCAATTAAACAAAAATTAATGAAGATATAGCCCGTCAAAGTTCCGCGTGACGTCACAAGTGCCATACAAATGTATAAACTTCTGTAAGCAGCAATTTAGAGTAGCTATGTTTCTTATCCTTACATCCTTACATAGTTTAAAATAAAGTCGCTATTTTCGTTTGTTTGTTTGTCTGTATGCTTAAATCTTTAAAACTACGCAACGGATTTTGATGCGGTTTTTTTTAATGGATAGAGTGATTCAAGAGGAAGGTTTATATGTATAAAAATTCCCGAAATTCCCACGGGAACGGGCACAACGCGGGTAAAACCGCGGGGCGCTGCTAGTTCACTATATAATTCTGTATTTGATAGAGAGAACACTATTTTACGTTGCTATTAAATTTACAATAACGCCTTCGTAATTGGGCCTATTAACGTAAAATTAAATAAACCGAAAAATAAGCAACTACCTGCTTTACCACAAAAGATTTAAACACGCTTTAAGCACTGTTCAACCGTGCAATGTGTACTGTTAAACATTGTCTAAAGCGTGCGTAAAATAATAACGATAAGACGGTACATGTTTAAAAATATAACTACTCATCGTTCTGCAATGGGTAAAACGTCTGCTACCATATAAAAACACAAAGATACCTAAACAATTCAACAGTCAAATTATTTTATTCAATATGCCGTTTTAACATAATAACAATGGGAATGTTTGAGTTGGTTTGTATGTCATTGTCACTATCACAATCAATATCTATAGTAGCGCTCGTAGCGTAGTTTGACTAGGTGTTAGTCAGCGATCACCGAAATTAAGCAACATTCCGCACGGTCAGTATTTGGATGGGTGACCGCGGGTGGCATTTTCCAACTGAGTGCTACCGTGGCTCGGATGACACGTTAAATTGTAGGTCCCGGTTGTTTTAACCGTTTAGTCAAGTCAGAGGCCTTCAGGCGGCCTAAAAACTCTGACACCAGGGCTAGCTACCCGGCCTATACGAACTTACTTTAATATCAATGGATTTTACAATTCTCGTCTTGTACTATACTGTATAGGCCGAATCAATGTTCTAGGCGGGTGTAAAGTTTTTTTTTAACGTGAATAAATCCGCGCTTGACCACCAACTCGCCTGATGGTAAGCGACGTTGTGGTAGAAGATGAAGAACGCAGACTTAGAAGATACCTATTCACTCTGACCTTGAAAAGTTTTAGATTATATCTCTTAGGAAACAGGAAAGCAGGAAGACTGTTCTATTCCCTGGCGGTTAAAGCACAAAATCCAATACTGACTGAAGATCACGCCAGGATTGGGCTACGTGCAGTTTGTAGCAACTTCTGTACTATACTGTACCGGTATATTAATAGTCTACTGCTGAATATAGGCCTACAGAGGAAGGGTGATTGGGCTATAACCACGCTACCCAGTGCGGGATGGTGGATTCATATACGCCATCGAATTCCTTCTACGGACTCGCAATGTTTTCCTCTACCGTGAAGCGGGACATTGGTAGGTACGGGAACGGGATTTGAACCCATGACCTCACGATTGTAAGGCGGGGGTCACTACCGCTAGACCACCACGGCTTCGTCTATAACATCTATACATATGTTTTCTATTTTTAACAAGCGAAAAATTAAAACCTATTTGAATTAATTTATATTTCTACATAAAAATCGTTTTATGAATATATATTTTGCAGATAAACGATGAAGTTTTGATAAATACAAAAAATGGAGAACCTTCTTTTTTGAATGTGGATTGAAACTAAATTGTGTTAAGATGAAATACCTAAAAAATATTTAAATTTTTAAATTGAAAATATGTCCGAAAACGCAAGCGAAGCGACGCTCCTATACTAGTATTATTTAATTGTAATTGTTAGTTTTTTTATTTTAATAAAAAATAACCTTCGTTATAACCTTGGCTCCGAGTCTTCGCTCGATAACAAATCAGTAGGTATATTATACCTAAGTACTGTTGGCAACAAAAGTGTCAAGAGCAGCGCTCTTTTATACTGTCAGCTTCGAACAAATTTAATATCTATAGTCACAATCGAGCAAAAAAGTGTCCGAGGCAAAGCTCTTCACAAGCTATGCAGTGGGCAGGCTTTTTAGTTAGTCGTAAGACGATAGCAAGCCGACTACAACGCCGTGCGATACCAAAGTGCTCGGTTACAAGCACTAATTAGGTGACATAACGTCGATATTAGAAAAAACGGGTCATTGTGAATTATTTAATGTAAATATCTAAGTCGGTATGTATGACGGCGCTCGGACATTTTTTTACTACTTTCAGGGACTGTGGCTCTGTAGATATTTGCTCGAAGACTGTCAAGTAAAAAATCGGTAGCCAGTAAAAGTATGAAGGCTAATGTATAGGTAGTAAAATTAAATTATTTCGACATGTTATATGTACCTTTATGCCCTTATACATATGACCTTTTCGCGGATAGGCCTATGATCAGGGCTGGTACATGATACAAATTAAAAAAACATACTTTTTTTTCAATGAATTTACTTGAAATTGTAATTTTAATGCAAAATAATTAAATCAACTAGCATAATATTATATAGCATATAATATTGTACTAGCATTGGCTAACGGTGTTAGTGCGGCAAGAAACGGAATTAAATAAAAAAACAAACAAAATAATATGTTATTACTATATACTACGGGACTAATCGCGCACTAAAATTACGAGATAAATAAATCCCGAGTTGCATCGATCGTGGTCACCGGTGGACCAGTGACCAGTCTACCCGTGACCACTATCGATGCAACTCGGTCGTAACGTCGGGATGATGAGGTATTTATTTATCTCGTAATATTAGTGCGCGATAAGTCCCGTAGTATAATAACAACGAGTTCAAATCGCGAAAGTGTAAAAACATTTTTTTTATTAATTCTACGACTTTTCACGCCGACGGTACTATGATCCGCGTCACAGTTTCGGTAGCAGTCGCACCGAGCACAGAATAGGAAAACGACAGAGAAGTATAAAATAAAATGGACGCGGCATTGGAATATTTTTTTACGAATTTAATTATAAAACTAATTTGACATATTGACATATTTCGCGAT
Organism: Hypomecis atomaria; assembly: GCA_964007245.1. NCBI lineage: Eukaryota > Metazoa > Arthropoda > Insecta > Lepidoptera > Geometridae > Hypomecis > Hypomecis atomaria. Next base: position 11,013,483 of record OZ023310.1, read on the forward strand.
GTTATTACATCGCGAAATATCTCAACATGAGAAAATGGGTCATTGTGAAATAATAAATGTAAATATCTGAGTCGGACATTTTTATACTACTTTTACTTAGGGACCGTGGCTCTGTAGATATTTGCTCGAAGGCTGATACCTATCTTATTTTGGCGATATTTTTATACCTAGATGTTTTCCTTCCCGCTTCGCGGAATCATTTCATGAGTCCAATTATGATGTTTTTTGTAAATATTTTAGCGTAAGTACGTACTTATTTGTTTTTAACCGATTTCTAAAAAAGAGGAGGATGTTCGTCTGTAAGTATTTTTTTTTCTATGTATGTTCATCGATAATTCCGCTACTTGTGAACTTAATCGAAAAATTATTTTTAGTTCGAAAGGGTATACTCCCGAGGTGGTCCCATTTAAATTTTACAGAAATCGGTTAAGCCATTATTGAGAAATCAACAATAATGTAAACAATTCGAGCGAAATATTGGAATTTTGTTCACGATGGAAGGCGGTTTTGCCATTTTTTGCGAAAAATAATTATTCTTATAATCTTGTAAGTCATCCACCCTGTAATTTCTAATTCTTAGAAATACCTAGGTATTGAAAATGTACGAAAGAGAACTCTTACGAAGAATATGAAAAAAAAAACGTAAATAACCGACCAAAAATTAATAACCAAATTATTAGTAGGTAATTACGTATTGGTATAGCTGTTAGCGAACTAATATAGTGGACTATGATCGATCATCAACTCTTTTCGTAATAACAAGAGGCCTGTGTTCACCAGTGGGCCGAGAACGAGAAATGAGGTCAATGACCTTGTAAGTATGGTACCTACTTAAATAACCCATTTAAGTACTTGTCCTTTAAAATAGTATTTTTACGAGCGTAATGAAGAAATACCTACTGCATAGTATCTATTGAAACGATCGTATTAAAGAAATAAGACCGACTAGGTGGACTGACGATATACTTAATAAAAATCGCAGAAACGCGCTGGATGCAGGCAGCTTCCAACCAGCCTTATTGGAAATCCATGGGGGAGGCCTATGTCCAACAGTGAACGTCCTACGGCTGATAGATAGATAGATTAAAGAAATACTCATAGGTATCCAGAGTTTTGTTTACTTTACCGAAAAATATGGATCTTGTGTTTAGCAAATGGGCAAAATGGCAGCGAGCAACGCGACTTATAGGGATGGAGTAAACGTCGGCAGAAATTATCGAAATAAACATTTATTATTTTAAAATTATTAACTAACAACATTTGAGTCAATTCAATTCTTGTTTGTGGCTTCTGTGAAGGTGTTTCACAACTTTGCCTTTGTCTTGTGTTTCACTGCCATCAAACGTAGATAATTTGAACGATTCCAAAATGATGTGCCTACTGTATTAATTATTCTAGTTTTTGGATTTTATACCGTTCACCTCTGAAACAATTGAGTCAATATACAATGATTATGATTTCATGTCAAATTCAATATGAAACATCAAGTGCTAGTCACAGACAAGAAACCATGTCAAAGATCGCGTGTGGATCGTGACCAAAACGTTACCAACACACTAGCAGCAATTAATTATTTATTGCTTACCTGTTATTTATTTATTGCTCATTATTTTTATTTTCAAATTTTTTTTTTGTTTTTTTTTATGAAATTTGTAAAATTCCTATTCAATAATTCATCGTAGGTAATCAATCGCAGTGGTCATAATATGACGTCTAGGATAGACCTTTATGTCCTAATTTAAAATGAACCGAAATGTAGGTATACGTCGATAAATTAATATATCGACGTCTATCTGATGCGTAATTTTTTGTTTATTAAATTATACGTAAATAAAACAGGAGAAAGTTACAGTTATATCATTATTAAAGTGACATCACTAATACATAATTAATATTTAGAGCAAGTACCTACTAAGTATATATTATGAAATACGAACATAGGTAATCATTTTACAATAATGAGGAAGCCGCCAATTAGACAAAATATGGTAAACAATTTAAGTATTAATCTTTTTGTTATAAACATTTCAAAAATTTGCCGCGATTGCAGGATTTGGACCTGCATCTATCTCTTTGAGATACCGAAATTTTTTTTGGGTCTGGGAAATCCTGCGATCGCGGCAAATTTTTGAAATGTTTATAACAAAAATAACGTTTCTTTGAGATGAATCCTAGTGTGTGAAGCACTATAAAATGAAATCATTTAGTTAATTTTAGTACATACCTATTCACAGTAATCAAACTCAAAATCCTAATTCATGAAAGTCATACCAGAATAACGATAAGTGTTATCAGAACTATGCGTATCAAAAAGAACACGTTGATAAAATTGTACAAAGCAATTGTCTTGATGACGGTACAAACTGAGTTTATCATATTTGATGATTGCGTAAGCAATAGATTCATCATTATGTAAACCACTCGATTAATTTGAATAATTCGATAGATTCATTATGGCGTTTGTTTTTCCTATAATGTATGGTAACAAATCTGAATAATGGATTGAATCATAACATTTTAATCGTTTTAGGCATGTAAGTGAGAAATGTTTAAAGGTATTACTCAATCGACATTGGTACATAATATATACTAACACAATTAAAATATGTTTGGTAGCAAATAAAATAAAAAGAGGAGCCGCAAATATAAAATTAAGTATTTTGCATCGTATAGAATTTTTTGAGAACGTACGTAAATTAAAACGTAGGTAGGTATATGTTTTAATTTACGTAGACTTCAATTAAAAGAAAAATCGTGGGCGTACCTATCTCAAGCTACTTGACCACATTTATCAAAAAGATTTATGCCATTTCATTGTACCTATAATCACAATTATTATTTTCCTGTTCTAATTAATCTATCAAGCTTGCAATCAATATTGCCTTACTAATTAATAGTTTATCGATGTTAACTGCGAAATAGGTCAAACTATCGATATCGATATTTCATCTCATATACCACATCACTAGCAATGCTGATATGGCGGATCAGTAATAATAATAACGTTGTGCAGTTTCAATTTCAACTCTATTGGCGTATTTAGCCTTACTTTGTAACAAATTAATAAAATAAACTACGAAACGAGTTTATTGAATATCAATCCGTAAAATCGATTAATATAGTTCGCTCCGAAAACTATGTACCTACCTACTCGTATTATGTAGGCATTTCTTTTCAATAATCGTAACAATGGGTGACGTCACGTGTTCGTTGACAAATACTTATCAAGATAAACCACGTATTTTACTGCTTAACTTCTGTACAGAAGAGTTAAATCATCAATTATTTTAACGAAACGACGCATACTTAAAATTTCAATCGTGATGATGCATTTTAAAAATATAACCACTAACCTTGAATGAAGGTTTTTCCATGTTCATAATCCAAAGGTCCATACAATCCAAAGAGGTTCACTTCACATAACAGTCCTTATTTTGTCATTCTTAGTACAACAATGGCAAATGCATTCTTAAATTAGCTTAGACATTGCACTATAAATAAACAGTAGGTAGCCAGTTAATTTCGACACACCGCAACGAGTGTTCACTTTCTTTCATTTCTCGATTTCCGCTTCAAAAAATCAAAATAACAAAAAGTTAATCAAACAGTCTATTGATAATAACAATAGTACGATAAATACATTAACTTTTATCAATCACCATCACCAAAATACTAAACGACACTGTTAAATATGCGTGGTTAGTTCTAATTTTATTTATTTACGTAAATAATGAACACAACAAAGCAATATGGCGTACGATTATGAAAAATAAGTCGAATTACGCGCGCGGATGGGAGTCATTTTGACAACATGGACACAGCCATTCCCGTGCGCGGCTGGCTCGTGTCTGTGTATCTGTGTGCGTTTGAGGTGCTCTGTATTTCTTACCCACTCACACCCATTCTAGGGCTGGCCCTACGAATCTTAGCTAACATTAAGAGAATAGCTGAGCGCCAAGGAATTTGAGAAGTAGGTATTTGAACTAAACTATTGCTGTCGCGATGCCCCCAAGACAGGGAGCTTCTATGTGTGGTGTGATGCAATTGTATTTGTGTGTGTGTGCTGCGCACCATCTCCGCCCGCGCCCTTCCCGCGCCCGCCCGCGCTCTACGCTCAGGCTGCCGGCTGATTTATTTTTTTGAATTGTAGCAAAATATGGTAGGTACATAAGCTCCGGTTTTTTGGGATAGCGCATGGCAAACGAAAACATTTATACTGAATATTTTTTATCGAATTAGAAAGCTACATTATTTTTTACACATAGAGGCGAAGTACGAGTATATTTATTTTAATGTTCTTTCGAAAAATTTTTTTTGAAAAAACCTTTATATATAGCCAACTTTACACAATTGACCTCAAGCCAAAAGCTGCGAACAAAAATAGCTATTTAACTAATCGATTTCTGTAGGCGCTTCAATATACATACTGAAAATTCTACCAAATATCTAACTTAAGATATCCCAAATAACTTTTTTTAAGGAAAACACGCACATAATTCTTCAACAGACAATAAACAAAGTTTAAATAGCTTTTATTTAAATTAAATAGTCCAAAAAGAAGAATCTAAACTTTAAAATGAATTCAACCCAGAAATTTTGAATATTACACAATTTTTGGGGTATAAAATCTGTTAAGAGATTTAGGTACGTAATAAATAACAGGGGGGCAATTCTGATAGCCGATCTCTTTACTGAAGTGATACGTTCTTGAACCTCTCTCGTTTTTCTGACATTTCCGACAGCTCAAAACTGTCAGAAAAACGAGACAGGTTCAAGAACGTGTCTCCTTAGTAACGAGATCGGTTGACAGAATTGCCCCGCAGATAGCTTCAATATCTGCTTCGAAATTGCGTTGCATGGTTTGACCCAAAAAAATATATTATTTACATACATACATTGCAAGTTAAACAAAAACTTGTAAAATAAACTTGAGAATTGGCTCAGAAAAATCGAATATGTGAAATAATCAGAACATACACAAATTGCAAATCCCTTTCTTTTTGTAGGTCAGTCAAAATGAAAGGTTTCTCAATTCATCATCATCATTTCTGTCACGTGACGTCTACTGGTGGATACACGATACCTCTTTACAAGGTCTTGTTTTACAAAGTGAAGGAAGTTTCAGAGGTGTACCTACCTACACGTTCGTTATTATGAACAAAGTTTACTATGTTTACTATATTTTGTTACAAATTCATATTTGTTAATTTATTAACTATGCCATTTTTGTCATTTTAAGTTATTGATATTGTAGCATTGTTCAGATTTATATTAAATGATTATCATTTTGTTTTTACGATTTAATATTTAATCATTTATTTAAATATACAATTTAATTAATTTAACTACAGCTATTTTAAGTTATTGTAATTTTAAGATAATTATGCTTTGCTAAGCTGAAATTTTAAGGATATTATAATTATAACTACAATTGTAATTTGTTTGGACTGACTTGTATCTTGTATTTTGATACCAATAAAATAATATGAATATATGAATATGGGTCCAGCTGCGGATTTCGTGAACTAAAAATCAGCTGTTCCATACAAAACTGCAACTTGGACTCTACAAAAGGTATGACACGATTGGTTTTTTTCTCGAATTTCGGTTTGGCCACATATATTAAAAGTTGTTCATAATAATAGTCCGAATCACCTCCTTTCGGCTTAGTACACCAGTTCTGGATAACCCTGTATATCTGGACATATAAAACTTCTTGCCTTTTATATTGTAACTATTCCCGTATTTTCATTGCGCGATTAGTCCCGTAGTATAAAAAATAATTAAGAATTCAATTAAACAGATGCAATGCTTACTGTTTGAAGAACTGCTTGTCATACTTAGGTTCTACTTTGAATAAGTATAAAAAAGTTGAAACTATTAGCAAATTACAGCAACAGTGCGTAGCACACACCATATAAATACAGGATAGAACATCCACAAATTACTACACACTTTTCAGCAAAACTCAGCGGATAGGCAAGTTAAAATGACAAAGGGCAAGGCACATAGTTCAATGAACGGATAGCCAATGGGGCTGTTTTCTCGAATGAATCTCACGTATAATCCGCGCCACACAAGTCGGCGGATGGAAAGTTAGGCGCAGAACGCTGCGCAATAGGTAAAATATAGGTACGCGCAGGAGCCAGAGAGACAAGACGCCGCACGGGCACAACCGCCCGCCAACCTCATGCCTCCCGCGCGCACGCCCGTGCTTACCACTACGTCGCGCGGCGTCGGCATTGTGCGCACATGCGCAATAATTAGCAAATTACGGCGAAGTGTCATCTGCGTCTTACATCTCATCCGCCGACTTGTGTGGTGCTACCTATACTGGCAAGCACAGCATAGAACTTATTTATTTTATTAGATACAAATTTATTTATTTTGTTGTATTTGTAATGTGACTGATAATGTGTTTTTTAATTATTTGATGTTGTGTCTTTGATAATTGAATAATTTAATAGAACGTTTTTCGCTTAGGTAAGTGGACTAAGGATAATTATATTTATACGTTACAGTTATTACACGATTTTAGAGAGCATGTGATTTTCCTGATTAAAACTATTATTTCGCTTTAGGCGCAGAATTCTAATAATGGCACACAGTTTTAAGAAAGTTCAATTTTACGAATGCCCAATTCTATAAATGCCCAATTCTCACAATGTTCACTTCTAAGAATGCTCAATTCTCAAAATGGCAAAATAATTTCAAATGGAAAAAATCGGCCAAGTACGAGTCAGACTCGCGCACGGAGTGTTCCGTACTGTATGGGAGCCCCCCCTTAAATATTTATTTTATTTTAATTTTATTATTTATTATTGAAGGGAATATAAAACTAAATGTTCTGTGAAAATTTCAAGCATTCTGGTACCGTTATTAATATAGAGCGAAAAACGTTTAAAAGTTCAGGTTTGTTGTATGGGAGCCCCCCTTAAATATTTATTTTATTTTGTTTTTAGTATTTGTTGTTATAGCGGCAACCGAAACATATCATCTGTGAAAATTTCAGCTGCCTAGCTATCATGGTTCATGAGATACAGCCCGGTGACAGAGAGACGGACAGACGGACATCGAAGTCTTAGTAATAGAGTCCCGTTTTTCCCTTTGGGTACGGAACCCTAAAAACACATTTTCATTTAAAAAAACACCGGTAATGAAAGCACAACCTCTTTAGGGCAAAGGTAATAGGTTTGAAAAGAACAATTAACTCCGCATTGGCGATAAAAAAAACCAGCTGTTCCATGCACTTTGTCCATTATCAACGGATTTTTTTCATGGTATAGTTGATATTTCTCGCGGATTCGGCTCTGATCGGTCCCATAGTAAAAGTTATAATGTCCTTAACTCGCAAACGGAGGTTGTTTTAGGTACCGGTAAGCCCTTACATGTATTTAAATTGTATTTTTTTTTAGAAAATTCCTAATCAAAATTATGTTGCCACTTTGAGAATTGGGTATTCATAGAATTATGCTTTCGTAGAATTGAGCATTACTTGGGCATTATGAATTGGTTATTCTGCGCCTAACTCATTTAGATGTCTGCGGATACAGCACGATATTCTGTATAATCGCTGCAATATGTCGCAGCAACTAAACGCCTATATTCCAAACATAAAATCTTTTCTTCAAAAGTAACAAACATACAACGGTCAAATCACAGGATTTGAAAAAATAACTAATATTTTTAATAAACATCGATATCGATGGACATCACTAGAGCATCGACAAAAATATCGACTATTACTACATCCCTAGTGCTTGTGTACGTATAGGTTTGAACCTCCCTCACCTCGACCCTACCCCCGCATCGTGCGATAGGGACAATTGCAGCTCAGAGCGATTTATACCTACAAAAAACATGGCGAGACAACGTTTCGTATTACGCTGTTTTCTTCTTCAAAAACTAGATCTATCAAGTATTTTTTTATGTCAAAATTTAAAAAAAATATGTGTTCATGATTCTATCATTTTATATTTTGTTAGATATTATTTAGTCTCTTCTGGTAGGTCTCTAAAGACGTCGGTAATAATGGTGATTTTTTTTGTCATTTTGAAGGGTCATATTTTGCCTGATAATTAACTTATCAAGAAATAGAAAAGACAGAGTAGTCTAAACAGCTAAATTTAATTTTATGACAAAAAATTGAAGCTCTATAAGTATTTTCCAGGAAGAAAACAGCGTAATACGTTTGTATGGAAAATTACAGACCACCGGGGCTCTTAATTGTCCTTTGTCCCGAAAAATATATTTTTTTATGTTAATTAATTGATAAATGAAAACTTTTTGTATTACATACTTCTGTTTTCTTCTCCGTATTTCTGACTTACGTCTTACTGTAAATGAATACAGTCGTGACGCATGACGTTGTAAATCTAGATTATTGTTTGTTGTTTTTTTCTTACGGTACCTAGGTATTTTAGAGTTTTATTTTAGAGCAAGAGATTTTTTATACACTGACCCCATAGGTACTAAGCAGAGCTTATAACATGGCTAATGTTGTAGTTAATTTTATACAGAACCCAGCCATAAGAATTAAAGCAATTTAATTTTTGTCAATTATTTAAATTTTAAATGGCATTAATAATAAGTGACTTAATTACAACTTCGATTTAATAGGTATTAATTTAATAATTAAATAATTAAATGGTGAAAAAACTAGTATTTAACATACCTAACAGATCACGGAAACTCAAACATTAGCATTTTAAATAAATTAATTCATAGGTTACAAAGTCACTTAATTGTTAAGATCTTTTAATTTCATTAACTATGTCTATTCACGTTAAGGATGCTTACACGATATTTTCTTAGTTTAAATTACAACACAATGATCTTATTATTTATGACTACTAATAAGACACATATTTTGTCCTAAGCAGTCAGAATGTATCATTTTACAATACAGTCATACCATACCTATAAGTAAGTACCTAGCTAGGTATTTATTTCATTATTTGCAATGTTTTGCAGTAGTACGTACCTAAACATAACAGGTGGCCACCTAGCAAAATTGATAGGTAGGTATGTCATTCAATTCACATTAATTTAGAAATGACATCACATTTTGAAATGATTTTATACCTATTAAGTAAATTATGATGCATAATTTTTACTAATATTATAAACCCGAAAGTGTATTTGTTGTTTTATTAGTCTTTCTTCTTTCACGCAGCAGCGGAGCAACGAATTGACTTGATTTTTCGCAAGAACATAGATTAAAAAACGGAAAGCGATATAGGTTACAAATGTATTGTTATCCCGAAAAAAAAATTGGTTGCCTGTAAAGTCGGTATACGGGCGAGAGTTTTACGTGACAACGACTTTGAGACGAATGAGAGCGAAGTGCCTCTCACTCGCTCTCATTGTGAGCGCATGAAGTGTGAGCGGGGAGCGTAACGCAGTTTCTTGAAGTGTCACCCGGCAAACCAATTTATAAGACGTTGTCACGTCAAAATAAAAGGTTCAAATAGAATATCACAAAAATCAAAATATTACGCGGGCGCAGCCACGGACAAAAGCTAGTTTAATAATTGCGGGTTGGTGGATGATAAACTATTTGGATATTTATTTCAGCAAGACTTATGATCACAGTATCAAAAAGTGTTGTGTTTTTTTTTCCTTTTTTTATTTAAATCATTACATTAATGAAACGTAACAAAGCTGTAATTAAAATAAAATCATGTATTGTATTGTAACAGTTATTACGTTGGCAAATGCTTAAAATTACATTACTTACTAAAGTTATAAATAAGTAAAGAAATATTTTATATCTCTTCTCGAAACAGACGGCCCTGAATCAGCACAAACACCGTCGCACACACACACAGCTGTATCCGAACACAACATTTTTTACGTAAATAATGATTGGCACAGTACAACAACGGAACGAGAAATTAACAAGTTTTATAATAATGTCGCAAATCGTTTACAAATAATTAGTGATTGTTTTATTGCTACAATCGTTTTTGTGCTTTCACTATCTTTTAATTTAAAACTCTGATGGTTTATCTTTTTGAATAGGTATATACCTATTTTCACTTATTTTGATGAGTCGCTTAACAATTTAACATAACTTTCTTTTTTTTGTAAATAATAAAAATAGCTTGTTGCGATATAAATATTTATTTAGTACGAGGATAGAATCATATTATAGTTAAAATCAATCTTCTAAAATAAACTACTTACTTAAACTACATAAAAAGTTCCATTTTTTGGTTACCCCTTCCGAACTAAGGTTGCCTGAAGGAGATTACTTCCAGTCATAAGGCCACCAATTGTTCCACTAAACCAAAACGTCTTTATCTAGACGCCTAGCTAGCTGCAGTATAGAAATAAATGCTCTTGTTAAAAGTAGAATTTACTGCCACTTTTTGAGGAGTAAAAAAAAGTTTTGCAAGTTTAAATTAGTTTTAGGCGTTGTAGCAATGTTTACTTTTCTACTTTATTCAATTCTTCATGATTCTCGTATATAATACTTACTAAATTTATAAATACGGAAGGGTGTTTGTTGGTTTCTTACTCTTTAACGCAGCAACAGAGCAGCGCATAGACTTGATTTTGACACTGATAGATAGATTACTTGGGCTACTTTAACAGAAAAAATGCGAAGTCGGTGGCTACTTTATACAAAAAGCTATAATGGCTAATTTTATATATATAAAAATGTAAGGTTCCTATAGGATAGCACAAATATCAAAATTTACGAGGGCGAAGTCGCAAAAAAAACCTAGCACTAGAATAAATGTGAAGTTGACTCTCTGATTCTTTCGCGTATACTGCACAGCTAGTAGGTACAGTATGTCCGGTGTGTTAGTTAATTTATTTTTAGTTTAGCGTTTACATAAAAACTCGATTGGGAATCGTTCGAGTAACGATTTCTAATACGTATTCTTATTTGTAAGCCATTTATAAAAAAATATAATAATAAACACAAACAATAAAAATAGCACTTTTTGTGCTAAACAATAGGAAAGTAACTAAATAGACTCGCAAAAATTTTGAATTATTTATTACATAATAACCACTCTTCTAAGTAGACCAATGAGAAAAATAAAAAGAGTGACAGAGCTTCATCACTACATAGTATAAAAAGTCACTTTCTCTGTCCCTATATCCCTATATTCCTATGTACGCTTAAATCTTTAAAACTACGCAACGGATTTTGATTCGGTTTTTTTAATAGATGGAGTGATTCTAGAGGTAGGTTTATATGTATAATACACCTGTGCGAAGCCGGGGCGGGTCGCTAGTTGGTAATAAAATAAAAAAATCGCATTTTGCTTCAAAAATATCGCATAATCGACCATTATTAACCACCATTATTATATTTTATATAAAACAAGTCATTTATAACTTCCTCGATGTATAAAGTAATTAACATAATTATGTCACTGACGATTATAAATTTTGCTCTACAGTGGAAAAATGTATCTACTTATGTGCTCAAAATAAATAATACCTACCTATTACTATTTCAATTTTATTTTTTAAATATTGGAAGTAATTAATCTTCTATTTACCTAATAATTTATGTAATTGGGTCAAACATGTTGTTTGGGCAGTAAAATATACGTAGTAGATAGTAGTAGTGTGTATGTTGTAGATATCTAATACTTTTAAACAAGCAATTCTTGTTTGTTTGTGTAAAATAATGATCTCGAAATATGAAATTTGGTATTTAAAACACGAATTCCTTTTTTTTAGTTTATGTACCGCGAGGAGATTAGCTGCTTTTTAGCTGTTGTAGGTACATTGATAAAGCAATTGTTAATGAACTTATAAAAAATATTACCAGACATACCTACAGATCCAAAAATTTGGTAATATTATTATTCTGAAAGACACTTATCAAAATTATCATTAAGAACGCGTAGATACGACTAATTCCTTATCATTCTATCTGAATAAAATAATAGGATACTGATATGTAAACGAGAAGTTTTGATATCTTTCAAAATTTCAGCTATTGATTCTTATTTACTGAATATTAGTGAGTATAAGTAGGTACTTCTCATTTACTTCAGAATAACTTTCATGTTTTGAATTATTTACTAAACTAGTACTTACATAATATTTCTTTTTATATCTTAATAAGTATGCTACTAAAGTTTAATGGAGTTTTTTCGAAATGCACCACCTGAGATAACATTTTACATAACATTTTACACCACATTTTAGTACTTATGACATTTGTTTTTTTAAATTATTGGAATTGTCCTATTGTACTCGATCTGTGACGTATACTGTTGTATGAATAAAGGAATATTAATATGAGATTTTTTTCTTCATCGATGTTAAATTGTGCGAGCGAGATGGAAGTTAATGTACTTATTAAATCCCCTTACTGTGGTCGAAGTATTGAAAACCCATATCTATTACATAATAGCTGTTTATGTAAATCACTGATTCATACAATGAATGACTACATAAGTAGCTCGTATTTAAAATTCACGGATCAACAATTACGTAAATTAAGTAAACAATTGAGTGTTTTGCATTACAATACGAACAAATGGTGAACAAAATTTCGTTTCTTTGAAGAAGAAAGATAAAATTTGATCGAAGTGTCCTAAGATTGAAAACATCATTCCCGTATACATAATGGCGTTGAAAAAAACATAAAAATTACTATGCAATCAACAACGTAACGTTTTTATTTGTTTAGGTATACGACAATTGCTTTTATTAACTACAACAAAATACAATTTGTACCTACTTCATACTTATGCTAAACTTCATACTTAAACTACTTTTAGTTAATCATCGGCCAAGTACGAGTCGGACTCGCGCACGGAGGGTTCCGTACTGTATGGGCGGTATGGGCCCCCCTTAAATAGTAATTTTATTTAATTTTATTATTTATTATTGAATAGAATATAAAACTTAATATTCTGTGAAAATTTCAAGCATGTTCCTTTTACCATTATCAATATACATCGAAAAACGTTTAAAAAATCAGGTTTGTTGTATGGCAGCCCTCCTTAAATTTTTATTTTAATCCATTTTTAGTATTTGTTACATCATCTGTGAAAATTTCACCTGCCTAGCTATCATGGTTCATGAGATACAGCCCGGTGACAGACAGACAGACGGACAGACGGACATCGAAGCCTTAGTAATAGGGTCCCGTTTTTCCCTTTGGGTACGGAACCCTAAAAATCAATTAGATCAGCGAAATATCTTTGAAACAAAGAAGAAGAAGAAGGAAGAAGTGGAAATTATTAAATGATTTGTGACTTAATGAAATAAACTTAGGTACTGCTAAATCTTTGAAGGTCTCAATATAACATAACTTGATGTGTCATTAGAATTTAGAACTATGACTATGCAATATGGTGTACAAATTTCAAATGACTTCAAAAGAATAATGATTTTGCATGACACAATGCTACAAAACGTCGGATCTACTCTCTATAAAAATGTTTCTTGTCGTATATATTTTAAAAGTTTCACGGCTTATCATGCTTATCTACTTAGGAGGTACTGCCACGTCGTCAAGTATTTGTAGAGATAATTTGAACTGACGCTTCTACGGTTTGACCTTTGTTTCATTTTGATAATATTTCAATACGATGCAATGCGAGTAGTGCTTTATTAGGACGTATCTATGTTTTTTTACCTACGCTATCAATCACTTGGGATTTTTGGCTTAAATTATCGATTTCATCTATTACAAAAACGCATATAATTATTTACCTAAAAAAACTCTTTTATTTGAAGTATATAATATATAAGTGTAATATGTGAAAACCAAAAATACAATAGGCTTAGGTACATGACATCTTTTTATACAGGGTTATTCCTAATCAATTAGCATGCATTTAGGGGCTTATTTTGTACATCAAAACTAACAACTTTTGTTCAACGACTTTTATCAAATCTAAAAAAAAAACAAGTGTTGTTGATTAGGAATAACCCTGTATAGAACATTAAACTAGTGCTGCAACTAGAAATAACATTAAAATTTTGTCTTTCAAAGTAGGTACCAATGTCATGGTGCAAAGTCATTGTTGTATAAATGTTTCGAAATAAAATGTAATTACTGTTCATATTTAAATAAGTACGTTAATCGTAATAGTAGGGTTATAAGCCCGATTAGAGGCGCAATTATAATTATAATAGCTAATTAGCATAGTTCTGTTTCTTTTTCACTTTAGGCATTCGATAGAGAGAACGCTTTTTACGTTGCTATTAAATCTACGCTGGCGCATCTATAATCGGGCCTTATAAATACTTAAAATATTTGTAAAAATCTTATTTAATCTGACTTCCAAGAAAGAGGATGTTACTACACATTTTTGCATTTATATTTCATACTACATATATAAAAAAGCAGCCATAGTGCAAGTCGAACTTACGCACGAAGGGTTCCACACCAAGCCCGCCTTATTTTAATGACATATTTCTTTTTGAAGTGAATGTTATGTGTAAATGTTAATGTCGAGCAAAAAGCAGCAAAAAATCACGTTTATATTATGGGAATAATTATGTAATATTTAGTTTATTCTGTTTTTAGTTGTATGCTGTTATAGTGGCAGCAGAAACACAAAATCTTTGAAAATTTCTACTGTCTAGCTATCACGGTTAATGAGATACAGCCTGGTGACAGACAGGCGGACGGACAGCGGAGTCTTAGTTATGGGTCCTGTTATTACCCTTTGGGTACGGAACCCTAAAAAACACCCACAAATTGGCTTAGATCAATTTGCTGACCGGTCTTATTTGAGATCCATAGGGGAGGTCTATGTCCAGCAGTGAATGTGAAATAGCTTATGGATATAAAAACAGTACAAACAGTAATCAGAGCATAGACCAAGTATAATACAAGTATAACAAGAAAAAGTTTTTGTCAGTTTACCTAGTATGAGTAAGAAAGAATACCTACATACCTAGCTAAATAAATTATATTGATGAAACATACTTACAGGGACGTCAAATCATGCTGACCGTAATTATTAAAACACGCTAGTAAGTAGGTATTGTTGCCATATTTTTCTAAATCCACGAATTGCAGTTAAAATCTATGTAAGTAGTAAAAAAAAAACATGAATAGCGCGTCCATTGGTTTCAAACTGCGGTTGACAACCCTAACTAATTTTCAAATTTTTCATCAGCATTTTAAGCTACGTCATTGGCTGCACTCCGGCATTTCGTGATTGGAGTTTGGATATGTTTGATTTGTCATGTTGGCGTAACCGTTTCCGTTTGCGATATTTTTATTTTTTAAAAGCTTTGGAAACATATTTTTTTGGTGGTAGGATATTCGTTATTTTCTTGGCTTTTTTATTATTAAAATTATTTATTAGATTAGTTTGGGTTAAGGGTCTATGGATGATGTAGTAGTTTATGTAGGTAGGTAGTTGTAGATTATGTAGGTCTTGTATGTATTTAGTGGTTATTATTATAGGTATGTAATTTGTGTCATTACAATTTTTAAAACTTTCTAACTAGGTACACAGGGACAGGGTTTTCCAGATCAGTTACCTGCCAGCTTAGCTTAAACAAGACCACGACAAGAGTATATCGAAGTGTGCAAAGGTGACAGATATATACTTCATCATAACTCTGTCACGTTCTGACACGTCCATAGTATTATTTTATAGTCCCTAAGCTAAGCCCGCTGGTGTAATTAGCAGAAAGTAGGTAATTCCATCAAAAACAACTTTTACTATGGGGCTAACCAGGTATTCGAAAAAAAAACACAATTGAATTTTACAAATTATTGTTTATTTACAAAAAAATCATCCAGTGTATTCAAACATCTAAACTCACCCACACCAACAAAGACATTCGATTTTCAAATAATCCTCAATACTTCCCTAAAGTTAATATCAACTTTAAATCTATAAGTATACGGTCGACATTAAAATATCATATCAATTCGTTATCACCACTACCTAAGTACAGTTTGTTTAGGATTAAAATAGATCGTAACGCTTCGAAGTAAGGTTGATAATTAAATGGGTTTTTTCTTTGTTATCACAAAGATATACGGGCAGAAAAAATGGGGTAACTTGGATTTTCGTGAAACAAGTAGGTAATTGAATTTTACAATCGGTTTTAAAGTTGCACTTGCAGTGTCAAGTCAAGAATTTTAAGCATTTTAAAGTTCATCTCCTTTGTAAATAACTTAGTTAATTTTGACCGGGTGGTTAGCCCTGGTGTCAGAGTTTTTAAGCCACGTTTTTTTTTTTTTTTTAGCACAGCAAAGGGAGAAAACCATTTTATCCACTCTAAATGTCAGTTGTCATTCTCAATCCATACTTTATTCCCTCTTCGAAGGGATATAATGGTGGAAAGACAATTTGTCCCTTTGCCATGCTTCCCGTGCTGCTGAAGACCTCTGACGGTTAAAGCAACCAGGAACTACAGTTTAACGTTTCCTCCGAGCCACGGTAGCGCTCAGTTGTAAATGCCATCTGAAGACTAACTGTGCTGAACATTACTTAACTTTGATGATCGCTAACGAAAGTAACAAACAGCTAGTCAAACTATCTTACTACTCCTTAGTTTAAATAAGTGAAATAACAAATGCACCAAAAATAGTTTTAGCAAGTTTAAGTAGCAGTGGGCAGGGCACTTATGTCATTTGTCATATACTTACCTAAGTGTCGTAATTATACATAAACAATCTTCGGAAGGGCATACCTATTTATTTTATAGCTCAGAAATAATGATATGACACCTGTACAGGGTTATTCCTAATCAATTAGCATCCTTTTAAGGGCTCTGTACATCAAAACTAACAACTTTTGAACTGCGACTTTTGTCGTAGGTAGGTAGATTGCAATCTCTGATGGAGACCACGGACTGATAACACTTTCAAAGAGACTCACTTTTTAACAAAATGTACGGGCGTAAGTGAAGTTATCTACAAGCTGTTCAAATCCCCACACATTGAACGTTGACATATGAATAAATAGCTACTACGCAACGACTCGCTTCGTTTTCAACCCCCGACGCAAAAGAGGGGTGTTAAGTTTGACGTGTCTGTTTGTGTGTCTGTCTGTCTGTCTGTCTGTGGCATCATAGCGCCCGAACCACTGAACCGATTTCAGTTTAGTTTTTTTTGGATGTAAAGAGACTTAATCGAGAGTGTTCTTAGCTATGTTTTATAAAAATCGATTGAGCCGTTTAAGAGTTATGGTGGGTTAAAGTGGGGATGGAAGAACCAAAATTCTACAAATGTGCCCAAAATGGTTGTCAAATGAAAGATAAGATATTTTATCTGTGGTAGGACTCTGTCTAGCCTGAGGAGTCCGTCTGGGTGAGTACCACTGCCTTATTTTAGGTAGGTTTTGGTGTCGGGGGTTTTTTATTAATTTAAGTTTTTCATCTATTCAGTTGTTTATCAATTTATTAACAAAATGTACGGGCGTAAGTGAAGTTATCTACAAGCTGTTCAAATCCCCACTCATTGAACGTTGACATATGAATAAATAGCTACTACGCAACGACTCGCTTCGTGTTCACAAACGCCATTAAGTTCAGCCTATACGTATACAATGAAATAGTTAACTAAGCTGTATAGGCCGAATCACACAAGTCGGCGGATGGGAAGTTATGCGCAGAACGCTGCGCAAAAGCCAAAATATAGGTAAGCGCGGGAGCCAGAGAGACTCGCGTCGGGGCACACCCGTCCGCTAACCTCATGCCTCCCGCGCGCTCCGTACGCCCGTGCTCACCACTACGCCTCGCGGCGTCGGCATTGTGCACACATGCGCAATAATTAGCGAATCACGGCGAAGTGTCATCTGCGGCTAACTTCTCATCCGCCGACTTGTGTGGCGCTTAGTATAAGTAACGTTAGTTACAAGTGGCGCAAAACCTAATCCTTGTGCATCGAGCTATATACGTAGTAATATTTCCTCAAAGTCCTTGTGCAGGTTTTATGTGAGCTTCAGTCAGAATTGGGTTTTACGCAGCTTGTAGCTATCTTCACAGCGGACAAGACATTTGATTCGCCCTATAAGTATAGTTTACACTAAATAATACAAAAAGTAATAATAATAATAAAGTCGCAGTGTGTTCACAGCCTTAAACAGCAATTTCAACCAAATGGATACGACACAGCGCGGTAACACACGGGGTGATAATTTATTTACCTATTTGACTTTTAAATAATTTTAATTTGATTAAAATTGTATTTTTAAAATAAAGTGTTTTTTATTCGCATTATTGGCTCTGAAAAGCCTCAATTTTGATTGGATTAATGATTTTTAAGAAAGAAAATGTAAGAAACGTTATTTTATTAAGTAATATTATTTATTAGAATTAGTTTGTCCGTGTAAAAAATATTTGTCCTGCAAAATTAGATTTTAATTTAATTTTAATTTGACTTTTTGAACCACAATAAGTAATTTAAGTGAATAATTTGTAAATACGAAGCTCTGTTTGTTGGTTTGTTATTTAGTCTTCCAAGCAACAACGGAACCAATCAATTATTTTGAAGTGAAACTTGTAATGCGACTTCCAACAAGGTTGCGTTAAACGTTTAACGCTACCATGGAGGGGGTATGAAAGCACTGTTGCGTCGAAGTTTCATTTCTTCCGCGCGGAGGGACTCCACTTCACGGTTTTTTTTAACGTAACGCAGCATCAAAAAATGATTTTTCACGATTCTTTGTTAGGCCCAAAATAACAGTTGTTCGTAATGATAATGTATATGAAAAAGATGATGATGAAATCACAATTATTTTCTTTTTTTTTCTTTTTATCACCTAAGTTTCGCAACCCTTTTTCGTACCTAAATCCCCATTTAGCATCGTAGGCTCCCCTACCAATCAAAAAAGGCAAAGGTACAAGAAGCGGCACGTAAGTCTAGCGCTGAGGGTACTGTGGAGGGGATGGCTGCGCATGTTGACCGCCATACCAAACTCATGCGCAACCACCACACTTCGCTCAGCGCTAGACTTATATGCCGCGACCTCGTAAAGTATAACAAATAAAGGTATAATAAATTATAATTTTAATCTGTTAGTAATATCACCACGTGTGATCCCACTGACCCGGACACCACTCGCTCCGTCTAAATGAATGTGTGCGGAGCGCAACACACGGGGGGATAGTTTTATTTCGGTAAACAATTTATTTTTACATCTTATTGTTCAACCATTTTATGAATAATCTACATTATTTGATAATACAGGTATACCTACCAACGCTATAAGTTTGCATTGTAGAAAGAACTCTAGGAGCATCCTAATATACTAATCCTTACATAGTTTAAAATAAAGTCGCTATTTTTGTCTGTTTGTTTGTCTGTATGCTTAAATCTTTAAAACTACGCAACGGATTTTGATGCGGTTTTTTTTAATGGATAGAGTGATTCAAGAGGAAGATTTATATGTATAATACACCTGTGCGAAGCCGGGGCGGGTCGTCTAGTACATATAAACGCGAAAGTTTGTATGTTTGGATGTTTGTTCCTATTTCACGCAAAAACTACTGAACGGATTGAGATGAAACTTTGCAATAGTAATGCTTATTATACATCCGAATAACACATATGTTAATATCCATACCTAGCTCTTTTGTTCTATGACATTATACCTATGTACAAATATTCTTTGCTAATAGTAAAAATTGTTCATAATGAATAGAATCACCCATTTAGTCTTAGTAAGACACCCTTTCAGTTTTGTTTTGTTTTTTTTTGTCATAAATCTTATTTACTAACAATACAAACACAGTCTAGTACACTAGTAGTGACACTAAACTACAATTTGACAGGCTAAATCCGCCTTTAAAATTGTAAGTATAAAATTGTAAACAGTTTATGCTAGCTATTAAGCCCGATTACAGAGACGCCAGCGTAAATTTAGTAGCAACGTAAAAAGCGGTCTCTCTATCGAATGCCTAAAGTGAAAAAGAAACAGGACTATGCTATTTAGCTATTATAATTACGGTGGCGCCTCTGTAATCGGACTTATTGTCATTATAAAAACATTTGTTACAAAGTTAC
This sequence comes from Hypomecis atomaria, assembly GCA_964007245.1. Lineage (NCBI taxonomy): Eukaryota > Metazoa > Arthropoda > Insecta > Lepidoptera > Geometridae > Hypomecis > Hypomecis atomaria. The sequence goes on from OZ023310.1 coordinate 11,033,449, forward strand.
ACAAATTTTAATACTACCATGGTCTAGTAATTATTTTCAAGCAAGACCGACTTCACCCGTGTACAGAATTCGCGAATATTTCGCACGGATCGATGTTACATTTTTCACATAATTGTTGTTTTGTCAAAAATGGCTCAGCCGATTTTAATAAAATTTTTATGGCACCAATTTCGAAGTATATTCTTTCCAACAAAAAAAGAATTATTGAAATCGGACAACTACATAAAAAGTTATGCGTAGTTACACATAAAAAAAATTATACGCGTCGAATTGAGTACCTCCTCCGGTTTGGTTCGTCGGTCAAAAATGTGATACTTTTTCTGAAAAACTCTGTATTGTTAAACATGATTCTTCATCTTATGTAGTCGGTTAATACAAAAACAATTAGATCAAAAAATGTTGATATTTAAGGCGAGATTAGAACGCATCCTCGTGTCGCGAAGCCAAACGAAATCCGTTCAAAAATAATATATTCCAGCATAAACTGGAACATTAATCCGTGGAGACGCTTTGCTTCAAACGAGACGTTCGATTTTAAATCAATGTATTGTTTTTATTTCCTTAATAAATAACATTACGGTTTCCACCAATACGTTACTTGTTTTACTCTTAAAGCCATGTATTCACTGAGCAACAATGTTTCGGATACACAGTATCTGAAATATCACGTACTTTTCCAGGAACATATTTGTTTCCGTGTTCCACACGGTAGTGTTTGCAGAAACACTATAAAAAATAATTGTATCTGAAGCATTATCATTTGTTTCGGAAAATCGTAGATTTTGTTTCTGATACAGAGTTTATAAACAAATGTTGCTCAGTGACTACATGGCTTTATACTTACAAAACATTTATACAAAAAATTGTAACAATGCTAAAGCTCACCTAAATATAAAACGAATACACAAGTTTATATAACACACATTAAACCTTACTTACGAACAGCCAGAATGTGGAACGCTTTGCCTGGGTCTGTCTTCCCGCTAAAGTACGACGTGGGTGTCTTCAAATCCCGAGTAAATAGGTATCTGCTCAACATCAGGCAGTATGTAGTCAAACGCAAACCTATATGGAATAAAAAAAAACTTACTAGCTACATAGCAAACTGAATGATTACAATACCTATAGAAATTATTCTAAAATAGAGCTATTAAATAATATGGACCATTTGTCGGCAAATCTGTATCTGTGTGGACACCAGCGCATTGAGGTGTCGTATTGTACTTACAATACGTGTATTACGAATCACAAAACTTGGCGGTTGTGATGTTAGCTAGAGGTTGCGGATAGCCCAATCCTGACTGCCTGATCCTGATCCTCGCGCAGCTGTAAAGTGAGCTTCGCTTGGTGGAGATATTTTCATCAATGGAATGGAAAGGATTCGGCATCAATATGAATCGCTAATACCTCACTCACCTTCGGTTTGCCGACGATATAGTAGTCATGGCAAAATCGATGGAAGAGCTCAGCACGATGCTCGAAGGCCTCAATCGGGTTTCTCAACAGGTGGGTTTTAAGACGAACATGGACAAGACGAAAGTCATGTGTAATTCCCATGTTGTACCCATTCCGATTTCCGTTGGGAGCTCGGTTCTTGAAGTCGTTGACTCATACGTCTACCTAGGACAAGTGGTCCAGTTAGATAGGTCCGACTCTAAGAAAAAGGTCAATCGCCAAATCCAACTCGGCTGGGCAGCGTTCGAAAAATTGCGTAACGTCTTCTCATCCTATATATCTCAGTGCCTCAAGTCGAAAGTGTTCGATCAGTGGTGTTGCCAGTGATGACTTATGGCACTGAAACGTGGTCTCTTACTATGGGCCTTATTAATAAGCTCCAAGTTTCCCAACGAGCTGTAGAGAGGGCTATGAAAGGAGTCTCTCTGCGAGATCGAATCAGGAATGAGGAGATTCGCAGAAGAACCAAAGTTACCAACATAGCTCAGCGGATTGGCAAGTTAAAATGGCAATGGGCAGGGCACATAGCGCGGTGGACTGATGACCGATGGGGTCGAAAAGTTCTCGAGCGGAGACCACGTACCGGCAAGTGCAGCGTAGGACGTCCACCCACAATGTGGACGGATGACCTCATTAAGACCGCAGGATCACGCTGGATGCAAGCCGCTACCAACCGGTCTTATTGGAGATCCATAGGGGAGGCCTATGTCCAGCAGTGTACGTCCTATGGCTGATGGATGGATGGATGATTTTCATTATAAAAAAAGGACCTAACATCTTTTAACTACTCCACACATTTCCCTGTCCAGCTACCACCCCAGAAAGGCAGTTGCGACAAAACTTTTAATTATATCACCCTCTCCTTCTCCCCTGTATCGCTGTCTCGCTCGCACATTGTTTGCGTTGCGATGTTGTCGTCCCCCTTTATCTATGCATCTTTCTCTTTCACACCTTGTTTTTACTTTCAATTTAATGAAATTGGGTTATAAGTATTGCGAGTTACCTATACCTATTTTTTCGTGTACTTGAAAGGTAGGTAATATTTAATTGTTTAAGAATTTTCCACAGCATACCTACCTATTTAGAATTTTTATGTAAGCTAAGCACAAACGCTAAGTTTATAAATAAGTGCTATAAAAATATGATGATTATACAGTGTCATAGGTAGGTATTAAACGCAAAACCTTTTAAGGGCGGGTCTAGTACCTACATCCAGACAAACAACTTTTCTGACTTATCGCGCAATAAAACATGAGATATGTTCACATGTAACAATCATACGGATATCAAAATATACGCGGGCGGAGCCGCGGGCAAAAGCTAGTATTATATATACAAGAGTACATAATATAAGCGGAATCATACAAGTGAAGTTAGCCACAAGCTGCGCAATATCCAACCCTGACTGAAGCTAATATTATAAAGCTGCGCGTAGATTAGCTTATACCCGCGGCTTCGCCCGCGTCATAATTTGGTTTTTGTGCTATCACATAGGAACCTTTTATTTTTCTGGGATAAAAGATTGTCTATGACTCTTTACGACTTCTAAAAATTATCCATACAAAAAATCAAGTCGATCCGTCTCCGTTACTGCGTGAAAGAGTAACAAACAAACACACTTTCTGATGTATAATAATAGTAAGGATTTCAAGTAAATTATCTCAAAATATGTAATACATAATAAATAATAAAGGCACGAATATATAAATAATTCAGACTGAGCTATCAGAGTTTAGTGCTAAATCGGAAAACGGCCCGTACGCCGCCCGACGCGACTTGATACTTGATACTCACACAGGCACAGTAAATACATAGTTCTGTAATACTGTGACATAGGTATACTGGGTCATAGGTATTAAACGCAAAACCTTTTAAGGGCGGGTCTAGTACACATAGACAAACAACTTTTGTACGACGACCTTTGAAAATTCGCAAAAAAAAATTCGCTTCTCCATACATTTTTGCCGCGCGTTGACGAACTTTTTGTATGAAAAAGCTAATTTTTTCTTAGTGATTTTAAAAGACAAACAACTTTTGTACCACGGCTTTTGAAAATTCGCAAAAAAAAATCGCTTCTCCATACATTTTGCCGCGCGTTGGCGAACTTTTTGTATGAAAAAGCTGATGTTTTCTTCGTGATTTTCCAAAAGTCCTAGAACAAAAGTAGTTTGTCTAGATGTACTAGACCCGCCCTTAAAAGGTCTTGGGTTTAATACCCATGACCCTGTATATTCCTATATGTTTAGACTAAAGTTTCTAAGTATATTGTTTGGACTAAAGTTTCTATATTGTTTAGAGTAAATTTCAATATTCTAGTTAATATGTTGTTTTGGTAGAATTTCTATAGTTTAAATATAGTTGAATTGTTCGGCTTATTGGTGATGAAAAGTTTGTTGCAAAAAAACTTCATAGCCTGGAGCATCGCCGTAGGGTTGCGAGTCAGACCATTTTCTATAGGATTCATTTCGGAGAGTGTGCATCTGAGCTGCACGCCCTTATCCTACCATCCCTTTTTTACTACAGGACAAGTAGGAGGACGCCACATTACCACCCCTACACTGTCGATTTTTCTTCGATAAGTACGAAGCGGTTTGACTCAACATTTCTGATTCGTACCGCCAGGGAATGGAACAGACTTCCTGCTTTCCTGTTTACTACGAGACATAATCTAAAGATTTTCAAGATCAGAGTGAATAGGTATCTTCTAGGTATGCGTGCTTCATCTTCGACCACAACGTCGCTTACCATCAGGCGAGTTGGTCAAATATTATTAAAATAATCGGCCAAGTACGAGTACGGAACCCTGCGTGCGCGAGTCCTACTGTATGGGAGCCCCCCTTAAATATTAATTTTATTTAATTTAATTATTTATTATTAAATTGTATATACAACTAAACATTCTGTAAATTTTTCAAGCATCTACCTGTTACCATTATAAACATCGAGCGAAAAACGTTTAAAAAATCAGGTTTGTTGTATGGGAGCCCCCCTTAAATATTAATTTTATTTCTTTTTTTAGTATTTGTTGTTGTAGCGGCATCAGAAATATATCTGTGAAAATTTCAGCTTTCTAGCTATAACGGTTTATGAGATACAGCCTGGTGACAGACGGATAGACGGACAGTGGAGTTTTAGTAATAGGGTCCCGTTTTTACCCTTTGGGTACGGAACCCTAAAAATATTTATGATTTAGTGTAGGTATTAGATTATTTATGTTTCAGTTCGTAATTGTGTTTAGATCATTAAAATTTAGCATTTGAGTTTCAATATTGTCTAGGTTACCAGATTATCTATATTGTTAGAGGAGGAATATTGTAAAATGGTCTGTCATCCTATGAGAATTTACTTTAGTGCAGTAGTTTTTAAGCAATTCCAGAAAATAAAATAAAATTGCAGTGCCTAGAAAAATTGGATCACTACCTACTACTTTCGTCAAAACTGTTTGGTTCATTTTTTACGTTTTTGTGTCAAAAAAATGATTTTATTTTCATTTTGCATAATAGACGCTCGTATTTTGTACAAAGATCCAGCCAGGCGTTTGGTAGAGGCGACATTTGACCAGAAAGCTGACATACATTTTGGCTAAAAGCTGAGTATCGCTATTCAGCAAGGCAATGCCACCAGAATTTTGACCACGTTTCCCTTTGCCGAAGGGCTTTTAAACTAGGTTTTTTACGTTTTAGTGTTTTAGACCTGACAACGTCTTATAAATCGATGGACGCTGGCTGCACTCACGAAAAAGCATGACTAATTGTCTTCTAAAATTATCGTCCGTAAACCAACTTTACAGACAATTTTTTTTTTTTTTTTTGCTTTAAGTTAATTAATTTTAGTCTTAGTAAGAAATGGTATTTTAGTGTTGACCAAATAAATATGTTTTGTCAAATATAATCCAAAGTATCAAAACCCATATTTTTGCCCGCAAGCAGGTCAATATTGTATCTATGCCAGCGCTGCATATTCTAAATACATATACACACCACACACGCGTAGTGACAACGACCGTGTCCTTGTGTGAGTATTCCAGGTATATGAGCATACAGTTAAGAAGCTTCCTTAAGTCCTGGGGCTCTACAGGGTTACCCAGAACAGCGGGGCAATTCTGTCAACCGATCTCGTTACTAAGGTGACACGTTCTAGAACCTGTCTCGTTTTTCTGACAGTTTTGAGCTGTCGGAACTGTCAGAAAAACGAGAGAGGTTCAAGAACGTATCACTTCCCTAGAGAGATCGGCTAACAGAATTGCCCCGCTGGTATGCTAAACCAATTTTTGCTTTTTGTTGTTTCCATGTTTTTGTGTACCTAATTGTTTTGTCCTGAATAAAATGTTCTGTATTTGTCTATTTTTAAAACGAGGTGATTGAAACCATCATAACGAACCACTTTTACTATGAGGTCAACCCCATAATCCAAGAAAAATCAGGTGTTAAATACATAATTATTTTTCGCAAAAAATGGCAATACCGCCTTCAATCGTGTACAAAGTTCGAATATTTCGCTAGAATTGTTTACATTATTGTTGATTTTTCGAAAACGGCTCAGCCGATATCTGTAAAATTTCAATGGAACCATCTTGGGAGTAGGTGTACTAATTCCAACTAAAAAATATTTTTTTCACAATTGGCGAAATAATCGATATTCGTCGTGTACAAAATTCGGATATTTCGCTAGACTTGCTTACATTATTGTTGATTTTTTCAAAAACGGCTTAGCCGATTTCTGTAAAATTTAAATGGGACCACCTCGGGAGTAAAACCTTTCGAATTAAAATATAATTCAATTCACATACTTACACAAAAAAATACTTACAGACGAACATAGAACCTCCTCCTTTTTGGAAGTCGGTTAAAAATAGCAATTTGGAACAGAAAAAAATTATGAATTAACTGATTTTTAACTCGATTCCGGGTTCGCTCCATAGTAGAATTTGTTCATAACGATTGACTTAATTACCCCCTTTCGGTGTAGTAGGTACAGGGTAAGCAAATAACCAATAATAGCAATCCTCAAGTAATTGAATGCGATAACTGATAAGTATTATTCCAATAAATGTAAAAAAAAAACAGGAAAAGGAAGTAATATGTGTAAAGTATGTTAAAAACTATTTATAACCGGTAAGTAAAGAAATTGTCAGAGCCAATTATAAATTACATATTAAAAAAAAATTAAAACCATATTTTCGCCCAAATATTTATTTCACTTACAAAAACAATCTCCACCCAATCAAACTCCATCTTAAATAAGAAATTCGTTTTTTAAATAAATTTTTCAAATACGGTGTCAAAACAGCAATGCTGGAAACCGTGAACTACCAAAAAGCCAACCAAGTAATAAAATTCTCAACAGCCCTATCTCAATGTCACAAGTACCAAATTCGCTCGGTCGCTCTCCTCGAGGTGAAGTGGCACACATTGAAAACTTGTGTTAGTGTGCGCGGCGCGCGCTTGTGTGCGTGGGTTCGAAAACAGGAATGTCTTCCCATACAAAGCTAGAATAATATGGACACGATTTTCTTTTTAACAATAAAATGTAGTTTTTCAATTTGGCGATGTCTAATTAATAAACTTTGTAATGCACTACATAAATTATTATGGAATAATAGAGTAAAATAGTACTACTAATATCTGTTTTTAATCATTGTCACAGTATCAGCTATTAAAAGTCCGATTTTTTAAAAGAAATCTTAAATCTCAATACTCACCTGCTATGTTTTTGCACAATTTATTATCATTACATTATTTTAATATAAATAGGTATTTTGTTTACCTCATCAAGACTGCGAGATCTCGCTGGATGCAGGCCGCTTCCAACCGGTTTAATTTGAGATCTATAGCGGAGGCCTATGTCCAGCAGTGGACGTCCTACGACTGGCTGACTATAAGTTAATAAAATGTATGCAAGAATAAATAAAAAATAAGTAGACAGTATAATAACATATATAATTGTAGGCATTATACGAGTATACTTTTGTAAATTACCAAACAAGTGTGTGATGAAATAAGTATTTATTGTAATTATGTACCTACCAATGTATCACACCAATTTTATCAGTAAATGATTCAAGTAGGTATCACACACACTATACACACTAACCGAAAAGTTGTAATACACGGATGTGTAGATTGTGTAGTTTACGGATTATTATGGGATATTCCAATTTATAGAAACATAAATAGGCAACAAAAATTAAAAAACATTTCAGATACCATAACTATTAAAATTAATCTACTTAAAATAATAACTAGACAAAATTTATACCTATTTATAATATAATAAACTAGAGGCATATTAAGCCCAATTACAGAGACGCCAGCGTAATTATATTAGCTAAATAGCATAGTTCTGTTTCTTTTTCACTTTAGGCATTCGATAGAGAGAACGCTTTTTACGTTGCTATTAAATCTACGCTGGCGCCTCTGTAATCGGGCTTAATATAATATTTTACACAAGTCGAATCAAACTTAGTGACATGTGCGACGATGGCTACAAGCTGCAAATATCTCTCCTTCCTATCACTCACGTATGAATTTGCTATTGCGCGACGACTCGCCTCGTGTTTACATACACCATTAAATTTGATTCAGTCTATACTTACCTATACAGGGTTATTTCTAATCAATAAGCATCCTTTTAGAGGCTTATTCTGTACATAAAACTAAGAACTATTGTTCTGTAACTTTTGTCAGAACTAAAAAAAAAAACAGCTGTTCTATACATTTTGTCGCGCATGAACGATATTTTTCTTTGGAACAACAAAATTTTTTTTTTGACAAAAGTAGCAGAACAAAAGTTGTTAGTTTTGATGTACAGAATAAGCGCCTAAGAGGATGTTAATTGATTAGAAATAACCCTGTATACTTATATTAATGACAGGCACTATTATCGGTAAGAAAATAATTTTATTTATATATTACTGCCGAATTGCTGATATGCTAATTAAATTAAAATTAAAGGCTCATTAAAAAAAAAAATTAAATGTGCAAAAAATATTGCGCATGTAATTTTAATTCATTTTTTGTGTAATATTTCAACTATTTACTCGTATCTTTATTAAAAGCAGGTAAGTAGTACTCTTATCAGCGAGGAAAAATATCAACAAAAGGAAAAATACTTATGACGTCATTCTTAGCGACGAACATAATGTGGATAAGACTTTTTTATTCTGCTTAGTATTTTTGGGTCAGGTTTTAGAACTTTACCATAGTCAATATTGTAGAACTGTGTTTAATTTAAAATATTTAAGTAAAATGCTGTGTTTTACAGCATACATTATAATCATATTAAGTGTCGTAGTCATGCGTATCGTATCGTAGATATCGTATTTTTTCATTGTTTGAAAAGTTTGTTTGCTTTATTTATAAAAACTTTTTTTTTGTACTTCCATTATTATTTCTCACCGTAAGTTATTTTAGTAAAGGCTATGGGTGGATAACTTAAAAACTGCTTTTTTTACGAGGGGGAAATCTTCGAAACATGCCCGACCGCTTTGGTGTGCAGTCGGGTTTTGTGGGATTGTAGTATTGTACCCACTAAAACCACCTCGGTGGCCAGCCTTTGTGCCTTCTTGGGAGTTTCGGGATCTCCAAAAGGAACACACCGGTGCTCCCAGCACTTTGTGTGACTACTCGCCTGGTAGTAGAACAAGGCTTGTGCGGTCCTCTACGGCAGCGTTGCCACACACGCTGTCGTCCTCCCCGGGTCCGTTTGAGTGGATGGCCAGAGCCCCAACTGTGACCACCCACGAGCCCAGCGGTCCCCTTTTAGTAGGCTCTTACTACAGGCAGGGGATACCGATGTCGTATTCTAGTGCCCCGGCATCAGGGCTAAACTATGATACCTAGTTAGGTATAAGGCACTTGACCTAGGTGCAAACCTATATAGTTATTATAGTTGCTCGTATTAATAAATAATAATGTATTTATTACCTACATTACAATTCTTCGTCAAGAAGTATGAGTCTCTACATTGTATGTAATGTTTGATACGTACCTAATATGGTCGATGTCTTTCTAGCATTGGTAATTAAGTGCAGTAGTTATTCAAGTATATCTATAGTATAAAAGTATAATATTCGGCCAAGTGCGAGTCGGACTCTTGCACTAAAGGTTCCGTGCGTGTTTAACATATTTTATTTTAATTATTTATTTTCGAATATTTCAAGCATATTCTTATTACCGTTGTTAATATCGAGCATAAAATCACGTTTCTTACATGGAGGCCTTAAACATTAGTTTTATTTTAATTTAATTATAATATCTTTTTAGTTAAATACCTATATACATTTTTAACTAAATATTCTGTGAATATTTCAAGCATCTTCCTGTCACCGTTATGAATATCGAGCGGAAAACGGCTAAAAATACGGGTGCTATTCAGGTATGGGAGCTCTCTAAATTTTTTTTTCTGTTTTTAGTTAGCGGCAACAGAAATAACCCATCTGTGAAAATTTTAACGTTCTAGCTATCACGGTTCATGAGATACAGCCTGGTAACAGACAGACAGACGGACAGCAGAGTCTTAGTAATAGGGTCCCGTTTTTACCCTTTGGGTACGGAACCCTAAAAACGATGTTTTTATTTTTACCGATCATATTCTAAACCTCCAAGTATCCTAACGAGCTATAGAGTGGCGTATATATGGCTATGCTCGGAGTCTCTCTGCGAGATCGTATCAAATATGAGGATATACATAAAAGAACTAAAGTAACTGACATAGCCAAGCGGATCGGCTAGTTAAAATGGCTGTGGGCAGGGCACATTGCAGTGAGGCCACAACCACCACCAATTTGTAAATATTTCTTACAGTCAGACCAGACCAGTTTTATAGTAAGTAAAAAATGTAGATATCTCATACTCTCATACACATACTGAAATAAAATAGATCTGAAATGACAACCTCCTCTTTTTGACAGTCGAGTACAATTAATCCTACTAATATTATAAACATGAAAATTTGTGAGTATGTATGGATGTTTGTTACACTGTCACGAACTAACGGTTGAACTCATTTAGATGAAATTTGTTGTGGAGGTAATTAGACCTTGGATTAACACATAGACTACTTATTTTCTCGGGCTCACGCAGGTAACACCGCGGGGGCAGCTAGTATACTATAATAACTGAAATTGACAATTATGTAAATAGGTAATTAAATAACTACAAGTTCGCCTGTCGCAAATCACAGTAATTATCTAGCTAATAATATTAATTATTATCTAGTTACTAATAATTATTATCGAACCCTAGCATAGTTATTTTTATTACTCGACGCCACGATGTCACCTTATCTTGTCGACGATTGTTGCACACAGACGTTGCGCGTGTGTGCGTGAGCGGTCCATGTAGGGGTGTGAAGATTTAGACATGACGTGATTATAATTTCTTATGTTATTTTGACTTTTAGGTGTTTTATTTTTGTAGCAAAAGTACTTAGTTTGCAAACAAAGTTCATTAATTTTAATTAATGGAAATAGGAATTATTAAATTATTTTAAAATTATGATTAGTATTGTCTATTACTTATCATATTCCAAATATTTATTATTTCTTTAAAACAAATGAAATTGGGATACAAGATTACGTCACAATTAAATATCTGTTCTATATATTACAGCAGATAAAATTACCTAAATTTTTTAACTAAAATAAATCTAAGTTATTATATTACTTTATATTTTGCCTGGAAGAGATCGCTCTAAGCGATAAAGCCGCTGAGTGTTGCACTATTATAATTATATTGTACTCTTTTATTGTACTGTACTGTACCAGCCTTTTTTAATAGTCCACTGCAGGACGTATGCCTACCCACGAAGGGTGATTGGGCCATATCCACCACGCTGGCCCAGTGCGGGTTGGTGGATTCACATTCGCCATCGAATTTCTTCTACGGACGTATGCAGGTTGCCTCACGATGTTTTCCTTCACCGAAAAGCCAGTGGTGTGAAATTCCGTACATAAGTTCCAAAGAAACTCATTGGTACGGGACCGGGATTGAACCCACTACCTCAAGAATGACAGGCCAGCGTTACAACCACTAGACCACCACGGCTTTTTTATACTCTTTTATTGTAATATTGTCGATTGTGTGAACAATAAAGCGTTTCTATTCTATTCTTTGGTATTGTACTATTAATAAATTTTTATTCATAATAATTATAATATTAGGAGCATGTCACAAAAATAATCAAATTAATTTTAAAAACATATTTTGTAGACATCTTGTGACTTTCCGTGTAAATATTTCTTACTAGCTGCCCCAGTGAACTTTTCACCTTACCATCTTTCAACTGTCAATGACAACTTTTACGTGCAGGGAGCATTTTGTATGAAAATATTTAATTAATGTTTTTCTTGCAACTTTTATAAATTTTCTCACCGTTAAAAACCTTCCTTTTACAAATATTTCAAGATCAAAATTAATCAAATCGGTCAAGCCGTTTTAGAGTTTTAGCGAGACTAACAACTACGATTCATTTTTATCCTATACTAATATTAAAAACGTGAAAGTTGTAAGGATAGTGTAAGGATGGATGGATGGATGGATGGATGGACGGATGTATGGATGTTTGTTACTCTTTCACGCAAAAACTACTGAACGGATTGAGATGAAACTTTGCAATTATAAAGCTTATACGTCAGAATAACACATAGGCTATAAATTATAATGATATTGCTTAAATTTTCCATATTATAACAATAAGTGTTAAGTAAGTAGGATAAATTCTGTCATCTGCGAGCTATCCTAGCGTGCACTCCAAGAAATGTCAAAAAAGAACTGTCAAATCGTTTTTTTTTTTGGTTTTTTTTTCTACCTCCTTTATTAAGGGTGGTAAGGTAGGGCCTCGAAATATCATGCGGGCGAAGCCGCGGGCAAAATCTAGTATCTAGATATATATTTTTGTACATTAATACAATTTTGCCCTGAAATAGGTAATTCTGTACCATTTGAAGGTCTACTCGTAAGGTGCCAGTTCACAGCACTCGCTCAAAACTCGATAATTTCGAATGCAAACATGAGCCGGGTTTTAATATTATCTTACACTTTCGAGATATGCATACATTTAATACTTTCAAGTGCACAGGCCGAAATACAAAATATTTACTAGGTACTCAGATTTGATTAGGTACATACAGATAGGAAACCAATGACTCCCGCTCTGGAGCTTACTGTACTGTATCTCGTACTGTATACAGGGTGATGGGGAGAGGGGTGCAAAGCTGAAAGGCGACGCTAGCATAGATCATTTAGACCCTTTTGAGCCATGGTTGTCTAAGACGAAGTGGGACTATTTTTTTTTAATCAATTTTTTATGATTTTTGGCTAAAATCCCCGAAATTTTACCGTTAATTGCTAATGGTGGCCAGTTTGAATAATAAGTGATTTTTTTACATGTTATTTAATTAAAACAATCTGTAAGCAATCTAAAAAAACATGTACTGAGCTTGTGTGTCATCAGATATTTTTTTTACAGTCACTTGAAGTTCCCAAAAATTTTCAAAGATTAAGAAAACTGTTTTATGACGGCGTTTAAAAAAATAATTAATAAAGCTTTTTTAGTTCAAACCTTTTTGAAAACATGCTTAGTTATTGTTCTTTCTTTTGAGATATCATTTACGCCGATATCTCAAAAATTACTAAAATTAAAACGTAAAAACCAAATTGAGGCAGAAAATTTAAATTTTTAGGCAGATCAAAGAAACAACATTTTGCTTCAAAAAAACTGTTTTGTGTTCGAATTGATAACCGAGTTCAATTCTAAGAATGATTCATTGCACGTGCAGGAACCAGGAGGATTCCAAACAAAGGCCACCGCGCGCGGCGGCAATAAACTTGCCCTTTCCAGGTATTGCGCCCAGTAAAAGAATAGGCCATAAATTAGGGTTTATTTTACAGCAAAATTGACTTTATGGCAATAAAATAGTGTATCTCTATTGAGGATCAGTAACTACTTCAAAGGACTCGTCATCGTCACATCTTTTAGTCAAGTAACAACTGCCCTTGTGACTAGACGTAATTTTCATCGCGTTCATTCATAATTCACCGTATCCAGTTGTAGCCCTAAGCGCTCCTGCACGTGTTGAATTAGTATTGGTTATTTTTGTTTTACCGTGTCCAGTCGTAGCCTTAGCCCTAGCTTTGCGCTCCTGCACGTGTTGATTTTGTAGTTGTTTGAAGAGTTGACATTTAGTGCGCTCCTACGGCATTTTTAAATTGTGTAGTGACTATGGCTACTTTTTCCAATGCGGAATATGCGGATATCGTCTTCATGTATGGTAGAGCAGACGGCAATGGATCTTTGGCGCGGCGAATGTACCAAGAGCGCTATCCGAATCGCAGGGTACCGAATGTTCGAGTGTTTTACAACACATTTCGTCGGCTTGCTGAAGTTGGGATACACCGCGTGGAACCTGGAGTCAACCCAGGCAGACACACTCCTAACGTCGAGGAAGACATCATAGCAGCATTTGAAGCGGATCCCCATACCAGCACCAGAGCAGTAGCTCGAAATCTTAATATTGCACAATGGAAGGTGTGGAGTACAATGCACCAGAATGATAAATATCCGTTCCATGGCACGGGTGTGCAAGGTCTGGAAGAGCAAGATCCCATCAGAAGGATTCAATTTTGCCGTTACCTCCTCAACAGAGACATTGAAGATGAGTGGTTCCTGAAGTCAATCTTGTGGACGGATGAAAGCAAATTTTCTAGGGAAGGCATAACTAACTTTCACAACCTCCATCAATGGGCCGACAAGGGCAACAACCCCCACTGGAAAAAGCAGGTGTCGTTCCAGAGGAAATTCTCTGTCAATGTGTGGGCCGGAGTAATTGGCAGTACGTTGATTGGCCCCCACTTCTTACCAGACACTTTAAATGGCGATAATTATTTGGAATTTCTACTTGACGATCTACCTGTGCTTTTAGAGGAATCCGGTGCCCCGATATTCGAATCGGAGCGCGAAATTATCTTTCAGCAAGACGGCTGTCCAGCGCATTGGACATTAAATGTACGGGAATGCTTAGATCATTGCTTCCTTGATAGCTGGATCGGAAGAGGTGGGCCCATCCCTTGGCCCGCTCGTTCACCAGACCTGACCCCGTTGGATTTCTACGTGTGGGGTCGTGCCAAGGAGCTAGTGTATACGAGCGTAGAAATCAATACAAAAGACGAACTGATAGAGAGGATCAATTCAGCTTTTGAAACCATGAAACTGGAGATGATGTTAAAAACAACAGAAGTGAGAAGACGGGCTCGTGCTTGTGTTAGAAATCGCGGTAGTCATTTTGAACATGAAAAATAAATTATTTCAAATCAAATGTTGTTTTAATTAGTCCACATTAAAATTTAAATTTTCTTCCTCAATTTGGTTTTTACGCTTTAATTTTAGTAATTTTTAAGATATCGGCGTAAATGATATCTCAAAAGAAAGAACAATAACTAAGCATGTTTTCAAAAAGGTTTGAACTAAAAAAGCTTTATTAATTATTTTTTTAAACGCCGTCATAAAACAGTTTTCTTAATCTTTGAAAATTTTTGGGAACTTCAAGTGACTGTAAAAAAAATATCTGATGACACACAAGCTCAGTACATGTTTTGTTAGATTGCTTACAGATTGTTTTAATTAAATAACATGTAAAAAAATCACTTATTATTCAACATGGCCACCATTAGCAATTAACGGTAAAATTTCGGGGATTTTAGCCAAAAATCATAAAAAATTGATTAAAAAAAAATAGTCCCACTTCGTCTTAGACAACCATGGCTCAAAAGGGTCTAAATGATCTATGCTAGCGTCGCCTTTCAGCTTTGCACCCCTCTCCCCATCACCCTGTATAGTTGGCCTATGAAGGAGCTATTTTATGATTTTAACGACATTTTGAAGTTACCAAAAATTTTAATGGAAGGACAAAATTAAAAATATTGATGAAACATAATTATTATACATTCACTAATGATTGTATGGAATATTGAATAACATGTATAATTGAATAATTTGTTATTGGATGTAATGTTAAGTTTGTTTTGATTGATTTGTTATTTGATATAATGTGTTTTATTATTTATTGTGATATTCAATCTATACTCTTTGACATTATAATTATAATCATGAATTTCATATACGATGTATATATGACATTGAGGTGTTCTGTATGTATGAAATATATTATTGCTATTTGTATTTAAAATTTGACTTGGAATAGTGGTGTTATCAATAAATGACTACGACTATGACTATCAGCCTTTTTAATAGTCCATTGTAAATCTATATAAATGATTAGTTTAATAAGTTCTATATTGTGATATAAATGTAATTTTCTTGCAAACATTACTAGAGTTTTGCTAGGCTAGGCTAGATGAAGCCAAAAATTGCATGTCCGCTAGGACAGACTGTTGATACTAAGAAAATTGTACCCACCACCATTCTACACAGTTTGAGCAAATTTATTTTTACTTATGTAGGACGTAAGCCTACCCACGTGATTGAGCCATATCCACCACGCTGGTCCAGTGCGGGTTAGTGGATTCACATACGCCATCGAATTTCTTCTACGGACGTATGCAGGTTGCCTCACGATGTTTTCACGCTGCGCTTGCCGGGACGTGGTCTCCACTCGAGAACTTTTCGACACCATCGGTCATCAGTCCTCCGCTTTATGTGCCCTGGCCCACTGTCATTGCCAATCCGGTAGCATTTTTATTTTTATTTTATAATTTTGCCTGAAAATGTTCTTGCTGAATTAGACATTTTTAGAAAACTTCTGACTATGTAGGTGACCCTTTGTTTTGCATGGTGGGATAAGCCACAGAGCCACAGGCCGTCACTGCCGAAAATAGGCTTACCCAATAGACAAGTACAGGTCCGCTAGGAAGCGATTTGCGTCCAGAAAATACTTAATCATGACCTTATATCATTAGTAAAGTTATTTCCAGTTTAGTATCAACAAATCAACAATTTTTTTTGTTTTCATATAAATATTAAATGATTAATAAATATATATCACACATAATTTTGTATGTCGGTAATGTAAGTACCTACTCTACTCTATAGTCCCGAAACAAAATTTGCCAGATTAATTAGGTAAGTATAGAAAACAAATATAAATCTACTTATAATAAAATTTTACATCGTACAATATAACTTCAATTTTTAAAAATAAGGTAATACTTGCCTATTTCAATAACAGTTTTAAATAGCATGTATTTGAGTTTCCTGCAATCGAAATCCTACAATCATTTTCCCTATTTAGGACAGTCGCTAGTTGGGGAAAAATATATTTCACACAATTAAAGGTCAAATTTTATGAAGACTGCTAGGTACTGCCTTATTTCCATCAATATGGAATGTGAAAAAATGCCAAGTCGATCTTCGAGCAAATATCTACAGAGCCACAGTCCCTAAGTGAAAGTAGTAAAAAAATGTCCGAGCGCCGTCATACATACCGACTTTGATATTTACATTAAATAATTCACAATGACCCTACATACTACATAAAAAGCATTGGATCATCCACATTACATAATTAGTGCTTGTAATTAACCGAGCACTTTTGCATCACGCGGCGTTGTAGTCGGCTTGCAATCACCTTACGACTAACTAAAAAGCCTGCCCACTACGTAGCTTGGGCAGGGTTTTGCCTCGGACACTTTTTTGCACGAAAAAGCATTGGATCATTCACAGACCTTTGAAGGTCTTCTAATTAGTGCTTATAACCGAGCACTTTGGCATCGCGCAGCGTTGTACACGTAATCGGTTTGCAATCGCCATACGTCTAATTAATAAAATCGGCCAAGTGCGAATGCACACGAAGGGTTCCGTACCGTGTGGGAGCCCCATTCCTCTTGTCGTTATTAATAGCGAGCAAAAAAACTCCTAAAATCACGTTTGTTGTATGGCAGCCCGCCCCCCTCAAATATTTATTTTATTCTGTTTTTAGTATGTTTTGTTATAGCGGCAACAGAAATACATCATCTGTGAAAATTTCAGCTGTCTAGCTATCCATGGTTCATGAGATACAGCCCGGTGACAGACAGACAGACGGACATTGAAGTCTTAGTAATAGGGTCCCGTTTTTACCCTTTGGGTACGGAACCCTAAAAAACCTGCCCACTACGTAGCTTGGGCAGGGTTTTGCCCCGGACACTTTTTTGCACGATTGTGACTCTATAGATATTTCGAAGAAGTCGATGCTTGAAAAAAAGACGAAACTTTTCATAGCGTAGATTGTCTAAATCTTAGCAATCACCGAAGTTAGCAACATTCGGCACGGTTAGACTTTGGCCGCTTTACCACAAAAGATTAAAACACGCTTTAAACATTGTTTAACCGTGCCATTGTAGTAAAAAATGTCTAAAGCGTGTGTAAAACTTTTGTGGTTAGACTTTGGGTTGCTAAATTGCTGATCTCCATTGTTGTAACCGATTAGTCCGAGGACTTCAGGCAGCAAAACTCGGACACCAGGGCCGGCCACTCGTGTTATACGAACTTACTGAAACATTTCAAAACAAAAACTTGAAGGTTACGGCGCGAACGCTAGTCATTCTCGGAATAATTGTGATTGTGACTACATATTGATTTTACAAATAATCGGCCACGTACGAGTCGGAATCGCGCACGGAGGGTTCCGTATACTTTATGGTAGCCCCCCTTAAATATTTATTTTATTTTTAATATTTGAAGTGAACTTAATAGTCTGTGAAAATTTCAAGCATCTATATACATATACCTGTTACCATTATTACCTAATACAGAGCGAAAAACAACTAAAAACAGGTTTGTTGTATAGGAGCCCCCTTATTCTGTTTTTAGTATTTTTATTCTATTAATTTTATTTTTTTATTTATTAATTTTATTCTGTTTTTAGTATTTGTTGTTATACTCGTAGCAGCAACAGAAATACACCATCTGTGAAAATTTCAGCTTTCTAGTTATAACGGTTCATGAGGTACAGCCTGGAGACAGACGGACAGATAGACGGATGGCGGAGTCTTAGTAATAGGGTTCCGTTTTTACCCTTTGGGTACGGAACCCTAAAAAGATATCAAAGTTGTGCTAGTTACGTTTATAGCTCACTAGCGACCCGTCCCGGCTTTGCACAGGTGTATTATACATTATGATATAAACCTTTCTCTTGAATCACTCTATCTATGAAAAAAACCCGCATCAAAACATCGAGCTATATTACTACGTAGTAATATTTCCTCAAAGCATCAAAATCCGTTGTGTAGTTTTAAAGATATAAGCATTAAGCATACCTGCATAGGGACAGACAGCGGGTAGATACTTTGTTTTAAACTATATACCTATGTGGTGATAGTTGAGAACGGATGAACCGATTTTTGTGATTATCCATTTGTTGGATTTGCTTCCGTCTAAGAAAACTTCTAAAAAACACTAGGACAACCTGACTCATTGAAAAACAAACATTTTATTAGTTATTTTATTCATTTTGAGGCGAAAAAAATGCCACTTCAGCTCTGTTAAACAAGTAGGTACATATTTAAGTAAGTACTTATACTTACTAGCGTACCTACATAAAATGTGTTAGTTTTTAATTAACTTTTAAAATAATAAGCACAAACGAACTCCTCTTTTATGCCGGTGGTTAAAAAATAAACGAAGGCGTCGTATCAAAGTCGATATTTATGTATTTGTCAAATACACGTTCAAAGAAATAATAAGATAACATACTAAGATAAAAATAATTGTTAATGGATATTATTTTAGGTTTAAAGTAACTTAGGTGTTAAAAACATTTGTAAAAATGTAGTAAGTAGGTAATTATGGTAATGGTAATATTTATATAAATAATGCTATACATAAGTAGCTCTGTTATGTATAACAGTCCTTGAGCTTCCTACGTGTTATAGCCGCAAAGTAAGGGAGGTGTACACTATTTACATATTTATTTAAAAAAATGCAAGATGAAGTGGCGATTGGCAGGGCTTGTAGACGTTGGAACTGATAATTTGCAGCTATCTTCTGGGGGTCACAAAAATATTTGTTTAGCAAAAAATCTTTAAGTTCTTGAATTGAGAGAAGACGAATAAATAGGTATGTCCTATAGTGGACAGCTGAAATTAAGAAGTTGAGTATTTTATTGATAACTAGCAGCGCCCCGCGGTTTTACCCGCGTTGTGCCCGTTCCCGTGGGAATTTCGGGAATTTTTATACATATAAACCTTCCTCTTGAATCACTCTATACATTAAAAAAAACGCATCAAAATCCGTTGCGTAGTTTTAAAGATTTAAGCATACAGACAAACAAACAAACAAACGAAAATAGCGACTTTATTTTATACTATGTTAGGATAGCCATCGCATTTACTTGTACTTATCAAAAAATATAATATACACAGTAGGTGTACCGGTTGTGACTCATAACCGGTACCTATTTGGTTTCAAAATTATTGTATTTTAAATGATAATTATAAACAATGTAACACCATTAATATTGTTCGTATGAATCTCAAAGTACAAAAATTTATAATACATTTAATTTTAACATTAAATTAATCATTAAAATTCAAACTGGCCACAGATGATACTAAGATAGTCACAACAGGTGCATCTATACCTAAGCTTGTGCTAGGTAATTGCAACGTCCCCCCCGAGTGGGTTCCCGCCTTGTCGTGGCGGGGGGGCTTAGTAGCCAGGTCTCGCCAGCCTGGTGAACGAAGAGGAACCCGAGGTGGGGCCGGCCTCTCCGGGTCTTGGGCCTCGACAAGCCCGTGCGGAGGCTGGCCAGTAGGTCGCTAGTCGACTGAGGTGGACTGCGGTGTCGCGCTTGTCGCGATGCCGCGGCCGAGCCCATCGAGGCGGGGGCGGCGACGGGATGGACGGGCGGCGAGTGTGCCGCTGTCTATCCGTCCTGCCAGCGGCCCTAACGGGTGCCGCCAACGTGTTGGCGGAGGCGGTGGGGCTGCAGGGGAAGAGGAGTGTCGGTATCACGACGGCCGTTCTCCCTATCCTCTGCAGCCGTAGTGGCAGGCGCGGGGCCACTTTAATTGACCCGTTGCATCGGGACCAGGGCTGTCAGACACGGGTGCTGTCTGACGCCCAGTGCTGGTTGGTCCCAGGTGGTGGATGACGATGTGTCTGGTGTTCGGCACATCGTTATTCTGGCGGGAGCCGAAGCTCCGTGGTGGGGCCCGAGTTGGGCCAGCGCTGTCGGGTGCCGCGGAGGAGTGCGCAAGCGTGCCCGTAGCCCCGACACATAGCGCAGTGGCGGAACACCCAGGGGTTTTGGTGGGTATACTGTCCAGTCGGCAGGACTCCCACATAACCACCCGCCTGCCCTCGAGGTGCGGTGGTATCTATAAAAGATTTCCCCTGGTAAAAAAAAAAAAAAAAAAAAAAGTAAATTGCAACGTTAATTTTAATTTTTTTATGTATTCATAACAGAAAATTAAAAACTGTACGATGCAATTAGCACAAAATTGACATAATGTACAAAATGATAATGTAAGGATATACAGTATTATACAGGGTTATTTCTAATCAATTAGCATCCTTTCAGGGGCTTATTCTGTACATCAAAACTAACAACTTTTGTTCTGCGACTTTTGACAAAAAATAACAGCTGTTCCATACATTTTGTCGAGGGTGAGCAATATTTTTCTATGTAACAACAATATCTTTTTTGAGTTTTGAAAGTCGCAGAACAAAAGTTGTTAGTTTTGATGTACAGAATAAGCCCGTAAAAGGATGCTAATTGATTAGAAATAACCCTGTATATATTTTATATCTATCTATTACACGAACATCGATGTTTCCGATAAATGCACGAAATCACTAGAAATCAGTAAATGCAGGCGGTGTGCCCTGCGCCTTATCACAGCTAATAATAATACGTACGTGGAGCGCTAGGGGTGAGGTACATCGTGGGATTATTTACTGTCGATATCGACAAAATTTTACACTTAATTTTAAAACAAACACAAAAATTTTTTTTACACAAAATTTTACACTTAGTTTTTAAACTTTCGCGATTTGAACACTTTATTATTATGGACTACGGGACTAATCTATTTAAAAAAAAAAACTAATTTATTTGTAATGACAATTATATGAGCATGTAATAAGCCGATCGATAAAATATTTGATCATAAATAGGCATGTGTAAGTATTAAAATACAATGTATTATAATCAAAATACTAGTCACATTAATAATTGAATTTTGTTATGTTCTATTATTCTATAAAATCAATTTATATTTTGACAAGACTGTGTTTGTTTTTAAATCTCTGTGAACGAGAATACAAATAATCGATGTATTGATGATTTAAATACTATCCAGAATTTTGAATTAAAAATATAATAAAAATATTTCCAAAAACTTGTATTTACAAACTTTACAACCATAATGATCCCTGAACTAGGCGATAAGACCTGTGTTTCAGAGCACGAGTTGCTGACAAAATGTACATTAACATAGGGTTGGTACGGAAATATATAATTACATCTAAGCTAGGAAACTTCGTTATTATGACAAAAGTACTAAAGATAAACATTTGCATGTATGCAAACAATTGCCGTTAAAATATACGTAAATAAATTGTCGTTAAAAATTTGGCTATTTAGTTTCATTACTAAATCGAATACAATTTCTGAATATAGGTTAACCATACTTATGCAAGTTTTTTATGGAGAAGAGATTTAATTTAAATATGTACCTAATGTCTCTATTTTTAATTTTCTTACACAAATATAAATATGTACATAATTACTTGAAATTAGCCATTGAAACAAAACGATGATGATAAATTACTTGAAAGCTTAAAACAAAATATAATTGAAAATAATTGCTACAATCGTGTCGATATCACACACAATATTACCACATCTCTACCTACCGTATCCATTTAGTTTGACAAGCATTCGGTTTCATATATCCGCTACGCTTGCATGTGTGCGTGAATTGAGCTGTGTGCGTGCGGGTCAGGGCTGTCACATTATTTATACGGGCTTTAACTCAACATGATCTTTTAAATTAATTTATACCTAAATAATATTTTTTATTTATTGAGTTTTAAATACTTAAAATATGACAAAATAGTGCTTTAATTGTCAGTGTTTTCTCTCTGCACGTTTCTTCTGTAGAATAAAAATATTCCTGTTCCCGAACCACACGGCCATGCACAACATTTTTTACAACATTTTTTGAACATTTGTTTTCTCTCATTCGTACAATACCTACCTATTGTTCTTACAAAGAAAATATAAATGCTATCGGTTCAAGTCGCCCCATCAGCGGGTGGTCAATGAACAATCCCATCGTTTACACACAGAAAACTTAGAATGGTATCTACCACCATTACCATATTGCCACCATAGGGTTCACGTCCCAGTATGCAAATCATACTTACTGGTCAACAGAAAATAAAAATCCTTTTCGGAAGATGCATTATGCTTCACAACATGTTGTTTTAGGATGTTTTACGATATGGTTTTATCAATCAGTAACAATGAAGTTTGCTCAAAATTGTCTACCATTTGCGCTTTGAGTTAGGAGTCTAATTGTAATAGTTTTTTAGGTTGTATTTTATGTGAAAGGGATTATATTATAGGTTATATTAATATAACTAACGTGACCATTTGCTTATTGTCAGAGCGGGACATCTGTGGATTTGTATAATAATAGTTTTTACCACAAATGTTTTACGCAGGTTTAACAGTACAAATTGCATGGTTAAACAGTGTTTAAAGCTTGTTTAAATGTTTTGTGGTAAGGTGGTTGGTGTTTTCCAATCCACTGCTAGACATAGTCCTCCTCTATGGATCTTCACTATGATTGGTTGGAAGCAACTTTTATCACTAGTCCATATTTTGTTCATTTGAGAAAAAAACTCTTGCTAAACTAAGCGCTACACAAATTCGCGAATTATTACGCATGTGTGCACAATGCGTAGGGAGCGCGCGGGAGGCATGAGGTTGGCGGGTGGGTGTGCCCCGACTGCCCCGGCGCGAGTCTCTCTGGTTCCCGCACATACCTATACCACATACCTATATACCTATATTTACATACCTATATTTCGGCTTTTGCGCAACGTTCTGCGCATAACTTCCCATCCGCCGATTTGTGTGGCGCTTAGTATACAGGTGCGTTACCTACTTCCAGCAAAGGTGGATCTAGCCATTGATTCAGGGGTGTCATCAAGTTGTAGTAGTTAGATGGCGAAACTCATGCAACCTCGTCGAACCTCTTTTACGTTCTAAGAAATCGTTTTGATTCGAGAACTTAAAGTAGCATAAGAAAGCTCAAGCGCAAGAATTTCTCAATTTTTTCAGAAGATTTAAAAGTGGTCAAAAGATGATCTAAGAATACTGATACACCGCAATTTTACTCAAAAGTTTTAGTTTTTTTTTTAGTAAATTTAAAACATGTATGAGCAACCAGACGTTTTTTTTCTTTACTATAAAAAGACTTAATTAATTCTCATATTTTTCGCTACATCAGGGACAACCCTTAATTTCAGATCAACAAACTAATAAACTCACGAGGGTCTCACGCACACTGCCATACTCACACACACAGAGTAGAAGATAATTTTACGAGTAAGTAACAATTTTTAAATATTGTACTTACTCGAAAATCAAAGTTTCTTTTCGTGTTTTTAGATAATATCTTAGCATCATTTTTGAATTCTCACTATATGCTGTTTTAGGTAGATAGATATCCAAGAATTTTAATGTTTGATTTCTTTACTTGGTCTAATTCATTTCAATTTATTATATTATCATATACAGAGTTATTCCTACTCAATTAGCATCCTTATTCTGTACATCAAACTAGCAACTTTTGTTCTGCGACTTTTATCAAAACTAAAAAACAGCTGTTCCATATATTTTGTCAAGGGTGAACGATATTTTTTTGTCGAAAAAACTTTTTTTTTAAATTTGATAAATGTCGTTGAGCAAAAGTTGTTGCTTAGTTTCGATGTACAGAATAAGCCCCTAAAAGGATGCTAATTGATTAGGAATAACCTTGTTAATTATTATTTTTTCAGTTCAGTAAATATAGAGGTGAATAAATAGTTTGTTAATTTAAAACATATATTTCAAAAATGTTTATCTCGATTCTATTTTTCAAAAGTTAATATGGAATAAAAGTGTAGATAAGTGTTTTGTAAACCTACCTATTAACTTATAGTATAGTGATACCTATTATTTGATAGTATTAACATGAAAATTTAATTTTCTTCAGTTTTCACCATAATTATATATGTCAAACATTATTTAAACTGACTACCAAGAAACAAGGTTTTTAAACTTTCTATGATTTATTTTTAAGAACCCTGTAAAAATGTCTTGTTTCGCAGAAATGCAAATCATCTATGATAAAAATAACCAGTCACCCACTAAAAATAAACTATGAAACAATAATGCGCGTGATGGTAGCGTGCACCCAGAACAGAACATCTTCTGAAATCTCTAGAATTGCATTAGACTTATTATGATCTCATCTACAGGGTTATCTGCTTGTTCTGTACTAAGCTAAAAAGAGGTGACTCAGACCATCATTATGAACTACTTTTGTTGTGGAGTCAACTCGGAATCCGAGAAAAAATAATCAACAGTTCCCTTCGAACAAATATGTAAAGAGTCACAATCATGCAAAAAAAGTGTCCGAACCAAATTTCTACGCAAGCTACGTAGTGGGCAGGCTTTTTAGTTGGTCGTAAGGCGATTGCAAGTCGACTAAAACGCCGCGCGAATAAGACAAGCACTAATTAGGTGACATAACGTTTAGAATCGAGACAACGGGACATTGTGAATTATTTAATGTTAATATCTAAGTTGATATTTATGACGGCGCTCGAACATTTTTGTACTACTTTCACTTAGGGACTGTGGCTCTGTAGATATTTGCTCGAAGCCTGTTCTATACATAAATGCAACTCAAAATCGACAAAATGTATGACAGCTGATTTTTTCTCGAATTCCGAATTCGTTCCTTGGTAAAAGTTGTTCATAATCCATCCATCCATCCATCAGCCGTAAGACGTCCACTGCTCGACATAGGCCTCCCCAATGGATTTCCAATAAGGCCGGTTGGAAGCGGCCTGCATCCAGCGCGTTCCTGCAATCTTTATTATATCGTCAGTCCACCTAGTCGGTGGACGTCCTACGCTGCGCTTGCTGGTCCGTGGTCTCCATTCGAGAACTTTACTGCCCCATCGGCCATCCGTTCTCCGAACTATGTGCCCTGCCCATTGCCACTTTAATTTGCTAATCCGCTGGGCTATGTCGGTAACTTTGGTTCGTCTGCGGATCTCCTCATTTCTGATTCGATCTCGCAGAGAGACGCCGAGCATAGCCCTCTCCATAGCACGTTGGGCTATCCTGAGCTTATTCATAAGGCCCACAGTAAAAGACCACGTTTCAGTTCCATATGTCATCACTGGCAACACACAACTATCGAAAACTTTCGTCTTGAGGCACTGAGGTATATCAGATGAAAAGACGTCACGCAGTTTTCCGAAGGCTGCCCAACCGAGTTGGATTCGGCGATTGACCTCTTTCTTGAAGTTGGACTTACCTAGCTGGACTACTTGTCCTAGGTAGACGTACGAGTCAACAACTTCAAGAACCGAGCTCTCAACAGATATTGGTGTGGGTACGACATGGGCATTACACATGACTTTTGTTTTATCCATGTTCATTTTAAGACCCACCTGTTGAGAAACTCGATTGAGGCCTTCGAGCATCGTGCTGAGCTCTTCCATCGATTTCGCCATGACCACGATATCGTCGGCAAACCGAAGGTGAGTGATGTATTCGCCATTGATGTTGATGCCAAATCCTTTCCATTCCAGGAGCTTAAAGGCGTTCTCCAAAGTGGCAGTAAACAGTTTCGGAGATATCACATCTCCCTGTCTGACGCCTCTTTTCAAAGGGATCGCCTTCGAGCTCTCTTCCTGTACTCGGACCGACATAGTGGCGTTATTATACAAACACTTCAACACTTCGATATACCGATAGTCAATACGGCATCGCTGAAGAGACTCAAGCACAGCCCATGTCTCGACCGAATCAAAGGCTTTCTCATAGTCCACAAACGCTAAGCAAAGTGGCAAGTTATACTCTTCAGTCTTCTGTATAACTTGCCGCAGCGTATGGATGTGGTCCATGGTGCTAAAGCCTTTTCGGAAGCCGGCTTGTTCGGAAGGCTGGAAGTCATCAAGCCTGCGCTCGAGACGATTCGTAATGACCCTTGAAAACAGCTTATAAACATGGCTCAGAAGCGAGATGGGCCTGTAATTCTTCAATAAGGTGTTGTCACCTTTTTTAAAGAATAGCACCACCACGCTTCTGTTCCATGCTTCCGGCGTTATGCCCTCGAGGATGACGGTGTTGAAAAGCTTCTGAAGGACTTTAAGTACCGGTTTACCACCCGCTTTCAGAAGCTCTGAAGTGATTCCGTCATCACCCGGTGCCTTGTTGTTCTTAAGCTGATTCAATGCCATTCTAATCTCGTACAGGCTGATGTCCGGGATGTCTTCGGTGAAGTGTCGAGTCAGCTTGGCTCTCGGGTCTTTAGCCGTGCTGTCAACAGGCTTAGCTACCGAAGCGTATAACTGTCCATAGAACCCTTCGATCTCCTCCAATACCTCTGCCTTGGTCAACGTCATACTGCCGTCCTCTCTCTTTAGCTTTGTCAGCTGGCTTTGCCCAATAGACAAACTCCTTGCAAACACTTTAGAGCCTTTGTTTCGCTCGATAGTCTCTTTAATTTGTTTGGTTTTAAAGAGACGTATATCACGCCGCAAGGATTTAGAAATTTGTCTATTAAGCTGCCTATATGACGCAGCGTCCCTAGTAGACTGCAGTCTTAACAAACGTCGTTCAGCCATGAGGTCCGAAGTGTGATCGGATAGTTTCTGGGTTTTATTTGAACGGCGTGGTCTAAAAAACTTAGAACCCACCGTCTGGACAGTTTCTACGAGCCTGTTATTGATCTCATCCACCGACGCAAGATTCTCTAGGCAAGCAAAACTATTTGAGAGCTCTAGCTGAAAGCTTTCGGGGTTTTGGATGTGGGCGAGAGTAGGCCGGAGCGTAGACTTCATCAGACGAGACCTTTCAAGTCTAACGTTCACATTCAATGTGCCTCTTACCAATCTGTGATCACTACCGGTTTTCACCCGGTTGATCACGGAGACATCATCGAATATTCGTCTCTTGTTGGTCATAATGAAGTCTATCTCATTTCTCGTGGAACCATCGGGACTTATCCAGGTCCATTTCCTATGAGGCGGCTTCTGGAAGAAAGAGTTCATCATAAAGAGTTCCTCTCTCTCCAGAAATTCAGCCAGCCTCTGACCTCTTGAGTTCCGTTGCCCGTACCCAAATTGCCCCACTTTCAGCTCATCATCAATTTTCTTGCCTATCTTTGCGTTAAAATCCCCCATAACAACAGTAAAGTGGGTCTCAGACATATGTATGGCCCGACTTATGTCCTCATACATAGTCTCCACTTCATCATCTGGGTGTGCCGAGGTCGGTGCGTACACCTGAATGACCTTCAGCGAATATCTTTTGGATATTCTGAGTATTAGGTATACGACCCTGCTCGAAACACTGTCGATGGTTACGATGTTGTTAGTGAGGGACTTGTGGACGAGAAACCCGACACCACCTTGGGACTTTTGGTCGCCTTCCCGGTAGTAGAATAGGTTGCCCGATTTCAGAGTTATCGTGTCCTCACCCTCTCTTCGGACTTCAGATAACCCCAAAATATCCCAGCGCAACCTACTCATCTCCTCTTCCAGCTCAACAATCTTTTCATCCGTCCTCAAAGTGCGTATATTGTGTGTCACCAGGGCCAGTTTCCGTTGGGGGTGGTAGCGGGGCGTCTGCCGGAGATTCTTCGCACCCCCCTCTCCGCCGTTACCGTGG
Source organism: Hypomecis atomaria (assembly GCA_964007245.1). Lineage (NCBI taxonomy): Eukaryota > Metazoa > Arthropoda > Insecta > Lepidoptera > Geometridae > Hypomecis > Hypomecis atomaria. Next base: position 11,061,803 of record OZ023310.1, read on the forward strand.
CCGCTACCAGAGCCAGGGATAGCGGAGCCGCCGGGGACTGGGGGCCTATTTGTGTGGCTTAAATTCATTGGGGGTTGTTGCCCATAATCGCCGCGCTGGGCAAGCGTGTTGGCGATCGCAGGACGTAGCTCCTCGCACCAGTGCCGCTGCTCCCCGACACTGGTCTGTGGCATTTAGGCTACGCCAAATTAGGATGGTTATACCGCCATCAATCGGTTCCGTAGTACCTCAGTCGGCTTTTACGACACCTGGTACAAGAGGGGGGTGCTATTCTACTCTGCCGGCACCCCACGGCCATTAATTCATAATGATGGTCTGTATTACTTGCTTTCGGCTCAGGCCTAGATACCAGTTCCGGATAGCCCTGTATACAGGGTTATTCCTTATCAATTGGCATCCTTTAGGGGCTTATTTTGTATCAAAATTAACAACTTTTGGTCTGCCACTTTTGTCAAAACCCAAAAAAAAATCATCTGTTCCATATATTTTGTTGCGGGTGAACGATATTTTTCTGTGGAACAGCATTTTTTTTGGTTTTGATTCAAGACGCAGAACAAAAGTTGTTAGTTTTTTATGTAAAGAATAAGGTCTTAAAAGGATGCTAATTGATTAGGAATAACCCTGTATACTTATTGTTGTTTTGCATCCTTGGCATATTTACTGAGGCAAGTAGACACAGTCATTGTTACAAACTATTTTTACTATGTTATCGTCTTTAAAATCTTTTAAGACTGCTATTCCATACAAATAGTTATATTATTGAGTCATTGATATTCGACAAAATGTCTAGAACAGCAAATATTTGAACACCTATGCAAGCAAGTTCGTATAGGCCGGGTGGCTAGCCCTGGTGTCAGAGTTTTTAAGCCACCTGAAGGCCTCAGACATGGCTAAACGGTTCATAACCTACAATTTAATTCAAACTTTTTATTTCTTAGCAAAAATGGGACGACCGACTTCAAACAAAAAAGCCCTAGAGACATCGAACCATAATTATTATTTCATATTATACTAGATTTAGTTGCATAAGTAAAAAAGCCGAAATAAATACCATTTTCATGTTACCGTTTTTAAGTATTTTCCAAAATAGAAATAAAAACACGTAAATCGATCCTCAAACAGCGATGATATCGCGTAATAAACAGAAAGAAAGTATATTGAGAACCTCCTCCATCCGTTTGTATATAGGTCTAGAAAAAGTAGATATTCCTACCAATATGTGTTATTTAAAAGCTTTATAGCACATACTAATCTTTATCGTCTTTGACTTTCAGACATGAAATGAAATGAAATATCTTTGAAATGAAATAAGTATCTTTATTCGACACAAGTACAAATAAATAAAAAAAAATTAAAATAGTGAAACAACAAAAGTGTCGAAAGGGACTCACCTCAGCTATAAAATGCTGAGTGCTGGGAGGACCCAACTTTCAACGCTGGTATTCTGGTGACATCAATAGGTATGCTTATATAATTACAACAATACACTAATTATTAATCTACAAGTTATACCTACTAAAATGCTTAGTTAAGCATAAAAAACCTCCCTCGTCTATGGAAGTCGGGTAAAATCCCGTTATTTTGATCCAAAACCAAAGCGATCAACATTATCTTACAATATTGTATAAAATACTTAATTATGAATCGTTTGAACTGGAGTACAACGATTTTTATACATTTTTGTAAATTTATACACAAATTGTCTAAACAATACCAAGTCGCGACATAAGGACACCTACGGAGCGAGCATAATAAAAAACGGGTGACGCTGTGAGGGAAAATGCAGTAAGTTCAATATTTTAAATTTTAGTTTATTTTAAAAATATTTTATTTTGCATAAAATGTGATAACGAGCTACATAAACGGAATGTGACAAAAATAGTAGCACGAATTGATGCCAAAATCTAGGCATTTTCAAGAAAAATAATGAATTAACTATTTTAAACTGGGCATCTAAATGCAGTTAATCGAGTAATTATTTCTGGAATTATAAATAAAAAAGTATAGTTTGGATTTGAGTAAAACATACAATTGACTCAAAAGTTTAAAATTAATAAATGAATTGAATTGAATACATATATACTAAGCTTAGAGAGTAAAGTTTGTTAAATATAAATAACACCAATAACAGAAAATAAAATATATACCTACCTAGGAAATAAATCAAATAACCCGCCCCTCATCGTTCCTGGTGCAAAGGTGCCCATAACGCTAGCTGCATTGCCGCGTTACGAATTGAATACATTAAAAAAGTTATTAAGTTCTTAATGGCTACTTATATGCATATTAATTTACACAAAAAAAAAATTGTTAAATCACAAGTACAATTTTAATTTATTGAAAAGGAAATTTTGATACATTTAAAGGAATGAAAACAAAAAGTCCTAATAAAATATTAAGATATCTTCAAATTCTCAATATTTGTAAAAAACACACTTTAGCACTTTTCCTTGAAACCCGACTAGAGCCGACCCTAATTCGTTAGCTGTACTTATGTGTGCGAGTACTTATAGATATAAGCTTGTATGTGTGCAATGATATAACTTTAGGGGTGACACTTGCGATTGTCTATTTTTGATGCTTTTTCATTTCCATTTTTATTGACATTTTTAATGCTTTTACTTTATCAAAAATGAGTTTTAGTATGTGTTAAAAGATTTATTTGTTAAGGTATTAAAATAAGTTCATGAAAATATTTGAAACTGTTGACATCTATTTAATTAATTACCTACTAGGTAACTAAAAATTTTGATTAGCGTTATGACCTTTTTATTTAAATATCTAGGTAGTTAGGTACCTATGACATTTTTGGTACATAGACTTGTATGGCAAATACATATTAGACTTAAAAGGGAGCTTAATAGAGAATATCAGAATTTTCTCTGCCTCAATGGCTCAGTGGTTAGTGACCCTGACTCCTGGGTCAAAGAGGTGTGGGTTCGATCCCCACCCAGAGCAAGTATTGTTGTGAATTGTGATCTGCATAGATGTTTGATCTGTGTCTGGTTATTACTCGTATTATCTATAAGTAAAAGTATGTATTAAAATAAAGTATAACAAAATATGCAGTATATCAGCCTCTGGCACCCATATCACAAGCTTTGTTTAGTTTGGTAGGTAATTTATTTATTTATGTTGTTGAAATATGTTATTGCACAAGACGTTTTTAAATAACAGACATAGAATTGACACATTATATTAGTTACCTATTAGTATTATTACCTATAAGTAGTACACCTAGTTTTATAAATAAATGACCATTTTTATTGATAAAAGTTCATTGTTAGGTACATTAGTACTATTAGTAGGTACATAACGGAACATTTTTCAAATCGATTCAGTAGATGCAATACAAACTAGATCATTGTCTACGGGAGCTCTCGCTACGGTACTGGAGTGCATATAGGTACAGGACTACTGCGAATTAATAATATAATTAACTAATGTAATAAATTCGTCGCTATGATGACATAATGTTGTGTAGAGTATTAGAGTTGTAAGTATTAAACTAGATTATATAAAAAGTACTCATTTTTACATTTCTGTGCGTTTGGCTGTGTGAATCCATACAATACATAGACAGACACAAAAATGCTATTTTGTTTTATAATATGTAGCGATATAACAATGCGATAATAAATAATAATTGTTGAGGTATCTTTACATTAATCTGATTTGCTATAATTACTTTATATTTTACTCATATGAAATAAACTAAATCGAAAAGATAATAATTTTTGAGTTATCGTTACATCAATAAAAAAAATTATCATTACTAGACAGGGTCATAAGTATTAATCAACATACAACTTTTGTACTACGACTTTTGAAAATTCGCTTCTCCATACATTTTGCCGCGCGTTGACGAACTTTTTGTATGAAAATGCTGATATTTTCTTCGTGATTTTCCAAAAGTCCTGTACTAGACCCGCACTTAAAAGGTTTTGCCGTTTAATATCTATGACCAAATTTAATATTCATCATCATCAGCCTGTATCGACCCACTGCTGGGTATAGGCCTCCTCTCCCTTGTGCCAGTTTTCCCTGTCTCGGGCTGATCTTATCCACGCGTGTCCCGCGATGGATCTGATGTCGTCGACCCATCGGGCTGGTGGTCTGCCTATGGAACGCCTGTCTGCTATTGGAAGCCACTCGGTCAAAGTTTTGGTTTTGGCAGCCCAGTTTTGACTTGATTGATATAATAAAATTCGGCGCGGAGTCAGTACAGCGGGTTAGCTCAGTGGTCAGAGCGTCGGGCTAGTGATCCGAAGACGCAAGGTTCGAATCCTGCATCCGCGACGAATTTTTGAAATGTTTATCATAAAAAGTAACTCTTTGAGATAAAGCTAGTGTGGGATGTACTATAAAATTAAAATCATTTCATGATTGATATAATATTATTTAAATTAAATAAAGATGTAATAATAATAATAGTTGTGTAGCGACAGCCCTGCGCGGTTTAGTTTGCATTCCGAGCGCCGACACGCGCGCCACAATCAACGTACAATACCCGAGACACGCCGCGGCGCAGTGTGGACCTTCCCCAATATAGACATCTTACAATCGAAGACGTTTTTATTATGGAAACTAACGTGGTTTTCACACATTTCAATATTTTATATTAAAATTTCGAAAACGTTTTGTTTGCAAACGTGTTGAAAAGTTTAAATTATTGTGAAAAGTGCCAGTAATATCATGTACCTATAACTGTTATGTATACAGGGTATATATTAAGTATTGGTTATTATTTAGCAGTAGTTTATTTAGTAGTTAGGACATTATTGGTTATTTAAGAAGCCGTGGTGGTCTAGAGGTAGTGACACCGACCTTACGACCGTAAGGTCGTGGGTTTAAATCCCGGCCCCGTACTAATGAGTTATTTAGAAATTATGTACGGAATTTCACACCACTGACTTTTTGGTGAAGAAAAAAAACAATGTGACGTAACCTGCATACGTCCGTAGAAGAAATTCGATGGCGAATGTGAATTCACCAACCCGCACTAGGCCAGCGGGTAGAAATAGCCCAATCACCCTTCATGGGTAGGCCTACGTCCTCCAGTGGACTACTAAAAGGCTGGTACAGGTATACAGGGTTATTTGCTTGCCCAGTGCTAAGCTGAAAGGGAAGATCAAGACCATCAATATGAAGTAATTTTACTGTGGGACCAACCCGGAATTCGACAAATGCAATTTTAAAGACGCAGGTATTCACGTCATAAAAAATCAGTTGTTTCATAGATTTTATCGATTGCGAGTTGCAGTTTTGTTTTATTTTTTACTCGATTCCCGGGTTGGCTCAATAGTAAAAGTTGTTCATAATTATGGTTTTAGTCACCCCCATTCTGTCACAGGTGAAGCGGATAACCCTATATTATTATAATGATGAATGTCTGAGACCCTTGCACCTTTCCGTATTTCAAAATGTTACAATTGAAGATATTTTTAAGGAGTTTTACACTGTTTTTTTTAATTTTTTTAAAAATGTTTTTAAATGTTTAGCGTTCTTGGCACCCTTCCACAAGGACACAGTCTTTTTTTCGAGTTTAGGCATTGTTTTTGCATATAATTTTTGGTACCTAGGTATTTTTTTATGTAATTTTTTATTGTAGTATTATTATTTTAAGTAGTAAACAATGACAATGTTTCTTAAGTTTTGGAAATAGGTACATACATAAATATCTAAAATCTTTTCAAATTAGAGAGTGAAATTAAATTAACAATATTTTAGCTTGTAAGATAGAAGCTAAATATAATAACTAACGTTTTTGTCAAAGGTTAATTTTAGCAATTTGTAGAAATCATTGCTGCGTAATATAAAGATTTAATTATTATCTTACAACAGGTAGTACTCCTTGAAAGCAGTCGAAAATATCATTTATTGACAAAATGAAAATCTCTGTCTTATCCTTACTATTCTGTACCATCTCACACTTCCTTACAGATAACGCACACAGCCGCACCGCTATATACACGTACCTTATACATTATGTAAGCGGACACGCACACTGGCGCACTCACTCACACAAGCGACGGGAAGTTTTTAATTTTAAAATCGTACCGAACGTTAAGTAGCTTATATAGTGCAAAAAATGAGTAGGATTTCTTTTAAAATTAAATATTTTATAATTTTTATCTTTTTTTTTTTATTATGTACTTAACAAATGAAGGAATCAATCAAATTAGTACTACATAAATTACAACAGACACATTGAATTTTAAAATTAGTAAAGTTTATTTAAAATAGCCACTTGATAATGACACAAGACACTTGCAAAATAACAAACTCTACAGTCTACGTTATTAAAGCATTATAATAAAATAATATGAGGAACTAATTTAGTTATCTTCTTATCATCCTTAAACAACTTACAAAAAGGAGGAGGTTCTCAATGCGTCTGCATTGTTTTTTTTGTATTGTTGTTCATTGTTTTTGGGCCGGTTCCCCAGTTTGTTTTAACAATGAGTATGTAGAGGATCATAGAGATGTACTCTCATATTTTAATTTCTTTTGGTACAATGGTTTTAAAGCCATAGAAAATTCATGAAAATTGCAGCGCCTACAGCAATCTAATAGCAGAATGCTTATTTTCACTTCCTATTTACGACTTGAGATCAATAAAATAATTGTCTGACACTATTAGACTGATTGTAAACTATTATTGATCTCAATTTCAAATCTTCGGTTAAATTTATCAAAAATTATTAGGTAAGTTCATATTTTATTTTTAGGTCTTTATGGATTCATGACGATGAACAAAGAAAACAAGAAAAAAGACAAAACAAGAATACAAGAAAAACAAATCAGCTGCTTCATTCATTTTGTCGATTCCAAAATGCGATTTTGTATGGGAATATAATAAAATAGGGAAATGTAATTTTACCTAAATGTCTGTAGGATTACATATACGAAAACTACTCTATCTCACTCCACCATGTTTTATTTGCGAGTATTTCTGTTTCCTTCACATTGTTTATATCATGTTAAGATACCTCTTTGTTCGATACCTAAATCGCAGGGCTCAGATAGCTTCGGAATTATTAGACGGAGTAGACGGTACTCGCGCCTGTTCTATAAAATGCATATAATATTTTACTTACAATGATTTAAATGGTAGACTTGTGTAACTGTGAACATGGAAAATGTAACTCATATAATCACGTGTAAATGGAAAATATACATAATGTATGGAATATACTGGACGACGTTTGATTTCCCTGACCTTAAGATAAAATGTCCAAAAAGAAAGAGAATTCTTCTCAGAAAATGATTTCACCGTATTTCCCAGCGAAACTGTTAGAGATGACGTACTGCATTTTTTTAGCTACGACAAAGATAATTTTAGTAAAGCCATACGTACTGTTTAGCGTATGTACATGAATGTTATTTGTGCCATTTAAATAGGGTTATGCCAATATTATGAAAAAAAAAATACTGATAGTTATTTTTTTTAATTAGGCACTAAATTAAGTACCTAATTAACTTATAGTACGAAATCGTTACCTATAACATTGTTTATTATTGAAGTCTCTTTTAAAATAAATTGTCTGATAAACTAAATATGTAGAAATAATTAAAATAATTTATTTATTCAGTTTAATAAATAAAAATTCAGTTTGTACCTACTTAAAGGAATTATTTTGCGTAAAATGGTCTAAATATATTGTTTACTAGCTTTTACCCGCGGCTTCGCCCGCGTTATATTTTGATTTTGGCTTATGTTTATTTCGGCTGCGAAACTTAAGCTAACCGACAAATATCAAAATACCTTAGAGGAATGCTTTTGTTGGTTAAGTTACGGTTGGAGTTTATAAACAACCCCCAGTGTATTTCTGCCTTGTCGCGGGGGAGGTCTGAGGCAGCTGAAAAGGCGGCGCTCGAAGTCTCCCTCTTCTTTGGGTCTTTTCCCCCAAGGAAGCTTAGAGGCTAGCACTCGAGGTTCAGCCGCTTTTAACTAAAGCAGCTGAGAGGATGGCCGGTAGGTTGCATGCCTTATGAGGAGTGTCGCAACTTAGGCGGGCTGCAGTGCCGCTCTTGCGACGCTGCATCCGAGGATTTTTTTTTATTATATCGCGAAATATCCCTGACATGATCAGGGGCCTTAATTACAAATGAATAAACACTATTCCTATATTTCAATGTTTTTGGCTGTTTGCAGTAATAATAAACATTACAATGGTACAGCAAAGTTATACCTACTTGTTCCTAATTACAATACAATACATTGTTCTAAATCAAATATCTGCTTTCCATAAACTGGGCATTCCAAGATTATGTGCAGTGGAGTCTCCTCTTTTGTGGGTTCACAGATGCACGATGGGCTTTCCCTCAACTTAAATCGATGTAAGTATTGGGAAAACTCACCATGCCCCGTCAGCACTTGAGTTATGATTCCCACTGGTGCTATTTCTCTTACGATCTTGTATGCCGTCCTTGCATCCGGAAAATATGTTTTGGTTACCGCCGCTGTGTGTCCATCCTGATACCGCCGGTTCCACTCGTCAAGAGAGTCCTTTCGGATTTCTCGCTTGACGAATGAAACGGGGCAGTTATCGTAAATAGGTCTGCACTTCGAGTGCAGTGCTGCTTCCTTTGCTAGCTGGTCCGCTCACTCATTTCCCTCCATCCCCGCGTGCGCTTTAATCCAATAAAGTTTCACTATTTTATTTTGTGCGTGTAGTAACTTTATGTTAGCTTTAAATTTACTGCTAAGGGATGGAGGGAAGATACGCCAACTACCGTTTCCAGTGCAGACCTGGAGTCACAAAAGATTGTTGCTTTTTCGGTACCCTCAAGAAGTGCCAATAACTTGGCCTGGTACACGGAGCACCAATCGGCCAATTTCAGCTTGCGGGTACTGTTCTCAGTGGCATCATCCCAAATGGATAATGCCGCCCCAACTTTCCCTTTAATTTTGCTGCCGTCTGTAAATATGTTAATTTTTCGGTTAAGATTTTGCTCTAGTGCTGCTCCGTCTGTCAGGCATATGAACTCCAGCTCCTCCTGCTGCGCTGGGTGGCTTCTTTTCTGTCTCTCTATCTCCAGTTACTTGCTGGAAATAACCTTTCTTAGTTTCATAAAGCAAGGCTGCTTCCTGGACTCTGATATGACAGCCGAGGATTAGGGGCCGCGGTGGGATATATGGAACTGGTGGTGTAGGTGCCGCCACCTACCCTACCTTCCGCTAGGCCGTCAACGTGTTGGCAGACGCAGTGGGGCTGCAGGGGAAGAGAGGTGTCGGTATCGCGATGGCCGTTCTCACTGCCCTCTGCAGTTGAAGAGGCAGGCGCTGGGCTACTATGACTGACCCGCTGCACTGGGACCAGAGCGTTGGAATGCTGTCTGACGTTCAGTACTGGTTAGTCCCGAGTGGTGGATGACGATGTGTCTTGTGCTCCGAAACACTCCGTCATTGTGGCGAGAGCGCAAGCTCCGTTATGGAGCCTGAGTCTGGGCTAGCGCTGTGTGCGCTATGTGCTGAGTGCCGCGAAGGAGTGCGAAAAATGTAGGAACGTCCTAAACTTGCCATGACAGGTTATTTCTGGCGTTTAGACGGCTGCTACCGCAGCCCGCTCACTTAGTTTTTATCCTATCCTACGGGAACTGTTAAAGTTTTTGCGATAAAAAGTGGCCTATGTCACTTTTCGTCTTTCAAACTACGAGTATATTCATGCAATAAGCCAAGGCAAGTTGCTCCATTGCTGAGAAAAAAATATTGTTAAGTCCTACGGGAACCACAATTTTTTCGGGATGGAAAGTATCCTATGTCACTTTCCGTCTTCCAAACTATGCCCACCCCAAATATCAAGTCAATCCGTTGCTCCATTGCTGAGAAACAGGTATTGTCCTATCCCATGGTAATCACGAATTTTCTCGAGATAAAAAAGTATCCTATTATCACTTTCTGTCTTTTAAACCATATGTATCCATACCAAAAATCAGGTCAATCTTTTGCTCCGTTGCTGCGTCAAAGAGGAACAAACCAACAAACTTTTCGGATTGATAATATTAAAGTATGATGATTCTGTACCATAAAGGTAGAATAAAGAAACATGTTAAACCTCTAATGATAGAAGATTTAAAAATATTTTTATTGTCAGACAAAATGACGGCCTGGTATTAAACGTCATAGTAACATGTACTCGTAGCATGCAGAGGGAAAATAACATTTTATCTAATTTTAATGTCAGTTGTCATTTTCAATCCATACTTTATTTCCTCTTCAAGGGGATATAATGGTGGAAAAACAATTTGTCCCCGTGCCATGCTACCTGCAGACAATGTCACCTGTCATCTAATTACGTTTGGCTGTGACGTTTCGTTAGTCCATATTAGCGTCATAGAGGAATTAATCACTTAGCGTTTTTGTGATAGTGGCGACAGTTTCGCTTTCGATGGTTTTTGTCCTGTCCTACAGAAACGATGCAATTTTTCGGGATAAAAAGTATCCTAAAGCTCCTTCCGCCTTTTAAACTATGTCTATGCCAAAAATCAAGTCAATCCGTTGCTCCGTTGGTGCGTGATAGAGTAACAAACCAACAAACCAACAAACTTTTCGGATTTATAATATTAGTAAGGATTAAAGATTTTTTTTATTTTTATTTGGAAAATCAAATATGTACCTACCTACCTATATTAAATTCTTTATTGATTGTTTTTTTTTATTGTAAAATTGTGTTATTAAAAGTATTTTACTTACAGTTTTCCAAAACAAAAATCTTCGTGGTTAAAATTCAAAGCTTTAATTTATATTTCAGTTTGTCAAAATTTATATTTTACTATCAAATAAAAACCCCCTCGTTTTCGGTAGTCAGCTTTTCAATTTAACTTTTAGACTACTACTGACCTCTATTGACTTTGTGTACGAAATGTGGTGTTACAAACTGGTTTGAAAATATGACAATAGATGTCACTGCAAGTAAAATACGATAAATAGTAAAATAATTTTGTTGGGGTACAAGAATAATTATAATTATTTATGAAAACACGATTGAGATAATATTTTAACTACCTAGGTAAAACGGATTCAAAATATATTGTTTTATAAGCGCCTCTCACACAAACTCGTCGTACAGCACAGGCAAAATAGGTACCTATATTTTATAGCTCGTTAATTTATTGTTGAAAAAAAAAGAGTTGTTTTGAGCCATCGAGCTATATTACTACGTATAGAGGAGACAACGCACATCCCTACCATGTTCCGCCCAAATGCAGCCATATGGCTGCACATCAATTAGTTGCTTGCTAGCTCTTGAGCACATCAGTCTAGTTTGTTTTAAAACGAAAAAAGTTCAAAATTATTTAATATGGTCTCGTGTGTATTAAGATATTGCACGAATAATACAAAGAATACGGCGAAGTGCAAAGGAATAACTTTCCATCGGTGAGTAATTAGATAATCATTTTACAATTAAATGCAAACAAAATATTATCGGATGGCGCGTGGACGCCATGTTGCGATACTTTTCATAGACTAAAAATGAAAATGTGACAATAGGGCCAATTATGGTGGTACCATCTAACTAGCTAACCGACCTAAAGGCCTCAAATTTGCTAAAAATCCTAATCGTATTACGGAGTCACCATTTAGAAATGTCACTGTCACTGTCACATTCAAATTTTAAATCGAATGAATGAAAACCAACTAAATCTAACTACATTTAGAGATTTAGGCGAATTTGGTATTCTGGAGACACACTTTTAGAGCTGTCTGACGTCATCTTTAAGAATTTTAATGAATTGAGGTTATGTTTTTAACCAGTACCGAATTAGATGGTGGTTAAAAATAATTAAGCTCAAAAGTAAGTTATAAAGAAGAAATGCTGTGTTTTTCTCCAATTAAATGTACTTAGTTACATTTAACATAGCTGATGGTGTTCCTATAAATATTGATTTTAGTTATATTTCATGTGAATTCGCGATGACAAAAATGATGACGAAACTATCTTACAATGATTTTCAGCAAAAACTAGAATGAAACAGCTGGACTTAACGAGTCAAATTAATCCACCTCATCATACCGACCACATTTTTGTTGAAACAAAGAAAGGATTACCATTTTGTGGAAAGCAAAGATAAGAAGTACATTTGTACACACAGAAATGTAACTAGGTAAGTAATTTACCTAGTTACATTTCTGTCCATGCAATTTATTAATCCGTAGGATCACACTAGATGCAAGCCGCTTCCAACCGATCTTATTGGAGATCCATAGGGGAGACCTATGTCCAGCAGTGGACGTCATATGTCTGATGGAATGTATTAATAGTAGCTATCTAATTATAATAAGCTATCCATTACATCCAATTAGAAATGAGGATATGCATAGAAGAAGCAAAGTAATTAATATAGCTCTGCGGATTGACAAGTTGAATTAACTGTCGGCTCGGCAGGGCCCATAGTTGGGCAACTGACAGAGTCAAGTTCTCAAATGAAGATCACAACAATCGGCAAGTGCAAAGTAGGATGTCAAAGTATACAGATGTTATCAAGACTGCATGATTGTACTAAATGTAAGCCGCTTCCATATAGTCTTATTAGATATCTCTAGCGGAGGCCTATGTCATTAATAATTCTTATGTGAGCTTGCCTATGACAGTAGAATTGTGCTTTAAACAAACTTAAAACCCTATTTGCTAAAACATACATAGGACCCGGCATTATGGGCGGATCTCAAACTTCTTGGCCGCTGTGAAATATGCTACAAGGAGCGCAAAACCCAATCCTGACTTCAGTCAGCCTACAAGCAGCATGAGGACTGGGTTCACACAGCTCGCAGCTACATCCACAGTCGCTAACAAGTTTGATTCGACCTATACCAGCGAGAATAGTGAAATATTGCACTAGGGTAATAGTAGTAATTTGATAATTATTTATTGCTTACATTTTATAAGTTGTTATTCAGTACCCATGTTCTGGTTGCTTGTTTGTTCTACATATATGTAGAGAACGCTATCAGGTTTTGTACATTTTGGTATTTTTGTTACTGACTCTACGTTTCAAATAATTATGTAGTAGTTATACACATTTTTATCGATTAAATTAATTTCCAGATACCTCTCGATGACCAACTTTAGAAACAAGACTAGGAAGTTGTGAACCAGTTCGATGTATAGTAATGGCCCTAATATGTAATCATCATCCTAAATTGATCATCGTGTCAAGACTTCAACCAGGAGCCATAACAAGATGAGGAAGATACAGATTGTTATATCGGCTAAATAAATGATAGACTGTTGATTATATTGTGGTTTGTATTTTCCTTGGCAGGGCAAAGCAAAACTACAGAAAGAAATAAGAAAAGATTTAATTCAATACAAAAATAATTATTCGATACAGTCATTCAATTACCAGGCAGTTTTTAATATCAATCACTTTTTATTACCCATCAGCTTTATTTTACCTATCACTTGATAAAGGTAGTTAATTACTAAAAATATATTAGTATTCAGTAGGTAAGCTTCAGCTTAACAAATAACAGTCCAATAAAAGATCACAAGAACACCACATCAATTATAATATGAAATGCTTTCTTCTATAATAGGTATTCAAATTCATTTATTTTGTGTCTTATTTATGTACAAGTCAGGTTACAATATTTATATCAATAAGTAGAATGTAACAAAACAACCACTTATTTACAATTAATAATTTAGAACTTGTGTTAAAAATAGTAGTAATGACTAATCATGGATAATATATTTATGTAAGAAAACTTAAAATGTAAACTATAGCATCACTTAAGTAGAATCATACAACTTGGCGGCAGTGATGTTAGCTACAGGCTCCCAATCCTTACTGAAGCTCACATAGCATCTGTGTGAGGATTTTGGTTATCCACAACTCTTATCTAACATAGCTTGGTAGGGATAAGTGTACCAGCCGAACATAACAGCTACCTAGTGGTATGTCTCGGTCTATTTATACAATATTTAAGGACTTTTATAGGCTAAATCAACTTACAGACCGAATCATACAACTTGTCGGCTGTGATGTTAGCTACAAACTGCGGATAGCCCGATCCTGACTGAAGCTCACTTCACATCTGCGCTTAGGGTTGGGTTAGGTTAGGATAAGTATACCAGCCGAACATAATAGCTACCTAGTTGTATGTCTCGGTCTATTAATACAATGTTTAAGGACTTTTAGGCTATATCTAACTTTTTGGCTGCTTTGAAGTTAGCTACGAGCTGTGCAAAACCCAATCCTGACAATCTCACATAACAGCTGCGTAAGGTTTGAGTTTTGTGCAGCTTGTAGCTAATTTAGAACATAAATATTTTACAGACCGAATCATACATCTTGTCAGCTGTGATGTTAGCTACAAACTGCAGATAGCCCGATCCTGACTGAAGCTCACTTCACATCTGCGCTAGGGTTGGGTTGTCCGCAGCTTGTAGCTAACAAACACTGATATTTTACACAATTTCACAGTTTTAGGGAGTTTGCCTTCTCATGGTTTGTCTTAGTACCGTCATTGGTGTTTTCAATGTAGTAATCTTTAGTAGTAAGCTTGGAAAGTGCTGTAGACCACCTGCAGACGAAATTTTAGCCGCTGCTGATCTGAAAATAAAAACAACATTTATATACTTACAACTTTTTTAGTTTTAAGAAAAGTTTATTTTCCTGGAAACAAGATGACAATAGAAGTCTGTATTTTCCTGTAATTAGCGAATACCTACCTATTTACAGCCTGTTTAGCTTATTAACTGCTCAAAAAGCCTTGTTATCTTATTACGATCAATTCGTTTAAGCATATTTCTTGTCCGCCGCAGCAATACCTATTGTGTGTGATAACGCCTTTGGATCCTTTATATTTATGTTTTACGCTGGCTGGGACTATTATTTACCCTAAGTAGCAAAGCAAAACGAAATAAAAACCAAACAATTTTGTTTTGTAAAATATAATAATGGTGGGAGTGTTGCCACAATATGAATTAAAAAAACCCCGGCTTTACTTTCGTCCCGGTGTCTTACGTTGTTGTTTTGTTTTTAATGTGATGAAATACGTTATACAAACGATCTTGGTAAAGTTTTATATCGCGGAAATGAATATTTTTTTAAATTAATGTATGCATTTTATACGCTTATGATTAACAACAACATTAACTCTAAACTTTACTCAAAACTAAAATCCTATTGACGGATAGTTGTTCTACTAAAAGAACCATTTGCGCTGCATATGTGCACTTGCACTGAATGCGTTCTGTGGTCTGTGGCTCTTTTTCTGATTTTCAAACGTATACGTATTAACTTTGATAGATAGTACGAAAGATCCGCAAAGTTGCGTATATGACCTAGCCGTCTTCATACAAGTTTAATACTTACCTACGTCAAAAATAATGTTTCTGGGACTCTATTTCTGAACTTTGAACGGTTTGTACGCTTACGGCACTTCGACAGATTGTGTAAAGAATCCGTAAAGTTACGTTTACGTCCTTGCTGTCTTCATACAAATTCCGTATACGGCCGAGCCAATACGAAAGTCAAAAACAATGCCCCGGGGGCACGATTTTTGAATTTCGAACGCATCAGAACTTTGACAGATTGTATGGAGAATCCGTAAAGTTGCGTATTCGTCCTAGCCATTTTCATACAAGTTCCATATACGGTCCTGTACGAAACTTAAAAATCATGCCCCTGGGGCATCCCTTTTGACTTTCGTACGGTTCAGACGTGTAGGGAGCTTGTATGGAGGGAGAATGAACTTTACTACGGATTCTTCATAAAATCTATGAAAGTTCCGTATACGTTGAAGTCGTTCGAAGTTCAAAATAGAGCCCCAGGTCACTTGCTTAAATGTTTTTATTTATGAAGCCCGAAATACTATTATAAAAATTGTTTAAGCAATAATATGTGGAAGTGGTAATTAACTTGTAACACTGACTACCTCTTTCTTAATTTTTAAATCGACGAAGCCACAGATAATATTAAAAAATTGAACTAAATCGCTGTCAAGCCGGTCACTTGATGGTGTGTAGACGGCATTACATTATATTTTTAAGTACATTTTTTTATCTGTGAACTTCCTTTAGATGAACCTAAACAGAGTTAGCCATCGTTCAATTTTTAACTAAGTGGTGCCTTTATAATAGCAGTTTCTGACTAATTAACTTTAATTTAAGCAGTCACTAACTTTAGAGAATTTTAACGTGGTGACTTTGGAATTGGGCCTATTGTGTGTGTAACAAGTGTAGGTAAAATTAGGGTTTGTTCCCAGTGTCAGTTTTGTCAAAACTAAAAAAATCAGCTTTTCCATACATTTTGTCCAGGGTGAACGATATTTTTCTATGAAACAACAACTTTTTTTGAGAATTAATAAAAGTCGTAAAAAAAAGTTGTTAGTTTTGATGTACAGAATAAGCCCCTGAAAGGATGCTAAATGCTAATTGAATAGAAATAACCCTGTAAATTAGGTACATCAGTCATACAGTTTACCGTTCTTACTACTGGTAGTAAGAATAGTAGTAACACTGGGAACAAACCAAAATTAGCTAGTTTCTTCTTATAGAGAAAAATAATAATCTAACACATAAAAAGTACACATCAGTGATTTAACAAAAAAAGATTAAAATGTGTTAATGATAAATACCTAATATGCATATAATACTTTGCGTTTAAAAATACAACTTTAATTTTGAAGGTTTCCGCGTCTGGGTCGAAAAGAAAGAGAAAAATGGATTTCATTTGTCCAGAACAACCCGAAGATACGTGGTCACCATGTAATGATAATACTTACATATGTTCCTTGCATTTTCGGGAAGAGGACAAATATACCACAAAAGCGGGAAGGCGTTTTTTGAAGAAGTCTGCTTTACCTTGTGTAGATGTAAGTTACAGCCATGAAAACGTAAGTTACAGCTTGAAACATGAAGCTAAAACTGATCAGACTAATAATGTTTTATCAAAGCGGCAAAAGTTAACTAAACTTATACTGTTCAAAGGTAACTAAATAAAAATATTATTAGAAAAAAAAACTTAAGACTTTTATTTTAAAACAAAACACAAGGCATTTTTTTAAAGAATGAAATTCCCCATGGCCCTGAACCAGCTATTATAGGAGTTAGGAACGTACCATTAAAATTAATCAATTAAGAAAAAATATTATTGAACTAGCTGCGCCCCGCGGATTTACTCGGATTACGCGGATTTCTGAGATTAGCAACAAACATACATCCAGACAGCGCAACAGTTACGCTGTTATTATATGCATTGATAATTAGCTTACGTGGAAAGGTTATTACTAGTATTGGGCTAGTATAAGCTACCCCATACTAAACTTTCATAGAAATCTGTTTAGCCGTTACCGAGTTGACTGGGAACAAACACACTTACACATAAACTCTCGCAATTATAATATTAGTATGATTAGGCAAACAGTGGTATATTATATAAAATACTTAAACGAATGAATTAGTTTAACTTAAAATTTATATTATGATATAACATTACGTTCGTCGTGGAAATCTTTGAGGGAGGCCTATATCCAGCAGTGGACTTCTACGGGCTGATGATGATGATGATGAATATAATATTTTCTACTTATCAATAATTCAACCAATATTATATTATGAAGAAGAAAAAACAAAGTACGAATTCAATTGAAGCGTGTGTAGGTAATATAAACTTTGTCACTTCTGTAGTCAGTCAGCATCTTAGTCTATAGAAACGACAAGTTAATGCAGACCGTTGAACGAAACGCGTAAGCGCTTCGAAGAATCGCGGCGCTTTCGACCTTTTTGCCACGAGAAAACTATACCTTAAAAGTGTTCTAGCGCTGCGTGTTTATACTGGCTGATTAGACGGCTAATTATTGTTACAGTGCTGAAGCGCACTTTAGTTATATTCTTAACAAAATTGAGCATGACATTTGGTCAGGGTAGCTCCTCTATACGTAGTAATATTTTCTCAAAGTTTTGAGCAGCAAAATAATCGTAAGGCCTACTTGGGCTGTTGAAATTTGGCGATTTCAACAAACCTTTGTGGCTTATACTTGGAGTATAAGATCAAAGACGAGGAATGATCTCGATATGAGTTTCCTTCACTGGTTAGCCACAGCCGGTTCCGCTGCCGCCGGCGCCGCCGCCTGTGTGTGTGTTGTGACTTTTATTTATGTTCGACATATCCATGGTGTTGCCTAAATGCTCTCAAAAATATCCTTTTGTGCATTTAAATTTGTACCGTTCCACTACAATTGTATACCAATTCCAATTTGTATACTACAGTATTGCTTTGCTAAGTGCAACGACGCGACGTTTAGTCAGCTATAGAAGTTTCTCGAGAAGCTTCTGCAGCTAACTTCACATCGCCGACTTGTAACTCGTATACGATGTGAAGATAGCTACAGCTGCGGTGCTCGTGTCGCCTCGTGGAGTGTGTGGCGGCACCTAGTTCTGCTGTTCTGTGGGCGGCACCGCGGCACCATAATAATATAAGACACTGTCTGCGGACCACGCAGCGGACCGCAATTATCCTTTAGTTTGTGACCGCAATTGCAAAAGCATTTAAGGATTTGGCGCAGTGGATGCGTTCTGTGGTCAGTGCACAGAAGAGAGAAGGAAATCTAGTTCTGCTGTTCTGTGGGTCAGTGGTTAGGTCAAATTGAATGCAGCCCGTATGGATATCCCACAGCAACAGCAACAGCATGCTCTTTTTTAACACCATATCTGGCAACACAAAATTTATGGCCCGGCCATTGATTAAATGTTCTATTTATATTCACATGAATGTTATTTCGAAATTAAAAGTGATTTATGCTATAAATACAAATTATTAACTATTTTTGTGGTAAAGTAGTGAAAAACCTTTCACCGTGGAGCCTAACGTAAATGGTAAGATGTTTGGTTTTAATAATAAATAGGAAAACATTATCGCGTCCGGCATGTTTTGATTTCCATTTCCGTGTTTTCTATCTCAGCTGTCTGGAAAAACGCGAAAAGTTAGGAAAATGGTGTCTAAATTAACTAAAAAAGTACGATACTTACTGAAAATAAGTAGGTACTTAGTCTAAAAACGTAATATCGTATCGAGAAAAAAGTGCGACAATCCGCATACTGCAACCCACGCAAAAAAGCGTTTTTACTACGTAACATCACATTAAAACCGTTAAAAGTAGTATTTTAGCTTCACACAAGTAAATATTTGTCGTAAGACATTTACAGAAATTGCCAAATCTTTATTTCTTCAAGAATTTTGTTTGCATAATCAACTAAATATTTTTTCTCAAAGTCCATTTTGAATATTTGAATATTATGCTGTGTACCTACTATTAAAACCAATATTATATGGTAATTACTTGAATAAGCACTAATTTGTTAACTTTATTCTATTTTAATAAGTCTTGTTAAGGGAGCACAGATCTCCGAAATGCAAGCTTTGCTTAGTTTGGAGATTTGAAACTCATTGTCATCATATTAGGTATTTGTTTTAATGTCAATAAATGAATTTTGAAT
Organism: Hypomecis atomaria; assembly: GCA_964007245.1. Lineage (NCBI taxonomy): Eukaryota > Metazoa > Arthropoda > Insecta > Lepidoptera > Geometridae > Hypomecis > Hypomecis atomaria. The sequence goes on from OZ023310.1 coordinate 11,081,254, forward strand.
TGAATTTGAATGTTAAAATAATAAACTAGTAGGTAGGCAGGAATTCATTACTATAACATTCTTCTCGTTGAAGTTTATTCTTGATGGCCAGTGCTTTGTCTGAAATTGGCAACATTTTACCACAGAAAAGTAGAGATCCCTTTTGTTAATGGATCGATTTTTACAAGATAATCAGTTGCTTCAGAGTACAGGCGAGTTATGTGGGATTGTGCCCACTAAATCCCTCTTGGTGGCGGGGTCAGACGATACCAAAGGGGGCACTGAGGAAATAAAATCGGCCAAGTACGAGTTGGACTCGCGCATGAGGGATTCAGTACCATATGGGAGCCCCATTCCTCTTGCCGTTATTAATAGTGAGCAAAAACACCTAAAAAACATGTTTGTTGTATGGGAGCCCCCCCTTAAATATTTATTTTTTTCTATTCTTACTATTTATTGGTATAGCGGCAACAGAAATACATCATCTGTGAAAATTTTAGCTGCCTAGCCACGGTCCATGAAATACAGCCCGGTGACAGATAATCGCTTTGAATGTTACGTTACGGCCAAATGCTTATGTCAGTCGCCAGCTTTAGACTCTTTACTTTGGAAATTAACTTAAAGTGTCATGTATATTCCAGTGGAGATGTGCGGGGGCGAGTCGTGGCGCGGCGGCGTGGCTCGCTCGCCCTCCCACGAGTCCCTCACCACCGACCTGTCTCTGTTCAGCGTCTCCTCGGCCGCCAGCGACGCCCGAGTGCTGCGCGCGCTGGCCTGCAAGGTACTGTAGTAGGGGGCTACAGGGGGAGAGTAACGTTACGCTCGCCCCCACGAGTCCATCATCACCTATCTCTGTTCAGCGTCTCCTTTTCAGCGTGCTGCGCGCGCTGGCTTGCAAAGTATACTGTTAATAAAATAAATAAATAAATATTAGGGGACACCATACACACGGTCTCTTACCCCAAACTAAGCAAAGCTTCTGATATGGCTGCCAGAGACTGATATACTACATAGAAATATTTTTAAATACATACTTATATAGATAGAATAACACCCAGACACAGAGCAAACATCTATGTTCACCACATAAATGTTTGCCCTGGGTGGGGATCGGACCCACGCCTCTTTGATCCAGAAGTCAGGGTCACTAACCACTGAGCCACCAAGGCAGTTCTGTACTGTAATAGCTTGAAGGATCTAGTCACAGTAGAAATCTTCAATATTCATACTGGACGTGAAATTCTGTGAGCTTTACTGAAAAGTATGCATAAACTTGAAAAAATAAAATGTACGAGCATGCAATATTTCTTACTCAAGCTATTGATACCAAATACATAACATTTTGTTACAATTTAAATGGTGAAAAGAGTTTTCTCTCAGAACGTAAATTTTATTTCTCGATGTTCTATAAAAGACGCGAAAACACTGGTCAATTCAGAATCCTCTTAAATCTTACATGTATGATCTTAGATATAAATTAACAAAGTATCATAATCAAAATCATTTTTATAGGTAACTAGATTTTGCCCGCGGCTTCGCCCGCATGATATTTCAAGGCCCTACCTTACCACCCTTAATAAAGGAGGTGGAAAATAAAAAAACAAAAAAATCGATTTGACATTTGTTCGATTTGACATTTCTTGGAGCACACACTAGAATAGCTCGCAGATGGCAGAATTTTTCCTACTTACTCACTTATTGTTAAAGTATGGAAAATTTACGCAATATCATTATAATTTATAACCTATGTGTTATTCTGATGTATAAGCTATATAATTGCAAAGTTTCATCTCAAATTCTCAATCCATTCAGTAGTTTTTGCGTGTAAGAGTAACAAACATCCATACATCCATCCTTACAAACTTTCACGTTTATAATATTAGTAGGATATGTCTTATTGAATTACAGGTCATACATTCTAAATTACATTACAAAAGCTTGTAATTAATAACATCACATTAATAGATAGTCACAATTTCTTTCAAAACTTGGAAAGAAATTAAATTCAAATAGGTATATAGGAAAATTCGAATTATTCAACAGTGCAGTCTATACTAGTTTTTTTCCATAATATTACATTATTTAAAAAAATAATCTGCTCATTGTTTTAAAATACCCTTTTTATACTTCCAGGCTGGTCAAGGACCTGATCCAAATTTAAGGGTCTCTAGCCCAAATCCAGATAGCAAAAGTTTGAAGTGAGTATGTTGTATAACAAACAGAGTTATTCCTAATCAATTGGCATCCTTTTAGGGGCTTATCAAAATCGTACATCAAAACTACTTTTGTCAAAAGTAAAAAAAAATATTGTTCGTCCATAGAAAAATATCGTTCACCCTCGACAAAATGTATGGAACAGCAGATTTTTTTTTGAGTTTTGACAAAAGTCGCAGAACTTATGTTGCCCCCCTAAAATGATGGTAATTGAATAGAAATAACCCTGTATAAGTATATTTTGTGGACTTAATCCCTAGTATCCTAGGATAGCAATGCCGTCATATAATGGCCGCAATATCACTAACCTTAAAAGTTCTCTCTCTCTCTCTCTCTCTCTCTTTAAAATTACCGCTAGGAAACCGCGCCATTTTGTTTTGCACAAGCAACGTTCACGTGACGCTATTCACAACTGTATAACAGCCGCTATATGACGGTCACTTCTTTCCTAGGTAAACCGAGCTTAGTATAGGCATAGGCTTTGGCTTTGCTTGTTTAGATCTTTACTGTATGTTTGTATGATTTGTATTATGACCCATGTGAACTGACAACTTTTGCCATGTTTTAGCGCGGCGGATTGGATATTTGATCCTTTAAGCTGGATCGTACTGTAGGACTTTAAGCCCGACTGTATATTTGGTCCTTTGAGCCGGACTATACATTTGGTCCTTCGAGCTGGACTTTACAGTTAGTGCCTTGACCAGGTAAAACTTCACTCCAGTAGAGGGTGTTTTCTGAAGGTCAACGTCCAGGCTGCCCCTGCACCCAGGAGATAGTTGCCGCGCGCGGCTGACCGTCTACAGAGCCCTATGCGCGCAGCTAGGGCTGCGGCGATCGTTATAGCATGATATGCTAGCTATAGTTGGTACCGTGACTAGGATTGCAAAACTTTGCTCAGTACAGAGTTTCAAAAGGCCGTCGTCAACAAAACTACAGTTGGTACCGTGACCTGGATTGTAAAACCTTGCTCATCACTGGGTGTTTTCAGAAGACCGTCGTCCACACTGCCCCTGCACCCGGGAGACAGTTGCCGCGCGCTGCTGGCCGGCTGCGGAGCCCTGTGTGCACAGCTAGGGCTCCGGAGGTCGTTCAGCGCCGCCGACGTGTCTAGGCCTCCGATACAGCATCATATTCGAAGGTAAGAACATTAGCCATTTTTAGGATTTCGGAGTTTATAGTCAGAAATCTAGAAAGTCATGTCGATTTTTTGTGTTAATTTTATTTCACAGTTTCAATTCGTATTCGATGCTATCTTGCTGTGATAACGTCTTACAAATAATCTACATTGGAATATTTTTACTCTCTTTCATTGCCTAAGTTTGTAGTAATTAAAGATTTGAAAAGTAATTGCTATTTTACTTATTTGTTTCAGTGCTACTTCAGAAGTGGGATTATGTGCTGCACTGGAAGCTCTCACACTGAGCGCGACCTCACGATCTTGCAGTACCTGGGTAGCAGGTATTATTATCATTATATCAGACATAGGAAGTCCACTACTGGACATAAGCCTCCCCTGCGGATCTTCAACAAAACCTTGTATTGGAAGCGGCTTGTATCCAGCGCGATCCTGCCTTGATGGTGTACACACTACGTTGCGACAACTTTTCGACTCCACAAGGTCTTTGGTCGTCCGTGCTATATGTCCTGCCCACTGCCATTTCAACTTGCCAATCCGCTGGGTTATGTCCGTAACTTTGCTTCTTCTACGTATCTTCTCATTCCTGACTCAATCTCGCAGAGAGACTCCGAGCCAAAGCCCTCTCCATAGCTCGTTATATTATGCCATATCAGTCATGTTAAATGTTACTGACAGACATATGTAGGTCTCTCCAATACGTTTTCGATGACGCCAGAAATATATAATTACGGTTTTGAAGTATTTTTTATATTTTTCAGTGGGTGGTTCGCAATTGCCATCACCGCAGCGGTCTCAGGCGTCCCAACCGTTACATAGGCCCACCCCTAGCGATAATAAAAAGGTAAATTATATTACATTAATTCATTTATTAGATCGTAGCGTAGTTTGACTACGTGTTTGTCAGCGATCACCAAAATTAAGCAACGTTCCGCACGGTCAGTATTTGGATGGGTTACCGCGGGTGGCATTTTCCAACTGAGCGCTACCGTGGCTCGGATGACACGTTAAATTGTAGGTCCCAGTTGTTTTAACCGTTTAGCCGTGTCAGAGGCCTTCAGGCGGCCTAAAAACTGACACCAGGACTAGTACGAACTTACTAATTGATTACGAGATAAAGTTTTTAGTTTTATAATTTCGTGTATTTTAAAACCGAAGTACGTTCGTTAGGGTTCCGTACCTACAGGGTAAAAAAGGGACCCTATTACTAAGACTCCGCTGTCCGTCCGTCTGTCTGTCTCCAGGCTGTATCCCAGGAACGGTGATAGCTAGAACGTTGAAATTTTCACAGATGATGTATTTCTGTTGTCGCTATAACAACAAATAAAAACAGGAATAAATTAATATTTAAGGGCGGCTTAAAATTCAGGCGGAAAAACGACTTAAAATTCAGGTATGTCGTACCTGAATTTTAAGCCGTTTTTCGATCGTTATTAATAACGGTGACAGGTGGATGTTTGAAATTTTCACAGAATATTTAGTTAAACATCTATGTACTTTAAAAATAAAGAACTAAAAGTAACATTTAAGGGGAAGAACCTTACAAGAAACATGTTTTTTTGCTCGATATTAATGACGGCAACAGGAATATGCTTGAAATATTCACATAGTATTAAGTTTTATATTTCCTAAAAAAAATAGTTAAAAATGAAATATATTAAGGGCGGGCTACCATACGGTACGGAACCCTTCGTGCGCGAGTCCGACTCGCACTTGGCCGATTATATTATGAAAAATCAACAATAATCTAATAAACTAGTGTACCATTCGAATTTCGTACAGATTGAAAGCCGTGGTGGCCTAGTGGTAATGATACCGGCCTTACAATCGTGAGGTCGTGGGTTCAAATCCCGGTCCCGTACCAATGAGTTCTTTAAATTTATGTACGGAATTTCACACCACTGGCTTTTCGGTGAAGGAAAACATCGTGAAGCAACCTGCATACGTCCGTAGAAGAAATTCGATGGCGTATGTGAATCCACCAACCCGCACTGGGCCAGCGTGGTGGATATGGCCCAATCACCCTTCGTGGGTAGGCCTACGTCCTGCAGTGGACTGTTAAAAAGGTTGATACAGTACAGTATGGATTGAAAAGAAAAAAACATTAATTTACAGAGCAATGAATTTGTTACAAATTGTTTGCAGAACAGGATTATCGTTAAATTTTAAATGAAACTAGTTGGATTAACAGCGGGCCCCAAAGTAAGATGGCTAGGCCGGTCTCTTGGTGGCCCTTTTCAAGTTGGTTACCAAGAGCAGAATTTGCGCTTTCTTGGACTTGGATTGGAATCGGTTAAACCATTTTCGGTGAAAATAATAGTTTTACTCATAATGTTTGTTTGTAGGTCCGTCAGAACTACATAAAACGTCGTCTGCTGACCACCTATCGAGCTTTGGAAAGGATGTCGCAGTCTGATTTCAACTTAGACCGGCTAGAGGTATGTACTCGTATGTGTGAAATATCAAATGGAATTTAGTGAAATTTTATATGGAAGAGCTATTAAGCCCGATTACAGAGGCCGCCTCTGTAATCGGACTTAATAGCTATTCAGAGGCGTCAACGTAAATTAAATAGCAACGTAAAAAGTGTTCTCTCTATCGAATGCCTAAAGTGAAAAAGAAACAGAACTATGCTATTTAGCTGATTTAATTACACAGGCGCCTCTGTAATTGGGCTTATTGACTAGATATACAGGGTTATTTCTAATCCATTAGCATCCTTTTAGGGGCTTATTTTGTACATCAAAACTAACAACTTTTGTTATGCGACTTTTGTCAAAACTAAAAAAAAAAAAACAGCTGTTCCATACATTTTATCGTTTTTCGTCGTCGTGGTTTCATCTCTCTCCTGTACTGGGAGCGAGGTTGCAGCCTCGAGGATTTCCTCTTTGCTGTGGCTGGACGCTGCGGGAACACTGCCCGCAGGGAACTTTTCTGAGGGTGCGAGTATCCTACTCGCCCGCGTGAACGAGTGGTGCTTCCAACACCCTCTCAGCTGGTTTGCTGGTGGCCGTCTTGGCTTTGATAAGCCTGTAATAAGAAGAAAATGGGGGGGGGGGGGGGAGGATTAGTAGGGGATTGCTGGGGATGGAGGGGTGGGTGGGTTGGCTTTATGGGAGGGGCGAGCGTCCGACACGTCCGCGAGGGCGATTGGTACCTCAAGCCCCTCTCAGCCTGTTGGCCATCACGGCTTTGTGGGCCATCATGGCGTTGGTGATTCTACGTTTTCTTATTGCGAGGGCCTCATGCAGGGTCGCCTATTTCCTCTTCGTCTTCCTCCAGGAGGAGATCTCGAGGGAGTGAGCGCCAGGTTCGTACGTTTACGTCCGGTGGACGTGCATGGTGCGGGGCGATGTTTTGTAGATGAGGGTGTGGCCCGTTGTCTGCGCGGTCGTACATTCGACGCGCCAACCGAGCCACGAACTCCCTCACCGGTTCTGCCTTCAGGTCCTGTGCCAGTATGTCGTTCCGAACGAACCAGCCAGCTCCCGAGATCATCCTCAGACTAGTATTTTGGACCACCTGGAGTCGCTTCCTCTGGGTCTCGCTGCACAGCGGGTACCAGGCCGGTGCAGCGTATGTCAGACGGGTCCTGATATATGTTTTGTATATCCCCATCTTGGTGCTCAATGGCAGCTTAGAGCGGAGTACCGGTCGCAGCAGCGCTCTAGCAGCCTTCGCTTGATGGACAGCGTGCGTGGTCTGCGAGCGCATGCTCAAGCGCGGGTCTATGAAGACACCCAGGTACTTCACCGTCTTTTCCCACGTGATGTCTTCTCCTCTAAGCTGCAATGGTCGGGGGTAGTTGGATCTCCTGGTGCTTCCGACAAGCAGCGCGGCCGTCTTGCCCACGTTGACAGCCATCCGCCACTTGTCTAGCCACTCTGGCAGGATATCAAGGACCTGCTGAATCCTGGCCGCGGCCAGTGCGACTCTACTCGAGGAAGCGACATAAGCGCTGTCGTCGGCGAAGAGTGCTAACATAACATCCCGTTCTCCCGGTGTGGAATCCTCCAGGTTCGGGATGTCGTTTGTGTAGGCGGAGTAGTAATATGGCGATGTACAGCTTCCCTGTGGAACTCCTGCTTCGATTTTCCTCTTCCCGGAGTGCATGTTCTCGACGGACACGAAGAAATCTCGATCGGCCAGGGACGATGCCGCGACTCGAACTAGCGCAGGCGGCGTCGTGCTGTTCATCAGCTTGAATATGAGGCCCTCGTGCCACACCCGGTCAAAGGCCTTCTCGATATCCAGGAACACGGCGACGGACCGTCTCCCCATATTCTGGTCGTGTGCTAGGCGGTGGAGCACCCTCGTCAGTTGGAGCGTGGTGGAATGTTGCGCGCGGAACCCGAATTGCTCGTCCCTGGGTGTGATGTGGGGACGCATTCTCCTCAGCAGCAAACGCTCAAACAACTTGGAGAGGTGCGGTAGCAGGGTGATGGGGCGGTAGCTGGCCGGCAATCGTCGATCCTGGCCAGGTTTGGGTAAGACGATCATACATTTTATCGAGGGTGAACGATATTTTTCTATGGAACAACAACTATTATTTTTTAAGAATTAATAAAAGTCGCAGAACAAAAGTTGTTAGTTTTGATGTAGAGAACAAGTCCATAAAAGGATGCTAATTGATTAGAAATAACCCTGTATATACTATTAACTTGAATAATAGCTCACTATGCCTGGAAGAAATCGCTTAAAGCGATAAGGCCGCCAGTTAGAAACCTATACTTAAATTGTATAGTTTTGTCCCTGTAATTTGTTTTTTATGTAATGTGGTTGTCTAATAAATTGTTATTGTTTGTTTGTATGTATTGAATATACATAGAATACTAATGTTATTTTTGTGATAAATACTTGAAAAATTGACGCGCTCGCAGGATTCGAACCTGCATCCCTCTGGGATTCCGGCCCAGATGCTTTGTCCAATTAAGCTAGAACGCTATACTACGAACCCGCCAAATTAGTGAAGTGTTTATCATTTTACTACCAACTTCTACAGTGTTGGAAACATAGAATACTTCTGTAAGTTCTTCACATCCGCCAACTTGTATGATTCGGCCTGTGACTGATTGAATCGATATGCCGTGGCTGAGCCAATTTTGATGTGGTTTGCAGGCGGCGGCGGTGAGCGCGGCGGTGGGTCCGGGGCCGACCACGTTACCCGTGCCGCCACACAAACCGCACTCCGCATTCGTGCATCCAGGTACACCGCATGTTTTTAGGGTTCCGTACCCAAAGGGTAAAACCGGAACCCTAAACAAACTAGGGTGATTGTTGAAACTATAATCTTTTCTCATGCTTGGAAATTTGTCCATTTTTTTTATTTAATTCCCTTTTTTCCCTCGCATTCTTATTTTTATTTTATGTGAACATAATATAATATGTTATAATATAACATTATAATAATTATTATAACATTATATTATAACATTATAATTATATAACATTATATAATATAACATTTTCGGTCCGCTGCTTATTCTTATTCTTATTCGATGTGGGGGCGATAAGTCCTGCACTGACGTCCCGCATGGGGTGTTCTGTGCATTTCCCCCTCCAGCGTCTACCCGAGCCAGACCAGCTCCTTAAAGTAACGGAGCGTGGATCTGGGCCGCTGGAACTGCTCCAGTAGCTTAGATGGTGAATAAGATGATGGCGATGTGGATGACGAGCCTGATGATAATGCAGAAGCGTCATGCAATGAGTTAGCTATTCTAGTGTCTTCTGTGGCTTTCAATGTCTTAGTAATAGGGTCCCGTTTTTACTCTTTGAGTACGGAACCCTAAAAAAGGGTAGTTTTTTTGTAGATGGGAGATAAAACAAGATATTAACATGTTATATGTATATATTTGCTATGTCAAAGCTAAATTATATCAGACCAATTTATCCTTTACTTTGTGTCCATAGCTGATCATAAAATCACAAATTTGTAGGTTTTAAGTTATAGTTTCTATATACTGTGGTTTTGTGCGTAAATAATACTGCTTTGGTTTTTATACAAATACATGTATAAATACTTTTATAATTATAGTAATGTGTTATTTTTTCACATTACTTTATTAAGCACTAGCAGCGCCCCGCGGTTTTACCCGCGTTGTGCCCGTTCCCGTGGGAATTTCGGGAATTTTTATACATATAAACCTCTTCCTCTTGAATCACTCTATCCATTTAAAAAAACCGCATCAAAATCCGTTGCGTAGTTTTAAAGATTTAAGCATACAGAGAAACAAACAAACGAAAATAGCGACTTTATTTTATACTATGTAAGGATAATGTCAATTAATATATTTCATCAAAAAATATTATTTTAAGGTCATTTCAGTAATCAAAATCGGCAATTTATATATTCGGGTATGTCGCACCCACTTCATAGCTGGACCTGGGGCCTTACTGCGTAAGCGCTCTGACGTTCGGCTTCGCTTTTTCTCCTGCTCGCGCCAGTTACTCACGCCACGAGAGCGAGCGGGAGGGAAAGCGAAGCCGAACGTCAGAGCGCTTACACAGTAAGGCCCCTGGTGTAACAATTTATCACCTCATTCACTCAGTCACGCCGGGTGAAAAATGCTGGTACAGTACAGTACAATATTCTTGTTACCATAAAATTTTGTATGTGTCTGTGCGCGTGTGTTTGTGTGTGCGTGTAAGTAGTAATTATTTTTTGTAATAATTGACTGCCTCGGTGGCTCAGTGGTTAGTGACCCTGACTTCTGGGTCAAAGAGGCGTGGGTTCGATCCCTACCCAGAGCAAACATTTGTGTGATGAACATAGGTGTTTGCTCTGTGTCTGGGTGTTATTTAGGTACTATCTATATAAGTATGTATTTAAGATATGTATATGTAGTATATCATTCTCTGGCAGCCATATCACAAGGTTTGCTTAGTTTGGGGTCAGAGACCGTGTGTAAGATGTCCCCTAATATTTATTTATTATTTATGTTTTTTTTTTTTCAGAAGCAGCGGAGCTAGCTCTGACAGCTGCGGATTTAGAAAGAGAAAGAGGACGTCCTCTCTCCAAATACGAGAGAAACATGATGATATTCAACTGGCTGCACACGCTGGACGAGGCTGCGCCGTTTTAGAACAAACTTTGACGAAGGGATAGATCTAAAGCGAGACTGGAGGGTATATATCTCAAATGTTACTAGTTAGAATAAGGGAGGACGTCCTCTCTCCAAATATGAACGAAACATTATGATTTTGAGGCGGCTTCACTATTTTAGGTTAAACTTTGTCGAAGAGATAGATCTAAAAGTGAAACTAGAGGCTATATCTCAAATATTACTAGTTAGTATTAGCAACAGGAGATTTAATATAAAAGATGACATCCTCTCTCCAAGTATGAACGAAACATTATAATTTTGAGACAGCTTCACTATTTTAGGTAAAACTTTGACGAAAGGATAGATCTAAAGAGAGAATGGATATATCTCAAATATTACTAGTTATAATCAACAATAGAGGTTTTAGAACGGGAGAAAGGCGTTCTATGTCCAAATATGATCGAATAATTATTATATTCAAATGGCTGCTCCGTTTTAGACCAAACTTTGAGGAAGAGATAGATCTAAAAGCGAAAGTAGAAGATATATATCTCAAATATAAATATCTAAGTCATAAGTTTATAAATCACGGAAAATTTAACCCTAATTAAATTTTAAAAAAGCAACTGTTAAAGCGCATATGGTATAGTATTAGCAAAAGGGGATTTAAAGTAAAAGAGGACGTTCTATATCTAAATATAAACTAAACATTATGATTTTGAAGTGGCAGTGCTCCTCTTGGTCAAACTTTGACGAACGGATAGGATCTGAAGCGAAATTTCGGAGTATATATCTCAAATACTACTAGTCATAGTGAGAAAGAGCGACCTCTGTCCAAATACAAACGAATTATTATGATTTTGAGGCGACTGCACTATTTTAGGTTAAACTTTGAAAATGTGAGATTTATATCTCAAATATAACTAGTTATAGCGGGAAAGGACGTCCTGTCCAAATACGAAGGCACCGTTATAATATTCAAGTGGCTGCGTCGTTTTAGGCAAAACTTTGATGAAGGGATAGATTTAAAGCAAAGATATGGGATATATATCACTAGTTAATATATGTATAAATATAACTAGTAAGGGTAAGAGAGGACGTCCTGGTCTAAATATGAAAGAAATGGTTATATTCGATTGGCTGCGTGGTTTTAGATTAAACTTTGACTAGGGATAGGCCTAAAGAGGCTGTGGGTTAGGTATATAAATAGGTACAAGTATATTTGAGTCGCACTAAGAAAAGTCATGTTTTTGGATTGAAACTCTTCGGAAAAATATTAAAATAATATTTATTACCATTCCAAAATGCTAAACATAACTGTTTTAATCAACCCTAGATTTTTACATAAATACAGCTCAATTTTTACTTGCTCGCTGCGCTCGCACTTTATAAAACTATTATTGAACGAAGTCTGACATTTCAAAATCGCTCAATCATCATGCAACATAATATTATGTAATATTTACATGCGATTCTTAAGTAAAATGTTTATTAATAGTTATACATATGGCCCTGTAAGGGTGTGGCATTTTTTTTTTATTTGTAATTAAACGGTTTATTATTATGTTTCCTAAAGTATATTTAATATACTTAATTAAAAAACCCCCGACAGAAAAATATTTGACAACAAACTTTCAATTGACAACCATTTTGGGCACATTTGTAGAATTTTGGTTCTTCGATCCCCACTTTAACCCACCATAACTCTTAAACGGCTCAATCCATTTTTATAAAACATAGCTAAGAACACTCTCGATTAAGTCCTTTCATCCAAAAAAAACTAAACTGAAATCGGTTCAGTGGTTCGGGCGCTATGATGCCACAGACAGACAGACACACAGACAAACAGACACGTCAAACTTATAACACCCCTCTTTTTCTTCGGGGGTTAAAAATCGCTTAATGTTTAATGGCATTTGATTGATAAGATACTTTTTAGTTGTTTTCTGAAATAGTTTTCTTTTACGAAATATATTTTCTTTGTTTGACAAGCAAAATGTAACTTTTTGAAAATTATTCGAGCTCGCTGCGCTCACGCAATTATTTATTTCACATGCTAGCGTGCTACCCTAAACATGTGATCGTTTTTACAATGTAAAAAAAATACTTAACTTAGCGCGTCTCAAGTGTAAAAAAAAGTAATTATAATCACACAAATATATGTTTGTATGTGAGTCAGTATGTGTTGTTTCAAGTTATTGACAATTTGTCTTATGACAGAAATTGTAAAAGTAAGTTTTGAGTCTAATATATTGGGTTACTCAGAAAAAGTGTATTGAGACAAAAGGAGGTATAGGCCTAAATTAAACTTCTTGGAGTCTGTGAAAACGAAGAGTCATTGCGAAGCAGCAAACTCGTAATGTCAGTAGCTCTCGTAGTATAGAATTAGAACCAAAGTAATAGAATACTTACTAAATGTTGCTCAAATAATAACTATGTTATAGCTGTCTTATTCATATCCGGTTATGCAGTATACGCGAGAGTGAGTGGAACAAAAAAACGCATTGTCTGTCGGCATACGTCAAAATCACAAGTTGGAATGTCAAAATGGTTAAAACTGGTTTCACTATCTTTTGTGATATGATTTGAAATTTGAACCCTCTAGTGCCAGTAAGAAGGTTCAAATCTCTGATCATTTACCTTCCTACTTTTTATCTTTTTGAATTTGGACAACCGAGATAACTCAATGCTAGTTTGTGAAACCCTTCGAAATTACGTAAGTTTGGGTGTATGTGCATCTTTTTCTAACATCTTTTAAATTTCATATTTAAAGTGGGACGAAGTGATGTATCTCTCTTGCTATTTTAGTACGGTGTCTATTACTTTAGTTCTAATTCTATGGCGTACCGTAGTTTGACCAGGTGTTTGTCAGCGATCACCGAAATTAAGCAACGTTCCGCACGGTCAGTACTTGGATGGGTGACCGCGGGTGGTATTTTCCAACTGAGCGCTACCGTAGCTCGAAGGACAGGTTAAATTATAGGCCCCGGTTGTTTTAACCGTTTAGCCATGTCAGACTCGTCAGAGGTCTTCAGGCGGCCTAAAAACTCTTATACCAGGCCTATAAACACAGAGTTATCAGAGGGATAATGTGGTCGATCGAAAAATGAAAGGGATGCACTGATTTAATATGGCATGAGTTAGAAAGAGAAAATATCTCGATTCAGGCGGCTAGTTGCTATGTTTTTGTCCCGATAGTATCAAATTCTAATACATATATTTGACAGTTGACAACTAGTGATAGTGATTGTCCATACATTTTTGCGGTTGAAAATTGCCCCAAGCGACTTCAGCCCGGGTAGCACGGCAAGGGGAGAAATAGTACATTGTTCACCGAGAGGAGAAAGTGACCGATTACCGTCGAGGGTGTCGAAACACCCGAGATCGGGAATCGCACTTTCTCTCGAGTGATACATAGTGCTTTATACTACACCTACGAGGAAAATAAAAAACTAAATCTTTACTAATTGAAATTTATATTGAAATTGTTGCAGTTAGTGAAGCTTAATGTAACACTTGAAAATGGCGCCAATGGCGTCTGCAATTTTCACATGTTCTTTTTTCAAATTGTTTGACACCATCCAACACACAGCTAGTGGCCAGTGTCATTTTGCGAACTTGGAGATAAAAACTCACTGTAAAATCTTTTTGGCTTTTGATATTTAGGTTACCAGCGCATAGTCTTACCCAAAATTAAAAAAGAATAACCACGTAAGAAATGGATTTTCATACACTTTTCTCTTCCGCTCAGATGCGTTTTCTCCCCGCATATTTGTTCGATATGCAATGACGTACTTTCTACCGTAAATTTGATAAAGTATCAAGGTACTTTCCGAGCAGGTGTAGTATAAACCATTTTATCCACTCTTAATGTCAGATGTCATTGTCAATCCATACTTTATTTCCTCTTCGTGGGGGATATAATGGTGGAAAGACTATTAGTCCCTTTGCCATGCTTCCCGTGCTGCTCTACATTTATCTCCCTAGTTGTAATAGCTCTGTTCATACAAACTTACTCAGCTGTGCGTGAAGCGAGGACTTCGCAGCTTGGAGCTAACTTCACAATCGCTAAGAAACGTGAAGTTAGCTACAAGCTGCGGATAACCCAATCCTGACTGGAGCTCACTTAACAATTGCGCGAGGACTGCGTTTCCTCAATAATTATAATTATTAATTAATTAATTATTATTATACTGTATTTTAATTATTGTTATTATTATTACCGTCACAGCCGCCAAGATGTTTGATTCGGTCTCTAAGATTATTTATTCAGTGTTTATACACCCTTTCTGTTTAACCCTGAAATGTACACAAGTCGAAGAATAGGCATGATGACTAAATAAAATCGGCCAAGTGCGAGTCGGACTCGCGCACGAAGGGTTCCGTACCGTATGGGAGCCTCATTCCTCTTGCCGTTGTTAATAGCGAGCAAAAAACTCCTGAAAACCACGTTGTTGTATGGGAGCCCCCCTTAAATATTATTTTTATTCTGTTATTAGTATTTGTTGTTATAGCGGCAACAGATATACATCATCTGTGAAAAGTTCAGCTGCCTAGCTATCATGGTTCATGAGATACAGCCCGGTGACAGACAGACGGACATCGAAGTCTTAGTAATAGGGTCCCGTTTTTACCCTTTGGGTACGGAACCCTAAAAAGTAGAATTAGTCCGTCAGATAGACTATTTAAAAATATTGGACACGTGTTTTTTCTTTTGTCAATTAAACAAAAATTGATAAAGATATAGCCCGTTAAAGTTCCGCGTGACGTCACAAGTGCCATACAAATGTAGAGACTTCTGTAAGAGAGGTGACGTCACGACCCCCACTCCCAAACTTTGACAAGGTTTATCTTTGTCATTTGTTGTTTGATTGACAAAAGAAAAAATAAGTGTCTAATATTATAATAATGTTTTTTTTACCCAGTCATCATGGCTATTGTCCAAAATATTAGCCGTATTACCACAAAAGTTTTACGCACGCTTTAGACAATGTTTAACAGTGCAAATTGCACGGTTAAACTGTGTTTAAAGCGTGTTTATATATTTTGTGGTAAGGCGGTAGCTTTCTAGATATAAATGCATTCACCGACCTTTCTGTACAGAAATCTTGCTTTGGAATAAAAATAGCAATAGAAAACTAGAAAATACGCTTGTTGGTAATAAAATATTATACATATATTATGTTTCTTTAAACTACGGATAAAATATGATGTATTAAATTATTGCACTCATTATTTGGACTAACTTTTAATATGGGACTAACCTTGAAATCGCGTAAGTAACATCAGCTGTTCCATTCATTTAATTCAGTTCAACCGTGTGTCGGATGACACGTTTAATTGTAGGTTCCGGCCGCTTTTTAGGGTTCCGTACCCAAAGGGTAAAAACGGGACCCTATTACTAAGACTCCGCTGTCCGTCTGTCTGTCTCCAGGCTGTATCTCATGAACCGTTATAGCTAGAAAGCTGAAATTTTCACAGATGATGTATTTCTGTTGCCGCTATAACAACAAAAACTAAAAACAGAATAAAATAAATATTTAAGGGGGGCTCCCATACAACAAACGTGATTTTTAGGAGTTTTCTGCTCACTATGGAAAACGGCAAGAGGAATGGGGCTCCCATACGGTACGGAACCCTTCGTGCGCGAGTCTGACTCGCACTTGGCCGATTTTTAATTCTGTTATAAAAGATTTTTTATTTGTCGCGATTTCAGTTGTCATAGTAAAAGTTGGTTAAAATTAAAGTACATTAGAGGTCCAATTATGAACTCGCCATCGTAATTATAATAGCTATAATTAAAATATTTCCGTTTCTTTTTAACTTTAGGCATTCGATAAAGAGAACACTTTTCATGTTGCTATTAAATTTACTATGGCGCCTTCATAATTGGGCCTAGTGATATCCTAGAATATGTCTATAGTTTAAAAAAAAACATTCGTATAGCATAGACAATATTACATACCACAGACAATACTATAAATACATAGACCATCCATATGGCTTGATATAAACAATAAGGCAGCAGAATATTCAAATAAATAATGAGAAATTTCGTAAAGAATTTATAAATAAAATGTTATAAGTGCCGTCGCAGACCGTGTTAGTAACAAGCCACAAACGCCGCAAATGTCCTGTTTCATGCATTCTCCGAGTTATGATCTATATTAAATTGAATTAAATTAATATTTAATAAGTTAAAATAATCTACCTTCGAGCAAATATCTACAGAGCCACAGTCCCTAAGTGAAAGCAGTAAAAAAATGTCCGAGCGCCGTCATACATACCGACATAGATATTTACATTAAATAATTCACAATGACCCGTTTTCTCGAATCTCGACGTTATGTTACCTAATTAGTGCTGGTCAGCGAGCACTTTGGCATCGCGCGGCGTTGTAGTCGGCTTGCAATCGCCTTACGACTAACTAAAAAGCCTGCCCACTACGTAGCTTGGGCAGGGTTTTGGCTCGGGACACTTTTTTTCACGATTGTGACTATAGATATTTGCTCAAAGTAATTTACTTAGAATGAATTGTGAACTACTTTATGTCAAACTTTATGTTACTATTATGTCACGTAACTGAAGTTATCAATAAATAAATTTTATTGTACTGATAACTTGTAATTGTACCGGACTTTTTAGTAGTTCGCTGCTGAACATAGGCCTATGAAAAGTGATTGGGTCATACCCACCGCGCTGATTACACCACGAAATATTATTAATTTAATAAAAAGTAGCCATGAACACTTTTCATTAGGATAAGTGTACCTATAAATAAATAAATATTTGATAAAAAATATATATGTGTTATCTGGTGAAGAAGCCGTCAAGTGGTAGTAACACCTGCCTTGCAATCGTGTGGTCGTGGATTCAAATCCCGGTCGCGTACCAATGAATTCCTTGGAATGTATGTACGGAATCTAACACCACTGGCTTTTCGGTGAAGAAAAACATGAGGCAACCTGCATACGTCCGTAGAAATTCGATGGCGTGTGTGAATCCACCAACCCGCACTGGGCCAGCGTGGTGGATATGGCCCAATCACCCTTCGTGGGTAGGCCTACCTACGTCATGCAGGGACTATGGAAAAGGCTGGTACAGTTACAGTTATCTGGTTATGAGATGGGTGACGGTCGATCTACATCGATTAGGCTTGTTTACTAAAAAAATAAAATTAGTCCGTCAAATAGATTGTCAAAAAATATTAGACACGTATTTTTTCTTTTGACAATTAAGAAAAAATTGATGAAGATATGGCCCGTTAAAGTTCCGCGTGACGTCACTAACCGGTATCAAATGTAACGGCTAGTGACGTCACGAGGCCCCCACTCTCAAACTTTGACAAGGTTTATCTTTGTCATTAATTGTTTGATTGACAAAAGAAAAAATACGTGTCCAATATTTTATAATATTCTAACTGACGGACTAATTATAATAATTATTTTTATACCTAGGAAACATCCCTTGTATGAATACCCGCTTTTTCTAGCCTCGGCGTTTGTAGCTGTAGACACGCTCGTCTGTGGTAGGCCTAAATGTATGTATTATAATATTAAATAAGTAAGCTTAAAATTACACTTAAAAGTCGAATGGAGTCATTTTAATAGGTAACATATTTGACAGTTCATTTATGCAAATAAAAATATACTTACCTTACAATAAAGGAATAAAATTCCAAGCCGTCTTCGAGAACACTTATCGGTCGTCGTCAATATTGTATTCCTTTAGTGTAAGGTACATTTTTCTTTGCATAAATGAACTGTCAAATGTTACCTATTAAAATGACTCTACTTTAATGGCGTTTGTGAACACAAGCCGAGTCGTTGCACAGTAGTTTTATATGTCAGCGGGGGTGAGGAGTGGGGTTTTGCCCAGCTTATAATGGGCTGTTCAAGTATTACGTAAGCACTAAGGGGGGCGGAGGTTTCCTTGTTTTTCTCGACATTGGGGGGTGCGGGGTTTAGATGGTGATTACGTCAGCAATAGTTACTTCTTTACGCATATACAGGGTTATTCCTAAGGGACCGTTCAAGTATTACGTAACGCAATTTTTGAAGATTTCTGACCCCCCCTCCCCCCTGTGTAACACGCCATAACATTTTTCTGTTCTCTAAACACCCAACAATAGTCCATTATTTTGTTACCCGAGGAACCGTTAAGTCCCGAAATTACCTTTGATACAATAATTATATTAAAAAAAATGTTACATAACATGTAACCTAATACCCTGTAACGCATCGTAAGTCGTAACGTTTAACAAGATTCCCCTTCCCCCCCAAATTGCGTTACGTAATACTTGAACGGTCCCTAATCAATTAGCATCGTTTTAGGGGCTAATTTGTACATCAAAACTAACAACATTTGTTCTGCGACTTTAGTCAAAACAAAAACAGCTGTTCCATACATTTTGTCGCGAATGAACGATTTTTTTCTATGGAACAACATTTTTTTTTAGTTTTGACAAAAGTTGTTAAGTTTGATGTACAGAATAAGCCCCTAAAAGGATGCTAATTGCCAAGGAGTAACCCTGTATGTGTGTTCAAGTCCTCTATCGTAAGAAAATAGATTTCTTAATTCTACTGTCGGCGCGCGAGTTGAATGCAGAGCTCAGGAATGCGAATGTCTCCCCCCGCTATCCGCACGCCCAACCCGCCCAGGCGCGTGAGGTGGGGCGTGCGGATAGCGGGGGGAGATGCTCCCGCTCTTTACCTCAGACCCCGACTGCATTCAACTCGCGCGCTATCTGTAGAATACAATCTGCTGCTCATGAATCTAAATAAAAATATGAAAAAAAATTACAACGCATACAGGTACCAATGTTTTCTTAACAATGGGAGGGGGGTTTGCTGAAAGAAGGAGGGGGGGGAGGGTAAATGTAATAAATCACACATGTACTGTACCAGTCTTTTTTTAAAAGTCCACTGCAGGACGTAGGCCTACCCAAGAAGGGTCTAATCAATATAATCAATCTTAATGACGTGTGTAAAGCTAGCTTCAAGCTATACAAAATCTTACTCCTCACCCCCGCAGACTTATAAATTTGATACTGCGCAACGACCCGCTTTCTGTCCACAGACGCCATTAAGTTTGATCTGGCTTATATAAATAAATGATCATGATCTCACCGCGGAATCTCATCACCTTAATAAAATATAATGTCGTGTATAATTTGCAGCACAATGGTCTCATTCCATGACAAAAATGATTGTTAATATACTAAGCGCCACACAAATCGGCGGATGAGAAGTTAGCCGCAGATGACACTTCGCTGTGATTCGCTAATTATTGCGCATGTGTGCACAATGCCGACACCGCGTGGCGTAGTGGTGAGCACGGGCGTAGCAAGCGCGCGGGAGGCACGAGGTTGGCGGGCGGGTGTGCCCCGGCGCGAGTCTCGCTGGCTCCCGCGCATACCATTTACATTTCGGCTTTTGGCCAGCGTTCTGCGCATAACTTCCCATCCACCGACTTTGTGGCGCTATAATAAGCTAGATGATTAAAAAATATCTATCCAGAACAGCCCGGGAAGCATGGCAAAGGGACCAATTGTCTTTCCACCATTATATCCCCTCGAAGAGGAAATAAAGTATGGAATGACAATGACAACTGACATTTAAAGTGGATAAAATGGTTTTCTCCCTTTGCCGTGCTACCCGGGCTGGTGTGCTAAGCCGAAAGGAGGTGATTCAGACCATCATTATGAACAACTTTTACTATGGGGCCAACCCGGAATTTAAGAAAAAAATGCTTGTCTGTAAAGTCGGTTTACTGACGATAGTTGAACGTGACAACGTCTTCCGATTGTGCTTCTTTGTCTCGCTCGTTCCGCGCTCTCGCTTGCACTTCAAGCCTTACATGGAACGCCTCAGAGCGAGGTAACGCCGCATGAGTCTTGTTTTTTCGTGCGTGCAGCCGGCTCTATCGAATTATAAGACGTTGTCACGTCAAAAACAACAGGTTGCACTCAGGGTGCGCCGGTAGAAGTGAAAACTTGAACATATAAAGTATGTACTATAATTTATGTGGTAAAATACAATATCACACACGCACACTCGCGCAAGCGCCTTGCGCCGCTTACACTATACAGCTGGAGCAGGCATACATTTTCGCCGCACGGTAGAAAGAGAGGGGGATATTACTTCCTCTCTACGCCGCGCCGGCAGTCTACTCTCGCACCGTCCGACGAATTTTCGATCAGCTAACGCGTCTGTTGTGACGTGAGTTTCACATTCTTTTACCCATCCCAAAAAATGCACAACACCACAAAAGAAGTATTCACTTTAAAAATCAGCTGTTTCTAACATTTTGTCGGTCCTGACTTGCAATTTTATATGGAACACTTGTGTTTTTGACGTGACAGCGTCTTATAATTCGATAGAGCCGGCTGCCACGCACGAAAAAACAAGACTCATGCGGCGTTACCTCGCTCTGAGGCGTTCCATGTAAGGCTTGAAGTGCAAGCGAGAGCGCGGAACGAGCGAGACAAAGAAGCACAATCGGCCTTTGCGTTCGGCAGCGTTCGACATACGTTGTCACGTTCAACTATCGTCAGTAAACCGACTTTACAGACAACCAATTTTTTTTTCTCGAATTTGGGGTTTGCCCATCGTAAAAGTTGTTCTTAATGATGGTCTGAATCACCTCCTTTCAGCTAAGTACAGGGCAAGGAGATAGTAACAGATAGTAACGTAGAAGGAGACTTGTAACAGTGGTGTTATCAATAAATGACTATGACTATGACTAATCCTGTATCATTAGTCCGTCAATTAAAATATCAAAAAATATTAGACACGTTTTTTTTTCTTTTGTCAATTAAACAAATAATCGGCCAAGTACGAGTCGGACACGCGCACGGAGGGTTCCGTACTGTATGGGAGCCCCCCTTAAATATTTATTTTATTTCAATTTTATTATTTATTATTGTGAATATAAAACTAAATATTCTATGAAAATTTCAAGCATCTACCTGTTACCATTATTAAAATAGAGCGAAAAACGTCTAAAAATTCAGGTTTGTTGTATGGGAGCCTTTAAATATTGATTTAATTTTGTTTTTAGTATTTGTTGTTATAGCGGCAACAGAAACACATCATCTGTGAAAATTTCAGCTGCCTAGCTATCATGGTTCATGAGATACAGCCCGGTGACAGACAGACGGACATCGAAGTCTTAGTAATAGGGTCCCGTTTTTCCCTTTGAGTACGGAACCCTAAAAATGATGATGCCCCAAATTGTTTTGCGTGACGTCACGCCTAGCTTTACTTTTTACATAGAAGTGACCTCGCGAGCCTCTACTCCTTCATTTTGGTTCGCATTTTTATTAACCCCCGACGCAAAAGAGGGGTGTTATAAGTTTGACGTGTCTGTTTGTCTGTGTGTCTGTCTGTCTGTCTGTGGCATCATAGCGCCCGAACCACTGAACTGATTTCAGTTTAGTTTTTTTTGGATGAAAGGAGACTTAATCGAGAGTGTTCTTAGCTATGTTTTATAAAAATCGATTGAGCCGTTTAAGAGTTATGGTGGGTTAAAGTGGGGATGGAAGAACCAAAATTCTACAAATGTGCCCAAAATGGTTGTCAATGTGTCGGGGGTTTTTTAAATTTTTAATTTATATTAGTTATTATTAATTCATAAAGGTTTGCGTTTGACTAGGTACAATATGGACCATTTATATACAGTGATCTAAGGTCATCTCTTATTGGCCAGTAAACCAAAATCAAGCCAATCAGAGTAAAGGTTAGATATATCAAGTCTTACTAAAGCAACTCGAATTTATGCAAAAATCCTATCTTTTCTCAGTACGATAGAGAAATATAATAGACAGTAAGCCCGATTACAGAGGCGCCATCGTAATTAGGTATATTAGCTAAATAGCATAGTTCTGTTTCTTTTTCACTTTAGGCGTTCGATAGAGAGAACGCTTTTTACGTTGCTATTTAATTTACGCTTGCGCCTCTATAATCGGGCTTATTGTCTAATTATCCGTAAAAATCCTAGTATTTTTGCAAAAAAACGGATTATCAAATGTTCCTACGACAACTACACAATATGCGCTTTACCTTTGCCATATTTTATTTGATTGACTAAGAAAATATGTGTTCAATATTTTTTGATATATCGAACTGACGGACTAATTATATAATATTTATTTTGTACAGTCTTCATGCAAATAACACACTGTAAAGCCAGGGTCACACCGTAAGGGAACGTAGACTTATTACGTAACCCGTGCAGGGTTCCTAAAAAACTTTAGCCTCAGAGGAACCAGAAGAAGGCATGCTATAGCCCAAATCCTTCGAGCAAATATCTACAGAGCCACAGTCCCTAAGTGAAAGTAGTTAAAAAATGTCCGAGCGCCGTGATACATACCGACTTAGATATTTACATTAAATAATTCACAATGACCCGTTTTCTCGAATCTCGACGTTATGTCACCTAATTAGTGCTTGTAACCGAGCACTTTGACAATGCGCGGCGTTGTAGTCGGCTTGCAATTGCCTTACTAAAAAGTCTGCCCACTACCTATAGGTATGTTGGGCAGAGTTTTGGTTCGGACACTTTTTTGCACGTTTGTACTCTATAGATATTTGCTCGAAGCCCAAATCATACAAGACGGCGATGTAAAGTTAGCTACAAGCTGCAAAACATCCAATCCTGACTGAAGCTCACACAAAGCCTCGCGTTGATTGGATATTGCGCAGCTTGTAGCTAACTTCACATCCGCCGACTTGTAAGATTTGGCCTATACACATATTCGGGCCGGCTTAGTTCGGCCACGTCTGGTGGAAAAATCGAATAATATTATACAATAATATTATTATTGTACAATATTATTGAAATTGTATACCATTTTGACGTGTAACTTGGCGTTATAAATAAAGGATTTGTATTTGTAAGTGTAGAACGATGAAGAATGTTCAGGAGAAAAAGCCGATCGGTTTTCACTAGGCCGGGTGGCACGAGCTGGCACGTTTGACAAAGCCAAAGTAGGTATGTAGATGAATGCCGCAAAGCGCGGAGAGAGACGTGATAGGAGAATGAAAACCGAATTGTGCCGGTTGGACCCGAAACAACCACCCGATCGGCACAAGCCGGGTGATGCCGAATGTAATGTAGTAGCTGCTTCGGATCGGCTCTTTCGTTCATCAAATACTGCCGAACCGAATGAACTAGCGGACCGGCACCAAGCTATTTAAACCGAACAAGTGTAGGAACTGTTTCGGATCGGCTTTATGGTTAAATTTGCCGCACATACTGTGCCGGCCCGCTTATGTGTGTAGCAACCCCAACACTACGTTTCGCAATTTTGTCCGCATTTCTACCAGGCAACATAGATTTATTTATGTCTTTTTTTAGGTTAGTCACGTTTGCGGTGAGGCCCTGGCCTTAATATATTGACAAAACCAGAATTAAATGTATACGTGCATGTATGTATGTATAAATTATGTTACAATAAAATAAATTGGAATCAAAGTCGTTTTTATTTCGAAGTAGGCATTTATTCTGTACAACTTTATCATTTTGAAATTACAGCGAAAAGAAAACGTGACGTTACGTAAACGTCTTATAAATATATGAACGCCGGCTGTACGCACGATAACGTGTCACGTACCGGCTGAGCCGAGCGTGCAAAAGCGAGCGCAGAGCAACCAATATCGCGGCGAGTTTAAGTTAGATAACTCTTAAAATATTAGATTAATCAATAATAATCGGCCAAGTACGAGTCCGACTCGCGCACGGAGGGTTCCGTACTGTATGGGAGCCCCCCTTAAATATTTATTTTATTTTAATTTTATTATTTATTTTTGAAGTGAATATAAAACTAAATGTTCTGTGAATTTTTATTTTATTTTCTTTTTAGTATTTGTTGTTATAGCGGCAACAGAAATACATCATCTGTGAAAATTTCAGCTACCTAGCTATCATGGTTCATGAGATACAGCACGGTGACAGACGGACATCGAAGTCTTAGTAATAGGGTCCCGTTTTTACCCTTTGGGTACGGAACCCTAAAAACCGGTTCATTAAATTGGCCATATATAGTAAACGGTAAGATTTACAAAAAAGTTTACGAGAAAAAAAAGTTGCGAAATTTTATTCACTACAATAATGGTCTCCATGATTTTTGCCCTAAAGTGCATAGTATCCGAGATATCAGCCAAAAAAAATTTCAAGATAGCGCTTGAAGCTTCACTTGGATCTGTCAGCATTTTGATATTTTATGCTCATAGAGTGATCCTTATAAAAAAAATGGATCGGAAATTTAGTGCAAAGTTAAATTCTAAATTCACTGAGCTAAATCGTAACTTTCTACTGATAGCGCGCGAGTTGAATGCAGTCGGGGTCTGAGGTAAAGAGCGGGAGCATCTCCCCCCGCTATCCGCACGCCCCACCTCACGCGCCTGGGCGGGTTGGGCGTGCGGATAGCGGGGGGAGACATTCGCATTCCTAAGCTCTGCATTCAACTCGCGCGCCGACTGTAGCTACGTATATGTTCAAACGTAACTTTTCTATTACGACTCGTCGCCGCGTCGTAACGTAACTCGTTGAGATATGAATCTGTACGAGTACAGTCGTACAGCGTGTGCTACACGGTATTAAACAGCGGTTTGAAACAGTATAGACAGTTGTTTTATAGTTTATTGAATCAGGCGTTACTTTGCGGTAGTTCATCTTCAAATTCTTGTTTTGAATAAATATTTAGTGTATTTCCGCTCTGTCGTAGTCATATAAGTTAAGAGTACCATTCAAAATCCAAATTAAATCACAAACAAAATTAATAATTAATCATCAACCTGTATCATGGTTCGACTATGGTTCTTAGGCTAAGGTTAGGTCAGACTAGAAAAAAAAAATGTTAGGTTAGGCTTAGGTATGTTTACAAAATATTAATGAACCTGAAACAAAATTATAATTAATCCGTTAAAAATAATTAAACCTGTAACAAAAATAGTGATTAGTGATCTCTTTAAAAAATGTAGTAAACCTGAAAATAATACTTAATTGATTAAAATAATAATAAAAATAAAAATTACAATTACAAATATGTATAATTTATTTTTTATAAAAAATAGTTGAAAAAATACTTAGTCAATAAATAGCACCCCTATTCTTACTGTACTCTATTCGACACGTGTTTCGCCTCTAAACGAGGCATCTTCAGGACGTGTTGACTCTTCGAGCTCACTCGCAAGAAGAAGAGTTGTTTTATGCCACATTTCATGTGACATTCAATCGCCCTTTGCAGCACGGCTTGCGTTGCAAACCACTGTCAGAAGCGATGGTTTGAAACCGTCTAGCCGCTTGTTTAAAACCACGCTAACGACAGTCACGCTGCGGCAGCGAGCGCGGGCGCTCGTTACTACGTTTCATCTACCTATAAGATATTCTTAGAAAGTTATTAATGTCATCAAAGTCCAGATAATTAATTAAATTAATATGACTAATTAAGGGTTAATCTCTCCTTTAACCATCGCTTCGTCCATATTCAACTTCAACGTTCAACTGCACACAAAATCGCAAGACTCTCTCCAACTTTTTGTTGTACAGATAGGTAAGGCTCATGACTTCGTTGTAGTATAAAATACTGCAGGTACGTGAACGAGATTACAACACGTCCTGTCCGCGCAACGTTTTTAAGACATTGTTGGTTTCAAACCATGTAGCCGGCATTCCGCATCCGACTTCTGTTCAAGGTGACCTTGGTTTTATACCTCATTTCAAACCGTGTAGCATATGCTTACAATCCAAACATCCCTGTCCATGTCCCTCCCTTAGTTACGAATCTGTCCCGTCGTGATCGTAACTAAATAGTTGCGAAACCATCCAGTCCTGGCTATTCCAGTTACGAATCCATCCAGTCCTGGCTATTTCAGTTACGAATCCATCCAATAGTCGGACTACTAAGACCATACCAATGTTTTGCTATCCGAATGACGGTAGCGTCAATGTAGATCTATCTAGGGGTATTTGAAACTATCGGTTTGACGTTTGAAGAACTCGGTGCGTCGGCTCTGGAAAATAAAATTACATTATTGACCGAAGCGAAGGGAAGATCTTCGTTTTAACACAGCTATTTTGCTTTCGTCTATCTGGATGTTGATTTTTCACCACAGGTCGCATTTTTTAACGAACCTCGACGAAACTTAGTACACAGCACGGGAAGCATGGCAAAGGGGCAAATAGTCTTTCCACCATTATATCCCCTCAAAGAGGAAATAAAGTATGGATTGACAATGACATCTGACATTAAAAGTGGATAAAATAGTTTTCTCCCCTTGCCGTGTTACCCGTGCTGGTTCTATACAGGGTTATTCCTAATCAATTAGCATCCTTTTAAGGGCTTATTCACTTTTGATCTGCGGCTTATGTCAAAACTAAAAAATGTTGTTCCATGGAAAAATATAAGTTCACGTTGCGACAAAATGTATGGAACAGCTGTGTTTTTTTAGTTTTGACAAAAGTTTTTAGTTTTGATGTACAGAATAAGCCCGAATGATGAATGAATGAATGAACACTTTATTGTTAACACTAAAATACAATACATGCTATGCTGATTGATGACCAGTAACCCTGTATATTAATGTTTTTTATCTACACTAATGTTGTAACATTCTACTTATGTTTCCAATACTTGACTTATAATGACTACTGTTATAACGCAGACAACAAAAAACTCAATTTAAGCAATTTCACATGATGTTATAATATCCACATCGATATCGTAAAATCTCATTATAACATCGCGCGCTCGCTCCTGATTGGCCCTTTTTTTTTTTTTTTTTTTTTTTTACCAGGGGAAATCTTTTATAGATACCACCACACCTCGTGGGCAGGCGGGTGGTTATGTGGGAGTCCTGCCGACTGGACAGTATACCCACCAAAACCCCTGGGTGTTCCGCCAGTGCGCTTGGTGTCGGGGCTACGGGCACGCTTGCGCACTCCTCCGCGGCACCCGACAGCGCTGGCCCAACTCGGGCCCCACCACGGAGCTTCGGCTCCCGCCAGAATGACGATGTGCCGAACACCAGACACATCGTCATCCACCACCTGGGACCAACCAGCACTGGGCGTCAGACAGCACCCGTGTCCGACAGCCCTGGTCCCGATGCAACGGGTCAATTAAAGTGGCCCCGCGCCTGCCACTACGGCTGCAGAGGATAGGGAGAGCGGCCGTCGCGATACCGACACTCCTCTTCCCCTGCAGCCCCACCGCCTCCGCCAACACGTTGGCGGCACCCGTTAGGGCCGCTGGCAGGACGGATAGACAGCGGCACACTCGCCGCCCGTCCATCCCGTCGCCGCCCCCGCCTCGATGGGCTCGGCCGCGGCATCGCGACGAGCGCGACACCGCAGTCCACCTCAGTCGACTAGCGACCTACTGGCCAGCCTCCGCACGGGCTTGTCGAGGCCCAAGACCCGGAGAGGCCGGCCCCACCTCGGGTTCCTCTTGGTTCACCAGGCTGGCGAGACCTGGCTACTAAGCCCCCCCGCCACGACAAGGCGGGAACCCACTCGGGGGGGCTCCTGATTGGCCCTGCGCGCGCAGCTGCGCTCTCATTGGTTAGATTTTAATGGCGCCAAGTTCACTGTGACAATACACGTACGCGTGAATTTAATGTTTCGCAATATGTTTTTTTTTTTTTTTTTATTAGTGAAGATAAAGTAGTGTATGCAACTGCATATAACACGGGTATTATATGACAGTTGCATAAACTACTATTTTGCTGTCGGCGGTTTTTGATTATTTTTTCCCTCAAAAAGGGAGGGAAATTGCTGTCGCGCATGTGATGTACCGCGAGGTCTATTGTTCGCAGAATTACTAGTGATATTAGCAGAGATACTCACTTTCTGATTTTATCTCTTCGTAATTTTAACTGTTGATTTTTAGGTACTCCATGCACTTTTAACAAATGCTTTCGGGCCGAACAACCGCTTCTGTAACTGAAAAAAAAAAATTTGTTTAGCGAAGAACAAAACACAGCACGGATCACGACTGTGTTTTGTTCTTGCAGAATAATTCCCAAGTAATACCCAAATAAGCGATAAGTGTAATAAGTGATACCCAAGAAATGTTCATAGCATACGCGCCACGACATATTAAGTAAATTGTATAGAATTAAGTTTTAAGTGTGATTAATTTTTTTATTGATTCTGACACGAATTGGTGTTTACTGTAAGTGTCTGAATATTTCATTAGTAAATAAACCTAGATTTTGCCCGCGGCTTCGTCCGCATGATATTTCGAGGCCCTACCTTACCACCCTTAAATAAAGGAGGTGGAAAATAAAAAAAATCGATTTGGCATTTGTTGGATTTGACAGTTCTTTTTTGACATTTCTTGGAGCGCACGCTAGAATAGCTCGGAGATGACAGAATTTTTTCTTCTTAACACTTATTGTTGTAATATGGAAAATTTACGCAATATCATTATAATTTAAAGCCTATGTTATTCTGATGTATAAGCTATATAATTGCAAAGTTTAATCTCAATACGTTCAGTAGTTTTTGCGTGAAAGAGTAACAAACATCCATACATCCATCCTTACAAACTTTCACGTTTATAATATAAATAAAATCTTTTGTCGACGTTTGAAAAAAAAAATACAGATTCATACTACGCCTACAGACTTCAACATAGCTCTGTCTCGTTTTGTTACGTCGATAAAATTTTGTCGTGATGCGTATGGCAGGGCTGGTCTCATACCAATGAGTTCTTTTGAATTTATGTACGGAATTTCACACCACTGACTTTTCGGTCCGCTGCGTGAATCAAACAAGTCGGCTGATGAAGTTAGCTACAATCTGCGGAATATCCAATCCTGACTAAAGCTCACATATAGCGGCGCGTTGATTGGATATTGCGCAGCTTGTAGCTAACTTCACATCCGCCGACTTGTCTGATTCGGTCTATACAATCGTAGAATTAATTCGATGGTGTATGTGAATCCACCAACCCGGACTGGCTCAACCATCCTTCGTAGATCTTGAGTAGGCCTGTGTTCTACAGTCGAAAGACGGACACAGGCTATAGTACTCACGTGTTAGAGCAGAGGTAGCAATAGTACCTAACTATATGTGTAGAATTGGGATTTATCCTGATGCATTCATAAATCGCGCCGGCATTGGAAGAGCTACAAGCTGCGGACTTCGAGCAAATATCTACAGAGCCACAGTCCCTAAGTGAAAGTAGTAAAAAAATGTCCGAGCGCCGTCATACATACCGACTTTGATATTTACATTAAATAATTCACAATGACTTTACTCGAATCTCGACGTTATGTCACCTAATTAGTACTTGTAACCGAGCACTTTGTCATCGCACGGCGTTGTAGTCGGCTTGCAATCGCCTTACGACCAACTAAAAAGCCTGCCCACTACGTAGCTTGGTCAGAGTTTTGGAACGGACACTTTTTTTGCACGATTGTAACTCTATAGAAATTTGCTCGAATCGAAGGCTGCGGATAGCCCAATCGGATAATTTGATGTTTGTTTTCGTTGACATTACTTTATTAGACTGATATATATTTTTTCTTTAAGTTGTCTCTATGTTATTTCTTGTATTAAATATATTTTGTGAAATCTTGCAACATATGTAAGTACCTATTTGAGATTAGATTTAAATTACTTAAACTGTATTCTAAACATTGTTATCTGACGATTCCAAGTGCAACTGTAATGTCTACGGAATATAGGAACTTTGACTTTGACTTTGACTTCCTGACTGAAGCTCACTTCAGCTGGTAGCTAACTTCACAGAGAGGTTTGGTTCGGAATATACTCACGTGTTGGAGCAGAGGTAGCAATAGTAGTTGTACGTGTAGAAGTGGGACTTATCCTGGTGCATCCACAGGTCGCGTCGGCATTGGAACAGAGACGGGCAGTACTCACACTGAAATAAATTGATAAAATAAGTATAAATCATTATACAGAAAAATCGGCCAAGTGCGAGTCGGACTCGAGCATGAAGGGTTTCGTACCGTATGGGAGCCCCTCGGCAAAAAATCACGTTTGTTGTATGGGAGCACCCCTTAAATATTATTATTATTCCGTTTTTAGTATTTGTTGTTATAGCGGCAATCGAAATACATCATCTGTGAAAATTTCAACTCTCTAGCTATTACAGTTCATGCGATACAGCCTGGTGACAGACAGACGGACGGACAGCGGTAATAGGATCCCGTTTTTACCCTTCGGGTACTGAGGCATGGTAAAAGTTGTTCGTAATGATGGTCTTTAACCACACCCTTTCGGCATATTATAAGGTAAGCAGATAACCCTATATAGAGTAAACACATACTTGTATGTTCTTGTGTGGCTTGAAGTGCACTTGTTTGATGTGTTGTATTGTATGATGTTGTTCCGCATGCGGAATTAATATAAGATAGATGCAACACATGCCTGCGCATTCGGAATTAATATAATAGACTAGCTGCCCCGGTGAACTTCATCTCACCATCTGTCAACTGTCAATGACAACTTTTACATGCAGGAACATTTTGTATGGGAAAATTCAATGAATGTCTTTATTATTTTACTCACTATATTTTTATATTTTCTCACCGTTTAAACCTTCCCTTAGCTTCCACGGATATTTCAAGAACAAAATTACCCCAATCGGTCCAGCCGTTCTCGAGTTTTAGCGAGACTAACAACCACGATTCATTTTTATATAATAGAGAAAATAGATGAAACACATGCCTGTGTTAGATCAGGGTTAAAAGAGGCGGTTACTTTATCTATTTTCTATCAAAATATCATTGTCAGGATGGAAATCTCACTCGAAACCAATGCAGCAACCCTGAATCTAACATAATAACAAAGAAACTAATCAATCTGATCCTTTAAATGTTTGTGAGGGTAGTTACCTAACTTGAGGTTTCTAAATTAGTAAAGGAAACAAGTAAATAAGTATATTTTGTTTATTATTTTACCTCATGGGTCCCGAGAGGGTACCTCCATGTATTGCAAAGACTCTAAGCCACGTTCGTAAGGCCCTAAACGTCTTGAGAAGAAGTGGCAAGAAACTCCGACGCTATCAATATGATCTTTTAATCTTTTGTACAATGATAAGTCACATAATTTAGATATTACACAAAGTACTTAACTTTAGCAACATGGCGACGTTCACTCGGCTTGGCTTCGAATATAAAAGTACCGACACTCAGCATAACTAGCTAAGCGAGACTCAGGGCGTCAAAGATTTGTCCAACGTTATTATTAGGATACTTGGCGAACACTAAGCGATACTATCAGAGACCAAAATGCTCTAAGAGAACTGCAGCGATATCAAGAGATACTAAGAGATACTCAGAGACGAAGCCACGCCAACAGACTGTTTTATACTAATTTCACAACCTCCCACCATGCCTTACCACCACTGCTCGATGTCAACATTTACACCGACCAATAGGGAACGAGCAAGATGGCGGGAACCGCGGCAGCCTCAATTTAACACTACTATTTATACATCAAGCCATCTTAAACTGCGTTTCATACTTATTAGAATTATTAGAACAATTATTGATACATTTCAAGTCATCTATGACACTATGAAATCACAGTATTAAATAAATAGTGTTTGTAAAGAATAATGGCTGACATTCGGACATCATAATATTTCACAGTCTTATTTAGTTACTAGCAAATCTTAGATTACTTAATACATTTTGAAAACCTTATTAAATATTATCCTTACATTTTAAACTATCTATTCTATCTATAACATTATAAAATTACAGAATCTGATACAATAGTCAATATAAACAACAATGGCGGACGCCACGTTATTTCTCAGTTTTATCTATTGACCTACCAATAAGTCTTATATTACGTAATACACTTTGTAATCGTTATTAAATATTATCCTAACATTTTAAACTATCTATTCTATCTATAACATTATAAAATTACAGAATCTGATACAATAGTCAACATAAATAACAATGGCGGACGCCATGTTATTTCTGTTTTATCTATTTACTAAAAAGTCTGATATTACTTAATACACTTGGTAATCGTTATTAAATATTTTCCCATCAATTATTAGATAATAGTTGATAGGATCACAATCACTTTAACCACGGAATAACACATTGATAAACAATATTACAAACACAACAAGCAATGGCGGATATCGTGTCTTGATTTGTCTATGCATAAAAATAGAAGGTAAAGATATAGTTTTAGACCAATAAAGGAAACACAGCGGCCATTTTAAGTAATATAGAATATTATAATAAAATCCCTAATCTAACCCCTGCATGTTCTTGTGCGGTTTGAAGTGCACTTGTTTGATGTTGTTTCGCATTCGGAATTTCTACAATAATATATAGAATGATGCAACACATGCCTGTGCATGCGGAATGGATATAATAGATAGATGAAACACATGCTTGTATGTACTTATGTCGTTCGAAGTGCACTTGTTTGTTGTGTTATATGATATTGTTCCGCATGCGGAAATTTATATAACAGATAGATGCAACTCACTACCTGTATGTTCTTGTGCGGTTTGAAGTGCACTTGTTTGATATTGTTCCGCATGCGGAATTTATATAATAGATAGATGCAACACATACCTGTATGTTCTTGTGCGGTTTGAAGTGCACTTGTTTGATATTGTTCCGCATGCGGAATTTATATAATAGATAGATGCAACACATACCTGTATATTCTTGTGCGGTTTGAAGTGCACTTGTTTGATGTGTTGTATGATGTTGTTCCGCATGCGGAATTTATATAATAGATAGATGCAACACATACCTGTATATTCTTGTGCGGTTTGAAGTGCACTTGTTTGATGTGTTGTATGATGTTGTTCCGCATGCGGAATTTATATAATAGATAGATGCAACATATACCTGTATATTCTTGTGCGGTTTGAAGTGCACTTGTTTGATGTGTTGAATGATGTTGTTCCGCATGCGGAATTTATATAATAGTAGATGCAACACATACCTGTATGTTCTTGTGCGGTTTGAAGTGCACTTGTTTGATGTGCTGTATGATGTTGTTCCGCATACGGAATTTTGCTCCGCACTCGTTGCACTCGTACGGCTTTTCGCCCGTGTGCTCCGCGCGGATATGGTTCTGTAGAAAATTACAATAATTCAATTTATTTTTGACCGACGAACCGGAGGAGGTACTCAATTAGACACGTATATCTTTTTTTATGTATAACCACGCATAACTTTTTTCATAGTAGTATGTTTTAAATAATTATTTTTTTATTGGAAAGAATATACTTCAAAGTTGGTCTAAGTTTAATTTTATTGAAAACGGCTGAGCCATTTTTGATAAATCAACAATAATGTGAAGAATGCTACATCGATCCGTGCGAAATATTCGCGAATTCTGTACACGGGTGACAACGGTCATGCTATTTTTTGCAAAAATATAATTATTTACAGTACAATGTGGCCAATTATGAAAACGCCATTCTAAATTTAATAGCAATTTAGAATACTGTTCTCTCTTTCAAATGCATATAGTGAGAAAGAAACAACACATTTACGTAATAAAACCTTACTTAATAAGTTAGCGTGTATGTGAATAAGATTGCCGCGACAAATATACCTACCTATATGTTTTACGGTACTTATATAAATAATAATATTATAATAATATAAATAAATATGAGGGGACATCTTATACACGGTCTCTGACACCAAAGCAAAGCTTGTGATACGAGTGTGGCTGCCAAAGACTGATATACTACATATACTTATTTTTAAGTACATAATTATATAGATAATAACTAAATAACACCCAGACACACATTATTATATACACATTATTTGGTAAGAATGAATGTTAGTGATTGACTAATAAATAAAATATACATTCCCAAACGCCATTAGGTTTGACTATAATTATATTTTTTGTAGGTGCATATATAGATTTTTTAGGGTTCCGTACCCAAAGGGTAAAAACGGGACCCTATTACTAAGACTTCGATGTCCAAGGTATTTACAACAGAGAGACCCTATACGCCTCAGAAGAATAACAAGTAATAGAAGTATTGCCAAATTTTACTCAAATAAAAACTACGTTATAGCTGTCTTCTTCATATCTGGTTCTACAGCATACGCGAGAGTGAGTGTAACAAAAACCAGCTCCAGTTGGAATGTCAAAATAGTTAAATTTGGTTCCATTTGGTCTTTTGTCTTTTTCGGAAATTTGAACCCTCTAGTTCCAGTGTTTCAAATATCTGATTTTCATTTTACCTTCCTACTTTTTACCTTTTTGAATTTGGACAGCCGAGATAGCTCAATGCTAGTTTGTGAAACCCTTCGAAATTACGTAAGTTTGGGTGTAGGTGCATCTTAATTTAATGCCTTATAAATTTTATATTTAAAATGGGACAAAGTGATGTATATCTCTTGCTATTTTAGTACGCTTTCTATTAGGTACTTTAGTTCTTATTCTATGCTATACCCAGTAGCGGGACAAAGAAGTGACGTTTTAAAATAACAATTTATGTGTGTTTGTGTTTTGACAAAGGAGATTTTGAGAGATTTTATTTATCTTGCTTGCAGATTGTTTTAGACTAGAAATTATTGAAATTATCATTTCAAGCTAGACCGCAGTTTCTTTGATAACGGTTACTATACCACACGACATTCAGAGCCAGACAGACAGACAGTGATTTTTGTTCGTATTTTTCTCTGCCTGACTCTTATTATACCGCCCTCATTCAGGGAAAGTGTCGCTCAATGTGTAGTCCAACATATTATAAAGACTAATGTTATAGAAAGCGTACTAAAATAGCAAGAGAAATACATCAGTTTGTCCCACTTTAAATATGAAATTTAAAAGGTGTTAGAAAAATATGCACATACACCCGAACTTAGTAATTTCGAAGGGTTTCACAAACTAGCATTGGCTGTCTCGGGTGTTCAAATTAAAAAAGGTAAAAAGTAGGAAGGTAAGATGATCAAAGATTTGCACTTTCTGCTGGAACTTGAGGGATCAAATTTACGATCATATCGCAAAAGTCAAAGTGGAACCAAATTTTAACCATTTTGACATTGCAACTTGTGATTTTGACGTCAGACGACAGACAATGCGTTTTTTTTTGTTCCACTCACTCTAGCGTATGCTTTATAACCAGATATGAATAAGACAGCTGTAACGTAGTTTTATTTGAGTAAAATTTCAAGGTTTCTATGACTTGTCATTCCTCTGAGAGTCCAATACAGGTTTCACACGATTTGTTTTTTTTTTTCGGCCTTTACCAACCTGCATAGTAAGTCTGTCGGCCGCGCGGAATCCGCACTGTCCGCATGAAAACTTCTTCTCAACTCCGTGCAAGCATTGTTCGTGTCTAGACAGCTGGCCGCGATGAACAAATTTTTTTCCGCAACCCGCGAACTGAAAAATGAAAAAAAAAATGTAAAGTATACAGGGTTATTTCTAATCAATTAGCATCCTCTTAGGGTCTTATTCTGTACATCAAAACTAACAAATTTTATTCTGCGACTTTTGTCTAAACTAAAAAAAAACAGCTGCTCCTTACATTTTGTCGCGGGTGAACGATATTTTTCTATGGAACAACAACTTTTTTTTTAGAATTATTATAAGTCGTAGAACAAAAGTTGTTAGTTTTGATGTACAGAATAAGCCCCTAAGAGGATGCTAAGTGATTAGAAATAACCCTGTATAGTCTGCGCCACACAAGTCGGCGGATGGGAAGTTAAAGGCAAAATATAGGTATGCGCGGGAGCCAGAGAGACTCGCGCCGGGGCACACCCGCCCGCCAAACTCATGCCTCCCGCGCGCTCCCTACGCCCTTGCTCACCACTACGCCACTCGCGTCCGCATTGTGCACGAATTACGGCGAAGTGTCATCTGCGGCTAACTTCTCATCCGCCGACTTGTGTGGCGCGGATTATAAAATTAAATAGTACAGTCTTTGCGTGATATTTTGGTTCTTGTGCTATCTTACTATAGGAACTCTCCGACCTTTCAACTACACTACACAAAAAAAAATCAAATCTGACGAGATCATTTTTTGAAATATCTTTACATACGTGCTGTTTCTCGAAATGCTTTAAAGCGTGGCTCCTGAAACTGATTTGATTTTTCTGGAAAAAAATCGTGACGCCTTCTTTGTATGGAGTCATCTTCATCTAGATAAGCCAGTCAAACTTTTTGGCGGGTGTGATGTTAGCTACAAGCTGCGCGAAACCCAAGCTCGTAAGTGAGCTTCAGTTAGGAAACTGAAGCTCACTTATGAGCTGTTCGAAGATTGGTCATCCGCAGCTTGTAGCTACCATTACGGCCGCTCGGCCTAAACGCCCACGCTTAAAATGTATCGAAGTATAGGCCGCGCCACACAAGTTGGCGGATGTGAAGTTAGCTACAAGCTGCGCAATATCCAATCCTGACTGAAGCTCGCATAAAGCTGCGCGTTGATTGGCTATTGCGCAGCTTGTAGCTAACTTTATTCCATAGCAATATATCTTACTTTACAAACATGCTGTCTCTCGAAATGCTTTAAAGCGTAGCTTCTGAAACTATGATGCTTGTGTTTCACGTCGCGGCAGGCTTTATTAATTTTACTTCAGTTTTGTTAATTATTTTATTATTATTTTACTTCTACCGCTTGTGCATCACTACATAATATAAAACAAAGTCGCTTTCCGCTGTCTGTCTGTCCATATGTATGCTTATATCTTTAAAACTACGCAACGGATTTTGTTGCAGTTATTTTTTTAATAGATAGTGATTCAAGATGAAGGTTTATATGTATAATACACCTGTGCGAAGCAGGGGCGGGTCGCTAGTTTAAGTATAATGTAATTTTACATAAAAGTTGTTGAAATATCTTACTTTACAAACATGCTGTTTTTCGAAATGCTTTAATTAAAGGGTGGCTCCCGAAACTATGATTCTTGTATTCAACGTCGTGACAGACTTTATTAATTTTACTTCAGATGAAGTTGTTGAAATATCTTACTTTACAAACATGCTGTTTTTCGAAATGCTTTAATTAAAGGGTGGCTCCCGAAACTATGATTTTTGTATTCAACCTCGTGACAGACTATTAATTTTACTTCAGATGAAGTTGTTGAAATATCTTACTTTACAAACATGCTGTTTCTCGAAATGCTTTAATTAAAGGGTGGCTCGCGAAACTATGATTCTTGTATTCAACGTCGTGACAGACTTTATTAATTTTACTTCAGACGAAGTTGTTGAAATATCTTACTTTACAAACATGCTGTTTCTCGAAATGCTTTAATTAAAGGGTGGCTCCCGAAACTATGATTCTTGTATTCAACGTCATGACAGACTATTAATTTTACCTCAGATGAAGTTGTTGAAATATCTTACTTTACAAACATGCTGTTTCTCGAAATGCTTTAATTAAAGGGTGGCTCCCGAAACTATGATTCTTGTATTCAACGTCGTGACAGACTTAATTTTACTTCAGATGAAGTTGTTGAAATATCTTACTTTACAAACATGCTGTTTCTCGAAATGCTTTAAAGCGTGGCTCCTGAAGCTATGCTTTTTCTGGACAACGTCGTGGCAGAGTTTACACTCTATGGGGCCGCCTTCTTTGTACGGGGTCACCGCTAGGCTCATCAGTTTGTTGTTCCTCTCTCTGAAGTACTTTCTTCTTGTTAGATCCATCTGAAGTTACAATAGGTATGTACTAATCATAATCATTTATTGCAAAAAACTAGTAAATCATGATAAATTGATAATTGTATAGTATACAGTTTTACAAATTTTTGGTTTTGCCATATTTACAAGATAAAGAATGTATGATTGTTTGTTTTAGAGTGCTTTCCACACTAGATTTTATCTCAAAGAGTTATCTTTGTGATAAGCATTTCAAAAATCTGAAGCGAACGCAGGATTTGAACCTGCCCCTTCGGATCACTAGCCCGACGCTCTAACCAACTGAGCCAACTCGCCTCCTACGCAAGCGCCAAATTTTTGAAGTGCTTATTATCATTACCACCAACTTATAGCGTTGGCGGCGCCACCTGTGATACCCGTATTAGACAGGTTATCAGGTTATCGGGTAGGAGGCGAGCTGGCTCAGTTGGTTAGAGCGTCGGGCTAGTGATCCTAAGGGGCAGGTTCAAATCCTGCGTTCGCTTCAGATTTTTGAAATGCTTATCACAAAGATAACTCTTTGAGATAAAGAATGTAATAAAATTAATCATTAAAACATTTGTCTTCTAATCTATTTAATGATAAAGTAGCCAACACTCTGAGGAGAGGCCTATGATTGTGGTCTCTTTGTGAGATCAGAATTGACTGTAGAAGAACCAAAGTTACTCATATAGCCCAGTAGTTTGGTTAGTTGATATGCAGTAGGAGGGCACAGAGGATTGATTGACAGGTCTAACTTTTAGAGCAAAGATCACATAAAACAGTGCAGCGACACAAAGTGGTCAGAAGAACTCTTTATAACCACATTTCCGTATAGCTCTATACATCTTTGTACAGCGCCCCTGGCGGAAACGAGGAAGTACTAACAATAATGCATGGAGCCACACGCAAAGACGTAAATTTAAGTAAACTATGCAAAACCAGAGCCCTTAGTACAGGTTTTGCGAAGTTTACTTAAACTTTCGCTTTGCGTGTGGCTCCATACATTATTGTTAGTTCGTTCTCGTTTCCGCCAGGGGCGCTGTACAAAAATGTATAGAACAATACGGAAACTAGTGTAGTTTCATTTTAGGTGTAAACTTGTACTAACCCCGGGAAGCAAGCTGCTTCCAGCCAGTTTTATTAGAGATCTATTGGGAAAGCCTATGTCCATCAGTAGACATTTTATGTGGCTGATATGATAATGATCTGGCTTACAAACTTAAAGGCTTAGTACACACCTTGATAGGTTTCATCATAATGCTATTTTGTTTTATCACATTGCTTTCTCGACTATCTTTTGGAGTGCATTTCGCTAGTTTTTTCTTGAGATTTGACATTAAATTACCAAACAGAGTATCGTAGTCATCTTCTGAAACCATTTTATCATCTTTTTTTGATAACTTTCGATTTGAACTGGTTTTTTTTAATGTCTTGACTGACTTTTTGTTAGTATTTTTGTATTTTTTACAGTCATTCTCTTCACATAATTCGTGTGATGTTGCATTTTTATTTGCATTAGACAAAAGTAAAGTTTTGTCGAATTTGTAGCTATCTTTGAAAAGATCGGTCAATTCTTTCCTTGATATAAAATCGTTTTCTATACTATCAGTTTGGCCGGATGTCTTGACTTTTTGGCCAGTGTTGGCCGTTTGAATAAATATTCTAGGTGTTTGGCCAAATATATAAGGTGACAGGCCACGGATGTTGGGTACTGGACCAGACGTATCAGTTATTTGACCAGATTTATTAACTGTTTGGCCATGAACATTGGCTTTTTGGCCAGCTATATTAGGTGCTTGGCCAGAAATATTAGCTGTCTGGCCAGATGTATTGGCTATTGATTCAGAATTTACAGCCGTTTGACCAAATACATTGGCTGAATCGTTTTGCTTTTTTTTATAAATTGTCTGACATATTTCACTGGTACATTTCCTTATATTATCAATGCTACATTTGATTACATATTTCATATTAGTTTCTTTTGATATTTTTTCTAGCTGCTCCATTTTCATAGACTGACATTGAACCACAATTGTTGGGGCTATACTTTCAATAGGGTCATTCGTTTTCGACTCAATGTTGTCACCATTTTTCGAAGGGTACAACATTATTTGAGCATCTTTCGAAAGCATCAGACAATTTCTGGATTCTGTTTTAGTGTTTTCGACATATTCTTTTTTAGTTTGAATATTAACAAACTCTGTTTCGTAAATGTCTTTATTGTCAGATAGATATGTGTCTTTATTTATTGTAGGTTTTATATCATCAGATGAAGTTATATCATCAGTTTCATCATTTGAATTTGTAACATCATCTGTTTCCTCTTCTTGGATTAAATGAGGGGTAGTTTGATCAGTTTCTTCTGGAAATAGACCAAGTATGTTATCGATTGTGTCTTGTATGTTTTGTTCAACTTTTACGAATTCATGTCTTGCGATGGTTTTTAAGAACTGGTCAGCTTTTGCGCTTAATTCTCGTAAATGTAGTGAATTTGTTATTGTTTTTATGCAAGATTTGCAAGCAGTTTGAGAGAGGCCATCTTCAGGAGTTATCTGAAAAATTAAAAAAAACAGCTTGGTATGTAAGTTGGCATGGGCCGGGTAGCTAGACCTGGTGTCAGAGTTTTTAGGCCGCCTGAAGGCCTCTGACATGGCTAAACGGTTAAAGCAACCAGAGCCTACAATTTAATGTGTCTGAACCACGGTATCGCCCAGTTGGAAAATGCCACCCGCGGTCACCCATCCAGATACTGACCGTGCGGAACTTTGCTTAATTTGCTTATCAGCTTGGTTATAAGCATGTAATAATAAGTTATCTCATAGCGTAGTTTGACTAGGTGTTTGTTAGCAATCAACGAAGTCAAGCGCCGTTCAGCACGGTCAGTCTTCGGATGGGTGACCGCAGGTGGCATTTACAACTGAGCTCTACCGTGGCTCGGATGACACTTTAAATTGTAGGCCCCGGTTGTTTTAACCGTTGAGCGATGTCAGAGGCCTTCAGCGGCTTTACTTTAAGCCACTTTCCTTTTTTTTTAGTAACAAATAATGTCCTAAAGTCATATTAAAAAAAAGAATGGGATGCCGGGAGTGCCGGCAAAAGTGAAAATTTGAACATTAATGTTGTGCATTTTTAAATATTTTGGAATGGTTAGGGAATAATTTCGCACGAATTGCTTAATTTATTAACCCGCGACGCAAAAGAGGGGTGTTATAAGTTTGACGTGTCTGTTTGTCTGTGTGTCTGTCTGTCTGTGGCATCATTGCGCCCGAACCACTGAACCGATTTCAGTTTAGTTTTTTTTTGGATGAAAGGAGACTTAGTCGAGAGTGTTCTTAGCTATGTTTTATAAAAATCGATTGAGCCGTTTAAGAGTTATGGTGGGTTAAAGTGGGGATGGCAGAACCAAAATTCTACAAAGGTAGGTTTTTGTGTCGGGGGTTTTTTAAATTTTTAATTTAAGTTTTTATCAGTATAAAGTACTATAATTTATGTGGTAAAATACAATATCACACACGCACACTCGCGCAAGCGCCCTGCGCCGCTTACACTATACAACAGGAGCAGGCATACATTTTCGCCGCGCGGTAGAAATAGAGGGGGATATTACTTCCTCCCCTACGCCGCGCCGGCGGTCTACTCTCCCTGCGTCTTATGAATTTTCGATCAGGTAGCATATCCTGACGTGAGTTTAACATTTTTTACCCATCCCAAAAAGTACAAAACCAACCGCCAATAATATTATTGTAGGTATGTTGTAAAATTTTATATTGCCTTATCGATACTAATAATACAGGATTTAGGGTAGTTCTGGATGCAAGCCACTTCCAACCAGTGTTATTGAAGATACGTAGGGGAGGCCTATGTTCAGCAGTGGTAGTGCTTGAAATGTTGATACAACGTCGCTTACCATCAGGCGAGTCGGTGGTCAAACGCGGACTTATTTGAGTTAAAAAAAAAAGTATTCCCATAGATATAAATATTTTTGCATTGAATTATTGGATGTTTCTTGTTAATTCGTTTTTGGCACTCTTTTGCCATTGTTCAAAAAGAAAAGAAACAAAATTACTCAATTAGTTTAATGATTTAAGTTGATCTGTAATGAGTGAAATTGAAAATAGTAATTATAATTTGATGAAATGATATAATTTATTAATTAATTACTGGTAATAAATGGAATGATTACAATACATGAAACAATAAAACATATGTATCATTTAGGACATCTTTTGGCAAGTTTTTTTTTTTAATTTAGGTACAGAAGTATTTGTTTGTACTTATTTGCTATTACTGCACCCTCAATCCAAGATTACCCAGAACTGGTGTACTAAGCTGAAAGGAGGTACAATTCGTAATTCAATTTGTAATTCACTTTTACTATGGAGCCAACCCCGAACTTGAGAAATAATCGGACAAGTGCAAGTCGAACTCGCGCACAAAAGGTTCCGTACTGTATGGGAGCTCCATAGGATACGGAACCATCTTTAAAATTTAAACGTAACCATCTTTAAAGTATAATTTACAAAAAAAAAGAATTATGAAAATCGATTCATAATTCGGCCAAGTCCGAGTCGGACTCGCGCACGGAAGGTTCCGTACTGTATGGGAGCCCCCCTTAAATTTACATTTTATTTTAATTTTATTATTTATTATTCAAGTGAATATACAAATAAATATTCTGTGAAAATTTCAAGTGTCTGTCAGTTACCGTTATTAATATCAAGCGAAAAACAGCTAAAAATTCAGGTTTGTTGTATGGGAGTCCCCCTTAAATATTTATTTTATTTTGTTTTTAGTATTTATTGTTATAGCGGCAACAGAAATACAGCATCTCTGTTCAACTGTCTAGTTATCACGGTTCATGTTCAGGAGATACAGCCTGGTGACAGACGGACAGACAGCAGAGTCTTAGTAATAGGATCCCGTTTTTACTCTTTGGGTACAGAACCCTAAAAAATTGGCTTAGTATAGGGCAAGATACCTAATACTGCATAGGGTTTAAGTAGTCAAACATTAAATAAATAAAATAAAAATATAGAAGTTTTAATAATTAACATTACCTACAGTGGATTCCTAACTCTTAACGTAATGTATAGGGTAGTCCGAGTAAGCTTGCATATACAATATATACATCCTCTTGCTTTATCAGTACATAAATTATAAAGTAAAGTCACTGTTTTGTGTGTCCGTCTGTGTATTTGCTTAGATCTTAACTGTATAAAATATAGATTACGGTGTGGTTTTCAATATTTTAGAATATTTCTTCCGGAAGGTCTATAGCTATAATTCATTCGTAGCCAGGAGAAGCCGGGATGGGAGGATGGGAGATAGGAGGAAGCTACTTTATGTATAAAATGATAAGAATGTGATGGAAAGAGTTCCAAGAGTTGACTTATACTTAGGTAGGTAGGACACTCTTTTGATTACCATTATTCCTGTGGTTATGTAGAGTTGGTCACTGGTAAACTCAGTTTCCCCAAATAATGGGTACAAATCGTATTTACACAAACAAGTCCGGCAGGCACGCATTTTGTAGAAACCTTTGAACAAAAATCAATAATAAAAATTGAAATCGCAGTGTTTTGGTGTTTTGATTGCAAATGCAAATTTTAGAGCTGCTAGCTGTTGTTTAAGATAGCGTAGAAATTAAGTTGTGTACCCATTTTGTATCCTGTTTGTAGAATTTTGACATAACTTAATATTGGGACAAACAATTCATCATTTCAAATGATAATTAGCTCTAGAGCTTATTATTTATTTTTTCTTATTATAAAATAAAGCGTATTATGTTTTTTGAAGTGAAAACTTCTTTAGCGTCATTGTGAACTTTTTGGGATGGGTAAAAAATGTCAAACTCGGGTCAGGACACACAAATGATAAAAAAATCGTAAGATGGAGGGAGAGCAGAACCTGTAGCGTGGTATGGTATACCCATCTCTTTCTACCTTGCGTCTAAAATTAATGCCTGCTCCTGCTGTTTCGTTTAAGCGGCGCAGGGCGCTTCGCAAGTGTGCGTGTGTGATATTGTATTTTACCAAATAAATGATAGTAATTTTTGTTTAAGTTTTCACTTCTGCCGGCACTCTTGAAGTGCAACCCGTTGTTTTTTTATTCAATAAATATAGATAATCATCATCTCAGCTGTATATCGGACGATATACATTGTGGGACATAGGCCTGACCTATGAATTGCCAATAAGACTAGTTAAAAGTGCAGTTAGCACAATTGATCTGGATAACCCTGTATATTATAAATTCATAAATATTATAGATTAAAATGTTTAAAAATTGGTTGTCTGAAAAGTTAGTTTATGGACGATAATGTTACGTGATAAAGTCATAAGAAACCATTGTTGAATCAACAAGATAAACGCTTAGATATGCCGATCGTGCCTCTTAATCGCTTGTTCCGCACTCTCGCTTGCAAGCTCGATTCAGGCCTCAGGTGGAACGTGATACCTTTTCGAACGTGCAGCCGGGACGTTCATTGATTTATTTACGTTATTTCGTCAAAAATTCGTATATTTGAAGCAATAATTACTCAAATATATGTTTTGTCCTTCCATAAATAATATATCAATAATTTCCATAGCAACAAGCGTTTTAATCGTACAGAAAATACCTTAATGAGTAAAACGACAATAATTGAATGGTTAAAATCAAAATTTCAATTGCCTCAAATCAAAAGAATGGAGTTCATAAAACTGTTTAACAGCGCTGAACAATTATGAATTCTTCACGGAAGTCATTGATTCCATAATTATTTTTTAAATTGAGCCATGTAATTATTGCAATTATTTGACTTATTTTTTTCTTTCTTAATGATCGAATAGCGTAACTGAGATAAGTTATTAATTTTATTTATTCGTAAGCAGTTATTATTGAGTGCCTTTTAAT
Organism: Hypomecis atomaria; assembly: GCA_964007245.1. Taxonomy (NCBI): domain Eukaryota; kingdom Metazoa; phylum Arthropoda; class Insecta; order Lepidoptera; family Geometridae; genus Hypomecis; species Hypomecis atomaria. The sequence goes on from OZ023310.1 coordinate 11,126,137, forward strand.
GTTCAAAAATGAAAGTGAAGTATTGTAATTGACCTGTAACTTATTGTTATTATTAAAAAAGTATGAGTATAAGTATACTCATAACTTATGGCTAGTCAGAAAGTTAGTAATTAAATACCTTTTATAAAATCCATTAATTACTTCCGTGGAGAATAAGGTACCTTTCTACCATTTTCTGTTATCAGGATTTGCAACACTCTGCTGACATTTACTTTATATGGCTAATGTCAGCAAACGTCACAAGCAATAAAATCATAATTATGTTTTTTTTTTTTTTTTTTTTAAATAATTTATTCATGACCATGGATACAGAGTCCTTCAGTCGAAGTCTTAAATGATAAAAAATTTACAAACATAGAAGAGAAATAAAAAATTAAACTTAACTAAATCTTTTCAACAGTATTTAAAATATACTTATAAATAGGTTTGTAAAAAACTTTACTTTTTAGTAAATCCTCAATACGGCGGGGAACACTAATTGAGTTACGAGCTGCTATGTCACTAATGTCACTGGCTAAAATTAATCGTTGTAAATGGAATTGGGGACATTGAAAAATTATATGGTTTATATCAGCATGCGGTCGGGAACAATACGTACAGTTATCTTCTGGGACTATATTAATTTTGTGTAAATGAGCTGGAACCAAGCAATGTCCAAATCTCAGGCGATTTATAACTGTTATAAACTTTCTGCCACAATATTCAAATTTGTTGTACCAAGGAGTAGTAGGTAAGTCTTTCTGTATTTCTGCATACCACCTTCCCTTATATTCTGTTGTAACGTGCCAATATTCTTTCCAAATTCTGAGTAAATCCTTATTAATTGCACAATAGTAATCTGTGAAAGGTACTTTTAATATATCTGTGTGATCTAGATCATGCTCTTGCCGAGTAGCCAAATCTACTGTTTCATTGCCATGGATGCCACAATGTGAAGGAACCCATACCAATTCTACATGTTTTGATTTACTAATCATTTCTATAAGTTCTCTAATACTATATATAATATAATTTAACTTATATGAGAAATTACAAATGTTGTTCAAAACAGACAGAACACTTTTAGAATCACTTACTATTAGTATATTTACATTTTTTACAGAGTTATTTACAAATGTTAAAGCGGTTAAAATTGCATACGCTTCTGCAGTAAACACACTGCAATTATTATCTAACTTTATACAGTGGGTTTTATTCATTTGTGGATCATAATATGCGGCTTTAACCCCTTCATCACTTTTAGAACCATCTGTATATAAAATATAAAAGTCTGGTTTATTCTCTATAAATTCTAGAAAATCAAATTTGTTATTTATTACATCTAAATGACAATCTATACTTAAGCAATTAATCAAGGCATTATATGGACATTTATATGTTGGCCAGATATCATGAGAACAAATGTTTTTACTGATATTTTTTAAAAATGACATTATTGTTGTGATTTCAGGCAAAACTCCCGAAACAAGAGATGTGGCTGATAAGCTAGATGTTTGAACTGATTGTGATATCTGTGGATGACATAAAACATTATTCAGCACTATAACATTATTGGAAGTCAACTCTTTCAAACAGAATCTATCAGCCAAAAGTAAACGTCTCAGGATTAATGGAGGTATACAGTTTTCAATTTCCATAGAATTAATAGGAGTGGAACGCATAGCTCCGCTAATAATTCTTAAAGCCATATTTTGTATTACATCGAGTTTTCGTAATAAGGTGCTACTTGCATTCATATAAGCTAAACTACTATAATCAAAATGACTTCTTACTATACTTTTATACAGCATGATCAAGGTTTTAGGATCAGAGCCCCAAAAAGTACCAGCTAAACATCTTAAAACATTAATACTTTTCATTGCATTGCTGCAGATATACTTAATATGCTCTTCAAATTTTAACTTGTTATCTATTATTACTCCTAAAAATTTATGTTGATTACTTACAGGAATGATTTCATTATTGTATTTAATTTTAACAAAAGATTGTGCAAAAGGATCTTTACTAAAAACAATAACAGAACTTTTATCAGAACTAATATCTAATTTTAATACATTGTTGTAATAATGGTGTAGCTGCAGCAGTGCAGAATTCAAGTGATTTACAGCCATATTTAAATTTTGACTTTCAGAGTATAAAAGTAAGTCATCGGCAAATTCTAAAATTTTAACATGTGATGTGTTAACATACTTTAAAATTTGAGATGTATATAGAATATACAAGAGAGAAGATAAGATAGCTCCTTGCATAGTTCCTTTACTGACGGATTTTGGTCCATGTAGCTTATTATTAAATTTAACATACAAGGTTCTGTTATTCAGAAAATTAAATATCCATTTCAATAATTTTGTTGGCAGACCTAACTCATTCAAAACTAGAAGAAGGCTCTTAATGTTGACATTATCGAAAGCACCTTTTACATCAAGAAAGACGCAGATTACATTAGAGTGGCTGAGCTTTGCTTTTTTTAATGTTGAGATTAATGATACAAAACTTTCAGAGCAACTTTTACCCTTTCTGAATCCAAATTGTGTGTTAGGTATTTTAGAGTTGGTTTCAACAAAATAATCTAAACGTAATTTTAACATGTTTTCAAAAAGTTTACCCAGACAGGATGACAAAGATATGGGTCTGTACGATGACGGATTATTTGCAGGCTTATTAGGTTTTAAAATTGGTATTACACATTGAGTCTTCCAAGATTCAGGAATAACTGATGCATTCCAAAGTCTGTTATAAATTGCCAATAAAATGTTCAGAGCATTTGAATGTAAATTTTTAATAAGTTTATATGGAATGTTATCCATACCTGGTTTAGTATCTCTACGACTATCTAAAGAAATGCGAAGCTCATTCAGTGTATAAGGCTCATTTAAGAAGGAAACGCTATTGTCAGACCTGTCTAAAATATTTAAAGTGGTAAAATCGGTTGATGTTGAATCTGCTAATTTTTCTAGAAAACTTGGTACCCATTCGTCATTTAGAGTTTTGTTACTACAATTACTGTTAATCCTTTTAAATTTTTTAACATAATTCCATATTCTAGTAACTGGTGTCATTCTGTTGAAAGAAGTACACAATTCATGCCATGATTTTCCCCGTTCCTCAATTAATATCTTTTTCTTTTTAGCATCAAGACGCTTGTAATTAATAAAATTGGAAATTGTTGGAGAGTGATGATATGTCTTAAGAGCTTCTTTCGACTTTTGAACTGCATCCTCACATAGTGTGTTCCACCATGGAGCTGGTTTTCTCAGAATTTTTGGAGTGTGATTAGATTTCTGCTTAGGAATACATTCATCTCTGATTTGATACAAGATATTTATAAAACTATTGTATAATTCATCTAGATCTGTATTTTCCAAATCTAATTGCGAAAAGCAGGTTTCAGATAAAGTTTTAAATTTAGACCAGTCTGATTTGTTGTACAAATATTTTTCTTCTACAGGACGAACATCATACACCGATGGCTTCACATTTACATCCAGTAGAGTCGGAAAATGATAACTACCCATTGCATCATCATGGACTTGCCATTCACAGAGAGGTGCTAACGAGCAACTTACTAAGGCTAAATCAATTGCTGAAGAATTCTTGTTTGGATATTTAATTGTAGTATGATTACCATCATTTAAAACACACAAGTCAAACTCATCTATGAGATTGTACAAAGAATTACCTCTACTATTATTTTTTAGACAACCAAATAAAATGTGATGGGCATTGAAATCTCCCATTATGAGACATGGCTTAGGAGTTTCAGTGAATACTTTTTTTAATTTATTAGTATTAAATTTAGTAAATTCGCTGTTTGGGGGACAATAAATACACAACACATGTAATTTACCTAATGATGTATCAAGTGCAATGCAAATGTTCTGAATTGATTCGTAATATGAGGTATGAACAACTTCATATTTAAAATTTTGTTTAATTAATATAGCTACCCCATTATGTTCGTTTACAGACAGTTTGTGAATCAAATTATAGGATGGAAAATTTGGAATTTTACTGTTTTTCTTAAGCCACGTTTCATTTAGTAAACATATATCTACATTTTGTTCAGTTAAAAACTTTAACAATAGCGTTTTTTTACTATGTAAACTTTGAATATTGAATTGTGCTATACGAATATATGTGTCCATATAATTAAATTAAATTAAATTTGACAACAAAATTTCTTTAATTCTTTTATTTGTAATGGGTTCATTCTTGCTATTTGCAAGGGCAACAACGGACTTCACAAGGGCATTTATAATTACATCGTTATCAACAATTTCTTTGGCATTGAGATCTTGGAAGGTTTTTTGTCTCGGCTTTGGTGTTAGAGCTGGGAAGGATGTTCTATCAGAGATTTGTGGCAGACTTACCGCATTGGCATAAGACATTTTTTGTTGTTGTTTAATTTTCTTCTCTTCTATTTTTTTCTGCTTAACAGGGCAGTCTTTCGACACGGCAAGGTGAGGGCCAGAACAATTGACACACATTATTTCTTCCACATCACATTCCTTGTAGGAATGCCGTCCTGCACAGGATGAACACATCTGCTCTGCTCTGCAGTTCTTAGCTGAGTGGTTGAATCGGAGGCAACGGTAGCATTGCATGAGTGGTGGAAAGTATTTATGAACCTGGTATCTGAATAGCTTGATGTATACATACTGAGGTAATGTGGTGGCTGCAAAAGTGACAGCCACTGTTCCAAGAGGAGTCAAATTTCCGTCTACTTTTCGCATAAAGCGTTTGATTGAGACAACATCAGCATCACAAGTAATATTTTTGTAAATTTCTTCATTAGACATTGTCAGCGGAATATGCCTGATGACTCCTATAACTTCAGTCATGTAAGCAGGAATGAAAGCTTTCAGCTTATATCTGTTCAGGAAGCTATCCATCTTTAAAAAATTGTTAGCTGGAGCTGGCTTTTTGAAAGTGACGCCAACCTTATAAGCATTTATTCGGTGGACACCTACAATGCCTTTAACATTTTCAATGAAAAGATTTGTCAATATTATGGGGTTTTTATTACCAACCTTTTCTTCTTCTGTGGATTCAACGTAAACCACGCAGTCCCCACTGTGATTTTCGGGGAATAGCCTCTTGTAGAGGGGCTTCTGAAATACTTTGTAGCCATCATTGTTCGTTGAGGATTTTGCAAGTTTTCTCTTCTTTCTCTCTGCTGTAATGACGGGGTCCTCCCCGTCACTAGCAACGCTCATGCCGTTATTGTTGCGCCGCAACACCCAACACAAATCTCAGAGAATTGCAAAATTAAAATTTATGAATAATTGAATATTAAAAACGCCCGCTTCTTTCGACTTCCCGCCAAAAAGTCTCATAATTATGTCAAATTATGGTGTTCCTACTTTCAGACTAATCACCCTGTATTATTGGTAACTAGTGCTACAACGTAGACCGCTTATCTGCTCAACATCAGGCAGTATGTGGTCAAACGCAAACCTATTCAGAATTTTAAAAAAAAATCTAGTTAAATGGTAGAAAGCACGTACTCACAGTACTCTTGCATTTCTCACAGTATAAATTGCAAGAACTTTTTAGATAAAGCTTTTGAGAACCATTATTTGATTAAATATGATTAAATATCGGAATGTGTTGATCATTATGTACACCTGAAATTGTTTACTTAATGAAATTATTACTTACCTCTTCTTTGCTAATTGTTGTCATTGAAATTCATCCAAATAGATTAGTAGCTAGAAACGAAACATTTAAATAACATTAGAACCTCGATTATCCGGCTCTCATTTACACGGATTCGCGATTATCTGGACTACAACAAAATTGATTTTTCAAGTTGCATCCAAACATAAACGGATATGCCAGAAATTTCATTACCCGACCGCGCCCCGCTCTTTCTTTGCTTTTCGCGAATTGTTATTGTTTTTGTTGCTAAGTGTACTCCACCACGCTGTGTCTCCGCGCGATCTCTGAATTATAAAAATTGCAGAGTAAACGAGCGGCGTCATCGCTTCAAAATAAAATAAATATTATTGATTCACTAAAAATGGGAGAAAGTGGTCGTAAGTTAGCTAACATAATAAGAAAAACTGTTTTTTTTTTATTCATTCGATTATCCAGATTTTCGATTATACGAATGTACAGCGACACAAATTAGTCCGGTTAATCAAGGGTCTACTGTATTTATTAATTAGAGCTAGAATGAGAATACTACACCGAATTCAAAACGAATTTAGAATATAATAAGGTAAAATTACATTTGTGAGTGGGGAACACTGACCAAATGTCAATGACTTCAGAAACAATTTGCTTGCATCTTGGAATTCCGAGTTTTGCATTACAATAAAACGTGGAGGAGCGACGGCCCCGTTAATTATCTGCCTCGGGCCGCGCAGCGCGCTCGTCTGCCCCTCTCCGGCCTCGAACTCATCCACGCGTCACTTAAAATTTACAATAAAATCTTCAACGTCCGATTCCATCGCGATTACCTTATCGTCCTTATACAACAGAACTTTTCAATTAAAACGCGGTGGTTATCGCTAAATTAACTCTTCTATTGTATCGCACAAGTGTTTAGACGTGTATTAAAAATGGTGATTGAAAAAATCTGCTGCCTGGGCGCTGGATACGTGGGAGGTCCCACTTGCAGTGTTATTGCCCTAAAATGCCCCGATATCAAGGTAACTGTCTGCGACAAGAGCGAAGATAGAATCAGGGCTTGGAATTCGGAGAAATTGCCAATTTACGAACCAGGGCTGGACGAGGTGGTGCGCCAATGCCGAGGTAGGAACTTATTTTTTTCCACTGACATCGCGAAAGGCATTCAAGAGGCCGACTTGATCTTTATATCCGTCAACACGCCAACTAAAACCAACGGCAATGGTAAAGGCAAAGCTGCAGACTTGAAATTTATAGAAAGTGCAGCTCGGATGATAGCTGAATTGGCACCTAATAACAAAATAGTAGTAGAAAAAAGCACCGTCCCAGTGCGAGCTGCTGAAATAATCATGAAAATATTACGCGCCAACACAAAACCTGGTGTCGAGTACCAAATCTTATCAAACCCTGAGTTTTTAGCCGAAGGAACGGCAATCGTTGACTTGATTGAAGCGGATAGAGTGTTAATAGGAGGGGAAGAAACTCCTGAAGGGCAGAAAGCTGTACAAGAACTATGCTGGGTGTATGAACACTGGATTCCAGCCAAAAACATCTTAACAACGAACACTTGGAGTTCGGAGCTGTCCAAACTAGCAGCAAACGCTTTCCTAGCTCAAAGGATATCAAGCATCAACTCATTGACAGCTATCTGCGAAGCTACCGGAGCTGACGTTTCAGAGGTAGCCCGTGCCGTTGGCAGAGACTCCCGCATTGGCCCAAAGTTCTTAGAAGCCTCTATCGGCTTTGGAGGCAGCTGCTTTCAGAAAGACATCCTCAACCTCATCTACTTAAGCGAATGTCTTAATCTTCCCGAAGTATCGGCATATTGGCAGCAAGTTGTAAGCCTAAACGACTGGCAGAAAACTCGCTTCACTCGTAAAGTCATTGAATCCCTATTCAACACGGTCACTGACAAAAATATTGCCATCCTCGGTTTTGCATTCAAGAAAAACACCGGAGACACAAGAGAGTCCCCAGCTATTCATGTCTCAAAGACTTTACTAGATGAAGGAGCGAGATTACACATTTATGACCCAAAAGTTGAAACCGACCAAATCTTTTACGAACTAACAAACACATATGTCGCATCTGAGCAAGAAGAAACACGAAAGAACGTAGAGATCCACGAAACAGCTTACTCGGCAGTAACTAGAGCGCATGCCATCGTCCTATGTACAGAATGGGACGAATTCAAGACTCTAGATTTCAAGAAAATTTACGAAGTGATGATGAAACCAGCGTACATATTTGACGGCAGGAAGATCTTGGATCATGAAGCGTTGCAGCGGATTGGTTTCCACGTTCAGACGATCGGCAAACGGCTGGCGAGGATGGGCAGCATCAGAGCGCAGGGGTGCCAGACTATGCCTTAGTATTTTGTAAGTATTTTATTCTACTTTTTCTCATTGTTTTTATTGCACTGTAAAGACTACATTACAGGACTTTTCGCCCCGCTCCAAACAATGCGGGACGAATCGGGACCTTCATAAAGAGTCATGGGCGATTCGCCCCGCGGTGTGAACCGCTTGCGGGGCGAATCGCCGCAATACCCAGTTGACTGCAGTTGTCACTGCGGTACTAATGGTTTCTATGTACATACATATTTCTATGAATTATACATAGCTAATGTAGCCCCCATTTCTATGACCACTTGTAGTATGTGTTAAGACCCATCCGTCCCCCTCTAGTTTTCATGTAGTACCTATCTCATAAAAATTGGTTTAAATTTTTTTTTGATGTGATAACGTCTTATAAGTCGATCGCCGGCTGCACGCACGAAAAAGCATCACTCATTGTCACGTTCCGGCGGAGCCGAGAGTGCAAGCGAGAGCGCGGAACAAGCGATAGAGAGGCACGATCGGCCTAAGCATTTGGCTTGTTTCAGTTGTTGATTCAACAATGTTTTCTCATGACGTTATCACGTTAAATTATCGTCTGTAATAGTAGTTTATGCAACTGTCATATAATGAAGGGTATTAAAACACGAGTGTGAGTTTATGAAACGAGCGCAGCGAGTTTCATAATAGTAACGAGTGTTTTACCCGTGTTATATGCAGATGCATACACTACTTTATCTTCACTAATAAAAAAAAAAAAAAAAAAAAACATTGCGAAACATTAAATTCACGCGTACGTGTAACTAACCAATGAGAGCGCAGCTGCGCGCGCAGGGCCAATCAGGAGCGAGCGCGCGATGTTATAATGAGATTTTACGATATCGATGTGGATATTATAACATCATGTGAAATTGCTTAAATTGAGTATTTTGTTGTCTGCGCTATAACAGTAGTCATTATAATTCAAGTATTGGAAACATAAGTAGAATGTTACAACATTAGTGTAGATAAACGGACTTAGACAACCAATAATATTTTAAAAAAAGTTATGAGTTTTTTCGTTTAAACGAGTAATTTGCAGTGGAATATTAGTTTGAAAAAAGTTACTGAAATCTTCACTGTTTTTTGGACCTCGACGCAAATACGACGAGGTGTTATATGTAAGTTTGACGTGTCTGTGGCAACGTAGCTCTCGAACGGATGAATCGATTTTGATTTTGTTTAAAAGGTAGAGTATTCGGGAATGTTCTTAGATATGTTTCATCAAAATCGGTTCAGCCGTTTCTAATTTATCACCTCATTTTTTAGTTGCAGTAAGAATTTTATTGCGTTGGTATTTTTTTAATTTTTAGGGTTCCGTACCCAATGGGAACGGGACCCTATTACTAAGACTTCGATGTCCGTCTGTCTGTCTGTCACCGGGCTGTATCTCATGAACCATGATAGCTAGGCAGCTGAAATTTTCACAGATGATGTATTTCGGTTGCCGCTATAACAACAAATACTAAAAACAAGATAAGATAAATATTTAAGGGGAGCTCCCATACAACAAACCTGAATTTTTAGACGTTTTTCGCTCTATATTAATAATGGTACCAGGTAGATACTTGAAATTTTCACAGAATATTTAGTTTTATATTTCCTTCAATAATAAAATTAAAATAAGATAAATATTCAAGGGGGGCTCCCATACAGTACGGAACCCTCCGTGCGCGAGTCCGACTCGTACTTGGCCAATTATTAATTTAATCTTGTGTCAAACTCTTTTCTACAGCTATTGTAGTCTTATGAAGGCAGTATTATCATTTTTACGTCATTAAAGTTCACAATCAGTAGTGATATCCCATATTGTAAATCCAGGAAACCGCCATTGTTCTGATAAATAGAATTCGATTATTACTAAGTAATTAACAGAATGCCCCAAGTATTATACATACCTTATCCAAAACGGGAAACGAATACCCGATAACGAAAAACCGGCAAAGAGCGTGCGGGAATCGTGCTGAGGGTTCCTTATGTTTTCATTCAGTACAATATTCAAAGTAGCTTTTATTTTTATTTATTCAAAAACTCAAAACAATAGTGATTAAATAAATAAATAAATAAATATTAGGGGACATCTTACACACGGTCTCTGACCCCAAACTAAGCAAAGCTTGTGATATGGCTGCCAGAGACTGATATAGTACATATACTTATTTTTAAATACATACTTATATAGATAGTAACTAAATAACACCCAGACACAGAGCACACACCTATGTTCACCACACAAATGTTTGCCCTGGGTGGGGATCGAACCCACGCCTCTTTGATCCAGAAGTCAGGGTCACTAACCACTGAGCCACCGAGGCTGTATGTACTCGTATGTGTATGTGTTAACATTAAATATTGTCTAAAAACCAAGATTTGGTTTGTCTTGACAATAGGTTCTCATCATTAGATAATTTAACACAACTTTCTATTAATTTTCAACATATCTGAACAGATCGATCAAGGAAAAAAAAAAGAAACTAAAACAAATATAAGTGCGGTGCGCGCGTTCACTCATAATAGCTGTTTTTAGGGTTCCTTACCCAAAGGGTAAAAACGGGACCCTATTACTGAGACTCCGCTGTCCGTCTGTCTGTCACCAGGCTGTATCTCATGAACCGTGATGACGTATTTCTGTTGCCGCTATAACAACAAATACTAAAAATTGAATAAAATAAATATTTAAGGGGGGCTTTCTTTCAATAATCCTCAATTTTTAGCCGTTTTTCGCTCCTATGCAGTACGGAATATTTTGTGCGTGAGTCCGACTCGCACTTGGCAGATTATTTTTATACTTTCGCGGTTTGATTACATTATATTGTTGTTTTAATTAAGTAAAACACGGGTGTTACTCACGTTTGATTTTTAGTAGGATACTACTATAGTTTCGATCGCATTTGGCGATCTTTCTCAAGGTTGGAGTACTAGCACGCGGGCTCGTCTCGCATAGCACTGGAATACTCTCTAATACTGGATAGCACTCAAACGTGAGTAACACCTGTGTTTTACTTAATTGAAATGTACGAAAACCACGTTAGTTTTCATAGTGATATATTGTTGTTTATCTTATATTTTCACTAGCAGCGCCCCGCGGTTTTACCCGCGTTGTGCCCGTTCCCGTGGGAATTTCGGGAATTTTTATACATATAAACCTTCCTCTTGAATCACTCTATCCATTAAAAAAAACCGCATCAAAATCCGTTGCGTAGTTTTAAAGATTTAAGCATACAGACAAACAAACAAACAAACAAACGAAAATAGCGACTTTATTTTATACTATGTAAGGATTGCGCGATATGTCCCCGTAATATAAGATTAAATCTATAGAAGTGGTTAAAACAGCTTGATTTGTATTTGTGATTAAGCTGTGTGTACGTAGTATTATTATATATTCTTTGCTATGTGTGTGCTGACAATTTTCACTATACAATATACGTACCGTACCGTACACGTATACAGTTTATGTTGTAAAACTAAACAAAAATGTAATTTAAATATAAAAGATTGGCCTTCTTGTGCTCCTCTCAAACATTCCAATAAAATGTGGTTTTCTAAGACAATTTAAACTATATGATCAAGAGACAGGCTACGCCGCGACAACCCAATTTTCCTATAGGGCGAATCATACAAGTCGGCGGATGTGATGTTAGCTACAAACTGCGCCATATCCAATCCTAACTGAAGCTCACAAAAGCTGCGCATTGATTGGATATAGCGCAGCTTGTAGCTAAATTCACATCCAAGTAAAAACGTCGCGTTGAAGACTTACCAAAAAGGACTCGATTTCTCACGCTTTCAGTAGCGGACCCTAAAAATACTTTTGAAACCGTACGATATTACATACACCTGTCGAATTTAAAAGCAATAGGTAAATTAGCATTTTTGGTGATAAACATTTTAATTTGACTTTCCCCACGTTATTCAGGCTTTTGTTGCGGAATTTACGAATTTACATACTAATTAATAGCCTATAGCGAGAAAACCACTCTAGCTATATTCTATTCTACATACCTGTAGGCGTCACACAAGTTGGCGGATGTGAAGTTAGCTACAAGCTGCGCAATAGCCAATCCTGACTGAAGCTCACACGAAGCCGCGCGTTGATTGGATATTGCGCAGCTTGTAGCTAACTTCCTTTCTGCCAACGTGCTTCGTCTGCATAGACTGGCCACTTTATTGTTTTTTTTACCCACTTCCAAAAAGGAGGAGGTACTATGTTGCCAATTGTGGACCGATTTAAAAAAAATATTTTTTAGTTCGAAAGAATAATTGATCACATGACATTTCTTAACAATAATTGACATTTCTTAATAATTTTATATTACTAGCTGACCCGGTGAACTTCATCTCACCATCTGTCCACTGCAAGGATTTTTGTTTTTGTAATACATCCATGGTCAACTGTCAATGACAACTTTTACATGCAGAAACATTTTGTATGGGAAAATTAAATTCGTGATTTTATTAAATACTCGCTCCATTTCTACACTTTCTCACCGTTTAAACCTTCCCTTAAGAACCACAGATATTTCAAAACCAAAATTAGCCAAATCTGTTCTACCGTTCTCGAGTTTTAGCGAGACTAACAACCACGATTCATTTTTATATAAAATAGATAGATAGATTGATTTTATTTCAATGCTTAATATTGTATGCCCAAGAGGGTAGCTGTTGACACTTCTTGAAATGTAGACCACCTCAAATGTCTGACAATAAATAAAAAAAAAAACTTCCTAATAAAATAATTTGTTTTTGATGGTGGTGATAGCCTTTTGAATTAAAAAATATTTTTTCCATTCGTTTCACCATTGGCGAAATTTTCGATGAGCATACACAAAAAAATACATACAGACGAACATAGGAACCTCCTCCTTTTTGGAAGTCGGTTAAAAAACTCACGAAACATTGAATTTCGCGCGCTGACCGGGGTTATACTGCACTGTACCAGCCTTTTTAATAGTCCACTGCAGGACGTAGGCCAACCCACGAAGGGTGATTGGGCCTATCCACCACGCTGGCCCAGTACGGGTTGGTGGATTCACATCGAATTTCTTCTACGGACGTATGCAGGTTGCCTCACGATGTTTTCCTTCACCGAAAAGCCAGTGACGTGGAATTCCGTACATAAATTCCAAAGAACTCAACGGGACAGGGATTTGAACCCACGACCTCACGATTGTAAGGCACCCGCTTTACAATCGTGAGGTCGTGGTCAGTATAACTAGATCACCACGGCTGGCCAGTTTGACCTGGGGCAAAAAATGTGTCCTTATCATCTCTATGGAAAATAATCGGCCAAGTACAAGTCGGACTCGCGCACGGAGGGTTCCGTACTGTATGGGAGCCCCCCTTAAATATTTATTTTAATTTTATTATTTACTATTGAAGTGAATATAAAACTAATTATTTTGTGAAAATTTCAAGCATCTACCTGTTACCATTTTTAATATACTTAGAGCGAAAAACGTCTAAAATTTCAGGTTTGTTGTATAGGAGCCCCCCTTAAATATTTATTTTATTTTGTTTTTAGTATTTGTTGTTATAGCGGCAACAGAATACATCATCTGTGAAAATTTCAGCTGCCTAGCTATCATGGTTCATGAGATACAGCCCGGTGACAAACAGACAGACGGACATCGAAGTCTTAGTAATAGGGTCCCGTTTTTCCCTTTGGGTACGGAACCCTAAAAATGTTTATGACTAAAGAACCCTGTATTTGGCAACCCTGAGTAACGTAATATTATTTTATCTTCTTTGCCTGAGTGGCGAGTGCGAACTATTTTGAGTCTGGTCAGATTGCTTTGATATGTAACAGGTATTCTTCCCGTCAGAACAAAGTAGGGCAAAAAATATCAGTTCTACAAGTAGATCGAGTTCACGATCGGATCCTATCGATTCTCTGATACTGTTAAAATATCGTATTTTTACAAGCTTTTATTTAACTTGCAATGGATGTAGGTACCTATGTATGTATGTATGTTCGGGTGGAATATATAGCAAGTTAAATTTGACCAACTTCCCGGTTTCCGATTGAGCTGAAATTTCACGCAAATGTATATCACGTGACAATGCAATAATATGGTACCATGGAGCTGATCTGATGATGGAGTCGGAAGGTGGCCATAGGGACTCATGTACTAAACAAGATAGATGCGTCGTGTCTTGGCTAGCACTCTGCTGCTACATGACATCCAGGGTCTCAAAAGCTTGTATGTTTTAAAAAGTCATTTTTTAATTTATATTAACTTCAAAAAAGTAGGTCCCTAAAATATTCTAAAACTTGTAAAAACTGTTGAATGGATTTATTTAAATAATAATTATTTGAACTAACAAATATATAAACTAGGCCGCTATTTTCATAAAAGATGACTCAGTTTAGTTCTTGTGTTTTTTTGCATCCAAAGTTTCCTAATAATTTTAATCAAAATTCTAATGTTTCCAAGGCTTATATCATTCGAGTGGAGATTTTTTTTCACAGTTTTATTAGCACGAAGCATAGATTTTGTAAAGACAAATTGAGATAAATGTTAGTTTTAGATATTCAACAGCAAACACTGGTGTGATTACCCACCGACGTTTGTATGGAGTGATGAGCGACTTGTTTACTCAACAGAGCCCAACTTATTGGCCTCCTCTCGGCCGTGTCCCTGTTCTGTGTAACCCTATTTACATGTAGTTGCTAATAATAATTATTTTTCGCAAAAAACAGCATGACCGACTTCACCCGTGTGCAGAATTCGCGAATATTTCGCACGGTTCGATGTTACATTTGTCACATTATTGTTGATTTATCAAAAATGGCTCAGCCGATTTCAATAAAATTTTAATGGGACCAATTTCGAAGTATATCCTTTCCAATAAAAAAAGAATTATTGAAATCGGACTACTACGAAAAAAGTTATGCGTGGTTATAAATAAAAAATAAAAATATACTTTTATATACGCGTCGAATATTGAGTACCTCATCCGGTTGGTTCGTCGGCCAATAAACGTGCAATTTTTTTTTTTTTAAATTCTGAATAGGTTTGCGTTTGACCACATACTGCCTGTTGTTTAGCAGATAAGCGGTCTTGGTTGTAGCACGCTTACCCAGAAGATACCTATTTACTCGGGATTTGAAGACGCCCACATTGTACTTTAGCGGGAAGACAGACCCAGGCAAAGCATTCCACATTCTGGCTGTTCGTATGAGGAATGAGGATTCGAAACTCTTGGTTCTAACGCGCGGAATGTCCACCATAAAAGGGTGGCGCTTTGGTCGCGTCTGTCTAGCCGTACGATAGAAGAAAGGGGCAGGTGGGACCTTATTACCCACACACGTGAACAATCGGTCACAATGAATAGAAATTGCTTGGTTATTTATAAACGAAGTGGATCGGATCCAAGCGATTCTTAAAATTATATAAATACGCGTCGACTTGAGAACCTCCTCCGTTTTTTCGTCGGTTAATGATAATGATGACATTAATAACCAACGTCTTGTTATTCCGCATCAAACATGAAAGCTATTAACAAATACATGTAATAAATACAAAGTACATATTGTAATAAAAGGTATTGACGTACGATTAGGTATTTCAAGGTGTGTAGGTATTTATTACCAAATTATTTACGCAGTTCAGTAAGAGAGCCACTGTTGCGTTTTCCTATGCTAAACAGATATCTCCGCGTACAAAAATTTTAGTTCCAACTTTTTTTCAACAGCGAGTATTATTATGTTTGTTATTTATGTATTAACAGTACTGAACACCTGTTATTTAGTCAAGTGCTCTGAGAGCTGGTTGTCTGTACCAAATAGTGACCGCGTAAAAAAATCGGCCAAGTACGAGTTGGATTCGCGCATGAAGGGTTCCGTACCGTGTTGGAGCCCCCTTAGCCCCATTCCTCTCGCCATTATTAATAGCGAGCAAAAAAACTCCTGAAAATCATGTTTGTTGTATGGGAGCCCCCCTTAAATATTTTTTTATTCAGTTTTAAGTATTTGTTGTTATAGCGGCAACCGAAATACATCATCTGTGAAAAATTCAACTATCTAGCTAGTTATAACGGTTCACGAAATACAGCCTGGTGACAGACAGACGGACAGCGGAGTCTTAGTAATAGGGTCCTGTTTTTACCCTTTGGCTACGGAACCCTAAAAACGGTTCTCAATTCGACTGTAATTTTTTACATGTTTTTTCTTTTAATTATGAATCGATTTTTTTTATAGATTATACTTTAAAGATGTTTCCGTTTAAATTTTATCGAAATCGGCTGAGTGTTTTTTGAATCCAATAATAGTCTAATAAAATGGGTCAAGTGCGAGTCAGACTCGCGCACGAAGAGGCCATTTCAAGCGTCTACCTGTTGCCGTTATTAATATCGAGCAAAAGACAGCAAAAAATAATTTGTTGTATGGGAGCCCCCCTTAAATATTCATTTTATTCTGTTTTTAGTATTTTTGTTATAGCGGCAACAGAAATACATCATCTGTGGAAATTTCAACTATCACGGTCACGGAGATACAGCCTGGTGACAGACAGACAGACAGACGGACAGACAACGGAGTCTTAGTAATAGGGTCCCGTTTTTACCCTTTGGGTACGGAACCCTTAAAATGGCATACATCGATTCGAGCGAACTATTCGGATCTATACGTAGCTTGCTTGCAAATGATTAAAGTCATTTCTGACGAAAAATAGTTATGTGTTTTTGTTATATCATTCTGTAGGTATAAATCCGACAAAAACATGTTATGTGAAATGTAGCCAAGACAAGATCACAATTAGCACTATCAAAAAGTTGTTAGATCTCATGTAGAGCCAAGCTTCTAACTCTACACGCATAAACTCTACAAATCCTTACTTCACAAACTCAACAGCTTAGTCAATATATGTGACTTGGCCGTTGTATGAGTAGTTGAGTATATTCCCTTCTAAAATAAATATTTAAAATAAAATATACAGGGTTATTTCTAATCAACTAGCATCCTCTTAGGGGCTTATTCTGTACATAAAAACTAACAACTTTTGTACTACGACCTTTGTTAAAACTTTTAAAAAAATCAGCTGTTCCATACATTTTGTCGAGGGTGAACGACATTTTTCTATGGAACAACAACTTTTTTTTTGAGAATTAATAAAAGTCGTAGAACAAAAGTTGGTAGTTTTGATTTGATTAGAAATAACCCTGTATAAAGAGGGCTTCCATACGGTAGGTACGGAACCCTTGTGCGCAAGTCCAACTGGCACTTGGCCGATTATTCTTTGTCTTGGCAAGACACGCTGCCGCGTGTCTAGATGTAAAGAAAACGCCGTATAAGCACGTCAAAAATGCATTTTTTATGTTTACTATTTCAATATGACTTATCATATATATGATAATGATTTTTATGATACCTTTATGATTCGACAAGGTGATAAAAACGCTTTCTTTGAGTCTAATGGCTTTTTATTTTTATATTGCTTTTCCGTGTTATTGACACTTAATGATTAATGGGTATAGGAAATCAGTGAATGATAAGCATTTTACGTTTCTGATTTAACATCTCAGAAGAATTACAAGTAATAAAAGTATTGCTAAATTTTACTCAAATAAAAACTACGTTACAGCTATCTTATTCATATCTGGTTATACAGCATACGCGAGAGTGAGTGGAACAAAAAAAAAAACGCAATGTCTGTCGGCTCTGTCGCATATGTCAAAATCACCAGTTGGAATTTCAAAATGGTGAAAATTTGGTTAGATTAGGTCATTTGTCTTTTTCGGAAATTTGAACCCTCTAGTTCCAGTAAGAAGGTTCAAATCTCTGATCATTTTACCTTCCTTCTTTTTACCTTTTTGAATTTGGACAGCCGAGATAGCTCAATGCTAGTTTGTGAAACCCTTCGAAATTACGTAAGTTCGGGTGTATGTGCATCTTTATCTAACGCCTTATAAATTTCATATTTAAAATGGGACAGAATGATGTATATCTCTTGCTATTTTAGTACTGTTTCTAGTACTTTGTTTTTATTCTATGTTTAACATAATGTCTGCATTCTGCACACTTCTTGTTGATTCTGAAATTAAGTATAATTTACTTAGAAAAGCCAGCTACTTGGATAAACCGTCGCAGATACCATTTATGAGACTCGGAAAGTCCCAAACAGTAAGTAAATAATAATGAATGCAGAATTATATCTACTTATATTGACAAACAGGATAGAGTATACAGTGTATACTCTATTCTGTTTGTTAATATAGATATAATTCCTTCATATGTTCCCAAAGTTTTTGGTCACGCCCCCTGTGACCTACCATGCGTTTAC
The DNA here is from genome assembly GCA_964007245.1 of Hypomecis atomaria. Taxonomy (NCBI): domain Eukaryota; kingdom Metazoa; phylum Arthropoda; class Insecta; order Lepidoptera; family Geometridae; genus Hypomecis; species Hypomecis atomaria. Next base: position 11,144,429 of record OZ023310.1, read on the forward strand.
CGGTACGTGGTCTCTATTCGAGAACTTTTCGACCCCATGGACCATCAGTCCTCTGTGCTTGTACCTCAGACCAAATAAAAAAATCATGACAGAATGACAAACAAGTGAGGCCGGCAAAACTATGCCTCGCCGTGTACAGACACAACACACACATGTAAACGTACAAAGAAACCATGCTTTGGCTCGTCAGTCGAACGTCGAATACGGCGGCGCAACACCGACGCACTCACACATGTATAAAAAACCGCTCTCACTTGTCTGTTCACGACGTTCAGTCTTGATTTTTTTATTTGGTCTGAGGCTTGTACACATCCGTATAAACGTAGGTACCTATAACCAAAAATGATAATACTCTGTATAACGTAGGTTTGTTGATCCCTAAATTAAGTTTAATTTATCAGGCTCGGGAAGTCCCAAACAGCGATAATAAAATCGTACAAAGGATTTTCGACCTTATGGCGTCTATCCTCATCCTTGATTCTGTGAACGAAATATTTTGTAAACTTATGAGAAGTTGTCTTATGAGTCATAATTATAAGATTGCGGATATTCTGTGAAACGCATGTGTGCACGCCACGACCGTACAGGCTGTACGTAAAAAAATCGACCAAGTGCGAGTCTGACTCGCGCACGAAGGGTTCCGTACCTTATGCCCCATTCCTCTTACCGTTATTAATAGCGAGCAAAAAAACTCCTAAAAATCACGTTTGTTGTATGGGAGCCCCCCTTAAATATTTATTTTATTCTATTTTTAGTATTTGTTGTTATAGCGGCAACAGCAATACATCATCTGTGAAAATTTCAGCTGCCTAGCTGGTTGTCACGGTTCATGAGATACAGCCCGGTGACAGACAGACAGACGGACATCGAAGTTGGGTACGGAACCCTAAAAACGCTAGAGCTTCAACTGCGCACAAGGAAATTTAACTCTTATTCCTCAGGTAATAAGAGCTAAATCTCCTAGTACGCAGCTTTGATTGCAGCAAAGAAATTTAACTCCTATATGGTATTCAATGGAAATTAAATTTCCTTGTGCGCAGCTGGTTACTCCAGCGTTCTTTTTACGTAACGCGACGTGTAAATCAAGAAAAATAATCGGCCAAGTACGAGTCGGACTCGCGCACGGAGGGTTCCGTACTGTGTGGGAGCCCCCCTTAAATATTTATTTTATTTTAATTTTATTATTTATTACTGAAGTGAATATAAAACTAAATATTCTGTAAAAATTTCAAGCATCTACCTGTTACCATTATTAATATAAAGCGAAAAACGTCAAAAAATCAGGTTTGTTGTATGGGAGCCCCCGTTAAATATTTATTTTATTCTCTTTTTAGTATTTGTTGTTATAGCGGCAACAGAAATACATCATCTGTGAAAATTTCAGCTGCCTAGCTATCATGGTTCATGAGATACAGCCCGGTGACAGACGGACATCGAAGTCTTAGTAATAGGGTCTCGTTTTTCCCTTTGGGTACGGAACCCTAAAAAGGCACGCTGACAAAAAAAAAAACTATGTCGACCCAAAAAAAATATGGAGTGGGTACAAATTTGCAGTCCCGTATTAGCGAATTTTTGGAATTTACGACCATATTAGCTTTTGCCCACGACTTCGCCCGCGTCATCTTATGGTTTTTATACAAACTTTTTAGTTTTCCGGGTTTCCAGTACCCTATATGACACTCTTATACATGCACAGGTGTATTATACATAATTATAAACGTTCCTCTAGAATCACTCTACCTATTAAAAAAAAACGCATCAAAATCCGTTGAGTAGTTTTAAAGATATAAGCATATCTACATGGGGACAGACAGCGCGAAGCGACTTAGATAGATTGATATTCTTAATTGTTAACACAAAAAGCACAAGTAACACAGATAACAAAAACATTATAACTAAAGCGTGTAACAAGAGGCGGCCTTATCGCTAAAAGCGATCTCTGCCAGGCAACCTTTGGATGGAATAGGAATATAGAACAAGTAAAGACGGGGGTGTGCGTTAACAATAATAATTATATAAATTAAAAATTTAAAAAACCCCCGACACAAAAACCTACCTAAAAAAAGTACGAAATTTGGTTCTTCCATCCCCACTTTAACCCACCATAACTCTTAAACGGCTCAATCGATTTTTATAAAACATAGCTAAGAACACTCTCGATCAAGTCTCCTTTCATCCAAAAAAAACTAAACTGAAATCGGTTCAGTGGTTCGGGCGCTATGATGCCACAGACAGACAGACACACAGACAGACAAACAGACACGTCAAACTTATAACACCCCTCTTTTGCGTCGGGGGTTAAAAATAGTTCGTACTTAGTTTAAATATTACCATGTAATGATGATAGTGATATTCATACACAAATCAAGTTGATTACTCCCTCTGTTGCTGCGTAAAATACTAACAAGCAAACCAATAAACAAACTTTCGGTTTTTTTTTTTATTTTTTTATTCTGAATAGTTTTGCGTTTGACCACATACTGCCTGTTGTTAAGCAGATATGCGGTCTAGGTTGTAGCACGCTTACCTAGAAGATACCTATTTACTCGGGATTTGAAGACGCCCACATTGTACTTTAGCGGGAAGACAGACTCAGGCAAAGCGTTCCACATTCTGGCTGTTCGTATGAGGAATGAGGATTCGAAACGCTTGGTTCTAACGCGCGGAATGTCCACCATAAAGGGGTGGCGCCTTGACCCATCGGTTTCGGGATATAGTATATATTATTATATTAGTAAGGATAATAAGTTCATCACACCACTTATTTTGGACTTTTTGGTGGAGGATAACATCGTGAGGAAACCTGAATTTTTCACGGATTTTATTATTCAAATCCAATGCCTTGTAAATTCGCGCTGAGCCAGTCTTGTGATAGTGATCCTTACAAACGTGAGGTCATGGGTTCAAATCCCGGTCCCGTACCAATGAGTTCTTTGGAATTGATGTACGGAATTTAGCACCACTGGCTTTTTGGTGAAGGAAATCATCGTGAGGCAACCTGCATACGTCCGTAGAAGAAATTCGATGGCGTATGTGAATCCACCAACCCGCACTGGGCCAGCGTGGTGGATATGGCACAATCACCCTTCGTGGGTAGGGCTACGTCCTGCAGTTGACTATTAAAATACTGATACAATACAGTACAGCGCTGAACCAGTGTGATGAATATGGCTTAATCGCTCTTGGGTAGGCCTATACTCGACAGTAGACCTGCCTCAGTTATTACGACGGCATGACAGTACTTATCACAAAGTCCCGTTGCTTAGTCATTCATATTTTTTGCTAATCCAATAGTAATATGTACCTACGTGTATTAATTTGTCATTAGTGTCACGAAACCTGCTATACTTGTTTACTATCGATTGATATTAATAACTTTGCAAGTAATATACTAAAAGGTCGTTGAGCTATGAGTAATATAAATTCATCATCATTATCATCATCATAGCGCTGGTATAGGCAGCGTCACACAAGTTGGCGGATGTGAAGTTAGCTACAAGCTGCGCAATATCCAATCAACGCGCGGCTTTATGTGAGCTTCAGTCAGGATTGGATATTGCGCAGCTTGTAGCTAACTTCATTTCCGCCAACCTGTGTGACGCGGCCCATAGCGTACTCGGAGTTTGACTAGGTATTTGTTAGTGATCATCGCACTAAAGCAACGTTCAGCGCGGTCAGTATTTGGATGGGTGACCGCGGGTGGCATTTACAACTGAGATATGAACTCGGATGACACGTTAAATTGTAGGTCCCGGTTGTTTTAACCGTTTAGCCATGTCAGAGGCCTTCAGGCAGCTTAAAAACTCTGACACCAGGGCTAGCCACCGGCACGAACATACTTATAGGTACTAAAAGGTCGTTGAGCTATTATCATTCGGCATCATTAACATTCATCATCATTATTTGCATCTCAGTACCTAAAGTCGAAAGTGTTCGAACAGTGTGTCTTACCAGTGATGACTTATGGCACTGAAACGTGGTCTCTTACTTTGGGCCTTATTAATAAGCTCCAAGTAGCCCAACGAGCTATGGCAAGGGCTATGCTCGGAGTTTCTCCGCGAGATCGAATCAGAAATGAGGAGATCCGCAGAAGAACCAAAGTTACCGACACAACCCAACGGATTGGCAAGTTGAAATGGCAGTGGGCAGATAGCACGGAGGGCTGATGACCGATGGGGTCGAAAAGTTCTCGAGTGGAGACCACGTACCGGCAAGCGTAGCGATGTCCATCCACGAGGTGGATAGGTGACCTCAGCAAGACCGCAGGATCGCGCTGGATGCAAGCCGTTTCTAATAGGTCTTTTTGAACATACATAAGGGAGGCCTATGTCTAGCAGTGAACGTCCTATCGCTGATGGATGGATGTACTTTAAAATTAAACGTTTACCGCCTTACCACAAAAGATTTAAACACGCTTTAAACACTGTTTAACCGTTAGTACTGTTAAACATTGTCTAAATCGTTTTTTTTATCGCGAATAAATCCGCGCTTTACCACCAACTCGCCTGATGGTAAGCGACGTTGTGGTCGAAGATGAAGCACGCAGACCTAGAAGATACCTATTCACTCTGACCTTAAAAAACCTTTAGATTATATCTCTTAGGAAACAGGAAAGCAGGAAGACTGTTCCATTCCCTGGCGGTACGAATCAGAAAAGCGTGCACAACTTTTGTGATAAGACGGTGAGTGTGTCATAAAACTACAAAAAAGCGTGAGAGTGAGAGCGTTTCACTTTTTGGCACACTTCCCATAATATCCCACTTCGATCCTCAGATAACCTCACCCTTATGACTCCATCCGCGCATTGTGAGTACTTTACGGAAAGTCCTTTGCTTTGGTAAGCAAAGGAGTTGCTTACCAAAGCAAAGGACTTTCCGTAAAAGTACTCACAATGCGCGAATGGGTAGCTTGGTAGCTGTCCAACTCTGGAACTCTTTGCCTGTTTCTATAAGACGAGCTCCGTCGCAAGACGTTTTTAGGGAACAGGTAAAAAGTTTATACTTGTCACAGTTGCTAAACCGCAGTTGATAGTGTTTGTTTTGTTGCTTCGTTATTATTTCTATTTATATAACTATGTATTAGTGTATTTCTATTTATTTATTTCATTACTATTTATAGTATTTCAAGTATTCGTGTGTACTATTTTTGTATGTATATTTATTTGCCTATTATAACTTCGTCATTGTCCTTTCATTCTTTTTAAAGCACACCCCGTCGTTTTTTATCTTCAAATACTTTTCTCCATCCTAAGGTTGCCTGGAAGAAATCGCTTTTAGTGATAAGGCCGCCTGTTGTTGCCACTAGTTTTTTAAGTTGTTCTTTCTTTGTTTATATTTTATGGTGTGAACAATAAAGAATTTATATATCTATCTATCTAAAAACAACTTTTGATTAGTTTTAATGGAGGCTGTACTTGTACACAACATATGTGTACGCGATGCCAATTAACACGTATTTTTTTATCAATTGGTCCCCTTGACCTGCTTTTGTGTCAATGCATCCGCTCTATGTGAATTGGATCCAATTGATTGTTTAAATAATTGGCGAACGTATAAACGTTTACTGTTTTTAGGGTTCCGTACCCAAAGGGAAAAACGGGACCCTATTACTAAGACTTCGATGTCAGTCTGTCCGTCTGTCACCGGGCTGTATCTCATGAACCATGATAGCTAGGCAGCTGAAATTTTCACAGATGATGTATTTCGGTTGCCGTTATAACAACAGATACTAAAAACAAAATAAAATAAATATTTAAGGGGGGCTCCCTTACAACAAACCTGATTTTGACGTGACAACGTCTTATAAATTGGTTTGCCGGGTGACACTTCAAGAAACTGCGTTACGCTCCGCTCACGTTATGCGCACTCATTTTTTAGACGTTTTTCGCTCTATATTAAGAATGGTACCGGGTAGATACTTGAAATTTTTACAGATTATTTAGTTTTATATTCCCTTCAATAATAAAATTAAAATAAAATAAATATTTAAGGGGGGCTCCCTTACAACAAACCTGATTTTGACGTGACAACGTCTTATAAATTGGTTTGCCGGGTGACACTTCAAGAAACTGCGTTACGCTCCGCTCACGTTATGCGCACTCATTTTTTAGACGTTTTTCGCTCTATATTAAGAATGGTACCGGGTAGATACTTGAAATTTTTACAGATTATTTAGTTTTATATTCCCTTCAATAATAAAATTAAAATAAAATAAATATTTAAGGGGGGCTCCCATACAGTACGGAACCCTCCGTGCGCGAGTCCGACTCGTACTTGGCCGATTATTTTATGTGTTGTCACTTAATGTGGCTGTGTGTGTATTTAATTCATGGACCTAGATTCTAGAGCTAATCTAGCTGTAGCTAGAGAGCCGTTCAAAATTGCATCTCGGAATCGACATAATGTATGAAACAGCTGATTTTTTAGGATTCCGTACCCAAAGGGTAAAAACGGGACCTAACCTAAGACTCCGCTGTCCGTCTGTCTGTCTGTCACCAGGCCGTCTCTCGTGAACCGTAATAGCAAGACAACTGAAATTTTCACAGATGATGTATTTCTGTTGCCGCTATAACAACAAATACTAAAAATAAAATAAATATTTAAGGGGGGCTCCCATAAAACATACCTGAAATTTAAGCCGTTTTTCGCTCGCTATTAATAACGGTGACAAGTAGATGCTTGAAATTTTCGCAGAATATTTAGTTAAGCATTTACTTTAAATAATTAAATTAAAATAAAGTAAATATTTGTTATTTCTGGGTGTTATTTAGTTACTATCTATATTAAGTATGTAATTAAAAATAAGTATAAGTAATATATCAGTCTCTGGCAGCCATATCACAAGCTTTGCTTAGTTTGGGGTCAGAGGCCGCGTGTAAGATGTCCCTAAATATTTATTTATTTACTTAAGGGGGCTTCCTTACAACAAATGTTATTTTTCATAAGTTTTTTGCTCGCTAAATAACGGCAAGAGGAATGGGGCTAAGGGGGTCCAACACGGTACGGAACGCTTCGTGCGCGAGTCCAGCTCGCACTTGGCCGATTTTTTGAAGTCTTAAAATATTATCCCTACGTCATAGACAAGTCCAGGAAAACAAAACCGAAGGTCTGCAGCGTCGTGAGACCTTGGGCGTACGTGAGGCGAGCCGACATGACCTCTCATCCTTTCAAATTATATGGCGATGTGAGCTTGCGTGTTTAAACATCGTATTAGTAATCAAATACCAATATAATTCCTCTGCAATATTAGCAATAAAACAAAAAAATAATTCATCGACATTTAGTGAAAAAAAGAAAAATAATCGGCCAAGTACGAGTCGGACTCGCGCACGGAGGGATCCGTACTGTATGGGAGCCCCTCTTTATTTTAATTTTATTATTAAAGTGAATATAATATTTAATATTCTGTGAAAATTTCAAGCATCTACCTGTTACCATTATTAATATAGAGCAAAAAACGTCTAAAAAATTAGGTTTGTTGTATGGGAGCCCCCCTTAAATATTTATTTTATGTTTAGTATTTGTTGTTATAGCGGCAACAGAAATCCATCATCTGTGAAAATTTCAGCTGCCTAGCTATCATGGTTCATAAGATACAGCCCGGTGACAGACAGACAGACAGACAGACGGACGGACATCGAAGTCTTAGTAATAGGGTCCCGTTTTTCTCTTTGGGTACGGAACCCTAAAAAAGAAAAAACAAAGCTTTCGGTTTGCGTGCCATTTTTTTGCGGGTCATTATTTTTACTAGCTTTGATTTAACTTGCAATGGATGTTACCTATGTATGTACTTATGTAAATTCGGGTGGAATCTTGCAAGTTAAATTTGACCTACTTCCCGGTTTCCGGTTGAGCTGAAATTTCACACGCAATTGTATATCGCATGACAATGGTACCATAGAGCTGACCTGATGATGGAGTCGGAAAATGGCCATAGGAACTCCTGTACTAAACAAGATAGACCGTCGTGTTTGGGCTCGTTTTACTTGTCTTGGCTAGCACTCTGCTGCTACATGATATCCAGGATCTCAAAAACTTATATTTGAAAAGTTATGTTTTATAATAATTTTTAATTACTATTGTTTTATCAATAATACCTACCTATCTGAAGACCAGATGAGACATATTTTTTTTATCAAATATTTAATTTAATGACAAACACGCCTATATATATATATCTTGCTAAGCTATAGCTTGCTTATCGTGAAGTGTCCAGGGCTATTTTTAATCAAATTAATTTCTTAGCGACTTTTTCATTATAGGCTAGCCTATAATGATTTTTTTTGTAAATAAATTATCAGATGGGTGATGGTTGATATATACCGGCTCTTAGATCGTAGAGCTCGCGCTATATATCTAATCACAGTTGAAAAAGTCAATTTTTGTATACTTTGGGGAAGAGCAGCAAACAACAATGTGTATTGTATTATAACGTATATATGTAGGTATATTAATATGTAGTTAATATTTAAATAAGTATGTTTAGTTTATCAGTTTAGATCTAAGTAGTATTTTTTTTTAACAACCAGGTGTTTTCTATGTTAATATTGTCTCTAGTTTAGGCCACTATTTCTTGTTCTCGTTAGTTAATATTCGTGCATGGTTGCCTGGAAGAAATCGCCATGGGTGATAAGGCCGCCAATTTATAACCATGTTTAGTCCTTAGTGTGTACATATTGTTTAATTATTGTTTGTGGTTATGAATAAAGAGTTTTGTCTGTCTGTCTGTCTGTCATGTTCGCCTTGTACTGTATAGATGTGCAGTTAACCTTTCAAATTATATGGCGATGTGAACATTCATAGATGTTTACTCATCGTATTAGTAATCAAATGCCATTATAATGCTTCAGCAATTAATAAATAAATATGATTGGCATTGCAAGTTAAAAGGCAGAATATGGCGGTCAAAATTATACTTACTAATATATAAAAGTACTAGCGACGCGCCCCGGCTTCGCACTAGTGTATTATATATACATATAAACCTTCCTGTTGAATCACTCTATCTGTTAAAAAAAACCGCATCAAAATCCATTGCGTAGTTTTAAAGATATAAGCATACATGGGGACAGACAGCGGGAAGCGACTTTGTTTTATACTATGTAGTGAGATACTATCCCACATGTGTTAAAATGTACCCATAAGCTTATTATAATTAGGGTGGCCATTTCTAAAATTTGGCAACTAGGACAAGTCGCGTGAAAACCCCGGATTTTAGAGCCCAGAACCCGGACATGTATATGAGTGAAACCCCGCCCGGACGCTCCCGGGACGCCCTCTAAATTAGGACAAATCCGGGGAAATCGGAGGGACGACAACCCTAATTATAATAGTTCGTATGGGCCGGGTGGCTAGCCCTGGTGTCAGTTTTTAATCCGCCGATGCCCTCTGACATTGATAAACGGTTAAAACAACCGGGACCTACAATTTAACATGTCATCCGAGTCACGGCAGCGCTCAGTTATAAATACCACCCGCGGTCACCCATCTGAAAGTTAACCGTGCTGAACGTTGCTCAACTTCTGTGATCGCTAAAAAATACTTACCGTACCGTATACGAGCCATTTTTTTAATAGACCACGGCAGGACGTAGGCCTACCCAAGAAGGATGATTGGGCCATATCCCCCACGCTGGCCCAGTGCGGGTTGGTGGATTCACAGTATTCACACACGCCATCGAATTTGATCTACGGACGTATGCAGGTTGCCTCACGATGTTTTCCTTCACCGAAAAGCCAGTGGTGTGAAATTCCGTACATAAATTCCAGGGAATTCATTGGTACGGGACCGGGATTTGAACGCACAACCTCACGATTGTAAGGCGGGTGTCATTACCACTAGGCCACCACGGCCAAAGAAATACTTAATCAAACTATATTTATAATATTTAGTAAACAATAGTTACAAGAATCAGTGACGTATAATTCCCCAAACTAATTAAAGTCATTGAATAGCGGTATTTTAAGGCAAAAAAAACATCTAAAACACGTTAAATGTAATTAATAATAATCCGATAAACCCTATCAGCATAGAAATAGAGTGCTTAATTTAGTTTTTCAAATGCAAATAGTTGTTAGATAATGGTGGAAACAAATGGGTATTTTAATCAGTGCTTTGCGATGTTTCGGCGAATCGAGATTAGGTAATCTCTCATTATTACAAATTAATGCAATAATTCAATTAAGGACTGTGATAATGGTCTACAGAGCGCGGTAGTGTGTTTTGTTATTATCACTAATCAGTAGGTGTACTGAATAATGAGTGCGCAGAAGGAAAGTTTCGTGCTTTCGTATAATGAGCACTAGAGGGAGCATAGCCGTTTTTTTTTATTCCGTATAGGTTTGCGTTTAGTTATTTTTTAACCGACTTAAAAAGGGAGGAGGTTCTATGTTCGTGTGTATGTATTTTTTTTTGTGTATGTTCATCATAATTTTGCCAATTAATCGAAAAATTATTTTTTAGTTCGAAAGGGTATACTCCCGAGGTGGTCCCATTTAAATTTTACAGAAATCGGCTGAGCCGTTTTTGAATAAACCAACAATAATGTAAGCAATTCGAGCGAAATATCCGAATTTTGTACACGATGAACATCGATTATTTCGCCAATTGTGAACCGAATCGAAAAATTATTTTTTAGTTCGAAAGGGTATATACTCCTAAAGTGGTCAAATTTAAATTTTACAAATATCGGCTGAGCCGTTTTTGATAAATCAACAATAATGTAAACGATTCGAGTTAAATATTCGAATTTTGTACACGATGGAAGGCGCTTTTGCCATTTTTTGCGAAAAAATAATTATTTTTATGTATCCCTAAATCCTTAATAATGTCAATATAACAGTGTGTGGTATTTCAATACCGTCACACAAGATTTAGTAACTGTTCATTACTTCTCTCTTGTACAATAGTAGTTATAGTAACGAATAGGTTAAGCCTCATTTTTTGACTAAGGTGTAGAGTTCGTGAAGTTAGGGTTTGTAGAGTTAGGACGTGTAGAGTTAGAAGCTTGGCTCTACGTGAGATTTAATGACATTTGACAGTGCGAGCGATAACAAAGAAGATTAATAATACTACGTAAGTCTCGTTTTGGAAACATTTTACGTATCGTAATGAGAAACAGGATTTAGTTTGACTAAGTTGGGGTAAGGTTGTAATCTCAGCAAGAACTATAAACTTTAACTTTATAACTTTACAGAAAACCTTTTTATCAAAACAAAGGTTTGAAGATGAACTTCCGCAAAGCCTGATTCAATCAAAAATCTGTGTGAATAAAATTGCAGTGAAGTGTATTGTTTGAAGTTTAGCTTCTGTATTTTCGATATTTTGTGTATTAGGTTTGTGGAGTAGTACGTTATTTAGTACTTCCTGTCGGTGAGATAAGTTTATGCAATAGAGTCGTTTGGAGCGCGTTTTCGACACGTTTGTGGGTCGTTAGATACGTACTAATAGGGGCACATAGCTCATATGTACTAAATATATTATATTGTTAGTTTGTCCCGCGACTTTGCTTGTTGGAATTAGCTTCATTCATTCAGAATTGAAGGGCACGGCTCTTCTCGAAACCTAGAAATCAAAAAGCACCCTGACTTTAGTTGTTAAGTTGTTAGTTTTAATGTACAGAATAAGCCCCTAAAAGGATGCTAATTAATTAGATATAACCCAGTATATTCAAATTATGTAAATGTGTCAAAAAGCACCCTGACTATTTTAACAAAGCGTCTGATAAATCGCTCAAAATTAGATCCCAATACAGACATAAACTCGTGGAATCAAAGTCCAACTTAGCAATGCATAGTTCCAGCCCGCATTCTATGGCTATAAAATATTTAATGAACTTCCAAATAATCTAAAGGATATCGAAAAGGAAATCTTTTTTATAAAACAACTAAAAATTATTCTAATATCTAAATGCTATTATACATTAGACGAATTTTTAACGATAATCTAGAAAACATAATAATAAATCGTTCTAATACAAATAATAAAATTGCCATACCCTTATCAGGGTCATATGTATAACTATACAAAACATGTTAATTAAGAACCGCATTTGTAAATTTCATATGTTGCAATAAATGATTTGAGTTTTAGTTTGAGCCGTCGTGTTTGGGCTCGTTTTACTTGTCTTGGCTAGCACTCTGCTGCTGCATGATATCCAGGATCTCAATAGCTTGTATTTTTTAAAAGTTCTATTTTTATTATAATTTATTAATGTATTAATTTTGTTTTGTTACAGATTTATACAAATTCTACACATCTCGACTTTGCTCGACTAGTATTAAGACTAAAGTGAAGTATATTATATTAAAATAAGTAAATATATATTTAGGCTAATTCTCGCCCTAACGCCTCCTCGAGAGGCGTGTATATTCCTAGCACAAATATTATCAAAAAATGTCTAGTTTCTAAGGGCTATACAGAACATCTATTTCAATTAACACTGTATTTACACGGTTTCCTGGGTATAAAAATCATTATTATAATTAGTCCGTCAGTTAGATTATTAAAAAATATTGGACAAAAGTTAAACCTTCTCAATGTTTGAAAGTGGGGGCTCGTGACGTCACTAGCCGGTACATTTGATAGCGGTTAGTGACGTCACGCGGAACTTTAACGGGCTGTATCAATCAATGTTTGTTAAATTAACAAAATTTAAAAAACCCCCGACACAAAAATATTTGACAACCATTTTGGGCACATTTGTAGAATCTTGGTTCTTCCATCCCCACTTTAACCCACCATAACTCTTAAACCGCTCAATCGATTTTTATAAAACATAGCTAAGAACACTCTCGATTATGTCTCCTTTCATCCAAAAAAAACTAAACTGAAATCGGTTCAGTGGTTCGGGCGCTATGATGCCACAGACACACAGACAAACAGACACGTCAAACTTATAACACCTCTCTTTTGCGTCGGGGGTTAAAAAGAAAAAATACGTGTCTAATATTTTTTGACAATCTATTTGACGGACTAATTATATTTTTTTTAGCAAACAAAGGCTCTAGGCATATGCTATGTGAGTGCTATGCGAGACGAGCCCGCGTGCTATAGTACTCCAACCTTGAAAAAGATCGCCAAATGCGATCGAAACTATAGTAGCAGTTATCTTCTAAAATAAAGTTTGTGTAACTCATGTTCTAAACCTAAATATTATGTTAATCAGTTATTCTATAAAAAATATATTTATAAACACTGTAAACCGTTTGTAAACACTTTTAGGCATGATGACTAGGTAAAAAAAACATTATTATAATAAGTCCGTGAGTTAGATTATCAAAAAATATTGGACACGTATTTCTTCTTTTGTTAATCAAACAACGAATGACAAAGATAAACCTTGTCAAAGTTTGGGAGTGGGGGTCGTGACGTCATCTCTCTAGCAGAAGTCTATACATTTGTATGGCACTTTAACATGCTATATCTTCATAAGTTTTTGTTTAATTGACAAAAGAAATAATCGGCCAAGTACGAGTCGGACTCGCGCACGGAGGGTTCTGTACTGTATGGGAGCCCCCCTTAAATATTTATTTTATTTTAATTTTATTATTTATTATTGAAGGGAATATAAAACTAAATATTCTGTGAAAATTTGAAGCATCTACCTGGTACCATTATTAATATAGAGCGAAAAACGTCTAAAAATTCAGGTTTGTTGTATGGGAGCCCCCCTTAAATATTTATTTTATTTTCTTTTTAGTGTTTGTTGTTATAGCGGCAACAGAAATACATCATCTGTGAAAATTTCAGCTGCCTAGCTATCATGGTTCATGAGATACAGCCCGGTGACAGACGGACAGACAGACAGACAGATGGACATCGAAGTCTTAGTAATAGGGTCCCGTTTTTCCCTTTGGGTACGGAACCCTAAAAATACGTCTCTAATATTTTTTGATAGTCTATCTGGCGGACTAATTATGTAATATTTTTTGTTATTATGCCTATTTCCATAATATCAGTCATTCTTTAAAAATAAATGTTGGGAAACAAAGCAATGGTCCATTGTAGTGAAACTGAATATTCTTTAGTAAATATTAAGCATTCTTTACTTGACCGATTTTTAGCACAAAAGGCAGCCTATTGTCAACAAAAAATCAAAATATGGATTGTTAGGCGAGCGAGACAGAATGTCGGAATGTCACACTAGTTATACGCCTATAGTCTTCCAACAAATATCTATCTATAGAGTCACAATCGTGCAAAAAAGTGTCCGGGGCAAAACTCTGCCCAAGCTACTTAGTGGGCAGGCTTTTTAGTTAGTCGTGAGGCGATTGCAAACCGACTACAACGCCGCGCGATTCCAAAGTGCTCGATTACAAGCACTAATTAGGTGACATAACGTCGACATTCGAGAAAACGGGTCATTGTGAATTATTTTAAATATCTAAGACTATCTATGTATGACGGCGCTCGGACATTTTTTTACTATTTTCACTTAGGGACTGTGGCTCTGTAGATATTTGCTCGAAGCCTAAAGTCGGTTAAAGTTTTGCGAAAACATGACATTTTACTGTTTTAGTGTTAAAACAAAGAAATGATGTAAGTATTGTAGTAAAAGTGAATATTATTTAGCGGACGTTATACTTGACCGGTTTTTAGCATAAAAGCGATGTCACGGTAATGATATTATGCAGTATTCCGTCTTCATACAAACGGTCGGAACGCGAATCATACCTACGCGCCTCGGGAGTGCGGTATACACTGGGTACACAACGGTCGCAGGGGCGCGCCACAGTGAAATGAGCGTGTGGGTTTGTATAGGCCGAATCATATAAGTCGGCGGAGCAAGCTGCGTAATATCCAATCCTAACTAAGGCTCACATTAAGCTGCACGTTGATTGGATATTGCGCAACGTCACATTCATCGACTTCTATGAGTTGGCCTGTATCAGAGATTTTTTTGATTTTGAAAATTCTTTATTGACAACAATAAATGATACAATGTGTATTTAGCATTACATGGCTTAAATAACATTTAACTTAAGTTTGACAGCCTCAGTGGCTCAGTGGTTAGTGACCCTAACTACTGGATCTAAGAGGCGTGGGTTCGATCCCCACCCAGGGCAAATATTTATGTGATGAACATAAGTGTTTGCTCTGTGTCTGGGTGTTATTTAGTTACTATCTATATAAGTATGTATTTAAAAATAAGTATATGTAGTATATCAGTCTCTGGCAGCCATATCACAAGCTTTGCTTAGTTTGGGGTCAGAGGCCGTGTGTAAGATGTCCCCAAATATTTATTATTATATTATTATTTTATTGTTCTATAGGCTAGAAACGCCTTTTTAAAACTTTAAGCTAACAATAGCTGTTAGGAATTAGACTACTCATTAAAACAAAAAATTGCGGGTACTTAGTTGTACTAAATTGATTAGGCATAAATACTACTTACATACTACTGGGCTACTTCGTATGTTTATATCATCACGGCCTGTATCAGTGAGCGTGCGATTAACCTACCGGACGGGCAGCCCTAACGCGTGTTACGTACTGCGTGGCCACGCGGTGCTGTAGGTATTAATTTCAAGGACAGGGCCGAGTACTCCGCACCACACAAGTTGATGTGAAGTTAGCCACTAGCTGTGCAATAGCCAATCAACGTGCGGCTTCCACGTCACGTCTCGTCAGGATTGGATATTGCGCAGCTCGTGGCTAACTTCACATCCATCATCCATCAACTTGTGTGGCGCGGAGTATACCATAGCCACGGTAACACTAACATTACACTAACAGTATTGAGACTCTGCCCCGTCCTTGAAATAAATACAGCCTCGCGTGGCCACGCAGAACGTATCACGCGCTAGGGCTGCCCGCCTGGTAGATAAATCGCACGCTGATACAAACCCACACGTTCGTTCGTCACTACGTCGCGCCCCTGCGACCGTTGTGTACCGAGTATATTCGACTGCCTCGGTGGCTCAGTGGTTAGTGACCCTGACTTCTGTGTCAAAGAGGCGTGGGTTCGATCCCCACCCAGGG